>CM051234.1:148326494-149650244 GCA_027917425.1 Gastrophryne carolinensis
TCAGCCCGCTCCGCTACATGCCATACTCTTGCGCCAGGAAGGCAACACACTGTTCGGCAATCCCGGTCTTTGTGACAGATTGCCCTGTCTGTTCCCATAATAATAGAGTCACCCACTACCAGCATCTGTCTTGCCTGCCCTGTTCTCCCATTTCCCCTCCCTTTCTTACTGGAGCCGACAGATGTGTCTTGCTGCAGCTGTGCCATCCCTGAGCTAAAATCCTCATCTGCCAACCAGGCAAATTTGTTTGGAGGTGCCTGTTCAGGGTTAGCCTCCCTGTAACTTTTACTCCTACCCCGCCTTCTAACTGTTATCCAGCTAGCTGCCTCATTTTCCTGCTTTTCCTCTCCCCTCATCCTAACACCCTCCCTCTCCCCTGACCCATGGAGTGGAGTGCCAGATCAGTGAGATTCAGACTCTTTTCCATGACAACAATGTCTCTCAGTGTTGCCAATCGCTTATATAGATCGTGAATGATGGCTTCCAAATCAGCAATTCGCACACACCTGGGGCATAAATATCCACCATCGACCGATTGATCAAAAAGTGCATACATAGCACAAGATGTACACTGGACAGCATTGTTAGGCATGGAACCCATTGTATCAATTTGTTGGAACACCGAGTGAGGAATTTACAACACTTAGAATAGCACTCTGGATTCAAAGGTAGATACAGCTTCAGCACTTCTGCTTTTAACTCCTGCTTTAACTCACCACTTACCTTTTTCTGTTGTTTAAATTTGTGCCAGCATTAACACACTGATTCACAAAAAAAAAACAACTACAGTTTGTTATATTTTACTTACCAAATGAGCCCAGTTTCCCAAAGTTTACCACAGGAGTTCCTGCTTTAACTCACCACTTACCAAGCAGCCACTTACAGAGCCAGGAGCTCTTACTCTTTTTTTTTTTTTGGAAGATCAGATTTACCTTACCTACTACTACTAGACATTTACAATATAATCCAGTGTCAAAGTTGGTGGGTGCAGGGGTACGTGAGAACCAGCTGACTGATTGTAAACCTTAACCTATAAAAAAATTGCCTTTTCAATAGAAATATAGAAACCAGTATAGTGCACTGAGTTTTACTTTCTTTCAATAAAAATTAAGGGGGGTTACTGGGTGTGCATTGGTATGAAGGGCAATTATGATTAAAAAGTACCTACCATGCTGTGAACGATTTGCCACCTAAAAGATTTACAGGATGGGCAATTCTTTAAAATCTTCCACCTCAGTTCACTGGTATTCAATAAAGATTGAAAAGTCTTTCCAACTCAGCACACATGTTCTACATAAAAAAAAATCTTCAATTATTTTTTTTATTTGAGAATATTTACATCTTTTTACAGATAGAATTTGTTGCTAAAGGCATAAATCTGAAAATATATAGTATATATAGTCTTTTCTTCTTACGCATAATTTTTTTAACAGTTGCTGTTATGACTATTCCTTATATCAGCAGGGTGTTCATTATGTTTTTTTACTACGAATTCCATTTTATAACGCAGGCATCCTTCACCACACATACTAGACAGAGAAGGGCCTGGATCACGAGCTAAGCTGGCCTGGCTTCAAGACAGATATGAAAACTACAACTACTCCACAAGAGAGCAATGGCCATTACTACTTGATCGAAGCAAAACACCCACTCCTGTTCCAAGTTACCTCCAGCAGGTATATAAAATGCAACAAAACCCCTTTGTGCCTATTGGCATAATGTTATATTAGCCCATTGTATGTACTGCCGTTTCACTTGTTTTGCTGTACTTATTGACCTCTACATGTTATAATTCTGAGCATCAGAATAAGCTGGGTGCATAGGAGACTCAGCAGACCAGATACCACTGGGGTGTCCTAAAGCAGTGTAATAGAGGTAGGAAAGCTCTGCCCCATAAAATAGTTTTTTTCTTAACAGAGAAGATAAAAATATATTGGTAGTGTTGTCAGGGCCGCAGTATGCCCAGAAATGAAATCTAAACATCTAGTTTACTAAGGACGTTTATGTACGCCAGAGCTTAATAACAAAAGCCCATTAGGATAGGGAGACCACCTTTCCACAATCCTGCCCCTAGGGGAGCCATATGTAGGAGCTTAAGGGAGGCAAACACCAGCTTTAAATCCCAGTGGCCCCTGCGAGCTTCAAAGTTAGAAAATAAACGGTCATAGTTACAGGACTAAACTAAAGACCTCTGAAGCAGGGCAGCAAGCGCAGGAGTCAGGCATTTCAGGCTAGATTACCCAGTCTTAGAAAACCATCAAGCTACAGCAGGCCTCTCAGTGTCCAAGGCATGCTGGGAGCGGAGCAGCCCTTTGTGTTTGCTGCAAGATGGTAGGAGAGGCTATTGTGGAAGCCCCCTCAAGAATAGGCTCAGATGGAATTTGCCAGAGAAGGTGAGCTGTGCCAGGGGACCTCCGGTTTGTTTGGATGTCCTATTTAACACCCTGGGCCTTTGAGACTCAGGAGAGGATGATTCCCCACCAAGAGTAGTGATGGGCCTGGCAGTAGCAACTGGTGAAGGGAAAGACAATACACAAAACGGATGCTGCCACCATCTCTTTAATGGCCAACTTGATAAGGAGAACTAGGCATTGCAGGTAGGGACCTGCTTCCCCCTGCATAGTTTTTATATAGTAAGCTTATCTTCTTTGTGTAATCCCTTACCTCTTAAAGGGAGGGAAGCTAAAGCCCTATCTGGTTCATAGTCGCTTTGAGTAGGTTATGAGACTACTCCCGAACCGCCACAGTTAGCTCCAGGACCTTGGAAAGACCTTATCCACATCCATGGAAGCACTGAGGATAAAATATCCGTGTTTCTTCAAATCACCAGATGGGCTAGGAATTCTTTTTTGGGAGCCTCACAAGAAGCTTTGGTCTATGATTATGATGGCAGAGGCAAATACTGCTCTGGTAAATGCCCCTGCAGTAAGATGCAGCTGTTTAGGGAAATACTTTAGGTGCCCTACAGAAGAGTCCTCGAAAGTTCCCCTGAGCCCAGGGGAATTAGAAAAGGCTCTTCCAATATAGGTGGAAGAGAAAGTGCTACCTGGTGTCTCCCGTTCACTACTAGTGACAGACAAATTCTGGATACACTGGAGAAAAAAAAGCAGCTTGAAGGCTTGCCCTAGGCAAGGTTTAGCTGGCCCCCTGGTAAACAGGACAATCCAACATGTCATGCCACCTAACATAGATATAAGCATTGATTCAGCACCTTACAAGATAGCATTTCTACACTTTTTTTGCAGCAATGTGAAGATTTTGACCTTCCCCTGATTCAGCAAACTTATTTTCTTTTTCCGCTCATGTGAGTTGGAACAAACCCGCATATGAGATTCTGCCAACTTTCACATAAAATTTTTTTTCGGATGGTTCTCTGAATTACCCAAATATTTTCTGCATGAGAGTTGATGCGAGTTTGGTTATTGTCCAAAATTGCACAGTGCTGAATAGACTCCCTAGCGGTAGACTTCTGGATCCTGGAGCCCAGGAATAGAGTCAACTAGACGTTTATCACCCAGCAAGCGGGGGGTGGAAGGGGGTGGTCATAGCCTTAAGCTTTTAAGTCAGTTGGTTCTTATGGGAGCTCCACCGATAAGAAAGCCTCCAGTGAAGCCCCTCTGGTCATAGTAATTGCACCATATCAGTTGTGGATGCCTCAATCATTTATAGAGCTGAACAGGGCCAGATTATGTGTGGCGAAGACCCCAAAAACAGTACTTTTTTCCTTGAAATTAATAGTCCAGCCAAGTAACTTAAACCACAATAACACCCACATTCATTTTTTGCATCTGGATACTCACACTATCCAGATTGCTGCTAATAAAAAAAATGCTCCCCTTTTCAATTTCTTGAAAAATTGATATTTGATAGTGTCATGGCGGCTGCTGAGAGCTCTGCGGCCAGCCAAAGCAGAAGCTGTTTCAGTCAGCAATCCAGACGCGCCTGAGAAAATGGTTCGGTCCTGCTGTCTCTAAATGAACTGCCTGCGCATGCCCAGTTGGCCTGGTGATGGCCCATTGCGAGGGCACACTGTCCAGATGCAAAATATTTTTTTGAGGGTGTTGTTCTGGTTTAACAAAATGCTCACCTTTTGTCCCTCAGCAGCTGACAGACATATTTACAAGAATGTCAGATTGAGTCCCCTGTGCCATCCGGGCTGCATCGACTGTTACCCAGCAGCCTCCACGATAATCCCTGTTGATTTTACCGGTGATTGTATTTCTAGGAATGCTTCAGGATAGCCACGGAGAGAGAGAGGCTCCTCCCCCTTGAGAGGAAACACAACTGGGACCAATTAAAACCCCACCCCTTGGCCCCCAGTCCTCAGTATCAAACAAGTAAACAGTTAAACGAAGGGCCACGTTTCTGGGGACATCGTAAAGGCTGTCCTGAAGGACACACAGAAATACTGTTTCCGGTAACCTTAACAGGTGTTTTCTCCCATCGTCCTTCTGAATGGCCATGGAGAGGATAAACAAGAACATGGTGGGAAACAGCTTGCAAAACCTTTCTACCAAAATACTGTTTGTCTGTAATGTCTAAGGAAGCTGTGGGATGAGGACCAGGTAGCTGCCCTACAAATCTCTTTAATGAAGACACCTGACTTTTCTGCCCAGGAAGTGGATACTGCCCATTTGGAATGGGCTGTAATGTATGGCGGGGAACTGTCCATACTGGTGTATGCAAGGGATAGAGACTGCCTAATCCATATGGCTAGGGTAGCTTTGGAGGGATCCTGACCTCTGATTTTCTCCGAAAAGGAAATGAATGAACTGATCTGAACTATGGAAGTTGTGAGATTGTTCAATGTAATTAATGAGGCATTTATGCACGTCTAATGCCTGGGAGGATTCTTCTGGGGGATTGGGATCTGGTAAGAGAGAAAGAATGACTTCCTCCTGGTACCAATGAAAGGAAGAGGCTATCTTGGGAAGATACAGGGTATCAGCCCTCAGGATAGCGCTGTCCGGGAAATGGTACAGTATGGCTCTCTGATAGAGAGGGCCTGAAGACCGCTAACACGTCTGACTGATGTAAAGGCTAAAAGGAGGCAGGATTTGAGGGTTAGAACCTTCTTTGACACTGTTGGTCTCACAGAATGAACTGAAGTGTCTCCAAATATTTACATATTTCTTTCTTGTCGTAATTTTCCTACTATCTATGAGCGTCATTCCACTATTCTTGGTGAAAGTTAATTGTTTCTTAGCGCTGTCCACTCAGGACCCAGGCTGTGAGTCTTAGATAATGAAGTTTCACATGAAGAATGGGACGCTGTGTTAGTAGGTCTGATCTGAGAGGGAGTTCCCAGGGGTCTGTAGGGGAAGGAACCAGCTTCTTCTTGGCCAGACCGGCATAATTAGGATAACTTTTTCTGAAGCTATCTTCCGGGCAACCTGAGGCAGGAGCTGAAGTGCAGGAAAGGCATATGCTAGTTTGAACTGCCATGGATCAGCCAAGGTATCCACCCCTAGGGCTCTGTCCCCCCAACACAGGGAAAAAAGTAGTGACACTTGGAGTTTGCTGCTGTGGCAAATAGATCGGTCTCTGGTGTGCCCCATCTGGCCACCAGTTGTAGAAAGATCTGCGGGTTTAGGACAGATTGCACGAATTTAAGTACTGCTTAGGAAGTCTTCTACTGAGTTTTGGGACCCCTTTAAGTGAACGGCTGAGAGTGACCTGATCCAACGATGCAGAGGCATAAGGCTAGATTTTGTAGGTTTACAGATTTTGTGCCCCCTTAATGGTTCAAGTAGGCCACCATGGTGATATTGTCCAATCGAATTCCCCAAGTCTGAAACATGGGCCTTCTGAACGGCCTTGAGCTCCCTGAAGCTTGAGGATCTGTGTCTCAATTCTCCGTACCATGCCCCATGAATGTGGTGGGATCCAAGATGTGCACCCCAACCCCACTGATGTCCATAGTTATCAATACTGTGTTAATCTATCCCCAGCAGCTGCCTTCTTGTAGGACCATTGGGTCTATCCACCACCAAAGGGAGTACTTGACCTGCTCTGGGATGCTCGTGTGTCCCTCTAAGGAATCTGGTAATTGATCCCAGGCCTGTAGCAGTTTCGTTGAAGAAGTTGTAGAAGTTTGTAGAGGCCTGGAGTGTAGCTGCACCCAGGTGATGGCAGGAATTGCTGAGGTCATTAGGCCTAGGATTTTGAGAATCTGTCTGAAGGAGACGAAGTCCTATAGAATGAAACTCCGGATTTCTCCTGCAAACTTTTCCTGCTTCTCTAATGGGAGAAAAATCACTTGCTGGGTGGTGTCTAAAATGTAATCCGGGAATTTGCAAGTTTTTGATGGATTCAGGTTTGATTTTTCCCTGTTTATAATCCATTCAAGCTCCTGAAGAAGAGATAGGGTTAGGGAGAAACTGCATAAGATGACCACCTCTGATCCTACTGTCACCAGGAGGTCTTCTGGGTATCGATATGCCTGATGTCTTTAGATAACTCATAGCTTCTGCCAGAACCTTCGTAAAAAATCTGGGGGCAGAGGAAATGAAAAAAACGGGGTCTCCCTGCCCAGGAGGAAACCTCCGGAATCTGCGATGAGCCAGCCAAATGGTAATGTGCAAGTAAGCATCTTGGAGATCCATACGCACCATCTAATCTCCTGGTGACAGAAGGTTCTTTACCGTGAAAATGGATTCCATACGGCATCTCCTGTATCTGAGGAAAAGGTTTAGATCCTTTAAATTCAGAATCATTCTGGTAGGCCCCAGAGGGCTTCTGGACAAGAAAACTTAAGTTAGTTACCTGGTAACCTCTTTTCTGAACATCTGAAAGGGAAGCATATCACTGAGATATTAAGGCTCCTCCCCAAGGTAGTTACACATGACCACCAGATTACACAAAACTTTAGCTCCTCCTCCAGACACCTGTAGCTTAAGAGATCTGAAAAACAAAGACAGACAAATCAGTAGGATAACATAAAATAACATAACCAGGTAACTAACTTAAGTTATAAACATTCTTAGGGCAGCATACCACTGAGAGGATAAGCAAGATACCATCTCTATTGGGTGGGAAAGGCTGTCTGCAACACACACTTCCAAATGATTGATCTTGCAAAGTGAACAGATCCAGGTGGTAATGATTAATAAATCTCTTAGCTGAAGACCAGATTGTGGCTCTACAGATCTGTTCAATAGAGGCACCGGCATGCTCTGCCCAAGATGTAGAAATACTTCCTGAGAAGGAGATCTGTTGTAAGCAAAACTGATAGTGCTCTACATCCATCGGGCCAATGTTGTCTTGGAAACACGCTGACCCTTCCTGTGACCTGAGAAGGAAACTAATAAGCCATGGCCTTCGTCCAATCCTTTGTTTGTCGAAGGTATTCCAGCAAAGAGAACCTGACATCCAAATACAAATCTACAGAACCCGTGGAGAAATCACTATCCCCTGCAGATGGAAGGATAATCTCCTGGGTCCGATGAAAGTCGGAAGAGAACTTAGGAAGGTAGCAAGGATCCACCCAAAATATTATACAATCCTGGAAAACTTGAAGAAAGGGGTGAGACGGCAGGGAAGAGCCTGGATATCACTGATTCTGCGGGCTGAATTTATGACCACCAAAAAAGCCTTCCACGTAAGAAATTTAATATGAGAGCTTGACAGAAGTTTAAAGAATGGAGCAGCCAGAGCTCTAAGCCCCTGGACGAGATCCCATTGAGGCGCTAACCTCAAACGGACCATTCTGGGCTGCCTGACAGCTAGCAAAAAATGACTGACAAACGTGAAAGATGAAAGTCTCTTATCCCAAAAAACTGGAAGGGCTGCTAATTGGACCTTCAGGTTACTGATACAGAGACCCAGGTTGATGCAATGCGACTGGAAGACTAGAAGGGGATCTTTGATTATGCACCTTTCAGGTGTTAAAATTTTCTAATAAATCTTGGTAACCTTGGTAAACTTGTTACCTCCTTTCTGCTGGAAAGCAGAGTCTTGATCACCTCCCTTGAAAAAAACCCTTTTCACAAGCATCAGGAGCCACTTCTGAGGATCCTGACAAAGCACTGGTCCATGGAATAGAAGATCTGGAGTTCCCAAGGCTATTGGCCCCAGAGAATCTTCAGAGTTGAAAACCATGGTCTCTTCAGCCATCATGGGGCCAGCAATAGGAATCGTGGCTGACTGGCAGGGAGAATCCGAATTGGAAGAAAAGTGTAAGACAGATTGAAACGCCACAGGTGAGTCAGGGCGTCTATTCCTTGAGCTTGATCAGAGGGATCGAGGGAGAAGAACTTCCTCAACTTGTTGTTTCGACCAGAGGTGAAAAGATCCAACTCTGGAGTTACTGATTTCGGGAACCTTTCAGGTAGATGGCTGATAGGGATAGAAGGTTCAGTTCTGCCCAGATCAGGATTTCCTTTGCTGCTTGTTGCAGGATGGATGACCTTGTCCCTCTCTGAGAATTCAGATGTGCCATAGTAGTCTCATTGTCTGTTCTGATTTGTTTGTGATGACCATTCAGGTGAGGAGATAAGGCAAGCAATGCCTCCTTCACAGCTATCAATTCTCTGAGATTCGATGAGGATAGGCTCAGTCTTCTGGACCATTTCCCTTGAGTCGTCAGGGATCTGCAATGGGCCCCCCCAAACCCATGAAGAGATGTCCATCATCCCTACCATGTCCTTGGGATCCGACCAGGACAGGCCACTGACAAACATGTGCTTACCTTGCCACCAACTCAGATTCCTTTACTAAATCTGGGACTTTGATTATCCTGTCTATGGACTCCTGAGACCTGTCCCAAGAGTTTAGAATATGCAGCTGTAGAGTCCTTGAGTGTAGCTGAGCCCATCTTACAGCGGGGAAGGACGAGGTCATTAGCCCCAAGACCTGCATAGCTTTATTAACCAAAATCGACCGACTGGAATATAGGGACTGAACAGCTTCCTGAAGGATTGTTATCTTCAGCTGAGGCAGAAAGATTTTCTGAAGTATCATATTGATCTCAAACCCCAGATAAGTCATGACCTTCAACGAGACTAGACTGAACTGACTGGTAATTCAGGATCCAACCCAATCGAAGCAAAAAAATCCTTTGTCAATTCCAGATCCTGGAGCAACCTCTCTTGATCTGGGGCAAAGAGGAGGAGGTCATCTAGATATGCTATGATCCCGTCTCCTTTCTGCCTTAGTGCAGCTAGAGGTTCAGCCAGAAATTTTGTAAAAAATCTGCAATTAATATATTTTACGTTTATAGTCAATTACTTATTATTCTTTCCCCCACTGGGCTGCAACTCTGTTCAGGACTCTAGGATACGGGCGCCGCCATCTTTACTCAGAAGCATCCCACATACTGAGGAGAGGATTTTTAATGTGAGCTATCTGTATGTACAGGATGTGGGAAACATAAGATATGCTCTTATTCAGGGTAAAGATCCACTTTAAGAGCCCCTGGTCTATAAACCTTCTTAACTGGATCCTGATTCCCCTATGACCTGAATGGGGAAGGTCATAGGGGAATCAGGTATAAAATCATGATCAAACCCATCATGTTTAGACTTAGGGGTGCAACTCCTATCCTCAATGCCCATAGAAAGATGAACCATATGCAGAAGATATGGCAAATCCTCTGGAGGGAAAAGGAATTTCACTGGTGAAACTGGATCAGAACCTGAACAGCGGAGGAGGAGATAAGGCCCTCATCCCCCTTCTTTAGAGGGCTTGGTCTTAAATACAAAAGAAGGAGTAGTAGCTTTAATTATCCTATATAACCTTCCAACACATAACAATAATTCAAAGTAGCCCTTAAAACTTTAAGTGTGTGCCCATAAATAAAAAAGGGACTTAACGGAGCAGAGCTGGATCCCTTCTTCCCAGAATGAGCAGCCGACAGAGTTTCTGATTAAATTGGATCAATCGGGTTGGAAGGATGTTGATCCGCAACAAAATCTTCCATAAGAGATGATAGAGGAGCAGGGACTTACAAGGATTCCTTCCCCTGCCTGATCCCCCATTCTGAATTCTGGTGTGGGGTAGAGGCACCCCTCCCCCAGCTCAATATATAAGCAAGCAGGAAGGTTCCTAATCACTGAGTCTTTTAACCCTCTAAGGTAAAATGAGAGGGAGGCTAGAAAAAGACATGCGTGCATTAGCTGGGTAAAGGCGTGCACGCATACCATAGCCTGGCCTCCGGTGGGCTCCACAGACCCGCTCCAGAGGTCAAAAAACACAATGCAGTCCAACCCAACCACCCACAGTTGTACATCCTGCTGGAGCCTCACAGGGGACCAGGAAATCCCCCCCTGACGATTTCCACAATGCCACAGACCATTAGCATACCTGGTCCGAGACTAGCGCTGCTCCCCCCACCCTGCTGGCTATGAGTCAGGGATAAAGGAATCTGGCCTATCCCCTGGGAGTTCCCTGCCTCCAGAGCCAGGGAATGGGTCAACCCCATCAGGCTCAGGGCCGGGGTTTCTCTGACTGAGAGGGAGGAGTGCAAAAATACAATTCTGTGATTACTCACCTGTAGAATTGGTATTATATGTATACAGCACGTCCTGTTCCAGAATATTCCTTACACATGGGCAATACATCCACAAGATGGCGCTGGACTGCAGAAAACAGCTTGTGGCTCCTCCCGACCCTATATAAGTCAGGGACCTCCCACAAATTCTCCAGTATTGACAAGCAGTTAACAAGAAGCCAGGAGAACAATAATAACCAGAATTCAAAAATGAACATATGAACAATCACCATACAGAGGAACTAGGAATAATGATAACAAGGATGGGGTGGAACAGGACGTGCTGTATACGTATAATACCAATTCTACAGGTGAGTAATCACAGAATTGTATTATTCTAAGTATACAGCACGTCCTGTTCCAGAATATTCCTTACCCATGGGACATCCAATAGCAGTGTCCGTAAGGTAGGGTGGGATCCCCAAAAAGTAACAACGGGCAGTTTAAACTGCCGCCTGCAGAACTTTGCGACCAAAAGCAGCATTAGCTGAGGCCCTAACATCAACCTTGTAAAACTTAGAAAAGGTATGAACAGAAGACCAAGTAGCGGCCTTGCAAACTTGTTCAACAGAAGCTTGGTGCTGAAAGGCCCAAGAGGCACCAATAGCACGAGTAGAATGAGCAGTAAGGAGGAAGGGAGGCTCCTTCCCCTTAGCAGAATAGGCCTGTACCACGGCCTGACGGATCCACTTGCTGATAGTGGACTTAGCTGGAGCCAGACCCTTCTTAGGTCCAGACGGGAGCACAAAAAGAGCATCAGTCTTCCTGAAGGATTCGGTAGCCACCAAATAGAACTTGTCCTGACCCCATCCAGAGAGTGTAACACCCACTCCTTAGGATTACTAGGATTAGGGCATAGAGAAGGCAAAACAATGTCTTGATTGAGATGAAAAGCAGACACAACCTTAGGCAGAAAATCTGGCTTAAAACGAAACACCACCTTGTCCTGGTGTCTCTCAAAGTAAGGGGGTTTGATGGAAAGCGCCACCAACTCAGAAACACGCCTGACAAGTGATAGCCACCAAAAAGACTACCTTAAGAGTCAAAATGGACAAAGGGGCCTCACGCAAAGGCTCAAAGGGAGACTCCTGCAAGGCAGATAAAACCAAGTTCAAATCCCAGACTGGTAACATAGGCTTACGTGGAGGACGCACATGAGTAACCCCCTGGAAGAAAGTCTTAACCAGACGATGGTGAGCAAAGGATCTTTGGAAGAAAACAGCCAAAGCAGAAACATGGCCTTTGAGGGTACTAAGTTGAAGACCCAAATCCAAACCATATTGCAGGAATTCCAAAATCTTAGGGATAGAAAACACCCAACAGGGAAGCGACTTAGACTCACACCAGTCAATGTAAGCATGCCAGATCCTATAGTAGATGGATGACGAGGACTGCTTCCTAGCCCAAATCATGGTATTAACAACAGAGACAGGCAGCCCCTTTTTCATCAAGATGGAGGTTTCAGCAGCCAGGCCGTCAAAGCCAGCGTTTGTAAATTGGGATGGCGTAGCTGCCCCTGCGTGAGCAGGTCTGGATCCTTGGGCAGAGCATACTGATCTACTGAACCACACCCTTCTTGGCCAACAGGGGGCCACCAGAATGGTTGCCACCCCTTCCTGGGCAATCTTGCGCAGCACCTTGCCCAGCAGAGGAAAAGGAGGGAACACATAGAGAAGCTGAAAGGTCTTCCAGGACATTGCTAGTGCATCCATGGCCAAGGCCAGAGGGTCCTGGGACAGAGAGACAAAGACTGGAAGCTTGTGATTGTGATGGGACGCAAACAGATTCACATCCGGCTGACCTGAGCGGTGGCACAGGGAGAGAAACACCCTGCTGCTGAGGGACCATTCTACCAGGCGAGAGAACCCCCTGCTGAGGGAGTCTGCCTCCAGATTCTCCACCCCCGGGATGTACACAGCTGATATGCAGGAAACATTCTCTTCCGCCCAAGACAGTATCAGGGACACTTCCCTGAGGGCCCTCTTGCTCCGGGTCCCTCCCTGATGATTGATGTAGGCAATCGGCGTTTGGTTGTCCGAGCGAACCTAAACCGCCCGAGGTGTGGAGTCAATTGTCCGAGAACCTACCTTATCGCCCTCAATTCCAGAATGTTGATAAGGGTGTGGGCCTCCTGAGGGCCCCACTGACCCTGGAATTTCAGGGATTTCCAGAAGCTCCCCCAACCTGTCAGACTGGCATCTGTGGTGATCTGTGGTCTCCCAGCACGGGGTCAGAAAGGATGTGCCCACCAACAGGTTTCTTGAGTCCAGCCACCACGAAAGAGACCGTCTGGCCAGAGGGGACAGAACTAACACCTGATCCAGAGACCGAGGGTCCCGATCCCATACCGACAAGAGGTGAAGTTGAAGAGGTCTCATGTGAAACTGAGCGTATGGAACCGCCTCGAAGCAAGACACCATCAGACCCACCAGCTGCATCCCCTGCCGGATGGAGGGATGAGGGCAAGACATAAGGAGCCCGGCCTGGGCCTGAAGACTCTCCACCTTCTGCTGAGGGAGAAAAATCTTGACCTGAGATGTATCCAGAGTCATGCCCAGAAAGGACCTCACCATTGACGGTGTCAGGAAGACTTGGGGTGGTTGATCACCCAGCCGAAGGACTCCAGTGTGGACACCACCAGCTGAGTATCCAGCTCGGCCTGCTGGAGGGACTGAGACGTGATGAGAATGTCATCCAGGTAAGGAAGGATGCGAATGCCCTGAGATCTCAGCAGAGCCAGTACGCCCGCCAGCACCTTGATGAATACCCTGGGAGCTGATCCTCCAGAGCGAACCTGAGGAATCTCTGATGACCTGGAAAGATTGGTACATGAAGGTAAGCGTCCTTGATGTCTACAGAGGTCATGAAGTTCCCTGGGCGTAGTGAATCGACAGTCTCCATGCGAAAATGTTTGAATCTGACAAATTTGTTGAGACACTTTAAATCCAGGATAGGTCTGATCGACCCGTCTTTTTTGGGAACAGTGAAAAGATTGGAATAGTAGCCTCTGCCCCTTTCCCTCAAAGGCACCTGGCAGATGACCCCCAACTCCAGAAGGTTTTGGACAGCAAGGCACAGACCCTGAGCTGACAGGGGATTTGATGAATCTTGGGGGAGGCCAGGCTGCAAACTGGAGGACACTACCTCCTGAATCCACCGGTCTGGGACGTGAAGCCTCCAGAGGTGAGCAAAGAGCCGAAGCCGTCCCCCCACCTGGATGGGTGAGGGCGCCCCTTCATGCCTGAGGGGGCTTGGGTGAGGATTTTGTCTTGGGACCCCAGGAGAGGCCAGGACGACCACGTCCTCTGCCCCTTCCCCAGTGATCTCCGTGGGCCCCAGGAAAGGAAACTCCTCAGCCAGTTCTGGAACCACGGAAGGATGGTAGAAAGGCACCCATCCCCTGAATGGACCGGGACGGCCTCCTACGTTGAGGTAACCTACCACCCCTGGCAAACAAATCCAAGCGTTCACCAAAGAGGCGCAAGCCCTTGAAAGGGAAACCAGTGAGAGGCTTCTTAGCAGCATTATCAGCTACCCACTGACGTAGCCAGACAGAGCGGCGTATAGCCACCAACAGGGCAGAAGTCCTACCACACATTCTAATGGCATCATCCATGGCAAACAGCACATATGCAACAAATTCATAGCAAAGCAGGAGAGATCTATACTCTTCTGCTCCCGCGTCATCAAAGGCCCCCTCTAAGAGACTCTTAAGCAAATCCTTAATAGCAATAGCTGTAATGGCAGAGGCACAAACCGGGCGTAGCGCGGTCCCCACACAGGCAAAAGCATGGCAAGCCAGTTGGTCCATGCGCCGGTCCTCACATCCCTCAGGGTAGTAGTGTCAGGAAATGCAGGGACTAAGATGAGGAGTGAGGGTGGAGGGGGAAAATGGGCATAGGGTTTAACTACACAGGATAAACCTGGCAAAACCCATGAGGCAGTGGGGGCATCCCAAAAAGCTCACCATTAGCCTAAACAGCCTACCCTGTTAGAGCAGGTACTGCGGTAGGAGCCTAGCTCCTCAGCACCATAGTGCTTTAATAGCCTACCTTCACCCGAACCTTATCAGTCGAGGCTAGGAGGAAGTAACTGGGATGGAACGAGTGGGAATAGTCCCGCAGGGCCTGCAGGCAATAAGCCCCGCTCACCTGCGCCACAAGAGAGCTGTCTTCTATCTTCTCAGCGCAGAATGCAGAAAAGAACTGGGGAATTTGTGGGAGGTCCCTGACTTATATAGGGCCGGGAGGAGCCACAAGCTGTTTTCTGCAGTCCAGCGCCATCTTGTGGATGTATTACCCATGTGTAAGGAATATTCTGGAACAGGACGTGCTGTATACTTAGAATAAGAGATAGGTTATGCTGTCCCCTGTGCTTCTTAGGTTCCTGTTGACTGGGAAGTTGAGACTGAGGCCTAGAGGTAAACTTGCCCTCATTTCTAAAACATTTGGGCTTTCCCAGAAAGTTCCTCATCTTTTCTTAGGACCAGAAGAGAGTGGCCTCCTATTCCAATCTAAAAAATAAATACCCCTCAAAGGGGATTCTGCATAACTTAGCCTTAAATGCTGTGTCACCCTGCCAAGTTCTGGCACTATTGAACAAGACTGCAGCTTTGGTGTTGGCTCTAACCGCCTCTGCTGATGCATCTTCCAGGAAGGAGATAGCCCAAGCTTCTAGAATTCTGGCTATGCATTTCGAAGCTAAAGTGGGTTTGAAAGTAAACGCAGCTGCATCCCAAGCTCTTCTTAAAATTCCCTCTGTGCGATGATCCATTGGATCTCACAAGGTTCCAGAATCCTCGTAACGGAGGTCCGAGAAACTTGATACCTGAGCTAATGATGCATCTAATCTGGGGCATTTGAACCAGATTGCAGGCTCTGTCTCATCAAAAGGAAACTTCCTCTTGACCAAGCTAAGTAAAAATATATATATATTTTTCTCTGGGAATTGCTTTATCACACTTAGAGGAGAAGAGTAGACAGAAAAGCATTTACCCTCTTTCACAAGTTTATGGCACACTGCATCCTGTGTGGACAAGGGTTGGTCCTCTGACTGGATCTGCATTGTCTCATAGATGTCATTCAGTAAGCCCAGACTTTCTTCAGAAATCTTGGACCTGGAATTCCTGGGATTGGTCTCTTCCTCAGAGCCGATGTCAAAACCCATATTGAGGGATTCCTCATCCGAGAAGATGACTCCCTCGCTGTCCACTGACTCAGCCGCCTTTCCTGAGGGAGTAGAGACGGGGGCGGTGATGACAGGAGCTGTATTAACCATAACCGTTGCTGGAGAGGGCGTAGGATCCCTAGAGGTGGATGCCATAGCCCTGACAGTTGATCTACAGACTTCCAGAGTGGAGGCCATATGTGACTTCATATTGCCCATCATTTCAATAAAGTAACTGGCTGCCCTATTCTCCATTTTGTGCTCTAAGCAGGATTTGCAAAATTATCTATTCCAGGCATCAGCCAGCATGGTAGGGCAGTTCGGGTTTGGGGGGTTCCTTATCCTTTTCCTTCTCCTTACTTTTAGAAGGGGGGGGTTGTATTAAAGACCCCATTAGTCAGTTCTAGGGCACTAGATACATATGAATGACCCCACAAGTGTATCCTCCCTTTAGACAGCAGAAAATGTATGCCTCACCGTTTTGTCCTGAGCATCTTTGTGGCTGGAGTGGACTGTTCACTGTTCTTTGACTGCAGCGCTGCAGTCCAAGTGCTCTGCTGCTCATCGCTGCCCATCCACCCCTCCTGTGTGCATCTTGCCCTGTGGAACACACGTGCGCCGAGGCAAGAGGTCAAGTCCCCTCTGACTCCAGAAATTGACAGCACTGCAGGAAATGCTTTAATCATGGCTGCTCCAGCGGCACCCGTAGCCCTGCAATGCCGCCGCACCTCCGGACTCGCTGTCGCCTCGGATTCTGCCACCTTAAAAGAGAGCGGAGGGAGACCCTCTGCCACGTCCGCTTTGGTCCTCAGCCAATGTTATGGTGCTCCAGAGGACCCCCCAGCCACAGGTACCCTGCCCTGTGGAGGTATAGCCAGGGGGTCAGCAAGCACCCCCCCATGTGCCTTCAGGGGTTGAAAACAAAAAATTAAACTAACAAACAGGACGATGTAGAGTTCCAGCAGTTTCCTGAGAGAGGAAATACAATATTGAGGACTGGGGGCTTTTAACTTGTCCCATTTGTGTTTCCTCCCTAAGGGAAGAAGCCTCTCTCTCTCCGTGGCCATCCTGAAGGTTGATGGGAGAAAAACATCCTCCACCCTGCTATCAATCACAGTAATTCCGTCACACCAATTCTATTCACTGGGATTTATAAACTGTGCTCTTCTCCATCACTGCCCACCCTCTCATCCAATCAACGGAGGCCCAGGCACACGCACCCTTTGAACCCTGTCTATAATCCAACCCTGGATCTGAATAAACCTGAAACCTGTATAGTTAAAAGGGTTGCTGGCTATGAGACACTTCATGAAACTCGGACCCCTTCCCCTGTATCTGGATAAGAGCTGAGAAAGCAGGGTCTTTTTCTCAGTTTCCTGGTTGGATGGGTTTCAAGACCCAGTAAACATACGAATAACAACTGGCCCCCTGCAGGCTGATAAGGAAAAAATATTTTTGAAGAATTTAGCCTTACTTTTTTGGGAGCTGGAAATTTATGGATGTCACAGGGGCCATAGGCTCCTGATAACACCGGAAAGAACCTTTCTATCTAAGTTCACCCAAATATAAGCAAAAAGATAGGGAACCCCACTATTCCCCAAAATGTATCCTCAGGAAAGGCACCACTACTATGATAATTATTTAATAATAGTTTATTTTATTTATCAAAAAAGATGTTTACTATACACATATAAGGACACACAGGGTGCCCTATTGTCCTGGAGAAGTGACGTGTCGTCGTCACGCAACGCGTCGACAACACACATGCACTGGTGAGGGGGGTGAGTTGGTTGGCCATTACAGCTATATGAGTGATCTGTCTGTATGGTTGTCTGTTTTTTGGCGTCCTGGCTGTCCTGTTTAGCTTTATATATATATTGTTTTTCACTATATGCACTAAGCACTTTAAAAGGTTTACTGGCACAAGGAGTTATATGAGTTGAGATTTTGATGTAATAGATTAGCACTAGTAATTAGCACGGCAGCAGGATTAACAGGTATTATTGATTTATTCACAATTTGGCATAAACAAGAGGGCCACCACTCTCTTTTTTGGGGGTGGTTGTGCTATTTCCCCCCCCCCCCTCCCCTCTCCCCTCCCTCCCCTTGTTTGTTCTTTCCTGCAAGATAATGTGTATATGTTTTTTAAATAAGGTTTTAAAATGTGTGTCCTTATATGTGTATAGTAAACATCTTTTTTGATAAATAAAATAAACTATTATTAAATAATTATCATAGTAGTGGTGCCTTTCCTGAGGATAAATTTTGGGGAATAGTGGGGTTCCCTATCTTTTTGCTTATATTAGCAGGGTGCAGTTGCACACCTTTCCTCTTTTGAGCACACATTGATTCCTTTGCAGCTGGTGCAGGTTTTCTTTGGTTTGGTTTCCATAAGTTCACCCAAAAGCGTGACTGCAGATAGAAATGTTGGCTGGAGTTGGGCTGTAATTAAAAATCAAATTAACCTGAACTGAAAGGTGGTGACAAGCAGGAGAAATGTGTGTGGTTCCTGTGCCAGGGACAGTACCCCTCCCCCTGGGTGACATCCCTGGCTTGTTCACGTAGCAACAGTACACACTGGCTAACAAAGAAAAATATATAGCTGCTAAAATACCACGCATACAATAAAGCATGGCTAGGAACAAAAAATCTTAATTTAGTTGGTTGTTAAGAGTAGTAGAAAAATGTTCCTGTGTAGACAGAGGATCACTTTTTCATGTGTCATGCTTACCACTCAGAATTCTTATCCAATAACAGCCACATGCATTGGAGTGACGTGCAAGAAGTGACATTCAGAGGTTTATAGGTTACAGGAAAAACCAGACCCATGAGACAATTTGTTCAGCTGAAGCGCATTGCAAGGAGCTATATGTTATAGCACATAAGCCTGACTGTAACTACTTATTTATAGATATAAATTGTAAAATAACTCTTAGTACAGGGAACCTGGAATAGCTTAGATCTTCTCCAAAACCACCCAATACTTACCTGCCTTGGATCCTGCTTCAATGCTCAGAGCTGTTACTCTAGAATAAGGATGCTGCTAAGATCCTAATCTTGAGACACTTGGCAAATACAATTGTTAGTTATTAAACAGTGTTGTGTTCCGGTCTAAATCCTAAGTGTGATATTTTGTTTTGCAGGATGAACAGGAAAGGATTAGGAACAAATGATGGAATGGCTTGTGACCCATTAAAGTAACTGCACAGGTCGAAAATATCAATCCACAGAAGTAAAAGTGAAACTATATATTAAAACAATGCAAAGAAAACACATCAGTGTCCTTCGCTTTATAAATGGTGTATGATGCAGCTTGCTTGAAGCCAGGGGCAAGCATCACTGGCACAGAAAAACAGGCCTCTTTATGAAGTTCAAGGATATTTTTATTTAGCACATGTGCACCGCTTCTAATCTTGGGTAGAGATTACAGCAGCTCCTGGCCCATTCGGGTATATACATACAGTCTGATCAGTCTAATTTTGATCTGAAATTTACATTATATATCTATACTAAAATCATACATATTAGGCTAAAGCCTATAGAGCAGAGTTGCCCAACTTTTTTTCATGGATTACCACTTCTCATTTTCCAGTACCACCACCAATACAACTTCCTGGGTTCACTTTTATAGAACCACACTCACCATGATCCAGTGTCACAAGCACTTTGCCAACAATGCAATTGTTCCAAGATGCTCTATGCCTTAAGCTTGTTGATTTGGCCACCCAGCACATCCTATTGAAGCAGGAATTAGTCTGCAGTTTTGCATGCTCCCCCTTTTTACCCAGTTTTTTTTACTGTTGGTGGCTTGGAGTGTCGCCAGAGAAAAGCTTGAGCACCAGCAGTTAGGAAACCCTGCTATAGAGCAAATGGCAGGTCATTGTTTCTTGTTTAGCATAATTAAAACCACGCATGTTTAGATGTCCATTTTATAGTTTGGGGGGTGTATATTTATTGATGTGCTAGGCCAGGGGGGTTCAAAGTAGTGTTCAGTGATTTGGGCAAGAACAGAAGTGTGCTGGCCTATCAGTCTTTGCAGCTTACATATTAACATAGTATGTAAAGCTGAATAAAGGCCACTTCCAATGTCCACTTTGGATTTAATTTTTGAAAATATATATTTTTGTGTGGAAAAATGAGGTCTTAAAGGTGGTGAGCTGATCTGGCATTTACTATTTTTTAACGTTAGCAAATGTGTGTTTTCTAGAAGCAGTTTTCATCTGTTGCTATTAGCAATGTACACCAAGTGCAGAATTGCTGTAAGTTGCCAATAGCAACAGATTGTAAATAGTTGCATAGAATACTGCTGCTGGACATGTGTGCATGTGAGTCAGCTCCCTCGCCTCAGCAGTGGCCATAGCAGCACTGTTCTGTGTGTACAGGACTCGCTTCTCTCTTCTTGGTGTACGTTGCCAATAGCAACAGATTGCAGATAGTGAAAACTGCTACCATAACACATTTTCCATCATAGAAAAAAAAATACTAGATCATCTTAGCATGCATCATTTTGCCACACAAAAATATACACTTTTCAAAAATTCTGGATTTACAGTTTAAACCCATTGAGTTCAGCCTGTATAGAAAAGATGGTGTTACATGCAAGGTAGGCATTCAGGCCACTTATTAACTTACTTACTTTTTGTCTCATTTATTTTAAATAAAACATTTATTAGAGAAAAACATATTGCACATTAAAGCACCATTTCATTTTAATGGCAAGTCACCTGCTAGCCTTGTAAACTGGTATAGGGGTAATGTATCCCCCTACTAGTTCACAAAGGGTAAAGTGTAAATAAAAAAAACACTGACACAGAGAAGAAATTATTATTTTTTTTAAATGCTCCGCCAATCCCGTGTCCCATGCCTTTCCGATGACAGCTGTCAGTGGTGATCACTGGAGGGGGTTGAGGAAGCAGGGTATCAGCCCCCTAACCCTTCAACCCCTCTCCAGTGACCACCCTCGGCATCTGACAGCTCAGTGCCGGGAGCGGGATGACGTCACATGGCCCACAAGAGGCAGGGCAAGTGGCGATGGCTGTGGTGGAGAGGGCCCCCCCCCCCCCCCCCTATTGAAGAGGAGACCCGGACGGGAGGGATTGTGCACAGAGGTTTTTTTTTTTGTTTTTTTTTTAAACAGTAAATGGCGGCGGCTGCTTTTTTTCTAGCAGGGGGAAAGCCATGTACAAAAAAAAATACAGTTTTGTGATTACTCACCTTTAAAAAGGAATATTATAAGTGTGACATACACTCCGCTTCAATAAGTCTTGACAGTTGGGTTATTCTCCAGTAGAGGGCGAACTTCTGCAGAGATGAATGCAAAAAAGAAGCCCCTCCCGGTCCATAACTACCTGGGATCTCCCACCAATTCCCCAGTGTAAGATAGCAGTAAAGGGACCAGGACCAAATATAACAATTCTAACAAAAAAACAATGGTTCACCATATAAAGCATCCAGAATACCAAACAGGGTGGGTGAAGCGGAGTGTATGTCGCACTTATAATATCCGTATTAAAGGTGAGTAATCACAAAACGGTATTATTCCAAGTGTGACATACACTCCGCTTCAATAAGTCTTGACAGTTGGGACATCCAATAGCAGTGTCTGTCAAGGGTGGGAACCATAAACAGTAAAGAATGCACTAACTCAAACCACTGCAGCTTGCAGAACCTTGCGGCCAAAAACAGCATCCCCAACAATGGCCTGATGAATCCATTTGCTAATCGTAGACTTAGCAGGTGCCAAACCTTTCCTGGGCCCGCAGGAAAAAAGCGTCCGTCTTGCGGACCAAATAGTACTTCACACAGTGAACAACGTCCAAATTGTGCAAAACCCTCTCCTTGTCATTGTTAGGCTTAGGACACAAGGAAAGGAGAACAACATCCTGATTGAGGTGGAAAGCAGACACCACCTTAGGAAGGAAATACAGTTTAAAACGAAACACCACCTTATCCTGGTGTCTCTCAAAGTAAGGGGCCTGAATCGACAGAGCCGCCAACTCAGAGACACGCCGAACCGAGGTAATCGCCACCAAGAAGGCAACCTTCTGAGTGAGAACCGAAAGAGCAATATCATGTAGCGGCTCAAAAGGAGGACCCTGCAGAGCCGAAAGAACCAAATTCAAATCCCAAACAGGAACTACAGCCTTTCGAGGGGGCTGCACATGCGCCACCCCTTGGAAAAAAGTCTTAACCAGCGGGTGTAAAGCAAAAGACCTCTGGAAGAAAACCGACAGAGCAGAAACCTGTCCTTTCAAAGTACTAAGCTGGAACCCAAGATCCAGATTATGCTGAAGAAACTCCAAAATCCTGGGTACAGAAAAAACCCTGCAAGGCAAGGCCCTAGCCTCACACCAATCAATATAGGACCTCCAAGTCCTATAGTAAATGCCAGAAGAGGATTCCTAGCCCTAATCAGGGTCTGAACGACCGCCTCAGACAAACCTTCCTCTTTCAAGATAAAGGTTTCAGCAGCCAGGCCGTCAAAGCCAGCGTTTGTAAATTTGGGTAAAGTAGATGACCCTGGGATAGCAGGTCCGGTATCAAGGGAAGCCGGCACTGGTCTACGGCCATCCTTACGAAGTCTACGTACCAAACCCTTCTTGGCCACCTTGGAGCCACCAGAATCGCTGGTGCCCCTTCTAGAACCAGTTTGCGAACTACCCTGCCCAGCATGGAGACAAGTGGAAACAGCTACAGAAAACCCAGGTCCTTCCACGCCAGAGACAAGGCATCCACTGCCAAGGCCAGGGGATCCTGGGAAAGAGACACAAACGCCGGAAGCTTGTGATTGTGCCTCGAGGCAAAGAGATCCACCTCCGGAGTCCCCCACTTGCGGCAAAGATCCAGAAAGACCTCGGGGTTGAGAGAACACTCTCCGTGGTGAGAGGACCCCCTGCTCAGGGAATCTGCCTCCGTATTCTCCACTCCCCGAACGTAGACTGCCGAAAGGCAAGGAACATTGCTCTCTGCCCATCGCAGGATCAGAGAGACTTCCCTGAGGGCACTCCTGCTGCGAGTCCCTCCTTGGTGATTTATGTAGGCCACTGCCGTTCGGTTGTCCGAACGCACCTGAACCGGAAGACCCCGTAACTGTGGGGTTAACCGAGCCAGAACCAGGCGAATGGCTCGGAGCTCCAATACATTGATGGGGGTGTGAGCCTCCTGGGGACCCCACACCCCGCTGCACTGATGACTCTTCCAATAACCTCCCCAGCCCGACAGGCTGGCATCCATGGTAACCGCCTCCCAACAAGGGACCAGAAAGGATCTGCCCTTCACCAGATTGCTCGAGTCCAGCCACCACCAAAATGACTGCCGAACCCTGGGAGACATCCTGAAAGGTTGATCCAAAGACTGTGGGCTCCTGTCCCAATACGTCAACAGGAGAAGTTGAAGAGATCTCATGTGAAATTGTGCAAACGGCACCGCCTCGAAGGAGGACACCATCAGGCCCACCAGTTTCATACCCTGTCGGATAGAGGGACAAGGGCTGGCCAGAAGAAGACGGATCAGGTCCTGAATCCCCTGCACCTTGGTCTGGGGCAGAAACAGTCTGGCCCAACTGGTGTCCAGATTCATGCCCAGAAATGAAATCACTCGAGACGGGGAGAGAGAAGACTTGGTGCGGTTGATCACCCAGCCGAATCTCTCCAGGGTCGACACCACCTGGAGGTTGTCCAGTTCTGCCTGCTGAAGGGAAGAAGCAGAAATCAACAGATCGTCCAGATAAGGCACAATGGTGAAGACCCTCGGTTCCGAGGTCAGACCGAAGGGAAGAGCTACGAATTGATAATGTTGATCCCCCACCGCAAACCGGAGGAATCTCTGATGTGCCTGAAAAATCGTAACATGCATATACGCATCCTTGATGTCTATGGATGTCATAAAATCCCCTTGGCGAAGGGAATTGATAGCCGAGCGCAGATTCTCCATGCGGAACTTTTTGGCTCCGATAAACCTGTTGAGAACCTTGAGATCTAGAATGGGTCTCACCGAACCCTCCTTTTTGGGAACCGTGAAAAGGTTGGAGTAGTAACCCTTGCCTCTTTACAGCGGAGGCACCGGGCATATAACCCCCATTTCCAGAAGGCTTTTCACTGCCAACAGGAGCCCCTGCGCAGCCTGAGGGTCCGAGGGCACCCGAGACCTTAAGAATCTTGGGGGCGGCCAGTACTCGAACTCCAGCTTGTACCCGGAGGAGACCACTTCCAAGATCCAATTGTCTGTGACCTCCTGGGCCCAGACCTGGAAGAAGAGCCGCAGCCGTTCATTGCTGAGCCGGTTTAACGGCAGGCTTGGGCTTGGAACCCCAGGCAGCCGCGGGAAGTGCCCAACCTCTGCCTCTGTTCCAGGACAAGCCCCTGACCCCCGAGAAGGCCAGACCCCTAGACGCTCTGGCCCCTCGAAAGGAAGGGGTGAACGAGCCCGCCCCCTGAAAGGGACGGCGCTGCTTCCTCCACTGAGGTAACTTAGCTCCTTTAGCAACAGCGTCCAATTTATCTCCAAACAGCCGCGCCCCCAAGAAGGGGAGAGCTGTGAGTGACTTCTTGGCTCCAACGTCCGCTGTCCACTGACGGAGCCGGACCAGTCTGCGCATGGCCCCCAGCAAGGCTGACGTCCTACTACACACGACAATGGAGTCTTCCATCGCAGCCATGACAAAATCCATGAACACTTCGCACTTCTTAAGTACAGCAAACTCAGCGCTAGCTGGATCCAGCTGAGCATTATTCAGCCAGTCCCTGATAAGAGACCTGGTAGCAAGCGACACCATGGCAGATGCACTAACCGGTCGCAGGGCCGAGCCCATGTTGGCAAATGCGTGGCGTGCCATCTGATCCAGGCGCTTGTCCTCGCCATCCTTAAGGGAAGAGGCGTCAGGGGTGTTCAGTACAGAAGAGTTGGTCAAACCTAACACAGGCGCATCGACCTCGGGAGGAGAAGACCAGCGCTTGACCGCCTCCACCGGAAAGGGATACTTCCTATCCCATCCCTGAGGTACACCAGGGAGCCGACAGGGCCTCTCCCATTCCCTAAGTATCAGCACATCAAACTGACCCTGGGTAGGGAATTCCAGACGGGGCTTGTGGGCCCCAAAAAATTCCCCCTTCTTAAGAGGGGGCGCCTCAGGTGGATCAATATCCAACACCTCCAATAAATGTGTCAAAACAGTGGCCGTATCAACGGCATCCCCCAGCGCCTGCCCGACATCGGCATCCCCAGACTGAACATAGTCAGCCTCTGTTTCCTGATACAATTCCCCCTCAAGCGGGGAATAATCGGACAATTCGGCGGATGCATCGTCAGTGTCCCACAAGGGCTGGGCTGACGACAACTGTCTCTTTTTAGCCTGGGGCTTCTTGCCCACCGTGCTAGCAATCATTTTCTCTATGCTGGCCAACTTAGCCCAAACATGAGAAAGCGACTCCCCACTAGTACCAATGTCACTTGGGGTACGGATCAGGTGGGGAGGGGAAGGCGATGAAGCGGGAGGAGCCGACCCCGAAGGCTGGGTACCAGACTGCCGCGTTATGGCCTTTTGTGCGCATGGTATGCAGATCAACACATTCTCCCCCCGTAAGGGATACCCCACACATGGCCCAGACTGTCCAGAAGGGACCCCGGGCCTGGTATCCTGCAGAGCCTCCATATGGTGAATTTTTGTGGTCAGTCGCAAGAATCTAAGAATATATCCATATAAACATATATGCCCCCGAGGTATGTAGCCCGCAGGCACAATAACGCCCGTTGACATGTACCACAAATATAGTATAAGATTAGGTTATCAGCTAAAGGAGCCCGTATGGGGCACTCACGAGAAGATGGCGTCCACACGAGGAGAGGGAGAGGGGGCGGGCCAGCACGGAGCGCGCCAGCACATGGCCCCGCCGCGCTCCGCCGACGCGGGCGAGCGCCAGGCCCTGCCCTCCTCACTGAGGAAGGCAGAAGGTCGCGCTCCCCGGCCAATATGGCCGTGGAGCCGACCAGTAGAGAACCGACCCGCCACCGCAAGAGAGCGTGCGCGCGGGCCGAACGTAAAAGCACACATACACCTGAGTAAAGTGAACAAACATACACACACTGCAAATAAAGGACAGGGATACAGCCCCCCCCCCCCCCCGGAGGAGAGTAAGGGACCCGGAAGGGGGAGTGGGAACATGTAGGCATGTAGGGACGGGGCATCCCACACCAGGATCACCAAAAACCTGGATCACCGCCTACCCTGTGGTGGGGTCTCACAGTGGAGCAGCCTACCTTTACCAAGGACCCGCAGCCGAAGCTGGGAGGCTCAATACAGGTACAATTTAGGAGGGTCCTGGCAGCAATAGGGACAAAAAAAAAATAAAAAAAAAATAAAAAAAAAAAGGGGGCCGGGCTTACCTGCGAGTAAGAGAAGCTTCATCTTCTGTCTTGCTCGCTCCCTGCAGAGAAGACAGCTGGGGAATTGGTGGGAGGTCCCAGGTAGTTATGGACCGGGAGGGGCTTCTTTTTTGCATTCATCTCTGCAGAAGTTCGCCCTCTACTGGAAAATAACCCAACTGTCAAGACTTATTGAAGCGGAGTGTATGTCACACTTGGAATATTTATGTCGCTGGCATAACAGTAGGAAAGACATCGACATAAATTTTACGTAGCTGGCGTTAGAAGGATTAATGGAAAGTTTACTATATTTCTCTGCATTTCACCTGGCTTATTGCATTCCTCTGTGAATATCTGCAAAGAATAAATGTCTTGTAAATTGTCTCTCTTCATTCCCCTCTATAGTCACCATCTCCTTGTTTTTTTTGAGGGCCCACACATTTAGGTTTGTATCTTTTACTGTTTATGTAGCTAAAGAACATTTTGGGGTTAGTTTTACTCTCTTTAGCAGTTAGTCTTTCCTTCTCCAGCTTTGCCGCCCGTATCTGTTGTTTACATAGTTTATTTTCTTCTGTAGTGTTTTGTAATGCTTCCACATTTCCTTCTTGCTTCAGAAGTTTAAATGCTTTATTTGTGGCTTATTGCCCCCCTAACTTTTTTGTTTAGCCACATCGGTTTACTCATTTCTAACCTTTTTATTCGTGTAAGGTGTCTGTCAGAAAAAAGATTTCTTAAGTATCCAGTTTGTTTTTGAGAACTCTTTCCCAGTCAATGCGGTTTAGGGCATCTCTAAGCTGGTCAAACTTTGCCTTTCTGAAGTTCTGGGTTTTTGTGGCTCCTTGATAAGGCACCCTAGTGACTGATCCCATGGTGCCCCCCAACCTGTACCTTTGTCTGGTATATTTTTTAGTGTTAAGTTTAAGTTGGCCCTCTCCCTTGTTGGAGCATGCACTTATTGGGAAAGGTAGTCATCTTTTTTTTTTTTTTTTTTGACAAAATTTTTTTTACCTTTAGGAGATCCACACCTATATCTATATCTGGGTCATTAATGTGAACCATAACCCAGGATTTTGACTATCCTGGGTTTTGATTCTTGCCCCTGGGGCACCCCGATCAGGGATGCCCCGCTGTGTGAAAACCCCCAGGTCACCGAAACCATCTCGCCTCCTTTCAGTCCTGCGGCGCATGTGCGGCCGATCGTCCAATCTGTGCGCTTGGATCTGTTGACGTCACGTCATCTAAGCTCCGAGCGCACTGACGCCCGCATCCCCCCACTACCCACTAATAGGGAGCGTGGCCGCATCAGCCATTCACAAATGCTTGGCACACGCACGTGCCTTAGAGGGGATAGAAGATAGAGGGGATGCAGCCACGGCTCACACATGCGCCGTTGGACCGGGAAAGAAGGTAAGTGTATGGGCAACCTGGGGGATTTCACACAGCGGGGGATCCAGATTTTGGATGCCCCGTGGGGAGGGAACCGATCGCCGTGGGTTTTGGCCCCCCATAATCTCTACCTCTCTACCCCAAAACTACCTCATTTAAATTAGTGGCTTTATTTGCCTTAGCAGCAAGTTTTCTCCGATACATCTGTAGGCTTGTAGCAACCCTGATCAGTATTTCCACCCATATAGACGCCACATGTTCATTTCTCTCACATATATCCTCCTGCAGTGTGGGCTGTAGACAGGATTTTACCAATAAGCATACTCCACAACTCTTGCATTTTTAAGTCACTCCTAAACACACAGTAAACTTAATATATTTACTGCCCAGTCACAGCTTTCTTTAAGCCATGTCTCAGTTACTCCTATTACGTCATATTGTTCCTCGGTTATTATCAGTTCTAGTTCATCCATTTTATTTGTCAAGCATGGAGTTCAAATGCTTTGGTTATTTTTTATATTGCCCTTATGTCTGCTAGATATACCCCACTTCCCCCTCTCCACCCCAGTCTCTCTTTCCTGACTTCCCCTCTATATCCCAGTGCTTAGTATAAACACTTCTTTAATCTTTTAGCCATTCTCTCCTTTACAACAGATGCACCCTTCCCATTTAGGTGCAGCCCATCCCTTACAAAGAACATGTAGAGCACTGGGAAGTCAGCCTAGTTCTGGAATTATGGGATGCCTCAAAGCTAAGAAAGCATGGAATAGTGGTGAGAGGAAAATGGTCCATCCACCAGGCGCTTGTAGCGCAGCACTCCATTTACCAGCTTCCTAATGTGGCATCACATGAGGGTGTGTCACATTTTAGGGGCGTCAGAAGCAGGGAAACCCAGTTTGGTGATGAAAGCTGCAAACACAAGAAAACTAATTAGGGCTGGGAGGATACAACTGTGGAGGTGGGGGGCAGGGGACTCTGTTCATTAATTTTTAGGAAAAGAGGGGATATACACACACACTTTACATTATACATTTTGGGGGCTGGAGCAATCCACTCTCACTTTGTAAACAGACACACCAGTCTCTAATAGCTTTGTTTTAAATGTGGCTCGTGATCAACTCTTATAGAAAGAAAACATGCCATAGGCTCCCGAATTTTCCTTATCTTAAATCCCACCTGGGTGGTATGTGAAGGTTGTCCATCACCATAAAGAATGAAAGAAAACAGCCATTTAAAGCGCACATAAATAGTTTGCATCACCATTTGGAGCTCTTGTACTTGTTTAGCAAACTTGAGCAAATATAAAGATGGCAGATCAGGTTGCTTACAGATCGGTCTGCAGTCTGAGCACCACTAGTGGTAGTTGTACAACTGGTTGAGAATCCCTGCCCTAGGCAAACCCGGAGATGCTATTTTGCAGCTCAATTTGTTTTATTGATACCATACCCACTGCAGCGGCCTTATATCTGGCATTATGGGTTGCATTCTAGGATGTGCTGTACAGGAGCTGATGCCTGAGCACTTACACATGTAAGAGAAAGTAGATGAGGGCATCAGTCTACATTTTCAAATTAGAGTAGAGACTGGATACTTAATTGTATTACCACACCAAGGGGCATCAGTTAAAGCAGATATACACCCTCAAATCCTTTTCTTTTTAGCATCCCGTCCCTGCTCAACATTATTCCCAAATAGCACTTAGCTGTCCTGGTGGATGGACACTTTTTCTCTACCACTATTCCATAATTTCTGACCTTTTAAAATTCCCATCATTCCAGAATGTCTGTCTCAACTACACCAGGGAATAGCAGAGAGCTGGATAGAAGTAGCTGTTTATCATAATCATTTATTCTAATGTCCGACTCCTCAGATTCCACCAGTACAGCAAGCATTTCACCCTACCTTCATCAAATAATCAAGCAAATGTGTATTCAAAGTTTTATTGCACCAAATTCCACATAAAATATTTAAAATGATACAACAAAAGGATTTAATAAGAAAAACATTCCCAGATTTGACAGTGTAGATGAGATTTTAATGCCTCCCATGCACGACATGCTTCCAATTCATGCACAGTGTAAGACTGCCTGCTATTTATCCATCAATCTTTCATGCGGATTTCAAAAGCTTTATGGGGGCTTTCGGCCCACGCTGTACAAAAAATATACTTATAAATTAAGCAGCAATACAAAATAAAAGGTGTCAAACTGAAGTGTTCTCAGCCTTCAACCAGTGACAGACTCATTCGAACAATACACGGACATTTGTATACGTCACACTCCTTGCACGTACTATAAAGCTTCAAAGTTGCTCATTTCTGCCACAATTTCTGAAAAAATGATTTAAGCACCAGCAGAGTCATTACAGCAGAATCTATATTAATACTGATGAAGAAAAAAATAAAACCGCCAATAATGAAAAATGATCTGCTATTCATATGTGTGTGTGTAGAAATCCCACTTACACGACACTAAGCAAATTCCATTAAGCGCAGGTCAGCATTTCATGGAGAAAATGCAGTCTAATCACTCACAAATTTATAATGTATTTATGTGCGTTTCATTTTTACTGATTATAAAACTTTGCCAGTAGCCACCGTCACAATAACTGAGGTAGTATCATGGAAAAGAGATAGTGACTGGAATCTGGCGTTTAGAGGTAAGGGACAGCCCTATTCTAACATTTCATGAATCTGACTGGGTGCCTTCCAAAACCAGAAAGCTATTAAAACCAACCCACCCCTCAAAAATGATTGTTGGTCCACCAGTGAGGGCCACTCCCCTCACAGCTCTCAGAGGGCCAACCCCCCTGGCATTGGAGGAGGATTGCAGAGATTAGGTGAGCTTTATATTATTCTACTTCTTCTTTAAGGCCGGTTGCAGGCAATGCACCACCCAACTTTTCAGAACCAGCTCTGGACAACCCTAATTTAATAGTCTATGGTCAGCAAGTGGTCTTTAACAGGCCCAACACAGTATTTTCAGTGTTTTTTTTCAGACCTAGTCACTTCCTTGCAGCTCTGTGCCAGGGAGTGTCCTGACCCACAGGGACATTAATCTAACCTATCCCATCATGACATACAGAAGCCATGAATTCGAGATGGTCACCTTTTTTCTAACAGAGCTACGCAACTGCAGAGAAACAGGCACCACAAATACTCCCACAGGAGACACATGGCACTATGCAACAGATTCCTGGTCTCCTCCCATCATACATAGGGTTCAAGGCCTGTGGGAATAGGTGGGTTAAAGTCCTTGCAGACCTGGACCTTACCTGGCATAGAGTTACGGGTTAGTTTTAAAATAAATTATAAAAGCCCCTGTATGGTTTACTTATGCCGCAGCTCAGTAAAATCCTCCAGATAAGGGGAAAACTTTTCTCTAAGCAAAAGTCATGTGACCGACCATGTCCTACCTTGACATTAAAAGGACAACTATCATATTTCTCTGCTTATGTAACTGGATTGGGGATACTTTCGTTTTATTCATTTTATTTCACAAACTTCTCTCCTCTAACCAGCATATAATGTAACAAACTTGTATCATCTAGAGCAGGGGTTATAACCACCTGGGTGGTACGCGAGGGGCGGTAGGTCACATAAAACAGTGGTAAAACACATAAAACTGCTATTGAAGTACACAAAATGCGTATAAATAGTTTCAGCATTTTGAGTTTTGTACTTGAGGCTTGAGTAAAGTATAGATGGCAGCAGATGAGATTGGGAAGAAAGTCATTTTACAACCTCCTCTCATCTGAGTAAACAGCCCAGTGGCCATTACATTGTATGCTACTCAAACAGACAAAAGATTGTTACATTCTATGCTGGTCAGAGGAGAGAAGTGTGTAATGAAAATATTCCCGGCCCCATCACAGAAGAGATATAAGACGGTAGTTTAAGGGGTACTTTGTCATTAGCCTGAATTAAAAGGCCCGATTGATTTTCATACTACACAGTCCCAAATGAAGCAAAGTAAAGAGGCCATCGCATATCACCTAACTGACCCATTAACAGTGGAAGACTTTACTGACCCATCAGACAAGTAACAGCAGTGGGGCATGGAATTGTTTGCCGTTTCTATGATCTGTTCATATATGGGTTTAAAAAAAAAAGTTGGATTATCTCAGTTTTAAGGTAGAAAGTGCCTCCAATAGATGTTTCTGGCCCATAGAAAGCAAGTTATTGTGGCAAAATTTCTTCCAAAGCATGTTGACAGAAATACTCTCATTGCTAGAGACATTCTTTGCAAATGTGTGGATTTTTTTTTTTTTTTTTTTTTACACAGAGCCATAAAAAAACCTAATGTAAGCGTTCTCTAGTTACATTAGAGTTTCTCCACTATGCACAGCCAAGCAAAACAGTTACTGGTTAGGAAACAATGCTTTTTCTTTGCCACCCAAACCAACTGAAGACTTTAACAGGGGGCTTATCCTCTATCCATGATTGCAAGCGAAATAAGCTTAGAATTAAAACCAAGCTACAACTGGCATCCGTATCGGGCAACTCTTCATATGCTCCTGTTAGGAAACCACTACAGGACAGAGTATAATCTATATTGTGTAGACTCTGCTTGTTGTACTGCACCTTTAAAAGATAATTATTTTAATTATTTTTTCTAGATATGTTGAGTATCCTGAACATGACCACCAATACAATCTTTAGGCTAGTTTTTATCAAATCAAAGACTGTTAATGCTGCTCCCTAGCAGCACTGTGGTATGTAGATTTCATATTCACCTTATGAGGCATCTTGAAAATTAAAACAAAGCAAAAAACAATAGAAAAGTAATCTTCTGAAGTCAAACTGTTACAAAACACCTGACCCAGTCAGTTTCACTGCCTGTAGGTAAATTGTGGTTCCTAGAAAGACAACCTAGGGATTTCAAAGTCCCCAGTGCCAGAGTACACATGGTATTTATTTGCATTATTGTGAAAGGAGCAATATGGAAAAGTTTGAAATTGGTCACAGATGGACTCCACTGTCATCAGCACAGCGTCACCTGACGAGCGCTGACACATTCTCCTGTGGCAGCCATGGGGAGACACACTGCTAAGCTAGCCAATCAATGTGCAGCAGCTTTACTTCTGTGGCACTGACTGGATGACCACAGTCCAACGGTCAGGGATTCTGCTTCGAACACTGCGCTGCTCTTCCTGGAGCAACGGGCGGTCACCAAGGGTTAGGTAAACCTTGTTTTATATTTTTAATAGCCAAATTACGGGCCAGCAGATGGGCTGGGGTCCATTTGTGGCTGGACTTGCACTTCAAAAAAATTAAATGAAAAAGGAGAAGGGCAGGCCAAGAATATAAATGTGGGTGCTACATCAGTATATAAAGTAACTTAGTCCAAGGTTCAAGAAGTCGGCAACCACAGCAACTATGAAAGCTTCCAAGTCCATAGACAGAGCAGATGTGTGTTTTAACAAAACACTGACTGTGAGGGGGTTTGGGGGGCAAAGTTGGGACATCTAAAGATGGGAAATCTACTTAACTAAACCTATGACTCTGAATTACAAATAGGAGGTTGGTGCAGATCCGATCATACAGCAAAGGACCATATTTGATTGGGAATTATCTTTGACAGACACAGTGATTGCATGATGTAACCCTTTCCCATTTCCAAAACACTTTGCCTGGAGCAAAATGAAAATACAAAAAAAGAAATATGTACATTGTCCATAACAGATTACCCCAAAGAGAATAGGGCAAGCAGTCCTGTGTAGTGTTCTTCATTATTCTCTCCTGTGAAGTGGCAAAGGCCACGGAGGGGGTAGTATAATGCCTCACACTTCATGTAAACTTTAAAAAAAAAAGGTATCCTCCAACAGGATGCTGGGTAGGACAGTTCATACGCGGAATTCATTGAAGTATTATTCCGTGTCCACTCTCCTCCTTCTGCAGTCTAAGGAATGACCATTGGTATACTGCAGCTTATAGAAGGATTTGCGCAACATGCGGTGAATGGGTACTCGCCACAGCAGCCAGCAGGGGCAGGTCATTTGATTCAATCCTGAATTGGAGGAAAAGCAAAAAAAAAAAACACATTATAAAAATGGACACTGATGGTTAGTAATGCAGAAGCAGCAAATAATCATAAGGATGTTTAAAGAAGAATGTCCAAATTCAGATTCTCTCAGTAGCGCTAGTTTAGAAGGAAGCTAACCAAAAATGCTTTCAGAACTTCAGGAAGCAGGAAGTCGCTCACTTACTGGCTATGTGAACATAGTGGGTGAGAACAATACAATTCAGTGATTACCCATCTGTAGAATTGGTATTATATGTATACAGCACATCCTGTTCCAGAATATTCCTCACTCCTGGGTAATACGTCCACAAGATGGTGCTAGACTGCAGAAAACGTCTTGTGGCTCCTCCCGGCCATATATAAGTCAGGGACCTCCCACTAATTCCCCAGTATTGACAAGCAGTTAACAAGAAGCCGGGAGAATAAAAACAAGAATTCAAAAATGAACATATGAGCAATCACCATACAGAGGTAACTAAGAATAATGATAACAAGGGTGGGATGGAACAGGACGTGCTGTATACATATAATACCAATTCCACAGGTGAGTAATCACAGAATTGTATTATTCTAAGTATACAGCACATCCTGTTCCAGAATATTCCTTACTCCTGGGACATCCAATTGCAGTGTCCGTAAGGTAGGGTGGGATCCCCAAAAAGTAACAACGGGCAGTTTAAACCACTGCCGCCTGCAGAACTTTGCGACCAAAAGCAGCATCAGCTGAGGCCCTAACATCAACCTTGTAAAACTTAGAAAAGGTATGAACAGAAGACCAAGTAGCGGCCTTGCAAACTTGTTCAACAGAAGCTTGGTGCTGAAACGGCCAAAAAGGCACCAATAGCACAAGTAGAATGAGCAGTAAGGCGGAAGGGAGGCTCCTTCTCCTTAGTAGAATAGGCCTGTACCACAGCCTGACAGATCCACTTGCAGATAGTGGACTTAACTGGAGCCAGACCCTTCTTAGGTCCAGACGGGAGCAGAAAAAGAGCATCAGTCTTCCTGAAAGATTCAGTGGCCACCAAATAGAACTTCAGAGTCCTGACCACATCTAGAGAGTGTAAAATCTGCTCCTTAGGGTTACTAGGATTAGGGCACAGAGAAGGCAAAACAATGTCCTGATTGAGATGAAAAGCAGATACAATCTTAGGTAGAAAATCTGGCTTAAAGCGAAACACCACCTTCTCCTGGTGTCTCTCAAAATAAGGAGACTTGATGGAAAGCGCCGCCAACTCAGAAACACGCCTAACAGAAGTGATAGCCACCAAAAAGACAACCTTAAGAGTCAAAATGGACAAAGGGGCCTCACGCAAAGGCTCGAAGGGAGACCCCTGCAAGGCAGATAAGACCAAGTTAAAATCTCAGACTGGTAACATAGGCTTACGTGGAGGACGCATGTGAGTAACCCCCTGGAAGAAGGTCTTGACCAGACGATGGTGAGCAAAGGATCTTTGGAAGAAAATAGCCAAAGCAGAAACATGACCTTTGAGGGTACTAAGTTGAAGACCCAAATCCAAACCATGTTGCAGGAATTCCAGAATCTCGAGAAGTCCCCCTGCTGAGGGAGTCTGCCTCCAGATTCTCCACCCTCGGGATGTACACAGCTGCAGCTGCGAGATGCAGGGAACATTTTCCTCCGCCCAAGACAGTATCAGGGACACTTCCTTAAGGGCCCTCTTGCTCCGGGTCCCTCCCTGATGATTGATGTAGGCAATCCGAGCGGACCTGAACCGCCCGACCCCAAAGGCGTGGAGCCAATTGGGCGAGAACCAACCTTATTGCCCTCAATTCCAGAATGTTGATAGGGGTGTGGGCCTCCTGAGGTCCCCACTGACCCTGTAATTTCAGGGATTTCCAGAAGCCCCCCCAACCTGTCAGACTGGCATCTGTGGTGACTGTCTCCCATCACGGGGCCAGAAAGGATCTGCCCACCAACAGGTTTCTTGAGTCCAGCCACCAAGAGAGAAACCTTCTGGCCAGAGGGGACAGAGCCAACACCTGATCCAGACCCGATCCCATACCAACAAGAGGTGAAGTTGAAGAGGTCTCATGTGAAACTGAGCGTATGGAACCGCCTCGAAGCAAGACACCATCAGGCCCACCAGCTGCATACCCTGCCGGATGGAGGGATGAGGGCAAGACATAAGGAGCCGGGCTTGGGCCTAAAGACTCACCACCTTCTGCTGAGGGAGAAAAATCTTGGCCTGAGATGTATCCAGAGTCATGCCCAGAAAGGACCTCACCATTGAGTGTGTCAGGAAGACTTGGGGTGGTTGATCACCCAGCCGAAGGACTCCAGTGTGGACACCACCAGCTGGGTATCCCTCTCGGCCTGCTGGAGGGACTGAGACGTGATGAGAATGTCGTCCAAGTAAGGAAGGATGCGAATGCCCTGAGATCTCAGCAGAGCCATTACGCCCGCCAGCACCTTGGTAAATACCCTGGGAGCCAAGGTGATACCGAAGGGCAAGGCCACGAATTGGTAGTGCTGATCCTCCAGAGCGAACCTGAGGAATCTCTGATGACCTGGAAAGATTGGTACATGAAGGTAAGCATCCTTGATGTCTACAGAGGTCATGAAGTCGCCCGGGCGTAGTGAATTGACAGCTAAGTGCAGAGTCTCCATGCGAAAGTGTTTGAATCTGACAAATTTGTTGAGGCACTTTAAATCCAGGATAGGTCTGATGGACCCGTCTTTTTTTGGGAACAGTGAAAAGATTGGAATAGTAGCCTCTGCCCATTTCCCTCAAAGGCACCTGGCAGGTGACCCCCCGACTCCAGAAGGTTTTGGACAGCAAGGCACAGACCCTGAGCTGACAGGGTGTTTTGAGCCATCCGGGATTTGATGAATCTTGGGGGAGGCCAGGCTGCAAACTGGAGGACACTACCTCCTGAATCCACCGGTCTGAGACGTGAAGCCTCCAGACGTGAGCACAGAGCTGGAGCCGTCCCCCCACCCGGATGGGTGAGGGCGCCCCTTCATGCCTGAGGGGGCTTGGGTGAGGATTTTGGCTTGGGACCCCAGGAGAGGCCAGGACGGCAACGTCCTCTGCCCCTTCCCCAGTGATCTCTGCGGGCCCCAGTAAAGGAGACTCCTCGGCCAGTTCTGGTACCACGGAAGGATGGGAGAAAGGCACTCATCCCCTGTAAGGACCGTGACGACCTCCTACGTTGAGGTAACCTACCACCCCTGGCAAACAAATCCAAACGTTCACCAAAAAGGCGCAGTGGGAAACCAGTGAGAGCCTTCTTAGCAGCATTATCAGCTACCCACTGACGTAGCCAGACAGAGCGGCGTATAGCCACCAATAGGGCAGAAGTCCTACCACACATTCTAATGGCATCATCCATAGCAGAAAGAATATATGCAATAAATTCTTCACAAAGCAGGAGAGATCTATACTCTTCTCTACCCGCATCCTCAGATACCCCGTCCAAGAGACACTTAAGCACCCCTTTAATGGCAATAGCCATGATAGCAGAGGCACAAACCGCAGCGCCGTCCCCACACAGGCAAAGGCGTGACAGGCCAGTTGGTCCAAGCGCCGGTCCTCCCCATCCCGCAGGGTAGTAATATCAGGAGAATGCATGACAGATGTATTGGACAACCCGAGAACGGGCACATCCACCTCGGAAGGACAGGACCAACGCTTCACAACATCAGCAGAAAAGGGATACCTCTTGTCCCAACTCTTGGCACCCCTGGCAGCTTGCTAGGCCGTTCCCATTCCTTGAGCACTAGATGAATAAAGTGAGACTGCTCAGGGAACTCCCAGCGTGGCTTAACCGTATGAAAAAGCTCACCCTGCTGCTGTGGAGCCACTGCCGGGGGAGAAATACAAAGCACTTCAAAAATATGACTCAGAAATCTGTCAGTGTCATCTGGGGACCACAGGTCTTCCCCAAAGGGAGTACCAGTACCACCGTAAGTCTTAGGCTGTTCCTCAGAGGATTCAGAAACAGAAAATAATTCCCCCTCCTCAAGGGGGTAGGGGCCTGTGAGTGAGAAAGGGCCCTAATCTTCTACAGGAAAGAGGGAAACCGCGGGTGATAAATGCCGCTTCTTAGCAGAAGCCTTACGCGGGGCAGACCCAGCAAGATGTTTTTCAATGCTGGCCACCCGTGCAGCTAAATCAGGTTGAGACTCCCCGCTAGTATGCCCCTCGGTGGGGGTCAGATGTAAGCGTGGGGGGGTAGGTGAAGCCAGAGGGGGCGCAGCACCAGGTCCAGTAACAGGCAACTCAGACTGCAGCGCAAGCACTCGCTGGGCACAGGGTACACACACCCTGACATCATCACTTATAGGAGCCATCTTCTATCTTCGCAGTCCAGACTGCAGATGAAAACTGGGGAATTTGTGGGAGGTCCCTGACTTATATAGGGCCGGGAGGAGCCACAAGATGTTTTCTGCAGTCCAGCGCCATCTTGTGGATGTATTACCCAGGAGTAAGGAACATTCTGGAACAGGACGTGCTGTATACTTATAATACATACTTGGTAAGATACGATTTATAATCCTATATGTCGAGAATATCTAAATTCAAAATATTTTCACAGAGCTTTCTTTCCTAGAAGTAATGTAGTAAGCAAGCTCATGGTTATTTCTGTACAGTAACCCTTCCAGTCTGGCGGGGAAATAACTGTTCTTAATTAAGCACCAAGCTATAAACATGTTGCAAGCTTATACTCACCCCAGTACCATGCTAAGTTCTTTTACATGGACTCTCTTGTGCCCCCTCAAATACTCCGACAGCATTTTACTCTTGAAATACAACTCTTGTAACTTGTCCTCCAGATGCATCACGCACTGCGAGGAACAGAAAAGAAATAAATATGCTTGGAGTGCTAGCAAATATTGCAAACAACAAACAAACTGTACATACAGTGAAGTATGGAATTACAATGTAATAAAGCTACACATGCTGCGGTTTCAGACAGATATTGTGATAAGTGTACAAAGAGCCCCAATGGCTAGATTCCATACCCCCGGGGCATCCAAGATGCCCCGCTGTGTGAACCTCCCCCCAAAGTCACCCGGAAATTCACCTTCTTTCCAGATCCAATGGTGCATGTGTAAGCAGCGGGCGCATCCCTGCGCCAGGCATTTGTGAATGACCGGCACAGGCGCGCTCCCTGTTAGAGGGTAGTGGGGGATGCGGCCGCCAGCTCACTAAGATCAGATTGCCTTAGACAAGCTCTTAGGCAAAGGGGCCGCAGCAGATCCGAGTACGCCGATTGGACGAGAGGCCGCATGCGCCATAGGATTAGGGAAAAGTGAGTCCGATCAGACAACCTAGGGGGCTTTCACACAGCGGGGCATCCCCGATCCGTATGCCCCGGGGGCGAAGACCAAAACCCAGGATAGTCAAAATCCTAGGTTTTGGTCCACTTTAAGCAGCATCAGAAACAGGGCTTGTGTTAGGAAGTCATAGGTGCCTCCGGTCATCATTAACCTATCACATGCACACACAGGTAAAATCATCTGGATCAGTCCAGGTAAATACATGCCTGACCTCAAGTAGGTTTAAACATCCCCCTGCAAGACTTAGAGGCCGATTCATTAATAGCGCCAGGTAGCGACAGATGAGCGACTGTAGCGTGATTTTTACAGCGCCAGCCAGTATTCGCTGTGCTTGGCCGGCGTTTGCTTGATGACAGCGACTCAGTCGGTGTGCGGTAATGTTGAATACGGGCTTAGGGGTCGCTGTTTCACAGGTTCAGCGTTGTATGTGAGCGCCTGACAACGAATGGCCAGAGCGAACGGCTTGCTTCATATTCATTAAAAAATCACGCTCCGAATTTGCTGGCGCTGTCCATTCCTTGTTTAAACCCCAGTGCGCTGGCGGCGATGGGTGTTAACTAGTTTTTAACCCCTAAACAACCATATTTTTTGATTGTAACATTATACATGTTTTTAGAATCATTTTGTAATATGAATACATTAATATCAGACCTGTTAGATCAATTCTGCACAAATTTTTTTTTAAATTTTTTTTTACTTAAAAATAAATCCTAACATTGCAGAAGTGGTCTCCGAATTTTTGACATTAAAAAAAAAAAAAAAAAAAAATTAATACCAATTAATTATGATTAATTATAGATTGCTCCATTGAAATGCATTGGACATCGCCAGGGAGCGACAGCTCATACCTGGCGCTGTGAAGGAATTTGCAGCGGCGCTGTTCAGTTCAGGCGGCTTCATGATGAATGCCGCGCTAGCCGTCGCTCTCGCCGGCGCTAGCCTCATTTTGCTTGATAAATGCGTCATTGTGACCGCCGCCGGGCCTCCTTGAGTCGGTAGCCGCCGATAGCTGGCGGTACCTGGCGCTCGTCAGACACTACCTGGCGCTAGCCCGTGATAAATAAGGCCCTAAATCACCATTCTTGACAGTGTGCTTCCAGCTAACCTCATACCCAGCTGTCTGGAGTCTGCATGGTCTCCCTCCATGCAGATTGCACCAATGTGTATATCCAAGGAAAGGAGAATCCAGTACGACTAAGGGGGACATTTAAACCCCCAGACGACTAAGGGGGACATTTAAACCCCCAGACGACTAAGGGGGACATTTAAACCTACAAAAGTGCGACGCTGAGGTTCTTTTTTGCACCAGTCTTGTGTATACTGCTATCATTTTAATGTTAAATTAAATGCAAAGTCATGCACAACTAATGGGGGACATTTAAACCCCTAGAAACCTGGCACTAAAGTTCTTTTTTTTTTTTTTGCACCAGTCTTGTGGATATCTTTAGCATTTTAATGTTGGATTAAAGGCTAAGTTTTAATAAGGGTCACAGTCACAATTCACTTGTGCAAGCAGAATCATAGGTATGCAATATTTGGGGAAACCAGGAACAAATTCCAAAAACTAGTAAAGTAAAAAGACACTATGCAGTAGGCCGTGTGGCTACAAGGTGGCAATGAAAGGGGACTTACAAACACAGGAGGAGTCTTTAGCTTATAGAGTTGTAGGACAGACTGCAGCAGGTTGCAAACTTGACTAGACACCAAGACATCTGTGCCGAGTTTCATACCGTCCACCATGGTCTTCTGGCTGCTGACAACCTGGACGCTCCACTTATCAGTGTCTGCTACAATACACACTGCCTCTGCCAGGGGCTCATCCAACACTGGGTGCTAGAGAAACAATGCAAATCATTATTTTGTAGAAACGGTGCCCTATCCAGAACATTCATCGACACCCAGCCCTGTGACCCAGAAGCACAGTCATGGTTTGCAAGAACAAATCCCTGCGCTGCTTCATTTACTTTGACTGAGGGGGCATTGCCTCTATCACAGGTAGTGTGGAGCACGTGTGGAGGATGGACACAGATCTTCAGTGTAGAAGCTAAGAAGCTATGCTTCATTATGCCTTACTAGGAATAAATTATTATGACCATTGTAATCCGAAATAGGAAAGATCTTGGCTACTTGAAGGTTAAATGCTTTTGGATAAATACGTTTTCCCTTTGTAACAGTAAACACCATGTTCACTTTTTCCTGGCAACACAGATGTTGAAAAAGACACAGAAGGACTCAAACTACGTGAAATTAGGTCAAATTAGTTTGTTATCTTCAAACTGGAGGATTTGTGACTTTTGTGATATTGTCAACCATTTAGGTAACAGACAGCTGGTACAAAGACAGCTGCTTGAAAGTCACTTCAGCTTTTAGGCATGATTAAATGCAGAAGTCTTCTAGTAAGCTTTCTATCACATCATTGGAGAGTCTTATTCTACTTAACAGCACTTGCTTTAGAGCTACAAAAGTATCAAAAACAAACATACAAGTGTGGAGTGAGCCAAGCTGGACTGCAAGCATTGCTTCAGATTCTCAGTACTGGGAAGCCCATGGAGCACCAGGTCCGGCATATATGAGGAACAGTAACCTCCAAACAGAGACCTTCCAAAGTTTTTCACACTTGGGCTGCTAATAATGTCCGACCTAAAAGATATTAAAAAATCAATTTGAATTAGTGTTTCAGGTGGTGGTTGTGCTTTTTGTAGATGGAGACATGTATTTAGGACATTGCAGATTTAAGTGGACCACATAATGGTCCTTTCTATTGCTCATTAATTAGCCCTAAAGCGTCACAGGGTCTAATTTAGAACCAGGTGAGAATTCTCGCTCCTTTTTAGGAGAGAAAACTGCCACTGACTTTCATTGTCTATCGGTTGTAAATTTTCACATGGCTCTAAATCTGGCCCAAAGTAGACAAGGAAAGCTAGTGGCAGTTTTCGCAATTAAAAAATGAGTGAGAATTCTCACCTGGCTCTAAATCAACCTCAAACTGATAGTATAATGTTAGTAAAATAATGTCAGATAAAGTTTTAACTCATTTAAGAGGGATTACTTTGGGCTGTGACATAGGTCTGCCTAAGTGGCCCATGAAGCATAAGTAAATAATTGTTTTTCTTTCTTTAAAAAAAAAAAAAAAAAAAAAAAAAGAAGGATAGTCAAGTCTAAATAAGCCTTGTGATTCAATGGAGCAGCCATGATGGGATTACTGCAGCCATTGCCCCATTGACCTCTAATGAGAGGAGAAACGAAAGGGGAGTGCTTTGTCTTATACATCTCAATAGAAGACAATGGGCTGGCAGAGCAGGCTATCTCAGCATTGCTGCTCCCATGAACCACAAGAGTTATTTAGACTGGAGATATATATGGGGGTCCGCATGTTGGTTTTAAGCTACATCCTTGGTTTTTCTATTGGATGTTTTACCAGCTTGGTCACTCTGGGCAGAAAGTAAGGCTTAGCAAGGTCAGGCTTGAAATTAATCTTTTCAAATTAAATTATTATTAGGGAATGTAGAAGGCCGGCTTGTGTGGAAATTCTAGGCATATATAGACATGCGTCACATTTTTAGGCAAAGTGCGATAAATCCTATATCTGGGTCAGTTTTATATAATTTACATAATTATTGTATGTTACGTGTAGGTGCATTGTGTGTTGTGCATTGGCATTATATAGAATGCCAAACATTGGTTAGGAAAAGCATGAGAAAAGGATCATTCATTAGCTGAAGTTCCAACGGACGGTAAAAACGCAGGCATGGCATACAATGCTCGGCCAATATAACACCTAGGCAACACAGAACTCTGCATGCGTTCCGGGGCAAAGCTTCAAACTAGTCATTCTTTGCACAATTCCTAGGCATTCCACGCAAAGGCAAGACCAGGATAGTGAGGTCCAAAATGGCCTGTTGCACAATTCCTAGGCATTCCACGCAAAGGCAAGACCAGGATAGTGAGGTCCAAAATGGCCTGTTGCACAATTCCTAGGCATTCCACGCAAAGGCAAGACCAGGATAGTGAGGTCCAAAATGGCCTGTTGCACAATTCCTAGGCATTCCACGCAAAGGCAAGACCAGGACAGTGAGGTCCAAAATGGCCTGTTGCACAATTCCTAGGCCTTCCGTGCAATGTCAAAAAACAATAGGGAAGTACGAAAAGAAGATGACCCAGACTTTCCATGGGAATCGGGAGTCGTACATATACTTTACCTAAAGAACATCTAGTATTGTATAGAATTGCTAGACACAATATACGATGCCCATATGTGTTACATACAATGCCTAGGTAAAGCATGTAAGAATGTGGGATGTGTCACAACAAACAAGGTGCATTCTATATATTGCCTGGAACTTCTATACAAATGTCTACCTTCCACATGCCCTGTAAACTATATATATTCTAATCTTGCAAACAATGAAGCTGGTACCATAGTGTTTACATATTTGAAATGGTGCTTACATGGGCAGTGGAAGCTCAACTTCTGCGCAGTCACTCTGGTCCCAGTTCTCTGAAGAGGGGTGACCAGTGTTTATTTCCTCGTCACTCTGGCCAATAGCACTGTCCCAACTCTCGGTCCTTGGAATGTCTCCCTCTGCCCTGATAACAGTTTTTTTACTTGGATCCCCACAGGGGACATCATAAGAAGCTTTGTGACCAGGGTAAATAGTAGGCCCCGACTGTTGGGCTTTAGGCAAGTCCTTTCCCAATGACATGATTGAATCTGTACAGTTAGTTAATGATGTATTTACAGAAGTAAAACATTTCTCTGATAACTGTGGGTGAGAGGAAAGGCTGTCCACTGTATTTGTTTCAATACTGTTACCCTCTGCAAAATATTCATCAAATATACTGGAGCCATCCTCGCAATACGGAATGCGTGAGCACATTATCTTTTTGATGTGAGCAGCAAGTGACTTATTTGGGGGAGAACAAGATGGTTTGGGTTTATCGCTTTCCTCCGGAACCATTCCACATAACTGCCAGTCTGAATCAGTTGATGGGGAGCAGCCCATTATAAAGGTCACCTTCTGTGGTGGAGAAGGTACAGTATCTGTTGTGTTAACAGGAAGACCTGTTTTTGTCCACCCTGACAATTTTCCTGAAGTGTCAGTCTTATATTTGCTTGGCCAGGGCTGACCTTTAGCTTGGGAGGTTATAGGTTGTGAAGTTAGTGAATCTTCAGTGTTATAGATGGGAGTTCTTGTGACTGAAACCATCGTCTCCACCCTGGCTTCTTTGATTAAAGTTGTTGCCTCTCTGCAAGTGTTAACATAGCTTAAAGCAGATTCACCGTTATATACTCCCAAGGATGCAGAACTTCCTCTGTCAGCTGGAAAAAATTTCTCCCTGCGGTGCACCTTCGTTACGGAAATGTCTGAGGCCTCCGATTCACTGGATCTGATAAAAGGAAAGCTTGTGTTCGAAGGTAGCGATGGAGGGACTAGAGCCGATTCGTTGTTTAGCGTCACAAATACATATTCAGATTCCTCTACTTCACCTTTCTCCAGAGACGTTGTGACATTACTGCCTTGGACCACCTGTTCCCCTCTCTTCAAGACCCTGTCACGTACCAAGTGGTTCTCCTGCAGTTCAGAGCAACGAATGAAATAGGTGAGGATGTAGAGAATACGCTGAACTAAGTCCTTACGTTTCCCAACAACAACTGTGCGTGTCATTCTGACCGGCGATCCAATAGCCCCATATAGATCACCTGTGCAGGAAAGAAATGAAAATTCGTTGTCATGAAACTATAGGCAGAAGAATCAAATGGCAGTCTATAGACAGATCAATAACTGCACTCACCAAGTTGTGCCCACAGAGGGTTATATGGATGTGAGCTGGCTAGCAGACTGACAGACTTTGAAGTGAGCTTTTCACAAAAAGAGTGTAGAGGAGGATGGTCATTCGGCATCACTGTTGGAACCCAGGCTAAGTGATATGTCAGAACGGCAGAGATAAGCGCTGCAAAGAACCTGAAATAAGATATAAAAGGTGCAAATAAGGGCTTCATAAAAGGTATATCCATTACATATATACTAAAAATTTGTTGTGGCAGAGAGTAGGCTCAGTACGATAGTAACTAAACACAAACAATTATACCAGCATTAGCAGAAGCAAAAGGCAGAGATGAGCAGAAACTGGCATAGAACGAGGGCAAGGAACTTTCCAGTCCTAGGATTCTTTGCCCAGGTAGCCAATTTAGAGATGTCACATAAGAGGTGCCCTGGTTCAAGCGTATAGAAAGAGTAGGTGTTACTGCATACCCAGTTTAATTATATAAAAATTGCCTGAATCCACTTTACTGTCTTCTGTAACCTTTGGCTTGCCAGCCATAAATACGCACTGGACCTAAAACTCTCCAGGAAGACGAATTAGCCCTTATCTGTGAATTTAGCCAAGTCCTGGCTCAAATCACAGATTCCCTGCCGATTCTCACTTATCCGGGATGGGAAAGCCCCACCGAGTCTGACACAGAGGCGACCCCTGGAGAGAGCGCCCTCTCATCAAACCCCAGTCCCTAAGACATCTGGCACAGACAAAAATCAAACCGTGGTTAGGCCACTGTATGTACCAGCACTGGGTACCAGAGGAAATGGAGAACTCATGTTTTGGGCCAGCTTACACCCCGGCTCTTGGACGTGATACAACTAGCATTAGTTTGATGCCAGAACTGTGCTGGCTTCGGCCTCGCTTTAGGGATTACACCCAAAATAGAGTTTGAAGCTTGTAAGCTAGCTCCCAGCAAAGGTGGAACCAGATCCTCCGCCTAGAGGGGTGTTGGGAGTATCTAGATGGGGGTTAAATCAGAGATCTCAATCAAGGGCTAGGGTTCATCATCCTGGTGGGTCACCTAGCACGTGTTTCATGCCCCTGGAAGCCGCTCTGCCGAAGAACGGCATTTGTATTAGTTCCATAACTAATAACTGCCTAGTGTGCTTATTGCATTAAAATCTATATTTAAACTTGAGTGATGTTTTTGCCTTAGCTGTGCCTTAAAGTGGACCAAGACCCAGGATTTTGACTATCCTGGGTTTTGGTCCACTTCGGGGGGCACCCCGATTGGGGGTGTGAAACCCCCCAGAAAGCCCCAAAAACTCACCTCACCACGCTCCCACGTGACCGCGCCGTCCAATCCCCGCCGACGTCCAAGCGGGTGACAGCGACGTCCAAGACAGCGCGTCCGCCGCCACCTCCCGCACGTCACTCTTACAGGGCGTGCGCCCGCGCCGGCCATTCACAAACGGCCGGCGCGGGCGAGTCTAGAGGGGCGCGCGGGAGGCGGCAGCAGCAGGTAAGGTTTTTTGGGGGTTTTGGGGGGTTTCACCCCGCGGGACATCCCGATCTCGGATGTCCCGCGGTGAGGGAGGTGATCGGCCCGATTGTGAAAGTGTGAAATCACCATGATTGTGAAAGCGTGCTGCGCGATCATAGGTGCTGGACTTTTAGTGTAACCACGTAGCACGCGTTTCCCTGACAGTGGGTATTGGAAGTACAGAACCAGAGATGAGAGAAACCAGGGGTTCTTCCTGAACTAGGCAGTTGATCCATTCCAAAGTGCCCAATTCAAGAGTAGCTAATGGGATACCAAACAGAGAATGGAGATGGTTGGGAACTCCCTACACTAGGCACCTGCTACCTAGGCAGTCATTGTATTGCGGGTCACTCAAGTATTCATTGCCTAGCTAATGCTGGGCACGGAGCTCTAAGTAGAATAATCTAGAATGTAAAAATGAATAAAATAACATAAACAGCAATGTCCACTGAAGAATATCTGTGAACATGTAGCATTTACAGATGAGAAGAGGCATATATCTACTTACTGGTTCTTGCCAAGCTGCTCAGTTAGGTAGGTCAACTCTCGCAGAAAATTCTGGCACAGCTCACTTTTCTCAGTAGTGCAGGACATCATGGTGAGCCACACTGGTTCAGCGATTCGAGGGGCACAGTACAGATTCCGAATGGTTTCCCTAATACACAAAACATTTATTAACTATTTGCATAGATGAAACACTGCTGTAAAATCTGAAAATAAAAGCGCAACAATCTCAGGAAGCCGCATGCCACTGAACGTCAAAACAGATTTGTCTTTACACTGATTGCATGAACACCAACTGCCGCTAAGACAGGACTAGAATTTACAAAATCTAAAATTGGCAGCCCTTAGGGTTTACCTTATGTAGCACCTCAACTATTCTGTACTTCTACTATTAATTTGCCCAATTCTATAACTGCACAAGGCCTCCACAAACAATTTAATCAATTTTAGTTGACCTGCAAACTTTCAGGAGAGGTCTAAAACACAAACAGGAAAACTATAATGTTTGGCTCATTACCAATTGCCCAAATAACCCCCTTGGCTTATTTTATAGTCTACCAACTAGGGTCTGGTCCATACCACCCCACAAGGTACCATTCACCACTCCGCTTCTTCAATTTTATCTAATAGTAAATAATGTACCACACAGAATTTTCTCCTGTAGCATACCCATACCACACTGAGACCCATCCATATATGAGATCTTCTTATAACACCTTGTGATATACTATGAAGTTTTTGTGTTGGATGCTTAATACGTGGCCGGTTTAAAGTGGACCTCCAGTCAGGAAAATACATTTTAGTAATATGCTCCCCTACAAAGGCCTCCTTTGACGATCAGTGGTGTATGCTGTTTGAGAGGGCTTAAGCCTATGCAGATGCCGAGGAATAGCTGCACGCCTAGAATTCATGAGAGCTGCCATCTTGGGTCACACTTGAGCACTATGATTACACGAGTGGGGGATGGAAAAATACAATTCTGTGAAACTCACCTGTAGAATTGTTTTTGAATATATCCAGTCCAGGTCATCCCAGAAGTGATGACATGTGGGTAGTCCGCCACCAGGTGGCGCAGTTACTGCAAGATCCAAAGCTGTAACTCCTCCCGGCCCCCTATCAAAAGAGGTGTCTCAGTAGAATCCCCAGTGGTCAAAAAGCAGTAATAAAGAGACAGGCCAGGAGGCCAAGAAACCATGTTACATCACATAGCTTCAGCATGTACTCTCTCCAACAAAAAATTAAGGACAACGGTCCAATATAAAAATGGTAATCACCATAACAGGCAAAACAAGAGATAATGAATAAGGGCGGGGTGGGACGACCTGAACTGGATATATTCAAAAACAATTCTACAGAGGAGTTTCTCATAATTGTATTTTTCACTAAATCCAGTCCAGGTCGTCCTAAAGTGATGACATGAGGGACATCCAAAATCAGTGTCCATTAGGGCGGGATCCCCAGTGCGGAAAAGTATGTAGTTCATTTCACTACTGCCTGAAGCACCTTTCGGCCAAAGACAGCATCAGCTGAGGCCCTAACGTCAACCTTGTAAAAACGTTGTAAAGGTATGAACAGAAGACCAAGTAGCAGCCTTACAAACTTGTTCAACAGAGGCCTGGTGCTGAAAAGCCCAGGAAGCACCAATAGCTCTAGTAGAATGAGCTGTAACACGAAAAGGGGGCTCCTTCCCCTTGGCAGAATAAGCTTGCACCACCGCCTGTCTGATCCACTTACTGAGAGTGGACTTGGCCGGAGGCAAGCCCTTTCTGGAACCCTCAGTGAGAACAAAGAGCGAATCCGACTTCCTGAAGGATTCAGTCGCAACCAGGTAATACTTAATGGGTCTGGCCACATCCAAGGCATGGAGGGTCCTTTCCTTAGAAGTAGTCGGTGCAGGACAAAGGGAAGGCAAGACAACTTCCTCATTAAGGTGAAAGGGAGAAACAACCTTAGCCAAAAAATCAGGCTTAAAACGAAACACCACCTTATCCTTATGCCGCTCAAAGTAAGGAGGATTCATACAAAGAGCAGCCAGCTCTGACACGCAATGCACCGAGGTGATAGCTACCAAAAAGACCACCTTTAGGGTCAAAATAGACAAGGCAGCAGCACACAAGAGCTCAAAGGGGGGCCCTTGGAGAGCAGAAAGCACCAAGTACATAATGTCATCGGGCATTATGTAACGATCCACTGACATCTGAACTATGTCTGCGAACCAACTCCGTCTTGGCCAGCGAGGATCCACCAGGATGGTTGGCACCCCCTCCTGGGCTATCTTGCGCAGTACTTGGCCCAGGAGTGGAAACAGAGGGAATGCATAAAGGAGCCCGAACTCCGTCCGAGGAATTGCCAGAGTGTCTGTGGCGAAGGCCAGTGGATCTCTTGACAGGGAGACAAACCTCGGAAGCTTGTGATTGTGTCTGGACGCAAAAAAGTCCACATCCGGCTGACCCCAGCGGAGACACAGAGCCTGAAAGATCTTGTTGCTGAGAGACCATTTCCCCAGATGAGATGCCCCCCTGCTTAGGGAGTCTGCCTCCTGGTTTTCCACCCCAGAGATGTAAACCACCGAGATGGAGGGAACATTCTCCTCTGCCCAAGTCAGAATCTGGGTCACCGCCTTGAGGGCTTGCTTGCTCCGAGTCCTGCCCTGGTGATTGATGTAGGCGACAGCCGTCTGATTGTCCGAGCGAACCTGTACTGCACAGCCCCTTAGCTGGGGAGTCAATTGAAGAAGCATCAACCGGATCGCTCTCAGCTCCAGATTTATGGGCAAGTGGTTCTCCTGCGGACCCCACTGACCCAGGAACTTCTGCGTCTGCCAGACGCCTCCCTAGCCGGGACTGGCATCCGTGGTAACCATCTCCCACCGGGGAGTCAGAAAGGACTTGCCCACCAAAAGATTTCTGGGGTCCAACCACCACAAAAGGGACTGTCTGGCCAGGGGAGACAGTGAAAATTCAACAGATTCAACTGAAGAGGTCTCATGTGGAACTGGGCAAAGGGCACTGCCTCGAAGCATGACACCATTAGGCCCACCAGCTTCATTTCCAGATGGAGCGAAGGCCGCTGACAAGACAATAAGGCCTGCACCTGTGCCTGGATGCCCACCACCTTCTGCTGTGGCAGGAATACCTTGACCTGAGAGGTCCAAAGTCATGCCCAAAAAGGACCTCACCATTCAGGGAGTGATAGAAGACTTGGGGTAATTGATTACCCATCCAAATCCTCGAGAGTGGATAACACCGTCCGGGTGTCGCTCTCGGCCTGCTGAAGAGACTGAGCCGCAATCAGAAAATAGATAAGGAAGAACACGAATGCCCTGGTTCCTCAGGATAGCCATGATGCCCGCCAGCACCTTGGTGAACACACGGGGGCTGAGGAGATCCCGAACGGCAGCACCACAAACTGGTAATGCTGATCCTCCAGCGCAAACCTCAGGAACCTCTGATGCCCCTGAAAAATCGGGATGTGCAGATAAGCATCCTTGACGTCCACCGTGGTCATGAAGTCGCCGGGCTGAAGAAGTAAGTGTAGCGGAAATGTCTGCCTCTGACAAACCTGTTGAGACCCTTCAGGTCCAGTATAGGTCTCAGCGTTCTGTCCTTCTTGGGCACTACGAACAGATTGGAGTAGAAACCTTGACCCCGTTCCTGGCGAGGCACGGGACAAATCACACCTGACAGCAGAAGGCGTTGGACGGCCATTCTCAGGCTCTGTGCCATCAATGGATTCTGGGATATCCGCGACTGAAGAAATCTTGAGGGCGGCCAAACTGCCAGCTTTAATTTGTAACCGGAGGAAACCACCTCCTGAATCCACCGATCCGAGACGTGCTGTCTCCAGACGTGAGCAAATAGCAGAAGCCGTCCCCCACCCAGATGGGTGAGGGCGCCCCCTCATGCCCGAGAGGGCTTGGCAGGGGGCTTGGATTTAGCTCTCCAGGAGGGATTGGGTCGGCCGCGAGACCTACCTCGTCCCCAGGAATCTCTGCAGCCACCTGAAAATGAAGAGCCTCTTCCTCCTCGAAAGGAGCGATAGGCAGATGAACCCCGAAAGGCCTCCGTCACTGAGAGAGTCTCCCATCCTTAGCCAGGAGGTCCAGATGCTCCCCGAATAACCGGAGCCCCAAGAAGGGGATACTAGTGAGTGATTTCTTGCCGCAGCGTCAGCCGACCATTGCTGCAGCCAGAGCGATCGACAAAGCGCAACAAGCAGGGCCGAAGCCCTGGCGCCAAGCCGGACACTATCGTCCATAGTTGAGACTACAAATGCAATAAAATCCACACAAGCTTTAAGGTCTTTATACTCCTCCGCCCACTTGCAAGACTTGGCAATATCGACAAGACGTCTCACCTTCTTCCTGATGGCTAAAGAGACAATGGCCACGGCACACGCAGGGCGAAGCCTAGCACCCACAAAGGTAAACGCATGACAAGCCAGCTGATCCATACGCCTGTCAGCAGGATCGAGCAAGGAGGCAGTATTGGGAGACGGCATAATTGTAGTGCTGGATAACCCTGACACAGGGGAATCCACATCGGGGGGTACGGGACCAGAGGTGGACCAGCTCCTCAGGGAAGGGATACCGCCTGTCCAGGCCCTTAGGCACCAATGGTAATTTATTAGGTCTTTCCCATTCCTTAAAGTGGACCAACACCCACCCCTGATCGGCCCGGGAATCTATAAGATTCCTGGGCCGATCAGCTCCCTCCCCGCGGGGCATCCGAAATCGGGATGCCCCGCTGTGTGAAACCCCCCAGAAAGCCCCTAAAAACGTACCTTATCGCCGCCGCCGCCTCCCTCTAGCAGGCCCTGTAAGAGGGACGCGCGACAGCTTATCCGTCGCCGATAAGGTAAGATTTTAGGGGCTTTCTGGGGGGTTTCACACAGCGGGGCATCCCCGATCGGGCTGCCCCGCGGAAGTGGACCAACACCCAGGATAGTGAAAATCCTGGGTGTTGGTCCACTTTAAGAACCATATTGGAAAAATGGGCTTGTTCAGGGAAGACCAGCCTTTGTCTCTCAGGCCGGAATAAATCACCCTGCTTCCTCTTAGTCGCTTTAGGAGGGACAATATGCAAGGTCTCAAACACTGAAGACAGCAACTTCTCCGTATCGTCAGGGAGCCACATATCCTCGCCCGAGGAAGAACCAGGGTCGCTGTCATAGCCAACTGACTGATCCCCTGAGGAACTTTGAGTCCCTAAACAACTCAAAAAGATGATCAAAAAGATCATCACCATCATCGGCAAAATCCGAGTAATCCGGCTTGATGTGCCGCTTCTTACTCGTGGCCTTCCCAGTATCCTTGTGAGATAACCGTCTCTCAAGGCTGGCCACCCGGTATGCCAAATCAACTTGGGACCCCTTGCTGGCATCCCCCTCGCTGAGGGCTGAATGCAATAGTGGGGGTGCTGGCGAGGCCGCAGGCAATAAAGGGCTAGGGGCAGATACGCCCGCCCTATCATGCTCCAAAAATACGCTCATGGCGCAAGTCACACAAACCGTGCCCCAAAGGACTGGTACCGCACATGGGGCAGAGCTTCATCCGACCAGATGGATATCTCCAGAAGCCCCCCCAACCTGTCAGACTGGCATCCGTGGTGACTGTCTCCCAGCAAGGGGCCCAGAAAGGATCTGCCCACCAACAGGTTCCTTGAGTCCAGCCACCACGAGAGGGACTGCCTGGCTAGGGGGGACAGAACCAAAACCTGATCCAGGGACACAGGGTCCCTGTCCCATACAGACAAGAGGTGGAGTTGAAGAGGCCTCATGTGAAACTGAGCATAAGGAACCGCATCGAAGCACGACACCATCAGGCCCACCAGCTGCATTCCCTGATGGAAGGATGAGGGCAGGACAGAAGGAGCTGAGCTTGCACTACTGTCCACCTTCTGCTGAGGAAGAAAGATCCTGGCCCAAGCTGTATCCAGATTCATGCCCAGAAATGGCTTCACCAAAGAGAGAGACAGGGAAGATTTGGAGTGGTTTATCACCCAGCCGAATGACTCCAGTGTGGTCACTACCCGCTGAGTATCCAGCTCTGCCTGTTGGAAAGACGGAGAAGTAATAAGAATGTCGTCCAAATAGGGAAGAATGCGAATGCCCTGAGCTCCCAGCAGAGCCATAATGCCCACCAGCACCTTGGTGAATACCCTGGGAGCCGAAGTGAGACCGAAGGGCAATGCCACGAACTGGTAATGCTGATCCTCCAGAGCGAACCTGAGGAATCTCTGATGACCTGGAAAGACTGGAATATGGAGGTAAGCATCCTTGATGTCCACAGAGGTCATGAAGTCCCCTGGGCACAGTGAACTTACAGCTGAGCGCAGAGTCTCCATGCGAAAACGCCTGGATCTGACAAACTTGTTGAGAAGCTTTAAGTCCAGGATGGGTCTGACAGACCCATCTTTTTTGGGAACGGTGAAAAAGGTTGGAATAATAATAGCTTGTAACCGGAGGACACTACCTCCTGAATCCACCGGTCTGAGACATGACGCCTCCAGATGTGAGCAAAGAGCCGAAGCAGTCCCCCCACCCGGATGGGTGAGGGCGCCCCTTCATGCCTGAGGGGGCTTGGGGGAAGACTTTGACTTGGAACCCCAGGAGGGGCCAGGGCGGCCACACCCTCTGCCCCAGCCCCAGAAATCTCCCCGGGCCCCTACAAATGAAGCTCCCCTTCCCATTCTGGACCCACGATAGGAGGGAAGAAAGGAACCTGAACCCCGAAAGGACCGAGACTGTCTCTTGCGCTGGGGTAACTTGCCTCCCTTAGCAAACAGGTCCAGACAATCCCCAAATAGTTGCAGCCCTTTAAAGGGGAACCCAGTGAGAGCCTTCTTGGCAGCGTTGTCAGCTGCCCACTGGCACAGCCAAACCGAGCGGCGTATAGCCACCGCCAAGGCAGAAGCCCTGCCACACATTCTAATGGTATCATCCAAGACAGAGGACATATGCAAAAAATTCCTCACAACGCAGAAGGGCTCTATACTCTTCACTAGCAGCATCATCAGGAGCCCCATCTAAAATACTCTTGAGCAGAGTCCTAATAGCCACAGCTGCAATGGCAGAGGCACAAACCGGACGCAGCGCGGACCCCACACAGGCAAAGGCATGGGAAGCCAGCTGATCAATGTGCCAGTCCTCACCATCCTTCAGGGTAGTAGAGTTAGGGGAATACCTCTTCAGCAGGAAAGGGATACCTCCTATCCTAGCTCTTAGGCACCCCAGGGAGCCTGCTAGGTCGCTCCCACTCTTTGAGCATGAGATTATTAAAGTGAGTTTGCTCAGGAAACTCCAAACGTGGCTTAGCAGTGTGAAACAACTCCCCCTGCTGCCGAGGAGCCGTGGCAGGAGGAGAGATAGTAAGTACTTCAAAAATGTGAGCCAAGAGCCTGTCATCTGTAGCCCATGGGTCAGAGCCAGAATCAGCATAACCCTTAGGCTGCTCATCAGATGATTCTGAATCAGAAAACAATTCCCCCTCTTCCAGGGGGGGTATAGCCGGCCAGGTCAAAAAATTCCTCAGCCTCCATAGGAAAAAGAGCCAGCAATCAGCTTCTCAATGCTGGCCACCCTGGTAGACAAATCAGGCTGAGACTCCCCACTGGTATGCACCTCACTGGGAGTCAGATGTAAGCGTGGGGGAGTAGGCGAAGCCATACGGGGCGCAGGCCCAGCCACCGGTAACCCAGATTGCAGCGCAAGCGCCTGCTGGGCACAGGGTACACAAACCCCCACATTGTCATCACTTGTAGGGGACACCCCACACACATTATCCTGAGAAGCCTCTATATGGCGATTATCGCGGCCCAACCGGCCAATAGGGATTTACGCTATAAGGCCACCCGGGATGCCCCAATAGCCCGCTAGGGAAGTGGGAGGTAAAGGCAGAATAGGCCTCTAATAGCAAACTAAATAGGGGGGATAGGCCGGGAGAAACCACAATCAAGTTTGACCCGCCTGCAAGACAAACAGAAAGTGGTATGCATACATAAAATATAAAAAATAAGCCAGCCCCCAGGGGCACTTATGGACCGCAGTAGGTAGACGCCAGCCACGCAGCACGAGGAGAGCAAAATGGCGCCCGCAGATACCTCGAGGGACGGGCCGCGGAGACAGCAATGCAGAACGCCCCATCCGCAAGGCCTGCCCCCCGAAGAGCGCGAAGGCGCCCACGTGACCATGTCAAGCCAATGATGGTGCAGCAGCGCCTGAGGTAAAGTCTCCGCCGACCGTGTAACGCCGTACAAGCGCTTGTGGCGGCGGCGGCATTTTTTAAACCAACACACACGGCGACACATGGCCAAAGCATACCACGGAATACAATCCCAAGGAGTGAAGAATACATATACACCCCCCCCCCCCCCCCAGAAATACCAGGGAGAGCGAGGGAGGGCAGCAGCCAACCTAACAGGAGCCCACCGATGGACAGGGGGCGGGAGGGGCATCCCATAAGGCTCACCATGGGCCTATACCGCCTACCCTTTGGTGGGGGATTGCGGTCGGAGCAGCGCTCCTTAAGCACCTGCCAGCAGTGCTGCCTACCGTCACCCGACCAGTGCAGCCAAAGCTGGGAGGCAGAAAAAAGAGGAACGGGTGGGAATAGTCCTACAGGCTAATAGTCCCGCTCACCTGCGAGTAGAGAGAGCCATCTTCTTGCCTTCTCAGCGCCGACTGGAGAGAAGAACTGGGGAATTTGTGGGAGGTCCCTGGAATATAAGGGGCCGGGAGGAGCCACTTTTTTGCTGTCTCTGCAGTCCAGCGCCATCTTGTGGATGTATTACCCAAACGGAAGGAATTATCTCTGGAGCAGGACATGCTGTATACTTAGTATAGTGCGCCCTCCACAAGTAAAATGGCGCTGAGGGCGAGCAGGGAGGAAGGGCGGCCCACGGAGGGCCCCCCCCCCAACGCGGAGCGCAGCGTGCCCCACAAAAACACACCACCGAGGCCTCAGAAGAACGAGCCCCACCGAGTGCCACTCCCCCCCCCCCTCACAGCGCGTCAAGATGGAGGGGAGAGGAGCCGAGGGAGCGAGGGTAAGGTAAGTAAGTCATGAGGTAAAAAGTAAGATAGAGCATTGTGCTTGTGGGCACAGACGGGCATAACCCATGGGCATAATGTGGTTCCTCCCCCCAATAGGCTCACCATCGCCTATGGCCAGCTACCCTTTAGGGAGGGTCTGTGGCCCAGAGCCTAGCTCTGTCAACGCCTGACCCCCGGCGTTCTCCCTGCCTTCACCGTCCTGTCAGCCGAGGCTGGGAGGCAGAAGTGGGTCCACAGGAACAGTGGGAATAGGGGTGCAGCGGCCGACAGGCTTAGAATGCCCGGCTCAGCTGCAGTATCCAGAGAGAGTATCCAAGACGATCCTAGCAGCAGCACTGCAAGACGAACACTGGGGATTCTACTGAGACACCTCTTTTTATAGGGGACCGGGAGGAATTACAGCTTTGGATCTTGCAGTAACTGCCCCACCTGGTGGCTGACTACCCACATGTCATCACTTTTGGGACGACCTGGACTGGATATAGTGAAAAGAGCTGTTGCTAGCACACACAGACACACTGCACCTGAGCTGGGAAATTGGTTCAACCCAAAACAACCAGAGAGAGAGGAGATAATGCTGGCTGCATTATGTCTGTCTATGTGATATGGTTTCTCCACACAGGGTAGGCTGGAGCTATAAGCATCCCACACCAAACAGAGAGAAAGGATCACACACACTTAATTAACAGCTGCTGGGAGGGGATAAATGTAAATATGTATCAATCAATGCAAGTTGTTGGTCTCAGCTGCCATTTTAAAATGTAGATACAATGTTTTTGGAGCTTCCTGAGCTGTGCTTAGCCATCACTGCTGAAGGCTTTATACTTCTGGCTAGATATAAAGAATTATTTATGGTCATTTTGAATGTAGGTCAAGCAGGTATGTCAAAATAGTGGAAAGATGGCTGCCCCCATGCACTTAATAGCATACAATCTCCCTGCTAATTCATAACATCTGAATGGATTTGAGCCCTGTCAAATATTCATCACATCACTGATTGGGAGAGACAGGGTTTAGGGGAGCAGATTACTAACCGTTGATTTTTTGACTGGGGGTCCACATAGACATAATAAAGCCCGTCTTTGGTCAATAAAGTCTCCAGTAAAAAACTAATATCTAAAGGCTTACTTATTTTGGAGTTTTACAATAACCTAAGAACCATGCAGTTTAAACATAACAAAAATTCATCAGTTTTCAAAATTTTTTCAGTAAGCCTACCTAAATAGCCCCAAAGCATCCATGACCTGGCTGAGATAGACTTGCACGCGCTGACTTGAGTCCAAGATCTTCCTGCATGATACCATAGCCTGAGATAAAAAAGAAAAATATAAAAGGGTTGCTTGAGTAATATCACTTAAACCTTCCTGCACAGAATATAAACTGCCTTCAACCAGCGATGTGAATAAAACTGTCAATTTTCCACTTTTAAACTGCAGTTAAAAAACTGGGGTCCTGTGTAGGCTTTACATGCCTTGAGTTTAAAAACTATTCTGTATGTAAACAATGTGCCAACATGCTTCTACACTCTTTCCCCAACCCTGCAGACATTTACCAGAGCCTTGAAGGAGTTGTATTACCTTTTCTATGGAGGATTTCAGTCTGTTCATGTGAGACTCAAATAAAGGAAAGTGTGAGAAAAAGAAATCCTGGAAATTGCTCTGTTTTTCCTCCTTCTCAGACAAAGAAAAGATTATGCTGATTGCAATTTTTTTCCGACCAGCCGTTGCTGGGTTTGAAGTGTAACTCTCATCCGCCATACTGAAAGTTTCTTCTGTGGACCTGCAAACAGGATAATTGATTAAGTGGTGCAGTACTTGGCCAGATGTATCTTTCTTAAGGTCTTCTTGGCTCAATACAACCTAATACATGTGTCACAAGATGATATTTAAAAAAAAAAAAAAAAAAACTAACCATCGTGGGACAACACCATTTTCTAAACTGGTGGTTTGACTTCTCAACCATCGACGTTGGTAGCTGCTAGCATAATTACTTGAAAAAGATGAGCTTGGTGATGGAAGTGGGGTTATCAGGAGACTGCTTAGTGATGCTAAAACAGAAGGGAAAGAGATTATACGTTTTACAATTTTTATATTCCTATTCCAGTAATGAGAATCGCACTTTTCTGAATAAATATATAACTAAATACTGTCCCGCTAACTCCTCCACTTCTTTCACAGACTTGCAAGTTGCATAAAGGATTCATTTTCTTATGTCAAATGCTTGGGAAGTGGATGTATGTACTGCTAATGGGTATTAACCAACATCTATAAAGGGACTGTGAACCCAATGGCAATAATAAGGCAGCAAGGAGCCCACCTAACACCTGTCTCATGTGGTTCTCCAAAATGTCCAGCAGTGTAGGGTTCTAACCCATAGCAGAGTTTTTCTTCCTGCAATTTCATTTCTGCAGGAGTGTGCAAAAATGGTTCAACAGCTACTCTGCCTCTTGGTGCTCTCAGCGTGAGCAAGCACATTAAAGTGGACCAACACCCAGGATTTTGACTATCCTGGGTCTTGGTCCACTTCGGTGGGGCACCCCCGATCGGGGTGCCCCGCTGTGTGAAACCCCCCCGATCACCCAAAAAACTCACCTCACCCCGCTCCCAGCGCCGACGGACAAGCGGTTTGACAGCCACGGACAAGCGGCTCCTCCTCCGCCGCCTCCCGCGCGTCACTCTTGACGCACGCGCGCGCCGGCCATTCACAGACGGCCGGCGCGGGCACGTCTAGAGGGGCGCGAGGGAGGCGGCGGAAGACAAGGTAAGGGGATTTGGGGTGGTTTCACCCCACGGGACATCCCGATCTCGGATGTCCCGCGGGGAGGGAGGTGATCGGCCCGGGAATCTTATAGATTCCCGGGCCGATCACCGGAGGGTGATGGTCCACTTTAAGCCACAGTGGTCCCACAGCTGTCTAACCATATGAGCCATAAAGCTGCACCATACAGGTTTCCCAGCTCAGCCATAACTAAGTAATTGCAGAAAAGAAATCTGCTTCTTTTAGAATACATAAGGGATTTACATAAAAGGAGCTATTTTGAGATGCTCTAAAATGGCCCATTTTATACTGTTTAATGGGGTGTAAGAAGGAAGCTAGTGTGTGCCTGGCGATGCGAAAAGTTCTACATTTTAGGGAAATTACTTTGAGTAGTCTAGAATTCAAAAATGTTCTTGCATGTAACACTGGGGTTGATTCAGAGCCTGGTGAGAAAATTTCCATTCACTTTCATTGTCTACCGAGGACCAATTTTCATTTGGCTGTGAATCAACCCCAAGGTAGACAATGAAAGTGATTAGCAATTTTCTCTCCTAACAAAAGTAGCAAGTTTTCTCACCTGTCTCTGAATCGTCACACATCCCATCCCATAGTCACCCAGGACCCCCTTCCCCCCAGACAAGACTCTAGATGCACCCCCCAGTTCTACATCTTACAGTACACTACACATGGTTTCTTTAAAAAAATAAGTTTTTAAACCATCTGACTACAGACCTAAAATCTAAAGCATGCAAAATAGTTACAGTAGCAGTAGTACATCACATGTGCAGACTGTTACTCCAAGATACCTGATCGAGCGATGCCGCTGTCCTTATCCTCATTATGGCCTCTGCTGGGCATATCCACTGGTGTGCTGTGGGCTAAACAAAGTAAACAACTGTTAAATGGTTTCATTCAAATTGCATCATGTAGGCAACTCAGATAGGACAATACTATATTAACTATTAACACCTTCCTGAATTGCACAGTGAAGCTTCAATAAGGTTTTGTCCAGTCATTTATATGCTAAGCTTTTAAAGCGGTACAAAACCTGCTGTTTTGACTATCCAACCTGTTCCGTGCCCTGGGGGCATCCACAATTTGGTTTGCCCCACTGTGTGAAACCCCCAAATTGGCAGTAACAGCTTATCATTCCCCAGTCCAACGGTGAATGTGCAGGCTCTCGTCCAGAGCCATTTGTCATGCTTAAGTTATTCGGCAAACGGTTCTGATAGTCTGCAGTGGGGAGCGCAAGCAGCCGCATACCCAGCAGCATGCAGGCTCCCATCCCAGCCCACCTGCACTACCCATTGCAAACCATCAGAACCTTTTACCAAATGACATAGGCACAGCAAACAGCTCTGATGGATGAGAGCCCGCACATTGGCCATTGGACTGGAAAAAGGTAAGCCATTATGGCCAATCTGGGGGGGGGGTTTACACAGCTGGAAAATTCAAATTAGGATGCCCCAGGGGGGGGGGCTGCAGGGTTTTGTTTCACTTTAAAGATATCTATGCTCTTGCCTACCACCAGGGCACCCCAATTGGCATGCCTGCTGTGTGAAACTCCCATTTCCATGTTCGCACCCCCAGCATTCCTTTAGATAATGCTTAGCCTCACAATACAGGTAACCTGAGTGGGGGGCATACTTTGGGGGGGGGGTGGGGGTTTTTGTCTGCTTTAAACTCAGGAATTTGTTAAAAAGATCGCATGAAAATAGTCTTAATATTAAGATGCTAGAGAAGGGGTTACTTCTATATCCTGCATCAAAAATGGATGCCCAACCAAGCTTGTCCTCTTCACTGGAATAAAGAGAAATCCAGAGTCACATCTTATGGGTAACTGTAGCATTAAACTCTGCCAATTTCAAAGGGCACAAACACCAGGATTTTATTTTACTACCCGGGTTCTGGCCATACTGTGTGCCCCCCCCCCCAGGTTGCCCCTAATAACTTAGCTCCCAACATTGCCATGGCGCATTTGGGAGTTCTGGTCCAATCAGGGAAAGCGCCATTTAGTCCAGAACTCAGGCAAAGGAAGTCAGAGCGGCTGCACCCCTGGTCTCCCTCTGGACTGAGGAGCGCTTCTACCACCAGCCTAACTGAATGCCACAGGGCGGCTGGGGATGTGGCGAGGGATGTCCTAGGACGACTGAAAGGGCTGGCTCAGGGACAATTTTTAAGGTGGTTGGTCCACTTTAAGGCTCTGTTCACACCTCTCCATTGCGTTAAAAGCAAGGGTTTTGTAAATGCCAGAGGGGCATTGTATCAAAACAAACACTGCACTTTTGATGCGATAAAAATGCGTTTATGCATTTCTTAAAGGAAAACCATTTTTGCACAATAAGTAAATGGTAAAGTCGATGGCAACATAAATGCAATGCAGGTACACTGCGTTTTTTATGTGGGTTGCGCTTGCGTTGCTATAGACTTCTTTTGACCTGCTCTGTTACAACATGTCTTTTTTAGGCTCTATTCACATTTCTCTGCTTGCACTGCGTTGGCCAATGCAGTCACTACACAAGTGAAAATACTGCCTATTATTTTCAGTGGGCCAGTTAAAATATGTACGCTGTGTATAACTGGCCCACAAAAAATAATGGGCAGCATTTTCACTTGCCTTGGTACTGCATTGGCCAATGTAGAGCAAGCGGGGAGTTGAGAATAGAGCCTAAATGCGTTGCATGCAGATATGTGAACTATCCCATCTAAAATAATGTAAAGTGTTATAATTGTGTTGCAAGCGCAGAGGTGCGAACAAAGTCTAAAGCATTGCAATGATGGAAAAAAAAATATCTCCAGACATCAGATGAAATGCAATAGCAATAATGGTTGTTCCAGTACATGCTGCCTCAGAAGACAGGCAGTTATGAATTGAAGAGCCTCCCTAGTAAAAGCAGAAAAGCATATTCCCAAACCTCATGCCAGATTCTTTCTTCATCCAGTAAAAAAAAAAAAAAAAAATGCACCAATTTCCTGGAATAATTTGATGCAGGGTATATAACTAGCCTTTTATCTAGCATTATTTATTTCTGTTGTCAAAACTGCTTTTTTTTTTTTTTTTTTTTTTTTTTAACAATAGCTGCTCAGTGACCCAAAGATGCCAGTTTGATGGTACCATTGAAATATTCTACAAACAAGAATCTTCCTGACTGCCTGCCACTGGCTATTGCTTTAAATGATGTTCTTACAGGGGGTGTCAATGACTGGACAAAACGGGGGCTGCCTTTTAGTGTTGTGTTAGCTGGGGTAGGCAAAGGCAATAGGTGAACTGTTCCATTTTATATTGCATTTTATACCCCATATGTATGATTGCACAAGTATTGTGTAAATTTGTCTCTTAGCAGTGCTCACAACAAGTCACCAACAGGCCATCAATTACAGTGCATAGGCTGGACCTCCACCAAAGTGCATGCAGCATTACAACTGATTTTTCCGTGAAACTGCAGTGTGCTTATCCGGCCAGCTGGAGGAATGTTTGGGATCTGGTGGATTTTTAGGAGAAAGCTTGAGTCACATTTGGGCTTATTTTTTTTTTATTTAGGAAGTAATGCAAATACTGTCACTGTGATGTCATGAGAGTGGAATAAGCTTCCTAGAAGCTGCAAACAAACACTCTAGATGCCATTTACAGGTGACGGGCTGAGCCAAGCATACTGCAGTTTACAACATAAGCCATCATGGCTGATCTTTGTGCTAAGCTCCCAGAAATCCAGCCTGAAATGTCAAATGGCCTATAAAGTATTTAAAGCGGAGTCCTCATGGAAAATAAAATATATATATAGTACAATTGAACGCCAATACTTGTATGTGCTGTCTGTATCCAGGGGGAGAGGATTACCCCATGTCTTGGCCACCATAGGTCAGTAGAAAACCCAGCAGCTCATAAGAAAAAAAAAATAGCTAACCATACTCTACCCACCATAATAGTTTCATTTCAGGTGAACCTATATGACATCTAACCATCATATTATGTGCCCTTGCAGTCAAGGCAGGGCCAATCCCATAAATGTCCAAGTTCTTTTGTCTCATGATGGAAAGTTCTGCTAAACCTACAAAACCAAAAATAGTTCAACCATTTCCCTCAAAGGGGTGGTTTAGGCTTAACATAAAAACAGGACACCTCCCCTGTAGTTGATCTATCCTGGAGGAGTCAACATTCCAGGCTAAAGGGACCAAAAAAAAAAAACCCACCATAACCTACCAGCCCGCTCACAGGCTCATTCCACATAGCCCTGCTAAGGCCAAGACAGTCTGGTTGTTGCATCTTCAGCTCTGAGGCCAAGAGCATGCTCCCAGCATACATTGAGAAGTGCTTCCTCAAGACTGGCAGGAAGGCATGTACTGATGTCAGCCAGGGGGCAAGTTATCAGTACTGAAACACTGTAACCAGACCGACTCAACCCTTGGCACTACCTGGGAGTGGTGTCCTGTGGTGTGGCAGGTAATTGTTTTTTGTCCTGCCCTGCTCAAACATGTAGTTTAAGCTCACAGATGCCATTTAAGTCAGCTGCCAGACAGGACTTCCACTTTAAGGAAAAACGCTACCAATGAATTTACACAAAAGCCAGGCTACTGGCATTTCCCTGGAACATATTTAATTCCAGCACTACAAGAAAGGAGTGACACACAACATAGAGAAGTTCCGCTTTAAATTGATTGGTTTAAATGAAGTGAAAAAAAAGAAAGATCAGTCCAGCTACAATATACCAATTCTTTTGAGATTAAACTTTTCCTCTTGCAAAAGCCCTACAATTAAGATTTAAAACCAGAGATCTTTTCAGAATTACAACGGATTTTCAATTACAAAAAATGCATCTTTTTTACGCAGTAAATAGCCTAAAGACATTTAACATAACGTGGCAGCTTAAGAGCAGTCAAAGGAAAAACTGTAGTGTATAAGAGGAACACCTTGTATATATGCAAGGCTAAAAAATAGTGGTAATAATAGAGGTAGCACACAATCAGGAGAAAGACAGGATTTTGACAGCTGCCTTTAGCCCCCGTCCCCTCCAAAATACTGCGCTATAGTGGCATAGGATCAGCTTTAGTCAATTAAACTAGCTTTGTCAAGATCCTTGGGCCAGGACAGGATCTTATAACATAAGCAACCAATAGCAGCCAGCAGGTGTTCACTATAAAGGAAATGTAGAAGAATATTGATCACTTTTAATTGGCTGCATTATATGTTGCAGAAGGTATATTGTACAAGTCTGTCAGACCCCCATGTAATTCTGAAGAGTAATCTGGTTGGTGGATTAGGATCCTACAGGCTTTTTGTGTGGCTCTCACTTCACTCGGCATTCCACACAAACCTGCAAAGAAAGAGGCACTCCGTATGAGCCGGAGTGGGCGTGCTTCAAACATGGAAGGCAGCAGCTTACTGCCACACATCTGTAAAATACCTAAAAACAGGAAGTGGAGGCAAACGATGAACAGAAAACAAAGCACAGCCACAGAAATAATAAAAAAATGAATGCATTCAGTTACAGAGCGAGTACAAATCATGCAACATAACAGAGGAAGAATAGTTCAAGACATTAAACAAAATTGAAGTGAAAGTCCAGTCCTGTAACCCTGTCCCTGGCTCTCACCCTAGCGCTGAGGGAGGATGGGGTTACATGAAATAAAGCCTTACCCAGCAGGACTCCACCATCATACCCCCCAGCCATTTGAACGCTGGAGCCATCTTGGCGAGCCTGCACAGAATGCCATCCCCACACACAGAGAATGGGGGAGATGCAGTTCGTGCTGCTGTCGCACATGCACCAGTGACAGCGCTGGATTCTGGGTGAGGGAAGGTGGTTTTATTTTTGTATTCCACCCCAGCCCTGCCTCAGCACCAAGGAAGAAGGGCGGTCAGGACAAAGGAGGGAGTTATATTTGACTGGATATCCACTTTAACAGATTAAGAGATAGAATGGAGTCTGATATGATCACAAATGGCATGATCTAGGATGTAGGTGACCTGCTGTAATAATGCAAACTCTAATAGAAAGGTTTTTTTTCCTTTTTTTATACATTGGGGTATACATGACCAACACAAGCAAAAATATATGAAATGTGGTATACAAGAGATTTGTAACTATACTTCTATATATTGCACGGCCGCATCCCCGCTGCCTTCTAACAGGGAGTGTGCCCAAGCCGGCACAGGGACATCCTGCTAAAAGCTTTAGTAGGCAGAGGCCACTGCTCGTGCAAAAATCTGGATGCCCCGGGAGGAAAGTAACAAGCTGCCCTGGAATTTTAGAGGTTCCAAGGTCATCGGCCATTGGTATTGGTCCACATTAAGAACATATGACATAACGTCAGCAGAGCTAAAGTCTTCTCCCAAATCTCAGTAGGCACTGGCATGCCAGGGATCTGGTTTGAACTCTACCCACAAAGCCCTTATATAATCAGTAATATGAAATGTGCAGCCACTTTATGAAATTAAATCACCAGTGGGTTAATGTAGTGAGATATACAAGCAGCGCCATTTCGGTTCCCGATGCAGAGCTTCTCTTCTCTCTGTCACATTGTAAGTCACTGCCATGTGACAGATGGATATGCAGATCCTATAGGATTTATTTACTGAATGTTGCGTGTTTTCAGACTCTACTGCATGTTGGTCAGGTTTTTGGTTAAGCTTCATACAGGAACAGAGTACATTGACAGAGGCCCTCCAGCCACACCAGGCTGGTACGTGGCGAGGCCCTGTGATCGTACCGCAACAGCATTTTGCATGCTTCCACGAGGAAGCCTTTACACCACAGAACATGTGTGGGGCTCTGCATGGCAGGCACTGACGGGTGAATGCAACATGATTATTACCGCCGGTAAGTTACATTCATTCACACATCTTATTGGCCAAACATTTGTTGGATGCCACCTACGGACCAGTTCCCTGGTTTGGATTGCACTGCCAAGTGCCTGTGATCTTCTGATATCTTTATTATCTATTACATGTCTGTTGCATGTTTAGGATTACATTATTAATATATGATTAGATTACAACTTTGTGCAATATATTTCATTAGTGTCACACCTTGTGTATTTATTGGATATATTGTTTAGCCTGTATTTTGCCCATGGAGGCCATCGTCATTTTGGTTTTAAATTGTATTTTTAGTGTAATTGTATAATATTAATACATTAAATGTTATTTAAATTCAATCAATCATTTAGCTTGTGTGGCAATATTTTTCAGTGGGGTTGCAAGCCATAATGCTTGCAATTGCCACACAATGGAGGGAAATCGCAGCACAATTATTCACAAAAACACAATTTGCATGACTTTGGGGGGAGGGGGCTTTTAACAGCAGAGCCACATTCAATATAAATAGATTGCAGACACCATAGGGCCCTTATAGAACAGGAAACTGATGCTTTCAAGTTTCAGCAGACTTCACAAGCGTATACCCAGCACCAATGAGGTTAACCCTGGACACCGTCTGGAAGGCTAGGAAACACTATGCCCATCTGCCTACCTCCATATTAAACCCCTACACAGTGCAAAGAAAGTCCAGTTCTGGGCCCAATGTACCACCTCAGAGTTCTGGTGTAACAGACAGTGAGCCACATAGGAGGGGTCCCAGTACTACAGACTGGGGACCTCTGACAGGTGTAAGCCCAATGCAGGTTCACTTTCTGTTTCAGTTTGGCTACCTTCACACCTGTCCTACGCCTGAACTGTAACAGAAACAGCAACTGCACAGTGGTAAACGCAACCTTAGAGTAAGATCTCACTGTTGGCATTCCTGAGGGCTTCCGAGACCTAGTTTGGGCATTACGTCTTTAAACCCCTACACATACAGATGTACGAGAGGTTTTCAGTGTATGTGCATAAGCACAAGCTTATACTTTTTTATATGCAGACCTATAGCACTTTAATATATGAGGACAACATACCTAGATTAGATCCTTGCCCAGGCTGGTTCACACCCAGTCTGACCGTGCTATCATGACTAAGGTTTTCTAGGCTGTCTTGAAAACTAAATAAAGCAGAGAATAAATCATTAAAAAGGGAGAGAATAAAACAAGTATCATTCTTATTTATAAGTTGCTTCCAGCTAGTTGTGCACTTTAATTTTAAACAAAGTGACTGAACAACCAGAACAAATTGAGTTTTTCTTTTGCCATATGTGAAAACATTGTAGCTATCTAACCCAACCCCCTATTTGGTCACTATCCACAAGAAATATTTATAATATATATATATCAGACTAGGGGGGTCCATGTGCTAGTGATACCCCCTGTCCAGCATTTTTTTGGGTTCAATTTATATGTTGGTCTTTTATTGATTTCTTTTGGTCAGTAGATGCCAAAGGAGAGGCCAAGTCGGAACAATAGGGTCACTAACAAACAAAAATTAAATTAAATGCGGTCACATTTGGTTTCATGGTCAGACCAGTTTAAGGAATAACATACAACTTTTCCTAACTCAATAATTCCATGAATTAGAGAACTAAGAGACAGAGAGCTCCATGGTCACAAATGAACAGCTAACACCGATCAGTAAAAAGTAGTCTTAATAAGCATGTGAGCTTCTGAAGGACCCAAGCATTTTTTTTTGCCCAAGATGGTCTTGTTCTATGGCATGCTAAACAAAAACATCTGTCTGCTGCTAGTAAATCCAACAATTAACAGATACTTGCCTCTCAGATATTAGCCAGGGAAGGTTCAGACCTAAATTCAGTAGTATACAAGTGGGACTGAGGGAAGCTCAAATGGTTTACATGGACACCTACGCTAGCACAAGTAATATGTATTAATCATAAGCCACCACTTTAGTTGCTTAATTGCTACTGCAGTAGTCTGCCAGTTTGGTAGACACATTTTTGGCAAACAGCATTTTTCTAGAAAATATATATATATATATATATATATATATATATATATATATATATTTTTTTTTTTTTTTTTTTTTTTTTTAAGATATTCTCCATGCCATGCATGGAGAGACCCATGGCCAAAATCACCAACCTGAACATAACCAGCTATGCAGGCACTGTGCAATGTCTATCACAAACCGATCATCTGGGAGTCTACTTTAAAGTGGACCAACACCCACGGGTGATCGGCCCGGGAATCTATAAGATTCCCGGGCCGATCACCTCCCTCCCCGCGGGACATCCGAGATCGGGATGTCCCGCGGGGTGAAACCCCCCCAAACTCCTTACCTTATCGCCGCCTCCCTCGCGCCCCTCTAGACGTGCGGGAGGCGGCGGCGGAGGAGCCGCTTGTCTGCGGCTTGTCCGTCGGCGCTGGGAGCGGGGAGAGGTGAGTTGTTCGGGGGGGGTTTCACACAGCGGGGCACCCCGATCGGGGGTGCCCCACCGAAGTGGACCAAGACCCAGGATAGTCAAAATCCTGGGTGTTGGTCCACTTTAAGGAGGTGTATCACAAAATTCTGTAATAAAAATCCATAAAAACACGTCGCCTAATGGGGAGGGGGTCACTTATACACCCGAACTGAATAAAACGTCCACCACGCTTGCGGTTTCTTCTTCTGGTTGGAAGGGTTGTTGGGTTTGATTGTGTCAGGGGGCTCAGAACCTGCCCCCCCATTTTCTCTTTCTTCTATTAAAAGAAAGCAACAAGCCTGGCAGGATATTTCTTGATGCAGGGTGTTGAGATCCCTCCTCCCACCATTCAGCATATTTACATGGATTTTTATCACTGAGCCATTTTTCTGCAATAGTCCTCCTTTAAGGTAATAGTTTTAATCACAAAACAGATACCCGGTAATGGGAAGCTTTTTAGACCATCGCACTAGCCCACTAAATAATCCTGCAAGCATAATGTGTTTGGGGCTAAACTATGGAAACATTAAGATGCTCAATCCAATGTTCATCACTTCAAATTCTGCCAAGACTTCATAGCTTTCCTCAGGAAAACGTGATCTTACGTGGTTGTGCTGCCGCTGAAGCCTCCAACTTTGGCAGAGAACACTTTACTAATCATCAACTGAGGAGGGCATCTGTAAAGAAAAAAAAAAAAACACAAAATAAACTAATAGGAAGAGCAAAACATAAAAAAGGTAGAAGAAGCTACCATAAAAAGGTATAACTCAAAAGTGGAATTTACTGTTTACCTCTGAACAGGTATAAGTATTCAGGAAAACAGGCATTTTCTCCCAGTCATGTAATAGGGATATCAGAGAAATGCTGGGGGGGGGGGGGGGGGTACATCTGTCTCTATATAAATACACTATATAAATACACTTCCATGCAGTAGTCTGTTTAGTTCCTAGTTTAGCAGCTAGACAGACGTGGTTTGTTTGTTACGGGGTTAACAAATGGATCCTACACCAAATATGTACAAGGAATAGAACACTAGTAACATACTCCTTACAAAGAACACACTCAACGTGACCCAACCTACACTTGCAGAAGTGATTTCTTTGTCTAAGCCAGGCTTGAGTAGTCATGGAAACACAATATTTTATAGTGACTCAACAGTAATCAAGCCATGACACTAACAATACTACAGATCATGCTAGTTATGTAGGAGGCGACCCACCCACTGAAAGAGAGCCAACTGATACTAAGCAAAACTGATAAGCAGCTTTCTGTTACAACCAGTCACCTGACAGACACAACAAAACAAGTAGAAGTACAAGTAGATGGTCATGGAGCATATTTCCTGATACAAACTTACCGGATTAAGTGAATCTTTAGCGTTGAACCTTTGTAACTCATAGCTACTGAGCCAAACATCATCTCGCCCAGCATGTTGACGTCAGAGGCTGGCTTGCTGTACTACAGGAAGATAAGAGCAGATTGCAATCAGAGTAGAAAAGTAACACATACAAGGCTTGGGGGAAGGAAATTGGGCTCAGCCACAATACTTGCTTCCTGATATATTTTCAAGGCTAGTTTGTGTTTCAATCACTTTTGCAAGATCACTTTTAAAAGCATTTATTTCCACATAACACACAAGATTTGTTCAAAACAAATACTTATCATAAATTAGGCAACATCCATTGAGACAACACAGAGATCATTCCCCCACCAATCACTATTGTTATCCAAAGACCATAGAGAACATCATTTAGCCCAGGTATGGCCCATAGGACTGTAAGTATTAAGACCCATAGTCATGTCCTGCATTGTAGATGTAGCAGATGGAATAAGTGTTGGATCAAATTACTGGTCTGAGACCACACAGGGGGGCAGCAATGAGAGAGCTTTCCTCAAAGCCTGCCATTGCTGACTGTCTGTTGTCTACAAACGCTATTTGTCTGCCTACCACATGAATAACTGTGCTTTGAGCTCTATTACTTGGCAACATACATTTAGTGAGACAAATCTATATAACAACTTTTTTACACATAGTTTACAAAGCTGACCAATTAAGCATAAGTCACAGTTTTGATTGAGTGTTAAAGTGGACCAACACCCAGGATTTTGACTATCCTGGGTTTTGGTCCACTTCGGCGGGGCACCCCGATCGGGGGTGCCCCGCTGTGTGAAACCCCCCAGAAACCCCAAAAAACTCACCTCTCAACGCTCCCACGTGAGCGCCGCAGCCAATCCCCGCCAACGTCCAGGCGGGGATCAGGAACGTCCAGGCCGCTTCCGCCGCCGCCGCCTCCCGCGCGTCACTCTCGGCGCGCGCGCGCCCCCGCCGGCCATTCACAGAGGGCCGGCGCGGGCACGTCTGGAGGGGTGCGCGGGAGGCGGCGGCGGCGGAAGCGGCGGCGGATCAGGTAAGGCGTTTTTGGGGTTTCTGGGGGGTTTCACCCCGCGGGACATCCCGATCTCGGATGTCCCGCGGGGTGGGGGGTGATCGGCCCGGGAATCTTATAGATTTCCGGGCCGATCACCCCTGGGTGTTGGTCCACTTTAAGTATGAGTAGCTCCACTATATGAGGAGCCAAGAAAATGTGGTGGAAGGTTTGTTAGGGCAGAGAGCAGGGCCAGCATCAGCACCCAGCAAGCTCGGTCAGTTGCTGGGAGCCCCCACCACCTAGGGGGGTCCACTGACAGCTGCCACAATGTGGTTAAAGAACTTAAAAATTTTCTTTGTCTCTAGCATTGCATCGGGCCCCTGCGCCGCCTCGACCCTAGTTCTGCCCCATCCATCCATGTCCCCCCAGGTTTGCCCCATCCATCCATGTCCCTACAGGTCTACCCCATCCATCCATGTCCCCCCAGGTCTACCCCATCCATCCATGTCCCCCCAGGTCTTCCCCATCCATCCATGTCACACCAGGTCTTCCCCATCCATCCATGTCACACCAGGTCTGAACCATCCATCCATGTCACACCAGGTCTGAACCATCCATCCATGTCACACCAGGTCTGAACCATCCATCCATGTTCCCCCTATGTTTGCCCCATCCATCCATGTCCCTACAGGTCTACCTCATCCATCCACGCCCCCCCCCCAGGTCTTCCCCATCCATCCATGTCACACCAGGTCTGAACCATCCATCCATGTCCCCTCAAGTCTGCCCCATCCATCCATGTTCCCCCTATGTTTGCCCCATCCATCCATGTCCCTACAGGTCTACCTCATCCATCCATGCCCCCCCAGGTCTTCCCCATCCATCCATGTCACACCAGGTCTGAACCATCCATCCATGTCCCCACAAGTCTGCCCCATCCATCCATGTCCCACCAGGTTTGCCCCATCCATCCATGTCCCTAGAGGTCTATCCCATCCATCCATGTCCCCCCAGGTCTTCCCCCATCCATCCATGTCACACCAGGTCTGAACCATCCATCCATGTCCCCACAGGTCTGCCCCATCCATCCATGGCCCCAAGTTCTGCCCCACAGCCCTGTCCCCTCAGTTATGTCCCATCCACCCCTCTTCCCTCAGCTCTGCCCCATCCCCTCAGCTATACGCCTCTCCATCCCTGTCCTCCCAGCTTTGCTCATCTACCCCCCTCTTCCTTCCGGCTCTGCCAGTCTATCCATTGTTATTCCAGCTCTGCCCATCTACCTCCCCCACCAGCTATACCCAGCCATTCCAGTCCTTTTCATTTTGCCCATCCATCCCTCTTCCTCCCAGCTATCTCTCCATTCACCCATTCCCGACCTTCCCATTTTGTCCATCCCTCTTCCTCAATACTCTGCTCACTCATGTGGAGCCAAACTAAAAAAACAGCTTCAATATGGGGTTGGAGGCCAAGCAGCCCTTCTTAGTTTTGGCCATGGAATTTATAGACCCCTGACCCACGACTCTCCACCACAACGGGGCCCACTGAGGCCATGCCGCCCGAGGGCTCACATAAACCGGGAGCCGGCCCTGGGAGGAAAAGTGAAGCAGTCGCGTAATAACTGTTCCTGGACATAGATGTTTAATTAATGAATATCAACCTCTGCCCCTAGGGGCATTTAGATTAGATGTGGTCTCCTGGGTGAGATTGAATGCAGAACAGACTATAATTTTTAGCCATCTTCAGTTTTTCATTTTGAGCTTTTCCTGCTTAGTAGCCACGCCAAATCAGAAAGTAAAAGTGGAGCACATGACTGGACTTTTCCCAGAGTTGCAAAACAAGACCGGGTAAAACAACCGGGTAACCTCAACTTTAGAGTTGGCATAAGAAATGTAGCCTTTGGTGCACTTTAAAGACTATAGTTGTATTTTTGTCTCATCTCAAGTCGTGCAAGATTGTAACACCCAGAAACTTGTGGCTTTAATGTAGGCCACAATGATTCAATGATTTCATCAGACTGAATCTTCCCCAACCAATTCTAAGGGAAGCGTGACATGCATGAATTTACCTGGTATTTAGGCAGAGATTCCCTAGCAGGCTGTCCATGTGTTGAGGACATATCTCGTGAGGAGATTGTACATGTGCCGCTGCTGCTGGTCTGACAGGACTTAGCCTTCGTTGCAGAGTTTTCCCCGGTTCTCTGTGGAAAACAATCATTCATTTAGCGGAAGAGAATATTACATTAGAACAAGGCTGTCAACTTGTTTTTTTTTTTAATAAAAAAATAAGCAAGCGTTAGGTCCTCCCCTTCATGCTTGGGACAAGGCTTTTTTCACTTTTTCTTAAGCTCTGCACAAACACGTCAGTCTTTTCCCCTTTTTAAAGTGGACCAACACCCAGGATTTTGACTATACACCCGATCGGGAGTGCCCCACTGTGTGAAACCCCCCAGAAAGCCGCAAAAACTCACCTCACCCCGCTCCCACGTGACCGCTGCATCCAATCCCCGACGGACAAGCTGGAGGCAGCGATGGACAAGCAGAGCGCGTCCGCCGCCACCTCCCGCGCGTCCCTCTTACAGGGAGCGCACCCGCGCCGGCCATTCACAAACGGTCAGCGCAGGAGCGCGCCCTGCTAGAGGGACGCGTGGGAGGCGGCGGCGGCGGACGCGCATGCGCCGCTGGAACGGGGAGAAGGTAGGATTGTGGGCTTCCTGGGAGGTTTCACCCCGTGGGACATCCCGATTTCGGATGCCCTTGCGGGGAGGGATCTGATCGGCCTGGGAATCTTATAGATTCCCGGGCTGATCCCCCCTGGGTGTTGGTCCACTTTAAAGTACAGCCATTACTTGTGGCCAGAAATCAACCTGGATGTGAACAGTAACAGGGCACAGTGGCTAAAACTGCAAGTCAAACAATCACCAGCTTTACTAGTGTTAGAAACCGGATGCAAAATCATTTACATATTACAAGAAATAGAAATAGTGGCTGATTTTCTGTAAAAGAGCTGCAATCAAATGCTAGAACAATCTTAAAAAGTGAAGTGAAAAAAGTTACATATCTTGCATTTCATGGCTTCATGTTTATCTCGCCCTCGGCTGTGAGGATGAGAGGCCACTGTGTGCCAGAATGACAGAAGGTTCAAACAGATAAGCTGAAGGGGTATAAACCTGGCCGCACTAAGAAGGGTTGGCCAATTACAAGTATTGGGAGACTTCACCTACGTAAAAATCCCGTAGTGCCATCAGCAGAGAATACCTACCTATGACATACTACCGTTTCCCTGTGTGGCACGACAGACCGAGGGCAGAGTACTACATTCTGCCAGGGCTTTACGGGAGGACAGGCATAACAAAATGGAGATTCCCACAGGTAGGGGTTAAACAAGTTAAAGTGGACCAATCTATAATTGGCTAAGTCCAATTTGGGATGCCCCCGCTATGTGAAATTTCCTGCTTTCCTTATCATTCCAATGAGGCTATGGTACATGTACAGTGGCATCTCAGCCCCGTTTGCTGTAATGGAATGGCTGGTGGGGCCACACATAGCGGAGATATGCGGGGGGTGCTGCGCGCCGATCGCAAGTGCTGCTAGGAGCAATGCCTGCACTGTGGCAATGTATGTATAGTGATCAATCGGGGGGGGGGGGGGGGGCTACACAGAGGGGTAGACCAAAACCCGGCATTTGGTCCACTTACAGAAGTAGTCAAGTCAAATTTGACTGTACTTTCTCTTACCCCTGCGGCCCAGGTGGCATACTGGAGCAGAAACAGCAGCTGCATCGGTGTGAATGGGCACTAAAAGCTGTTGTAATAAAAGTTCAGCTAACCATTTTGCCAATACATCTGTGCAACATCATTTCACCACGTTTTTAATTTTGTTCACTACAGTTTTGCTTCAATTTATACTAAAAGCACACACAAATCTGACATTGTTTTAAAAGAGGAACACACAGGAATTTCACCTTCCCGTGGGTTGTTCCTCTGTGTGGCGGCATTCCAAATTGGGATGCCCCGCTGTGTGTGCCCTGCCAGGTCGCAGACTCATGCTCAGCCAATCAGCGCGCTCTCTCACTTGGCCCCCCAGCATTTACACCTGGACGGCTAAGCCGAGTGGTGCCACCAGCCACACCCCCCGCTCACCTTGCAGCCGTGGAGTCCCTGCACCACCCATTCAGATGCCCACAGCTAGAGGTGAGCGGGGATGTGGTCAGAGCGCACAGATGCGGTAAGGGCTCCAGGAGAAGGTGAGTGAAACTGGTGATCAGCGGGGGATGCCCCAAGGAGTGGAACTTGGATGGCTCTGGAGGCTTTAATATCACCATTAAATGATAGCATGTATGATATGGTGCCAGGCTAAGATCTATTGAAATGTAGGAAGCACTTTATAGAGCAGTGCTGAGAAGGGGAACCTTCCAGGTCTAGCACATAAACACACTGTCCTATCTGGTTTATTCAATCTTCAGTGTGACTAGCACTAAGCTGTTAGGCAGAGCACGCGGCAATCATGTGCTTGGCACAGAAAGCGGTGACAGGAAAAACAAAACCATTAGAAGTGTCCTCTCGCTCGGGGAGTTGTATGCTCTATGGACGACACGCAGCGGCAGGGAAGCGCCACAAGGTTGTTATACAACATTATGCAGAGAGACCATCACAGGTCTGTATTCCACATCCAGTCATTTATTATTCCTTATCTAAACAGATTATTTTTTGTGAAAAATATATAAAAGAATAACCGCAGCAAATCATGTGAGAACCGAACATTAGCTTGAGGTTTGTGTCTATGATCATAATTCGCAAGTGAAATAAGTATTGAGCACGTCAACAATTTTCTAAATATATATAATAACACGGCATACTGCAGAGGAACCCAGAGAAGAATCTTGTCGGGATTTCAGCTGGTGTCCAGGGGTTTTCGCACCTCTCTAAGTGTTCAATACTTTTTCCCTGTGTCATTTCCCATTATTAAACATAACTTCTTTAAAGTGGACCAGAAAGCCCCGAAAACTCACCTCACCCCGCTCCCACGTGACTCGCTCGTCCAATCAGCGGCGAAGGACAAGCGAGAGGCAGCGATGGACAAGCAGAGCGCGTCCGCCACTGCCTCCTGTGCGTCCCTCTTACAGGGAGCGCACCCGCGCCAGCCATTCACAAACGGCCAGCGCGGGAGCTCGCCCTGCTTGAGGGACGCGCGGGGGGCGGCGGCGGACACGCATGCGGCGCTGGAACGTGGAAAAGGTAGGATTTGTGGGCTTCCTGAGGGGTTTCACCCTGCGGGACATCCCGATTTCAGATGCCCCATGGGGAGGGATCTGATCGGCCCGGGAATCTTATAGATTCCTGGGCCGATCCCCCCTGGGTGTTGGTCCACTTTAATGGACACCTATGGTTTAATTTCTACTGGGGAAATTAGGGACCCTGCACTGTGCTTAAAGAGGGGGTGAGGGTTTCTGCCTGGGGGTCTAGTTTAAGTCATGAGGCTCACCTGTACATCCCACATGCCACCCAGGAAGACAACTGCAGGGAGCTCACAGATGCTAGGTCCTGAGGGGAGCAACAGGTGTCACAGAAGCAACTGCAGGTATAATGGCGAGCCCTGTGTTTCAATAATGGTTTTAATCTGGGGTCAAAGCATTGCCAAGCTGGACATGGGAGCAGCAGTGCAGGGCTGAACCACACAATCCAGTAAATGTCTGAGTGTCAGATGACAAAAGGAGAAGCAGTTTTTTTGACTGAAGAACGTCTTTAAAGATATTTTTTCCAGTTAGCTTGTTTCTTTAGAGCAAAACAAAATCCAGGCGTTCTTTTAGAATCCAGGGCTAGCCACTAGCATTCCCCCAGGGCATACGGTTTTGGAACGCCCCACTGTGTGAAACCATCCCCCCATATTGCCAACATCAGCTCACCCTGGTCCAACGGCACATGCTCTCATACAGTCAGAGCAGTTTGCCATGCCTATGTAATTCGCCAACCGGCCTCGGATTGTTTCCAATGGAGAGTGAGAGTGGGTGCATATCCTGCATCCTCGGAACATTTAGGATAAGCTGGGGCAGGAGCATGCACGCCACTGGTGATATGATGGTTTGTGTTCCCTATTGAAGTCTATCAAATAACAGTCACAATAAACGGCTCTGATTGGGCGAGAGCCCACGCATGCACCAATGAACCAGGAAGAGGCAAGTTTTTTGGGGCATTCTGGGGGGTTTCACATAGCGGGGTATCCCAGTTTGGTATGCCCACAGGGCTCAGTACAAAGCCCGGGATTATCTAAATTCGGGGGATTGTTCCGATTTAAGCAGGGCATTCTGCCCTTTGACCAGCAAACTGTGGAGGACAACTACAACTTACACAATATTTTCATCACAAATATATTCTTGACAGCAATGAGATCCTGACACATACCGTAAAGGAGGATTCTTTACACACTGATGCGACAATATTCTCACCATGGCTCAGACCTGTCAAGCACCCAACCAGCAGGGAGCAAAGTCAGTGATAGCAAGGCATTAATACTCAAATCTCTGCCCTAGTTGTGCTCACAAGATGATGATCCATCAGACAGTGCCTGGATTACTTCCTGGCTGTAGTCCAGGGGATCATGTGCTGCTCTTCAGCACGGCATGCACGCCTGCATTAATCACCTTTATTAGCACTTAGGTCACACAGTCAGCCATGAGTGATGGCAAAGTAAAATTCACAGCATAACTATTTTCTTGTTATAGAAGCCAACAAACATAAAGCAGCATCTATAGTTTCAAGGAGATCTTGCTGATGCAATAAAACTGCATACATAGAATGCACCAAGGATCTTTTTCTTACAGTAGAAGAAGTGTCCACAGCTAGGAGGCATGTCAGGGATGCAACAGCAGCGCAACGGAACAGTGAGTAAATCAGGCAGGGAGATCTGGGGGTATTCTTATTCCAGATGCCCTATTAAAAAGCAGAGAAGACCCCCCTAAAAGATTCGAGGGGGGTTTTGCTCCTCTATAATTCCCTTTAACATGCCCTACTTTTTACATGATAGAAGCTACAACAATACGCAATCCTCCCTATAGAAGGCATCCAAGTTCCCAACTGGAACACGCAATTCGGCTTGGGCATTGCCAGGTTGGCAATACATTGCAAAGCACCATAATGCCAGTTGTGGTGTAGCCAGTGTTTCAATGAACCTTACATTATTTCCTCGCATGGTTAGGCGGTATCAACATCTATTTTTTCCTTTAACATTTAGTTCCTTTAACATTTTGGACCTCTAATCTTACTCCCTTGTTCCGTTTGGGTGCTGAATTCCAATCCAGTTAGCTGCCCACATTACCCCCAGCACAGATTACCTCTAAATGTCTGTTAGCAAATACAATTGCAAACTAGAGAAGGAGACAACAAAGAGCGAGACATCACACAGACATTGACACATTAGGGAAAAAAAACAAAACAAAACAAAAAAAAAACAGAACAAAACAAAAACACCTACTGCGTGTGGAGGAGTCTTTCCATCTACCTACAACCCCCTCCCCGATCTCCTGCTATACTCCACGTGGGGCTCTACCGCGTCTATTATTTTCCCATTATTCTCGGGCCTTGGTCCAAGCCCTTAGATATTATCCATGCTATCCACGTACGTCTAAATGCTTCGCTTTCCCCCCCTCTAGTCCGCTGTTAATTCCTCCATCCTCATGATACCATTAAAGTCCTCACACCATTCTATCAGGCTGGAGGTTATTGTAGTCTTCCAGCATCTGGATATCACCATTCTGCCTGCTGTTAAAAAGCATCTCAAGGCTTCCCTTCTACACACTTGTTTACTCCCCGGAAGCATGGACAAAAGAGTTATCTCAGACATGTTTGGGGTTGAGGTGCCATATGCCTCCTCATATAGTGAAAGGATATTAGCCCATAAATTCTTTATGCTAGGGCATTCCCACCAAATGTGCAGGAGTCCCCTGGGCTCAATTGCATCTCCAACACATCTCCGGAAACAGAGGGGAAAATCTGGTGGATACACACAGGACTCCTATACCACCTCGATAACAGTTTTTCTCCTGAGCCCTACATGGTATTGCCATTCTATGGGTAAGGAAGAACGCCATTTCCCACTCCTCCTCAAAGGGCCGCCCTATCTCCCTCTCCCAGACTTCGTTGCAGAGTGGTTTTCCGAGGCACCCACTTCCCCTCATGATACCATATAGGCCTGAGATCACCCTCCCTGGTCGCTCTCAACCTCCATACACTCCGCTGCTATCGCCGCAAGACTGTCCAGGGAACCTAGTTAATTCCGCAGTTGATTCGCCAACGACCACAACACCCTCTCCCCTTCCCCTAAGATCCTCAGTTCTTGAACCGTGGGTGGCCTACCCCTTACCACGCAACTGCTGTTTAAACAATGCAGGATAAATGCTTTAGTAGGCCACAAACCTAAACAAAAGTGCAGCATGCAAAGAAAGTAAAAGAAAGGTGCATTTTATAGATCATCAATTGTAGGAAGCAGAGAAGAAAGAATTATACTAACAATCTCTGTATTTATCATTCCAATCTCAAATAGACAATTTTGCATGGAATTATTCCTGTACTTCCAGCTTCAGGGTTGCTAACAAACATCTGTGACATTATCACATAACAGATGTATAAAACTATGTCATCCAAACATATTTCACATTTAATGCCACAATGATATTAGCAGCCAACGGACAGACAAGAACATTAGTGATTTCTTACCCGAGTGGGGACATCCTTGATTTCTCGCACTGCTTTGGAATCGAATAGAACCTGCCTGCCTCTTTTCTCACAGTCTTGGTAAACAATCAGGCGAATGCAATTCAAGTCGAACTCTGAACAAGGCCAGCTGTGAAGAAAAAAGGTGGAATTTGGTCATTCAGGTTTCTATTTGCATGTAGGACAGGAATAGAGACAGGTCACAGTGACAGGCTTACTACTAGTGTCACAAATGAAAATGATGCACAACATATACCATGGCTAGAAAAAGTGCAGCATTGAGAAAGCAGCATCAATGGCTTGAAAACACAATTATTCTTGGAATTAGCCTGTGTGTTGTAGTTAGAATAACCTCTAAATAACCGAGTGTCAAATGAAGAATCTACCTCTCTATAGACAAGTTAGTACATTGCATATCTAAACTATGACTTTACTCATTTTAGGTGGATGACGCAGGATGGATGGGGGTTGACCAAATAAAACCTGGTTCTATTAAGGAAGCATGGAGCTGCAGCCCCCATGTTAAAGAGCACTTCAGTCATATCCCAGCCAGGAATCGATTCTGCATCCATTTGTTCACAAGATCCAATTTTTAAAGCTTCTGTAAAGCTGTGTGGTGCAGCCCTGAAACTAGACGGCTCCCAGGGCATCTGTAATTGGGATGCACTGCTGTGTGAATCCCCCAGTTCGCCATTAAACTTACCTTTCACAGTGGATTCCCATGGCGCTTCTGCTGCCCGCAGTTCCATCCCCGACTTTCCTTCAGCCGAGGCACACTTCAGTGCCCAGCCGTTTAGGTGGGAGTGCTTCCCAGATTAGAGAGTACTCTGGTGGGTATGTTTTTTGTTCCACTTTACCTACTGTCCCATAGTAGTTTATGACCTGTATGTTATACCCCGTCTATAAATTAATACTTAGCACAGTGTTGCAGAAGAAGCTATATAAACAATGAGATGGCCCTGTGTTACCTGGGTTTGTTAGATGCTACATTGTGTAAGGTTTTATCTATCTAGCACTGTTGTGTCATGCAGCATAGGCAGTATAGGGCAGTTGAGCTAGTTCTATATGAAGCTGCAGACACCCTTGTCTAGACAATGTTGGTTTTGGCAGAAGAGGATTTAGACATATCCAAAGGTTTCAGACCAATCCCCATGCCACTCACTAGCCTGGCACAAAAGCAATATGGATGTCAATCCGTGTACAGGTTAAGGTTCCTATATTACTAACAGGTCTTCTAGGTACAGTAACTGTTGTAATAAGCAAAGCAAAACATGTGTTAAAAAAAAATGATACCTCTTCAAAAACAGCATCCTTTTCATCAGCTTCTATGTAAAGCCAGAGAGACCAGCTCCCCAGTGTGCTGTGCCCTGCTGCTGCAACCCCCTTTATTTGGGTTTTATGCCAAAGCACAAGACTATCAGATGACATGGAGCTGCCCCCTTCACCCTCATGACAAAAGCTGATGGCAGCACTTCTATTGTGCATTGTCTAGGTGCCGCTCACAATACAGCACATAGCACTTTATCAGCCAATTACTCCGGGGGACAAGATGTCTTCAATCACAAGGCAAAATGGACTTAGCTATACTATACACACACGTATGTAATGAATAATTCAAAGCACAGCTCTACCTTAAAGCTGGCCACCCACTAAGGATCACATCGTATGCGGTCCATGCACTCAGCATCTGAGGCTAACCTTAAAAGTTTTAAGGTTTCACCCAGAGCTCTAATCAATCTCAGTGGTTATCAGCAATGGGGGTATTAAAGCAGACCTTCACCCTGAATAAGAGTCTACCTTGTATGTTTCCCCTAACCCGTACATACAGTTTTCCCATATTAAAAATCATTCTACCTGCTCCTATTGCATTTTCAGAGCCTTTTAAGATCCAAAATGGTGGCCTGTGGAGTGTCTTCTGACTGTGCCACACTGCATTCTAGGATTGCTGTCCTTTTCCTGACCCCAGCTCTGCTCTGTCTGTGCAAAGCACAGCTATAACCCGCCCCCTGTACAATTCACCCCTCTTCTCTCCTCAGTAGGTGATGCTTCTGAGGCAAGATGGAGGCGCCTGTATCCTAGATTCCTGAACAGAGTTGAAGCTCAGCAGAGGAAAGAATAATAACTAAGGAACTTAAAACTGAAATATATTAAATTTAGATGCTGGGGAATAGTTTGGGCTTTTCATTAAATTATGCTGAAGGTCCAGTTTAAGAGTTTCCATTAGATCTACACATATGGGGACAAGCAACCCCCCGTGCCAAGCCAAATTTGGGCAATAACAAAAAAAAATCAACTGGCTGTTTGGCAGGCAAACTGTACATAAGCTGAAGCTAGCAACTTGAGTCAGTCACCCAATCCCGCAGAGCAGTTTGACTGCACTGGTCAGTCAGTCAAGTCAATGGCTGCCATGCAGAGCCCCCCCCCAACACACACACACTGTGGTGAACAGGCAATGTTCTTACCTTTCCTCAAGTTCACATTCTCACGCAATCAGCTTCTCTGGCCGGAATCCCAGTTGCACACATGAGCGGCATCACTCGCATCCTTCGGCTGAGTGGGGTCATACACAGCCATTCAGTTAGAGCAGGCATGATGCAAGCGATGCCCCCACTCGCCGCACATGTACTACATAGCGGCCCATCCCAGACTAGGGTGCTCTGGGGGCAGACAAAAACCTGGGAGAGTGAAATCCGCAGTTTTAGTCCACTTTAGTGTCCAAAGCAGGCTTAGCACAGGGAGAGGGGGGGAGTGGCTGGAAGTAATAAAATAATAAAAAAACAATGGTTTCTTAGCCTTTTTACACCAAACACCGCCTAGTAACAAGCATTTACAACCACGCACTCCAAAAGACTCCAGGAATATCTGATTTGCACTCCTTGGGGCAACTCAAAGTGTGTGAAACCCCAGATCCACTTGCCTTCTCCCGGAGCCCTTGCCACACCTTGACACAGCAGCCACATCCTCGTTCACTTCTAGTTGTGTACACAACTGTGCCAGGCCTTTCTGAATGGGGGCACAGGCGCGGCATAGCTAGAAGCGTAGTGGGGATGTGGCCAGCGACACTTGGCTCCCTTCAGCCGTGCTTGGCTTAGCTGCTGACAACGCCGAAGTGAGGCGAGTGAAATAGAGCACGCAATTGGTTCAGGGGGCTGCTGAACCAATCAGCGTGCTCGGTTTCAGCCAGGCCTGCGACATGGAAACGGCAAGAAGGTGTTCAATAGATTACCTAGGTGGATACACATAGCGGGGCATCCCCAAGAGGAACACCACAATGTGTGCCGTCCCTCTTTATTGTTATTAACATAAGTAGGTCAGGGGCTGTGTATCAACATTCTACTGTTAAAGGGATACAGAAGGCAAAGGAAATTGTTACACCATTACGCCAGGCTACGTTTGGCATGTCCTAAATGGTTTTCAATTTTTAAATTGAAGAAGAAATGGCTGAGAAATCAAGGTTTCCAGTTTCACCTTATGATTTATCTATTGAAATATTTGAACGTGGGACTTGGCTCTGAGATGCCACATAACAATCAGCATTATGGGCGGGGTCTGTTAGACAGGCATTATCATCCTGGCTGTTCTCCATCTCTCCAAGTGTCCATAGTTTATGATTTGGCTCATTAGACCACCAGCTTAGCCCTAGGATTGGTGGTCTATGACAAAGGAATACAGGGGGTGTGCCACTACTTTTTGCTTTGTTTCTACTTTCAGAAGCAGCTGTGTTCTCACAGGAAGGGAGAGAGCAGCCATGATAAGGTGAGCTGCTTAATGACAGTTTATACACTTTGTCAACAGAGTCCCTTCGAATTTACCAGAACCATATTAACCTCCCTGTTGGTGCACCCCTAAACATTAGTGCATACCCCCCGGGGGTACATATAGCAGGTTGAAAAACTGTGCTCTAAGAAAAGTATAGTTCCCTGGCTACCAAACTAAATAAACACCTGCAATAGCAACACTAGCTTTACAGCAATGCCAACATTGGAGGTGGGTTCAATAAAGATTTATGCTGCAGCTGTCGCAGCCCTATATGTGAACTTATTATTTTACAAGGAATATTTGCAGAACACTGTATGTATATACTCCCCCCCCCCCCCCCCCCAATCACTATTCTCCATACCTGCATGGCACTCCCCCAGTGATATTTAGTCCTGTTATTGACCACTGCCAGTCACATGGTCCAGACACTTTCAGCTGCCGAATGCAGCCCTGACAATGGACGCAACATATCACAGTGGGTTTAGCATTTGCTTTACTTTAGGTAGACACGATTACAGTGATGTATGCTATATGAGGCCCCATTAACAATTTAGCAAAGCATGAGGCCAAGCTAGTCATGAATATCCTCCCCACACCCCTTGCTTTAGTCAGTGTACCAATACTTAAACTTGACAGGGCCCCAAACCACCAGCGAAACAAGAGCTTACCTGTGCAACCAAAATGCTAAGCCTTGTGTCTCCTAAATGGAAACAGACTATTTCCAAGAAAAAATGAATCTCTAGAACAAACAAGGAGTCCATAGGAAGCAGAGTCAGTGACACCTATGTGCCAGAGCTAGTCAATATAGTGAGTGCTTTCATCATGCTGGCCATGTGCAAAAAACACGACCTAAACTCGAAAATCCCAGCAATAGTACATTTTCCAGAAAGAATGAGTGTTCCTTATGCTATCCCTGTCCCAGTTTCTACAGTCTAGCCCACAAAAATAAGGGTAAAGACAATAAGACAACAAGGTGACAGGATTGAGCCCTGTGCCCGTACAGCTCAGAATTACACCCATGCTTAAACCGGACCTTCAGCATGATTTAATGAAAAGTATTCCCCAGCATCTAAAATTAATATATTTAAAGTTTTTAGTCACTTACTTATAATTCTGCAACTCTGTTCAGGACTCTAGGATAAAGTAAAGGGGGTGGAGTTATAGCTGTGCTTTGCACAGACAGAGCAGAGCTGGGGTCAAGGAAAGGACAGCAATGCCAGCATGCAGAGCAACACAGTCAGAAGACACTTTCTGTTTGCAGGCTGTCTGATGTCCCATGACCCGCCATCTTGCATGTCATGGCTCATAAAATGCAGTAGATGCAGGTAGGATGATATTTAATGTAGGCAATCTGTACGTACCAAGTGGGGGAAACATATAAGATAGGGTCTTATTCAAGGTGAAGGTCCGGTTTAACTCAAAAATTGCTGCAGTAGTATGGTATCGGTATGTTCCTTGGGGTATCGCTGTCCCAGTTTCTACAGTCTAGCCCACAAAAATAAGGGTAAAATGTGTCCCAGAAGCAAAAGGATTTATAGATTAAAAAGTCTATAATGCTCACAATAAACACAAGCCAACAAGATGACAGGATTGAGCCCTGAGCCGGTACAGCTCAGAATTACATCCATGATTAGTAGTGAACCCGCAATTCTAAAAGGGAAATTCAGAATGCTGTGTTGTCAGTGGTCAATGAGGGACAGAGTTTCCTGCACTTGACAGGATCAATAGGACATCCAGAGAGTCTTCTAGTGACATACAGGGTGCATGTGACTGAATATAGTAGACGACTGATTGTGGCCTGTGCACCACAAAAATAACACAATGAGTGAAAGCCCCCAACAGCCAGATTACATCCCAAACCTTTATTACTTATGTCCAGGTTGTTCATGAATTGATGAAAGCTTGCTAACTACCTCCTATGCTAAGCACCACAAATGCTAGAAACAATGGCCTCTGGAATGCCCCACTATGTGAAACCACTCAAGTCACCTGATCTTCTTACTTCGCCAACAAACCATCAGCGGGTTGTGCAAAGGGAAAAATACAATTCTGTGATTACTCACCTATAGAATTGTTATTATGCGGGGGATAAGACATACGGAGGGGGCCCATTCATGTGCCATGGGAGTGTGGAGGGAGGTAGGAGAGCAGCCAGTCTAAGGTGGTGGTGCGGGTCATAAAATCGGGTTTTGGTCTGCTTTAAAAGTGTAATCTTAAAATAAATGTGGGCATAGTCCGTGATCAAAGTTTCTCCATGCTCATTTTAAATAAATCTTCTGATTAAAGCCAATGGGTATTCAGTGTGCACCACGTGGGCCCAAGCCTGCAAGGACCCTAACCCACCTACTCTGGTAACCCCATGAATTTAGAAGAACGGGAAGGCCGGGAAAATTCCTGATTGGCCACACCCAGGGCCAGCCTTTGGGATGCGCAGATGTGTCATCCCCAGGCATCCACATTTGGCATTCGCAGGCACGGAGCCAATCAGAGCCATTTGCCGTGATTACATCCGTTGGCAAAGGGCTCTCCCTGACTTCAATGAGGAGCAAACATTGTCGCACCCCCCCCCCCCCCCCCCCCCCGTGGAGTGTGTGTTCCTGCCCCAGCCTGTCTGAATGGGTGTGACGGGATGCAACAGCGTGCGCTCCCATCTAATCAGAACCATTTGCTGTGCATATGTATGGTTTGGCAAACGGCTCTGTTTGTGGCAATCCTGAGCTAGAGCGGCCACATGGCCAGCAGCATGAGCTCCCGCCCCCAGCCTACCTGAATGGCTTGGGGCGGGAGCGTGCGCACAGCCAAAAAATGTGGCCACTCAATGTTTACACCGACGAGGAAGCCAGGAACCCCCCCCCCCATCTCTTAGATCAGCGGTTTTTATGCTAAGGACCCCCTAGGGACAAACAGTTGCAACCAAGTACTATGAAAAGGGGAGGGGAATCATTTATTAATATTACCGAAATAAGTAGGCCACTGGCCTTGAAGAAAGAACAAATATTTTACTGTTAAAGTGGACCAAAACCCACACCCCTGGCATCCAGAGTCGGGTGCCCCGCTGTGTGAAACCCCACAGGTCGCTGGGAAGCTCACCTTCTTTCCCAGTCCAACGGCACAAGTGCAAGCAGTGGCCACACCCCCGTGTGCCCACGCCAGGCCTTTGCTGCAGCATCTGAGATGCTCCGTTACGATTGGCTGGGACGGGAGCACGTGCACGCCATCAGGGATGCGGCAGTGCGTGTACCCCATTGAAAACAAAGAGAGCCGTTCTCATTAGACGAAAGACTGTGTAAGCATCGTTGGACCGGGGAAAGGTAAACTAAAACCACAGCCCTGGGGGTCACACAGCGGGGTATCCCAATTCACGTTGCCCCGGGGGGAAAGCCAGGGGCCGGCTCTGGAATCTTTTAGATGGTGTTTTTTTATTTACACTTTCTACATTGCAAACAAATCATAGGTGCACTTTAAAGTGGACCAAAACCCAGGAATTTGACTATCCTTTCCCCCAGGGTACTCCGATCAGGGGTGTCCCACTGTGTGAAACCCCCCAGATCGCTGAGCGCAACTCACCTCCTGCCGATCCTGCGGCGCATGCATGGCTGCTCGTCCAATCAGCACGCTGACGTCACACCGTCGAAGCCAGCGTCTAAGGCCAGCTGCTCCAAGTGCGGCGGCCGCATCCCCCGCTTCCCTCTAACATGGAGCTTTTCCCATCCAGCCATTCACAAATGCCGCAGGCACGTGCCCTGCTAGAGGGACAGCGGAGATGCGCCCACGATGTAGGACCGGGAAGCAAGGTAAGTGTATGGGGCGACCTGGGGGGGGGGGGGGGTTCACACAGCGGGACAACCCGATTTTGGATCACCCGGTGGGGAGGGAATCGATCGGCCTGGTGATCTTATAGATTCCTGGGCTGATCATGCTGGGTTTTGGTCCACTTTAAAGGCTTGCATGTAGTAGTTTTGAAGCGTGGAGGTATTTTAGGCTGTGATGTGTCTAACTGAAAGCTAAGACAAGTAAGCATTGAAATTGTATTAATCATTTGTTCTGTACTATAAATGAACAATAATAATAATACACTAAACATTCCGAATGTTCACATTGCTTAGTCTCTCTGGGGGTTACGCTGGGAAACGCAGCCTGGTCTACAGAGGTCTACAGCAAGGCAAGAGTAATTCAGTGTTGTGCATGGGGACTTTTACTAGTCGGGCTGTAAACCTATTTTTCTGCAAGTAAACACATCAAACCCATAGGACATATTTACAGATACATGAAATCTCCAGCAAAGATTAAACTCATCACAAAACGCGCTTAGTGCAACAGAAAGGTGTGAAGAAGCCACAAAGCATACAAACTACTGAAATAGTATCGAGCATCAAGTTTGCGTAGTTAGTAAAGATGACATTTGCATGTTAAATTATTTCGGTGCTAGACATGAAAGATAAAACACAACATGTGACTAGATGACAGCAGTAAATATGGCATGTGTGTGGGGGAGCTTGTCAGTCCTCACCTTGCCCATGATGAGCTCTCCCATGGGTTGCTGCCCGGAGGTTTGCGGAGTCTGCCTGTTGTGGCCTCGGAGTTCTTACACCTGTTGGCCAGCAAGCAGGTTGCGATCCACCTGTTTCGCAGTCTATTCGAGGAGCAGCCGCTCCGCTGTGTGCCCCCACACATTTTACAACCTGCCCCCTGGAAGGGTAGAATGGTGAAACAGGGCAGGGGGCCGATTACTACACAAAAAAGATCCAGTCTTCCAAAACAAGGAGGCACCACAGAACTAACTCCGCAAATAGTTATCCCAAATTGGCAGGAGAAGGCTTGTGCTTTCACCTTCCAGGCTGGAGGGAAGCGCAGACGATCTCATAGTGACAGGTACGACAGGCTCTGTGCCCGGGCCAGGACTCCAGTGACCAGACATACATTAAAGTGTTAACTAGTCACAAGACTCAGACATATGTTTAGCAGAAGGCTGGGCTTCGGGTTTCAGCCCCACCCTGTGCTGCAAGGTTGGCTTAACATTGGCCAGGAAGCTTGATGACCGTCATGTGAGAAGGATTCATCATGTGACAATGAAATGCAGCTCAACTGCTCCTGCCATTGTCTGCGCTGACACACTCACACATTCCCAGTGCTGACTACTGATCACCTGCTCTAAAATGCGAGCACAAACCAACAAAATGTTCCTCTTATGGCTCACTAACAGCCTTACACCCGAGCACAAACCAACAGCACGTTCCTCTTATGGCTCACTAACAGCCTTACACCCGAGCACAAACCAACAACTTGCTGCCTGTTCTTATTATGGCTCACTAACAGCCTTACACCCGAGCACCAGCCAACAACACGCTGCCTGTTCTTATGGCTCACTAAAAGCCTTACACCCGAGCACAAACCAACAGCACGTTCCTCTTATGGCTCACTAACAGCCTTACACCCGAGCACAAACCAACAGCACGTTCCTCTTATGGCTCACTAACAGCCTTACACCCGAGCACAAGCCAACAACTTGCTGCCTGTTCTTATGTCTCACTAACAGCCTTACACCCGAGCACAAACCAACAGCACATTCCTCTTATGGCTCACTAAAAGCCTTACACCCCAGCACAAAACAACAACACGCTGCCTGTTCTTATGGCTCACTAACAGCCTTACACCCGAGCACAAACCAACAACATGCTGCCTGTTCTTATGTCTCACTAATAGCCTTACACCCGAGCACAAACCAACAGCACGTTCCTCTTATGGCTCACTAACAGCCTTACACCCGAGCACAAGCCAACAACTTGCTGCCTGTTCTTATGTCTCACTAACAGCCTTACACCCCAGCATAAACCAACAGCACATTCCTCTTATGGCTCACTAAAAGCCTTACACCCCAGCACAAACCAACAACACGCTGCCTGTTCTTATGGCTCACAAAAAGCCTTACACCCCAGCACAAACCAACAACACGCTGCCTGTTCTTATGTCTCACTAACAGCCTTACACCCGAGCACAAACCAACAACATGCTGCCTGTTCTTATGGCTCACTAACAGCCTTACACCCGAGCACAAACCAATAATATGCTGCCTGTTCTTCTTATGGCTCACGAACAGTCTTACACCTGAGCACAAACCAACACCACGCTGCCTGTTCTTCTTATGGCTCACTAAAAAGCCTTACACACCCGAGCACAAACCAACAGCTTGCTGCCTTTTCATCTTATGGCTTGCTAACAGCCTTACACCCTAGCACAAGCCAACAACTTGCTGCCTGTTCTTCTTATGGCTCACTAACAGCCTTACACCCGAGCACAAACCAACAACACGCTGCCTGTTCTTCTTATGGCTCACTAACAGTCTTACACCTGAGCACAAACCAACAACATGCTGCCTGTTCTTCTTATGGCTCACTAACAGCCTTACACCTGAGCACAAACCAACAACATGCTGCCTGTTCTTCTTATGGCTCACTAACAGCCTTACACCCCAGCACAAACCAACAACATGCTGCCTGTTCTTATGGCTCACTAACAGCCTTACACCCAAGCACAAACCAACAACACGCTGCCTGTTCTTCTTATGGCTCACTAACAGCCTTACACCCCAGCACAAACCAACAACATTCTGCCTGTTCTTATGGCTCACTAACAGCCTTACACCCGAGCACAAACCAACAGCATTCTGCCTGTTCTTCTTATGGCTCACTAACAGCCTTACACCTGAGCACCAGCCAACAACATGCTGCATGTTCTTTTTATGGCTCACTAACAGCCTTACACCCGAGCACAAACCAACAGCATTCTGCCTGTTCTTCTTATTGCTCACTAACAGCCTTACACCTGAGCACAAACCAACAACACACTGCCTGTTCTTCTTATGGCTCACTAACAGCCTTACACCTGAGCACAAACCAACAACATGCTGCCTGTTCTTCTTATGGCTCACTAACAGCCTTACACCCCAGCACAAACCAACAACATGCTGCCTGTTCTTATGGCTCACTAACAGCCTTACACCCAAGCACAAACCAACAACACGCTGCCTGTTCTTCTTATGGCTCACTAACAGCCTTACACCCCAGCACAAACCAACAACATTCTGCCTGTTCTTATGGCTCACTAACAGCCTTACACCCCAGCACAAACCAACAACACGCTCTCTGTTCTTCTTATGGCTCACTAAAAGCCTTACACCCCAGCACAAACCAACAATATGCTACCTGTTCTTCTTATGGCTCACTAACAGCCTTACACCCGAGCACAAACCAACAACACGCTGCCTGTTCTTCTTATGTCTCACTAAAAGCCTTACACCCGAGCACAAACCAACAACACGCTGCCTGTTCTTCTTATGGCTCACTAACAGCCTTACACCTGAGCACAAACCAACAACACGCTGCCTGTTCTTCTTATGGCCCACTAACAGCCTTACACCTGAGCATAAACCAACAGCATGCTGCCTGTTCTTCTTATGGCTCACTAACAGCCTTACACCTGAGCATAAACCAACAGCATGCTGCCTGTTCTTCTTATGGCTCACTAACAGCCTTACACCTGAGCACAAACCAACAACATGCTGCCTGTTCTTCTTATGGCTCACTAACAGCCTTACACCACAGCACAAACCAACAACACGCGCTCTGTTCTTCTTATGGCTCACTAACAGCCTTACACCCGAGCACAAACCAACAGCATTCTGCCTGTTCTTCTTATTGCTCACTAACAGCCTTACACCCGAGCACAAACCAACAGCATTCTGCCTGTTCTTCTTTTTGCTCACTAACAGCTTTACACCCCAGCACAAACCAACAACATGCTGCCTGTTCTTCTTATGGCTCACTAACAGCCTTACACCCGAGCACAAGCCAACAACTTGCTGCCTGTTCTTCTTATGGCTCACTAAAAGCCTTACACCCGAGCACAAACCAACAATATGCTGCCAGTTCTTCTTATGGCTCACTAACAGCCTACCCGAGCACAAACCAACAACATGCTGCCTGTTCTTCTTATGGCTCACTAACAGCCTTACACCCGAGCACAAACCAACAACACGCTGCCTGTTCTTCTTATGTCTCACTAAAAGCCTTACACCCGAGCACAAACCAACAACACGCTACCTGTTCTTCTTATGTCTCACTAAAAGCCTTACACCCGAGCACAAACCAACAACACGCTACCTGTTCTTCTTATGTCTCACTAAAAGCCTTACACCCGAGCACAAACCAACAATATGCTGCCAGTTCTTCTTATTGCTCACTAACAGCCTTACACCCGAGCACAAACCAACAGCATTCTGCCTGTTCTTCTTATTGCTCACTAACAGCCTTACACCCGAGCACAAACCAACAGCATTCTGCCCGTTCTTCTTATTGCTCACTAACAGCCTTACACCCGAGCACAAACCAACAGCATTCTGCCTGTTCTTCTTTTTGCTCACTAACAGCTTTACACCCCAGCACAAACCAACAACATGCTGCCTGTTCTTCTTATGGCTCACTAACAGCCTTACACCCGAGCACAAACCAACAGCATTCTGCCTGTTCTTCTTATGGTTCACTAACAGCCTTACACCCGAGCACAAGCCAACAACTTGCTGCCTGTTCTTCTTATGGCTCACTAAAAGCCTTACACCCGAGCACAAACCAACAGCATTCTGCCTGTTCTTCTTATGGTTCACTAACAGCCTTACACCCGAGCACAAACCAACAATATGCTGCCAGTTCTTCTTATGGCTCACTAACAGCCTTACACCCGAGCACAAACCAACAACATGCTGCCTGTTCTTCTTATGGCTCACTAACAGCCTTACACCCGAGCACAAACCAACAATATGCTGCCAGTTCTTCTTATGGCTCACTAACAGCCTTACACCCGAGCACAAACCAACAACATGCTGCCTGTTCTTCTTATGGCTCACTAAAAGCCTTACACCCGAGCACAAACCAACAACATGCTGCCTGTTCTTCTTATGGCTCACGAACAGTCTTACACCTGAGCATAAACCAACAACATGCTGCCTGTTCTTCTTATGGCTCACGAACAGTCTTACACCCGAGCACAAACCAACAACATGCTGCCTGTTCTTATGGCTCACTAACAGCCTTACACCCGAGCACAAACCAACAACATTCTGCCTGTTCTTATGGCTCACTAACAGCCTTACACCCGAGCACAAACCAACAACACGCTCTCTGTTCTTCTTATGTCTCACTAACAGCCTTACACCCGAGCACAAACCAACAACATGCTGCCTGTTCTTCTTATGGCTCACTAACAGCCTTACACCCGAGCACAAACCAACAACATTCTGCCTGTTCTTCTTATTGCTCACTAACAGCCTTACACCCGAGCACAAACCAACAACACGCTACCTGTTCTTCTTATGGCTCACTAACAGCCTTACACCCCAGCACAAACCAACAACACGCTACCTGTTCTTCTTATGGCTCACTAACAGCCTTACACCCGAGCACAAACCAACAACATGCTGCCTGTTCTTATGGCTCACTAACAGTCTTACACCCGAGCATAAACCAACAACATGCTGCCTGTTCTTCTTATGGCTCACGAACAGTCTTACACCCGAGCACAAACCAACAACATTCTGCCTGTTCTTATGGCTCACTAACAGCCTTACACCCGAGCACAAACCAACAACACGCTACCTGTTCTTCTTATGGCTCACTAACAGCCTTACACCCGAGCACAAACCAACAACATGCTGCCTGTTCTTCTTATGGCTCACTAACAGCCTTACACCCCAGCACAAACCAACAACACGCTACCTGTTCTTCTTATGGCTCACTAACAGCCTTACACCCGAGCACAAACCAACAACACGCTACCTGTTCTTCTTATGGCTCACTAACAGCCTTACACCCGAGCACAAACCAACAACAAGCTACCTGTTCTTCTTATGGCTCACTAACAGCCTTACACCCCAGCACAAACCAACAACACGCTACCTGTTCTTCTTATGTCTCACTAAAAGCCTTACACCCGAGCACAAACCAACAATATGCTGCCAGTTCTTCTTATGGCTCACTAACAGCCTTACACCTGAGCATAAACCAACAGCATGCTGCCTGTTTTTCTTATGGCTCACTAACAGCCTTACACCCCAGCACAAACCAACAACACGCTGCCTGTTCTTCTTATGGATCACTAACAGCCTTACACCCGAGCACAAACCAACAACACGCTGCCTGTTCTTCTTATGTCTCACTAAAAGCCTTACACCCGAGCACAAACCAACAATATGCTGCCAGTTCTTCTTATGGCTCACTAACAGCCTTACACCTGAGCATAAACCAACAGCATGCTGCCTGTTCTTCTTATTGCTCACTAACAGCCTTACACCCCAGCACAAACCAACAACACGCTGCCTGTTCTTCTTATGGCTCACTAACAGCTTTACACCAAGACTGTCACTGCACTACAGTGATTAGTGCTTATTGTGGGGCCCACTTATTTTTTCATACCGACAATACTGATATTTATACACACACAGGTACCTAAAATTATAAAAAAATATTTTACACAATACACACACAAGGGGTGCCCCAACCCCAAAGAAAGGGATATAACCCCCAAAAATCCCTGCAACGTTTCGTGTATTCTGCCTGAGGAAGTGACGTTACGTCACAAAACGCGTTGCAGGGATTTTTGGGGGTCCCAGTGGTGGTCTGCACTTAGGACCTTATTGGACAAGTAAGCCATTAATTTTTGTATTTTATTTGTGATTTGCACCTACCTCATTGCCAGTAGGTTCTGCACGGCTATGCCTATTTATACTTGATTCTGATGCACTTTGGAAGCACTTGACACTTCTTGAATTTATTTATGTATATAGTATTATTAATTATTGTATAGACATTAGGATCCCCTACTGGGATACATTAGGATAAAAAAAACCCTTTCCCTCCCACTTGATGGCAGTTTATAAATGTGTTATATGTTTTTTTAAAAAAGCCTTTTCATGTGTCTTGGTATGTAATTTTGATAACCTAATAAACTTGTTATGAATTACATTAAATAGAGTGCCATTGTTAGTCTCTGGTTATATCCCTTTCTTTGGGGTTGGTTTGTGTTTGTATTGCTTCATATCAATAGGGCTTTACCAGAGCAGGGCACCTATACCGCAAGTAATTTATTGTTTGGTGCCGCCCATATCCACTTTTTTTGTAAATATTTTACACACACATAAACACACAGTGGTGGGCTGGGTCCAAAAATTAGCCTGGGATTATAACAGTTTAGCCAGCCAATTACCTGCCAGCTGAACTCACCCCCCTAATGTGCTTTCTGGTCAGTCAATGTGTGCCCTGCAGGGATGGGTCATTGGCTGGGGTGGATATTCACAAATCGATATTGAAACTTTAATAGTGTAGGGGCAGATGATGTGTCCGGTTGGGCATGTCCTCTACAGCCTAGATGCTGGGGCTAAAGCATCAGGGGCGGGATATGGGTTGGGGTTTCTTGGTTGTGTGTGTATTGCGGAGCACAGGACAGTAGACTAGGGAGACCAGGATCGGATAGGGGGTATGAGAAGCAGAAGCCCAACTGGCCCGAAGCAGTGCAGCCCAATGGTACTTCTCACAGGTCTCCCTATGGCCAGTACATGTAGGTATGTACAATGTGGGATGATTTAAAAAAAAAAAAAAAAAAAAAAAAAGAAGTACTGGTTACTGAATCTGTTGCAGTGAATCAAGTTTAGCGTGCTACAGTTGTGACCTCCCTTTGCATTGGAGGGCCCCAGGGTCATGCAGGTCCTACTCAGGATGCCCCCTCCATTACAATGAATGTGTAACCAGGACTTGATCCGACTTTTTTTAAGGGGCGGGGTAAGGAAGCAACTGGAGGGTTGCAGGTTCGAATCCCGGCCATAGGACATGACTGATGTGTGTCCCAACTGCTCCTTGGGCAGCATAATTAGGGCAGCCCACATGTATACACTCACTGCATGGATGGGTTAAATGCAGAGAAATAACTTCTATGTGTGCGCAAGCATGCAATGGCCAATCCCCCCCCCCCCAAAAAAAAAAAAAATATCAGGGTCCAACAGATGATTGTCTAGGAAATGAGCTATACTGCTCTTTTGTCCAGTGCAGTGTCACCACCTGAACCTGCTGGTGTAAAACTTACTGGGAAGGGCGTGGCTTGGCCGGGGAACGGAATGGCGGCGTGAGCTGAGAGCTCCCGGCGGAGCCCTTGATTAAGCGATTGTTCCTGCACCCCAGATAGAGCATGGGACGAATTAACAAACCCGGGGCGACAACTAAGACCCCCCGAGTCTCCCAAACTCCGAAAGCAAACTCCAGGAAACTGCCCGAGATGTTTGGCAGCCAGCGCCCGGACGAGGCCTACCCACGTGGGGCCAAGATGGCGGAGGCCCCATCGCCGGAGTCCTCTCCAGAGCGGGAGGATGATGCGGGATCGGATGTCGAGGACGGAAGGCTGGCGGCGCAGCTCAGCCAGCTCCCCACACGCAGCGAACTGGCGAAGTTTGCTGGGGAGATTAAAGCATCGATCGCAGAGGCCATCGCGGGGCTCAAGGATGACATGCGACAGCTCTCTGGCCGGATTGAGAAGGTGGAGAAAGACGAGGCCAGTACCAGCAACCGGCTGTCGGAGGTGAAAGAAGTAGTGCTGGCGCACAACAGGCACCTCATGCTTGCTCATAGGCACCTAGAAGATTTAGACAATCGCAATAGGAGGTGCAATATTAGGGTACGCGGGATACCTGAGGAGGTGGCGCCGGATCAGACCCAGGAGGCCTTGAGGTCCCTCTTCAACTCTTTGCTGGAAAGGCCCCCCGAAACTTCTATTGAGTTCGTGAGAGCCCACAGAGCCCTTCGCCCCAGGAGTAGCGGAGAAGCCCCCCCTCGAGACATCATATGCTGCCTCCAGAGTTTCCAATTAAAGGAGGAAATCCTTATGAAAGCCAGAAGCCGGGACTCTATTTTATTCAACAACAGTGAGGTGCAACTATACCAGGACCTGTCTGGCATCACATTGCAGCACAGAAGAGCACTGAGACCTCTTACTGCTGCCCTCAGGGAAAGGGGCATCCCTTATCGATGGCGATTTCCATTTGCTCTATCGGCTACAAGTAGTGGCAGAACGGGAATCCTGAGAATGCCGGAGGACCTACCTGGGTTTTGTGAGGCGCTGCGCCTCCCGATGATCTCCTTGCCCGATTGGTTTAGTGAATTCTCCATCCCGCAGCTGGTTCAACGAGCGGGGAGACGGAGGATGTCCGGAGAGCTCCAGAGGAACGGCCCAGAGGACTCACCCTCGCTTAGGGGGAGAGACAGAAGCCGTTCAAGAAGCCGTAGATGAAGCGGGCAGTGTCCAGTGGAATCACCGTGATCCCGGTGGCTATGGCGCCTAAGGACAGATAAGCTCATCTATTGATATATACACATTCATACTGTTTGCACTGTTATGCTTAGTTTGAGAAACGGTTGATTTTTTCCTGCACTATTTGAGGGTGGGGGGCTTTCGCTCGCCCCGTCCTATGGCGAATCCCTATTCCACATTGATGGCGTGGGCGCTGTGGGAGGGGGTGAGGAGACAGCGCATGGAGGCCTCACGGCGGGAACGGCCGACCTTGCATGCAAAGATCTAGCGATGCCTAAATACACCTGCGCTTGTTGATCATCAGTGTTACGGGTTACATTCCACCCCTCTAGGAAATTACATATAGAATGTTTATAGATATGTTAATGTTTATGGTGGTCTCTTGTGGTTGACTCCCCCCGGTTGTAGGGATGACGTCTACAGTTAGAGATATGATGTTAAGCGTGTGCTGGAGACTCATATGCAATAAGCTGTCATGCTCAGTTCTGATTGATTTGGGTCGCTCCCCCGGGGGGGGGCCTCTAAAACTGGCATGGGGTGCCTGCTCGCTGTATGGGTGGATGCACAGGAGGGTCGGGCTTGCATTATGCTAACCCACCTAGTGGGAAACACGCTGCTAAAGCTATAGTTCGAAATAGAAGAGATTCTGCTGTAGAATCACACTATTTACCCAGCTGGGATAGACCCTAGGAACTGTTTGTCTCCTGCGCTCCAGCTCGCCCCCTCCGATGGCGGATCCCTATTCCATATCAGTGGCGTGGGCGCTGTCGGGGGGGGATGAGGTGATAAAGATTAGTGACCCCTGGGTGAGGATGGTGGTCCCTGCTCGCGGAGGACCAGCGCCGCTTGCTAGGTTTGAGCTTGCTGAGCTTCTGCGACATGACCCCCTGCCTTCCCCCACGGTTCAAGCAGGGTGCCTTAACTCACGAATGTATTAAGATATTCGGAGGTTTTCCACTGTTGATTTTCACCTGTTTTCTGTTTAATGCTTAAGGTCTAAAGGTTGTTGTTTATTGTTCAAGGTTAAATGCTTGATGTGGGTCACTGACCCGGTCGCACCGGAGGTGGGATGTTCACTAACACCTGGACCGGGGGGCTTTGGTGGGGGGACCCCTCTTTGGGCAATGGGCGAGGGTCCTGGCCACCAGGGATGTGCCCGTATAGGCGGGAGAAGCCCACCTCGAGCTGAATTACTGTGCGGACCGCATGCTGGGTTGGATGGAGCCCACGGGCGGCCAGGTCGCCCGAATACATATACAATGGGGAGGGGAAATAGGCCAAGGATACAGCCAGCTGAGACGGCGATGGAAGGCTGAGTAGGGAGAGCAACCTTACATAGGTCGGGAAAGGGGGTCCCTAAGGGGTCGGCCGCTTCTCATTGTAGGTCAATTTGGGCGCCCTGGGGAGCAGGGGGTTTTGGCTGGGGGGTCTAGAGAAGGAGGGGATCGAGGAGATGTCTCCGTGCACTGCCTTGCTCGATCATGTGATAGGTGGTAGGCGGATGGGGGTCAGCCCACTGAGGCCCTCAGTTGAGAGGCACACGCCGGGATGCTCTGGCTTTGGAACAGCGAAAGTTAGCGGGTGTTTGCACGGGGCAAGGGGCGACCGGGAGATAAGGAGCTGGTTTTCCCAACCCTGGGTATGAGGAAGATCTATAAGATCTAAGGCTGTCTTGCGGCTCTCCATGCTAGATGGCGTATAGCATTGAAGGTTAGAGGGTATAACGTCACTCTGGTGGGCTCCGCCGGACCTCTCCGGCCGTCTCACTCACTGTAGGATCCAGGGTATTTCTGGGTGTCGCTTTCGGCCTTCCACGGGCTTTTTCTTCCCCCAAAAAAGGGCCTTTGTTCATCAGGGTGGAGCGGAAGAGACGTGAGGGGAGCTGGTCTCTCCTCCCTCTCTTGGACCTAAAGTCCGTGCTTTGGGTCCTGGGGGTCAACGTGAGAGAGCTATAGGCTCTCAGTACAGGATTGCCCCAGTTGTCTCCACCAATAGGTGGGTAATTACAATCCCTCGGCCCTCTTCGGTCTGTGGTTGTACATAGTCTGGTTCTGGTCTTTCGTCAAGTAGTTGTCTGTCCCTCGTCTGTTTTTCCTTTAGTCTGTGCCCTTTTGTCTTTCCCATCCCTGGTGTCCTTCCCCTTTCCTCCGTCTTCTCTGCCCCTGGAATCTAGTGATCTACTTGCCCTCTTTCTACCTTCCCTGGGTTTGGGGGGGGGGTTGGTGGCGCGGAGGGAGGGAGGAGAATCTCTCTGTACAAGTCTAGGGCCCTCTGCTGAATATTGCTTAATCTTTCACAATGGGGTCTCTTAAAGTAAATATTATCTCCATAAATGCTAAAGGTCTTAACTCCCCTCAAAAGAGACATGCGCTTTTTAGGGAGCTTAAGAAATACGATGCACATATTGCACTAATCCAAGAGACACACTTTCAAGTCCATAAGGCCCCATACTTAGGCAATAAGACATACACTGCCTGCTACTCAGCCCTCTCCCAACATAATAAAGCAAAAGGGGTATCGATCCTGGTTGATAGGAACTTAGACCTTAAGGTGATGGCAGTGGAAAAAGACAAGGAGGGTAGATTCATTTTTCTGAAAGGGAGGCTGCCTAACGGATTAATCACCACTGTGGCCAATGCATATGCTCCAAATAAGGACCAGCAGAGATTCTGTAGAACAATTTTGGGCAAACTGGGAGCCTTTCAGGAAGGGATGGTGGTGTTAGGGGGGGACTTGAATTGTGCCCTCAACCCCTTGGTCGATACATCAGATGCTAAATCTGCCATGTCATACAGAGCCCTGAAACAAATTAAGAAAGCCTTGCAAGATTTGACCCTGATTGATACCTGGCGCCTGTTGCACCCATCAGACAAAGATTTCACGTACTATTCGCCAATTCATATGAAATATTCTAGAATTGACTTTCTCTTCCTCTCGCAAAGAGACCTGGAAAGGGTTACCTCTGCCCAAATAGGCAACATATCTTTCTCTGACCATGCCCCAGTCGTGCTCTCCCTATCCCTGCCAGGGGGGGAGAGGAGGGAATGGAACTGGAGATTGAACGAGAGTTTACTGAAGGACCCTGGGGTCGTTGACAGAATCCGGCAACATCTGTCCTGGTACATCAAAGAAAACACTTCGGAAGAGGTGGACCCTCTAATAGCGTGGGAAGCCCATAAATGCACACTGAGGGGGTACCTGATCCAAGAGGGGGCAAGAGCTAAACGAGAGAGGGGGGCAAAAATGGACAAATTAATCCAACAGATTGCAGATCTCGAGGCGAAACACAAACGCTCCCTTCTAGTCCAACATTGGGAAGAACTGGAGGCTAAGAGACAAGAACTTAGAGATGTCTTGCTCAGGGAGACGGGCAGGTTTTTTTACCAAACGTCATGGTCTATACTATGAATATGGGAACAAAGCCGGCCGAATGCTGGCAAGAGCGTTGCGTCCTAAGACCGTCAAGTCCAGAATTGAGGGGATTAGAAGAACAGAGGGAACCCTCTGCCAAAAAAATGGGGAGATAGCAGAATTATTCAAGAAGTTCTACTCTGCCTTATACAATCTTCCAACACACCAAGGGAGGGAGAGTTCAGAAAACCTTATGGGGAAATATCTGGTGGAATCAGAGATGCCTTCGATATCTAAGGAGGATGCGGACCAGTTGGAAGCGCCGATAACCGTGGGGGAACTAGAAAAGGCCCTTAAGGAGACCAGGCCAGGGAGGGCCCCGGGTCCAGATGGATTTTCATCCCAGTATTACAGAACCTTCTCTTCCCTTCTACTTCCGCTTATGGCGAGAGCCTTCGAATCCACAGCGTCCTCGGGTTCCTTGCCAAGCTCTGTTCTGGAAGCCCAAATTGTTGTGATCCCAAAAGAGGGCAAAGACGGCACGGATTGCCGAAATTACAGGCCCATCTCCCTGTTAAATGTGGATGTCAAAATATTTGCCAAGGCCCTGGCAAAGAGGGTGGCTTCCTTCTTGCCGGACTTGATAGGTCAGGATCAAGTGGGCTTTGTACCTGGCAGAGAGGCTCGGGATAACGTTATAAAGGCTTTGAACATTCAGTGGTGGGCGAAGGCTAAAAACATACACTCAATGATGCTTTCTACTGACGCCGAGAAGGCGTTTGATCGAGTGGATTGGAGATGGATAGGGAAGGTTTTAGATCACGTTGGGCTGGGGGTGGCAGCAAAAAACAGGATTATGGCGTTGTATTCCAACCCGGTGGCTAGGGTCAGAACGAATAATTGCTCCTCATCTACATTCCATATCCGCAATGGCACCAGACAGGGGTGTCCTCTCTCCCCGTTGATCTTTGCACTTTCTTTGGAGCCGTTTCTTAGGAGGGTCAACCTATGTGGGGGTATTAGTGGCATCCCGATTGGGGGGAGGGAGAGAAAGGTAGCAGCATATGCGGATGATATGCTGTTCTTTCTGCGCTCTCCGAGGGTATCTGTGCCCAACTTACTGAAAGAACTAGAAACCTTTGGGCGCCTCTCGAACTTGAAGATTAACTACAGCAAATCTAGCGCTATGAATATCTCCCTACCGGCACTGGAGGTGGATGCGTTAAGGGGTACCTTCCCCTTTGGGTGGGAAAACAAAAGTCTCAGATATCTGGGAGTACAACTCCCTACCTCGCTCAGTGGATTGTTTCATCTTAACTTCGCCCCTATTGGAGCTAAAGTTAAGAGAGATCTAGAAGGGTGGAATAGGCTACGGCTCTCGTGGTTTGGCCGCATGTCTGTTTTGAAAATGAATGTACTTCCACGGATCTTATACCTGATACAGTGCATCCCAATTAAGTTACCAGAGTCCTTCTTTAGGGAACTGATGAAGTCTTTCAGGAGGTTCATCTGGGCTGGCAAGCCGCCTAGAATTAGGAGGAGCGTGCTGCTCCTACCCAAGGATAGAGGAGGGACGGGGATCCCATGCATGAAAACGTATTACCGGGCGGTCCATGTGGGGAGAGTGGTGGACTGGCATGTGAACGGGGCTCAGAAAGACTGGGTGCGCATAGAGGGAGAGGCGGCTACGGGAGGAGGTATGGACATTTCGTCCACCCTACGGTGGGAAGAGATTCCGGCGGTTGCTAAGGCCCACCCGTTGATTGGAACCTCACTGTCCATCCTGAGAGCTCTATGCCGAGGTAAACGAGCCTTGGCCGTACTGCCTGGTTACCTATCACCGATTATGGGAAATCCGTCGTTCCCCCCAGGCAGGGATTTGTCCATGCTGAGGGATTGTGGGGGACCCAAGCCTCTGAGGGTGTACCACCTGCAGGTGGGGGGGGTGCTGCGAGATAGACATAACCTGCAACAATTACTGGAGAGGGAGATCTCTGTCTTCACGTACATCCAAATTAGGCACTTCTTCTACTCTAAGGATGTGAAGGAGGGATTGGGAAGAGATGTGTCGAGGTTTGAGTTGGCTTGTCTGGGCAAAGGGCCTGCTACACATCTCCTGTCCTGGGCCTACAACCTGTTACAACGTGAGGGGAGGGATGAGACTAAACCCTGGGAGAGGAAATGGGAGGCAGACATTGGTAGATCCTTATCAGAAACTGAATGGAACGATATATACAGGAATGCCCATAGAGGGGTGATAAGCAGCTCCATGCAAGAAACCAACTATAAGCTTATCACGCGCTGGTACCGGACTCCTGAGGTGCTACACGCTTACTTCCCATCAGTTCCTGACGTGTGTTGGAGATGTGGGCAGAGGGGCGCCCCGATGATACACATACGGTGGACCTGCCCTGGGGTGTTGGGCTTTTGGGACAAAGTGAAAGATCTCTGTGCTGAGATCCTGGGAGAGCCCCTGGATTGGAAGGTTGAAGCGGTTCTCTTGGGGTGGTCCTTGGATGGTAAAGGGGTGGCGGGAGGAGCCCCGCTAGGTCGTCACCTCCTTAACGCGGCTAGGGTCCTTGTCCCGAGGCTTTGGAGATCCCAGAGATCACCCACAATCAGGGAATGGTTCACGCAGATGAATCATGTTGAGGCTATGGAAGAAATCTGCTATGCTAAACAGGACAGAATGGATGCTTATCTCAAGATCTGGACCCCATGGGTTATGTTCAAGGACTCGACCTCTTACAAACAAATTTGGGATGCGTGACCCAGCCCTGTCAGGTCTTCAATTGGACAAACCGGGGGCCTCAGGCTTTCGACCCCCTTCTGTTTCCTCCACTGGTTCTATGGAGACCCTTGCTCTGTATCTTCAATATGGTGGCTAACACCGATCTGGTTATCTTCCCAAACATTACTGCCCTGCCCTATTTACCTGCTCTGCTGGAGGAGTTCTCCTAGTGATGGTTTTGGTTTCCGTCCCTCTCTCCCCTCCTTTTTTCCGCCCCTCTTTTTCCCCTCCTCCCCTTTTATGCCCCTTTTGCTATCCCTCTCCCTGTGTATCCCGGAATGTCTGATATGTCTGTCTTTGTATTAGTTATGTGTTGGTCTCTGAGTCTTATATATGTACTCTCAACCCGGCTTGAATGGGGGAGGTGAAGGGCCCAACATAGAAATCGGTGCATCGCTGCCGTCCAATCTCCCCGGAAGGCTAGCCCTGGGGAAGGGCTGACAGAGCGACGATGAGGTAGGCCACCTGGGTCCTCTTGAGACTTACTAACTGCTACATATGGGTTTCTACAGAGGGGCTGCCTTCCCGGCAGATATGAATGGGATTATCTAAATGCACTCAGGAGGGGACTGACGGCTGCTGAGGGAGGGCCTGGATACTTCCCTCTTCTTGGGGAGGGGGGGCCATGGGGAAGTGTAATACTGCATGTCCATTGCTCTGTATGTTATTGAATATCACTCTGTTTGCTCTTTTTGGAAAAGTTGAGACTGTGTTGTAATACCCCTTATGGCTCGCTTGTTATGAGCATATATGTGTGTTCTTGTTTTTCTTGTATGAAAATCAATAAAACAAGTATGAAGAAAAAAAACTTACTGGGAAAGGAAAATGAGTGCCTGTCCATCTTCTCTGGTCCAACATGGCGACTAGAGAAGACGGACAGATGCTTGTTCTATCTATCTCAGTAGGGTTTTTTTTTTTTTTACTTAAAGCTGGACCAACACCAATTTTACAATAAAAAGCAGTGAAGACCAAGTGACTGGTGGCAGCCAATCATAGGGCTGCATTTCACTGATTGTCCTCATCTTCCCGACATGAGAACTAGTGTGGTGACTTTACCCCAAATAAATGTTAACCGAGTACCTGCTGCAACTCTGTAGCTAAATAAACAGCAGCAGAGAAAAGAGAAGAGCTAGCGGCGTTTACAGACAATGCAAATCTGTTCTCAGGAAACACAGTTTAGAGGTGGGTCACCAGGCCATACATCAAAGACAACCTTAGTGGTTTTCTGGAAACATACAGTGTATGTCCTGCCAAAAATGTTCTAAACAATGATCAAGGCCAGGCAGCTAAGCACAGAGCCACGATGAGCCCCAGCTTGGCCCATGCAGGAGGGAGAGCTTGCTGGGCCTTACATTCCATTGTATGTCTGGTGCTGGGGGCATGTGATCTGGGGTGAGGAGCAGGGCACAAGCCAGATACTAAGTATAGCAGTTATACACTGCAGTAGACACACGCCAGGTGCCGCTCCATTCACACCCATTCACTTTATTAACACTTTAATGTATGCCGCTTCTTATATACACTTCTTTAGGCATAAACTAGTGTTTCTTGAAGTAAAGAGCAGATTCCCAGTATGATACAGCAAGTATTCTATAGCTATAGCTTACACAGGGCCCCCACATCAGCTTTCCAGGGGCCCTAGTGTTACCACCCAGCAGGCAACTGGTATGTTGATTGGCACAAATGTATTCTCAAAGGACAACAGCTGAACCATTAGCTTGTGAGCATCAATTGCACGTGCCAGGGAGAATGGTGTTGAAATTACATTGAATATGTATCGATTTTCTTATGACACATCCATCACTAGTGCAGCCAATGTGACATGATACGGATAAGCCAGATGTAGGAATGTTCGGTACCAACCTCTCCGTAAGGGACTAGAGCAGCAGGGCTTTTTTTTTCAAAATACACCCATCTCTCTTCTTTCCTTTTTTGCACATGTCTGCCTCTGTCCTTTTCTTCTTTTTCTCCCCCTTTCTTGCATTTTCTCTTTTTTCCTCCTTTCTAACTTCTAACTGTCTTTTCATTCCTCTTTTTTTCCCCTTTCTTTGCAATCTTATTCAACTCTCTTGCTTTCGTTCTCTCCTTCACTTTTTCTATATTCCTTTCTTTCTCTCGCTCACTTTCTCCTCTCTCTTTCCTCCTGTCTTACCCTCTCTGCAATACTATTCCATTATCTTTCTCTCTTTCCTCCTTTTCATTGTTAGCAATCCTATTCAACTCTCGATTTCCCTCTTTTTTCCCTTTCTTACACTCTCCTCTTTTCGTTCTCTTTTCTTCCATCAACTGCCTCTTTTCTGTGTTTCCTCTGGTACTTGCTCCCCATTGTGTGTGTGTGTGTGTGTGTGTGTGTGTGTGTGTGTGTGTGTGTGTGTGTGTGTGTCTCTCTCTAAGGGAACTAGCATCTGAAATGGGCTCATGGGACATAGCCCAGAAACCCAATTAACAGGAGCACCACATAAGTAAAAATATAATTACATTTATTGAAACACTGATCAAGAGACACAAACACAAAACATTACAACACTAACACTTTAAAACACTGCATATCCCTTATTTCATCCAGTGCTACAATTGTAGCTGAAATACCTGGGCAGCTCCTATAATATCCAAACAATGTTAGATTCCCGGACCTATCAGATCTATTTTTGTGCCGGCACAAACCCTAGCAACCCACTGTCTGAAGAACTCTAATGATAAAGTGACTGTGCAGAACAACTAATATACAATGAAGTAAAAAACATCAAGATAACATGTCCAACATTATTTCTAATGTGCAAATACGCAAACAGTGACTCAGTGCAACATCTATTTGTGCAAAATTAAGTGCTACATATACTGAAAAATAGAGAAAATTATATAAATATATATCAAAAAAGTTGGTCATGAATACAAAACACAAATAATCAAACACGATTAGCAATAACAATCAGACAACAAAGACAGAAAGAGGGACCAATACTAAGCCTGGCACCGGGTGAAGACACAAAAATATGGAGCAGGGAGTCTGCAGAGGGGACACCTTCGAACGCGGCCGCCCGTGCCGCTTCCTTGGGTGAGGCACGGGCGGCCGCGTTCGAAGGTGTCCCCTCTGCAGACTCCCTGCTCCATATTTTTGTGTCTTCACCCGGTGCCAGGCTTAGTATTGGTCCCTCTTTCTGTCTTTGTTGTCTGATTGTTATTGCTAATCGTGTTTGATTATTTGTGTTTTGTATTCATGACCAACTTTTTTGATATATATTTATATAATTTTCTCTATTTTTCAGTATATGTAGCACTTAATTTTGCACAAATACATGTTGCACTGAGTCACTGTTTGCGTATTTGCACATTAGAAATAATGTTGGACATGTTATCTTGATATTTTTTACTTCATTGTATATTAGTTGTTCTGCACAGTCACTTTATCATTAGAGTTCTTCAGACAGTGGGTTGCTAGGGTTTGTGCCGGCACAAAAATAGATCTGATAGGTCCGGGAATCTAACATTGTTTGGATATTATAGGAGCTGCCCAGGTATTTCAGCTACAATTGTAGCACTGGATGAAATAAGGGATATGCAGTGTTTTAAAGTGTTAGTGTTGTAATGTTTTGTGTTTGTGTCTCTTGATCAGTGTTTCAATAAATGTAATTATATTTTTACTTATGTGGTGCTCCTGTTAATTGGGTTTCTGGGCTATGTCCCATGAGCCCATTTCAGATGCTAGTTCTAATTGTTACAGTGTAGCACAGTACTCATTTCTATAGCGGTGCACCATTTATAGTGGTTTTCTCTCTCTAAGGGGGTGCCATCCTGAAACCTTGCCCATGGCGGCACTATGTATGTGCCACATCTAGGCACTGTACATACAAATACAAATTAGAATGGAAATTACTTAGTGATCCTAAAGAGTAGCCAGGGGTGATCCTGGTCAGCAGGGAACTAAACACACCTAACCCACCTCGTCCTGACTCCTCGAATACACAGTTTCGAGTCAAAAAGAAACCTGCAATAAAATATATATAAAAAAATGAAAATAGCATTGCAGACCACATCCTCGTCACAGTCATTGCCCGTCTGCGGTGGTGATCATCCAACCTCACCACTCGCCTCGCTCATCTGGAACAAGCATGCAGCTTGAATGGGCAGCACCTGTGACTGGCTTACCAGTGCATGCTTAGGGGCTCACCAAGTATTCATCATTTATATCAATGTTATTTTTGATGTTGAGTTTTCCCAAATTCGTCCTTAGAGTGGATCTACGGTAAAAAGGACTTCAGGTTCTTTTTAACAATCACCCTAGGGGTGGTGACCCTATTGTTATTATCCTTGGAAAGTCTAAAATCAGGCACGGAAATAGCTGTGCAATAGTTGCAATGAAGCATAACTCCTACTGGAGGAGCTAAGTGTGCTGCAGACGCGTAGCCATTTTTTCCTCAACAGAGGTAGTTCTGCTCGGGAAAAGTGAGCATCACTTTAATTTCTCCTCACTGATGAGGGATAGGTTGATCCCCTGGTTGCCAGGGAGCAGCTAGGTCAGCTGAAAAGTGAAGCCAAAAAAGTAAAAAAAAATAACAAGAAAAAAAAAAAACGCTTCCTATGAGCCCAGATGAAGTCCAAAAAACAGGCATAATTACTCACTTAGCCCATGTTCTTGCACCACAAGTGATCACTGGGGGCTATGCTCATGAATGCGCACACGGCAACCTTAACGGGTCACTGAAGAAGAACCCGGCGGTTGGCAGGATCCCAGAAGAGGGGGAATAAAGCCTGTTTTTTTTTAGGTCCACTTTAGGATTCATCAGTAAGTCATGTTTTGCAGATATTCACAAAGTTGCTGAGGTGTGATAATTGGGCTAAATATTTATACATCTCATTTAGTGATTTTTTTTTCTTTGCCGTTCAACCTTGTGTCCCAGTTTTTTGGTTTACCACCAACTTTATATAAACATAAAAACCATGAAGCCGTTTATAGTAAACACATCTCAAAGTCATAGAATACACCCTGGTATCCGACTCAAAAATGGACAGCGATTTACTAGGTACTCCTTGATTGACACCCATTCGGACTATACAATGCCATGCCAGTCACAGAAGTAGTAGCAATTCAAAAAGCTGGGTCATGATGGTATCCAGCACTTGGGCTCCGCTTTATAAGATATTACGGTATATCTGGTCTTGTTGCTTGTAGTTTAAACAGGTGCAAACCCCAAAAGGACATCTTGATTCAGTGTGGAATGGCAACAAACTCACCTCGGTCCCCGATTCCACATTGCATGCACAGCCTGGCCTAGATTTCTTAGCACTCTCTGGCCAGTTGACTTCTCCAACCTGCCTGCAGTCCGGGCCCCCTCTCACACAAGTGACACTGTCAGGGCTGCAGAAGAACGCGCCTATGCCAGGGAAGTCAGCCAATTACAGAAGAGGGAGACCTATTCTATAAAATGCTCATCACTGGATTGGCTGGTCTAAATACAAAAAGAGAATATGCATGGTTCCTATCGAAGAATACTAGTGTACTTTAACTGTAGGCACCAAGTAACCAGGAAGTAGAAGCCACATCTTTACCAATAGGAGACATACATCTAAGCAGTGGCCAAGCTATTGCCCTGCCATGTGTATCCCCCCAGGATCATCCAAAATTGTACCTTACATCATTCCCGCGGTGCATATGCTCAGCATCTCGTGTTTTTTTTGCTAATTTGGGGTTGAAACGACAAGAAAATGAGCATAGTAGGTCAGGAGTTTTGCCCCCTTTCCTGGGATATAACTCTAGGGGCATTGCAAATCAGGATCCATAGCGGGGGCTGAGAACCTTTAACAGGAGGCCCAGTTTTGGTCCCCCCCCCCCCCCCCCCCCCAAGTCTGAAAATGGGGGGGGGGGGTTCTCGGTAAAGCAGCAGTTTGCATAATGCCATGACTACTATGTAAAATCCTGAAATTATTTTAAGCAGACCTTCACCCTGAAAAAGAGCCTATCTTATATGTTTCCCCCATCCATACATATTGCTCACATTAAAAATCATCCTACCTGCGTCTACTGCATTTTATGAGCCTTTAAACATCCAAGACCTGCCCCCAGCTCTGCTCTGTCTGCACAGCTATAATCCCACCCCATGCAATTTATCCCGCTCTCCTCTCCTCAGTATGTGTGATGCTTCCTGGTCAAGATGGCGGCTCCTGTATCCTAGAGTCCTGAATAGTTGCAGCCCACTGGGGGAAAGAATAATAAGTGACTAAAAACTTAAAATATATCCATTTTAGATGCTGTGGAATAGTTTAAGGGTTTGGGTTTTTCCTTAAATCATGCTGAAGGACCGGTTTAAGAGAGGTCCTCGGGAAAACTAGGACCCCCTGTATATAGAAACAAATATTGTATTGGGTTTATCAGCTCTAACTGGCACACAACCCCACAAACAGGCTGGCACACCGCCTACATGGCCAAACAAGTATCCGCATCTATAAAACAAATATCAACCGCCATGTCACCAACCTTGTGCTACCCCGAGTCAAGGCCTAGTAATCTGATGCACCCGGCACAGGCCAGAACAAAGTGTGCAGAGAAAAGGCCAGCAAACACCAAGCTGAAACATCACAGATGACCACATAAACCCAGAGTAGGGGATCCAGCAGAATGAGAGAGGCCACTTACCTGACAGCTGAATGATACTGCTCCTAAAAAATGAATTAATACAAATCTTCCAAAGGCTACAGTGCCCCACTGCATATAGGTTGTCAACATTTCCATGTGGACTGCTTCTTTGCATCTATGATCCTGTTGATGAATAATAATCTGCTTCCATCTGTTCAGAAACGTCCCCCGTTGAATAACATTATGGGCCCAGCACAGCCAGCAGCTAGACAGGCTGGAGTGATTCCATAAGGTTCCAGCAGGTTGTCAGTTATCTGGAGCCATGCTGACTGCAGAGCATCTCAAAGCTTCTGAAGGGTGTGCGTGGGAAAGATCCATAGAGCGAAACACGACGATGAAGGTGGCCCTACAGATGCACAGTTGGGTTCAGGTCTGGAGAATTTGAATGCTAGGGTAGTACTTACTTCAAGCCAATGTCTGACATTTCTAGCCATTTGGCAAGTGCATTGTCTTGCTGTAAGATGCCACCCGCCTCAGGGAAGACAATTAGCATGTAGGTGTACCCAAGGATGAATTCACACGGACCTTCAGCATCATTTCATGAAAAGCCCAAACCCTTTAAAAACTATTCCCCAACATCTAAAATGTATATATTTTATGTGTTTATTCACTTACTTTTTATTCTTTCCCCTGCTGGGCTGCAACTCTGTACAGGACTCTAAGATATGGGCGCCGCCATCTTGCCTCAGAAGCATCACACACACTGAGGAGAGGACGGGGGGTAAAGCACAGGGGGGAGGGTTATAGCTGTGCTTTGCACAGACAGAGCAAAGCTGGGGTCAGGGAAAGGACAGCAATCCCAGAATGCAGAGCAGCACAGTCAGAAGACACTTCCTGTCTGCAGGAAGCCTGATGCTCCATGAGCCACCTTGGATGTTTAAAGGCTCAGAATACACACTAGGTGCAGGTAGGATGATTTTTAAACCGGACCTTCAGCATGATTTAATGAACAGCCCAAACCCTTAAAATATATATGCTGGGGAATAGTTTTAAGTTCTTAGTCACTTATTCTTTCCCCCAACAAGCTGCAACTCTGTTCAGGACTTTAGGATACGGGCACTGTCATCTTGCCTCAGAAGCATCACACATACTGAGGAGAGGAGAGCGGGATAAAGTGCAGGGGGTGGGTTATAGCACAGGCAGAGCAGAGCTGGGGTCAGGAAAAGGTCAGCAATCCCAGAATGCAGAATGACACAGTCAGAAGACACTTCCTGTTTGCAGGCTGCCTGATGCTCCATGAGCCGCCTTATTGGATGTTTAAAGGCTCATAATGCAGTAGATGCAGGTAGTATGATTTTTAATGTGAGCAATCTGTATGTACAGGGTGTGGGAAACATATAAGATAGGCTCTTATTCAGGGTGAAGGTCCGGTTTAAATACTTCCATATGGATGAGTGTTCCCAGAGAATGCCACAAAATCACTCCCCAGAAATTGTTGCATCTCAAACCCAACAGCATGTAAAGGTCAGTTCAATCATAATAAGTGGCGGCCTTTCTTGCTTTCTAATAGGCTGTGGTGAGTGAAGTACGTGGACGGGCTAAATATGCGTGTTAAGCTTGAGTTGGCCAGATAAACAATGCACATAGATAGACAAGCGAGAAACATGTCAAGTGCAGACACTGGGGTTGTGGTGTCATACTGGCTGCTGCTCTATATTCGGAGCCAATAAACAAAAGCTGCACTTTGTAACAGTTAAGTAACTGGCTGTGTTTCCAAAATGCAACCTATCACCTACATACTGAACAAGTTGGCGTGTTTGGCAAACATCAGGTGGCTAGAGGGACACATCATAGTCCATGTACAAGGGGTCAGAAATAGAACAAACTAAAAAAAGATCATATACAAATCTCTGCTTTTCATTGTTTACCCATATTTTGTTCCAGTTACAAAGTTTCTTGCCATGACCACACTTTAACCATGGTCTGATAGCCACCCCTGTCCCCTAGCGAGCCTAGCAAGGGCAGGGGTGGTCATGCAACATTTGCAGGTGGTCATGGAGAATGGAAAGGAGGGCCAAAATTTGAAGACCTGCTAAAGCAGCGATACTCAACTGATGGACCGGGGTCCAAATGTGGACCTTGGTGCCAGATTTCCGGACCCCTGCCCTGACAGCCCTGCATTCAGTTGCTTCTGTGTTGCCGTGCTCAGAGCTGCCCCCTTGATCGGCGTTGTGGTGCTTAATCTCCCTGCCAGTGTCATGGCTCCCTGGCATCTAGCATTGCAATATGAAGTACTGCACGGGCGGGAAGTGTCAGTGCAAGGTACACACAAACTTTGTCTCTTTGCCCCATCCAATCCTTTCCCCTGCCCCAGCTCAGTCCCATCTATCCTTGTCCCACCATCTTGTCCTCCCAGCTCAGCACCATCAATGCCTGGCCCTCTCAGCTCTGCCCTGTCCATCCCTGTCCCCTCAGCTCTGCCCCATCCAGCCCAGGCTCTCTGCCCATCCAGTTTTGCTCATCCAATCCCCGGCCACTTAGCTCTGCCCATCCATTACGCTTTCCTCCAGCTCTGGCCATCTACCCTCCCAGCTCTGCCCATTCATTCCTGTCCTTCTAGTTCTGCCCATCCATCTCTTCCCCCAGCTCTGTCTCCATCCCTACCTGCCCTTCCTGTTCTGTCTATCCATCCCTCTTCCTTACAGCTCCTCTCCCATCCACCCAGCCCTATCTATCCATCCTTGTTACCAGACCTTATTGCCAGTAACATTTTGGGCCCTAGTCCACCCCTGTACACGGCCTGCACAGAATGCAAGGGGGTCAAAGCAGTGTGCCGCGGGCCCAAGCTGTAGGTTCTGTGGGGCCAAAAAAAAAAAAGCTCCTGTTTTTTCCTAGTGCCCAATAGGATTTTTGGGGTGGCGGGGCAAGCATCCTTTATTATTTTTGCCTGTGCAATCTATAGCCCCTCCGTCAGTATGTTTTCTAACTATCCACCCCCACCTTCACCTCTCAATGGATGCCTTTAAATGGATCTTTACAGGAAGTGGTTGAGTGCCCCAGTGCTATAGCATCTACAGGGCAGACAAATCTTGTTTCAGGGATAGGCAACCCTGGAAGAATAATTGGGGCTCGGAACCATAACCACACCTTAACTGTTAAGAATACAATTTATTAAATACATTTAAAAACAATTTTGTCTTGTGTGACTTTTTCTCATCATGCAATATGAATTTCTATCACATACTCCTTATAGTATACATAGCTCATACAGAGTTACCAATGCAATATTTTATCAGTTTTTTGAAAAACTGATGAAATATTGCATTGGTAACTCTGTATGAGCTATGTATACTATAAGGAGTATGTGATAGAAATTCATATTGCATGATGAGAAAAAGTCACACAAGACAAAATTTTTTTAAATGTATTTAATAAATTGTATTCTTAACAGTTAAGGTGTGGTTATGGTTCCGAGCCCCAATTATTCTTCCAGGGTTGCCTATCCCTGAAACAAGATTTGTCTGTATAAAGGGGCCAGACCATGTACCAACCCATGATATTTATGAAAAATTAGGGGTTTCATAAGTGGTCGCTACAATTGCGAACACAAGTGAGGTTCGAAAGTTGGTATCTACAGGGCAGTGCAGGAAATGGAGAAGCACATGGGACAAGCTACAGATGAGCTCCTTGCAGCCTTATTGCCATTGCCTGGACGGTCCCTTTAATTGGAGTCAGTTGTCAACTCAAGAAGCCACAATGCTCTGCATTGTATGTGGTGTATTAAAAGCAAATCAGGAAACAAATACTAAAATGGCACTCAATGTCTATGTCATGCGATGACCAAGTCCTGATAGGTTCTGGATTATAGAGTGGAAAATTAGGACAATAACTGCCTTGTAAAAGGGAGGAAATAACCTGGTCACATTACAGGATCACATTATTCATCCCAAGCAAACTAAACAATACTTCTAATTGCAAGTAACCAGGTCCCCATCCCGTGTACATACAAAGACACCATTACTCACATCATTTCTTTATTTTTCCAGTTTTCATTGTGCAGACTTATTGTTCAGCAATTTACAGGGACCTATCCACAACAATCTCCATTTGTCTAAAGTGCTCATAATTGAATGTCCCTAAAACACATACTATGGCCATTGACCATGGTCAGACATTAAAGATGAACAATAAAGAAAACCCAAAAATATAAAGGGGCCAATCCCCCAATCGGTCCCTACTTACCTTCTGATGCTTCAGGACCCAATCCCCTGCCCCTCACAGCTTAGCCGTCTGTAAATGATAGTACGGCTTTACCAGTCCCGCACCGCTCAGCAAAGTCTTGCCGGATTTTAAGCAGCCTCAATGCATCCCATTCATGGGCACTGCAGACACACACAAACACCAGACAGGCGGCTGCACACAGTGCCTGATGGGATGCAAGATGGCGCCACCCGCCGGAAGGTCGCCCGGAATCCGACGGACCCAGATGATGAATCCCCCGGCAAGGTGAGTAAACAATGCCCAAAGGTAAAACCAGAGGGGGGGGAGGTGAGGTTTGGGGGAGGTTTTAATCCCCGATGTTCCTCTTTAACCAGCTAGTATGATTAGTGGCAGAAACTCCAATTGGTCATAAAAATAACATACAAATGCCACACATAACACTTGATGGCTAAACCACTTTGAAACAGTATACAAAAGGGTCTAAATAGTGTAAGGAAGGCAGTGATCACACTAATACGTTGTAATGTTATTTCCTAGGACACCCCAATCACATAAAAGTTTGCTAGTGACTGCGATTGCCTTTCAGTGGCTGGGATCTCCTGTATAGCAGAGGTATATAAAAAAAAAAACACATCCTTGTACACTACACTATACCTCTAGCATGCCCCATTAGATATCAGGAAACAGTTTGGTTCCTTCTGCCAATATCTTTTTTCAATAACAGACGATCTTGAGAATACGTGTCCCACTAAACATATTTATTGTAATTAAAGAAGCACTATCACAAAATTGTGTAATATTAAAGGAGGAGTCACTTATAAATCTGAACTGAATAAAACTTCTGCCAAGCTTGTGGTTTATTCTCTCATGGTAGGAATAAAATTCAGGGGTGACGGGTTTAGTGTATCAGGTGTGACAGAACCTGTCACCCGATTTCCTCTTCTAATAAAATTCAGGGGTGACAGGTTTAGTGTATCAGGTGTGACAGAACCTGTCACCCGGTTTCCTCTTCCAATAAAATTCAGGGGTGACGGGTTTAGTGTATCAGGTGTGACAGAACCTGTCACCAGATTTCCTCTTCCAATAAAATTCAGGGGTGACAGAACCTGTCACACGATTTCCTCTTCCAATAAAATTCAGGGGTGACAGAACCTGTCACCCGATTTCCTCTTCCAATAAAATTCAGGGGTGACGGGTTTAGTGTATCAGGTCTGACAGAACCTGTCACCCGATTTCCTCTTCCAATAATATTCAGGGGTGACGGGTTTAGTGTATCAGGTGTGACAGAACCTGTCACCCGATTTCCTCTTCCAATAAAATTCAGGGGTGACGGGTTTAGTGTATCAGGTCTGACAGAACCTCTCACCCGATTTCCTCTTCCAATAAAATTCAGGGGTGACGGGTTTAGTGTATCAGGTGTGACAGAACCTGTCACCCGATTTCCTCTTCCAATAAAATTCAGGGGTGACGGGTTTAGTGTATCAGGTCTGACAGAACCTGTCACCCGATTTCCTCTTCCAATAAAATTCAGGGGTGACGGGTTTAGTGTATCAGGTGTGACAGAACCTGTCACCCGATTTCCTCTTCCAATAAAATTCAGGGGTGACGGGTTTAGTGTATCAGGTGTGACAGAACCTGTCACCAGATTTCCTCTTCCAATAAAATTCAGGGGTGACGGGTTTAGTGTATCAGGTGTGACAGAACCTGTCACCCGATTTCCTCTTCCTTCCATTTATAAAAATTAAAAACAAGGCTGGTTGTATATTTCTTGATGCCAGGTGACCCCTCCGCCTGCCATCCAGCATATTTATATGGATTTTTATTATTGGCCAATTTCTTTGCGATTGTGCTCCTTTAAAAAAGGATGACTGTGGGATTTTACATATCAGAGCATCCTAAGTCAGGATGCCCCACTGAAGCCAAGTTTGTGAAACATTCCAGTGGTGTTCTTCTTTAAAGAAGACCAAAACCCCCAAAAACAACTTAATCTAATTGGCTTCCCACCCCAGGTACATAATCATTATGGAAAGGATATTTTCTGCCCTTAATGCTGTTTGGTATTCCTGTTATAGCGATTTTAATTTTTGTTTTCCTCAGCTATGCCATTATATGTGGTTGGTTTCTGACGGGATACCATTGTTTTAAACTAGCCGTTAAAGCGGACCTTCAGCATCATTTAATGAAAAACCCAAATCCTTAAAAAACTATTCCCTAGAATCTAAAATTAATAGATTTAATGTTTTTAGTGACTTTTTATTCTTTCCCTCACTGGCCTGCAACTCTGTTCAGCACTCTAGGATACGGGCACCGCCATCTTGGCTCAGTAGCATCACATACTGGAGGAGTTGAGAGAGGTCAAAAGCGCAGGAGAGCGGGGTTATAGCTGTGCTTTGCACAAAGAGAGCAGAGCTGGGGTCAGTGAAAGGTCAGCAATCCCAGAATGCAGAGCGGCACCGTCAGAGGACACTTCCTGTTTGCACGCAGCCTGCACCTCCGTGGGCCGCCATCTTGGATGTTTAAAGTCTCAGAAAACGCAATAGATGCAGGTAGGATGATTTTAATGTGGGCAATCTGTATGCAAAGCGTGGGGGAAACATAAGATGGGCTTTTATTTAGTAGCTATTGAAGGAAGGAAGGTAAGAGCCAGAAGAAGATTTCATTTTCCCTTAAATTTCCCCCAAGTTGATACATGGGTTTGTTTACTTGTTTATTTTATTTAATCTTCCATGGTTGGTTCCCTTTATATAGTGTGACTCAGTATAATGTCAGAAGGAGTAGCTTCCTTATTGCTGCTTGTGACCCCAAAGTTTTAATCTCACTTCTGTTTATGGTGAAGAGGCAGCAAGAGCCAGATCTAGCAGAAAAATATTGGCTTAGAGCAGCTGTTCTCACCCCGTGGGTCGGGACCCCAGCGGGGGTCGAATGACCAAAACACAGGGGTCGCCTAGAGCCATCGGAAAATACATATTTCCAGTGGCTTTAGCCGCTGAAAAGTCGCGCTACCGTCTGCAGCAGCGCTATTCAGCTGGAACGCACGCCGTTATGGATGCGCGTTCCAAACTGAATGCCTGAGCGCATGCGCAGACGTGGTTACATCATCCGTCCGGGGCCTAAGGGGCGGGGGAAGCGGAGGAACGCTCCTAAGGGGGGGGACGCAGCAAGCGCCGGAGGACAGAAGCCTAGGAGGTGGAGAGGCACGAGAGCCTACGAGACAGCCTACTGGTGTAAAAAAGGTTAATAATGTAAAAACAGTACACACACCATACACACAATACTGTGTAAGTGTAAGGAGCTTTGTGTGTAATCATTACACAGTACATAAAGCAGCTTACACTTACACAAAGCACCATACATTTACACCGTGTGAACTACATCGGTCTTATACTATAAGATGTAGTTTACACTGTTCCCCAACGTATAATTATCTCCCATATCTCCCACTCTTTTCCCATATTCTGAATGCGGAAACTGCTGAAATCAGCGGTTTCCGGCATTGAATCCGCCTCCTATTGATTTCATTGTGAGTGCGACTGATTTTTTTGGAATAGAGCTCCCGAGAATCTCGAGTTACCACACAATTCGACGCAGCTATTTATGATTAATCACTATGTTTAAATGATGTTTGATTTGTAGCAATGAGAATACATAATGCATATCAGGAATTTACATTCCAAATCATAACTGTAGCAAAATTACAGTTTTGAAGTAGCCACCAAAATTATTTTTTGGTTTGGGGTCACTGTATTGCAGGGTCACGGCATTAGAAAGGTTGAGAACCACTGGCTTAGAGGGTTGTTGCTGGCACAGAAACCCTATATTTTATGCTGGTCTTTCTTTGATTCACTTGGAATGGACATTGAGGACAAGAGAGGTTTTACTCGCACAAGTGACCCCATATTTGGTAAAGTCACCACCACTATTTCATCCTAAAGACACCCATATATTTTCTATTTAAAGTGATACTGCAGGCAAAGATTATAGTTACACCATTGGGTCAGGCTACATTTGTCCTAAACTGTTTTCCCATTTTTAAATTAAAGCATAAATGGGTGAGATATCGGAGTTTACAGGTTCAGCTAATGATGTTCTCTTTTTCATCCCGTCAGCTCAGAGGAGCCGGACAGGATTTCTGGTCCCTCCCTCCTTCTCCAGATACATCACATTGCTCAGCGCAGAGAGTTGATTATTATGCAGCATCACGGATCCAAGGGCCACGCCAACTTTTATTCAGAAGAAAAATCACAAGCTGAACTTGTAAACCTTCGATATCCCGACCATTTCTTCTACGATTTAAAAATTGACAGTGCCAAATGAGCCCAACGCAATGGCGTAACAATTGTCTTTACATACAGTAGCACTTTAATGAACTTCCTGGCTTGTTGACAAGGAAAAAAAAAGAAAAGTTGGCCATCAAATATCGCTAAGAAAAAAGTTCCTTTAACCCAATGAAAGAAAAAAAAAGAAAAAATCAGCAGGTGTTGGGTTTGAATGACTGGAGAGGATGGTTTCAAATGCGACCTGACTGGCTACTGTGGACAGTTGGTGCAGTTTTATTAGCATCAGCAAAGATCATTTACGCTATGCTCTGGCCATACACGGCAGCAGTCATGTTTTTCATACATGCTACATGTTTCAGGCCCTGAGTCAGCTCTTTTCATGTTCATTAGAGCTGTAGAGCTGTCCTTGGGGCAACACTCATCCTTATCAGAGTGCCGAGCCACAGTTCAGCAACAGATACAAGAACTGCACAATCAGCATTTGTGGACCCCCCCCCCCACCGTGATTATGAACAATAACTCTGGAGATAGGCTGCAAAAAAACTGCAAATCTACCTTTCTGAGAAATAGAAAATAATTGGAGTGGGCTATAAAAAAAAAAAACTCCATGGAGTTCAAGGACTTATGTTGGAAGATAAGGGACTGCTGGTAAGGTGCTTCATAGGGTCCTGGAGTCTGACCAGTAAGGGAAGCTGGGTGTGTCCCACTGGCCGACCAGCCAAGTCCAGTGCTGAGCTATAACAGAAGGACTATAGAGGGGCTATCAAGCCTGAGAAGGAGACTGCTGACGTTGTACGAGTCTTTGATAAACCTGCAGCCGTGCAGCAGTGTAGGCTGACCAGGTGATGGCCCCTGGAGATGCCTCCAGCCAGTCATGCTTGTATGCATGTGATGTTGGGGCAGAGGCACCCAAAGCAATCTGTTGAGCTGCTGTAAAGTAGCTACAAGCTTAAAGCAAAAAAAGCTTTGAATGACTAAGCTCTGAGCTCTGACTAAAGGAAGCATGTGACCAGTTGAACAATGACTTTCTTGGGTGTTGTACCTCCCTGGTAGTATGTACCCCCCACAGTTCCCATGTGAGACGCTCAGATGCTAATTCTATTCAGATATCCTTTCCCATAATGTTCAATGCAAAAAAGGAGATTGAATGAAGAGAGCTCCGCTGGCTGCATCTGCCTCTAGCTGCACATGCACCCACAGCTAGAGGTAAGCCAGGGATGCAGCCGCAGCGCAGAGAATCGGGATGGCCCGCTGTGTGAAACCCGCCAGGTCGCCCCATGCACTTACCTTGCTTCACGGTCCAACGGCACATGCGCAAGCCGTGCGGCCCACATGCGTTGTAGGACCAGGAAGAGGTGAGTAGGCTTCAGCGATCTGGGGGGGTTTCACACAGCAGGGCACCCCCAGGGGAAGGACCAAAACCCAGGATAGTCAAAATCCTGGGTTTTGGTCCGCTTTAACACCCTCCCACCTTGCCCTGCATTGGTACCTCCCCCTCCAGAGCATGTGGGGACAGTGGAGACTGTAGAGTGACGGAGCGAGCGGCTTCCCTCCTCCATCTTAAGGTAACTGTGCACAGAAAGCATCATTGGACGGGTGGCTCCTCAGCATGAAGAGACACAGGGAGGGGGATACAAGCGAGTGCTGCCATTCATCTTCCCTCCACAGGTGTTAGGGGAGGGAGCGGCATAGGGCTCAGCAACATGAAGAGACATGGGGGGTGGCGACCGAGTGCTGTGCTTGTTACACAGACATGTATGCCATCTTGGCAGGGATTAAGTGTGGGTGTTAAAAGCAGCAGCCCAACTGGCCGAAAAATAGTGCGGCCCACCAGGCATTGTCCCAAGTCTCCCAAGAGCCAGTCCGCCCCGCCTCTGTATTTGTATCTCTGACACAGGACGATACACACACACTAGTCTCTCCACCAAGGAAGCTCATGCTCCAATTCCCTCCTCTGCACGCTCCCATCATGATTGTACATACATAGAGCCCCAACATATCCTGCAGAGCCACATAGAGAACACAGACATTACCCCCAGCCTCCCCACCAGAGGAGCTTGCGCTTTATATCTACACAAAATATAGAGCAGACACATTGCACCGTGCTGAATGACTAATACAAAGCTACCAATCACCAGTGTATACAAGTATGGCCTGAGTGTTCTGTAGCAGCCAACTCTGAACGCTTCATTTAGCTGCTCATTGGCAACCAATTTCTCATGCAGCAGCAAACGACTGGCAGCACTGCTAGACCCAGCCAGAGGGGGGGGCACCCTGCATATTACAGACTGATCAGAGGTCTTATTAACGCCTAATATAGCGTAATATATACACGTACATTTTCTCAAAACCTTGACTGCCTGCATAAATACAGAAGTAGCAATTTCTCCTGGCCCTGCACAGCTGCCATTTGTTACAATTTTGACACATGTGCTGAGCTAACAAACAAACGTATACATTGTCAAACTGTTACATCTCTATTGGGGGGGGGGGGGAGGAGCAGAGGAGGACTCATGGAGTCTGCATCTTTTTGTAGACCATTTATCTATCTATTCTAGGTGTAACTGGAAAGCTCTGAAGAGCGTTCATTTTATAGGCTGTATAAGTCATATACATATCAGATATAACATACAAAGCTTTCCAGTGACACCCCCCCCCCCCCCCCATCTACACATACAAACCATCAACACAGCCTATATTTGTGAACAGTCTACAAAATAAAGGTTCTGTGTTGACTGCTTCTATCTGTAGAAGAGGGGTGTCACTAGAAAGCTTTGTATGTTATACCTGGTATATCGATGACTTTTACAGCCTATAAAATAAAGGCGCTCTCTCTCTGTGCTCAGAGTTTGTATTTGCAGAAGAGGGGTGCTGCTGGAAAGCTCTAAGAACATGTCTGACTATATAGAGAAAGTCTATCGCTATATTTATATTCAGACCCAGACATGTTTTAGAGCTTTTCAGTGACACCCCTATTCTGCAGATACAAGTTGTTGACACAGCTGCTTACAGCTTGCCCCATGCCGGTTGTCAGAGGCGGCATCTTTTATTCACCAGCACTTCGCATTCCCTGATAAACAAACTTGCTTGTTTGGTTCAGGGGGTGGGTGAGCCATCTCAGGAGGTGGATGGTGGGGGGGGGGGGGGGGGGGTGAGTGGTGTCAGAAGGTGGATGGCGGGGGGAGGGGGTGAGTGGTGTCAGAAGGTGGATGGCGGGGGGAGGGGGTGAGTGGTGTCAGAAGGTGGATGGCGGGGGGAGGGGGTGAGTGGTGTCAGAAGGTGGATGGCGGGGGGAGGGGGTGAGTGGTGTCAGAAGGTGGAAGGTGGAGGGGGGAGGGGGTGAGTGGTGTCAGGAGGTGGATGGCGGGGTGAGTGGTGTCAGGAGGTGGATGGTGGGGGGGGGTGAGTGGTGTCAGGAGGTGGATGGTGGGGGGGGTGAGTGGTGTCAGGAGGTGGATGGTGGGGGGGGGTGAGTGGTGTCAGGAGGTGGATGGCGGGGTGAGTGGTGTCAGGAGGTGGATGGTGGGGGGGGTGAGTGGTGTCAGGAGGTGGATGGTGGGGGGGGTGAGTGGTGTCAGGAGGTGGATGGCGGGGGGGGTGAGTGGTGTCAGGAGGTGGATGGCGGGGGGGGTGAGTGGTGTCAGGAGGTGGATGGTGGGGGGGGTGAGTGGTGTCAGGAGGTGGATGGTGGGGGGGGTGAGTGGTGTCAGGAGGTGGATGGTGGGGGGGGTGAGTGGTGTCAGGAGGTGGATGGTGGGGGGGGTGAGTGGTGTCAGGAGGTGGATGGTGGGGGGGGTGAGTGGTGTCAGGAGGTGGATGGCGGGGTGAGTGGTGTCAGGAGGTGGATGGTGGGGGGGGGGGGGTGAGTGGTGTCAGGAGGTGGATGGTGGGGGGGGTGAGTGGTGTCAGGAGGTGGATGGGGGGGTGAGTGGTGTCAGGAGGTGGATGGGGGGGTGAGTGGTGTCAGGAGGTGGATGGGGGGGTGAGTGGTGTCAGGAGGTGGATGGGGGGGTGAGTGGTGTCAGGAGGTGGATGGGGGGGTGAGTGGTGTCAGGAGGTGGATGGCGGGGTGAGTGGTGTCAGGAGGTGGATGGCGGGGGGGTGAGTGGTGTCAGGAGGTGGATGGCGGGGGGGTGAGTGGTGTCAGGAGGTGGATGGCGGGGGGGTGAGTGGTGTCAGGAGGTGGATGGTGGGGGGGGTGAGTGGTGTCAGGAGGTGGATGGTGGGGGGGGGTGAGTGGTGTCAGGAGGTGGATGGTGGGGGGGGGTGAGTGGTGTCAGGAGGTGGATGGTGGGGGGGTGAGTGGTGTCAGGAGGTGGATGGTGGGGGGGTGAGTGGTGTCAGGAGGTGGATGGTGGGGGGGTGAGTGGTGTCAGGAGGTGGATGGTGGGGGGGTGAGTGGTGTCAGGAGGTGGATGGTGGGGGGGGTGAGTGGTGTCAGGAGGTGGATGATGGGGGGGGGGGTGAGTGGTGTCAGGAGGTGGATGATGGGGGGGGTGAGTGGTGTCAGGAGGTGGATGATGGGGGGGGTGAGTGGTGTCAGGAGGTGGATGGGGGGGGTGAGTGGTGTCAGGAGGTGGATGGGGGGGGTGAGTGGTGTCAGGAGGTGGATAAAAGGGGGGTGAGTGGTGTCGGGAGGTGGATAAAAGGGGGTGAGTGGTGTCGGGAGGTGGATAAAAGGGGGGTGAGTGGTGTCAGGAGGTGGATAAAAGGGGGGTGAGTGGTGTCAGGAGGTGGATAAAAGGGGGGTGAGTGGTGTCAGGAGGTGGATAAAAGGGGGGTGAGTGGTGTCAGGAGGTGGATAAAAGGGGGGGTGAGTGGTGTCAGGAGGTGGATAAAAGGGGGTGAGTGGTGTCAGGAGGTGGATAAAAGGGGGTGAGTGGTGTCAGGAGGTGGATGGGGGGGTGAGTGGTGTCAGGAGGTGGATGGCGGGGGGGGGGGTGAGTGGTGTCAGGAGGTGGATGGCGGGGGGGGGTGAGTGGTGTCAGGAGGTGGATGGGGGGGTGAGTGGTGTCAGGAGGTGGATGGCGGGGGGGGGGTGAGTGGTGTCAGGAGGTGGATGGCGGGGGGGGGGGGGGGTGAGTGGTGTCAGGAGGTGGATGGGGGGGTGAGTGGTGTCAGGAGGTGGATAAAAGGGGGTGAGTGGTGTCAGGAGGTGGATGGGGGGGGTGAGTGGTGTCAGGAGGTGGATGGCGGGGGGGGGGTGAGTGGTGTCAGGAGGTGGATGGTGGGGGGGGTGAGTGGTGTCAGGAGGTGGATGGTGGGGGGGGTGAGTGGTGTCAGGAGGTGGATGGTGGGGGGGGTGAGTGGTGTCAGGAGGTGGATGGCGGGGGGGGGTGAGTGGTGTCAGGAGGTGGATGGTGGGGGGGGTGAGTGGTGTCAGGAGGTGGATGGTGGGGGGGGTGAGTGGTGTCAGGAGGTGGATGGCGGGGGGGGTGAGTGGTGTCAGGAGGTGGATGGTGGGGGGGTGAGTGGTGTCAGGAGGTGGATGGTGGGGGGGGTGAGTGGTGTCAGGAGGTGGATGGTGGGGGGGGTGAGTGGTGTCAGGAGGTGGATGGTGGGGGGGGTGAGTGGTGTCAGGAGGTGGATGGTGGGGGGGGTGAGTGGTGTCAGGAGGTGGATGGTGGGGGGGGTGAGTGGTGTCAGGAGGTGGATGGCGGGGTGAGTGGTGTCAGGAGGTGGATGGTGGGGGGGGGGGGGGGGTGAGTGGTGTCAGGAGGTGGATGGTGGGGGGGGTGAGTGGTGTCAGGAGGTGGATGGGGGGGTGAGTGGTGTCAGGAGGTGGATGGGGGGGTGAGTGGTGTCAGGAGGTGGATGGGGGGGTGAGTGGTGTCAGGAGGTGGATGGGGGGGTGAGTGGTGTCAGGAGGTGGATGGGGGGGGTGAGTGGTGTCAGGAGGTGGATGGGGGGGGTGAGTGGTGTCAGGAGGTGGATGGCGGGGTGAGTGGTGTCAGGAGGTGGATGGCGGGGTGAGTGGTGTCAGGAGGTGGATGGCGGGGGGGTGAGTGGTGTCAGGAGGTGGATGGTGGGGGGGGGTGAGTGGTGTCAGGAGGTGGATGGTGGGGGGGGGTGAGTGGTGTCAGGAGGTGGATGGTGGGGGGGTGAGTGGTGTCAGGAGGTGGATGGTGGGGGGGTGAGTGGTGTCAGGAGGTGGATGGTGGGGGGGTGAGTGGTGTCAGGAGGTGGATGGTGGGGGGGTGAGTGGTGTCAGGAGGTGGATGGTGGGGGGGGGTGAGTGGTGTCAGGAGGTGGATGATGGGGGGGGTGAGTGGTGTCAGGAGGTGGATGATGGGGGGGTGAGTGGTGTCAGGAGGTGGATGGGGGGGGTGAGTGGTGTCAGGAGGTGGATGGGGGGGGTGAGTGGTGTCAGGAGGTGGATAAAAGGGGGGTGAGTGGTGTCGGGAGGTGGATAAAAGGGGGTGAGTGGTGTCGGGAGGTGGATAAAAGGGGGGTGAGTGGTGTCAGGAGGTGGATAAAAGGGGGGTGAGTGGTGTCAGGAGGTGGATAAAAGGGGGGTGAGTGGTGTCAGGAGGTGGATAAAAGGGGGGTGAGTGGTGTCAGGAGGTGGATAAAAGGGGGGTGAGTGGTGTCAGGAGGTGGATAAAAGGGGGTGAGTGGTGTCAGGAGGTGGATAAAAGGGGGTGAGTGGTGTCAGGAGGTGGATGGGGGGGTGAGTGGTGTCAGGAGGTGGATGGCGGGGGGGGGGGGGTGAGTGGTGTCAGGAGGTGGATGGCGGGGGGGGTGAGTGGTGTCAGGAGGTGGATGGGGGGGTGAGTGGTGTCAGGAGGTGGATGGCGGGGGGGGGGTGAGTGGTGTCAGGAGGTGGATGGCGGGGGGGGGGGTGAGTGGTGTCAGGAGGTGGATGGGGGGGTGAGTGGTGTCAGGAGGTGGATAAAAGGGGGTGAGTGGTGTCAGGAGGTGGATGGGGGGGGTGAGTGGTGTCAGGAGGTGGATGGCGGGGGGGGGGGTGAGTGGTGTCAGGAGGTGGATGGGGGGGGGTGAGTGGTGTCAGGAGGTGGATGGGGGGTGAGTGGTGTCAGGAGGTGGATGGGGGGGTGAGTGGTGTCAGGAGGTGGATGGGGGGGGTGAGTGGTGGATGGGGGGGGGTGAGTGGTGTCAGGAGGTGGATGGGGGGGTGAGTGGTGTCAGGAGGTGGATGGGGGGGGTGAGTGGTGTCAGGAGGTGGATGGGGGGGGGTGAGTGGTGTCAGGAGGTGGATGGGGGGGGGGGTGAGTGGTGTCAGGAGGTGGATGGGGGGGGGGGTGTCAGGAGGTGGATGGCGGGGGGGGGTGAGTGGTGTCAGGAGGTGGATGGCGGGGGGGGGGTGAGTGGTGTCAGGAGGTGGATGGAGGGGGGTGAGTGGTGTCAGGAGGTGGATGGGGGGGGGTGAGTGGTGTCAGGAGGTGGATGGGGGGGGGTGAGTGGTGTCAGGAGGTGGATGGGGGGGGTGAGTGGTGTCAGGAGGTGGATGGGGGGTGAGTGGTGTCAGGAGGTGGATGGGGGGGTGAGTGGTGTCAGGAGGTGGATGGCGGGGAGGGGGGCTATAGACAGACGAGGGGAGAGAATCACCTGAAGGCAGCTCCCTCCTTGGTGCCGGTGGTGGGCTGGCAGGGGCTCCTCTTGTGGAAGAGCCGGTACAGGAGAGCCATGATGGCGGTGCTCGGTGCATAGCAGCCTCTATGGCGAGTCCGGAGCCCGGGGCTGTCTTCCTCCTCCAGCTGCCGCCATGGTGCCGGGGTAGCCGTGTAGCATCTCCAGCATGGAGCCTCTCGCTCATGTGACCGTATGAGTGAGGAGGGAGGAGCCCAGCTGCCGCCTTATCCAGGGGTCCCCTTCCCCCCCTAGGTTCCTGGCTGCCTTACGTCATCCACATGCGTGACGTAGGCGAGGAATCTCCTTCCAGTCCAGTCTGGGAAGAATTCCTGTCTCGGTGACGCATCTGCTGGAAGAGTTTCCCATGTTACCTTGAGTCACACTGTTAGACGGGCTGCCAGGGAGCACCCCACACCACCCACTCCCCACACCCACCCACTCAGATCGTGCGTGTCTTTTCGTCTTCGGTGTTTAAGACTTCAGGGCTGTTTTGGCGCATTCCAATATAAAATGCTCCAGATGGAAGGCGTTGAACAGTGACGTATCTAAATGTGACGGGGCCCTGGTGCAGACCTTAAACCGGACCTTCACCATGATTTATTGAAAAGCCCAAACCCTTATAAAATGATTCCCCAGCATCTAAAATTGATAGATTTTACATTTTTAGTAACTTACCTATTATTCTTTCTCCCACTGGGCTGCATCTCTGTTCAGGACTTTAGGATACGGGTGCCGCCATTTTGATTCAGAAGCATCACACTTACTGAGGAGAGGAGAGTGGGATAAAGTACAGGGGGGCGGGTTACAGCTGTGCTTTGCTCAGACAGAGCAGAGCTGGGGTCGGGAAAAGGTCAGCAGTCCCAGAATGCAGAGCAGTACAGTCAGAAGGCACTTCCTGTTTGCAGGCTGCCTGATGCTTCATGAGCCGCCGTCTTGGATGTTTAAAGGCTCATTAACATGCAGTAGATGCAGGTAGGATGATTTTTAATGTGAGCAATCTGTATGTACAGGGTGTGGAAACATATAAGATAGGCTCTTATTTGGGGTGAAGGTCTGCTTTAAAGGGGGGTCTTTAATGATGCCAAGTGAGCACAAAAAAGGTGGAGGAACAACAATGCAGGGGTCCCCCTGACCTACTGGGCCCTGCTGCCATTACCCCCCCCCCCCCCGAAGTTATGCCCCCGGGGTTAGGCAGACCTTGAAGCAGCTCAAAACCTGCCCTCGGGGCATCCTAAATCGGGGGGTACCCTGCTAAGAGAAAACCCAGAGTCACTGGTAAAATGACCTTCATCAGTGGCTCCCGAGGCACGGCATCCCTGGCCTCCCTGTAGCTACAGGCCAGCGGCATCCCGCAGGTACTCGGCCGCGGAGGCCATGTGAAGGGGCAGAAAAAGGATTTTGTTACGCTTAAAACCGGACCAACAGAACTCCCCCAAACCAACATCCCAGCCCCCCACATTGCACAGTGACAGAAAACCAAGCAGAACTGTGTAGGTCACTGGCAGCTCCATAGGATGCCACTGAGGGTGGGAGGGGGGCTGACCACAGCAGGTAAATGAATTCTATGTACAGCAATCTGCATTGCCCTGGGGAGGGATGCATATGAACACTGATTCCTAAAATGGTTTAGCTCCCGTTTATATCCGAAAAGCTTTTAGGATCACCACCTAAAGTCCTTGGGGGGCATCCTGGCAGTCGCCATCTGCGGAGTGGCAGCATCCCTTGCCGCCCTGATGGTCTGTCATTGATGGCACATAGACCGCTTGTAGTGGATACCATTTCTTTACATACTGCTGCCAATACACCAGAACCTGCAACTAGGTCAGTATTTCACCCAGTCTCTGAGTTTCTGCCATAGGGACTTTTGTCAGTGGTCCTAAGATCTTTTTTGAAAACTTACCTGATTTGGAGCTCAGGTCCACAACATTATGGCTGATTCAGAGCTAGGCAAGACTTCTTACTCTTTTTTAGGAGAGAAAACTGCCATTGACTTTCATTGTCTGCTGGGTGTAAATTATTACCTGGCTCTGAATCAGCCACAAGGTAGCCAATGAAAGTCAATGGCAGTTTTGTCTCCTAAAAAAGGAATGAGAATTCTCACCTTGCTTTCGACCCCATTGTGTGACAATGACCGGAGCTTGTCACTGCATTCACTGTAACAGAGGGGGATGCACTGCAATAGAGCTCTCCCTCTGTATGCGGCTGCAGGAGATGTGTCATACAGAAGTGGTGGCAAAATCCGTGGGATGCATTTCGTCGGCTGATCAAGGGTTCAGGTAAGTCTTGCGAGGGGTTGTGAGGTTCTATGGGGGGTCCCCCAAGCCAGACACAATGTGGCCCCACATCCATTATGTAGGAAATGGGTGTGGAACCACCTAAAAGGGAAACAAATGGTCATCTTTTGTCTCCGGAAGCTCCTCCAACTGGTTTGGTGGTGTCACGTGCTTGTTTTCAGCATGGAACGGCCGGGAAGAGATGCTGAGGGGGGCAAAAGGTGAGTATAGCCTTTTTTTTTGCCTAGATAAATACTTTAAGGACCGATCAATTGGACTGGAGGTCCTCTTTAAAGAACTTGCCCCGGTGCTGTTCCTTTTTGATTTGGGACACCCTGCTGTGTGTATTCCCACTACCATTAAACCCTTCTGACGATTCCAAGGCGCGATGCATTTCTCTTCGTCTTCTTGTGGTTCCTCAGGAGTGGCAGCAATTCGACCATTGAGATGTGTTTGGTATTTGGTCTCCGTGAGACATTTTTATGAACTCTAATCTAATCTGAGGTTTCTGAGGCCAGTAACTCTAATGAACTTAGAGCCAGTTTCATCTGAGCGTCACAATGTACTAGAGAATACCTTTAGAGCCAGGGGTTTATACCTTGTAAATCACTACAGAAGATGATGGTGCTATATAACTAAACTTTAATAATAACCATAGAAGGTACGGGTGGGTGTGACCGCCCCAGGGCCCCATCATTGTTGCTCCTCCACCTTATTTAGCATATTTGTGCTCAATTGGCATCATTTATAGCAGGGATCCCCAACCTGTAGCTTATGAGCCACATGCGGCTAGTGGACCCCTGGTGTGTGGCTCGCTATCTGTCTTTCAGACCAGAGCAAGTACACTGTTAGGGCTGGAAGGAAGGCATGGTGCCCAGGGCTGGACATTGTCAATGTCCTGCATGAGGTTTGGTGAGTGCCTTAAAGTGGACCAACACCCAGGGGTGATCGGCCCGGGAATCTATAAGATTCCCGGGCCGATCACCTCCCTCACCGCGGGGCATCCGAGATTGGGATGTCCCGCGGGGTGAAACCCCCCCAAAAAACCTTAACTTATCGGCGCCGGATCCGGCCGTTTGTGAATGGGACACGCGGGAGGCGGCGGCTTGTCCGTCGCCAAAAAGGTGCGTTTTTTGGGGCTTTTGGGGAGGGTTTCACACAGCGGGGCATCCTGATCTCGGATGCCCCGCTGAAGTGGACCAACACCCAGGATAGTGAAAATCCTGGGTGTTGGTCCACTTTAAAGCGGACCAAAGCCCACATTTTTAACTAGCATCCCCTGAATTGCTCCCCCCATGAATAGTACATTTTGCCTATTTTTACTGATCCTGCTTCACTCTAATCCCAGATAATTGCGTTTGTTTTAGCTGTAAAGCTCCGCCTCCTCCATTCATTGCCACTGCTGTATGTGACAATGATGTCATTGCCACACTTATGCAATGACTAATCTCCTGCAATCTTACAGAGAGGTAGAGCAAAAAAAAAAAGTGTTCCAGTGTGATTTGATAAGCGAAAATATCCATTTCTAGTTCTACACCCTAAGAAGAGAGTATTGCCAGGGGCTTTTGGTTCAGTGGGGTTTGGTCCACTTTAAATGGAAGTTATACAAAAGGCAAGCCCGATTGTTGTCCCATTGTCTTAAGCTAATCTATAATCCGTTTTCAAAAAGACGCTGTAATTCCTAAATTATCTTATTGCAGAGAAAAAATGAAGAGAAGCAGTGGGTGTGGCAACAGCGATGTGATTTAAGCACACTGTAATGAGTGTGAGAGGAGAAAGGAGGGGGGTTTCAGAGCGAGGCAGCCGATGAAGTCATCAGCGCAGGGAGTGGGGAGGGCGTTTCCATTCTTGGTCCCCTGAAGGTTGATTGATGGACCAGGTCAGTGGACTGGGGACGGAAAGCTGATGGGGATGTGATTTTCCTCACTCAGGAGATAGACAGAGGAGGAAGCAGAGCACAGGAGCCACTTAAAAGGTAAGCTACTGATATTATTTTTTTTTTACTTTTGACTTGCCAAATACAAGCAGTTGGAGAAAAGTGCCACTCTACCTCCCATTGTCATGGGACATTCCTGGGGAGCATACAAGCTGGTACACAAAGTGTGGTCAGCATACTTCCCTGCCTGCTTTCATTCTGTCATCTTGGGGGCTAGAGAGACAGAATCTATGGGCTGTGGGGAGATTAGCGTGCATTAGCTGAATGATTATTGTTGTGATCCTCACAAAGCCACTGCAAACCATTCAAATTTGCCTGGCGCAGGTGGGCACATGGGATGTAGAATAGCCAGTTCCAGATAAGTAATGAGCGAATAGGGGGGGATAACACAGCAGGGCATCCCAAATCATTCTTTTAGACTGTAAGGGTTATATGGCTTTATAATCTGTTCACTTTGAATGTGGCTTGCAGCCATCTTTAAGTGCTGAATGTGGCTCTGGTAAGAAGGGTTGGGGGGCCCATGATTTCGAGAATGAAAGTACCATTTGTCTCTGCTGTTTCAGCCTTTAGTTGTCTAGCTGCAGCCAACTGGATTAAAAGACAGAAAAAAGTTCACTGTTTGAACCTTGAAGGGGCCCCATTTAAAGTTTGCACCAGGGCGCCGTCACATTTAGTTACATTTCAAGGCTCTTGAAATCCTCCAGACTGTCTGACCCTCATGTATAAACGTAATGGACTGTCTCTTCTCATTAATTAAATGCTACTTGTAAATGTGTGGAAATCCAATCCTGCAGACAACCGATGCGGAGGTTTAGTCTATCTTCGAGAGTTTGGACCAACTAGTGGAATGTACGTGTGTGTGTGTGTGTGTGTGTGTGTGTGTGTGTGTGTGTGTGTGTGTGTATATAATATATATATATATATATATATTTATATATATATATTTATATATATATACACACACACATAGGGCCAGCTCCAGGTTTATGCGGGCCCTTAGGCGATATAGGGCCTTATTCATGTAGGTAGAGCGCCAGGTAGTGTCTGCACAGCGGCAGGTAGCAGCAGGTGAACGCCAGCCATGGCTAGCAATTACACATTTATGAAGCGGATTCTGGACAGCAACTGGGAAACGCCATGTAGCGTACGATTCATCATTATCCCAGCCTCAGCATACAGCGCCGGCGTTCAGCCTTGCAGAGCCCCACGTCTTACCTGGCGCTACCTGGCGCTCTCCAATACATTTCTATGGACGATCCTTAAATCCCTTTCCTGATACCTTTTTTTTGTTTGTTTTTTTTTCCTCACAAATATATCTGATAATTTTCCAGGCCCACAAAATAATGTTTTTCATAATTTATTTTTTTTGGTACATTTATGCAAAAATGTATTTACTTGTCTCTAACTAAAGTGGTAATGTCACACCCCTCCAACAATGTAATTCCATGTTATTTCACTTGCCTCTTGCTGTTCCCGTGTCTGAAAAATTCACTTTAATCACACAGCGTCCGGCGCTATGGCCTCCAGCCACACAATCTAGAACGCCTGCGTTCGCTCACTGTCATTTTTTGTTCAATATGTTTTTATTAGAAGGAGTACAGAGCGCATTGACATATCAATTAACATTCTTAGTTTTCAAAAGTTAAGTAGACGAAAAAATTGAAGATCACAGAGCCCTTCCCCAGTTTGATGCTTATATCCAATCCGGAAGGCGATGAACATAGTCACCTGTCGGGCCTTCTGTAGGATTCCTTCCTTTGATATCACCTTCCCTCGCTCGACTCTGTTCAGGCTCATCCGGAGATCATACAGAGCTTTGTAGGGGTGCGTCCCAGTCGTGTGGGCACAGTATCGTAGTTTTACAAGGCCCTGTACTCTACCCCTCCTATCTTTTATTTGTAGCAGGGAGTTAAAAGAAGAGAGAAAAAAGAAAGGGACAGAAGGCAGGAGGAGGAGAAAGGGAAGCAAGGAAAGGGGAAGAAGAAGAGGGAAAGGAAAGGTTGTTGCTCGCTGACCAATCTAGGAGGTGGCGGGAGAGAGAGGGGGGCCCCAATAGGGGGTATGAACCCGAGAACGCGGGGAGTGGTATGGGCCGGAGAGGGACTGGCGGCCACGGCTGTCTCCCTGGGGCTTCATACCCCATCGCATCCCCTGCCACTCCCACATAACCGATCGTCTAGTTTGTTATAGTGAGGAGAGTAGTGCCCTAAATTCTGGCGTGCCATGTGCCATATACCAAATCATCCAAGTGGTATTAAACTTCTCCCTCCCGTTTTCATCTCCGAGCACCATCTCCTCCATTCTCCTGATTCCCTCCACCTCCCGCACCCACTCCAGAATATCCGGCGTGTGTTGGGAGCGCCAATGTCGGGGTATCACTGACCTAGCTGCAGTTAGAAGGTGTCTGAGGATTCCCTTCTTTGCGGCAGAGATCGACCTAGGCACCATTGACAGTAGGGCTATTTGTGGTTCCTTAGGGTTATCTTCCAGGGTCAGGAATTTGTAGACCGAGAATACCTGGTCCCACAGTCTATTTATCTGCCAGGCCACACCGCCAGCACTTGTCTGTGTCAGTTCCCCCAAATCTGGCCAGGTCGACCAGGCATCTGTACCACCGTGACAAGATTTTATAATTTTTTTCCTGGGCTTTACAAGCAAGGGAGAGTTTGAGTCAGGGTAAAAGATTTTTTCCACTCTTCGGGGTCTAGCTCCCGACCTAGTTCCTGCTCCCACTTTCTGACATATCTGAGGCCCCCTGGACATCAACCACCTGAAGGTTACTCAGCGCCTTTCTGAAAGTCGCCAACTTGGTTTGTGGGATGTATTCGATCGATGATGATCTCTGATTCTCTTGGGTTTCCTAGCAGGGTATTAGAGATAGCAGAGGCAGTTGACCGCAGCTGATCTGAGGGTATTAATTCCGGGATGCCCCTCAGTTTCAAATTATTGCGCCGCCTTTCGATTTTCCAGGTCGTCAGCCTGCAGAATGACATCTTTGAGTTGCTGTCTCTGAATGCAGGATGCCCGTTCCAGCTCAGCAATTCTATTTTCATGGTTTGTGCTGGAGCTCTCTAGTGAGGCCACTCTGGTATCCAAAGCCAACGTTTGTTGTTGGAGATCCTCTAGCTCTTTCCTGACAGCTCGCTCAATTCTCAGTGCAACTGCCTCCAGATCATTCTTTAGGTCAGCTTTAGTAGGAAGAAACTGGAGAAGTTTTAGACTGGGATCTAGCTCAGTGGGGATGCCCCATGATGCTTGGCTTAGGCGCAGGTTAATTCGGGATTGACTTCTAGGGGTGTCGGAGGGACCCTCCCCCGTACCCGGTTTGCTCCAGAATCCATCTTGGGAGCCCGTTCCTTCCCGTGGATCACTTTCGGAGCCTGCGTACCAGGCTAATGGCGGTGTGCGGCTGGGTGACAGGGAGGGACTATGGACTGGCGACCAGCTACAGCTATGGGCTACAGGTTTTGATTTGTCATTTTCTGCATGGGAAACTTGCTCTGTGGGATTGAAGCTCGCAGGGGGAGGGGATCCATTTGCACTGTTATCTGAGTGTGGCTGCTGATGCACTTCACATTCAGCCACAATGATATGTGTAGCTGTGTGTGGGGATTCCTCGCTCTCTCCCCCCCTTGTTGAAGTGGGTGATAGATTGTGCACTGGTGACACTTGCGCTGGGGCTGTGGAAGAGCTAGGCTGCGTTGGGGGAATCCCCCCTCCTCCGTCCCGCTCTGCCGCCCCACGTGGTGGCAGGGGCTCCGGCTGCCTGTCAGCAGGGCTTCCCCTCCTCTCCCTTCCCTCTTCAGCGGGCGAGGTATGACGCTGCGAGGGGCTGCTCTCACTTACCTCTGCCTCCGTCTGCAGATCATCGGTGCGGGTCTTTGCTTCAACTGGCATACACTGCCTCCTCTCAGCCGAATGCTTCCTCCCGCCTCACGTTGAGGGAGGCTCATTCCTCTCCCCATCTGCGCCATCTTGAGCGCCGCCTTCTCCTTGAGTGGATCCTCCGGGACCAGGAATCGCGATATTCCATCCTCTGGCTGGCCTCCTCTATCTCTCTGGGATTTCCGTTTTTTATTAACCCCCATGCTGGGACGTTTAAGTCTTTCTCCTCTCGCTAGATCCACTATAAGTCAGGTAAGTTGCTGGAGCCCCACACTCGTGCTTCCTCACGCCGCCATGCGTCTGCCACGCCCCCCCCCTCACTGTCATTTTTTAATGAATATGGGTTGAGTGGCTGAGTTTCCTGTCGCACTGAGCAGTCGCTGTCGTTCGCAGCATGCCGCGCTCTGCAGTTGTTAAATATGGCATTGCCGTGTGTGCCTATAGCGCCGAACATTGCTATGCGTACGCAGTATTAATGTTGCGTTTCATAGTGGGATGTTTGGCATTTCGTTGCATTTTTATTTTGCGAGGAGGGTCAACGCTTTTGCTTTCGTTTTGTGTACTTCTGGTTTTACACCTACGAGTATCCACCATGCGCCACAGGAGACCTGCCAGATGCCTCTCCAGCTCCTCCTCAGATTCTGATACCCCCCCACCCTCCCCCCCCTGCCCCTTCAGCCTCCCCTGCCCCCCCAAAGAAGAAGAGACAGAGGGTGGATCCTCGGGTCAATGGCCAAGTGGTCAAAGTAAGTGTACATGTGCATAGTGTGTTAATGTATTCTGTATTGTTTTTTTACATTATAGCTGCTAAACCAAATTCTATAATATTTTAAAATGTGTAAAACTTTATTGTATGTACATGCCAAACTAATAGTTTTAATGTAATCATATATTTTTTTTCTATATTGATTACATTTAAAACGGTATCCATATAACTGTCAATTGATCAATATTTTTGTAATTTTTGAATAAATGTATTAAATTATTATTGTGACTTCTGATAACATTTTTAACATGTAGATTAGCATTTTTCATAAGAATACAAGTGCAGCATAGTGGTGGAGGTGCAAACCACCGTGTCCCGCCGCCTCACCAGAAGATCCATTGTCCAAAAGTGGTCGGACTTCAAGCACCGGGACAATGAGGGCGTATACCGGCTCTATGATGCCTACGCATCTGGTAAGTCAAACCTACATACATTTTCTAAATTTACATCATGTGTGAACAGTAATGTATTTGAGTGTAATGTACCTTTTTTTGTTTTCTCTCCACAGATAAGCGTGCTCCCCTGGGTGAACAAAGGAAGGGGATCCTCCCCCGCACACGTGTGATGGGGTCAGATGAGTCTGGGGGGGAGGGTTACGCTCGGAGATCCCATATTGAGGACCCAGGGGAGGAAGGGGATGACGCCCCAGTGGAGAGTGCTGCTGGGGTGAGGGCAGTATGGAGCTTCAGCTCCTCACAATCGGACTGAGTCCCAAACCCCCTGTGGCCACTCTCAAGTGGGGAGTCCCAGTGGGGAGGAGGCAAGGGACTCCACCACACTCCCTCTAGGATCAGGGAGTGAGGAGGAGGGTGGCCCATCATAGCCCTCCCTGGGATACCAGCAGCAGCTCATTGCCTGGTGAGTGGAGTTATTAATGAGGATTAATATTTCCATTTGTACCTTGTTGTTACTAAAATATTCCTTTCTACCTATAACTTTTTTACAGGGCATCATAGAGCTGGCACCTCCATCAGCTGGGCAGATGAGGCACTCGGGCATAGTCGTGGTAAGAGTTGCTTTAATTATTCCATTAATGTATTTTTAAATATGTATTTCAACATATATACAATTTAAATGGCCCAAACACCTTATATGGTGGTGACGGGGCCATGTGGCCTTTTTCACAGTAGCTGCTCTACTGTTGTACCCCTAAATCCTAAACTTATGTGGCTAGAACATGTGTTAGCAAAGTTGGCTTTTTAAAACAAACACATGGCCAAGTATATACCCACAAGTATGGTTATGTTCTCATTCTAACTAATACATGTTGAGGCCTATTAAAAACAACCAATACATTGTTCTTATGATCGTTTGCGTTTTGTTTTTTTATCACAATGTTTCCACACAGACGGACCCGGTACTAATTCTCCCCACCCCTGCTCCAGGAACCTTCAGCAGCATGGGCCCAAGCCACAGCTGCGATGGTGAGTACCCTAAATTCTATTTCATACATTTGTTACTAAAATATGCATGTGCCCATGACCATGAACAAATGTTAGTGACAGTCTGCTGTTTACTATTAGACATGGAGATAATATATTTGCAAGCCTCAATCATAATTGCATGTAAGCATGCTAGTTTGGTGCCTCTGCTAATGTTAATTAACAAAACATTATACAGGCAGCCGGTCATTATGTTGTGGATTCCTAATACTCCTACTATTGAACTTCACTATCTATAAATTGGATAGGTGAAGGATTTAACATTAAAAAGGTACAGGAGTAATTGAGAAAGACAGGAACTACAGTCTTCCGCTTCTTAAGTAGGCCTTATTTAGTTAGTTAAGATAGTTTATAATGGGAGACTAGGGTGGATAATATAGAATGGTGGCCAAGTTTTTTTTTTTTGGCCATCTATTAATTAGACAAACTTGGCTGTTGTTTAAGGGTTAAAATAGTTTGGAATCATATTACTTACTAAAAAAACGGTACCCCTTTCATAGGTATATACTATATTATTTGACCTGCGGGACTTATATCTATTTTTACTTCCCTACAGCTTGCACAATGGAGCATCGCAGACTGTGGCAGTATGTCCGAAGGACAAGACTGATGCTGCTGGGGAAGAAGAAAAAGACATAGGGTGGGGGGAATTAGGGTTGCCACTGTGCGACATAGTTTTATGCCCATGTTGGGCAGTTTCTTAACATTTTAAATAAATATTTTATTTGTTTTTCTAAAATTTGTGTTGGATTTTTATTCAATAAACTGAACATTAAATCAACACACACAAAAAAAAAAAGAAACAATAATCTTATATTGCCAATGTGATCATTTACAATATAACATTTATATAACATTTTAGCATTAAAACATCATAAAAATGCCCAAACACAACATTAGATTTAGGTGAGAGAATGTACAGTGGCTTTATAGCGACTGCAAAACATCTGATTCATCAATGGCGGCCAGGTTAATATAGCGTCTGAGGCGCTCTGTCATAGCGACATAAAAAAAAAGTACTGACAGAGTGAACAGATGAAAGAAAGAAAAAGACTAGAAGGGAATAAAATAGAAGGAAAGAAACAAAGAATAAAAGGACTGACAGAAATAAAAAAAGGAATGAAAGAAAATGGCAGAAAGAACAGATGAAGGAAAGAAACAACAAATAGATGGGGAAAAATAAGAATAGAAGGACTGACAGAAAAAAAGGATCTTCAATGGCCTCTGACAGTCCTTAGTTCGTGCATAGGGGCTGTCTAGGGTAGAAGGAATGTGGTGGGCCTTCCCAAGGTGCAGGGGCCCTGGCACCTGCCCAGATACGCCCTGTGTGTATATATATATGTTAGGGCGAGCGCTGCACGCCCGTCTCACAGCATTTCACCTACCTCCATGGCTGCATGCAGCCGTCATCCATCTTCCCTCGGGGCTGCTTCCAGCTGCCGCCCTTCCCCCAGTGCTTCCTCCTTGCATGCGCACAAGTCTCCGTCCACTAGAGGGCGAGCGCACAGGATCCCTGAGATTTAAAGGGCCTTTACAGCACTGATTGGTGTTTATGTCATCCAATCCTGCATCATCTTCCCCTATTTAAACAGGCACTTCCTTCCTTCAGTGCCGGATCTTGGTCTCTCCATGCTTGTTGAAAGTCAGACATTCTTGGATTGCTCACCCGTGTACCGACCTCTGCCTGTTCCCGACTCTGAACCTTTGCTGCCTGCCCCGACCTCGGCTACTCACCTTTACTGCGAACCTGTGCTGCCAGCCCCGATCTCTGCCTGTACTTACTACGCCTTTTGCCTGCCACTTGTGTACCTCACTGAACCTCGGCTGACTGTGGGACTGGGCCGCTGTTAGGGGGTAGCGACCTGGGGGTCACTCGCCGCACAAGACCAACCTGCCTTGCGGTGGGCTCTGGTGAATACCGGTGGCCTCTTAGACTCCGCTCCCCTGACACGGTACCCGCCATCGGTTCCACAGTTAAAGCGGATCCACACCCGAGTCCGCTGCACCCGGTCCGTGACAGTAAGATCCGGCCATGGATCCCGCTGAGGTACCGCTGCCGGATGCCACTGAATTGCCTGCTATAGTAGCTATGCAGTCCCGCCAGATTAATCAACTCTCTGCCATGATGCAGCAATTTTTAACGATTCAGCAACAGCAAGTTCCATCACCGGCTCCAGCATTACCGCCACAGCCCCCGGTAACATCTTCTGCCAGAATCCGTCTCTCCTTGCCGGCTAAACATGATGGGGATGCCAAGTTATGCCGAGGGTTCCTTGCCCAATGTTCCCTGCACTTGGAGTTGTTGGCGGATCAATTTCCCACTGAACGAGCTAAGGTGGCCTTTGTCATCAGTTTGCTTTCTGGAAAGGCTTTGGCCTGGGCCACTCCCTTGTGGGATCGCAATGACCCTGTCTCTTCCAGTATTAACACCTTTGTCTCAGAGTTTCGCCAGGTCTTTGAGGAACCTGCCCGGGCTTCATCTGCTGAATCGTCCCTTTTGAACTTGGTCCAGGGCGAGTTGTCCGTTGGTGAATACGCCATTCGGTTCCGCACTCTAGCCTCCGAATTGTCTTGGAACAATGAGGCCTTGTGTGCCTGCTTCAAGAAAGGACTTTCTAGTAAAATTAAGGATGCTCTTGCGGCTCGTGACTTGCCTTCATCTCTCACTGAACTCATCCATCTGGCCACACGCATTGATGTGCGCTTTGCTGAGAGGCGGGCATCCCGTTTGGCTCCAGTACTTCAAAACCCTTTGTCTGCACATGTACCTCCCAGTGAGGAGGCCATGCAGGTCGATCGATTCCGTTTGACCCAATTGGAGAGAACTCGCAGAAGGAACGAGAACCTTTGTCTGTACTGCGGTGGTTCTGAGCATTTTTTGAAGGACTGTCCTATTCGCCCTCCACGTCAGGGAAACGGGCGCACCTAGTGGCGGTGGGAGAGGCGTCCCTGGGTGTATGTGCCTCCTCTCCACGGCTCACTGTTCCTGTTCAACTTTCCATCTCACCTTCCACATCCCTGAATTTAAGCGCCTTTTTGGACTCTGGTTCTGCAGGGAACTTTATAGAGGCTGCCTTGATCAATAAACATAATATCCCTGTGAATCGCCTTGCTACACCCTTATTTATCGCCTCAGTCAATGGTGATAGGCTGGACTGTACTGTGCGCTATCGCACCGTTCCCCTCCAATTAAAAATTGGACTCTTCCATCAAGAGAATGTTGAGTTCTACGTCCTCCCTAATTGCACCTCTCAGATTCTTCTAGGCCTTCCTTGGCTCCAACGTCATGATCCCACGCTTGACTGGACCACCGGTGATATCAAGACTTGGGGTGCAGCGTGCTTTAAGAAGTGCTTGAAGTCTGTTCCTGTTCGACCTATTCCTGCTTCAGCACCATTACCTGGCTTGCCTGAGATCTACCAGACCTATGCTGATGTATTCTGCAAGAAACAAGCGGAGGTACTTCCGCCTCATCGCCCCTACGATTGCCCTATAGACCTCCTACCGGGTACCACTCCTCCTCGTGGCCGAATTTACCCTCTCTCGGCTCCTGAGACTCAAGCCATGTCGGAGTATATTCGAGAAAATCTTCATAAAGGGTTCATACGGAAGTCTTCCTCTCCGGCAGGCGCGGGGTTCTTCTTTGTGGCGAAAAAAGATGGCTCTCTTCGCCCTTGTATTGATTACCGCGGCCTCAATAAGATTACCGTTAAAAATCGATACCCTTTGCCCTTGATTGCCGAATTATTTGACCGACTGCGTGGGGCCAGGGTCTTCACCAAGCTTGACCTGAGGGGAGCCTATAATTTGATACGTATACGCGAGGGCGATGAATGGAAGACCGCCTTCAATACCCGCGATGGCCACTTCGAATATTTAGTGATGCCCTTTGGTCTCTGCAATGCACCCGCTGTATTCCAGGAATACGTAAATGACATTTTTCGGGACTTGCTTTACTCCTGTGTTGTTGTATATTTGGATGATATACTCATCTTTTCATCTAATCTAGAAGAACATCACCGTCATGTCCGGCAAGTCCTGTCTCGTCTCCGTCAACACCATCTTTACGCCAAGTTGGAGAAGTGTCTATTTGATCAAACCACCTTACCCTTTCTTGGATATATTGTCTCAGCTCGTGGCCTTCAAATGGATCCCAGCAAGTTGAAAGCAGTTCTGGATTGGCCCCGTCCTATTGGCCTGCGAGCTATTCAACGTTTTCTGGGCTTCGCCAATTACTATCGCCAGTTTATTCCTCACTTTTCCACTGTAGTGGCGCCTATTGTGACCCTCACAAAGAAGAGCGCCAATTCGAAGTCTTGGCCTCCTCAGGCTGAAGAGGCCTTCATTGCTCTAAAAAAGGCCTTCTCCTCTGCACCAGTGTTGTCTAGGCCAGATCCATCTCGGCCTTTCGCCCTAGAAGTAGATGCCTCCTCCATTGGAGCCGGAGCGGTGCTCACTCAAAAATCGTCTACTGGCAGAATTCTCACCTGCGGGTTCTTTTCGAAGACCTTTTCGCCAGCGGAGAGGAATTACTCCATCGGAGATCGGGAGTTACTCGCCATCAAGTTGGCGTTGGAGGAGTGGAGACACCTCTTAGAAGGTTCTGCCCATCAAGTATCCATCTATACTGATCACAAAAATCTATCTTATTTAGAAACTGCCCAGCGATTGAATCCACGACAAGCTCGTTGGTCGTTGTTTTTCGCTCGATTTGATTTTCAAATCTACTTCCGGCCAGCCGCTAAGAACATCAGGGCAGACGCCCTTTCTCGCTCCTCTGACATCTCTGGTGTTGAATCCACTCCACAACATATCATCCCGCCTGAACGCCTTGTCCACTCTGCCCCCGCTACTCTTGTACAAGCACCGCCGGGAAAGACCTTTGTGCCAGCCCGCCAACGTCGCAAAATATTAGAATGGGGGCATTCTTCCCATGTAGCCGGCCATGCCGGTATCAGGAAGTCTTGTTCTATCATTTCTCGATATTATTGGTGGCCTTCTTTTGAAAAGGATGTGACCGAATTCGTTCAGGCCTGTACCACCTGCGCTCGCGACAAAACCCCTCGCCAAAGACCTGCTGGCCTACTCCACCCACTTCCTATTCCAGATACCCCATGGACACACATTGCTATGGACTTTATTACCGACCTCCCTTCTTCGCATAGCAATACTGTAATTTGGGTGGTAGTGGATAGGTTTTCTAAGATGGCGCATTTTGTTCCTTTGCCCGGTCTCCCGTCAGCTCCTCTGTTGGCAAAATACTTCCTGAAGCATATCTTTCGACTTCATGGTCTACCTACACATATTGTGTCTGACAGAGGTGTGCAGTTTGTGTCCAAGTTCTGGAGAGCTCTTTGTAAACAAATGAAAATTAAACTGGACTTTTCCTCCGCTTATCATCCCCAGTCTAACGGCCAGGTGGAAAGAGTCAACCAGATTCTCGGGCATTATCTTCGCCATTTTGTTTCAGCGTGTCAAGACGATTGGGTCGATCTGTTGCCGTGGGCGGAATTCTCGTATAATTTTAAGGATTCTGAGTCCACAAGGAAGTCCCCGTTTTTGGTGGTGTACGGCCGTCAACTCCTTCCGCCTTTGCCTTTATCCACGTCCTCCGGAGTGCCCGCCGTGGACAATCTCACACAGGATTTCTCCACCATCTGGCAAGAAACACAGCGTTCCCTTTGTCAAGCTTCCGCCCGCATGAAGGTTAGCGCTGATAAAAGGAGAAGAGCTCCGCCTGTTTATTCTCCAGGAGATAAGGTGTGGCTGTCGGCAAAATACATCCGCTTCAAAATTCCTAGCTACAAATTGGGCCCCCGTTACTTGGGGCCATACAAGATCAAACAACAGATCAATCCAGTTTGCTATAAGCTTCACCTACCGACTTCACTGCGAATTCCCAATTCTTTTCACGTCTCTCTGTTGAAGCCAGTTATTGTCAATCGATTCTCTCCTAAAACTTTGGTGCCTGCCCCAATCTCGGGCACCGAGGATACCTTTTCAGTGAAGGAGATTCTGGCTTCTAAGCTCTCCAGAGGAAAAAGATATTTCTTGGTCGACTGGGAAGGCTGTGGACCTGAAGAAAGATCTTGGGAGCCCGAAGAGAATATTCTAGACCGTAGTCTCATCTCAGATTTTCTTGGTCCCAAGAAGAAGGGGAGGCCCAAGGGGGGGGGGGTACTGTTAGGGCGAGCGCTGCACGCCCGTCTCACAGCATTTCACCTACCTCCATGGCTGCATGCAGCCGTCATCCATCTTCCCTCGGGGCTGCTTCCAGCTGCCGCCCTTCCCCCAGTGCTTCCTCCTTGCATGCGCACAAGTCTCCGTCCACTAGAGGGCGAGCGCACAGGATCCCTGAGATTTAAAGGGCCTTTACAGCACTGATTGGTGTTTATGTCATCCAATCCTGCATCATCTTCCCCTATTTAAACAGGCACTTCCTTCCTTCAGTGCCGGATCTTGGTCTCTCCATGCTTGTTGAAAGTCAGACATTCTTGGATTGCTCACCCGTGTACCGACCTCTGCCTGTTCCCGACTCTGAACCTTTGCTGCCTGCCCCGACCTCGGCTACTCACCTTTACTGCGAACCTGTGCTGCCAGCCCCGATCTCTGCCTGTACTTACTACGCCTTTTGCCTGCCACTTGTGTACCTCACTGAACCTCGGCTGACTGTGGGACTGGGCCGCTGTTAGGGGGTAGCGACCTGGGGGTCACTCGCCGCACAAGACCAACCTGCCTTGCGGTGGGCTCTGGTGAATACCGGTGGCCTCTTAGACTCCGCTCCCCTGACACGGTACCCGCCATCGGTTCCACAGTTAAAGCGGATCCACACCCGAGTCCGCTGCACCCGGTCCGTGACAATATATATATATATATATATATATATATATATATATATATATTTATTTATTTATATACATATATAGTGGTATAACTCTGGTGGTACTCAAGATCTTACCAGTGGGTACCTGATAAGGCTGCAGACTGATCTGTTTCCCAACCCAATTAACCCGATATCATTAATACTTTAGCCAAACCTGATTTGCTCCATAACTACAAAACTGCTCCAGTGGGTGATAAAGAATATTTACGTAAATGTTGTGTGTGTTTTATGCACTTTAAATTGCTGTAGTGTATTTAGGAAAGGTTTAGGAGATAGACAACCCCATATAATACAAAAATATTATTAGTACCGTAAATGAAAAGTGATCCTTGACAAAAAAAAAGATTGTAGACCCCAGTTTAGACAATAAATGTATGTGGTTACCCAACATAAATGCCGTAATCCCATGACAAATAGCAAAAGCGTATTTACAATGCATTACCTGACATGGTCCCCCCCCCCATGCTCAGTGCTGCCCCCCAGCTTTGCAGTCAATAAAGACAGTGTACTTGCATTTTCTTGTAAGTGAAGAGATTTAGCAGGAAATTGTAGGTGACTTCCAGTGATGTGCAGCCCTTCTGTGCCATGGTCACAATAGCGTGTTGGATGCTGATCCTCGAATATTCCAGCTCTGTGCACACTCCAAATTTCTGAACCCTCCATAACCTACAAGCCTTGATTCAGTCATATTCGTCTTTTAAGGCTGCTGTCAGATGCTTGATGGGCAGAGTGAGTCAGGAATCTCAGCAGTTTGTCCAGCTCCAGAGAGACCACAAACCACAGAGCACATAGACACAGCTGTCACATGTCACCTAGACAGGGGTCATTGCTGAACCACTAGGGGAGGATAATGCTCTTAATAGGGATGAGGAGGGAGACTTGTCCGTACAAGAGATTAGCTGATGTATAAATCGTAAATCGTAAACGATCACGTGAAATCTCAAATGCTGACCACAAGTATGGCTGATATTTTGCTTTCATAAGATAAACTTAGTTCTCTCTTTAATGGAAAACACTATGATCATATTAATAATAAAAATGACTGGCACTAGCTGTTTGATTGCCCTTTTCGGTAGACTTTGTTTTAATATTCTTTTTTTAATGCCTTTGAACCTAATCCCAAGATTTTGTCTGCTTCCCTTGGTACTCCGATTTGGAATGCTCCGCTGTGTGAAACCCCTCGGTGGACCCAATACCTTGATTAGTAGATCCTATGGTACATGCACGACCCTCACCCCAGTATCTCAGCTGTGCTTGCTTGCTGCATCTGCAGACATTTATGAGCTTGCACAGCAGATATAGCAGATGATACCATGGCCACACACCCCATGGGATCCCTTGCTGCCTTCACCATGCAAGCTTGCGTCTGCCGGAAGAGGTGAGCACGTACAGCAGGGATGCTGGGGGCGTAGGAGCAAGGATTGAGGTGACTTTATGGGGACACCAGGCATTTCATAGATTTGGGCAGCCCAAATCTGGATGCCACAGGGACAGCAAATCACCCAAGCCCTATGGTATTTTAGATTACGGGGCTGGGCAAACGAGGATTTGGTCATTTTGAAAAGTAGATTATAGTAATAGAATAGAGTACAGTATACATGTGTATATATCCACAAATGTATTAACTGAGGTGACCTTCACCTTATCTCTGATAGTTGTCAGAGTGGGTATTGGTTTTCTTTGAGCATAACCACCCTCCTTCTGCAGTTAGCTATATGAAACCTTCTCAGGCTGGGAATTTCTCTGTTTGGGAACCAACACACACTGCAGTTGCCTGCACCTCCTCTTTCCAGTCCCCGTTCAGAAGAAGAAGCCAGCCTGCACAAGGTGAATAGATAACTCTGGAACTTGGGGACAGCAGAATATGGAGTTAGGTGCCAAGGGGAACCCTTTAGGACCTAACAGTATGTGGGTCTACTTTAAACCTTAACATGTGTTGGATTCAAATGTGTTCATTATGCCCTTTTTTTTAAACCTGCCCAGGTGCTCACAAGCGGTTTGCTTAAAGGGAGAGTTCAGTTTTGTGGACTTTTTTATTTAGACCCAAGGTCTGTTGTGGCATGAGGGTTCCCTGCCTGTCACTCTCATCTGGGCACAGTGTCTTGGTGATCTCTATGACAGGCCCCACAGTTCCAACTTCCTATCCCAAGGTGGATGCGTGTGGAGTGCAAATCTAGACCAAGGCACCTATTATTTTCTACTGCTCCCAGAAGTGCAGGATCTGACTTGGACACAAAATGCTGGGCAGAAATAGATGCTACATGAGCAGCTGCAGATGAGCAGGCATGTCTCATGCCACAAAAGTGGTTCTTGTCTTAGGTCTAGGTCCACAAAAGTGTAATTTCTATTTAAATATATAGGTGGTAATTCATAAAAATGTTGAGTGGATTGCCACGTTTTTTGAGAGACTGAGCCGGATCAGCCAGGGAATCTTATAGATCCATCCATACCCTCCCCCCGGGGTATCCAAAATCAAGATTCCCCGCTGTGTGAAACCCTCCTGGTCCAACGACGCATGTACGGGCCGCGGCCGCATCCCCGCTATCCCTCTAGCAGGGCGTATCCCGTAGCGGGCACACTCCCTGTTAGAGGGAAGCGTGTGATGCGGCTCGGAGCCGCTGTGCTAAGATGTTGGTTTAGACATCCATAGCTCAGCGGCTCCGAGCACGCTGATTGGATGTGCGGCCGCGCATGCGCTGTAGGACCAGGGTGAAGTGAGTTGATGTGGGAGATCTGGGGGGTTTCACATAGCAGGGCACCCCCCGATCAGGGTGAAGGACCAAAACCCAGGATAGTCAAAAACCTGGGTTTTGGTCCACTTTAAAGGAATTGTAATGGCTAAGTGTAAAAAAACATTATTTTTCCAGCTGTCTTGCAGATGATTCATCTTGCTGTGCTGCTGAATAAGGCCTTTAAAGCTGAGCTCTAGCCCCTTTTTTTGTAGCCACCCCTCAAGATTATATTTAGGCACAACCACATTTTTTGAACCCTTTTGCATTGGAATGTGTGGGATACACCATCCTCTGTGTCTACAAGAGGATAGCTGCTCCTTCCTATGCTTGTCTGTTTTGTGCTTCTGAGCTTGTTACAAATGTCATTGACATCAATACAAATGCAACTTGTTCTAATGCTTTCGAGGGAGATAAGCACAGACAGAAATGCAGAGCCATGGAACAGCCCCCTGCCTTGACAGATTGAATGGAACATTCCCAGGCAATTTCTTACCCAGACATAGAATGCTGCAGCATGCCTGAAGAAAAGGAGACAAGTTACCATCCCACTCATCCCTCTAATTTCCTCTGGCACCTATTTCGTCTTTGCACAAGAGCAAATCTACATGAGAGGTGCAGGATTTTTTAAATGTTTAGAGACCCTCCATGCCTCTTGATCTGAAGGTTGAGGGTCTCACCAAAAGTATTGAATACCCCATAAGATGCTGTTATTTATTGTTTTATGACAAAACTTCTGCCTCATTAAAACAGGTGTTCTGTACCTAACTTGAACTGCTCCAGTGCAAATCCCAATAATGTGGGGAGATCTTAAAGGAGCGCTATCGCAAAAAACGGCCCAATGATAAAAATCCATATAAATATGCAGGATGGTGGGAGGAGAGGTCACTTATACACCCGGCATCAAGAAATATCTAGCCAGGCTTGTTTTTTTTATTTTAATGGAAGGAAGAGAACATCAAGGGTGACAGGGTCTGTCACCCCTAATACACTAAACCTGTCACCCCTGGATTTTATTCCTACCATGAGAGAATAAACCGCATACCAGGTGTATAATTGACCCCTCCTCTCATTAGCCGATGTGTTTATATGGATTTTTAATATTACACAATTTCGCAATAGTGCTCCTTTAACAAAATCTTCCATTTGCAAATCAAGGCGATAGCAGGTGTAGCTCCAATTTGTGACATGTGAGAGGGGCTAAAAGCCAGACTGAAAGTGAAGTTTATTAGCCACATGATACTTCAGAAATCAGATTAAGTGGTGTGGGGTGCACACAAGGGAATAGAAATGGAAGCTTGAATGGAGGATGAGTTCCACTTCTGTTTCAGGTCCAAAAGATAGATCTTAGTCAATGTGGGCAACGTCATGAAGAGGCCTTCACAAGGGAACATCACAATGACCTACTCCCAGAATTAAGGAGTGGGGTGTCATAGTGATCAGAAGTCAGACCACTAAAAAACTTCATTTCAAGTACACTAACAGCTTAAATTGATTTGGTTGTAGAACCAGGACTATGGCCATTTTCCAAAGTGTCCTAGGAGCCATTTTGTCAACAGGACGCCGCATGTTACTTGTACTATTGTAAGCTGCCTGAGCAGCCTAAACATGATATAAAGTATCTTGTTATACACATCTGGGCGATAAATTGCAAAGTGAGCTGCCAGTAGGAAATCTTGATGGTGTGTGTACCCACATGCACCAGCCTCTGAATTGACCCTGATATATATGAAGAGGAAGAGCTCTGTTTCACCATGGCTGGCGTTTTAGGGTGTCTAACTGGAATGGCCACACAGGAAACTGAGGGGTGCTGGATTCTTTTCGTATTCGGTAACGTTTTTTTTTCTTATAGATCCACGCCATTTGGCCTGTAAGGGGTACCATCATCTCAGCTCAGGCCTTTTGTGGGGTAAGTAGGGCTACTGGAGCAGCCAGAGTATCTTGGCAGGAGGCGCTACCTTCTCACATATACTTATGGAGTTTTTAGTAGTGGGGTTCCATTGGAGGACACACAGTCTATTCCTGCACACTGCGACTAATGGCTGTGTGTGTCACTATCCGGCTCCGGATTTGGTTTGCTCATGATCTGTCCCCGCTCCAAGCAAGGCACATTTTAGACTTTTCAGCAAGTGCAAGAGACTAAAATATAATATCTGGTCTGTTGCATCCACCCCAACTCTTTTAATCTTTTAATGAGTTATTTACCTGCCTATTACTTCCTGCTTCCATTGCTACTGGAGGACAGCCCTCACTTACTATTAGGCTTTGCCATTCTAGCTGTGCTATCTGACATGTGACTAGTATTACACAATGCTCATATCAAGGATTGGAGCAATGCCTGCTTTCAGGCAACTCATGTTCCTAAGAATACAATCATCTTCATTCAGCAGGTCTTACGATAATGTTTATTAAAGATTTGATGTGGAAGAAAGTGCCATTGTATTTTATTTGCTGGAAGGGACACAGATGTGAGATGTCTGTATTACAAGTACCTCTGTGACTCCCTGGTGTGACCTTATAGGTCATAGATGTCACTCTAATTTCCCGAGAGAAAACAAGCGCTATAATTTGTTATTTCACCAACCTTCAGCAGAACCCATTACACATACCTCCCAAGTGTCCCTGATTTCGAGGGGCTGTTCCTCGTTTGAGTCCCCTGTCCCTCGTTTTTCTCATTTGTCCCTCTTTGAGGTGTAACATGCAGATCTGCAGCAATAAATGATTAATTTGCCTATTTAAAGTGGACCAACACCCTCCCCTGATCAACCTGGGAATCTATAAGATTACCGGGCCGATCAGCTCCCTGACTGCGGGGCACCCCGATCGGGGGTGCCCCGCTGTGTGAACCCCCCCCCCCCCAGATCCCCGAAAATCCTACCTGATCCTCGTTCCAGCGGTGCATGCGCGGGCCGCCGCCTCCCGCGCATCCCTCTAGCAGGGTGCGCACCTGCGCCGGCCGTTTGTGAATGGCCGGCGTGGGCGCGCTCCCTGTAAGAGGGACGCGCGGGAGGCAGCGGCAGCCCGCGCTCAGCTTGTCCGTCGCTGCCTCTCCTTGTCCGTCGGTGGTGATTGGACGAATGAGTCACGTGGGAGCGGGGTCAGGTGAGTTTTCTGGGCTTTCTGGGGGGTATGCCATTACATTTTTTTGACTTTATAGGCTTGAATCGGAGCAACACCCCCTTGAGTCGATAGGACTCTTGGGGGTTGCACTGCCAGTGGCACTTGCTCCATTCAGATGTACTTCTTTGCACCAAAGAAGATACACACAAAGGGGCATGTGCTGTTGGAGCCAGGAAAGGTGAATTTTTACCGGCGCTCCCGGGGTTTCACACAGCAGGGCATTTCGATTTGGGATGCTACGGAGGAAGGCCATCTTTTAGATTGCAGGGCTGGCCCAGATGGGTTTTGTTCTGGTTTAAATTGTTTACATTTTTTTCAAAACTTTTGATGCTCTTTTGGGTTTTATTTCACCTTTAATCTTTCACAGCTGTCTAATGCTGAGTTGTCACAAAAGTATTCAACACTACTCTATGTGTCAGTTTTTTTTTAAGTGACCTTAATCTTCACTGACTGATTCCTACTTACAAGGGACAAATGTCGGCTTTTTAAGCCATTATATCTCTAAATCTAACCTTATGTGACATTTTTATAGCCTTATTCTTCAAACTTAAAAGGAAATAATTTACCAGCATTTAAAACACTAGAGATTGCAAAATATTATCTCTAGAAACTCTACAGTTGGTATTCCTAAAGCTGAATGATCCAAAGGTTAAACCGGACCAACACCCTTACAAGACACAGTTTTGTAACTTCTGCTGTGGTCAATCTTACAAACAAAATGGTGTCTCATGGAGCTGTAGGGCGCCTGCAAAGAGGAGGTGTTGCTGCCACTGTGCATTGTGGGTTATTCCAGGCTGCAGCACGGCTAGGATGCTGGGAAAAGAAGGTCCAAAATAGCCACTACCAGGAGAAATTGGTGATGCAGCGTTTTAGCTTTGAGTGGATGCAGGAGCAAATGTAAGCGCTGACAATGATTCAGTGTCATGCCTGCAGATGGGACAAGTGAGTTTTGGAGAGTTTTTTTTTTCTAACTGTGCCAGGCTGTTGGTCTGGTTTAAGTAGCATTACAATTGAATAGGATCAAATTTTTTTTAAGCCTGGCAAGTTATCTTTTTATACTTCTTAGGGACAGTCCAGTCTAAATAACTCTTATGGTTCATGGAAGCAGCCATGATGGGATTACTGTGGAATGCCACCCTATTGACTTCAATTGAGAGTAGAAGGGATGCGGGAGTGCTTTGTCTCATACATCTCAATTGAAAACAATGGGGCTGCAGCAACAGATAATCCCATCATGGCTGCTCCCATGAACCACGAAGAGTTATTTAGACTGGATTGTGCCTTTAAAGTGGACCAAAATCCACTGAGATCGCCCCAGGAATCTACAACGTTTCCGGTACGATCAATCCCCTCACCCACGGGCATCCAAAATTGTGATGCCCTGTTGTGTGAAACCCCCAGATCGCCCATAAACTCACCTTTTTTCCAGTCCAATGGCGCATGCGCAAGCTGCAGCTGCATCCCTGCTATCCCTCTAGCAAGATGCATGCCCGCACCAGACATTTGTAAATGGCCAGCGTGGGCACGCTCCCTGTTAGAGGATAGCGGGGGATGCGGCCGCCAATGCACTTACATCCGCATGTGTTAGATGAGCTCCTGGATGCAGATGTGAAGTTTGTTGCATCGGGGGAAAAGATCAACACCCAGTTTAGTCAAAATCCTTTAGGCAAGCGGCTCTGAGCGTGCTAAGGGCCGCATCCCCTGCTAACCTCCATTCACAAATCTCGCCTGTCGCGAGAACACGCCCTGCTATAGGGATAGTGGGGATGCGGCTGTGGCTCACGCATGTGCCATTTGACCGGGAAAGAAGGTAAGTGTATGGGCGACCTGGGGGTTTCACATAGCGGGGCATCCCAATTTTGGATGCCCCAGGGGGGAGGGAATCGATCGACCCAGGATTCTTATAGATTCCCAGGCCGATCGCAGTGGGTTTTGGTCCAATTTAACAACTAAGGCTCAGCTAACAATCCAAAAGAAAGTATGCTGTCTGTTTTCTAGCCAGCCAAGAGTTTTGGTCTCCTTTATTCTCTAAAGATACCAGTTCGCCCTGACTTCCCTTTTCCATCGTCCTACAACTGTAGGTAACATGGCAATAAATAATGTTAGCAAGTCACACATGACTGGGTTGATAATGGCAAATATAGAATTAAATAGGTTAAAAAGGCACTATTGCTAAATGAAACATCTACTTTAAATGGCATTTTAAAACTTTCCATTATTGTGCGCCAAAATGATGTCCTCAAGGTGCTGAGTGTATTTGTTCTTTTTCTTTTTTATTTATTTGCAACTCTGTGTTAGAAAAGAAAACAGCAACATGAAGTGCTGTGTTTGGTGTACCTAGCATTGACTTTTAAAGGGGAAAGGAAGTGTAATAATTATAGGTATATTTATTATAGTTTATTACATTACATATATCCCCAAATTATACTCCTGAATTTGTGGTCAACACTTAAATAGGATGTGAGCCTGAGATCCTGCCATTTGTCTATAGTAAATAGACTATGTCCTGTGAATACAATAGACAATATTCACACTTAGCTGCCAACAAGACATTCAAATACACATTAGATGATATTTATGAAGAGCAATGTAACTCCTCAAATATGACAGTTATGACTATATTAATGAGGAAGTCTTATAGAGGACTCTATAAGACCTTTCATTTGATATTAAACATGGCATATATGTATTGGCCAGAGACTGATAATCCTTATAGTATCAGACTCGCTATTATATATATTTAGTGTTTGAGTTCACTTAACTAAGAAATTAATGGGGATCATGAATTTCTTAGTTACAATATGATAACATGCATATTGTGGGAGTTATATTACTTTGTAGAATATATATCTAATCTCACAGAGGTGGGTTGTAGGCAGTACAATGCGGACACACCCAGGAGGCTGGGAATGCTAGTGTTAGTAGATTAGGGGACTGGTTGCAGGTGTATTCAGTCAATGGACGCCCCCCCCTACCTAAAGCTTAATGGCTAAGTATCTACCTGTGATCTCTCTCTCTCTCCATTATAACATTTATTGTACTGTAACTTATAATTTACCATGTGATAACGGCCTGTAACATTTAAAGTGGACCAAAATCCAGGATTTTGACTATACTGGGTTTTGGTCCTTGCCCCCCGGGGCCCGCTGTGTGAAACCCCCCAGGTTGCTGAAACAAACTCACCTTTTCCCGGTCCTATGGCACATACGCAGCCCTCATCTAAGGTGAGCAGCGCCGAGCACGCTGACGGCCGCATCTCCTGCTACCCTCTAACATGAGCGTGCTAGCGCCGGCCCCAGGCGAGGGACTCGAATCTTATAGATTCCCGGGCTGATCAATGTGGGTTTTAATCCACTTTAAGGTGATCTGGGGAAACTTCGGGAACATATTGGATTAGTGATGGTTATTTACTGTGCTGGTGAATTAAACTCACTATGTGTGCTGGATAATTTCTGACACAATAGATTGTATGTGCGCGGCATCTGAGGGAAGATATTTCTTCTTGGGACACTTGGGATACATTGGTTTGTATCAGATTAGTGGCCGTTGGGCTATGATTATTAGTATTTACAATATTTATAATATTAATATCTAATAGAAATATTGGAGATTAATGTGCAGCAAATATTAATTAAATCATATTTTTCCTCTTTCACTTACTGATTCTGGCTTGCTAATAATGTGATTGGGTGAGGCAGAGACAATGCTCCACACTCGTGAGCTCCCCCTCCTGCTCTAATTCAGCCTCTTCAGATGAGCGGATCACAATCTTTAGTTCCAGTAGTTCCATTTTCACTGGGAGGTCATTACTACTGCTTGATTTTGCCAAAGCTGCTGTTAAGCTCACCTATTACAGTGGAAGGATTCTGGGATTAGTAGGCAAAAGCTATACTAACGGCTTTACTCAAGGCCAGGAAAACCTCTCCCACTTTATCAGTACAGAGCCGCAGGAGACTTGGAAACTGCATACTGATAAGTAAATTACAGGTATGGGGACACACAGGTTTATTTTACATTCCAAAAGTGGAAAACAATAAGACAGAACACCAAAAATTGAATTTTCCTTTAAATTACCACTTCCTCATTCATTTGTAAGGCAGCAAATGGCAACCTATCATATGACTGCCAGAAACCAGTGAGGTTTGTGCAAGCCCACTCCGCAATCCTGACTGGTGAACAGCACATGATTTGCAGCTATACACCAATGAGGACGCTATAGCATATGAATATAGAACCACTGTTATGCTGCAAAATGTAGTAGGTACTGAAATCTGGTCCCACACTGACAGTGTTTTGACAGCATGTCCACGGGGCAGAACACAGTGTTGTGAATAGGTTAGTTTTCAGCAGCTGGAGTTGGAGGGAGCTGCTGCTGCAAGGAACAGAAGATGAGTATCTCTGGGAATTGGACTTGTTGGTTTTATTGTCTCGAAGACGATTTTCTAGTTATCTGATTGGCTTTCTTAGTTCATGACTTGTAATCAGAGATATGAGGTAATAATAAGCTGCTTGGGGTGTTAACACAGCATTGTAAGTGGCAGACAATAGATTGGGTATGATGCAGCCCAGAACTCTGGTCAGAAAATCTGAAGGACACAGGGCACTTATGTGTCTCCCTTTTCAAAGAATCTCAAAATCTCTGATTATAAGTAAATACCTTATGTATTTTAAACCAGAACAACACCCGTTTTGCATCCCAGTTGCCGATGCCCCAGAATTCAACCTGTAATGAGGCCATGTGGGGCATCTGCCTTAGGTGGTGCTGAATGGAGGGCAGCAGCAAGCGATGGATCTGTTTATTTATTTTTTCTTATTAGTGGTTTAGCGGAGATCGGAGTGATGCTGCATGCTGTTACGTTGTTTTTAAAATACAGTTGGCCCAGCGGCTGTGGCCTCACCCTCTACAGGGAGCTGGTGCTTATCATAGAAAGGAGCCAGGCAGCAAGGCACACTGCTCTGTTGAGGGGCCCGTCAGACGCTGCTTGCAGGGCATTTGTGGAACGATGTGATTGCTCTTCAAACCCTAAAAGTAGATGTGAAATCACCTCTTCCTTTTTATGCCTGCCTCATTTCTGGCTCTCCAACATTCTGTTTCCACCCTCAGTTATTGCATAGTTTCTATTCACACTAATAAGTCAATGCCATTTCTTGTTATGGAGACCCCCTACTGAGCTCCCTCCTAGCAGCTGCCAGCTTTTCTTCGTAATGAAAAAAGGGGGGGTCTTGGGTCCGTTACCGTTCCTGCGGGTCATCGGGTGACTATGTATTGTCAGACGATGATCCCGAGGGAGGTCAACGGGTCCTTGATTTCCTCTAAGTCACTCACTGTCCAGCTATTTTCTATTCTTTTATTCAAGTGTGGTTTATCAACATACATGAAACAGACATTTGTGTCACCTTAAATGATTAATATTAATAAAAGTGCGTGTGATATAAGCCCTTTGGGCTAAGTGTCCATCATAGGTTTACAATTTTAGGTGGGCCGTTATGCTTGGCCATCGGCTCAATGCCATAGTCCGTAATAGGGTATTACCCTCAGTCTGTAGCAGTTTGGGTTTAGTTTCTTTTAGTATGTTGTTACTCTTTTGTAGTTTGTAGCAAGGAGAATATTCCATCACAGACACGTTTCGCCGAGGCTTCTTCAGTGTGTGGATCTGTTACTCTAATAAATAATTCCAGATAAGGTTACCCGAACGTCTGCAGTGTGGCAGTTGCGGTTTCGCCCAATTCTTCGAAATGGCCACCCACAAACACATGCCTGTCTGTGTACACCACATCCGCACATGATAGTCAGGTCAGTGCGCCAATCCATCCTCCGGAACAGACCCATCTGCCCCTATCAATGGACAGCAACCCACTCTCAGGTGGCACCTTCTCTGATACTTACAACAGGTGTGCCACCTTGCATTTTCTTTGACTTCTTCTCTCTGCACCTTGATCCAAGACGCCAGCCATTTCCTCATACTCCACCTATAACTACATTTAAAAGTCTTAGTAACCTTAGTAGTGTTAAATGTTAAAGTACATTTTCATCCAAAACCAAGAAAATGCTATACTCAACTTTTCTCCCATGCAGACCATCACTCCTAGTCCGGTGCTGCTGCGCTTACCTGAAAGGCTGGGTGGAGTCAGGAAGAGACTGCCGACCAGAGAGCGGCGCTACGTATGGTGCCAGGCAGCGGGGGACCTGCATCCAGTCTTTTAGGTAAGCGCTCCAGCCCCAGACTAGGAGTGATGTTCTGTGTGGGAGAAAAGGTGCTGGCCAGTTCCTGGCAAGTGTATGGGCCCCTGGCATTTTCAGGGGGGCACTCAGGCTTACACTGGGCAGTGGGTTGACTAGGGTGGAGCTGGATGCCACCCACAAGACCAGTGAACTGGTTATGCCATGTTCAGACCTTCTCATACCAGCTTCAAGAGTCAGGCCTTGACCAGAGGACAATCAGCAGCAATGGAAAAGGTGGTGAGGAAACAAGAGTGATTGGAGGCAACTCAGAAGTTAGTGATCACCAGAGGATTAATGGATTAATTAGTGTTGGACCCTTCAGCAGCAGTGAAGTATTTAGCAAAGACTAGAGGACGATTGACCACAATGGTTGACACTTCAGAGGCAACAGAAATGGCACCAAAATCTGGAAAATGATTGCCAGCAGCAGAGAAAGCTGGAGGCTGATTGGTGGCAGCCAAGAAGTGGTCAAAGACCAGAGGATGATCAGCAGCAGAGAAGGTGGCAAGGAATAGAGGACTATTGCTGGCAGTGAAGAAGGCAGTGGTGGCCAGATTGCAATCAGTGGCAGAGGAGGACCCACCAGTGGCCGAGGAGCTGAAGGATAATGTGATGTGAACTGGCATGTTATGTGACACACTGCCCAAGGTTAAACTGACCAGATGTCCCACTTTGTGGGCCACTGTCCCTCCGAAAATTCTGGAGTTATCTAAATGTCCTGCTTTTCTGACATGGGGAAGACTGTCCCACCAAATTCAGAATGCTGGATGTTTTGGTGGTTTGCAACTGCTCTGACTCTTTGGTTGAAAATGATGGTAGTGGAATGCATGGACTTCTGAGAATTCGCTCAATCACCAACATCTTTTATGGGCCAAATATTCGTAGAGCATGTGACCAGTAATTAGGCCACACACTAAACCACACCCATACAAGGCTGGTTTAAACTGTCCCACTTTGAGGACGCCAAAAATGGTAATTTTCCATTGCGCTGCCATCTGGAATTTTCAGGTCGCATACAGCAGCAATGTCTTGGCCCCCCTTCAAACCTATGTGTGATGGCTTGGCCCCTAGTTTAAACTGTGCCTCTGGCCCTAAGGCTTAGCTCAAAATCCAGACCGTATAGGAAATGAAAACTCTACACACAATATAGGCTGTATATAGACTGGGTCCCTCTATAACCTATATGGTATGATAAATGGGGGCTTAGTTTGAACTGGAGCTATGCCCCCAAGGCAGCCAGGCTTTCCCTATTATTCAGCCCATAAAGAAAACTGAAAATCAGACTAGGGGTCCAGACAACACATTATAGGTAATGAGGGGCCCAGACACAATATAAGCTCTAAGCACAATATAAGTCTGGCCTACTCTCAGGCACACAGGATGTAGAGTGTGGGGGGGGGGGGTGCTACTGTGTGAGTATGTGCTAAACCAGGAGGTTTCATTCTGCAGAGCATGCCCCCTAAAAAGGATGTAACCTGGACTGGAGTCTTTGGGGTTCTAGTCCGGGCATTCGCCCTCATAAACTGTAAAATGTAAATGATGTGGCACAATCATCTCCTTAATCTCTAAGATTCTAGGGCCTGTGGTTTCCCTTTTTATGGGGGAGGAAAAAAACCCAGGATAGTGAAAATCTTGGGTTTTGTTCCTCTTTAAATTATGTCATGCTTTGTGGTTTCTGATTATTTTTGGAACAAAACATTCCAGTACTATTTTTATTGTGTCAAGTAGTTTAATCGTTGTTTAAGAGAATAGATATTGGGGGGGGGGGGGGGGAGAGTAGTGAGCTGCAGGATGTGAGTAACCAATCATGAGTAAAGAGAAAAAATATGGGAACTATATTTTGATAGTGATTACTTAGGAGGCCCATGGGACATTTGCCATGTCTATCAAGTTCATCTATGAATTGTGCAGTGAACTTCTGGATCCGTGATGAGGGGTTCAAACAAACAACGTAAAAGGGCACTATCGTGAAAAATGTCCCAATGATAAAAATCCATATACATAAGCTGGATGGTGGGAGGAGGGGTCACTTATACGCCCAGAATCTAGAAATATCCTGCTGGACTTCTTTCTTTTAATAGAACGAAGAGTAACCCCTGATACATTCAAAAACCTGTCACCCCTGGATTTTATTCCTACCAGAAGAAGAAAACCACAAGCTTGGTTCGGGTGTATTAGTGACTTCTCAGTGATTTTTTAAATTACACAATTTCAAATTAGTGCTCATTTAATGGGGAAAATGTATCTTATTTACATGAGATGATGTTTGGCAGCTCTCTCCTTAGTAATAAAGCGAAACAACCGTCAAAAATGACTATAGTCTTGCATTACTAGTTAGCAGCGGGAAAGCAGGACCGTCCACGCTTCCGAGCCTCTTTTGCGGCCTCTACGGAGCAGCCCCATGTGACTGCGTGCAGCCTATTAGCTCGGCCAGCAGGCGAGCCTATCAGCGCTGGCCATGAGTCTGACAGGCTGTACCCCAGCGGTCGCAGGTTTCTTGTTTTTACTGTGGCAATGCAAGGTGGGTAGCCCGGGTCTTACTGCCTCGCTGCTAACTAGTAATGCGGAACTATAGTCTAGTTTTTGACTGTAGTTCCACTTTAAGTGGAAGTCCAGTCTTCCAATGAACCGAGTTGTGGGAGCAGGAACAAGATAACCAGACCTGGCAAGCCAGCGCGTTTCACAAAGTGGGGCATCCCTCGTTGCCCAACATTTAACATCAAATGTGACCAGAAAGAAATTAATCAGCCCACGAACACAGCTATAGAAACTGTAATGCCCCATCAAAGACAGCGCTTTGTATAAAATGCAGGAAAGCCCCAAATCCCCACAAAACAAACTCGGTAGTTTCAATTTCTAGGAAGAAAACACACAAAATGCAGTTTTGTTGAATTGGTGCTGTGGAAAAACTAAATATAAATGACCAGAAGCTTTTATAGTTTCCAGCCAAGTTAAGAACAAAGACAGCTATCCTTCCTAATGAGATATATCCAGCTTAACAGAATAGAAAGCAGAAAAAATGAGTGTCCTCTACCGCATATAGGCCAGAATTTTCAGAATGTGATGGGAACTTAATTACATTAGTTAAAAAAGCACCAAGTTGGGGCAGCAAATTGTCGACCAGGATACCAACCATAGGATGTTTTAGGTGCAATAGGCCTGTATGCCAATTTATCTTACATGGTAGTGATTTGTTCTCATCAAATGTAATTTATCTTAACACTTCTACTATGTTTTCCTGAAAATAAGACAGGTCTTTTATACACCTTTGCTCCAAAATAGGTGCTAGGGCTTATTTTTAGGGTGTGTCTTTTAGCCAGATGGTGGAGGCAGTACCGCAGCTCCAGTACAGTATGTGCTCAGAGCTGGCTGGCAGTGGGGGCATGGAGGGGGGGCGGGGGATTCGGCCATGTGCACGACATTTCACTCCCGACAGACAAGCTTACCTGTGTGACTTGATGTGTCCTCACCCTTTAGTATTTTTTCCATTGTTGGGGGGTTTTGGTGATAAAAAAAGGGTTAAAAGTTGCCAAAGCTGACAAATTTCAAAATGTTTAATGATAAAAACACCAAAAAGGTGGACATTGGGCCCCAAAAATTAAGAGTAATTAAAAAAAATAGTAGCATGACACCTTATAATAAGGATAAATAAGCATCTATAAATAAACAACTAAATATTCCCCCTTTCTTTACTGTTTCTCAATTGTGATTTTGTCCCTCCAGCTTCTGTGTTTTAGGCAAATCTCTGCCATTTGGTGCCTTCCGCATGTGCGCACTAAGCCACGAATCAGGCCCCTAGGCGCATGAGAAATTGTTTGCACTTGGTTAGGGGTTTATTTGAGCACCGACCATTAATCGACCCTATTGTAGAAGCGAAAACTGCTTCCATAAAACACACTTTTTCTAGCATATGAAAAAAGGAATACTAAATCAGCTCAGAACCTTGAGGACATCATTTGGCACGAAACTTTCAAAAATTCCATTCAAAAGTGGACATATCCTTTAAAGTGCAAACAATAGAGAACAAAACTCTCTGGGAAATTAGATAAGGGGACATACAGAGAATTTTAGCTAGAGAATCCAGATGGAGTTTTAATTTAGACCAGGGGTGTACATACCATGGAGGCAGTGCAGGCACTTGCCCCCAGGCCCGTGGAACAGGGGGCCCGGTGCAAGCTACCTACACCTTCTCTGCAGAGTATATGCCAGAATATTGGCTTAGCCATCCATGGCGCCTCCTTCCTCATTGCCTCTGTGCGTGTGTCTCCATGCAGGGGTCGCCCCCTGCCCTCTGGGTGCTGCCGCCACCTCCATCACCGGTGTGTGAGTGTTCCGCTACCTCCCTCACCAAGCACACGGCGCTTGCATTCTCTATAGATTTAGTGGTCTAGACTATATAACCATACACCATTATAGAATCACAGAGGATTATCACAAGAACTTAGGTACAGAAAGAATCATCATATACCAGAGACGGAGGTGAACGTCTAGGGGGCAGGTCCTCTGGGAATTAAAAAAGGTGAGTGTATATTATGATTTACTTTTGACGCCTGAAACACGTAGTGTGCAGCATTTGTGCGCTCTTATGGCAGGGATCATGTGGACCAGGAATCATTGTTATGATTATTATATGGACTCTGCATGGAAGCTTGGATATATCTCGAATTGGACTTGCGCTGTGGGGGCTCTTGTGCCTCAGGTGAAATGTTACATGGAGGGGTAAGTACATTTTCTTTTCAACCTTTCCTTAACGTAGCTTATTTCTATATGTTTATAAGTTAGCACATTTGCCCTGCATGACCTGCTCTGCACTATTACCTCGGATGAACTTAGAGCTTAGTTACTTATAGGAGCTAGTGACAGGTCTATTTCTGTATGCTTAGTACCAACAAAAAGTGTAATGTGTAGTTCCAAGCAGGTTTGGATTGCAGGATGTGGGTGGAGCCAGGCAAGGGTTGACTGGGGTCCATGGGGGGTAGAGGCTTGCTTGTCAACCATGATTGATGAAGATGCTAGTGAAGTACACCCACATATAACTATGACTGTAGCAGGACACTAAGTGCTCCCACCTCTTTTGTGTAGACATTAGTCAAGAAATAGCTGAAGGGTAATAACTGAATAAAGTTAGTAACTTGCATGACAACTATGCAAATGCCCCTTCCAATTCTTGTAAAATAGTTTTTTTTAAAATGAATTAGTGCTGGCAACATGACCAAATGAAGTATGGTGGAGAACCCAGGCCAGAAAGTCTGGGGTGGGAGGAGGTCCCCTGTAAGTAACTGTAGGTCAATCACTGGCCTTGTCAACAACTGGTGGAGGCCCCCAAGTGGGGAAAGCCCCTGCTTCTCCTCCTCTTTAATCTGACCCTGGCTGTCAGTTAGCACTGTTTTGATGCTCCTTGCCCAGTAATTTCTGAATGGTCAGAGTTTATATATAGTTAAACTTGTGTCAAGCCAACATGCCCTACATAGTCACTTTTACTACAGCTGGTGTGGATATCTGACCTTACTTCCATCTGAAAATATGATTGCCTGCTTTCTGAACCTTCATTGACTGGCTTCCTGAGCATAAGTCTGCCTGACCCCTTGGATTAGCCAAGTGGCTGGCTGATACCCATGTTTGACCTTTGGCTGCTTTTCTGGATTTGATAAACTCTGGCTGTGACATCAAGATGCCAACCTTTGGCTTTGTTTTTGAACTTACATTTTGATCTAGTTTCAGTAGACACCTGATCTTTGGTCAGTCTGTGCAGTGTCAGACGGCATCCTTTTCACAAAACTGACTAGACTTCTTCTGGTCATTACAGCACAGGGGCATCCCTTCCACCAGTAAGCCCAAAGTCTAGGCAGCCCCACTTACATGCGTTTTGACTGGACTCCCACCCCCCCCCCCCATTGTCCTAAAGAGTAACCAAGTACTGAAATGGCACCATTAGGCTCCCAAGGCTAGGCAGCGGATCAATTGTAGATGAAGCATATGAATATAGGTTGAGGGTTGCTTTTTGAGCAAGCCCTAAAATGTGTCCAGAGCCTAAAAGAGTTGTGTATAATTATCAGTTCTTCAATGCTCAAACTAGGTAGGAAATATAAGAACTGGTTAGAGTAAACTTGATCTTCATGTTATTCATCATCAACAGTGCTGGTATCAGAGCTGGATTGGAGCTGCATTGAGCTGCCAGCGGCTGTGCTTGGTGGCTTATGTGCAGTGAGCGACCGCCGATTGACAGCTCTGCACCCACCCATCACTGGAGCGCTGTGGACAGTGGCTTTGCTGCTCTGGACTCTCCGTCCTGCCCTGTGGTGGCTTTGGCTGCAGGTTTGCAAAAACTAAAAAGGCTTGCCCAGGCACGGGCGGGTGGGGGACCCACTGCGCCTTCAATAGTTTTTTTGCTGTCAGGTCAAAGACTGAAAAGCCTCCTGGACTAGACCTTAACCCAAAGGTTGGTGGAGGCCCTGGGGCACATGACCCTTGCCCCCCCCCCCCCTTATAATCCAGCCCTGGCTGGTATAAATGTAAGGGAACCATTGAATTGTAAGCCCCTATTTAGCAGCAGCAACCAAACACTATGCAGATCATGTTACAGCATCTGAACAAGATTAAGGTCTGCTCATTCCAGAACACATACTATACTATCCTTTTTTTTACCAAATAAATTTGTTGCGTGCTTTGGCATTGTCTTCGAAAACATTGTCTTGCTGCATCATCTAACATCTCTTTTCATCCCCTTGATGATTACATGATGTCCAAGCAAAGCTTTACGTTATCATCACACGAAAGGCAAACTCTTCTATATTCATGAATGAATGGGTTATGTTATGTTCTGCACCAGAAGAATGGACATTGGAAATAGCTTTAGCTCTTTAACTGCCAAGGTTCGTAGTTGTATATGTGTAAACAATATTACTAATATTATTATTATTATTATTATCTCCTGGTTGGCGCAAGCCAAATGTAAACAATATCAATATGATATACTGAAATATTATATTCAATATCTCCTGAATGGCTCTCCAAATGTAAACAAGAGAATATAATAATAATATTAATATCTCCTGAATGGCTCTTAGCCAAATGTAAACAATCCAACCTCTCCTGAGTGGCTGGCCAAATGTAAACAATTATATATCTCCTGCCTGCCGCTCGGCAAATGTAAACAATATTATAACTAGATATTAATAATATTGTGTATATATTTATATCCTGCCCGGCTCGACTAAAATAGGCAACACATATACCAATATTATCAATATCTGGCCAATAATCACGCAATGGATACACGCATAAGACCATAAGACTGTAGGTTCTTTTGACTTCTGGTAAATGCAAGAGACACTGAGACACGTAGTAAATAAAGAGATATATTGTTGATAAAATAACACAATAATGCAATCCAATCTCAAATCAATCACAATACAATCCAGTTATGAGACTGACATACATATATACAAGGAAAGACACATTACCCTCCTGATACTGCACTCACAAGCTTCTCATGTCCAAGCAGTCTCCCGTCCACCTCGTTCTGTCCTCCTCCTTCTGCACCCCCCTCAATTATACTAAGAGTCGGCTTCTGGTATTCCTTTGATCTTTTACGACCCTAGTCTTCTTCTAATCTGGCCTCTCAATCTTGTCCCAGCCCTGCTTTATTGTTGCAGGATGCTGTCCTATCTGATTGATTGGAATACAATTCCTGCCCGGCCACCTGTGCATGCTGGTATTGTAAACTATTTGCTGTATATTCCTATACTTAAATATGCAACATTATTAGCAATATTGATTTTCCATAAAGGCCCCTTATTTACATATCGCCCACTTGAGACAGAGATATATATATTTATATGTATATATATATATATCGAGGTCTCACAAATATATAAAATGTAAGTGCTTCAAATTTGCTGAGACCGATGGGACCCGATATATTACCGCACAATGTTATCACAACCCCCAGTATCTCAAGTTACAGCCTGCATCCTTCAGCCACCACATACTGTTTTAATGCCACACCTTCTTCAACAGATCATCAAACATATTTCATATTTTTACACCATCCATAACCGCTTATGTGATTTGGGTGACCAAATCTGGTGACATCCGGATTTATTCACTGCTGCTGGTATTGACAGACATCCGTCGACTTCCATTGTATGTTGCAGACAATGCTTTATCAGCTGTCACTGAGTGTCCAAGGCCTGTATTATGAACGAAGTGGGTGCACAAGGTAACAGTCCATAATATACTGATTGCACCGTGTGATAGTCCATATGGTTATGAGTGCACATCATCAGAACTGCCCATGGTTTCATGGTGCACAGCATCAGAACTGCCCATGGTTTCATGGTGCACAGCATCAGAACTGCCCATATTGTCATGGGTGCATATCATTAGAACAGTCCATATTGTTATGGGTGCACATGTACTTTGACAGTTCACACAGACCATAAGGAGTTACAGCAACAGTACATCTGCAATATTAGAAGCAATCGGTGATATACTCTCCAACACAGTGATACACAGCAGACTCCAAGAAATAGATTTTTGGTCACAGAGCATAAACATAATGCAACATAGCAAACGGCGTATTACGGTGGAAATGTCTGAAAGAAAACCTTGAACAAAAGAAAGTGTGACTCTGTAGATGTGGCTTTGAGGATTCAAGCTATAACCAAAGAAAAATGAGGTTGCCACTATGCTATATCAATAATCCCCTCCGTCTCCGCAAACTCAAATCAAGGGCATATCTGGGCTATCTATGGAAAATCTGTTAAAAAGTTATGTTTACAATATACCACATATTACAACAAACATCCCTAAGATATTAGGTCAGCCTAATGCAGACCTGGTATGTTGACCATATTGAAAAATCCTAAGCACAAAACCTCGCCCACTTCATAACATTTAAAGTAAAACTTGTGGAGAAAATGGGGAGAAAAGCTGCTCGCCCACTTCATACTATTCAGAGTAACAAAAAAACATAAACAGATAGTTTCAAATTGTGTGCCTGTGTACAAACTACAAAAAAAGTTACTTAGGAAAAAAAAATGGTTCCCACTCCAATAACCTAACAGGAAAAATAGCTTATAAGCACACAATTTAAAATGATTGATCCAATGAACAGGCTAAAATATGAATTTTAACCTTTTCATTGTTCATTGTAAAAGGAAAAAAAAGTGTAAAAACCGGTTCCCAATGTATTGTCACTGGAAAGACCCTGGCTGTATAGAAATGCTAATGCTAATAATGCCTGGGAGTGACAGAGCATTCCACACAGCCTGTCAGTGACACCTGGGAGAACTCCTACATACACTAGGCTGGCACTAGTTATTAAATATGTGCAGTCCGTAAAATATAGCGCAATCACAAAAAAATACTAAATTTACACTTTAATGGAAATCAGGGATATCCGAAACCCTGTCCATGCCAGCTTAGCAGTTCAGGTCTTTTAACTAAAAAAACAAAAATGAATTTAGATTTTTGATAACCTGACTGCTTCCCTCAAATTAATCTTTGAGGCTTATCCTAAACGTGTGCACATAAAAAAAAACCCAACACAAAAAAAAGCCCACGTTAAGGTCCTCAAAACCTAATGGAAAAATCAAAGCGTTAATCGGAGACTTAGCCGGGGTTTTATCCAATGGACCTGAAAGACAAAGCACACAGAGTTAATAACACCTAACTGGGTGCCTCTCTATAACCTTTGGTGCAAGCCTTGGCTCATCCGACATTCTTCTGTTCCCCGACATACTTACCTCTTCTCTTATGGCCATAACCTGTTGGATCAGGGAGCTCATATCACTCCTCAACTGCAGATTTTCTGCCATAAGGTATTCATTTCTGGCTCTTAACCATTTCGCTGGGACACACTTTACAGGTTTGCTTTGACTATAATGTTCCCTAGCAAATTTCTTTTGGTTAAAGCTTCCTGTCCCAAATCTAGCAGAGTAAACCATTGTCTGCCTTTTGTGGGTTCTATAACTCTGGGCTTTATTACTACACATTGGTTTCGCAGAGGGGCAGAGCCTGGAAATGTGACCTGCTTGGCCACAAGAGTGACTCTTCACACTTCTAGCTCTCTTTACATTGTCTCTGCACGGTACAGCAGAGTTAATTAGTCTAGGCATCGCTTTTTGTAACGGGGACCTTGAGACTGCCACTGGAGCTTGTGTGACTGCACTAACCTTTGGGGCTACCTTTGGGTAATTTTCACTCATACAATTACCCTGCACCTCCGAATCTATATGCTCATTTGGTGAAGACCCACATGAAACCTCCTCAGCAGCACTAGGAAAGACATCATCCTGTCTCCTGATATCCACAGACACAAGTTCAACGTCTTTTTCTGTGACTATCAGCTTTTCTGACATCATCTGATTGTTTCTGCGCAATTCTCTGCTCTCAGCTCTCAGCTGCTCCACAATTGCGCCCAAACTTTCAGTAGATGCCCTCATGGCTCCTAGCGCTTTATCCAAGGAGTTTACCTCCTCTTTGAGGCTTTCATTTTGTATTTTCACCAAAACAAACTCCTTTGCAATCCAAACTGCCCCATAAATCAAAAAGCGTTTGCCCTCAGATTTGGAGATTTGCTTAGCAGCAATGCATTTAGATACATAATCCTGGGCTTCAGCCCATGGGTTACTGGATCCCTGCATTGCTCTAATAATCCCCTCTGCATTCTTTACCTTGTTAATCTTTTTTACAAGACCCTCCATGTCTATACAATAAGGCACTTCAAACCAATTGCAACACTTTAAAATATGCTATGGTTACCAATAGCAACAGCGGTCTGTGAACTATAGAATTGAATTGCACAATGTATTATATACCACAATACACTCAATATTCACCACAACACAGTGCTCTGCAAATACACAAGATGCCTCGTGCCTGGCTTAGCCAAACTGTAAACAATACTAATAATAATAATAATATTAATATTATCTCCTGGCTGGCGCACGGCAAATTATGTAAACAATATTAATAGCATAAACAACTAAAATATTAATAATATTGTGTATATATTTATATCCTGCCCGGCTCGACTAAAATAGGCAACACATATACCAATATTATCAATATCTGGCCAATAATCACGCAATGGATACACGCATAAGACCATAAGACTGTAGGTTCTTTTGACTTCTGGTAAATGCAAGAGACACTGAGACACGTAGTAAATAAAGAGATATATTGTTGATAAAATAACACAATAATGCAATCCAATCTCAAATCAATCACAATACAATCCAGTTATGAGACTGACATACATATATACAAGGAAAGACACATTACCCTCCTGATACTGCACTCACAAGCTTCTCATGTCCAAGCAGTCTCCCGTCCACCTCGTTCTGTCCTCCTCCTTCTGCACCCCCCTCAATTATACTAAGAGTCGGCTTCTGGTATTCCTTTGATCTTTTACGACCCTAGTCTTCTTCTAATCTGGCCTCTCAATCTTGTCCCAGCCCTGCTTTATTGTTGCAGGATGCTGTCCTATCTGATTGATTGGAATACAATTCCTGCCCGGCCACCTGTGCATGCTGGTATTGTAAACTATTTGCTGTATATTCCTATACTTAAATATGCAACATTATTAGCAATATTGATTTTCCATAAAGGCCCCTTATTTACATATGGAGGAAGAAATCGGCAGTCAGTACAGCCTTATTTCCTGTGTGTAGAAAAGACTTATTAATGTATTATTAATTAAACCGGACTTTCGGCACCATTTAATGAAAGCCCGAACTCTTCCCCAGCATCTAATATGAAAATAATTTACGTATTTAGTCATTCTTAATTCTTAACCCCACTGGGTGGCAACTCTGTTCAGGACTCTAGGATACGGGCGCCGCCATCTTACCTCACAGCATCACATACTGAGGAGAGGGGGCAAAAGTACAGGGGGCAGAGTTATAGCTGTGCTTTGCAGAGAGTGGAGCTGGGGTTTGGAAAAGGACAACAATCCCAGAATGCAGAGCGGCAGTGTCAGAAGACACTTCCTGTTTGCAGGCTGCCTGCACCTCCATGGGCCGATGCAGGTTGAATAATTTTTAATGTGAGCAATCTGTATGTACAGTGTGGGAGAAACATAACATATGCTCTTATTCAGGGTAAAGGTTCGCTTTAAAGATATTTTACAGACTATTTGCCTTAACGAGACAATTATTAACTGACTTTATTTTGTTCAGTAAGGGCAGGATTGTGTTTAAAGTGGACCAAAACTCATTCTGGAGTCTGAGACTTACTCCCTTCTTCTGGGGAATCCCGAACTCGCAAATCTTACCTTTTCCGCGGGCCCACGCTGCCTGTGCAACCAGCGCTGGTATCATTCACCTCTTTTACTTTTCCCCAAGATGGGTTTTAGTCAACTTTAGAGAAAACAACAAGGATATTAGAGGGCTGGAGAGCACATGGACACTCAGGCAGGTGGGGTTACACACTTACCTTTATAGGGAAGACAAGGGAGGGAATTACAAACACTTGTTAGGGCAGGGAACACCAAACAGACAACACAGGAGAGATATACACAGCAGGCAAACACATGTCCGGACCGTGCATGGTGCAATGGATGTCAGTCCTCATATTACCTTTTGCTTGAGGATACTCCAAAGGTTCAGTAGGGTCAAGGGCCATACTCTCTCATTTTATGCTAGCCTTCACTTGCAACTTGTAACACCTGAGCTGGTGGGGGTCCTGGTAAATAAGAAGACTTGGTAAATAAAATGTACCTTTGGGTGTGCATTGTAACTTACATCTGAGTGAGCTTTTTGACTTTGACAAAGAAGTTGCAATGTAAAATGTTGTCCGAATACAGATGCACCTGTAAAGGGGCATTTTCACAGGTGAGGTGCATCATTTTCCAATGAGGTAGAACCCCATTTTTTAAACCAGGCCAACCAGCTGCATAGACTCGGGTACTCAGGTGGGTGGGGAAAGGGGTTTTGTGCCGCTTTAAAGAGGAGCAACCACCAGCCTAGAGGCTATATGACTCTAGGGCTGGTGGTCCCCTTTTTTGTAGGGCATCCTGATTTGGGATGCCTCAATGTGTAAAATCCCCTGAAACTCTTGTTTACTTACCTTGCTTGGGATCCAGCTGCACATACAATGGCCATAGCCCCAGCAGATGCGCATACTCACACCAGGCTGGCATGGGTATATGGGGCACACCAGGCTGGCATGGGTATATGGGGCACACCAGGCTGGCATGGGTATATGGGGCACACCAGGCTGGCATGGGTATATGGGGCACACCAGGCTGGCATGGGTATAATGGGCACACCAGGATGGCATGGGTATATGGGGCACACCAGGCTGGCATGGGTACATGGGGCACACCAGGCTGGCATGGGTATATGGGGCACACCAGGCTGGCATGGGTATATGGGGCACACCAGGATGGCATGGGTATATGGGGCACACCAGGCTGGCATGGGTATATGGGGCACACCAGGCTGGCATGGGTATATGGGGCACACCAGGCTGGCATGGGTATATGGGGCACACCAGGATGGCATGGGTACATGGGGCACACCAGGCTGGCATGGGTATATGGGGCACACCAGGATGGCATGGGTATATGGGGCACACCAGGCTGGCATGGGTATATGGGGCACACCAGGCTGGCATGGGTATATGGGGCACACCAGGATGGCATGGGTATATGGGGCACACCAGGATGGCATGGGTATATGGGGCACACCAGGCTGGCATGGGTATATGGGGCACACCAGGATGGCATGGGTATATGGGGCAGTGGTCAGTGGCTGGCATGGGTATATGGGGCACACCAGGCTGGCATGGGTATATGGGGCACACCAGGCTGGCATGGGTATATGGGGCACACTAGGCTGGCATGGGTATATGGGGCACACCAGGCTGGCATGGGTATATGGGGCACACCAGGCTGGCATGGGTATATGGGGCACACCGGGCTGGCATAGGTATATGGGGCAGTGGCCAGTGGCTGGCATGGGTATATGGGGCACACCAGGCTGGCATGGGTATATGGGGCACACCAGGCTGGCATGGGTATATGGGGCACACCAGGCTGGCATGGGTACATGGGGCACACCAGGCTGGCATGGGTATATGGGGCAGTGGCCAGCATGGGTATATGGGGCACACCAGGCTGGCATGGGTATATGGGGCACACCAGGCTGGCATGGGTATATGGGGCACACCAGGCTGGCATGGGTATATGGGGCAGTGGCCAGTGGCTGGCATGGGTATATGGGGCACACCAGGCTGGCATGGGTACATGGGGCACACCAGGCTGGCATGGGTATATGGGGCAGTGGCCAGCATGGGTATATGGGGCACACCAGGCTGGCATGGGTATATGGGGCACACCAGGCTGGCATGGGTATATGGGGCACACCAGGCTGGCATGGGTACATGGGGCACACCAGGCTGGCATGGGTACATGGGGCACACCAGGCTGGCATGGGTATATGGGGCACACCAGGCTGGCATGGGTATATGGGGCACACCGGGCTGGCATGGGTATATGGGACAGTGGCCAGTGGCTGGCATGGGTATATGGGGCACACCAGGCTGGCATGGGTATATGGGGCACACCAGGCTGGCATGGGTATATGGGGCACACCAGGCTGGCATGGGTATATGGGGCACACCAGGCTGGCATGGGTATATGGGGCACACCAGGCTGGCATGGGTATATGGGGCACACCAGGCTGGCATGGGTATATGGGGCACACCAGGCTGGCATGGGTACATGGGGCACACCAGGCTGGCATGGGTATATGGGGCAGTGGCCAGCATGGGTATATGGGGCACACCAGGCTGGCATGGGTATATGGGGCACACCAGGCTGGCATGGGTATATGGGGCACACCAGGCTGGCATGGGTATATGGGGCAGTGGCCAGTGGCTGGCATGGGTATATGGGGCACACCAGGCTGGCATGGGTACATGGGGCACACCAGGCTGGCATGGGTATATGGGGCAGTGGCCAGCATGGGTATATGGGGCACACCAGGCTGGCATGGGTATATGGGGCACACCAGGCTGGCATGGGTATATGGGGCACACCAGGCTGGCATGGGTACATGGGGCACACCAGGCTGGCATGGGTACATGGGGCACACCAGGCTGGCATGGGTATATGGGGCACACCAGGCTGGCATGGGTATATGGGGCACACCGGGCTGGCATGGGTATATGGGACAGTGGCCAGTGGCTGGCATGGGTATATGGGGCACACCAGGCTGGCATGGGTATATGGGGCACACCAGGCTGGCATGGGTATATGGGGCACACCAGGCTGGCATGGGTATATGGGGCACACCAGGCTGGCATGGGTATATGGGGCACACCAGGCTGGCATGGGTATATGGGGCACACCAGGCTGGCATGGGTACATGGGGCACGCCAGGCTGGCATGGGTATATGGGGCAGTGGCCAGCATGGGTATATGGGGCACACCAGGCTGGCATGGGTATATGGGGCACACCAGGCTGGCATGGGTATATGGGGCACACCAGGCTGGCATGGGTATATGGGGCAGTGGCCAGTGGCTGGCATGGGTATATGGGGCACACCAGGCTGGCATGGGTATATGGGGCACACCAGGCTGGCATGGGTATATGGGGCACACCAGGCTGGCATGGGTACATGGGGCACACCAGGCTGGCATGGGTACATGGGGCACACCAGGCTGGCATGGGTATATGGGGCACATCGGGCTGGCATGGGTATATGGGGCACACCAGGCTGGCATGGGTACATGGGGCACACCAGGCTGGCATGGGTATATGGGGCAGTGGCCAGTGGCTGGCACGCTATTTGCCTTTACTATGCCTCTCTGGTGTCCCACAGTGGCTTAGTAAAGCTGAATGGAGTGCTGGCCACATATTGGAGGAGAGTGGGATCACCGGGAATGTACGCATTACCAGTGTTCCAGGGGGTTTCACACGGCAGAGCATCCCAAATCAGGGGAACAATCACCAGGATAGTGAAACTCTGTATACTGGGGAACAAAAAATAGCTGTGAAACTCAAGTCATTAGGGTTGATTCAAAGCCCCTTTCTCATCATTTTTATGGAGGTCTTGCTACCAAACGACAAATCATGCAAAGTTGAAAACATTTCACACTAACGTTCTCGCTGAAAAAAGGCTTTGCTGAATCAGACGAGGGGAAAAAATTAACGAGAATGGAAATATTCACGCAAAAAAAAGTGAGAAAGGGGCTCTGAATCAACCCTATTGTCCAGGCATCAAAACAAGAAACACTATACCTTTTATCCCCCATAGATGATCGCCCCTAGAATGGTGCTCTGACACTTGCCTGATCCTTCAATCCAAGTCCCCTGATGGCTAGCACGATCATTAGGTGCATCTGTAGCATTGATAGACCACCCCTCACTGTTCCTCACAGTTAGTATGGCACACCCCTATCATTCACTGAAATGGAGCAGGCGTGTCACTACCTGCCATAGGAGCTCCATTGTCAATACTATGGAAGTGCCCAACCAGTGTGCCAGGTGGCCTGGATCAATGATCAGGTAAGGACCCCTTCACACCTGAGTGATTGGCTGCAATCCTGATCCCCCCGCAATTGCAGTCATAGCCATACCTCCCAACTTTTACGGGTGGGAAATAGAGACATTTGTTTAAGTGGACCAAAACCCTGCTGGATAGATTCCTGGGCCGATCCATCCCCTCCCTGCGGGGCATCCAAAATCCCCCAGGTCGCCAGCTACACTTACTTGAATTCCGGTCCAATGGCGCATGCGCGGGATGCATCCCCGCTATCCCTCTAGCAGGGAGCGTGCCCTGTTAGAGGGAAGTGCTAAGACGTCTCTTAGACATGCATAGCTCAGCGGCTCCGAGAGCGCTGATTGGATAAGCGGCCGCGCATGTGCCGTAGGACCACGGTGAGGTGAGTTTATTCGGGAGATATAGCGGGGCAACCCGATAGGGAGTGGACCAAAATGGTAAAAATCCTGGTTTTGGTCCACTTTAAATCAGGCCGCGCCCCCTCATTGAGGGATAGATAGGACATAGGCTAGAACAACACAACACAAACACTAATAGGCAAATGAATCATTTATTGCTGCAGATCAGCATGTTACTCATCAAAGAGGGACAGGGACTCAAAAGAAGGACAGTCCCTCTAAATCAGGAACACTTGGGAGGTATGGTCATACCGGTAGCTACCTATAGCCGTGTTCATAACCGCGTTTGGCGATCACCCCACAAAAGCCTCGCAAGCTGCGTTTTTAGCGCAATCGCACTCTCTGAATAGGAATTAGCGATGACAAGTGTGAGTTTTGTGGGTGCACATGCGATCACATCGTGATAGAGATAATCGCCATCGCCACACATCGCTTAGGTGTAAGTGTCAGAGTGCCGGGATCGGGGCAGTATAGAGTGTCTTGCTTCCATGCCTGGACAATGACGCACGTCTGCAAATGGAGTAGCTTTGGTCTGCCACATGTGTGCGCAGCAGTTTCCTGTCCTCCATAAGTTGGGAAAAGGTGAGTATCTCTCTAATGCAGGGGTGTGAGGTCACATGGCCCCGGCACAGTTCCGCTTTCAGCCCCTCGGTTTAGGGTACCAGCCCTCTCTCTCCCCCCCCCAGGTTCTGCCTCTAGGTGGGCGTGGCTTTAGAGCATGCGGTCCCTCCGGCCCCGCCCCGGCCTCCAATGTTCGGGAAAGTTCAGCGGGTGTGGGCGGGGAGTTAGCCGGCGGAAGCTCCGCCCCGGCCGCAGCGGAAGTGTGCTGGGCTGCTGAAGCCGGTGTAGCATATAGCGGACAGTGTACACGCCGGGAAAATGGCCAACCCCAGCCCTAGCGACAAGCCGGCCAACACCGGCAACCCGCGCGTCTTCTTCGACGTCCAGGTGGGAGGGGAGCGAGGTGAGTGGCCCTGGGGAGCAATGAATGGTGGGGGCTTTGTCATGCCGGCGTGCTGTGTAACCCCCAGGCCTGCCTGCCTGGCTTCTGCTGTGCTTGTACTTGTAGTGCACCGCCCCGCCCGTGACTAGACTTTCTGAACATTAACCCTGCAGTGGCCGAGCCAGGCAACGTGCTCTGCTATTGTCATGGCCGGCCAATCACATCACGTGTAACGCAGGCCCTACTCCCTCTGCTCCAGACCCTGACCTTACCCCAGTCATCACTTCCCTCCTCATCTGTTATGTGCTGCTCTGGCCTTGGAGTGGGGACCCAAACAAAATGTGCACATCATGGCTTCCCCACCAGTGGTGCTAGGGCTAACCCCACCATGGGATAAGAAGAAGGCAGGGCTCTTTATTCCGGTATAGGTCCACTGCAATCATGGAGAGTTCAGGTCTGCTTTAAAGAGGGTCAACATTGGACCTAAAATACTCCAGGTATGGTTAAAAACTTTTTCTAATGGGCAGCTGCAATCAAATGCAAAACTCTAAAAATCTCACAGTGATATTATTATTGTTTATATAGCGCCATCATCTTCCGTAGCGCTTTATATGTGTAATGGTAGAGCTACAGCATCCCAGCAGAATGACTGCTGCCAGGGGCGTGCACAGCAAGAGGGAGGGGGGATGCTTTGAAAATGCAGAGATCTCTGTAGTATCAGCGTTTGGTTGCCAGACTTGGTGAGTTTTACATTGCAGGCCATTCTGCTTTGGGATGCCCCTAATGAAAGCTAAATGCTGGACCTAGTCTTATTATTTATATAGTGCTTTTAATTGCTGTAGCACTGCACACAGAAGTGATTATAAGTGGGGTAGAGCATACAGCAAGGAGATGATTATAAATGAGGTGCTATAGAGTTCACAATGAATATTCTGAATACAATAGGAGAGAGCCCTGCCCTTACCTGCTTTTAGGCTCATTTCACACTCGTTATGAGTTATGTTTGCATTGCTTTTCCCTAGTCTTCTATGGAGCTGCACACAGGAGTTTTCCAAATGCAACACAAATGGCTAGGTGTGAAAGGGGCCTTACACTGTAGCTCCAGCTTAAAGCGGCACAAAACCCTCCTTCCCTGCACCCCCCGCCTGCTCGAGCAATGTAGCTAGCTTAGAAGTGGCCCAGTTTAGCTGATTGACTGAAATAAAATTTCCAGCCTGCTGCTGCCCTGTAGACTGGGGAGTGCTCCCACCCAGTTAGGGAAGGTGGAGTGCATGCAGTCCAGGTCCCCTTCAAAGTGCCTCTACAGCTACGTTTACAACTACACTTACCCGACAGTCTGTATTAAGTGGCATTGAATTAGTGTCATTCTTTCCCAGTGTTGCCCGTGGCTCTGCCCTACATAATGCTTTCTGTATAGAGCAACTGGGCCAGAATGGGAAAGGAAAGCAGGGGGCAGCCCGCAACAGCTTTGGCGGCCCCTTTGCCCTGCAGGCTACAAGACGGCATAGGCTATGGCCATGGGCTCTTCTGCCCCCCTGGACTTTGGGGAGGCAGGTAATGGGGAGCTCGGGGTTAATGGCAAGTCACCCGCTAGCCACAGGTGACTTGCCAGACCCAGAGCCTTGTGAACTAGTATAAGGGTCACATAGATCCCTTACTGTTTCACAAAGGGTTAACTCCTGTGTCCCTCGACAATCCGATGACAGATACCGTGATAGCTGGAGGGGGCAGGGGATCAGAGGATCTTCTGCCTCCCTCCAGCGATCATAGCATCTGACAGCTAATCCTCTGGGGCTGGGCTAGTCATGAAAATGGCGGTGCACATCAGGCAAGGAAGCGGAGAGGACCTGTCGGACTTGCTCCTGAAGGGTGAAGAGCCCCGGCGGGGGGGATCGGAGGCCCCCCGTGTGAAGAGGAGAGCCAGCCGGATCGAACAAGGGGTCAGGTGAGGTGTTTTTTTTTTTTTTTTAACTTTTCTTTCACTGTAGCGCTGGACAGGGATCAGAATCGGTACTAGGGAGAAATAATCAATTCTGGTATTGCCTAATGAAATATTGCAATACTTCACAGAATATTTTTTTTTTTTTCTGACCCATATTCTCTCCCTTGCAGCAGTTCCTGGCCAGGCCATCTCTCTCCTGGTTTCCAGGGACGAAGGGCACAGCAGGCCTTCAACCCCTGAATTCTATGGGCCATGACCAGCACTTGCTGTACATTGTGACCCTGCCCCTCACATTCGTTGCTGTGCCTGTACACAGTGTTGTTGATTTATTGCAATAGAGGGGAGATGGCAAGCACTACCTTGGCACACCCCTTTGTTGCAGTGAACGGATGGCGCTGTGCACGGGCACAGTGATTGACATGAGTGTTGGGACATTGTGTGGCACTGGAAGAGCTGCTCTTTTGGAAACTGGAAAGTTTTTGAGTGGCAGACTAGCCAGGACCTGCTGTGAGAGATTTAAGGGGAGTGCCGGTTAGTTTTTTATTTTGGGGGTCCCACATTTGGATCAGGCAAATGCCAAATGGTCTTTTGCTGTCCTTGTTTGTGAAGCCGGCGGCTGCAATTTCTGTCTGGCCGATGGGGTGGGCTGGCTCCCATTGAAAACAGTGAGAATTTCCATGCGCCAGAAATTTCCATGTATAGAGGAACTCAGGACGTACAGTAAGGAAAGCGGAATTGGACTGCCCGGCCCTCAAGTTTTTTGGAAAAGTCGAAAGAAGTAGACTTTTCCCTAAAACAGTTTAACCTAGGACATCCTGATTTGGGACTTTCTACTATAGGGATCAGTGTCCCTCTGTTAAAGGGATTGGTCCACATTTGCAGCAATCGTGGTTGCAAATTGGCCTTTAATCAAACAATTTAGTCACCTGTCTTTGCTTCTGTACATCCTCCTGGCAAACCCCATCACTTGAGTAACGGAGCCTGATATTGGGCTCAGTGACAAGTATTTTATCCAGGGATGTACAGAAAGTGGGCAGAACAGAGCCTGTGAGGCATCTGATTTAGTTGTAGTTTTACTCAAATAGCAAAATATTTTCTTTTTTAGTCGGTCGCATTGTGTTTGAGCTGTTTGCTGATGTGGTCCCTAAAACGGCGGAAAACTTCAGAGCACTTTGCACCGGTGAGAAGGGAACAGGGCAGAGCACCGGGAAGCCATTGCATTTTAAAGGATGCCCATTCCATAGAAGTAAGTCTGTTTCTTCCTCGAGTTCTACAATTCTCACAATAGGTGTATTTGTCTTAAAAGCTCTTTGGTATAACTTCCATGTTTTCCAACCCTAGTTATTAAAAAATTCATGATCCAAGGCGGAGACTTCTCAAATCAAAATGGAACTGGTGGTGAAAGTATATATGGAGAGAAGTTTGAAGATGAAAACTTTCATTATAAGGTATTACTAAATATTGTATAACACTGCTTGTTCCTTGGCGGTTACAGAGAAAGTTGTCGCTTATCAATATTTATGTATGTTAATAAGTCAGCATTTTTGTTGGAAGTTCTTAACCAACAATATGATTAGCTTGGCACGTTTCCAAAATAACGCTTACATTTCACTAGGTGAGCTTGCGCTATAGATTTCTATGTACTCTTGGCTCCCTCCAAGCTAACCTGGCTGTTTGTCTCTTTGCAGCATGACAAGGAAGGCCTGCTTAGTATGGCCAATGCAGGACCAAACACCAATGGCTCTCAGTTCTTCATAACAACTGTGCCAACGCCTCATTTAGATGGTAAACATGTGGTATTTGGGCAAGTTCTTAAGGGCTTTGGCATTGTGAAACTTTTGGAGAATGTTGAAGTTCAGGAAGAGCAGCCTAAAAAGGTAAACTATGAACTTATTATTTGATGTAACTTTACCATTAAAGTGGACCAAGGAGATCCAGTGCGCTCAGCGGAGCTCGGCTAGATTTTGCTCCTCAAACTAGCCAAGCCTCAGTGCAGTCGAGTGCACGGACTGGTTAGTAAGCCTTGCATGTGCTGTAGGACCAGGGAAGGGTGTATCAGATCGGGTGACCTGGGAGGTTTTACACAGATTGCCCAAATTCTGGTGCCCCAGGGGCAAGTTCCACTTTAAGCTCTAAAATGGTTATCTAACTAGATGTGAAAAGCTCTTTAAAGAGGTCCAAAGCCCTCTGGGACCACTGATGCTGATGATGCCACTCAAACCTGCTCATTGCTGCAGCACCTAACGGCAATCCTTACACTGCTGGTAGCCATTCAGTTCTTACTGGCGCTACAATTGCGTAGAGAATTTAGCTTGAGGATCAGGCATTTACCTGGGAATTGAGGTGAGTATATGGGGTTTCCATTTGTTTTACTCAATTTAGGTCACCCTTGGGAGTGGAGCTTTTAGCCCACTTTGAAGTCTTTGAGTCTCTAGGGCAGGGGTACTCAACCACTTCGTGTAAAGGTCCATTTACAGGCATCTGGTGAGAGGCGAAGGTTCGGACGGGGCGCTGTCAGGGGGGTGGATAGTTAGAAATCAGTGCACTGGGGGCGGGTTGGGGGTGGATAATACCCTGCAATGCCACTTTCCGTCCGTGCAGTACTTCATATTGCAATGCTAGGTGCCAGGGAGTAATGACACTGGCAGGGAGACAAACAACTACAACGCCAATCTGTAAAGGGGCAGCGCTGAGCATAGCAACACAGAAGCAACTAACTGCAGGGCTGTCAGGGCAGGGGTCCAGAAATCTGGCACCAAGGTCCACATTCGGACCCCAGTCCGCCAGTTGAGTACCGCTGCTCTAGGGCCTGGTTCTCGGGGGTTTTTGTCCTTTTTACCCTCTGCACGTCAACAACATTTAAGTTGAATGAACATAGTCTCTTAACATACATTGCAATACAAATGTAGGCTCGGCAACCATTGTAAGGTAATCTCCTATAAGCTAAGACCTTACTTTCTGTGCTTGGTAATGCTTGCCTGTCTACAAAGCAAATATTTAATACTTGCCTGCATGTGGAAAAAGTGCAACATTTTATACTTGCCCTCTATGCAGTAAAACCTAATAACTACCAGCACTGTTATTAAAATCCAGTGCTGCACTGTTATTAAAATCTAGTGCTACATTTGCCACATTCTGAATGTGTATTTTATTTGGTGTGCAAAAACAAAGTGTTTTTTTTTTTTCCCTCTCACTTTGATCTAGAATGACATATGTATAAGTATAACCCTGCATTCATACCTATGCTGTTTCTGTTTATTTGGCTACCTTTACACCTGTCTTGATGTTAATGTAACCTGGTCTGTCTCAAACCAAGCAAAACACTGAAGCAGCAGCTGATTGACCTAAAACACACCAAAAAATAACCCCGTGTATGTAGTCTAGTGCATTGAGTGTGGGCCAGACAGGTACATGGAGGAAGAAAACAGCAGCTATTTCAGAGTATGAGAGCAAACTCTTCTGGGAAGAACCTTTCTCTATAGGGTTGATTCATGACCATGAGCTGCACAATTTTTTAAAACAATTTGTACAGCTGCATATGGTGCTGAGTTGCCCTTAAGGGGGAAAAAATTTAAAGAAAAAGTGTTTGCTCTAAAAAAAAAAGTGACGGTCATCCATTGGACAAAGGGTCCTTGCTTGAACACTAGGTTTGCATATTCAACATAACTTAAATGGGGAAACCTAGCCTATCTATACCAAGTCATTGGGATACCTTCTAGATCCTACATGAAGTCTGTGGCACTGATACAGATTATGATTCTAAATTCTCATTGGGGAGAATGTCATTGTAAAAAAGTAAATACTGCAAAATAAGTTTTTTCCTGTTTTTCCCCAAATAGCCGTGTGTTATAGCAGAATGTGGAGAGCTCAAGGATGGAGATGAGTGGGTCACAGCACCAACAGATGGCTCTGGTGATGTTCATCCTGACTTCCCAGAGGATTCCGATGTGGAATTAAATGATGTGAGTATTTCTTGTATATACAGCAACATTCATAGCTGCATTAATGCTGTTAAAGGGCCACTCCAGCCTCTCCAACAAAATAAAAATAACCCCCCCCCCCCCATTTGCGATTTAATGCACGTTCCTGAGGTTTCCGAGCACAAGTGGGTTATTTGAAATGTACTCTTTACTTATCTGTAGATCTACCCAACCCGACGAAGCCTGACTCCTATCTTAACCTTTTTCTAGCACTGGTTCTCCTTTTACCCTGTGACTGGGCTGCACATGCTGCTAATGCTCTTCCATTAGGGAGATTTGTAGGCCTGAATCTGATAATTCCCTATTGCCCCCTCCAAAAAATTAAGATAAAAAGTATATTGTTGTTGTTACTGTTATTGTTGTTGACATTTTCTCTAAAATGCATCATGAAGTTTAGACTGCATAGAATTTTTCCTGCCACAGCACAGCTGTCATTTTGTTACAATGTGTTATATGTGCTGGTAATGTAAACATACATTGTATAATTTTGGGTACTGCTATAAATTGTTACATGGTCACCTTGTGCAAACATGAGTCATGTCTGACTAAAACCCACACCCCAGTGGCCCTGGAATCTAAGGAGTTCGAGGGCTGCTAGATTCTCTCCTCCCTGAGGCATCCAAAATCCGGTTGCCTTGCTGTGTGAACCCCCCCCCCGGTCGGCCGGAAACTCACCTTCTTTTCCGGTCCAACGGTGCATGTGCTAGCGGTGGCTGCATCCCCCGCTATCCTTTTAGCAGGGCACGCACTTGCGCCAAGCGTTTGTTAATGGCTAGCATGCTCCCTGTGAAAGGATAGGGGGATGGTTCCGCCAGCATGTTTGGCTTAGACGAAGGGGCGGGAGCAGATGCAAGCGCTCTGATTGGAACAGAGGATGCGCATGCGCCATAGGACCAGGGAGAAGTGAGTTTGTTTGGCCGACCTGGGAGGTTTCACACTGCGAGGAATCCTTGATCACGGGTTGCCCTGGGGTCAAGGACCAAAATCCTGGGTTTTAATCCACTTTAACGCAAACTTCTTCTGCAGACATGGAGTCTGCATCTTTTTGTAGACTTGCATCTAGTTTTATAGCTAGGTCCAGCACAAGGAAGTGTGTTGCCTTGGCTTGTTAGAAAATATAAAGCAGCCTGAATGAAAGATGCCGCCCCTGACAGCCAGCATGGGAAGATCAAGAAGCCTCTAGGTTAACCTCTTGCCCGGAATGTCCCTTTAAAACAACCTATACCTCTACTATTGTTTAATTTCCGCAAGATGATGATGATGATGATGATTGTCAAAACTTGTCCTCAACTGACCCCTTAGTTTCTGACAGGGGTTCTTTATAAACTTGTATTACACTTTATTTTAGCACTGAGCAACTGCACTCTACATGAGTTCGCATATTGTGTTCTTTTTCTGTCATATATATATATATTGGATGTTTCTTTTCCCTCCCACCCCTGGCTTGTTTTTATAGTGGAACAAAACCCACCAGCGGCTGCCCCTGGAACCTAAAATATTCCAGGCCCAGGCTTTATCTGGGTGCCGGTAATCACTTACCTTTTCTAGGACCACCTCAGGGGATGATGCAGCGCACTCTCCCAATTGAAGTCAATGAGAGCCGTTTTAAAACGGCTCTGATTGGCTGAGCGCCCACACATGCCCCGTTGGAACAAGGAAGAGGTAAGTTGTTCTGGGGGGGGAGGTAGCACAGCAGGGCATCCCAATTCTGTATACCCACAGGGAACCAAACAAATCCCTGTTATTCAAATTCTTGGGTTTTGTTCCGCTTTATAGTGGACTGAAACCCATCAAGATCGGCCTGGGAATCTTATAGATCGGTTCCCTCCCCGCGGGGCATCCAAAATCGTGATGCCCCGCTATGTAAAACCCCCCGGGTCGGCCGCTACACTTAATCCCGGTCCAACGGTGCATGCCCTGGCCGCGGCCCAGCTATCTCTCTAGCAGGGCGAGTGTGTTGCGGCAGCCAGCGCGCTCGGAACCACTGAACTTAGACGTCGGGTTAAGCGTCCATAGCTCAGTGGCTCAGAGCGTGCTGATTGGACGAGCGGCCATGCATGCGCTGAAGGCGTGAGGTGAGTTGAAGCTGGCGATCTGGGGGGTTTCGCATAGCGGGGCACCCCCGATCGGGGTGCCCTGGGGGAGTGGACCAAAACCCAGGACATTCAAAATCCTGGGTTTTGGTCCACTTTAACATTTACATGGATTTGTGTAATGTTTGTGATATTGGTCCCCCCCCAACATCGTGGGAGTCTTCATATTCATACAATATTGGGGCTTTGGCCCTTGGGTCATCAATGATATTCTAATTACATTTTAATTCTTGTGAATGCTGAATGGCGTAACTATGCCTTATATATAACACTGATGTAGGAGGTTTCCTGCATGAGGATGCCCTTTCATGCCTGTGATTGCTTTCTCATGCCCTATATTAGAACTGTACAGCGTAAAATTCTTCTAATATTTCTATTTAGTGAGCCATTTGTAATATAACCAAAATAAAAAAATAAAAACGTTACATAGCTTAGCCATTTCCATTGGGTATAGAGTAAAACAGGGCAAACGGCACCTAATGACTTGTTTTGAAGGCATTTGGATGGATGGTGACTAAAATATAACATGATAAATGATGAGAGAAAATTACTTTGAACAATAACCCTCAAACATTTCTTAACAGGTTGAAAAAATTGTCAGTATTGCAGAAGACGTGAAGAATATTGGCAACACTTTCTTTAAGTCTCAGAATTGGGAAATGGCAATAAAGAAGTACAACAAGGCTCTGAGGTATGACCGCTTGCCACATCCATGCGCAGGATTTGCTTTTATGTCTCTTGCGGGAGTACAGAGATGATTTGTTTTTTTATGTAGACCAGTAATAAGGGCCCTTGGCTAATCTATGCATGGCTTGTTTATGTAGACCAGTAATAAGGGTCCTTGGCTAATCTATGCATGGCTTGTTTATGTAGACCAGTAATAAGGGTCCTTGGCTAATCTATGCATGGCTTGTTTATGTAGACCAGTAATAAGGGTCCTTGGCTAATCTATGCATGGCTTGTTTATGTAGACCAGTAATAAGGGCCCTTGGCTAATCTATGCATGGCTTGTTTATGTAGACCAGTAATAAGGGTCCTTGGCTATTTTATGCATGGCTTGTTTATGTAGACCAGTAATAAGGGTCCTTGGCTAATCTATGCATGGCTTGTTTATGTAGACCAGTAATAAGGGTCCTTGGCTAATCTATGCATGGCTTGTTTATGTAGACCAGTAATAAGGGTCCTTGGCTATTTTATGCATGGCTTGTTTATGTAGACCAGTAATAAGGGTCCTTGGCTAATCTATGCATGGCTTGTTTATGTAGACCAGTAATAAGGGTCCTTGGCTAATCTATGCATGGCTTGTTTATGTAGACCAGTAATAAGGGTCCTTGGCTAATCTATGCATGGCTTGTTTATGTAGACCAGTAATAAGGGCCCTTGGCTATTTTATGCATGGCTTGTTTATGTAGACCAGTAATAAGGGCCCTTGGCTATTTTATGCATGGGTAGCATTAGTACCGCAGGTTTCCCTGCTTCTTGGTTGTGTACATTTAGAGGGGTTTCCTGTCCAAAAAGACGAATGCAAGTTGAACTGCTGTTCCTGTAGCTCACTGGCCTTATTGGAAACCAGATTGCCACATTTGGTGTGTGAGCACAGGCAACTCGGGACATTGCTATTTGCTATGGCCTAGGCTGCTGCAGTGTTCCATAGCCTAAAACACAATTCAGTCGGATTCAGAGGCAGGTGAGAATTCTCACTCCTTTTTAGGAGAGAATTGCCATTGGCTTATTGACTTTTATTGTCTACCTTAGGCTGATTTAGAGCCAGGTGAAAATTTACACCCCTAAACGACGAAAATCAATGACAGTTTTCTCTTTTAAAAAAGTAGTGTGCATTCTCACCTGGCTCTAAATCCATTCCAATGAAGGATCCCCCCCCCCCCCCCCCCCCAAATCTACCTGTGAATTGGTCCTCATTTGACTTCGTTCCACTCTCTGTATTAAGCTGAAATAACCGGTTTCATTCATGTCTGTCTTTCAGATACGTAGAGAGCTGCAAAGACATCACAGGAGATGACAACATTGCAAAATTAAATCCGATCGTTGTCAGCTGTAATCTCAATGTTGCTGCTTGTAAACTGAAAACATCTGACTTCAGAGCTGCAATTCAAAGCTGTCATGAGGCAAGTTATTAAATATTTTTTATTATAGAATTATTTTATACATGGCCATGTATTGGGTTTGCTGGACTTTCCCCCTCAGAGCCACCTCAAAACCCTCAAAACCCACCTCAAACCCTGATGGAATCACAGTTCCGCTTTGATGTAACTTTAGTTTTCTTTGTCAAACAGGCTCTTGAGATTGATGCTTCAAACACAAAAGCCCTTTACAGACGGGCACAAGGTTGGCAAGGACTTAAGGATTATGAACAAGCACTGGTAAGAGTTCCATGTGTGTGTTTTCAGCTTGTTCCATGGCTTGCTTTGTAGTTTTACACTGTAGGGCATCCCAATTTGAGAGAATGTGTGTCGGACTAAAATTCTCAGACCTAAGGTCCAGTGCTGGTCCCCAGAATAAGTAGAAATTGAGAACTACTTAGTGCTGTGCAAGTAACTGAGAATAGGTTATGTACCTGAGCTTAATCTTCTAGCTCCAACTGTGTAGCCAAGTACATACAACATGTTGGGTACTGGGTGGAATTTTGTGGTAGAGGATGCTAAATAAATTGTGCAGCCTGTTGATGCCTGGGAACACAGTTGAAAAAGCCCTTTAAAGTGGAATATCAAACAGGATTTTCACTATCCTGGGTTTTGGTCCACTTCTGCTGGGCACCCCGGTCCCCGTTGGAACGGGGATAAGGTAAGGTGAATGGGGCGTCCTGGGGGGTTTCGCACAGCGGGGCATTCCGATTTCGGATGCCCCGCGGGGAGGGATCTGATCGGCCCGGGAATCTTAGATCAGCCTGGGTGTTGGTCCACTTCAAAATGTAGTTGACCACAGTCTGTTTTTAGTGTATTTCCTGTAAGACTTGCAATGATTTTTTTAATCCCTTTGCAGGAGGATCTTAAAACTGCTCATGAACTGGCACCGGAGGATAAAGGTATGTTTTTATTGAGGGTAGTGCTGATTGCTAAATAACAAATCTTTGGTCCAGGTGATGTTCGAAATGTGAAATAATTAGGTCAGACAGTGGTACGCTACTTTAAAAATGCTGGAATAGTACTTTAGCAAGCAGTTACTGCTGCTGTATTGTGAGAGTGGACGATGCCTTCTATTGTCACTCTGGGATGACTGCAGAGAAACCTGTGCTTTGTAAATGACGTTTTTTTTTTTTTTTTTTTTTTTAACTTTAAAAGGTTTTGAGAAGTAGAGTATTGTGAGGTGGGGGTGTCATCCAAAGCTAATCATATCAGTGGCAGCCAGTCTTTGTGTTACCCCTGCTCTTAATCAAAGCGGGAGCGTTTTTAACTGGAAGTTGGCGGCACACCTAAGCTACCCATGGTGTTTGTAGTCGGCTCCATGCAGGAATAGTTGGGATTTGGCTGTGATAAATCAGATCATCACCTACAAACTGGATTCAAATGCAGCGTAGCGCTGGCAAAGTGTATGTCCTGGCTTTCTTTTACTGGTTGGCTGCTGCCGCCGCTGCCATTTTTTCTAATGTGCCAGTTGGACAGGGTGAGCTTTAAGTGTGTTTTTTATTTTTATTATTTTTTTTATTTGTGATTGTACAAGGCTGCAGGGAGATGCTCAGCAGAGACTTGAGCACGGGTAATGTGGTGCATTCACAAGAGAAATGGATGTGGGACTGGTTACAGTCCTACACAAGTCCAGGGAAAGCCATGTGCAGATGATGGAGCGGACTGGTGATGGAAGGAGCTGATGTAATATACAAAATGTACAGGGACATGGAAGTATTTGGCAATTTGAGTTTTGCCTACAGATGCCCTTGCATGTTGCTTGCTGCCATGTTGTTGTAAAGCAGCATTTTTCTCATTCTGCATTCCCACATTCCCACTTTCCCTGCTTGACGTCTGCTGTGTCATTTGGCGTGTGACATTGAGAAAGTAGCTGGGGCCCCTTGCTGTCATCATTGTCTGGGTGCCACAGCACGTTCTGTCCATTCACTTGATCCTCTTCATTCTTGCAGCTGTCAGCAATGAAATCCTTCGGGTCAAGCAGAAGATCAAAGAACAGAAGGAAAAGGAAAAAGCTGTCTATGCAAAAATGTTTGCGTAAAATGTGTTTACAGGGGACTGGGCATGCAATGTACTGAAGTCCATGGTATCTGTGTGCAGATGAGCTGGAGAAAGCTGCCATGTGCTCCTAAACCAAAACAATCTTCCTTGGTTTTGAACACACAGGCGTTGTTCAGTGAAGTGTTATGGACGGTTTACATTTTTTGCATCTCCTTTTGTTTTACGTTTGATTTGTGACACTGCATGAACTATGCAAACTGTGGGATGTGCAGTGTAACTTTTAATTTGTGGGTTGGCTTCTGTTAGTATATGCACATTAGTCTTACATGTGACAGCGAAGGAGTAGAGAGTGTTGCCCCCCTCCTTGGTAGTGAGCAACACAACATCAGTCCTGTGTGTATAGCATATGAAGTCACTTTGTTTAGTAACACAAGCAATGGTGGAATGTGTCTGACTTCCCAAATAAAGACGGTTACTGCTGTATGTTTGGCCCATTCACTGCATTGAGACACAGCTAACGGACAAGCAAGAACACAGGGATGGGGAGTTAAAAATGAACATTCACCCTGAATAAGAGCCTACATACAGATTGCCCACGTTAAAAATCATCTTACCTGCACCTAGTGCATTTTCTGAGCATTTAAACATCCAAGATGGCAGCCTGTGGAGTCTCGTGCTGTCTTCAGGAAGTGTCTTCTGACTATGCCACTCTGCATTCTGAGATTGTTGACCTTTTTCTGACCCCAGGTTTGCTCTCTGTGCAGAGCACAACTATAACCTGCCCCTCTCTCCTCCGCACGTGATGCTTCTATGGCAAGATGGTGGGCAGCCGTATCCAGGTGTCTTGAACAGTTGCAGCCCAGTGGGGGAAAGAATAAGTAAGCAACTCAAAGCTTAAACTATATTGATTGTAGATGCTGTGAAATAGTCTAGGGTTCAGGCTTTTCATGAAATGATGCCAAAGGTCTGGTTAAAGCCGAACAAAACCCAACTAGGCTGGCTGCTGGCCTTCCCAGATCAGCTCCCTTGCTGATTGTAAACAAGGACAGCCACACTTTCTCCAATTGTCGGGCTCTGCATGTAAACAGAGCATGTTTGCTGAGCAATTAATATACACAGTGAGCGGCTCTGATTAGACTAGAGCCTGCGCATGTGCCGTTGGGCCAGGAAGAGGTGAAAAAGGGTAAACTTGGGGGTTTCACGCAGAGGGGCACCCTGATTTGGGATGCCCTGGGGGAGCACAGCAAAAAACCCAGGAAAGTCAAAATCCTGGGTTTCTTCCATCCAGGGCGCACCAACCGCACGAGTAGAGTGAGCAGTAACGCGGAAAGGAGGATCCTTCCCTTTAGCCGAATAAGCACCAACAATGGCCTGACGAATCCATTTACTAATGGAAGATTTGGCCGGAGCCAAACCCTTCCTAGGCCCACATGGCACAACGAAAAAGGCATCCGTCTTACGAAAAGAAGACGTAGCACGTAGATAGTACCTGACACAACGTACCACATCCAAGCAGTGCAAAGCACTCTCCTTGACATTCTTAGGCTTAGGACACAAGGAAGGAAGAACAATGTCCTGGTTAAGATGAAAAGCAGAGACCACTTTAGGTAGAAAGTCTGACTTGTATCGAAAAACCACTTTATCCTGATGATCCTCAAAATAAGGAGCCTGAATAGACAAAGCTGCCAACTCTGAAACACGCCGAACCGAAGTGATGGCCACCAGAAAGGCAACCTTCTGAGTAAGAATGGACAAAGCAACATCCCGCAAAGGCTCAAAAGGAGGAGCCTTAAGAGCAGAAAGAACCAAATTCAAATCCCACACTGGGAGCAAAGGCTTCCTAGGAGGCCGCACATGCGAAACCCCCTGGAAAAAGGTCTTGACCAAGGAATGACTAGCAAAAGACTTCTGGAAAAAAATAGACAAAGCAGAAACCTGCCCCTTCAAGGTACTCAGCTGAAGACCGGAGTCCAGCCCCGACTGAAGAAACTCCAAAATCCTAGACACAGAAAAGACCCGGCAAGGCAAAGACCTAGCCTCACACCAATCAATATAAGATCTCCAATACCTGTAATAGATGGAAGAAGAAGGTCTCTTCCTGGCACTAAGAGTCCTAATGACCGCATCCGAAAGACCCTCCTCCTTTAAGATGGAGGTTTCAGCAGCCAAGCCGTCAAAGCCAGCGTTTGTAAACTGGGGTAACAAAGTTGACCCTGAGTGAGAAGATCTGGCCGAAGCGGCAGATAGAACTGATCTACGGCCAGAAGAACGATGTCCGCGAACCACACCCGCCTTGGCCACCTTGGAGCCACGAGAATGGCGGGCACTCCCTCCAGAACCAACTTTCGCAGAACCCTGCCGAGCATGGGAATCGGAGGAAACAGATAAAGAAACCCCAGGTCCCTCCAGCTCAGGGTCATGGCATCCAGAGCCAGAGGGTCCCGGGACAGGGACACAAAGGACGGAAGCTTGTGATTGTGATGAGAGGCAAACAGATCCACCTCCGGCGTCCCCCACCGGAGACAAAGTGACCGAAACACCTGGGGATGGAGAGACCACTCCCCCCGACGGGACGCACACCGGCTCAGAAAATCCGCCTCTGTTTTCCACTCCCGGAATGTAAACTGCCGAGATGCAAGGGACATGAGTCTCCGCCCAGACCAAAATCAGAGACACCTCCCTGTGGGCACCCAGACTGCGTGTCCCTCCTTGGTGATTGATGTAAGCAACCGCCGTCTGATTGTCTGAACGAACCTGAACCGGCAGACCTTGTAAATGATGCGTCAAGCGAGACAGAACCAACCTGATGGCTCGCAATTCCAGAACATTGATGGGCAAGTGGGCCTCCTGAGGGTCCCACTGCCCCTGAAACCGAAGATCCTTCCAAAAACCTCCCCAGCCTGACAAACTGGCATCCGTGGTGACAGTTTCCCAAAGCGGGGTCAGAAACTACCTGCCCTTCAGAAGGTTGTCCGAGACCAACCACCACAGAAGGGACTGCCGAACCCGAGGGGACAACCGGAAGGACCGGTCCAACGACCCCGGACACCGGTTCCAAGACGCCAAAAGATGAAGTTGAAGAGTCCTCGTATGAAACTGAGCAAAGGGAACTGCCTCGAACGAGGCCACCATCAACCCCACCAGTCTCATCCCCAGACGAATGGACGGATGAGGATGGGAGAGGAGCAGCTGGACCAATTCCTGAATCATCAGAACCTTGGCCTGAGGGAGAAACACTCTGTGCTGGCAGGAGTCCAACGACATCCCCAGAAAGGTCACCACCCTGGCCGGAACCAGTGAGGACTTGGGGTAATTGATCACCCAGCCGAACCTCTCCAACATAGACACCACCGTGCTGGTGTCCCCCTCTGCTTGACTGAAGGAAGGTGCCATGATGAGAAGATCGTCCAGGTAAGGCACAATGTGAATCCCCTGAGCTCTGAGCAGGGCCATCACCCCCGCCAACACCTTGGTGAACACTCTCGGAGCAGAGGTGAGGCCGAATGGAAGAGCCACAAACTGAAAGTGCCGATCCTCCACCACGAAACGAAGGAACCGCTGATGAGCTGGAAAGATCGGCACGTGCAGGTACGCATCCTTGATGTCTATGGACGTCATAAAGTCCCCCTGCCGAAGCGAACCGATCGCAGACCGCAGGGTTTCCATGCGGAACTTCCGGGGACGAATAAACCTGTTGAGAAACTTCAAATCCAGAATAGGACGGAAGGACCCGTCCTTTTTGGGGACAGTGAAGAGATTGGAGTAGAACCCGCGCCCTACCTCTGAAGAAGGAACCGGGCAAATGACAGCTAAGTCTAGAAGATTCCTTACCGCCGCCAGGAGCCCCTGCGCGGCCAAAGGATCCAAAGACACCCGAGACCTGAAGAACCTTGGAGGAGGACGGGACTCGAACTCCAACTTGTAACCGGCCGAAACCACCTCCCGGATCCATCTGTCCGAGACCTCCTGGTCCCACACCCGGGAGAAAAGTTGCAACCGTCCCCCCACCCGAACGGGTGAGGGCGCCCCCTCATTGCTGGGTGGGCTTGGCAACCGGCTTGGGCTTGGCACCCCAGACGCGAGCGGGGCGGCCACGGCCTCTACCCCTATTCCAACTGGCGCCCCTGGGTGCCGAGGAGCCCGCACCCCTACCGGCTCCAGCTCCCCGAAAGGACGGATTGAAGGAGACCGTCCCCCGAAAGGAACGGCGAAATTTCTTGCGCTGAGGTAACTTACCTCCCTTGGCAACAGAATCCAGCCTCTCACCAAAAAGCCTCAAACCCAAAAAGGGCAGAGCCGTGAGCGATCTTTTAGAATTAAAATCAGCCGTCCACTGTCTCAACCACACACAGCGCCGGATAGCCACCAGCAAGGCAGTAGCCCTGCCACACATCAACATGGCATCCTCTTGAGCGGCCAGGATAAAAGACAAAAAAGAATCGCAGTACTTAAAGTGGACCAACACCCAGGATTTTGACTATCCTGGGTCTTGGTCCACTTCGGTGGGGCACCCCCGATCGGGGTGCCCCGCTGTGTGAAACCCCCCCTAACCCCCCGAAAAACTCACCTCTCCCAGCGCCGACGTACAAGCGAGGATCAGGAACGTCTAAGCGGCAGCCGCCGCCTCCCTCGCGTCACTTTCGGCGCGCGCGCGCCCCCGCCGGCCATTCGCAGACGGCCGGCGCGGGCACGCGCACGCCTACAGGAGCGCGAGGGAGGCGGCGGCGGCCGGCCGCCGCCGAAGATAAGGTAAGGAGTTTGGGGTGTTTGGGGGGGTTTCACCCCGCGGGACATCCCGATCTCGGATGTCCCGCGGGGTGGGGGGTGATCGGCCCGGGAATCTTATAGATTCCCGGGCCGATCACCCGTGGGTGTTGGTCCACTTTAAGCGCAAGGGACTCATCAGTGGTGGGCTCGAGATCCACCCCCAAGTCCCTGACAATAGACCTGACAGCAAAAGTCAAAAGAGCCGAAGCACAGACAGGCCTTAACACCGAACCCGCACATACAAAACCATGACGGGCAAGCTGATCAACCCGGCGATCCTCGCCGTCCCTGAGCGAAGTCGTGTCAGGGGAATGCACGACCGCCGTATTGGACAGTCCCAAGACCGGAGTATCTACCTCAGGGGGAACAGACCAACGCTTCATCAAGTCCGCCGGGAAGGGATACTTCCTATCCCAGCTAGACGGCACACCAACAAGACGTGTAGGTTGCTCCCATTGCTTGAAAACAATTTCTTCAAAATGCTGTTGGCTGGGAAACTCCAAACGCTGCTTGGACACCCCAAAAAGCTGACCCTTGGGCCTAGGAGCAACCACCGGAGGCTCCAAATCCAAAACCTCAAACATCTGGCTCAGAATGGTAGAGGAATCGAGAGGGAGGCCGTCAGCCTGATCCCCCTCAGAACCCAGCAACTGCTGAACATCAGAATCTTCTTCCTCAATGAGCTCACCATCTTCAAGGGGACGATCCGACCAATCGAGATCTCCCACAACTTCCTCATCTGAATCCGGTGGAGGCGGAGACAGATGCTTCCGCTTAGCTGGAACCTTCTGAGCGGCCATAGCAGAAAACCGCTTCTCAAGGCTGGACAAACGGGCACATACCTCGGACTGCGAATCCCCGCCCAGGACAACGTCACACGGGGTCCGGAATAAGCGAGGGGGAGAGGGAGATGGCGTGGCGGACGAGGTGCTAGGCACCGCAGTACTGGACTGCCGTGCAATGTTCTGCTGTGCACAAGGGATACACAAAATGACATCATCTCCCTGGAGCGGAGCCCCACAACCCCCGCACACCTTGGATTGTCCCGAAGAACCATTCCCGGTATCTGTGGCAGCCTCCATGTGGTGAAATTTATGGTATTCGCAGAACCCAGGGATTTATGCGGTACGCGACCCGGGATGCCCCTTAATAACCTAACAATTGTCTAAAGATTGTCAAAAGATCCTGACCCAGGGGAATAGCATAAAAACCCTTTATATATATATATATATATATATATATATATATTGTAATGAAAACACCCCCCACAAGCCAGGTATATATGACCGGGAGAGCCCTGCCAGACGGGATCCCAGGATCTGAAAGACACAAAAGGAGAGGGACAAGAGTCAATCCAGGCACAATAAAACCTGAACAAGCATACAGCATAACATACAACCCCCCTCCCCCCCCCTCCTTAACCATAGACACAGGAAATGGTTAAAATACACAACCAGCACTTTAAAAGATGTGCAGGAGCGAGGAGGCGGGAGAAGGAGGGGACGTGATACGGGGGGCCAGGCCACCAACTTTATGTGAACATCCCCCGCAAGATATAAGAAAAAACGCCTACCTGAGGGAGAGTACAGCGCAGGAAGGCCCCGCAGAAGATGGCGGCCCGCAACGCTGCTTCGAGGAGTGAGGGAGGGGAAGGACGAGCCCCGAGCGCGGGAGCCGAGAAGGCCCCGCCCCACCGGAACAACCAATCAGCGCGCGGCCCTGCCCCCTTGCAGCGTCAGCAGGCAGAGACCGCGCTCAGCCTCCAAGACGGGACCGGCGGAGCAACCTGCCGGTCCCAAGTGCGCACACAAAACAGACCCACACACTCATCTCCTCAGCTCCCCCCTGTGCAGACCGGACACGCCAGGCTGCAAGCGCCGCAAACGGCGCTCAGCCACAGGCAGGACCGCGGCGCAGCGCGCCGCGAGGTCCCTCCCCCCGGGCTCCTAAGGGGAGAGACGCCATTCACACAAACAGCAGTGACAGAAAAGACACACAAGGGGGATCTTCAGTAAAAAATCGCCAAAGTACACAGCGCATGAGCCCTCACAATACAGCAGCGCAGCAGCCACACTCACACAAACATGTCACCGGTCCCAAAGCGCGCCCCACACCCCGGAATGTGGAATAACTAAAGTCCCAGGGCTAGGCACATCCTGACCGCTAACCTACTATTAAATGGGGGCATCCCACATCCGGATACCCACTGCGGGAATCCCGCTATGCCCCGCAATGAAGGGTCGAGCGGAGGAGCTAATCTCCTAGGCACCAACTCCCCCCCCGCTACCTTTTGCCCGGCCTACAGCCGAAGCTGGGAGGCTGCCAGTAAACAGATATACTACCAAACAAGAGCCGGGCAGAAATAGACCATGGGGGGATACCCCGGCTACCTGCAAGCAGGAGACTTCTTTCTTCTGTCTTGTCGCCACCTTGCAGAGAACAACACTGGGAGGTTCTTGGGAGGTACCAGGTATGTATAGACCGGGAGGGGCCTGTTGAAGTTTTTGGAGATTCTCTGCAATGCTGCCACCTAGCGGTGCGTTAACCCTACTGTAATTATTAATGTTTGAAGTGGGGTGTGTGACATACTTAGAATAGTAGGATATATACCAGTGCACACGCGGGAGGCAGTCCCCCAGCTTTCTTTCTGAGTGATGAGGGTTTCACAAGCTTTCTGCATCAGCTCTTCATCAGGTTGTCCAACTTGCACTGCTGGTCTGGATCTAGCAGATACAGTAAATGGATTTCAGAGGATTTATTTTGGCTCCCAAAAGCAGGTGTAACCTCACCCTTCCCAAGCCTACTACAGCATGTCATTTCCAGCTAACAGTAGGGTTTTTGTGGCATGCACACATGCCTATTAAGTATTTTTGGGGCCAGTGGTGATACGGACTAGACTGGCACAGAGAGGGACCTGTCTGTTGCCACATATACATAACTCTGCTTCCCTTAAACCAATAAGGCTTGGGATGATGGGTACAGTCCAAGAAAACCTGGTAACCCATACAAGTAGAGTGCTCTGATTGTTTGCACCAATAGGCACAGGTCCTTTGGTACAGGTGTCAAATACCCTCTTCAAGGACCACTAAGTCATGTTTTGCATCTCTGCACAGCTTAAATCCTCAAAGCTATAGTGAGAGCTATGTGGAGATCTAGAAAAATATAATTCTGTGAATACTCACCTTGTAGAATAGGTATAAGTATGCAGCACGCCCTGCTCCAGTAATGAATCATTACGTCTGGGATATAGTCCACAAGAGGGCGCTTTACTGCAATGATGGCAAAAAAGAGGCCCCTCCCGGTCCTTATACCCGGGACCTCCCACGACATTACCCAGTATAGAAAAGCAGTAAGGGAACTAGGAGAAGCCAATAACAAGATCAACAATATTAACAAGGAAACATTCACCATATAGAGGATCCAAGAAGAAAAACTCAGGGTGGGATGGAGCAGGGCGTGCTGCATACTTATAATACCCATTTTACAAGGTGAGTATTCACAAAATGGTATTATTCCAAGTATGCAGCACGCCCTGCTCCAGTAATGATTCATTACGTCTGGGACATCCAATAGCAGTGTCCAACAACGGGTGGGGATCCCAAAAGGCAACAATGCGCAGTTCAAACCACTGCCGCCTGCAGAACTTTGCGGCCAAAAACAGCATCTGCTGAGGCCCGAACATCAACCCTGTAAAACTTAGAAAATGTATGAACAGAAGACCAAGTAGCAGCCTTACAAACTTGTTCAACAGAAGCCTGGTGCTGAAAGGCCCAGGAGGCCCCAACAGCACAGGTAGAATGAGCAGTGACTCGGAAAGGAGGATCCCTCCCTTTAGCAGAGTAGGCCCTGAAAATGGCCTGACGAATCCATTTACTAATAGTAGACTTGACCGGCGCCAAACCCTTCCTAGGACCAGAGGGTACCACAAACAAGGCGTCCGTCTTCCTGAAAGGTGCTGTAGCCACCAGGTAGTATTTCAAGTTCCTGACAACGTCCAGAGAATGCAAGGCCCTCTCCTTGTCATTACCAGGATTAGGGCACAAGGAAGGAAGCACAATGTCCTGATTGAGGTGAAAGGCAGAGACAACCTTAGGCAAGAAGTCTGGTTAAAACTAAAAACCACCTTATCCTGGTGTCTCTCAAAGTAGGCCGGGGGGGGGGGGGGGGTGGGCCTGAATAGACAGAGCCACCAACTCAGACACACGGCGAACAGAAGTGATAGCCACCAAGAAGGCAACTTTCAAGGTGAGAATAGACAGTGCAGCCTCATGCACAGGCTCAAATGGAGGACCCTGAAGAGCAGACAATACCAAATTCAAATCCCAAACCGGTAACATGGGTTTGCGGGGAGGGCGCACATGAGTGACCCCCTGGAAGAAAGTCTTGACCAAAGGATGAAGAGCAAAGGACCTCTGGAAGAAAACAGCCAAGGTGGAAGCATGCCCCTTCAGAGTGCTGAGCTGAAAACCCATATCCAGACCATGTTGAAGGAACTCCAGTATCCTAGGAATGGAGAACACCCGACAGGGAAAGGCCCTAGCCTCACACCAGTCAATGTAGGTCCGCCAGATCCTAAGGTAGAAGAGGATTTCTTCCTAGCCCTGACCAGAGTCTGAACAACCGCATCAAACAGACCCTTTTCCTTTAGGATGGAGGTTTCAGCAGCCATGCCGTCAAAGCCAGCGTTTGTAAATTGGGGTAACAGAGCCGTCCTTGAGTGAGAAGATCCGGAACCAGGGGCAGAGGGTACTGATCGACCGTCAGCTGCACGATGTCTGTGAACCACACCTGTCTTGGCCACCTGGGGGCCACCAGAACAGCTGGCACTCCTTCTTGAATCAGCTTGCGTAGAACCCTGCCCAGAAGGGGAAACGGAGGGAAGAGGTACAGGAGACCGAACCCCTGCCAGGACAGAGACATGGCATCCACCGCCAGAGGATCCTGGGACAGTGAGACAAATGCTGGAAGCTTGTGATTGTGGCGAGAAGTAAACAGATCCACATCCGGCATCCCCCATCTGTGACAGAGGGAGAGGAAGACCTCGCTGTTGAGGGGCAGGCCCTGTAGGTGAGGCATCAGCACCAACCGAACCGCCCACAGCTCCAGAACATTGATGGGGGCGTGAGCCTCCTGAGGACCCCACAGCCCCTGGAATTGGTGGGCTCTCCAGTAGCCCCCCCAACCTGGCAGACTGGCATCCGTAGTGACCGTCTCCCAGCACGGTGTCAGAAATGATCTGCCCCCCAGAAGATTCCTCGATTCCAGCCACCACAGGAGGGACCACCGGACCAGAGGAGACGGAACAAAGACCTGATCCAGAGACAGGGGACACTTGTCCCAGGCTGACAGAAGATGGAGCTGAAGAGGCCTCATGTGAAATTGAGCATAGTGAAATGCCTCGAAGCTGACTTCAATAGACATCAAGGATGCTTTGGTGGCCTAAGTCCCCCTGGCGCAGGGAGCTGATGGCGGAGCGCAGCGTTTCCATGCGAAAACGTTTGGTCCTGATGATTCTGTTGAGAAGTTTTAGGTCCAGAATGGGTCTGATGGTACCATCCTTTTTGGGCACTGTAAAGAGATTGGAATAGTAACATTGACCTCTCTCCCCCGGGGGGACCTGACAAACGACCCCCATGGCCAGAAGGTTTTGTACCGCCAACAATAGGCCCTGAGCTGCCCGAGGGTCCATAGGAACCTGTGACCTGAGGAATCGGGGAGGCGGCCAGTCCGCGAACTCCAGCTTGTATCCGGAGGAGAAAACCTCCAGAGTCCAATTGTCTGAGACTTGTTGAGCCCAGACCTGAACGAAGAGCCGCAGCCGTCCCCCCACCCGCAAGTGTGAGGGCACCCCCTCATTGCTGAGCGGGCTTGGCAGTGGATTTGGGCTTAACACCCCAGGAGGATCCGGGTCGGGCACAGCCTCTGCCCTTGCCCCAGAAATCTCCCCTTTGTCCCACAAAGGATACCCCCCTGCCTGACCTAGGCCCACAAAAGGAGGGAGTGAGGGACCCTGGACCCCGAAAGGGTAGCGGCTGCCTTTTGTGTTGGGGTAACTTACCTCCCTTAGCAAAAAGGTCCAAACGATCACCAAACAGGGGCAACCCTTTAAAGGGAAGCCCCGTGAGAGCCTTCTTGGCAGCATTGTCAGCTGCCCACTGGCGCAACCAGACCGAGCGGCGGATAGAGACAACCAAGGCTACACATCCGAATGGTGTCATCTAAGGCAGAGAGAACATAGATGAACAGCTCACATTGTGACAAGGCTCTAAATTCAGCACTAGAAGGATCCTTATGGGAGCCGCCCAGAAGGCCCCTGACCAAGGTCCAAATAGCCACGGCCGTAATGGCGGAAGCACAAACTGGGCGCAAGGCCGAACCCACACAAGTAAAGGCGTGGGACCACCTCGGGGGGAGTTGACCAACATTTGACCACATCCGAGCGGAAGGGATACCTCCTATCCCACCCCTTAGGGATACCGGGAAGCCGGCTAGGACGTTCCCATTCCTTGAGAATCAGATTATTAAAATGAGTCCGTTTGGGGAGTTCCAAACGTGGTTTTACGGTACCAAACAATTCCCCCTGCTGCTTAGGTGCCCCCCCCGACTAACTGGACAAGGGGGAATAAGCCCATAAGTACATTTGGTTAATGTAGTGAGGGCTATGATCGGACGGGGCACCCCATGTCAGGCTCACCAACCTGTGCCGCCTACCCTTTGGTGGGGGATTTGCAGTGGAGCCACGCTCCATTAAAAAGCACCTCTAATAGATGCTGCCTACCATCACCCGACCATGCAGCCAAAGCTGGGAGGCAGGTAATAGTGGCACGGGTGGGAATAGAACACAGGGCTGGGCAGCCCGGCTTACCTGCGAGGAGTGATAGCCATCATCTGACCGTCGCAACCGACTGCAGAGACTAAACTGGGAATGTCGTGGAGGTCCTGGGTATATAAGGACCGGGAGGGGCCTCTTTTTTGCCATCTCTGCAGTAAAGTGCCCTCTTGTGGACTATATCCCAGACAAAATGAATAATTACTGGAGCAGGGCGTGCTGCATACTTGGAATACATGACCTTCCCCCTCCACACACTGGCTGCCAAGTTCCGAATGAGCTCTGGCTGCCAGCAGTAGTGATCACAAACACACTGACACCAGGGAGCCCGGTCCTAGCTCAGGCCCCAACCAGCAGCCATGGGGAGGGCAGGGTGTCATGGTGTAGATGACCCAAGGGGGTGAAGGGACCAGGGCTCAGTGAGAGGCACACAGCAGGGCAACCATACAAGGTACCATGCTGCAGCTGGGGTCCTGATCCTCGGGGCTCAGACTCAGTCGGACGAGCCCTGGTGCACTTACCTGGACCCATGCGTGTTCCCCTCATCCTGCAGGGATCCCATGCTATCAGCTTGGGGAAACGACTGGGGAATCTAACAGGGGTTACCAAGAACACTGCAGCTGGGAGACAGACAGAATTGAAGCACCTGATCAGCACTAACTAAAAAAATAAAAATCCAGACATCTTCACAGTCCCTTGTGACTGCAAGAAAAGAACTGAGAAGATCTTGCCACAGCCTGCCCTATATAGGCCGGGAGGAGTTTTTCTCTATTTTGCAGTCCCTGCCAATGGCTGAGATTTTCCTGCTTATTGCTACTGGTGGTGCCCCAGAATGGAAGAGGTGAGAAAAGAGACATAATGTGTAAAGAAAGGAAAACAGGAGGGGTAGATGCAACGTGGAATAGAGAGGAAAACAGAATGAACCAGATAAGATGAAAATGTGTGTCCGTTCCACGGTGAAAATAATTCTGAGTAGGCCTGCTAAGCCATCTGGGTGTGGTCTCCTCAAGGTTGCCTGAATGGTGGGGATGAGGGTTTGGGAGGGTGGCTTGTGCTGTTGCACAGGTCGCGCACACACCAAAATCTGAAGCCTCATTTCTTCTGGAAGCAGGATTTCCTTATTTTTATTCTAATATTTGGGAAAGGAAAAAAACTGACAGGCTGTGGCCTTGGTGTAATGTATTAGTAGTATTTTCTAAACTAAAACATCAGTATTCCAGTTAAATTGCTGTTTCAGTACTTTGTGATAAACCCATGGCTTTTGGGTTGCATTTTGTCACTCGGCCTGTAGAAGGTTCTCCATTATAGGGCCCCTCCCTGCACTACTGGTAACTCTTTTTGTGTAAGCATGCTGAATTTGTTTTTCCCTACTCATGGTATTTTATCAGGAGGTGGTTCATCTCCCAGAAGATAGATTTTATTCTGTTTGGAGATGTCATGATCTTTAAGGGTTTGGAAGATGAGTAACTCGTGATTGTGTGATGAGGCTTGTCCGTCAGGCCCAGCATCTAGACAGAAGTGTCCCTGCTTAGACGCAGATGTAGTCTTAGAGAGACATGAAACTGGAGCCTCTACCACAGGAAGAAGAAACCATCATTTAATCAGATCTAAGGAAAAAAGATACTTAAGTCTTCTGGCCATTCCTAGAGTACTAGATAGATACTATCTGGCTTCTGCCATTCCCGTTTGGATAAGACGGAAATAGTGGTCCCTGTTTTTCCGGCTTAAACAAATCCCCCTTCTTCCTCTTGGGGGTTTTTGGAACAGAGATCTCTAAAATGAGATTAATTAAACCTTCCATCTTTTCTCTAAACTGAGGGACTGGTGGTCCCAAATGGCACCCCATGCAGGTCAACCTATCCGCAATCTCCCAGTGAACACTAATGCCCTGGTTATCCACATGAGGCTGGGCTACTGAAGCAACCCTAGGTACTGAGGGCCCAGCAACAGGAGTCTCTCTAGGAACCTCTTTTTCTTTTTTAATCGGTGGCGCAGGCAGACAATTGCCTCGCTCCCGGAGAACAAAGAAAGTCGCAAGGCGGAACAAGATCAGGCGGCAGTCAGCAGGTCTAACACCAACACCTGGCCGACAGCAGACCAGGCAAGCAATGCTTCCTTGCTGCTTCCTCGAAGGAAGTGGCTGCCCAACTCTCGCTCGAAAGCCCTATCTAAGGCCAGTAATTCAAAATTTTAAAGCCAACATAAAAATTAAAAAAATGTGGGAAAAGCAATAAGAGGACAAGTATCCCCCTGGTCCCCTCTGCAGACAAAAAAAAAAACTGCTGCTGACTTTCCTTAAGGTGGAATTCCAGCCCAAAAGTGACAACTTTTAAAAAACAGAAGTGACACACCACCCTGATCTGCATAAACAACATATCTGAGGAGGCATAATGGGTCCATCGGATCAGTGGGATGAAGAATCCTGGAAGACAGACAGGGTTAAACCCCCCCCCCCTCCGCCTCCTAAATAAAAATCCTATAAACCATAAGGAAAAATAAAAGAAAAGGAAAATTGATCAAGTCCAGCTCCAACTGCAAGAATGAAAGTGGATTGTGGAAGTGCAGCCGGAAGTAAATAGGCCGGGAGGAGCTACACCTTTGTCTTGCAGTCCACGCCTTTCAGTCATGAGTTAACCCATTTGTTACTGAATGCCGACGGCCTGAAATGGATTGGGAGAGAAAGTTTTTTTTTTTTCTTTTTAACACACCTCCCTGGGCATCACTGGTGGGAGGTATATGGCAGGGACTTGTATTTTCCCCAGAGACTGGAAAGTCACTTAAACCCAGTGATGTCAAATGCAACGGGCCAACTTTGATAGTGGGAACACTTTAAAGTGGACCAACACCCAGGATTTTGACTATCCCTGATCGGGGGGTGCCCCGCTGTGTGAAAACCCCCAGAACGCCCGTAAACACTCACCTCCCCACGCTCCTACGCGGGCGCTCGTCCAATCAGAGAGCTCAGAGCCGCTGTGGTATGCACGTACAAGCGGCGTCCAACCACAGCGGCTCTGAGCGCTGGAGGCCGAGTCTCGTGCTTCCTTCTAACAGGGAGCACGCCCGCGCCGGCCATTCACAAACGGCCGGTGCGGGTGCGCGCCCTGCTAGAGAGAAGCGCGAGACGCGCCCCGCGCATGCGCCGTTGGGGTGGGGTTGAGGTAAGGTTTGTGGGCGTCCTGGAGGGTTTCACCCTGCGGGACATCCCGATTTCGGATGCTCCGATTTCAGATTCCCGTGCCGATCCTCCCTGGGTGTTGGTCCACTTTAAAGGTGCCTCCACCCTATTAAGTGCACAGAGTTCCTTCTCAGCTCAGCTTTTAAAGGGGATAACTGCACCTAACCACAACTTCTACTTCCTGCAGTAGTGGCATCCAAATTTTCAATACCACACTGCACGTACCCCACATGACCGCCATACAATGAGTTTGCATGACTGCCAGTGGCCGCATCAAATAACATACTAGTGGCCAGCTGCATTGGAACACCTGTGGGCATGCGCAGGTGTGGGTACTCAAAGCAGGGATCCCGGGGGAGGGAATTAGTTGGTCCTGGAGTCTTTTGGACTCTCCTGTGCAGTTCTGACAGGCACAGTTCCTGTGTGACGTGCTTGCTCACTAGAAAAACAGAGAGAAGCACTGGTGTTGGTGTAATAGCTGCATAGGAAACAAGCTGCTGTATATATTTGCTCACGGGCAACAGCTGGATGAAACGAGTGGCTGAATGACTTCACTAGGCCTAGGGCAGCTGTTTGCCACTGACCATAATAGAAGGAAAATGAGCCTTAGTCTCCCTTAAAGGTCAGGGCCGATGCTAAAAATCTAAAATGCTAGCCTCAGTATCAGGGGTGTACATAGGGCCCCAGTAGCAAAATTCATAGTGGGCCCCCCAAAAAGAGCAGATGTACTGTACTTACTGATACTTCAGGCTGGTGCAGGGGTGGTTTGGTGGCAGTGGGGACAAGAGTTATCCATTTATTGTCTACGATGATGCCATAGTACAGAGGCAGCAGCAATGTGCGGAATAAATGTTCTACCTTGTACAGCGCCATGGACTGTGATGGCGCTTTATAATTATTAGTGATGCTGGAAGTTTTAAAGTGGACCAAAACCCAGGATTTTGACTCCACTGGGTTTTGGTCTGATTGGGGATGCCCCACTGTGTGAAACCCCCCAGATTGCCCAAAGAAACTCACCTCTTCCAATGTTGCATGCACAGCCGCTCGACCACTCAGCGCGCTCCCATCCTTTTGTCTAAGGCATGTGGATCCGAGTGTGCTGACGGCCACATAACCCTATTCCCTCTAACAGGGAGCGTGCCTGCACCGGGCATCCACAAATGCCTGGGGCGGGCACGCGCCTTGCTAGAGGGATAGTGGGTATGTGGCCATGGCTCGCGCATGCGCCGTTGGATCAGAAAAGAAGGTGAGTTTCACACAGCGGGGCATCCAAATTTTGGATGTCCTTGGGGGGGGGAATCAATCTGCCCGGTAATCTTATAGATTCCTGGGCTGCTCTCTGTGGGTTTTGGTCCTGTTACATTGTAGAAAGGTGGGCAGCTCCCTGCTGTGTTAATTGTAACTGCCAGGAGTACAGCTGAAGTTACAATTGTAATGAGCGTATTATAGCAGATACAAATCTACTATTACAATTTAATTTTTAATGCATAGATGGCCAGTGTATGCTTGTGCACACATAGGAATTTGTCCTCCGCATTTAACCCATCCGTGCAGTGAGTGTACACATGCCCAGAGCGGTGGGCTGCCCTAATTATGGCGCCCGGGGAGCTGTTGCGGGGTTAGGCCACAACTGCCTCACTGTTACCAGCTTACAGCACTGCGATGGAGAGATGATTCACACATCGCAGAAAGCCACATCTGTATGCAGTGTTGATGTGCTGTCTGCATATAGTGCCATTGCTAAGGATCATAGGTTGCAAAAGATGGAACAAAGATGCCATCATCTTGTTTCCCTAACTGCTAGCATACCAGACATAAAACTGACCAGACTGGGTAGCCCATAGATGCTGCAAGGTGATGGGAGATGCTTGCACTGGGCCCCCCTCTGACACAGGCCTGCCTCTATGGTATGTATGCCCATGCTCAGCATTTCATGAAATACCTGCATGATGTACATTTAAAAGACATTAAAAAACATAGTTTATGATTTTAATAAAATATTTTTTCAGGCTCATAAAAAAGCTGGACAAAAAGGAAAGGGGGTATCTTTTAGTTTACATCCATAAAGAAGGCATTGTCCTTAGCTGATATGTGGGGCGCCATGTAGAAGCCTTCCATCATATCAGGTACATGAATTTAAGGCAATTGTAGGGCACGAAAAACTGATGCCCTCTTCAAATAAACATTTTAGTGCAATCCCAGGAACAACTAGTGGAACTCTCCGCTCTGCAGTTACATTCATTCAGACGTTTGTTAACAATTAACTGCTGCTCTGCTCTGGTCTCAGGAGGTGGAATCAGCCACCACAGTATAGGATCAAATGCTGCCGTCCATTGCTATTACATTCCATTGTAAGCAGGCCCACCACCTCCTTCAGGCACAACCCAGTTTATATTCTGACTCGGGTCCTTGATGTCACATGTTTTGCAGTGGACACAGTTCTGAGCATTGATCTGTAATCGAAGACCTTCACCCGACTCCAACGGAACAAATTCATAAACACCTTTAAAAAGAGAAAATATGTTTAAGCTGGGCAGCCATTGCACTTGTCCTAAGTGAGTCTTTTTATAAGCCTTGTCCTAAGGGAGTCTTATTATAAGCTCCGTCCTAAGTGAGTCTTATTATAAGCCTTGTCCTAAGTGAGTCTTATTATAAGCCTTGTCCTAAGTGAGTCTTATTATAAGCCTTGTCCTAAGTGAGTCTTTTTATAAGCCTTGTCCTAAGTGAGTCTTTTTATAAGCCTTGTCCTAAGGGAGTCTTATTATAAGCTCCGTCCTAAGTGAGTCTTATTATAAGCCTTGTCCTAAGTGAGTCTTATTATAAGCCTTGTCCTAAGTGAGTCTTATTATAAGCCTTGTCCTAAGGGAGTCTTATTATAAGCCTTGTCCTAAGGGAGTCTTTTTATAAGCCTTGTCCTAAGGGAGTCTTTTTATAAGCCTTGTCCTAAGTGAGTCTTATTATAAGCTCCGTCCTAAGTGAGTCTTATTATAAGCCTTGTCCTAAGTGAGTCTTATTATAAGCCTTGTCCTAAGTGAGTCTTATTATAAGCCTTGTCCTAAGGGAGTCTTATTATAAGCCTTGTCCTAAGGGAGTCTTTTTATAAGCCTTGTCCTAAGGGAGTCTTTTTATAAGCCTTGTCCTAAGTGAGTCTTATTATAAGCTCCGTCCTAAGTGAGTCTTATTATAAGCCTTGTCCTAAGTGAGTCTTATTATAAGCCTTGTCCTAAGTGAGTCTTATTATAAGCCTTGTCCTAAGGGAGTCTTATTATAAGCCTTGTCCTAAGGGAGTCTTTTTATAAGCCTTGTCCTAAGGGAGTCTTTTTATAAGCCTTGTCCTAAGTGAGTCTTATTATAAGCTCCGTCCTAAGTGAGTCTTATTATAAGCCTTGTCCTAAGTGAGTCTTATTATAAGCCTTGTCCTAAGTGAGTCTTATTATAAGCCTTGTCCTAAGTGAGTCTTATTATAAGCCTTGTCCTAAGTGAGTCTTATTATAAGCCTTGTCCTAAGTGAGTCTTATTATAAGCCTTGTCCTAAGTGAGTCTTATTATAAGCCTTGTCCTAAGTGAGTCTTATTATAAGCCTTGTCCTAAGTGAGTCTTATTATAAGCCTTGTCCTAAGGGAGTCTTATTATAAGCCTTGTCCTAAGTGAGTCTTATTATAAGCCTTGTCCTAAGGGAGTCTTATTATAAGCCTTGTCCTAAGTGAGTCTTATTATAAGCCTTGTCCTAAGGGAGTCTTATTATAAGCCTTGTCCTAAGGGAGTCTTATTATAAGCTCCATCCTAAGTGAGTCTTATAAGCCTTGTCCTAAGTGAGTCTTATTATAAGCCTTGTCCTAAGTGAGTCTTTTTATAAGCCTTGTCCTAAGTGAGTCTTTTTATAAGCCTTGTCCTAAGGGAGTCTTATTATAAGCTCCGTCCTAAGTGAGTCTTATTATAAGCCTTGTCCTAAGTGAGTCTTATTATAAGCCTTGTCCTAAGTGAGTCTTATTATAAGCCTTGTCCTAAGGGAGTCTTATTATAAGCCTTGTCCTAAGGGAGTCTTTTTATAAGCCTTGTCCTAAGGGAGTCTTTTTATAAGCCTTGTCCTAAGTGAGTCTTATTATAAGCTCCGTCCTAAGTGAGTCTTATTATAAGCCTTGTCCTAAGTGAGTCTTATTATAAGCCTTGTCCTAAGTGAGTCTTATTATAAGCCTTGTCCTAAGTGAGTCTTATTATAAGCCTTGTCCTAAGTGAGTCTTATTATAAGCCTTGTCCTAAGTGAGTCTTATTATAAGCCTTGTCCTAAGTGAGTCTTATTATAAGCCTTGTCCTAAGTGAGTCTTTTTATAAGCCTTGTCCTAAGTGAGTCTTTTTATAAGCCTTGTCCTAAGGGAGTCTTATTATAAGCTCCGTCCTAAGTGAGTCTTATTATAAGCCTTGTCCTAAGTGAGTCTTATTATAAGCCTTGTCCTAAGTGAGTCTTATTATAAGCCTTGTCCTAAGGGAGTCTTATTATAAGCCTTGTCCTAAGGGAGTCTTTTTATAAGCCTTGTCCTAAGGGAGTCTTTTTATAAGCCTTGTCCTAAGTGAGTCTTATTATAAGCTCCGTCCTAAGTGAGTCTTATTATAAGCCTTGTCCTAAGTGAGTCTTATTATAAGCCTTGTCCTAAGTGAGTCTTATTATAAGCCTTGTCCTAAGTGAGTCTTATTATAAGCCTTGTCCTAAGTGAGTCTTATTATAAGCCTTGTCCTAAGTGAGTCTTATTATAAGCCTTGTCCTAAGGGAGTCTTATTATAAGCCTTGTCCTAAGTGAGTCTTATTATAAGCCTTGTCCTAAGGGAGTCTTATTATAAGCCTTGTCCTAAGTGAGTCTTATTATAAGCCTTGTCCTAAGGGAGTCTTATTATAAGCCTTGTCCTAAGGGAGTCTTATTATAAGCTCCATCCTAAGTGAGTCTTATAAGCCTTGTCCTAAGTGAGTCTTATTATAAGCTCCGTCCTAAGTGAGTCTTATTATAAGCCTTGTCCTAAGTGAGTCTTATTATAAGCCTTGTCCTAAGTGAGTCTTATTATAAGCCTTGTCCTAAGTGAGTCTTATTATAAGCCTTGTCCTAAGTGAGTCTTATTATAAGCCTTGTCCTAAGTGAGTCTTATTATAAGCCTTGTCCTAAGGGAGTCTTATTATAAGCCTTGTCCTAAGTGAGTCTTATTATAAGCCTTGTCCTAAGTGAGTCTTATTATAAGCCTTGTCCTAAGTGAGTCTTTTTATAAGCCTTGTCCTAAGTGAGTCTTATTATAAGCCTTGTCCTAAGTGAGTCTTATTATAAGCCTTGTCCTAAGGGAGTCTTATTATAAGCCTTGTCCTAAGTGAGTCTTATTATAAGCCTTGTCCTAAGGGAGTCTTATTATAAGCCTTGTCCTAAGGGAGTCTTATTATAAGCTCCATCCTAAGTGAGTCTTATAAGCCTTGTCCTAAGTGAGTCTTATTATAAGCTCCGTCCTAAGTGAGTCTTATTATAAGCCTTGTCCTAAGTGAGTCTTATTATAAGCCTTGTCCTAAGTGAGTCTTATTATAAGCCTTGTCCTAAGTGAGTCTTATTATAAGCCTTGTCCTAAGTGAGTCTTATTATAAGCCTTGTCCTAAGTGAGTCTTATTATAAGCCTTGTCCTAAGGGAGTCTTATTATAAGCCTTGTCCTAAGTGAGTCTTATTATAAGCCTTGTCCTAAGTGAGTCTTATTATAAGCCTTGTCCTAAGTGAGTCTTTTTATAAGATTTGCCCTAAGTGAGTCTTATAAGCCTTGTCCTAAGTGAGTCTTATTATAAGCTCCGTCCTAAGTGAGTCTTATTATAAGCCTTGTCCTAAGTGAGTCTTATTATAAGCCTTTTCCTAAGTGAGTCTTATTATAAGCCTTGTCCTAAGGGAGTCTTATTATAAGCCTTGTCCTAAGGGAGTCTTATTATAAGCCTTGTCCTAAGTGAGTCTTATTATAAGCCTTGTCCTAAGTGAGTCTTTTTATAAGATTTGCCCTAAGTGAGTCTTATTATAAGCCTTGTCCTAAGTGAGTATTTTTATAAGATTTGCCCTAAGTGAATTTTATTATAAGCTTTGTCTTCAAATACTGTTTAATAAATTAAGAAGGAAAAAAACCCAAAACTGACAGTTGTGCTTATGAGTGACAGGATAGGTTAAAGGTGGACTAATGTCAAAAAAGGCCCAATGATCCATATAAATATTTTAGATGGTGGGAGGAGTTTTCACTTATAACAGATATCTATCCAGGCCAGTTTTTCTTTCTTTAAATGGAAGGAAGAGGAAATCAGGGGTGACAGGTTCTGTCCCTCCTTATACACTCAGACCTGTCACCCCTGGATTTTATTCCTATCAGAAGATGAAGGCCACAAGTTTGGCTGGAGTTTTGTTCATTTCCGGTCATCAGTGACCCCTCCTCAATAGCCGACAGGTTAATATGATTTTTAATATTACACAATTTCACTAAATACCTCCCTAAAAGTGGACCAAAACCCAGCTCCATTAGATTCCCGGGTCGATCGATTCCCTCCTCTGGGGCATCCAAAGTCAGGCCCCCAGATGCATGCGTGGGCTGCATCCCAGGTATCCCCCTAGCAGGGAACGCACCCTGTTAGAGGAAAGCGAGGGATGCGGCCACCAGCGCGCTCAGAGCCACTGGCTTTAGACGCCGTCCTAGATGGCATGACGTCAGGGGCTCCAAATGCTCTGATTGGAAGGGCGGCCATGCATGCACCATAGGACCCGGATGAGGCGAGTTTCTTCGGGTGATCTGGGGTTACACACAGCGGGGCACCCCCGATCAGGGTGCCTTGAGGGAAAGGACCAAAACCCAGGATAGTCAAGTTTGTTTAGGCCTGCCTTACCCAGGTCTTAAGATTTCCCAAACTAAAATAAAGCTTGGCTGGGGTCTGGCATTAAAAATGTATCAGTTAAAGCTTCTTAACATGCAATGCTAAAAAAGGATATAGAACATCAGCTCATATTGTAAAAGAAAATCTCTAAAGCAAGGTCTAGAAACCCCCAGCTACCTACCTGCAGGGCAGTATCTCTGCTCTGGGCCATCATATATGGCCAGATTGTTATTAACTGGTATGCTGTCATCTCGTAAGGTGAGGTGTGCAGGCTGGTCATGCTCATGGTTTGTACCACTTAGAGCAACAGATGACAGGAGGTCAAAACTTATCTTCCCATCAGGTTTGGGATAGTCGATAGGTGTGCAATCCTTAGCCGGCTTTAGATGATTGCTGTCCAAGCCTACAACCAAAACAGACAGTCTTGTCAGTACAAGGACATACACATTTTTTCCATGTATAAATTCCCAAGAATAAGCAGACTTTAGTGTACTTGTCCCTGCATCCTTTTCTTCATTACATGTGGGTATATGTAAAGGTGGGACAACCACATTGCTCCTCCATTGTGGCAAGCCAAAGGTGTGTATCAACAGAAGTCCTATTCTGGATGCCCTGTTGTGCATTGCTGACCTGCAGCCAAGGACCCCCCAACCCTATAGTCGCTGCTTGTGGACACGACCTGCAACTACTGCCCATGTGACTGATGACAGCCAATTAGATTAATTGGCTGGCAGTTGCATGGTGGCTGGCTAGACCCAATTGATGGTAAGACCCACTGAATGATAAATAAGTGGCAAGTACCAGATTTTGGTCGGTGAGGCGGTGATGCCCCTGTGCTGTAATAAAAACATGACCCTTCCTTACTCCATCTGAAGTGATGTGTGACTGGAGTTCCTGAATGTAATTACCTTTATGTTTAAGTGTCCATGGCTCTTTCCCTCTTAACAACCAGTAGAAGATGCCAGTATAGATCATGCCACCGTACAAGCCCAGAGCAGTGTGGCAGGAAGGCCTGATGTTTCTCACAGAATACAGCTCCTTCCACACCCAGGACTTCTTCAGTTTCTCTTCATAGTCGGGGACAGTGAGTCCTAAGTCACAACAATAAATAAACTTTAAAAGTAAAAGATGGCAGGGTAAAGCCTCTACAATGATTAAAGGGGCGCGAAATCCATTTTGGTGAATACAAAAAAAATTAAACCTTGAGTATTTGACTGGAGGTCGTCATCTGACAGTTGTTTGAAGATGGATTCTGCGGCCAGCATGCCACTTTTCATTGCTGTGTGGGTACCTTTTATTTTTGGTACATTCATAAACCCAGGACTGCAACCGATTAAAAGGCCACCAGGAAATGTCAGCTTTGGTATGGACTGAAAATACAGAAACACAGGTTATACCGTTTTTCAGTATAAAGTGCTGAACTTGCCATGTCCAGCTATGTCCTATAGTAGGGCACTGTACAATCAAAAGCTGGATTCTGACGCTCTGGAGGAAGGGAGAGAGAGAGAGACAGAGAGAGAGACTGACAGAGAGAGAGAGAGAGAATGGCTGCAGGAGAGAGAGACAGAAAGAGAGAGAGAGAGAGAGAGAGAGAGAGAGAGAAAGGGAGAGAGAAAGAGAGAGACAGAGACACAGAAGGAGAGAGAGACAGACAGAGAGAGACAGAGACACAGAAGGAGAGAGAGACAGACAGAGAGAGAGACAGAGACACAGAAGGAGAGAGAGAGACAGAGAAAGAGACACAGAAGGAGAGAGAGAGAGACAGAAAGACAGAGAGAGAGACAGAGAGACACAGAAAGAGAGACACATAGGGACAAGGGAAGACCGGTGAGGGACTTCTTAGCCACTGCCGCAGCCAGACAGACCGATGCATGGCTACCAACAGGGCCGAAGCCCTACCTCCAAGCCGGACAGCATCATCCATGGCAGATAGCACAAAGCCAATAAAGTCAGTGCAAAGTAAAAGGTCCTTATACTAGTCCGCTCGCTTGCGGGATCTGGCGGCCTCAACAAGGCGCTTCTTCTTGATAGCAATGGCAACAATAGCCGCGGTGCAGACCGGGCGAAGACCTGCCCCCACAAAAGTGAAAGCATGGCAAGCTAGTTGATCCATGCGCCGATCAGCATTGTCGCGTAAGGTGGTGGTGTCAGGAGACGGCATAACCAAAGTATTGGAAAGCCCCAGGATGGGAGCGTCCACCTCCGGGGGACAAGACCAAAGACGGACCAACTTAGCAGAGAAGGGATACCGTCTATCCAGTCCCTTAGGCACCGAAGGCAACCTGTTGGGCCGTTCCCATTCTTTAAGGACCATCTTGGAAAAATGTCCCTGCTCCGGAAACTCTAGTCGTTGTCCATCAGGGTGGAAAAGCTCACCCTGTTTGTTTTTTGCCGCCTTAGGGGGAACAATGTGCAAGGTCTCAAAAACCGCCGACAACAGTGTATCCGTATCGTCGGGGAGCCAAGTGTCCTCGTCCGAGGATCACTGTCAAAAACGCCCCGACGTTCCCTGGAGGAGTCGGAATCATTGAACAACTCCCCCTCCTCCATGGAGTCACGGCCACCAAAAGTATCATAAACGTCATCCTCATTGGCAATGAGGGAATAAGCCGGTTCCAAATGCCTCTTCTTACTAGAGGCCTTGCCGGCGACCGAACGGGCCAACTGCCGCTCAAGGCTGGCCACGCGCAGCGCCAGGTCCGAATCGGACCCCCTGCTAGCTTCCCCCTCGCTGGGGGTTAAATGCAGGCGTGGGGGGGTAGGTGATGCTGTAGGCAGGATAGGACTGGGGAGTGTAGCGCTCGTCCCATCCTGCTCCGCAATAACTCTCTGGGCGCAGGGAACACAAACTGCGCTGCGACCGCTCAATGGGGATGCCCTGCACATGAGACACAGCTGGGCCCGCCCCGAAGGGCCCCCAAGCTCGCTATCCCCAGAAGATTACAGTAATAGCAAAAAATAAGCCAAGCACAGGAGATCGGGGCTAAAAACCCCACCCGGGATGCCCCCAAGGGATCCCCTAACAAAAGAAGGGGGGGGGGTACTGGACCCGGAGAAACCACAAGCACAATCAGTAGGTCTATCTGAAAAACATAATTAAAAAGGGGAGCCAATGAGCATCCCACAGCACATGCACAAGCACATGAAAACACATAAAGAATGAAAAATACCATTTTGTGAGTACTCACCTGTAAAACAGATATTATGAGTGTGACATACACTCCGCTTCCACAGTCATGACATCTGGGTAATCTCCAGTAGAGGGCGAACTTCTGCAGAGATGAATGCAAAAAAAGGAGCTCCTCCCGGTCCATAAATACCCGAGACCTCCCACCAATTCCCCAGTGTAAGATAGCAGTAAGGGGACCAGGAAGAACCAATTATAACAAAACTAACAAAATAAACAATGGTTCACCATATAAAAAATCCGGAATACCAAAAGGGTGGGGTGAAGTGGAGTGTATGTCACACTCATAATATCCGTTTTACAGGTGAGTACTCACAAAACGGTATTATTCCAAGTGTGACATACACTCCGCTTCCACAGTCATGACATCTGGGACATCCAATAGCAGTGCCCGTCATGGGTGGGAACCAAAAACAGTAAAAGAATGCACCAACTTAAACCACTGCAGCTTACAGAACCTTGCGGCCAAAAACAGCATCCCCTGTAGCCCACACATCAACCTTGTAAAACTTGGAAAAAGTATGAACGGAAGACCAAGTATCAGCCCTACAAACTTGGTCAACAGAAGCCTGGTGCTGAAAAGCCCAGGACGCACCAACAGCATGAGTAGAATGCGCAGTGACCTTTAAAGGGGGAGTCTTAGCAGAATAGGCCCCAACAATGGCCTGACGAATCCATTTGCTAATGGTAGACTTGGCGGGCGCCAAACCTTTCCTGGGCCCGCAGGGCACCACGAAAAAGGCGTCCGTCTTGCGGAAAGAAGAAGTAGTCACCAAATAGTACTTAACACAGCGAACAACATCCAAATTGTGCAAGGCCCTCTCCTTGTCATTGCTAGGCTTAGGGCACAAGGAAGGGAGAACAATATCCTGATTGAGATGGAAGGCAGATACCACCTTAGGAAGGAAAGCTGGTTTAAAGCGAAAGACCACCTTGTCCTGGTGTCTTTCAAAAAAGGGGCCTGAATTTACAGAGCCGCCAACTCAGAGACACGCCGAACAGAGGTAATAGCCACCAAGAAGGCAACCTTTTGAGTGAAAACAGAAAGAGCAATATCCTGTAACGGCTCAAAACGAGGACACTGGAGAGCCGAAAGAACCAAGTTCAAATCCCAAACAGGAACCATAGCCTTCCGAGGGGGCCGAACATGAGTAACCCCCTGGAAAAAAGTCTTAACCAGCGGGTGTAAGGCAAACGATCTTTGGAAGAAAACAGACAGAGCAGAGACCTGCCCTTTCAAGGTACTAAGCTGGAACCCAAGATCCAGACCGTGCTGAAGAAACTCCAAAATCCTAGGAATCGAAAACACCCTGCAAGGCAAAGCCCTAGCCTCACATCAGTCAATATAGGACCGCCAAGTCCTATAGTAAATGCCAGAAGAGGACCGCTTCCTAGCTCTAAGCAAGGTCTGAACAACAGCCTCAGACAAACCTTCCTCCTTCAGTATGAAGGTTTCAGCAGCCAAGCCGTCAAAGCCAGCATTTGTAAATTGGGGTAAAGAAGTTGACCCTGAGAAATCAGATCCGGAAACATGGGAAGCCGGTACTGATCTACCGCCAACCTTACAACGTCTGCGTACCAAACCCTTCTTGGCCACCTTGGAGCCACCAGAATTGCTGGTGCCCCTTCCAGAACCAGTTTTCGAACCACCATGCCCACCATGGAGAAGGGAGGAAACAGGTACAGAAACCCCAGATCCTTCCAGGCAAGGGACAAGGCATCCACTGCCAGAGCTAGAGGATCCTGAGATAGAGACACAAAGGCCGAGAGTTTGTAATTGTGCCGCGAGGCAAAGAGATCCACCTCCGGGGTCCCCCACTTGTGACAAAGGGACCAAAAAACCCCGGGTTTGAGAGACCACTCCCCTTGGCGAGAGGACCCCCTGCTCAGGGAATCCGCCTCCGTGTTTTCCACTCCCGGAATGTAGACTGCCGAAATGCTAGGAACGTTGCTCTCCGCCCAGTGCAGGTTCAGAGAGACTTCCCTGAGGGCACTCCTGCTGCGAGTCCCTCCTTGGTGATTGATGTAGGCTACCACCGTCCAATTGTCTGATCGAATCTGAACCGGTAGACCCTGTAAGTGCGACGTCAGCTGTGACAGGACAAGCTGGATGGCTCTGATCTAGAAGACATTGATGGGGTTGTGAGCCTCCTGAGGACCTCACACCCCGCTGAACTGATGACTTTTCCAGAAACCTCCCCAGCCCGACAGGCTGGCATCCGTGGTAACCATCTCCCAGCAAGGAACCAGAAAGGATCTGCCCCTCAACAGGTTGCTCGACACCAGCCACCACCGAAGGGACTGCCGAACCCTGGGAGACATCCTGAACAGTTGATCCAAGGACTGCGGACACCTGTCCCAATGCGTCAATAGGTGAAGTTGGAGAGATCTCATGTGAAACTGAGCAAACGGGACCGCCTCGAAGGAGGACAGCATCAAGCCCACCAGTTTCATACCCAGTCGGATAGAAGGGCAAGGAATGGTCAGAAGAAGGCGGATCAGATCCTGAATCCCTTGCACCTTGGACTGAGGCAGAAACACTCTGGCCAGAATGGTATCCAGATTCACACCCACCCGAACCTCTCCAGGGTCGACACCACCTGGTGTGTGTCCAGCTCCGCCTGCCGGAGGGAAGAAGCTGAGTCCAGGTACGGCACAATGCGAATGCCCTGAGCTCTGAGCAGTGCCATTATGCCCGCCAGAACCTTGGTGAAGACCCGCGGCGCAGAGGTCAACCCGAAGGGAAGGGCTACAAACTGAAAATGTTGATCCTCCACCGCAAACCTGAGGAATCTGATGCGCTGGAAAAATAGGAACATGCTGATAAGCATCCTTGATGTCTATGGATGTCATAAAGTCCCCTTGACAAAGAGAATTGATGGCCGAGCGCAGAGTCTCCATGCGGAACTTCTTGGTTCTGATGAATCTGTTGAGGATCTTTAGGTCCAGAATGGGTCTCACGGAGCCATCCTTTTTGGGAACCGAGATTGGAGTAGTAACCCCTGCCTCTCTCCGAGGGAGGCACCGGGCATATGACTCCCATGTCCAGAAGATTCTGTACTGCTGACAGGAGCCCCTGTACAGCCTGAGGGTCCGAGGGCACCCGAGACCTTAAAAATCTTGGAGGAGGCCAGTACTCGAACTCCAGTTTGTACCCGGAGGAGACCACTTCCAAGATCCAATTGTCTGTGACCTCCCGGGCCCAGACCTGGAAGAAGAGCCGCAGCCATCCCCCCACCCGAACGGGTGAGGGCGCCCCTTCATTGTTGAGCTGGTTTAACCGCGGGCTTAGGCTTGGAACCCCAGGCAGACGCGGGACGGGCCCGACCTCTAAGGAAGAACCTCTAACACCCGAGAAGGCCAAACCTCTGACAGCTCTGGCACCTCGAAAGGAAGGATTGAAGGAACCTGCCCCCCGAAAGGACCGACGCTGCTTCATACACTGAGGTAACTTACCTCCCTTTGCCACAGCATCCAACTTGTCTCCAAACAGCCGCGAACCCAAGAAGGGGAGAGCTGGGAGCGATTTCTTGGCCGCAAAGTCCGCTGTCCACTGGCGGAGCCAGACCGATCGGCGCATGGCCACCAATAAGGACGAAGTCCTACTACACATGACAATAGTGTCTTCCATAGCATCCAAGACAAAATCCATGAACAATTCACACCTTTTAAGAGTAGCAAACTCAGCGCTGGCAGGATCAAGGTGAGCGTCCTTTAACCAGTCCCTGATCAGAGACCTAGTAGCCACCGACGCAAGTGCAGATGCACACACAGGCCGCAAGGCCGAACCCACACTGGCAAAAGCATGGCATGCCATCTGATCAAGGCGCTTATCCTCGCCATCCCTAAGGGTAGTGGTGTCTGGGGTGTGAATCACCGAGGTGTTAGTCAATCCCAAGACTGGCGCATCAACCTCGGGAGGAGAAGACCAGCGCTTAACCTCTTCCACCGGGAAAGGATACTTCTTATCCCATCCCTGAGGAACACCCGGAAGCCGACTAGGTTTCTCCCATTCCCTAAGGATCAATGCATCAAAGTGACCTTGGGTAGGGAACTCCAAACGAGGCTTGTGGGAACCAAAAAATTCCCCTTTTTTGAGAGGGGGCGCCTCAGGCGGGGCAATATCCAAAACCTCCAAGAGATGTGTCAAAACCATGGTAGTGTCAACGGCGACTCCCCGCTAGCAACCATGTCACTTGGGGTACGGATAAGGCGAGGAGGGGAAGGCGATGAAGCGGGGGGAGCAGACCCAGAAGGCTGGGCACCCGACTGCCACATTATGGCCTTTTGTGCACATGGAATACAAATCAGCACATTCTCCCCTGTAAGGGATACCCCACAACCCACACAAGGCCCGGATTGTCCCAGAGGGATCCCGAGCCCGGTATCCTGCGGAGCCTCCATATGGTGATCGTTTAGGGTCAGTCGCAAGGACAGTAGGGAATTAAGCAGAAGCAACCCGGGATGCCCCTTTAGAGTCCCTGTGGGAGGATTTGTAGATGATCAATTTAGGCTAGGGACCCCAGGACCGGGAAAAAACCCTTAATTGCACACACACAAGACCATCTGAAGACACATAAAAAAGGGCCAATAAGCAAAGGCACTCAAACAGTGAAAAGTAAAAATAACATAAATAATATGTATCAACAAATATATATATACACAAGTGCAAACCGGAGAAAAGGGGTACCCCCGCAAAAGCTAAGGAAGTGGCTCACAGGCACTTACAACCCGCGAATCCGCAGCAGCCGCAGTGGCATCAGCAGAACGTCCAATATGGCCACCGGCAGAGATGGAGAAGTGAAGAGGTGAGGGAGAAGGGGGGCGGGCCAGAGCAGAATGCGCGGTCGCCAGGCCACGCCCCCCCCAGCTAACCCAGCAACGCGGATCCCAGCCAGTGGCTGGGTCGCCGCAAGGTGCCAAAAGGAGGGGGAGGGGCGACCGCGCTGAGGGCCCGGCCCCGCCCCCTCCCCAGACCGCAGCCTGAGGGGGAGAAGCTCCCCAGGCTGAATGTACAACCAGACTGTCCTGCCACCAAGAGAAACGACTGTCTGCACTAACACTCAGACACAAGTAAAAACAGACACACCACACGCACACAGCATAAAAAAATAAATGACAACTGTGGGAAGAAGCGGTCCCCCCCCAGAGGTTAAGGAAGGGACCCAGAGGGGGAAGGATTCCTAAACCAGGGTCTGGCAGAGGAAAGGGCAAGGGACAGGGCATCCCAAACCGGGATCACCAACCTGGAAATCCGCCTACCCCTTGTAATGGGGTCTCACGGGGGAGCAAAAACTCCTTCAACAGGTGCTGCCTACCTCAACCAGGACCTGCAGCCAAGGCTGGGAGGCTCAAATAGGGTTAACTTAGAAAAGGTCCTGGCAGAAATAGGGACAAAAATGGCCGGGCGCGAGCCCGGCTTACCTGCAAGTAAGAGAAGTCTTCATCTTCTGTCTTGCTCACCTTCCTGCAGAGAAGGAACTGGGGAATTGGTGGGAGGTCTCAGGTATTTATGGACAGGGAGGAGCTCCTTTTTTTGCATTCATCTCTGCAGAAGTTCGCCCTCTACTGGAGATTACCCAGATGTCATGACTGTGGAAGCGGAGTGTATGTCACACTTGGAATAAAAGCAATTCTGTGAGTCATCACCTGTAGAATTGTTTTTGTTCTTGCATGGCACGGCCCGCTTCGGTATTCATAACAGTTGGGTTATTCCGCCACAAGGTGGCGGAGTGGTACTGCAGAAAGCTGTGGCTCCCTATAAAAACGGGATTAACTATAGAGTTCCCAGCGTAGACAAGCAGTGAGACAAGAAGCCGGGAGAGAATAAAGTAAAAAATGTGAGTACTCACAGAATTGCCTTTTCTTTATTGCATGGCACGGACCGCTTCGGTATTTATAACAGTTGGGACATCCAAAAGCAGTGTCCAAAGTAGGGTGGGATCCCCAAAGAGTAACGGCCAGAAGTTCAAGTCACTACCGTCTGAAGCACCTTGCGGCCAAAAGCAGCATCCGCTGAGGCCTTAACATCAACCTTGTAAAACGTTGAAAAAGTATGAACAGAAGACCAAGTAAGCGCCCTTGCAAACTTGTTCAACAGAAGCTTGGTGCTGAAAAGCCCAAGAGGCACCAATAGCACGAGTGGAATGAGCAGTAATCCTAAAGGGAGGTTCCTTTCCCTTAGCAGAATAGGCTTGAACCACCGCCTGACAGATCAACTTGCTGATAGTGTATTTAGCTGGAGGCAAACCCTTTCTAGGTCCAGAAGTGAGAACAAAAAGAGCATCAGACTTCCTGTAAGTCTCAGTAGCAACCAAATAAAACTTTAGAACCCTGACCACATCCAGAGAATGCAAAGTCCGCTCCTTGGAATTAGCAGGATTAGGACACAATGAAGGCAAGACAATGGCCTTGATTCACAAAGGGTAGAAAAAAACTCAACTGGTAGTAAAAAATTCAATTTATGAGAAAAAAGCTTGAGAATTTCACTGTTAGTGAATCACCAGATAGGAATACAATGAAAGTCAATGGCACTTTTTACTACAGGTAAAAAGGGAGTAAAAAGTTCAATCCCTTTTTCAGGAGTAAAAAAGTGCCATTGACTTTCATTGTTTTCCTATCTGGTGATTCACTAACAGTGAAATTATCAGGCTTTTTTCTCATGAATTGAATTTTTTACTACCAGTTGAGTTTTTTTCTACCCTTTGTGAATCAAGGCCAATGTCCTGATTGAGATGAAAGGCAGGCACAACCTTTGGCAAGAAATCTGGCTTAAGTCGGAACACCACCTTATCCTGATGCCTCTCAAAATAAGGAGGTTTGATGGAAAGCCCTGCTAGCTCAGAAACTCGCCTTACAGAAGTGATAGCCACCAGAAAGGCTACCTTAAGAGAGTAAAAATAGACAAGGCAGCCTCATGGATAGGCTCAAAGGGAGGCCCTTGCAGAGCAGACAACACCAGATTCAAATCCCAGACTGGAAGCAAAAGGCTTACGGGGTGGACGCACATGAGAAACACCCAGGAAAAAGGTTTTAACCAACCGGTGATTGGCAAAAGATCTTTGGAAAAAAATTGCCAGAGCTGAAACATGGTCTTTTAGGGTACTAAGTTGAAGGCCCAGATCCAAACCATATTGTAAGAATTCCAGAATCCTGGGAATAGAAAACACCCGACAGGCAAGAGGCTTAGACTCACACCAAGCAATGTAAGCATGCCAGACCCTGTAATAGATAAAGGACGAGAACTTCTTCCTAGCCCGAATCATGGTATCAACAACAGAGGGAGACAACCCCTTTTCCATCAAGATAGAGGTTTCAGCAGCCTAGCCGTTAAAGACAGAGTTTGTAAATTGGGATGGCATAGCTGCCCCTGAGTGAGAAGATCTGGATCCTTTGGCAAGACGTGCCCAGAGAAATCTCTGATGACCTGGGAAGATAGGCACATGAAGATAAGCATCCTTGATGTCCACAGTGGTCAACTGCACGACGTCTGCGAACCAAATTCTTCTTGGCCAACAAGGGGCCACCAGGATGGCAGGTACCCGATCCTGGGAAACGGAGGGAGAAACACATGGAGAAGCTGAATCTCCGTCCAAGGTATTGCCTGGGCATCCGTGGCGAAGGCCAGAGGATCCTGAGACAGAGAGACAAATCTGGGAAGTTTGTGACTGTGATGGGACGCAAACAGGTCCACATCCGGCTGACCCCAGCGGTGACAGAGGGAGAGAAACACCTGGTTGTTGAGAGACCACTCCCCCAGACGAGACGTCCCCCTGCTCAGGGAGTCCGCCACCTGGTTCTCCACCCCTGGGATGTAGACCGCCGAGATGCAGGGAACATGCTGTTCTGCCCAAGACAGAATCAGGGACACTTCCTTGAAGGCTCGCTTGCTCCGAGTCCCTCCCTGATGATTGATGTAGGCCACCGCCGTCTGGTTGTCTGAGCGGATCTGAACAGCCCAACCCCGAAGGTGAGTGGATAGGTGAGAAAGAACCAACCTGATCGCCCTCAGTTCCAGGACGTTGATGGAAGCATGGGCCTTTTGTGGGCCCCACCGACCCTGGAACCTCAGGGACTTCCAGAAGCCTCCCCAGCCGGCCAGACTGGCATCCGTGGTGACCGTTTCCCAGCACGGGGGCAGGAAGGTCCTGCCCCCCAGAAGGTTCCTTGAGTCCAGCCACCACGAGAGAGACTGTCCGGCCAGGGGAGACAGAACAAATTCCTGATCCAGGGACACGGGGTCCCGATCCCAAACTGACAAGAGGTGCAACTGAAGAGGTCTCATGTGAAACTGAGCAAAGCGGACTGCCTCGAAGCAGGACACCATCAGGCCCACCAACTGCATCCCCTGACGGATGGAGGGATGAGGACACTACAGCAGAGCCCGAGCCTGCAGCTGAAGACCCTCCACCTTCTGCTGAGGAAGGAACACCTTGACCTGAGAGGTATCCAGAGTCATGCCCAGAAAGGTCCTCACCAATGACAGGGACAGAGAAGACTTGGGATAGTTGATCACCCAGCCGAAAGACTCGAGAGTGGATGTCACTATTTGAGTGTCCCGCTCGGCCTGGGGAAAAGATTCGGCCACAATCAGGATGTCATCCAGGTAAGGAATGATGCGGATGTCCTGGTTCCTTAGCAGAGCCATCACTCCCGCCAGCACCTTGGTGAACACCCGAGGTGATACCGAAGGGTAGAGCCACAAACTGGTAATGCTGATCCTGCAGTTTGAACCTTAGAAATCTCTGATGACCTGGGAAGATAGGCACATGAAGATAAGCATCCTTGATGTCCACAGTGGTCATGAAGTCGCCCGGGGCAAGGGTACTGACAGCAGAGCGCAGCTACCCTTTGTGTTACAGGGTCTGCGGCTTGGAGCTGCGCTCCAGAAGCACTTGACCCTAGTGCTCTTCTACCTTCACCCGATCTGTTAGCCGAGGCTGGGAGGCAGTGAGGGTCCAGAAACGGATGGAAATAGACATGCAGGGCCGCAGGCTTGGTTTCCCTGCTCACCTGCGCAAGAGAGAGAGAGACGTTTTCTAACTTCGCAGTATCACTGCGTTTTTATAGGGAGCCGGGAGATGCCACAGCTTTCTGCAGTACCACTCTGCCACCTTGTGGCGGAATAACCCACCTGTTATGAATACCGAAGCGGGCCGTGCCATGCAATAAAGAAAAGGAGTGGACTCACGGACCAGTGGGAGGAGGGAGCCTCCAGAAGCCTTAGCCAGGAAGGCGCAGCAATGGAGAAGCAGGCAGGAGCGAGGATGGTCCGAATGAGCTCCCACGTAGCAGCCAGCAGCAGCCAGGACAGCGGAGCCCGCAGCCGAGCGCCGGAGTAGGCACAAGATGGCACCCGTCGTCGAGCGAAAACCTTGAGGGGCGGGCTGCGCAGTGATTACGTGAATCGCGTCATCTCGCGGCCCCGTCCTCAGCAACGCGCGAAACTCCGGGCGCCAGCAGGCAAAAAAAAAAAAAAATGTCGCCCGGAGGAGGACACTCCACCTCAGAAGCCCCCACCGCGGAGCGCAACGCCCTTGCAGCGGCAGGGCAACAGATGAACGGCCGCATGAGCGCGGCCGGCCCCGGCTCCCCCCGCCCAGGCCGAGACCCTGCTCCCGATAGAGAAGGGGAGGGGGGAGGAGAAGAGAAGGGGGGGGGGGAGGAGAAGAGAAGGGGGGGGGGGGGGGGGGGGAACTACCACACGGCCGGAAGCCTTAGCCAATTCACAAACAGTAAAGCAAGCAAGTAAAAAACAACCAAAGTGAGCACAATCACAAAACATAATAAAGCATGTGGGATAAAACAATAAGGGTGGTTTCTCCCTTCCTCCAACTAGGCTCACCATTAGCCTATGGCCGGCTACCCTTTGGGTACAGGGTCTGCGGCCCAGAGCATAGCTCTATGAACACCCGACCCCAGGTGTTCCCCTACCTTCACCTGAGCCGTCAGCCGGGGCTGGGAGGCAGAAAGGGTCTGGCACAGGTGGGAATAGGCTTGCAGGGCCGACGGGGCTTGGGACGCCCCGCTCTCCTGCGAATAACCAGAGAGAGAAAATCTTCTGTCTTCGCAGTCAGGACTGCAGAAAAACTCTGGGTCTTCTGGGTAATTCCTGCCATTTTATGGGCCGGGAGGAGCCACAAGTCTTCCTGCAGTAGACTGCGCCACTTGGTGGCGGATTACCCAAATGTGAAGAATTACAGATGATAAATAAAACCCATAGTAAAAGAAGGCAGAGGACATTACCTGGAATCCACCTTCATTAAGAGCTCGTGCTCCATAAGCAATTCTTGTGCCATCTTCCAGAGTAGGGGCCACAGAAGGATGATGCTTCCATCTCTGAAATTCTTTAAAGGGACTCAAGTATGGATTCTGATAATCAAGACCAACCTGCAACAAGTCACATCATCGCAATCATGAGAACATTGTGTTCATACTGTAGGTCTGCTGAACACCTTAAACACAATAAGCCCCAGGACATCCCAAACTGAGGTGCCTCGCTCCTGCCTATCGAGTGCTAGGAAACTGTTAATACTCGCCCTTTTGGGATTCTCCTGCGCAGTAATGGCATCCTTTTCTTCCGCCAATCAATATCGCAGGTGTGCATGCGGCATGTGCAAACCTGATTAGATCCCAAACCTTGTAAAGAAGTGGGCTGTCCAAAATCAGCATATCTATATTCTGTTTTGACCTTAGGTCTGCTTTACGCTTAATATTATTGAAAAACTAGAAATAAACTGAAGGGGGGGGGGGGGGCATTAAGTACTGTATTTTCCAGGGAAAATACAACTATGTTCCCCTAGCCTATAGCTCTAATCTTTGCAGAAGGCATTGCATGATGGCTAAAAGCATGTCGAACATCAGCAAAACTTTAAAAGCAATCCACCACACAAGTTAAAGCAGAACAAAACCCAGGAATTAGACTTTCCCAAGTTTTGCTCCGTGGCTCCAGTGCACCCCAAATTAGGATACCCCGCTGTTTGACCCCCCCTCCCAGTTTGTCCATAAAAACTCACCTTCCCATGCTCCAACGGTACATGTGCGGGCTCTTGCCCAATGAGAGCAGCCTGCTGTGACTATGTCATCGGCAAGGGAATGTCATTGACTTAAATGGCTGGGGCGGTAGCGTGTGCACAACACCGGAGGTACAGGGAATGAGGCAACTCGCACTCCCAATTCAAAACAATGAGAACCACCAGCTCTCATTAGACAAGTCTGCACATGTGCCACTGGAGCGTGGAAAGATGAGTTTTTATGGGTATACTGGGGGGTTTCACACAATGGGGCATCAGATTCCAGGCTTGTAGCTGGTGGGTTTTGTTCCTCTAAGGTTTTTTTTTTTTTAAAATAGGGTGTGCAAGTAACCCCTTCATTTGCTATCAGTAGTGTTTTTGAACATTTTTAATATCAGAACACCAAACACAGATTATTTCCAACTGTATACATTATATTCTTACATTCTTTATGTGCATTTTGAAATCATTTTAACACCGGATAGACATGTAGCAGGGAGTAAAGCATGAATTACTGCAGACACTGCAGGAGAGTATAGGTGCCACTGGCCATGATGCTGCAAGTGTATATAATCTTGGGATGGCAGCATCATTTGAAGTTAAACTCACCCCTAATGGGCCAAGTTGAGTACATCCTTTTTCCCATGAAAAAAAGGTTTAGAAGCCCTGCTTTACAACATAAATTAACCTATGTCTCTGAAGTGAAAGATTCTTGAAGAATGTAGGCTTATAGACTGTACACAATATGAAAGTGTAGGAAATGGGTCATCTTTTGAGATTACCTACCACAAAACCAAGTGCAACGAGTGGTTCTCCCTCATTTAGATGATACAGGAAAGATCCACCATAACTGTGTCTGTCCAGAGGCCAGCCCACCGTGTGCTCAACCAGGCCAGGCTTCCATTTCTTCTCATCAATAAGCCACAGCTGAAAAATACAAGAGCAACGATGCAGATCTCCGGGTCATCAATACACAACATAAATAGAAACCTGCGAAGGCCAGATTGTGACCTGCCATTCGAGGCTCCTATATTAGTACTTATCACCCTACACAGTACATATCACCCTTGGATATCTCTAGTATTGGATGGCTGCCCAGAGTGCAGCTAAGGAACATTAAACATCACATCAATGTGGGGCTGTCTGACTGGCAGGGGAGAGTTACAGCCCTGGTGTCGAATCTTGGCAGGAAGTGGCGATTGGAGGCAAGCACTGGGAGGGGGGACAGAGAGATTGTAATGTCCTACAGATTCTAGTAGGAGAAGTAGGCAAATTATAATACCATTTTGTGATTACTCACCTGTAAAATGGGTATTATAAGTATGTCACACACCCCGCATTCAATATTCATGACATGTGGGTTATAACCAGTAGAGGACGAACTTCTGCAGAGAAGACAGGAAAAAAGAAGCCCCTCCCGGTCCATAAATACCTGGGACCTCCCACACATTCCCCAGTATAGGACAGCAGTAAGGGGACCAGGAAGAGCCAATTATAACAAACTTAACAATAAAAGGTTCACCATATAAAGGATCCAAAATACAAAAGGGCGGGATGAAGCGGGGTGTGTGACATACTTATAATACCCATTTTACAGGTGAGTAATCACAAAATGGTATTATTCTAAGTATGTCACACACGCCGCTTCCAATATTCATGACATGTGGGACATCCAATAGCAGTGTCCATCAAGGGTGGGGATCCCGATATGGCAAAAATGCACAAATTTAAACCACTGCCGCTTGCAGAACCTTGCGGCCAAAAACATCATCCGCTGAGGCCCGCACATCAACCTTATAAAACTTGGAAAAAGTATGAACGGAAGACCAAGTAGCAGCCTTACAAACTTGTTCAACAGAAGCCTGGTGCTGAAAGGCCCAAGAAGCCCAAACAGCACGAGTAGAATGAGCAGTGATCTGAAAAAGGGGTAACCTTCCCCTTGACAGTATAGGCCCCAACATTGGCCTGGCGTATCCATTTACTAATGGTAGACTTGGCGGGCGCCAAACCTTTCCTGGGCCCGGAGGGCACCACGAACAAGGCGTCCGTCTTACGAAAAGGAGAAGTAGCCACCAAATAGTACTTCACACAACGAACCAGATCCAAGAGTGCAGAACCCCCTCGTCATTGCTAGGCTTAGGACACAAGGAAGGGAGAACTACATCCTGATTGAGATGGAAGGCAGAAACCACCTTAGGAAGGAAATCTGTCTTAAAGCGAAATACCACCTTCTCCTGGGGCTTCTCAAAGTAAGGCGCCTGAATAGACAGAGCCGCCAACTCAGAGACACGCCGAACAGAGGTAATAGCCACCAAAAAGGCAACCTTTTGAGTGAGCATATAAAGTGCAACATCCTGCACCGGCTCAAAAGGAGGCCCCTGGAGGGCCGACAGAACCAAATTCAAATCCCAAACGGGCACCAAAGGCTTTCTAGGGGGCCGCACATGAGTGACCCCCTGGAAAAAGGTCTTAACCAGAGGATGCAGAGCAAAAGACCTTTGAAAGAAGACCGCCAGGGCAGAGACCTGTCCTTTCAAGGTACTAAGCTGGAACCCCAGGTCCAGACCGTGTTGAAGAAACTCCAAGATCCTAGGAATCGAAAACACCCTGCAAGGCAAAGCCCTAGCCTCACACCAGTCAATATAGGACCTCCAAGTCCTGTAGTATATGTTAGAGGAAGATCTCTTCCTAGCTCTAACAAGAATCTGAATCACAGCCTCAGACAAACATTCCTCCCTTAAGATGGAGGTTTCAGCAGCCACGCCGTCAAAGCCAGCATTTGTAAATTGGGGTAACGTAGTTGACCTTGAGTGATCAGATCCGGAAACAGGGGCAGCCTGTACTAATCTACCGCCAGCCTTACGATGTCTGCGAACCAAACCTGTCTTGGCCACCTTGGGGCCACCAGAATTGCTGGCGCACCCTCTACAGCCAGCTTGCGCACCACCGTGCCTACCATGGAGAAGGGGGGAAACAGGTACAGAGAAAGAACAGCCTCCAAGGCAAGAGACATGGCGTCCACTGCCAGGGCCAGAGGATCCTGAGGCAGAGACACAAACTTTGAGAGCTTGTGATTGTGACGCGAGGCAAAGAGATCCACCTTGTGGTTGAGAGACCATTCCCCTCGGCGAGAGGATCCCCTGCTCAGGGAGTCTGCCTCAGTGTTTTCCACTCCCGGAATGTACACTGCTGAGATGCATGGAACATTGCTCTCCGCCCATGCAAGAATCAGAGAAACTTCCCTGAGGGCACTCCTGCTGCGAGTCCCTCCTTGGTGATTGGTGTAAGCTACCGCAGTTCGATTGTCTGATCGAACCTGAACTGGTAAGCCCCGCAGGTGATGCGTCAAGCATGACAGAACCAACCGAACAGCTCTCAGCTCCAAGCCATTGATGGGGGTGTGAGCCTCCCGAGGACCCCACAGCCCCTTGAACTGATGTGTCTTCCAAAAACCTCCCCAGCCCGACAGGCTGGCATCCGTGGTAACCGTCTCCCAACAAGGGGTCAGAAAGGATCTGCCCCTCATCAGATTGCTTGGTTCCAGCCACCACTGAAGGGACTGCCGAACCCGGGGAGACATCAGGAATAACTGATCCAATGACTGCGGACATCTGTCCCAGGCCAACAATAGATGGAGCTGGAGCGACCTCATGTGGAAGTGAGCAAAGGGAACTGCCTCGAAGGAAGCCACCATCAATCCCACCAGTCTCATCCCTAACCGGATAGAAGGACGAGGTTTGGACAGGAGAAGACGTATCAGATCCTGAACCATCTGCACCTTGGACTGAGGTAGGAACACCCTGGTCCGAATGGTATCCAGATTCATGCCCAGAAACGAGATCTCCCTTGAGGGGGAGAGAGAAGACTTGGGATGGTTGATCACCCAGCCGAACCTCTCCAGCGTTGCCACCACCAAGCTGGTGTCCAGCTCCGCCTGACAGAGAGGATGCCGTAATGAGGAGGTAGTCCAAATACGGCACAATGTGGATGCCCTGGGCTCTGAGAAGGGCCATTATGCCCGCCAGCACCTTGGTGAACACCCTTGGTGCCGAAGTCAACCCGGAAGGAAGGGTCACAAACTGAAAGTGCTGATCTCCCACCACAAACCTGAGAAATCTCTGGTGTGCTGGGAAGATTGGTACATGAAAGTAAGCATCCTTGATGTCTATGGACGTCATTGATGACTGCAGAGTCTCCATGCGGAACTTCTTGGTTCTGATGAACCTGTTGAGAAGCTTCAAATCCAGAATCAGTCTTATGGATCCATCCTTTTTGGGAACCGTGAAGAGGATGGAATAATAGCCCTGGCCTCTCTCTGAGAAAGGCACCGGGCATATGACATCCATGACCAGAAGATTCTTTACTGCCAACAGAAGCCCCTGCGCAGCCCGGGGGTCCGAGGGCACCCGAAACCTTAGGAATCTGGGAGGAGGCCGGCACTCGAACAGTTTGTACCCGGAAGAGACCACTTCCAAGATCCATTTGTCTGTGACCTCCTGGACCCAGACCTGGAAGAAGCGCCGCAGCCGTCCCCCCACCCGCAAGGCGTCCCCTCATTGCTGAGCTGTCTTGGCAGCAGGCTTGGGCTTGGAACCCCAGTTAAGGCCTGGACGTGCGTGTCCTCTGCCTCTGTTCCAGGAATCACCTCTGAAGTTAGAGTAGGCAAAGCCTCTGCCTGCTCTGGCACCGCGAAAGGAAGGATTGAAGGAGCCGCCCCCCCGAAAGGGGCGACTCTGCTTCTTACGCTGAGGTAACTTTCCACCATTCGCCACTGAATCCAATTTATCCCCGAATAGCCACGTACCCAGGAAGGGTAGCGCTGTGAGAGATTTCTTAGCCACAATGTCAGCCGCCCACTGGCGTAACCAGACCGATCGGCGAATAGCCACCAGCAAAGCCGAGGTTCTACTACACATAATAATTGTGTCGTCCATAGCTGATAAAACAAAGGTCATAAATAATTCACACCGCTTAAGGGCTGAGAATTCATCACAGGCCGGATTAAGCTGGGAACCACTCAACAGGTCCCTAACCACAGACCTGGTAGCCACAGTCGCGAGCGCCGAGGCACAAACAGGCCGCAAGGCTGAACCCACACTGGCAAAGGCATGGCATTCCATCTGATCCATGCGTTTGTCCTCACCATCTTTAAGAGTGGTGGCGTCTGGAGAATGTACAATGGAGGTGTTGGACAATCCCAGAACGGGCGCATCGACCAGTGCTTCACCGCGTCCACCGGGAAGGGATACCTTCTATCCCATCCTTGAGGAACACAGGGGAGCCGGCTAGGCCTCTCCCATTCCTTAAGAATCATGCTTTCAAAACGATTCTGATTTGGGAACTCCAAGCGAGGCTTAGAAGACCCAAAGAATTCCCCCTTCTGCAGTGGGGACTCTGCTGTCGGAGAAATAGCCAGTACCTCAAATAGGTGGGCCAGGACTTTGGGGGTAGCCACGGCATCCCCCAGCACCTGCCCAGCATCAGCATCAAAAAACTGCTGATCCTCAGCATCAGATTCCTTAAACAATTCCCCCTCCTAAAGTGGGGAATAATCAGACCAATCAAGGGAATCATAGTCATCAAAATCCAGTACCGGCACGGCCGGCGACGTATGCCTTCTCTTAGCTGGGGCCTTTCTGGGCACAGAGCTAGAAATAAATTTTTCGATGTTGGCCAGCCTAGCACATACATCAGAATGCGACTCCCCGCTAATGACAGGGTCACTTGGGGTACGGATAAGGCGGGGTGGGGTAGGAGATGAGATGGGCGGCACGGACCCAGACGCCTGGAACCCCGACTGCCGTGTTATGGCCTGTTGAGCACATGGTATGCAAATTAGTACATTCCCCCCCGTAAGGGGTACCCCACAACCCATGCACTGCCAGGATTGTCCCGAAGGGAGCCCGAGCCCGGTATCCTGGGGAGCCTCCATATGGTGATTTTAAGGTAGTCGCAATGACCCGAGGGAATTATGCTACAAGAGCTACCCGGGATGCCCCTTTAAGTCCCTAGTGGGAGGATTTGTAGGACCCCAATCTATCTCCAAGGGACCCTAGGAGCGGGAGAACCCCCTTTCAATGCAATCGATAGGGAGTCCTCCTGAAAGACACACTGGGAAGGGGCCTGAGAAGGCACACAATCATGCACATGTCCATACAAACAATATAAAAATATATACATATATCTATATACACATCTATCTAAACATAATTAGAAGACCTGCGCTGCCCCAACACGCTAGAACGGGGCGCAAGTAAACAATGAAAAAGTATAGGGGCCCCGCAGGGCACTCACGGCCAAGAAGATGGCGACCAGCCAGCGATCGACAGAGAGAGGGGGAGAGGAGAGGCGGGCCAGCACAGATCGCGCGCCACGCCTGGCCCCGCCCCTTCCATCAGTAACTGAGAGACACGGATCCCAGCAAATAGCGCCAGAGGCAGAGGGGGGTGAACGCCCGGCCCGCCCCCTGCTCTAGCACACCTGAGGGGAAGAAGCTCCCCCAACAAAAGAACAGCCTCCAAGGCGGCCAAAAGGCCTAACGTAAAAAGAGACAAGTGAAGCAAAAGCACACGCCGCACACACACATACAAAAATAAAATAAGGTTATGAAAGAAGGAGGAAAGCCACACCATAAGGTAAAAGGGAATATCAGGGACAGGGCATCCCAACCAGGATCACCAACCTGGATACCGCCTACCCCTTAAAATGGGGTCTCACGGGAGAGCATGGCTCCCTAAAACACCTCTAAGATGTAATCTACCGTCACCTTCAGCCAAGGCTGGGAGACGTATATGGGACTTAAATAAACAAGGTCCGGACAGAAATAGAGATAAATTGGCCGGGGGTAACCCCGGCTTACTTGCAAGGAGGAGACACAGCCATCTTTTGACTTACTGGGGAATGTGCGGGAGGTCCCAGGTATTTATGGAACGGGAGGGGCTTCTTTTTTCCTGTCATCTCTGCTGAAGTTCGCCCTCTACTGGTTATAACCCACATGTCATGAATATTGGATGCGGGGTGTGCGACATACTAATATAATATATATATTAACAGCTTCATCAGGTCATGAATGTGCTTGTTCTAAATGAAAAATGATTGGCAAGCAAAGTAACAAATCCCATAAGGCCTCCCCCCCCCCATTTATATTTGTTTTCTATTTTCCAGCTGAAACATCATTTAATTAGCACGGTTTTAAGAGAAGGGTCATTACCTCTTTCAGTCCTATAGCATATGTTTGTGGTTCACAATTTTCTCTGAGATTGAATTTCTTGTACAACTGTTTGGCAAGATGCCCATGGCAGCCTTCTCCAAAGATGGTAACCTTGGCGTGCAGTTCCAGCCCCCGTTCAAATGTGGGCTACAGGAAACAAGGAAAAGTAATATGTGGTATAAGAGAAATGCCATAGAAAATAACTTCCTAGAGAAAACTAAACCCCACAATCCTATAGGCCAATAGCATAGTGCCATTAGGAATATGGTCACAACTTATGGTATATCTGGATCACAGAGCTTCAGTCAGCACAATATATTTGTTACCTTTGGCGAGCCATCCTTGGAAATGCCCACATCGTTTGTCGCTATGCCTTTAACACTGCCATCATCATGGAAGAGTACCTAGAATCCAGGAAAATATTTCAATAGAACAGACACAGCTACAATAAACTGGAAGCAAACCCATCTTTATGCCAATTTTTGACTCATTATGACCCTTACAAGGAACTTACTTTGGCAAGAGAATGAGTGAATGAGGGAGGGGGGCAGATTTAGCAGTTTCCTGGCTCCCTCCGGGGCATTCAGAATCGGGATGTCCCGCTGTATGAAACCCCCCAGGTCACCAGGAAACTCGCCTTTCCGTTCCAACGGCGCATGCATGTACTGGGGCAGCATCCCCGCTTATCCCTTTAGCAGGACACATGCCCGCACCAGGTATTTGTGAATGGCTGGCGCAGGCTGTTGGAGGGTAGCGGGGGATGCGGCCGTCTGATTGGACGAGTGGCCACGCATGTCTCGTAGGACCGGGAAGAGCAGAGTTTCCTGGTGACCTGGGGGGGGGGGTTTCATACAGCGGGGCAATCGGGGTTCCCCGGGCGCAGGGACCAAAACCCAGGATTGGCAAAATTTAAAGAATTGTCCACTTTAAAGAGGAACAAAAAAAATGTCACCTTCTGTGTGGATCGGCAAAAGAACTCAACTCTTTCTGGTTTCCACATAGGCCACTAAGCCAATCAACAGCGTTTGTTTGAAGGGGTTGTCTGGCTGGACTGGCCATTTAAGCCAGAAATATTTCATCAAGAGCAGCAGCATGATGTTAAAGTGGACCAACACCCAGGGGTGATCGGCCCGGAAATCTATAAGATTCCCGGGCCGATCACCTCCCACCCCGCGGGACATCTGAGATCGGGATGTCCCGCGGGGTGAAACCCCCCAGAAACCCCAAAAACATCTTACCTGATCCGCCGCCTCCCGCGCGCCCCTCCAGACGTGCGCGTGCCCGCGCCGGCCCTCTGTGAATGGCCGGCGGGGGCGCGCGCGCGCCGAGAGTGACGCGCGGGAGGCGGCGGCGGCTTGGACGTTCCGTGCTCCATTCAAGGCGGTAGCAATGGGACCAAAATCACATCCACGTATTTGTGCTTGCAAACAGTGGATGGCTTCCTTTAAAGCAGACCCACAACTGGAGGTCAAACAAGGCATTAATTTTGCCATTTTGCAGTAATAAGTCTCCTTTTTGCTGGTTTTATAAGAGGAAGCCTGTGAGCTTAAAGTGGAACAAAACCCAGGAATTTGACTTTCCCAGACCTTGTTTTGTGCCCTTCCACTGTGTGAAGCCCTACAGGAATCCTAATAAAAAATAAATAAATAAAAAAAAAAAAACTCACCTTGCCACGCTCCAATGGCGCATGCGCAGGCTCTCGTTCAATGAGAGCCTTCTGCTGTGTCTACATCATTCGGCAGGTGGCTCCCATTCAAATCAATGGAGAGCGCACGCTGCCGCATGACAGACACGGCAGACGGCTCATGCGCTGTTTGTGTGAGGGCTGTTATCACAGCAGGCAGCTCTCATTGGACAAGTGTCCATGGGTTGCTGGAGCATGGTGAGGTGAGTTTCTTCGTGCTTCCTGCGGGGGTTACTTTCACACAGCGGAGCACCCCGATTTGAATCTTTTACATTCCAGGCCAGCCACTGGTTTTGTTCTGCTTTAAAGTGCAACTTAATCCTATTTGTCACCCCACATACCTCCCTCCAACTGTCCCAGGAGGATCCTTTCAATTAACTTACCATCTCCACCAAGTACTACACACTGGAGGTACATGTAAATCACACAGGTCTCTTTACTATCATGGGCCCATTACTATCGTTCATTCTCCAAAACACCAAAGAATTTTCTGTCAGACAAATTTAGCCTTTGGGGCCACAGTTAGCAAAAATAATGTTTAATGGAAAGTGTGGCCCTATGGTGCTGCCCCCCCTCCCCAACTACTGCACCTGTGATTGTAAAACGCCTTTGCTGAATATTGGCAGTGAGATCTGACCTATGCTGGCGCACCAAAACTCTGCATGAAAATGTTCCTTTAATATGAAGCATTGGGAAAGTCCTATTGGCATTGTCCCCATATGCTGCACCATGGAAATCCAGCCAACACTGCTGACTGGTGCACCAGGGAGTGGAGGGGATCTTTCTGAGGGGAGCACTTGCTGAGAACCAGGGGGAAGGGGGGCAGGCTACTCCAAAGACCTCATTAAAAAGGGACAGTCCAGTTAATATTAAAGCGGAACCCGAGATTTTGATTATCCTGGGTTTTTTTCTTTGCCCCGGACATCCTGGTGTGGGAGGTCCCGCTGTGTTAAACCCCCTAGATCGGCCATACAAACTGACCTTTCCCCAGTCATGCGTGGACTCTCATCCAATCAGAGCCATTTGCCATGCATATTTAATGCTCAGAAACGGCTTTGTTTATGGCAATCAGTAGGGAAAGTGACTGCATCCCCAGCAGTGCAGCGATGTTCAGGAGTGCCAACGGGAGGTCCATCTGGCCTACTAAATTATTTTAAACAGTCAAATATTATTCCTCTAAGAAAAAGTCTAGAAGGCCTGTGACCTACTAATTTGGTAGCATTTATAAATAATCTCTGTACTCAGTTTAAAATTTCTTGTTGCTAGGGGGTACTTGGTGTAAAAAGGTTGAAAACCACTACGACTCTGTACTAAAATGTTATGAGTTTCCACATGCATCTGAAATGCAGATCCTCTCTATTTACAGGCAGAACTCACATCTGGTGTGACCAAAAGACAATGAATACAATTTTCAGGCAAGGGGGATGAGGTGCAGCACAAAAATCTAAAAATCTTTAAAAGAAAACAAAAGTGCATACCTCTGCTGCAGCATAGCCGGGGTAGATTTCAACCCCCAAAGCCTCTGCCTGCTCTCCCAGCCAGCTGACGAAATGTCCGAGCCTTACAATGTAATTGCCATGATTGTTCATGGGGAGTCCTAGATAAAACAGGAAAGATCTTTAAGTGCTAAGGTGACGAGATTTCTTGCTAACAGTAACACAGTGACCAGGTTAGTTGTTTTTTTTTCCCCTTTTCATTTGGACTCTACGGAGATGACCTTGTCAAAGTCAACAGAAAGTGAATGTGGACAGGACTCTGGTCACAAGGACAAACTGAGAGGTAATCCTAAATGACAATTCCACCTTCAGCCTCTATTGCACACTGTATTGGTGTGCTGCCAGCATTACCTCCTGTACATTCTGCTATGAGTATACAAATAAAACCGCAGCATGCTTCCCCTCTTTATAATAAATTTGCCTGTCAACTACGGTAGGCTATACAATCCAAAGGAAAAGTGCAGACATTCTGATTGGAGTTTAATATCACAATGTCACAAGTAACAGGTACCTGTCTCGCTGTGTATGATACTCTGCTGCATACAATATTTCTCCAGAACCTTACTTGGGGTAAAAGTTGGACAAAACCCGGGAATTTGAGTTTCCTGGATTTTGTTCAATGTCCCACTGTGTGACACCCAGGAAACAAAACCTCCCTCAGTAGACGGCTCTCATTCAAATCAATGGGCACAACGCTGGGGATGTGGCAATGTCCCAATGTGTGACACACCCCCAGGAAACAAAACCTCCCTCAGTAGACGGCTCTCATTCAAATCAATGGGCACAACGCTGGGGATGTGGCAATGTCCCACTGTGTGACACACCCCCAGGAAACAAAACCTCCCTCAGTAGACGGCTCTCATTCAAATCAATGGGCACAACGCTGGGGATGTGGCAATGTCCCACTGTGTGACACACCCCCAGGAAACAAAACCTCACTCAGTAGACGGCTCTCATTCAAATCAATGGGCACAACGCTGGGGATGTGGCAACATACGCTCCCTATTGTAAACAATGAGAGCTACCTGCCAAATTACGTCATAGAAGTAGCTCTCATTGGACAGGAGCCCACGCATTTGTTGTTGGAGCGTGGTGGGGTGAGTTTTTTTGGGGGGAAAAGGGGTATCACACAGCGGGGCATCCTGATTTTCCTGTGGAAAATCCATTGGCCGGCCCTGGAGTCTTTTAGATTCCAGGACAGCCACTGGTGGGCTTTGTTCCGCTTTAAATCATCACGTTTGTTGACTATTTTCAAGATGCCAGTTTGCTCTGTATGTAGATAGGTGGCCAGCGTGTCAGCTAGGCAACATGGATGTCATGACTATATCCCATCTGGCCCCTGTGACATCCATTACATTTCTCACGCAGTCACCATAAACAGGAAGAAAGGCATGTGGGTCACAGAGAGCAAAAAGAAGATTAACGCCTCTTAAGCTTTTCACTGATAAATATTTAAAAAAGCAAAAGGACATCAAGTTATGGGGGTAAGATATTCGTGGGAGCATGCAAGGGAAGCCTCATGTCCTTTCTACAAAACCCGTCCACTCTGTATATGAACAGAACTTTGGACTGGACCTTGTTTATTAACTTGATGGCTTACATGGAAATACAACAGCTAGGCTTGAGGCAAGTGCCATGCAGCCAGACAAAGAGAACTCTGGGATTGCTGGCTAGCCGTTCCATGTGCAAGAATGCGTGGTCCAGTACAGTAATGCTGCCAAATTTTGATGGGATGGGAGTTGAAAGGGGACAAAGACCTTTTTTGAATTTTAGGTCTACTTTAATATAGTTTAGAAAACTGTGCAAAATTTTCAGTAGGACTCAGTATAGCTATTCCTTCCTTCTGTCTCTCTATGGCACTTACCAAAGCTCTGCTCGGGTTGGTAGTTTTGGATTAATCTGTAGCTCTACATCATAGTTTTACATTATTTTACCTTTAGCCCAGATACAGTGGAGCCTTGCAAGGCCTTAATCATTTCTGATACATCTAGCAGTGAAGTAAATAGGAGCAGCAGTAGCCTTGCTGTGCCTTTTCTAGAGGCAGGAAGATCTTCCCAGCCACCACCCAGCTTGGTCTGGATCGGGCCACCTCTCAGAAGACTTGCTCTAGTGCAGCACCAGCTCCTGAGCCCTTTTCACAGAGACTTTGGGCACACTTTCCTTGGTGGCTTCAGGGAAAGCTCCAGCTCAGAGAAAGTGGAGTACTGCCAGTGTGAGAGATGCCAGAAAGGGGCAGAAGCCTAGTACGGAGCCATTTATCTCACACTTGAGAGACAACTAGACTTTATCACACAGATGCTCTTGAATGTAAAGGTTTGTCTTATCACCCGCTGACTCGATCCCTCATGTACCTGAGGGCTGCAGCACTCCTGTATCATCCTGTATTGTTCCCATACGACCCTGATCTGCATGCCAGCATCCACCGCTGATGTTGAATAATTACCTGGACCAACAGCCTGGCACACCTGGAAAAGAAAGGTAGCGGCCATTTTGGAGCCTCCTCCCAGCATCTCAGCCATGCTGCTCCCTGGATTCAACTGACATAACTGACAATGCAAAGTAACCGGAAGCCCAGCAGCACTTCCTGTTTGTAGGCAGCCTGCAAATGCATGAGCCGCCATATTGTTTTTAAAATGTATCACGGAGTTAGAAAATGGTAAATTAGTTTTCATGTGCAGCAATCTAAATTGCCCAGGGGAGGGATGCATATGAGCACTGTTTCTTGTGTTGGTCTGGTTCAAGTCATTTTTGACTGTTGGTCCGCTTTAAGTGATGCCAAACAAGGCAGCCTATCCCTCCTGACTGATAGAAGGGGCACTAACCAATGCTGACCTGGAGCTCACAGAGTTGAAACCAGGCTGTAGCCTGCAGGTAGTCAGGTCATTTATTTTTTTTAGATAAAATATCAGTTACTACTGAATCACACTCCCCAAGATGAAACAGTGGCAGATCTTTTTACAAGAAGAGGCTTTGATCATTTTCAGACATTTTTCTGGACTTTGTCCCCTACACACTTCTATCCAATAAGGTGTGGCAATGAAAAGGCTGTGCCGCCATGCTTTCGCGCACGTAACTTCTGCTGCCGCATCACAGTAACTTGTGCTACAAATACATGAATCAGATGAACCTCTGACCTTCCTCAACAATCTTTAAAAGCCACAGTGTAGCGCTGTGTAAATCTTTGATAATGTACAAAAAAGAGAAAAAGATCGCACCAACACCATTATATGGTGGTGTGCTAAGCAGTGCAGGGTAAACAGACCAACTGTTACTAGTACACTAAAAGTAAAAGAGCGGGGGGTCCCACACACCCACCCAACCCTAACACAGAAGCACCACCAAACAGCAAAATGGACCAAATTTATTAGTACATATAATTACATTGTATACTACAAACTATATGACAATGTTAAAACCAATTAAAAAACACATAAAACAATTAACACCAAGGAGGGGGCACAGCAGAAGGGGCAGGGCCAATATGACCCAATAACAACGCTGCTATAACTACCTAATAGCAAGGGTCCTAAATTATACTAATAATGTGCATGATTTAAAAAAATCCAATAACCTGTGCTATAAGTGCTTTAACAAAAATCCATTATACTAAATAGTGACCTAATACATATATAACCCTATGAATGATTTAAACATAACATAATACTATGAACACACTACCTCACTAAACCTAATAGAGGACTCACCAGGTGGACATGTGCCAAATGCAAAGGAAACTATAAAGGAATCAACATGAATGAAGCAGACTCAGATGAACAAGCCCCCCTCCTTACCATCAACGCGTTTCGTGACGTCACAGCGTCACTTTGTCGAGGTGTGTGAGGAGTCCCTACACCTGGCACCCCTATTTAAACTCACTGCGCCCCCTTCTGCTGTGCCCCCTCCTTGGTGTTAATTGTTTTATGTGTTTTTTAATTGGTTTTAACATTGTCATATAGTTTGTAGTATACAATGTAATTATATGTACTAATAAATTTGGTCAATTTTGTATAGCTATTACTGTTTGGTGGTGCTTCTGTGTTAGGGTTGGGTGGGTGTGTGGGACCCCCCGCTCTTTTAGTGTACTAATCTTTGATAATGGTTAGAGCTATTTAGCAAATTTGTAGTTAAATAAGAAAAGGAGTCCAAAAACATTTACATGGAGGGCGAGTGGCAACAAAACAGCCCGAAGCATTGATGATTAGTAATAGATTTTCTCACAAAACAAAAAAAATTAAAGGCAGTACATGCATGCTCTGATAAAGTAACAGTGTGGTCATACATCCAAGCTACTCACCTGGTAGAATCGGCACAGGTATTCTATGCTTTTCCGTTAGGATTCCAAACTTATCTCCAGTCACCTTCGTCTTCAGTGGAGCCTAGTGTTTTGGTTTTGGAGGTGGAACAAAAAAACATTAAACTTCATCCAAATTACATCATCCTAGGTTGATTAGAGAAATTCAAGTTATTACTACTTCTAATGATAAAATCAACATGGCCGAACTCCAAACACACACAAAACAAAATAAGGGCAGGTTTTTGTGCAGTAGCAAATTGGCACAGGCAGATTTTGGCCCAAAGCCTGCAGCTGAAAATAACAGAATCCTGCATTTCGCACAAAGTTTACAACGCACAGGGAAAATACAGTACAACACTGAGGCATGACAATTCCTATACATTGCATTCAATAAGGTAGGTGTAATGGAGACTAATTTATTATTTTAATATTTAAGTATATAATATATTAATAAATTACTACATACCCCTCTCTCCTTCCAGTCTGGGAAAAGTTCCTCCAGAGCTCGGGGTTCCAGGCAGGCGCCGGACAGCGTGTGAGCCCCAATCTGTGCTGCCTTTTCTACCAGACAAACCCGCAGCTCTTTGTCATTCGCAGCTGCGAGCTGCTTTAACCGTATGGCTGCCGACAGGCCAGCAGGGCCGCCTCCGACAATCACCACATCTGCCTCTTCTGCAAAGCGTTCCATACCAACGCCTTGTGAAAAATGAAAGAGTCAAAAAAAAGAAAAAAAAACACACAACATTTATATAAAACCTTATGTTATCAAAGTTTATAGAGTAGAGCGTCGAACTCAAATACACAGCAGGCCAAAATGTAAAACTTGATAGCAGGATCATTTTAAAGTGGACCAAAACCCAGTGCAATCGGCCTGGGTATCTGTAAGATTCCCTTCCCCGGGGCATACACTTACCTTGCTTCCCGGTCCAACTGCGCATACACGAGCCACATCCTCGCTATCCATCTAGCAGGGCACGTGCCCGCGCCAGCCATTTGTGAATGGCCGTCACAGGCACACTCCCTGTAAGAGGGAAGTGCGGGATGGAGCCGCTGGCCTTCGACGGCATGACGTCAGCAGCTCCGAGCACGCCGAGTGGCCATGCATACACCATAGGACCAGGAAGAGGTGAGTTGCGCTCGCGATTGAGGGGGTTGGGGTTCAGACAGCGGGCCCAAGGGGAAAGGATCAAAACCCAGGATAGTCAAAATCCTGGGTTTTGGTCCACTTTAAAGGGGACATCCACCCTATAAAAAGGGACATTCTATGCAGAGGGTTAACTAAGGGTGCTAACTTGTTATCTCATGTTTGTGTCAAGGGCTGTGTTTCTAATCAATCATTGTCGGTGACAGGAGCTCTGAGGAATATATCTGCTAAATGAAAGGAAACTTCAAACAATGATTATTATTGTTTATTTATATAGCGCCATCATCTTTTATAGCGCTGTACAAAGTGGTAATTACAGACAGGGTAGAAACGCACAGTACATATACCATTACAAATGCAGTGTTATAGAGTTAGAGCCCTGCCCTTGTGAGCTTACAGTCTAAAGGATGAGGGGTGGAGACAAGGGGGAAGGATCACACACAGTCAGTATTGAGCTTTGTGGCATGTGCCACAGAAAATTGGTTAAGCCAGATTATATGCTTGTCTGAATAAGTGAGTTTTAAGGGCACTTTTGAAGGCTTTGAGGGTTGTGGAGTGGCGGATTGGGTGCGGGAGGGCATTCCAGAGGATTGGAGTTGCACGTGAAGTTCTGGAGGTGGGCGTGAGAGGAGGTAACCAGGGTGGAGGACAGGAGAAGGTCGGCAGTAGAGCGGAGGCTGCATCTGGGTTGGTATTGTTGGATTAGAGATGAGATGTAGGGAGGCGCCTGGTTGGAGAGAGCTTTGTAGGCGAGAGTTAGAGTTTTGGTCAGGATTGGCTGTGGGATTGGCAGCCAGTGTAGGGATTGGCAGAGAGGCGCAGAACTGGAGGAGCGAGAGGAGAGATGGATGAGGTGAGCAGCAGAGTTCAGGATAGATTGGAGGGGTGCCAGTCTGTTAGTTGGTAGGCCACAAAGAAGGATGTTGCAGTAATCCAGACGGGATATGACCAGGGCATGCACTAACATTTTAGTGGTGTCAGGTGAGAGGAAGGGACGGAGGCGTGAGATGTTTTTAAGTTGGAGGCGACAAGAAGTGGCCAGGGAGTGAATATGTGGTTTGAATGAGAGTGCAGAGTCCAGAATGACTCCCAGGCTTGATGAAAAACAAAGCCCCTGACACAAACATGAGATAGCAAGTTAGCACACTTAGTTAACCCTTTGTCTGGAATGTCCATTTAAAACGGACCAACACCCATTTTTACGGGTGTTGGTCCCTCTATCTGCTGATAACAAGCAGCTTGGGGGGGGGGGCATCCGGCAGAATGCTAGAGCCCCCTCGCACCTATACACATAGAACACTTGTAAAACGCACCTTCATTATGAGCCAGCACCAGAAAGGAGTCCCGTGATTGGCCACCAGGCGGTCACGTGGACAGATCCTGCTGGTGGCTGGCACAGAGGACACGACTGTGGCCCACATGACCGTATGGCGGACAATCTCGCGACTCCTTTCCCGGCACTGGCTCGTAATGAAGGCGAGTTTTACAAGCATTCTGTGCGTTTAGGTGCGAGGGGGCTCCAGCATTCTGCTTGTTATCAGCCGATAGAGGGACCAACACCCGCTAAAGTAAAAACAGGTGTTGGTCTGGTTTATGTGCCCCTGAAAACTTTTGCCCCATGTGAGTGATCTCTCTTATCCATGGCCAAAGCAGAAGTCACAAGGAACACTGCAGCGTGCACGGGGATGCTAATGTAATTCTCCTAACTTTTTAAGGGGATTTAAAAAACACCACCTCTACAGCCCCCCCCCCCAGTTGGTGGCATCACAATTTTCAATACCTAACTGCACATACCCACATGCACTGCCTTGATGCTGGCTGCTGGTTCAATATCCCACATAACCGCCATGGAACCAAATAGGTTTGCATGATGGCCAGTGGTCACATGGGCTAACAAACCAGTGGCCAGCTGCACTGGAATGCTTGTGAGTGTATGTGCAGCTGCGGGTATCCAAAGAAAGGTGCCCAGGAGGCAGGTAATCAGTTGGTCCTAGAGTCTTCTAGAAACGCGAAGCCGATTCTCACAGGCCCAGTTCCTGCTCACTAGGTAGAAAGACAGCGGTAGACAGCGGTCTACCAGACACGTACTAAACAAGCTACTGTATTGTTGCTCGCAGGCCAAATCTATAGCAACTAGATCCCTCAGCTTTTCTTCCTTTGGACAGTTTAAAGAGACACTATAGTCAAGTCATCATGTCCTAATTCACACGTGATTGCCAGAGACCGTCAGGTTTGATGTGCAAACATGACTGGTCACTGGCAATCAGGTGATTGGCAGCCATACAATGAATGGGGAAGTTGGCTGACTTAGTGGTACTTTAATATAACAACTTTGCTTTCCTACCCAAAGCACTACTCATGGCATAGTGACAAGCATACTCTTTTAGATGGAAAGAGGACCTGGATCAGAAAATGGTAATTAAGCTGTAACAATACCTTCCCATCTCTTGTCCTGCTCACGTGGGTGAATAGTGTAGTGTGTAGTGATGCGGGGGGCGGTGGACGAGGACCATCTCTTTATGCAGGTGCTGGGGAGACAGCTCTTCAGAGGTTTCAAGCACTGCTGCGCTGTAGGTTTAAACAAATAGACTATTTCAATTATCACAAATGACAACTTATAAATTAAATATGTTGCTTTAAAAATCCCCCACAAGAAAATGTTATTTCTGTTAAATGCTCTGTTGGATTAATTTTGTCAACTGCTGCAACACCTTTAAGGCGTCTCAAAACTCCTTGTGGACGGCCCTAGAATCTAAAAGACTCCGGGCCTAGCCGTTAGCCTGCTCCCGGGGCATCCTATAGCGAGATACCCAGCTGTGTGAAATCCTCATGGTCCCCGGAAAGCTCACCTTTACCGGCGGCACTTGCAATGATGTGATTGCTGGCCACAGCCTTCCTGGCATCCCTGCAGCTGCACCCACTCCCGCGTTAGCTTAACAGAATGGCTGGGCCTGGGAGCGCACATTTTAGAAAAGAAAGGCGGGGATGCGGCCAGTCTACAGAATCAGGCAATCTTAAGACCAGCCAAACAGAGATTTCAAAATTGCCAGGGGATGTGGCCTTTTTAGGAAAATGTCCTTCCAATTTCTGGGAACACAAGGGAGAAAGTATTCTCACATAGTCATGGGGGTTACTACAAACATAAAGCAGTTACGTCAGGATCATTTTTCCGTCACCTTTCAAATCACAGAACATTTTTTTTCTCTTGGTGAATGTGAAAACAGAACAAAGGTGAAATGGTACTTAAAATAAACCTGGCAATGGTTGCAAATACAGGAATTAAGGTCAATAAAAAAACTGAATCTGCACTTTTTCCCTTTTCTGTTTTCGACAAACTTTTTTTTCTTGAGAATATGAGGTGCGAGTGGCATTCATGGGGTTTTCAAAAGGTGTTGTGTATGATTTTTAATGAATATATATCCATAAATTTCTGTATCAAACTTAAAAACAGAGACAAGGTGTCATATTATAGTGGCTCACCCACATTTACATCAGGTAACTCGTCAACACTTTTCTTGTCCACTTGGACAGGGGTGGGGTCCTTAGAAGCTTCCTTTGAAGAAGAAGGCAGAAGCTCCTCAATCTAGTCTTGCGGTAGTGGAGCAATACTCCCCAGGGGGCAGCCCTGGAATCCTCAGCCACAAAGTATGGTTTCGGTTGTTTTCGTGGAAAAGCCCGTATTTTATTTCTTTTTTCTTAAACTGGGCCATCGGCATGGGGGGGGGGGGGGCGTTTGATCCACTTTAACAAGTGGGGATGCCAATTTTATACTTTACATCTGCTTTAAAGTGGTCCAAATCCTATTTTGGACAGCATTGAGACAGGCTTGGGGGGCAACCTTGCTACAACATAACATAACCCCTACAACCCCTACCCCTAGGAACCTGGATGCCCCCCCAAGCCTTTCCCAGAGCTGCCCAGCTTCCATTTTCCATTTGCTGGAAAATGGGTATTGGGAAACTTTAAAGCATATCAAACCCCATGCAGCCAAGCCATGTAATCTAAAAGATACCCCTCCCTCTTTATTTCTTTTTCTTCTCCTTTTTTACTATTTCAAAAGTTAAGATATTTAAAACCCCTGCTAGATTGGCTCTTCAGTCTCTTCATACCGGTTTTGCTATTCATGTTACAATCATGTTTTTAAACATAGGCTCTATAATGTTTTTCAGACTGTACTTTTAATGCTTTTAATGTATGTGCTCTTATGTCATAAAGAATTAAGGTCATTGTCCTGGCACACTTAAACGGAACAAAACCCATCAGAAGCCGTCCTGGAATCTAAAAGATTCCAGGGTTGGCTGCTGGCTTTTCTGAATCGGGATGCCCTGCTGTGTAAAACCTCCCTGTAAAAATTCACCTTTCCCCGCTCCAGGAGTTCCAGGAATTCCCTGCTCCAGGAATTCAACCAGGGCCCTTTGCCAAATAACGTAGTCAAGGCAAATGGCACCGCTGGAGCAGGGAAAGGTGAGTTTTATTGGGCGAACTGGGATGGGGGGGTTCACACAGCGAATAGGGATGCCACGGAATAAAACCTGGTTATAAAATAAAAATTCACCTCATGTTGTGCTGTCCTCTGATACAAGTGGCAGGGATGGGTGATGCAAGCACAAGCATTGGGGTGAGGGGGTTTAGCCTACCACTAATGGAGGTGGTGTCTACCGGACACGAGTCTCAGGCTTCGAATTGTGGTCAGGATCAGAAGGGGAGGCAATGAAGGTAGCAAAAAGGAAGAAGTTCCTCTTCCTTTTGGCAACCGGAGCAAAGAGACAATCTGAGACTGACACTGCAGGTAAGCTGCCAGGCAATTGATTTTAAAGTTTGACTGGTTAGTCCCTTTAAACATTTTATTTTTAATCTATATTAGTGCTGACACCCCTTTGCCTTCAGTCTCATTTATGACTGCAGCACGGCATCACTTATTATGGCAGTAATAAGAAGTAACACAATTATACAGACACGCTGGTCTGATCTACGTCATGAAGTATGGTTGCTGAAATAGGACAGGCAGCTGATGACCATATCATGCTACACAACCCCAGAACCTGTATACCTGTGTTCTAATGGATGTTTATTAGGTTAGCTATCTAACAACTGCTCTGAAGGATGGCTGTGGTGGGATCTGGACATCATGAAGGTCTGCCCGTCCCCCTGTTCTAGTTACACAGAGGCAAATACATTAGCTGATCAGGGAGATGTATCCAGGCTTGTTCTGAAGGCAAGTGCAGAGTTGTGCAATACCTGAGAAACAGACAGGTAAACACAGTATTCGGCCTAAATCACCAGAGGCAATTTGTTGCATGTTTATGGCATTTTAGAAGGCACTTCTTAAAGCAGACCCAAACCCTATGATTATCTCAAATGACTTGTATGTTGAATAAATTGCTACAGAATTTCTAAGGGGGGGGGTCTTTCCCTATTAGACAGGCTATTAGACAGGCTTCTTCTAGACACCCCATAAAGTCTGGTGAAAATTATACAGGTATTAGATGACTGATCACTATATACAATAATCACATCTGTGTGTGTGGGGGGGGGGGGGGGTGTAAACTCAGCTTCCATAATGCAGTTGGCATTGTAATGCGTTTTCTCTGCATCTATAATGTCCATGCAATGTGTTTTTTGATGTTAATAAAAAATAGTGTCTCAATGATGTCACTTCAAGGGCACACTTCCCATCGCTGCCATCAGAGCAAGCCGGGTCAAGCGAGAGTGATACGCAGTGACTTGCCTTATAATTATTGCGGGCAAGTAAAAAGGGTGAAATCAATTGGGCAAAAGCCACCTAATCTTGACTTTTAGCCATTTACAGGTGATGATTTCATCTAATGGGTGGCATCCTTCAGAGAACTAGCACATCAACAAACTGCCAGTGTTAAATGAGAACATGGAGATAGCGATCTTAAAGTGGACCAACACCCAGGATTTTGACTATCCTGGGTTTTGGTCCACTTCGGCGGGGCACCCCGATCGGGGGTGTCCCGCTCTCTGAAACCCCCCAGAAACCCCAAAAAACTCAACTCTCCCCGCTCCCACGTGACCGTGCCGTCCAATCCCCGCCGACGTCCAAGCGGGCGACAGCGGCGTCCAAGACAGCGCGTCCGCCGCCGCCTCCCGCGCGTCACTCTCGGCGTGCACACGCCCGCTCCGGTCACTCACAGACGGCGCGGGCGCGCGCACGGCGAGAGTGACGTGCAGGAAGCGGCGGCGGACGCGCTGTCTTGTCTTGGATGTTTTATTAACATCAAAAAACACAAGCGGCGGCGGATCAGGTAAGGAGTTTGGGTTTTTTTGGGGGGGTTTCACCCCGTGGGACATCCGAGATCGGGAGTGAGTGAGGTGATCGGCCCGGGAATCTTATAGATTCCCGGGCCGATCACCCCTGGGTGTTGGTCCACTTTAAAGTCAGTCATGTCTGAATGAATTCTGGACCGGCAGATTAACTCTCTGCAAAACGGGATGCCCGGCTTTGTGAGACCCAGCCGGTCGCCTGCAAACACTTACCCTTTCAGCGGGCCCATGCCGCGTTCGTTGGTCGCATCCCTGGCACCTCGCAGCTGAGGCACACGCTCCGGGGGGCAGCTAGGCTGGGTAGGGGTGGTAGTGCGCTCAAGACCACGGGGAGACTGGGATTGTGGTCGGAGCTCTGTGTGTAAACAAACAAAGCTGTATGCCATGCATTAATATGCATTAATATGCATGGCATACAACGCTAATTGGATTGATTTCAGTTGACCTCCTGAAGAAAAAACCTCATCCCTGTCTGCAGGACAGGAAAGAGCTGAGGGAAGGTATGGAGGAGGAAATGGAAGGGATAGTTTTAAGGGGGATCTGCATTACCTTCCAAAATCCACTGGTGATAGATAGACTGGGAGGCAGCAGTGAGTATCCCGGCTCTTTTAACTGCTCCACACACAATACATGTGATTTACCTTGAACATGCAAAGATATCTATAGGCTGTGTTGCGCCCATCCTGGGTTTTGGTCCACTTCCCCTATGTGAATGCTATGTGAAGCCCCCCCAAACCGCCCAGATCAACTCACCCCGCTCCTACGGCGCATGTGCGGCCGCTCGTCCAATCAGCGCGCTCGGAGCCGCTGAGCTATGCGCGTCAAAGCGGCGTCTTAGCTCAGCGGCTCCGAGCACGCTGGCGGCCGCATCTCGCGCTTCCCTCTAACAGGGAGTGTGCCCGCGCCCTGCTAGAGAGAAGCGCGAGATGGGGCTGCGGCCCGTGCATGCGCCGTTGGACAGGCATTCAGGTAAGGTATGCGGGTGTCCTGGGGGGTTTCACACAGCGGGGCATCTCGATTTTGGATGCCCTGCAGAGAGGGAATGGATTGGCCCGGGAATCTAATTCAATTCCTGGTTGTGTACCTTTGGGATATTCTAATATGATGTAAGCATGGTAGGTATGAAATGCCCCTGTAAGGAGAGCAGGAGGTGCCCCCTTCTTACATAAGCCCTTTGTAAAGTCAGGCACATGAAGGCAATTTGGGGCTGCCTAAAATATGCCCTCTCAGTAACTTATTATTTTTAAATGTTTTATTTTTATAGAATTGGGTGCACCTGATCCACAAATATCCTGATTGTGGTGTGAAAGGAATCCCCATTCATTAACCCTAATGTAAGCAGAGGAGGCTGTCTGACCTTTCCCCCACATTGCAGGGCGGCCAGCAGGGGGCAGTGGCGAGGCTGCTGACAGGACACCCGGGCTGGCATTAGCGGGCAAGGGCATAACATGCCCAGGGGCAGAGATACACTGCACAGTATTACCAGTACTAACCTACCCAGGGGCAGTAACGCCTGCACGGGGGCAGATACAGACACGCAGGGCAGAGAGTATATATATATATATATATATATATATATATATATATATATATATACACACACACACACACGGTGGTGAGAAGGCATCACAGTGGCACAGCTCAGAGACTCCACTCCCCCTCATGAAGCACTGCAAAGCCCAGCATGCCCCGTATAGGGCACAGCTGGGTATACGCAGCACACATGAGGTGACCTGAGGGCAGTCTGCGCCCACCTTACCTTGCAAGTAGCGGCAGAGCAGGGACATGGCGCTGTCGGTGGGGTGGCGGGTCACACTCCGGGACACATACGCTGCAAGCTACTGCAAAGCTCCCTCCAGCACACTGACAACCAGCTTCACTCCACTCCTCTGCGCATGCGCGCAACCGTGCAGAGGCCGCCGGGAAATGTAGTCAGAGGTTACCGAGGCAGAACCATAGTGAAGTAGCAGACGGAGGCAAGTTTCACTTAGCGCCGCCTAGTGCTACTCTCACGCATCGCACAGCTGAGTCTTGCCCGTTTGCTGCGGTGCTCGGCTTTCTAATAAAGTTTAGTTTGTAAAAAAAAACACAGTCTACACGATAGGCTAGGGAGTAGGCTCTCTGTGATTGGCTGTGGAGTTTTTGGAATTATCCCGCCGGTGGAGAAGGCAATGGCGGAGCGAGAGGTGGGTGAGCAGCACGAGCTGCTGGAAGAGGTGGAGCTGCAGATCGATGATGTGAGTGCTGCGGGGAAAGGGGTCCGCACACCTTGCCAGTCATTGGCTGTATTGCTGGTGGAGGAGAGCAGCCTCTCCCTGTGTTATAGTGAATGGGGAAGGGCTTTACAGGTTCTTTCGCAGAGGCTTGGGGGGGGAGTTTTGTTCACCAATTTGATAGAAAATGGTGGACAAGAGCACCCCCCCCCCCCCCCCTAATAAACCCTTGGTATGTAAATGTTAGAAGCAGGGCAATTCCCAGCACTGGAGGTAAAGGAAGCAGCTATATGGGATCGCTGTGATACAGGAAATGGTGCATAGGCACAGGGCTGTATTTCTCAGAAGGCAAACCTAGGCCTGTGCCTAGGGCGCCTATTTGATGGGGGTGCATTGTTGTTGCTGTGCTTTTTTTTTTTTTTTTTCCTACATTTTTTTGTACATTGGCGATTCCGTGCTGCGCCCCCACCCATACTCGGTGGGCTGCAGGCACTCAGTCGGGGCATCAGACCGCCCTGTAGCTCCCAGCCTGCTAATTTCTATATTGCTGTTGGTGCTAACAAGGCCATGTCGTCAGGGCGGAGACAAGCCAATGAGTGCGCTTTAGGCATGTCAGCAGCCAATCAGAACGCACTTGGCTTTGGCCTTGAGCAGGAAGAGGGTTTGTGTGCCGAGTGACTAATCGGAAAGAAGTTCAGCCCCGGAGAGAGATGTGAGTGCAGTCACCAGCCACAGAGCTAAGTGACCCTTAGATGCCGGCAGGTCAGCCAGAGCTGTATAGTACAGCAAATCTGCTATGGGACTCATGGGCCCAGAAAGTGGCTCGAACTAGGCACCACTGGCAGTGACATGTGACTGTCTGTTGCCACTGACTGCCCTCCATAGCTTTGTGTAGGGAAAATCATAACGAGACAATTCCCGCACAGCCAATAATAGCAATATAGCAATATATATAATTCTGGATGCTAGCTGGGGAGGGTTAACCCTTCAGGGTCAAATGCGTCTAGGAAAAACAAATGGTGAGCAACCAACCCAGCTCACCAGAGCCCCCCCACCTCTATCTGTACAGATGAGCAGCTCAACAGAGTAAGGTTACTACAAAAATCACATTTTATTAAGCCAATGAGGACATACATTTAAAACACATAATTAAAACCCCAGCCGTGGGGTGTGGCAAAATATAATGTAATTGGACTATCTCAAAACATGTATTCGTTGAGTCAAGTATGTACATATACCAACACTGACACGTTGCGTGGCCTAAGCATAAGCCACTTCATCACTCTTCACTCTGATGAAGCGGCTTATGCTTAGGCCACGCAACGCGTCAGTGTTGGCATCGTGAGGGTGGGCAAATTGGACCTAATGATACGGTGATGTACACTGTTTAATACCTTTATATATTGAGTTATTTGTACTCTGCCTACATGTGGTTGATCTAAGTATGTACATTTTCTACCATTGATTTATAACATCCAAATGTTTGCCCAGGAATCTACTTCTCTCTTTTATTTCACTCTCTGCACTCACATTAGCACTTAGCACCTGAACACTCACTGGTGTCTGTGCAGTTATATTGGGACATTTGTGTCCCTCTTTTTGTTTCTTTTCAATCTTTTGTTGTTTCACTCACTTTTAGTTTATTTTGCACATTTCTGCAGGTTTTTGCACTGATTTGTTTAGCACCATAGCACATTCTGAGAGCTAGACCCTGTGGCATTCATTATTACTCCAATTATAGTCATTTATATAGACATCACTAGTGTAATTGTTAAAGTGTAAGCACTCTTGCAAATACTTTGTTGTATATATGTACATACTTGACTCAACGAATACATGTTTTGAGTCCAATTACATTATATTTTGCCACACCCCACGGCTGGGGTTTTAATTATGTGTATTAAATGTATGTCCTCATTGGCTTAATAAAATGTGATTTTTGTAGTAACCTTACTCTGTTGAGCTGCTCATCTGTACAGATAGAGGTGGGGGGGGGGGCTCTGGGGAGCTGGGTTGGTTGCTCACCATTTGTTTTTCCTAGTGAAAATCATCATTAGCAATCAAATATTTACCCCTTCTGAAATCAATTTCGGGAATTACCCGATGCTGAATTATTCATGAAGTGATGTGAATATTTGAATATTAATGAGCAGGTCCTCCAGTGTCTTGAGACTTACTTGTTACATGGAGAAGCAGGAAGTCGCAATGCTGTACATCCAGGCTGCAGCTTAACCTCTTCATGCCCAAAGGTAGACCATTTAGGTGGTGCGGTTATAGTCAGGCAGTATCGAGCTTTACCCTATCCTCTTTTCTTCTCTCACTCTTTTATTCTCTCTTCTTCTCAAGCCTCCATCTTTTATTTTCCATTCTTCTGCTGCCCTGCTTCCAATGTCTTCCTTATTCACATTCTCAATCTCTCCTCCATTTTTCACCTTCTGCTCTCCCATTTTTTTTCTTTTCCCCACCTTCATGGTTGTCACTATACTGCGTTCTCCATCTCTCCTTACATTGTCCCTCCCTTATGCTGCTTTCTATCCCCCTCATTTCTCCAAACTTTGTCCGTCTATTTTCCCTCAAGCTTCTTCCACCCTCTCACTTTCACTTCTCTCTCTTGTCCGTTTGTCCTTTTTTCTCATTCTTTTTTTCCAGTTTCCCTCCTTATTGTTATCATATAATTTCCTCTTTCTCCCTCCCTTTTTTTCTAAATTTTCTTTACCATGCCCTTCTTAGGGGTCTGCCTGCTATGCGGTCAAGCAGGGTGCCATCCTAATCTCTGTGTAAAGGCTCACCAGGAGACACCATTCTTTCCCTTTTTTACTTCTGTTTTTCCTTGCCTTTCCCTGGTTCAGTCTTTCTTTCGTCTGTTCTCTTTTTCTTTAATCCACCTTTAATCATCTATTTTCCCCTTCATCCTGCTCTAATTTCTACGTTCTCTCCTATGTTGGGTCTTTTTTCATTCCCAAATCTCCTGCTTTTATTTACACTTCTCTTGCCGCCTTCTTTCTCTCTCTTGCTTCACCTTCTCTATGTCCTCCTCTGTTTTCCACATTCTTTCCATCTTTTTTTCTTGTCACCTTTCCTTTCATTTTCCGTAAGTATTCCTCTTTTTTTTCCTGTCTTTACATCTGCGTGAGAAGCAACATCCCCAGTTGCTTCAGATTGGCACACCCACCCCCATGCTATCCAAATGGCTGGGCATAGGAGCGCACCTCAGCCCTGACAGGGATGTGGCTGCCATTGTTTACATCGTCAAGGGAGCAACAGAAAAAGGTGAGTTTAACACAGTGGGAAATCCTGGTAAACGATCCATGGGGGGCAGTGGCCAACTCTGGAGTCTTTTAGACTGGCTGGCTCGCTAGAGTTTTTTGTTCCACTTTTAAGTGACAGTCTCATCACTTCTTCCCAACAACGACCACTGGATCAGTCGACACTTACGATCTCCAGCTTCCCAGGCAAGCTGGGGCCACTGTGTTTACCGTCTGGTGTAGTCTCAGGTTCCAGTTGAGAGGATTAGAGATAAAGAAGTGATCTGACCAGAGGGTTGCAGGTTTGTTTCCTTGCTAGCATATGACTGAGGGGCTCCCCTCCCCCCAAACTGCCTCTCTGGGTGCCGTAGGGCAGCCCGCCACTCCAGGCATGGGTGCACTCACTGCTTGTATTTGTGTCTTCTGATGGTTAAATGCAGAGGCATACAATGGCCAGGGTGTGGGCCCCCTGAAAAGCAAGGAGGGGTCACCTATAGAGGGAAATGAGGAGAAAGCAAATTTACTAAACAACTTCTTTGCTTCTATATTCACAAAAGAATGTGACATGGCGAGTGAAATGCAGGGGAATAACCGAAACCCTCCATTAAATGTCACTGGTCTAACCAAGGAAGAAGTCCAGAACCGTCTCAAGCAGATAAAAATCGATAAATCACCGGGACCAGATGAAATACATCCTCGTGTTTTAAGGGAGTTATGTACAGTAATAGACAAGCCATTATTTCTAATACTTGTGGACTCAATAACTGTCCAGAGGGATTGGCGCTTAGCAGATGTGGTGCCAATATTCAAAAAGGGATCTAGGGGGGAACCTGGGAACTACAGACAGGTAAGCTTAACATCTGTGATGGGCAAGCTGTTTGAAGGTTTCTTAAGGGATATTATCCTGGAGCACCTTGGGGAAAATTACCTTATTACTCCATATCAGCATGGATTTATGAGGAATCGCTCTTGCCAGACAAACATAATCAGCTTTTATGAGGAGGTAAGTTCAAGATTGGATCAGGGGGAGTCATTGGATATCATATATCTTGACTTTTCTAAAGCATTTGATACTGTGCCACATAAAAGGCTGGTACAAAAGATGAGAATGCTTGGACTAGGAGAAAACGTGTGCAGATGGGTGGGAAATTGGCTTAATGATCGGAAGCAGAGGGTGGTCATCAATGATACACACTCAGAATGGGTCACTTTTACTAGTAGAGTACCACAAGGGTCAGTTCTGGGACCAATTATCTTCATATATATTATATATTATATATGGCATTGGGTATGGATTAAACAGTAAAGTCTCAATCTTTGCAGATGATACTAAGCTGTGTAAAGGAATTAAAACAAAAGAGGACAGCAGGCAGCTACAAACAGATTTAGATAAATTGGAAGCATGGGCAGTTAAATGGCAAATGAAGTTTAACACAGATAAATGTAAGGTTATGCACATGGGAAGGAGAAATCTGTGTCATGATTACACACTAAATAAAGAAACACTTGGTAAAACAACAATGGAAAAGGACCTAGGGGTTTTAGTTGACAATAAGCTCAACTGTAGTAATCAATGCCAGGCAGCTGCTGCCAAAGCGAATAGGATCATGGGGTGCATCAGGAGGGGGCATAGGTGCTCATGACCAGAGCATCATTTTACAAGTCACTGGTCAGACCCCATATGGAATACTGTGTACAGTTCTGGGCACCTGTGCTTAAGAAGGACATATCAGAACTGGAGCGCGTTCAAAGAAGGGCAACAAAGTTAATGAAAGGAGTGCGGGGACTGGAGTACCCTGAAAGATTGTCAGTTAGGTTTATTTAGTTTAGAAAAAAGACGATTGAGGGGTGATCTAATAACTATGTATAAATATATTCGGGGTCAATACAAAGATCTGTCCCACAATCTATTTATACCCCGGAGGGTAACTATAACCCGAGGGCATCCACTAAGGTTAGAGGAAAGCTGCTTTCTCCACCGACATAGGAGGGGATTCTTCTCTGTAAGAGCAGTGAGACTATGGAACTCGCTGCCAGAGGAGGTAGTAATGATGGATACAGTAAAAACTTTCAAAAGTGGCCTTGATGCCTTCCTGGCATGTAATAACATTTCCAGCTATGGCTGCTGGACCACTGGAAGGAATTAAACAGGCTGAACTGGATGGACTAAAGTCTTTATTCAGCCTTACATACTATGTTATTATATGCACCAAAAATTGTGGCTGTGCTTTAGGGGAGGGGGGGTTTATTCCTTCAGGGTGAGACATTCCAATTTGAAATGCCCTGCAGTGTGCATCCCCTGGGTTCAAAGAATAACTTTCTGGTTTCAGCGTGGGATGCTTGTGCAGCAACGACGTGTGCATAAAATGAACACTGCTGCCCCTTTCCCCTCTTCTCTCTAGCTCCTCTCTAGGCCTGGCACATGTATGTGCCCTCGATAGAGATAAATGGAGATATGCTGGGGATTCGAGCTGCGAGGAAAAACAGTGCATGCGTGGTATCACTCTCCTCCTCGGCTGTGCGTGGCCCCACCCACCACAATTGAATGGTTGTGCGTGGCCAAGCACAGCCAAAGGAAGTGACACTGCATCCTACTTGTAACCAGCATCCTATTCACCCAGCGGGATTGCACATTAGCGTGCACCAAGCAAAGCTAATTGGCTGCTGGCTATCATGTGCACAGCAGCGCTGGAAGGGAACATGCATGTGTTAAGTATTCAAGCAGGGTCTTAGAATCTTCTAGTAGACATGTATCTTGGCACAAAGGCATTGTTAAAAGCGGACTTGTAGTAAAATATGCATTGAGGTTCACACTTTTTTTTTTTTTTTATTCTTTATTTTCATTTTGCAAAGTATAATAGTAAACATCAGAACAAAAAGGGACAAATAAGGAAAGTGAGGCTGTCCGTAGCTCACTGAGTACATTTTCAACTTTAATGCTTGAACAAGCCACAACATCTTGAACAGTATACACGACAAGACTAAAAGTAGAGAGAGAAGGAAAGGCAGGGGGGGGGGGGGAGGGACAGAAAGAGAGAAGAAGGAAAGGGATAGTGGGGTAGGGAGGGGATGGTTCCGCTCCGAAGCACTTCGGCTTACTCCTGAAGATATCCAAGGTAATCGGCCGATAGGGTAAACTGATCCCAGGCACACCAAATCTCCCTGTATTTGTCAAGAGTGTCCTTCATTGAGGCCGTAAGCTCCTCCATCCTACTTACGTCCCTCACTCTAGCCAGCCACATCGCTGTTGTCGGAGGATTGGGTGATTTCCAACACGCAGGTATACAAGACCTTGCGGCATTCAGCAATGGGGCTAGGAGGGATTTGCCCCTCTTGGAGACCGAGGCGGGGGCCAAATTAAGGGAGGTTCACACTTTTTGTACCCCCCCAGCCACCCTTCCCTCTCTCTGTTCTAAGCCCAATTTAGACATTAAAATAAACAACTTGCCTGGTCACTGCAATCCTCCCTGGCAGGGGGGTGGATTTTGCTTGGCAAACCTAAGCTGGACCTCAGCCTAGCAGTTGAAAAAGAGGTGGTGGCCATTTTGGAACTTCCACTCCCAGCATCTCAGCCATGCTGCTGTCCGGATTCAACTGCCCAGCAGCACTTCCTGTTTGCAGGTGGCCTGCAAAGCCGCCATTTTGTTTCTAAAACTTATTACAGCAGGAGTTAGAAAAAGGTAAATACATTTTCTCTAAACATCCATAGGGCAGCATACCAATGAGATATTAACGCTCCGCCCCAAAGTAGGAACACATGACCACCAGAATACACAAAAGCTTTAGCTCCTCCAGACACAAGTTCTTTGTGTTCCGTCTTGGGGCAGGAGCCAGATCACCAGCTCCTGAACTACTGGTTAGTTAAGTAGACTGGGTCACTATGGGTCTTATTGGGGTAACCCATTCCCTGGCTCCGGAGGCTGCCTGCCAGGCACCCAGGGGATAGGCCAGATTTCCATATGCCAGCAGGTATGCTGCGGTCTGAGGCATTATGAAAATTATGGGGGGGTTACCAGGTCCTCTTCCCTTCCCACCACCCCCTCCCTTCTTTAGTTCCATATGGCGGGCCAGGCTTCTGATGTCTACTCTTTGGCGGGATGTACGGCTGCGGGCGATCATGCTGCATCGAAAGTATGAAGGCTTTACCGATTCTCTTCTCGGTGGCCTCTTTTCTGTCAGATTCCACAGCAGAATCGTGAGATTTTTGGCGTGAGCCGTGGCCCTCGCCAATTCAGTGTATAGTTTTTTTTGGCTGCGTATCTGGTCATGGGATACAGGTTCAAAGTGGCGCCTGTGTGCCATGCCCTTTAACGGACAATTCCTCTTTGGCCCAGAACTAGAGAAGTTGTTACAGGTCTGCTGACAGAAATAAGTCTCTTTCCACTAAGCGTAGGGATTTCAGGGATAGACATTTTTTTTCTAGTCAGTCCTGTTATAGACTTTCTTAGCAAGGACTAGTTTAGAAGTGCTCCTCCTACTTCTAGGAGAGGCAAGTTTAGGGGATCCACTTTGTTTGCTACCCAACAGTCAGTCTCTAAGAAGCAATGACGCCGGGTCCTTAATAGGCACCACATTTGGTGGAAGACTTTACTGGATTGCCCTTAAGGGTTTCACAATAGAATTCACACACGTCCCTCCCAGGAACCAGGGTGCAGGGAGGAAAGACTGGCCATTTGAGCAGTCCCCCGCCAACAATGTGAAATGGTTCCACTCGAGAATTTTTCTGGTAAATTTTCTGGAGGATTCCAAATCATTCACGATTTGAAGAAGCTGAATCTGTCGGTCTGCTGCAGATGCTTCCGCATGGAATCATCTTCTCTGTGAGAAATCTGCTTCTGCCTAGCTCCTTCATGGTGTCAGTAGTTGGGGGACCAAATACTCCACTTCCAATTTGTATGCCTACCATTCGTGCTAGCTTCAGCTCCAAGAACTTTTGCCAAAGTTCTAGCGGAACCTCCAGGTGCACTAAGGCAGAAAGAAGTCAGGATCATCACATATCTAGACGACCTTCTCCTCTTTGTCATTTCCAGATCTTGAAGAAACTTCTCCTAATCTGGGGCAAAAGATTTTTTGCTAGGATTGGGTTGGATCCTGAATTACCAGTCCAGTCTAGCCCTGTCACAGGTCATGACTTATCTGGGTTTGAGATCAATATGATGCTTCAGAGAATCTTTCTGCCTCAGTCGAAGATAACGATCCTTCAGGAAGACATTCAACCTCTGTGTTCCAGTCGGTCGATTTTGGATTCATCAAGCTATGTGGGTCTTGGGACCCATGACCTTGTCCTTTGTCACTGTAAGATTGGGTCAGCTACACTCAAGGACTCTACAGTTGCATATTCTAAACTTTGGGACAAGGAATCTCTGAGTTGGTGGCAAGACAAGCACAGGTTTGTCAGTGGCCTATCCTGGTCGGACCCCAAGAACAAGGTAGTGAAGATGCCGCCTCATGGGGTTCGGTGGCCCGTTGCGGATCTCTGACCCCTCAAGGAAAATGGTCCAGAAGACTAAGCCTATCCTCATCCAATCCAAAATTGATAGCTGTGAAGGAGGCATTGTTAGCCTTCACTTCCCACCTGAAAGGTCATCGTGTACAAATCAGAACAGACAATGCGACTACTATGGCATCTCTGAATCGTCCGGGAGGGACAAGGTCATCTGTCCTGCAGCAAGCAGCAAAGGGAATTCTGATCTGGGCAGAACCAAATCTTTTATCCCTGTTATGCATCCACCTGAAAGGTTGCCAAAATCAGGTTGCAAATTTGAGTCGCTCTCTGTCGGAAGCAGAATGGTCACTGAACCAGGAGGTGTTCAATCAGATTTCTGTCCTGAGGAGAACTCGGAGGTGGATCTTTTCGCCACCAAGCTGAGGAAGTTCTTCTCCCTCAATTCCCTCCGATCAAGCTCTAGGAATAGACGCCCTTGCTCACAAGTGGCGATTTAGTCTGGCTTGCACTTTTCCTCTAAACAAAATATCCTGCCAGTCGGCCATAATTCTATTGCTGGCCCTCATGGTGGCCGAAGAGACCATGGTTTTCAACTTTGGGATCTCCTGGTGAGACCAGATCTTCTATCCCAGGGACCACAGAAGTGGTGTCTGACACTTTGGACCCTGAGATTGCGATGCTTCTAAAAATGGGTTTTTTGAGGGAGGTGATCAAGACTCTGCTTTCCAGCAGAAAGGAGGTGACAAGGAATATTTATTTATTATTAAACACCTGGAAGGTTCATCAAAGATCGCCTTCTAGTCTTCCAGTCATATTGGATTTCCTTCAGGAAGGAATCAACCTAGGTCTCTGCATCAGTACCCTGAAGGCCCAAATAGCAGCCCTTTCTTTTAAGAGACACGGAGGGTTACACACAGGTAAGCTTGTCTGTCGGGAGTGAAATTTCCGATTTTGTTAGCTCTACACCAGTCTACTGCCACGCCAGGCACATGGCCACAATCCCCCCGCAGCAAGCCGGCTTTGTGCACGCACTGTTCCGGAGCTGTTGTGTTGCCGCCTCCATCTTGCGAGCTGGCTATATAACATACCATGGAGATGTTTACCCTAGAGCCTAATTTTTGGAGCAAAAAACAGAAACTGTAACTTTTTACTTGTGTGTCTCCTGAATGCTGCAGTTTCTTATCACTGTTCCCATCCAGGACCAAGGAGGATCTGGAAAGTTCTGTGCTAGTAGGTAGGACCAGGGTTCTTTGTTTCTTGGTCGGTGTTGTGGAGGCACTTTTTGTAGTGGTAGCTTTTTCTTGAACCCTGCTTCCCCCCCCCCCCCCCCCCCCCCCCCCAGATTGTTCCATTGACTTGTTCTGCCATCTACTTTTCTTATCTGTCTTGACGGGCAAATGACCCACACGCTCCCACTTGAACTTCAAGATTACAATAATGGCCAAAAAACGTTAATATAAAACACAGAACACACTTCAACCATTAAAACTTGTGATGCCCGACATTTATACTTGTGTGCGGCTTAATAAATATAACTGAAAACATATACCTATGCTTCGACTATATCTGTCAATGAATAAGTAAACTATTAATTTGCACATATTATGCTGACAATTCATAAAGCAGCTGAGATTTGTAAAGTCATTTTATTTACTGTGCCAGCAGTATATACCAGTCATTCTGGATTAGAAATTGTAATTTTATGAATGACCACTAGGTGTCACCAGTGCACAAGCAAGAAAACAGGTCGATCTTCCCAAACACCCTTTGTCTGCAATCATGTTAAATCGCCAAAAACCTTTATTCTAAGTATGTCACACACCCCGCTTCAGGTTACTAAATCATTAAGCATGGGTTATACTCACCGCTAGGTGGCACTCTTGCAGAGAAGTCCAGAAAACAAGCCCCTCCCGGTCTATACATACCTGGTACCTCCTAACAATTCCCCTGTGTTCTTCTCTGCAAGGTGACGACAAGACAGAAGAAAGAAGTCTCCCCGGCCCCCCCCCCCCCCCCCCCATGGTCTATTTCTGCCCGGTTTCCTTCTTTTTAGCCCTGATTAATTGGTAGCCTCCCAGCTTAGGCTGGTGGCCGGGCAATGGTAGATGGCACTTAGAAGTGCCCAGGAGATTAGCTCCTCCGCTCGTCCCCATATTATGGGGCATAGCGGGATTCCGGCCGTGGTGATCCGGATGTGGGATGCCCCAGTGTTGGGTAGGTCAGGTCCCCCTTTTGGCTTCCCCTGTGGCTTTTATTGTTAGTGTTTTTATTATTGTATTATGTGTGTGTGTCTGTGCATACTGCGGACTCGTCGGCCCGCCTGGCTCTGGCTGATTGGCGGGGGCTTCCTTAGCCCCCGGGCGGCTGCCTTCGGTGTTCGGGGGGGGCGGGTCGGGCGGCGTTGTGCCACCGGCCCGCCGCTCTTCTCCGAAGGTCAGGCGCCATTTTCTGGCGCCTGCCTCGCGGTCTGATCTCCAGGCGGTGGGCGGGGACAGGCGCGATGCCTGGCTGTGGGGGCGCCGAGTGTCAGTCTCGGCGCCCGCTGACGAGGTATTCGGTGCGGGCGGGTCCGGCCCGCCTGACGGCACTTGCGAGCGCCATTCTATGGCGCCCGCTGTTGGCGCGGTTCCGGAGGGGTGGGCCCCCTTCCTCGCCGATTGGGGGGGGGGGCGGCATTCCCCCTTGTCCCGGCTCTGGGCCAGTTGACAGGGAGCCACGGCTGCCCTGGGCCATGCCAGTGTATATATATTATATTATATTATATTATATTATATTATATAATATAATATTATATAATATAATATAATATAATATAATATAAATATTATTTTTTTTTTTTTTTTTTTTATAGATATATAATTGGTTGTCTATGTTCTATGCAGATTCCTATGTCTCTTCATTGATATAGTTATCCAGGTGCCTTTTGTGTGTTTGGTGACGGTTGTCTTTTGTTTTTCAGATCCCGGGATCCCACGCTGCAGGGCTCTCCCGGTCTTAGATACCTGGCTAGTTGGGGGGGCATTGTTTGAATTGGGGTTTTTTTGTGTCTAAATTCCAATTTTTTGAGAATAGCTATTTAGTCAGTACTGAAGGGGCATCCCGGGTCGCGTTAGGCGTAAATCCCTGGTTACTGCATATACCATAATTTCACCATATGGAGGCTACCAAAGATACCGGAAATGGCTCTTCGGGGCAGTCCAGGCCGGTGGAACATTGAGTGCCAGTCCGGCACCCCGGCGCCCGGTACGTCCTCGGCCGCACAATCTCCCTCCCCTCTTCGCCTGTTCCGGACCCCGTGTGACGTTGTCGTTGGGGGTGATTCGCAGTCCGAGGTTTGCGCCCGATTGGCCAGCCTCGAAGATGTTTTCTGCTGTGGTCGCGCAGAAGGCTCCGGCTAAGCGGAGACACCTGTCCCCGCCTCCGCCGGACTCAGATGAGGAGGTTATTGAGGACCTGGATTGGCCGGAACGGCCCCTTGAAGAGGGCGAGCTCGTTGAGGAATTTGAGGATCCCGAGGGCCAGCAGTTGCTGGGTGCTGAGGGTGACCAGTCTGAAGGGCCTGTCCTGGATACACCTTCCATTCTGGCCCAAATGTTTGAGGTTTTGGATTTGGATCCGCCTGAAGCTGCTCCTCGGCCTAAGGGTCAGCTTTTTGGGGTGTCCAAGCCGCGCTTGGAGTTTCCCAGTCAACAGCGTTTTGAGGACATTGTCCTTACGCGTCTCGTTGGGGTGCCGCCTAGCTGGGATAGGAAGTATCCCTTTCCGGCGGACTTGGTGAAGCGTTGGTCTGTCCCTCCCGAGGTTGATGCTCCGGTTCTGGGACTATCTAACACGGCGGTTGTTCATTCTCCTGACACGACTTCTCTCAAGGACGGCGAGGATCGCCGGATTGATCAGCTGGCCCGGCATGGTTTTGTCTGCGCGGGTTCAGTTCTGAGGCCAGTCTGTGTTTCGGCACTTTTGTTGATGGCGGTTAGGTCTATCATCAGGGATTTATGTACGGACCTTAATCCTACTTGTGCTGAGTTTCTGGCTCTTAAGCGTTGTGATTCCTTTTTGTCTTTCATTCTGGCCGCCCAGGATGATGCCATGTTGATGTCTGGCAGGGCTATGGCTCTGTTGGTTGCCATTCGCCGTTCAGTATGGTTGAGGCAGTGGACGGCTGACTTTAATTCCAAGAGATCGCTCACGGCTCTTCCCTTTCTGGGTCTGAGGCTTTTCGGTGAAAAGCTGGATTCTGTTGCTAAGGGAGGTAAGTTGCCTCAGCGCAAGAATTTTCGTCGTTCCTTTCGGGGGGCGGCACACTTCAATTCCTCCTTTCGGGGAGCCAGAGCTGGCAGGGGTGCGGGCTTCTCGGCTTCCAGGGGTGCTAGCTGGAACAGGGGCAGAGGCCGTGGCCGTCCTTTTCACGTCTGGGGCGCCAAACCCAAGCCAGCTGCCAAGCCCGCTCAGCAATGAGGGGGCGCCTTCACCCTTACGGGTGGGGGGACGGTTGCGACTCTTCTCCCGGGTATGGGACCAGGAGGTCTCGGACAGGTGGATCCGGGAGGTGGTGTCGGCCGGCTACAAGCTGGAGTTCGAGTCCCGCCCTCCTCCAAGGTTTTTCAGGTCCCGTGTCCCTACAGATCCCTCGGCCGCACAGGGGCTCCTGGCGGCGGTAAGGAATCTGCTGGAGTTGGCAGTCATCTGTCCGGTCCCGCCTTCGGAGGTGGGGCGCGGGTATTATTCCAATCTCTTCATTGTTCCCGAAAAGGATGGGTTTTTCCGTCCCATCCTGGATTTGAAGTTTCTCAACCGGTTTATTCGTCCTCGGAAGTTTCGCATGGAAACTCTTCGGTCTGCGATCGCTTCGCTTCGGCAGGGGGACTTCATGACGTCCATAGACATCAAGGATGCATATCTTCACATTCCGATTTTTCCGGCCCATCAGAGGTTCCTTCGCTTTGTGGTGGAGGACCGGCATTTTCAGTTTGTAGCTCTCCCGTTCGGCCTCACCTCGGCCCCGAGAGCGTTCACCAAGGTGTTGGCGGGAGTGATGGTCCTGCTCAGAGTTCAGGGGATTCGGATTGTGCCCTACCTGGACGATCTTCTCATCATGGCGCCTTCCTTCAGTCAAGCGGAAGGGGACACCAACACGGTGGTGTCTATGCTGGAGAGGTTCGGCTGGGTGATCAACTACTCCAAGTCCTCCCTGGTTCCGGCCAGGGTGGTGACTTTTCTGGGAATGTCCTTGGACTCTTACCAGCACAGAGTCTTTCTTCCTCAGGCCAAGGTTCTTTTGATTCAGGAATTGGTTCAGCTTCTTCTTTCCAATCCTCGCCCGTCCATCCGTCTGGGGATGAGACTGGTGGGGCTGATGGTAGCTTCTTTCGAGGCAGTTCCCTTCACGCAGTTTCACACGCGGACGCTTCAGCTTCATCTGTTGGCATCTTGGGACCGGCGACCGGGATCGTTGGATCGGTCCTTCCGGATGTCCCCCCGGGTTCGGCAGTCTCTACGGTGGTGGATGGTTTCGGACAATCTCTCGAGGGGCAGGTCATTTCTGACCCCGCTTTGGGAAACTGTCACCACGGACGCCAGTTTGTCAGGATGGGGGGGCTTTTGGAAGGATCTTCGGTTCCGGGGCCGGTGGGGTCCTCAGGAGGCTCACTTGCCCATCAATGTTCTGGAGCTGAGAGCCATCAGGTTGGTTCTGTCTCACTTGACGCAGCATTTGCAGGGTCTGCCGGTTCAGGTTCGATCGGACAATCGGACGGAGGTTGCTTACATCAATCACCAAGGAGGGACTCGCAGTCGGGGTGCCCACAGGGAGCTGTCTCTGATCCTGGTTTGGGCGGAGACTCATGTTCCTTGCATCTCGGCGGTGTACATTCCAGGAGTGGAAAACACGGAGGCGGACTCTCTGAGCCGGTGTTCGTCCCGCCGGGGGGAGTGGTCTCTCCATCCCCAGGTGTTTCGGTCACTTTGTCTTCGGTGGGGGACGCCGGAGGTGGATCTGTTTACCTCTCGTCACAATCACAAGCTTCCGACATTCGTGTCGCTATCCCAGGACCCTCTGGCTCTGGCGGCGGATGCCATGGCTCTGAGCTGGAGGGACCTGGGGTTTCTTTATCTGTTTCCTCCGATTCCCATGCTAGGCAGGGTGCTGCGAAAGCTGGTTCTGGAAGGAGTTCCCGCCATTCTCGTGGCTCCAAGGTGGCCAATGCGGGTGTGGTTCGCAGACACCGTTCGTCTGGCGGTGGATCAGTTTGCGCTGCCTCTTCGGCCGGATCTTCTCACTCAGGGTCAACTGTGTTACCCCAGTTTACCAACGCTGGCTTTGACGGCTTGGCTGCTGAAACCTCCATCTTGAAGGAGGAAGGCCTTTCGGATTCGATCATTCGGACTCTTATCAGTGCCAGGAAGAGATCCTCCTCTTCCATCTATTATAGGGCTTGGAGATCTTGTATTGATTGGTGTGAGGCTAGATCTTTGCCCTGCCGGGTCTTTTCTATCTCTAGGATTTTGGAATTTCTTCAATCTGGGCTGGACTCTGGTCTGCAGCTTAGTACTTTGAAGGGGCAGGTTTCTGCTTTGTCTATCTTTTTTCAGAGGTCTTTTGCTCTCCATTCTTTGGTCAAGACTTTTTTCCAGGGGGTTTCGCATCTGCGGCCTCCTAGGAAGCCTTTGCTCCCTGTTTGGGATTTGAATTTGGTCCTTTCTGCTCTTCAGGCTCCTCCTTTTGAGCCTTTGCAGGATATTGCTCTATCTATGTTGACTCAGAAGGTTGTCTTTTTGGTGGCCATCACTTCGGTTTGGCGTGTTTCGGAGTTGGCAGCCTTGTCTATTCAGGCTCCTTATTTTGAGAAACATCAGGACAAAGTGGTTTTTCGTTTCAAGCCAGACTTTCTCCCTAAGGTGGTCTCTGCTTTTCATTTGAATCAGGACATTGTTCTTCCCTCCTTGTGTCCTAGGCCTGGGAATGACAAGGAGAGGGCGTTGCATTGTTTGGATGTGGTTCGTTGTGTCAAGTACTATTTGCGTTTTTCGTAAGACTGGTGCCTTTTTCGTGGTACCCTGTGGGGCTAGGAAGGGCTTGGCTCCGGCTAAGTCTTCCATTAGTAAATGGATTCGTCAGGCGATTGTTGGAGCCTACTCTGCCAAGGGGAAGGATCCCCCTTTTCGTGTTACTGCTCATTCTACTCGTGCGGTTGGAGCGTCCTGGGCTTTTCAGCACCAGGCTTCTGTTGATCGTTTGTAAGGCTGCTACTTGGTCTTCGGTTCACACTTTTTCCAAGTTTTACAAGGTTGATGTGCGGGCCTCAACGGATGCTGTTTTTGGCCGCAAGGTTCTGCAGGCTGCAGTGGTTTGAGTTTCTGCATTATTGCCTGTTTGGATACCCGCCCTTTTTGGACACTGCTGTTGGATGTCCCATGCTTAATGATTTAGTAACCTGAAGCGGGGTGTGTGACATACTTGGAATAATACCATTTTGTGAATACTCACCTGTAAAATGGGTATTATAAGTATGTCACACACCCCGCTTCACCCGCCCTTTTTGGTATCCTGGTTCTTTATATGGTGAAGCTTTTTTGTTATAATTGAGGGTTACCGTTGGTTTTTTTCCTGGTACCTTGTCTTATTGCTGTTTGAATTACTGGGGAATTGTTAGGAGGTACCAGGTATGTATAGACCGGGAGGGGCTTGTTGTTTTCTGGACTTCTCTGCAAGAGTGCCACCTAGCGGTGAGTATAACCCATTCTTAATGATTTAGTAACCTGAAGCGGGGTGTGTGACATACTTATAATACCCATTTTACAGGTGAGTATTCACAAAATGGTATTTACACTACCTTGTCTAGTTGTAATGGAACTGTATAATATTTTTATGTTCTTGAACCAAATGTTTCTCTGTGGCACTCCGTGTCTTTCCCCTCTTCATTGTTCATTTCCTGTGCTCCCAGGATTAAAGATGCATAGGAGAAATGAAATAAATGTAAGATTGCAGGTATAAATTATGTCCTTGGGGTTACGCAAAAAGAAATGCTGTGTTATGTAGTACTAAAAGTATGGCCTATTATAGTTTTCACAAAGGGGAGAAAAACGCCCAACAAGGAATAACAATGTCTCAGTCTGTTACAAATTCAATGTACATATACACCACCTGGGCCGGATGGGTCCTGCACGAGTTAAAGGGACTCTGTAGGCAAAATGCATAAGCTATCATTCGGCATAATTCGTTATGGCTGCCCTCTCCCTTCCTGTTAGAACGCAGCTGGTCCTGGGAGTAGTAACACGAAGTGGATTCCTTTGTCATTTCTTATTATGCACCTCCAGAAACTCTAGTTTTTGTGGTAATCGGGTGTTCATGATGCCTGTCGTGTATCCAATCTTAGAGGAGCATCGAAAGACCTGGAGTCTAAGAGACTCCAGGGCCTTCCGAGTTTCCCTCCTTGGAGCATCCTGACTTGGGATGCCCCGCTGTGTAACCCCCCCCCCCCCCCCCAGAAGCCCAGTTTAACTTACCTTGTCCCAGAACCTTTGCTGCGTCGCGACTGCATCCCAGCTCACCTCTAGCCATGCGTGCACCCGGCCTTTCTGAACGGACGATGCAGGCATGCGCTGCTCAGCTGTCCAGGTGGCTTAGCCGTGAGCGGCGCAGAAGCAAGCACAGTGAGAGCGAGAGTGCTGATTGGTGGAGCGGGCCATTCAGCCAATCTGCGTGCTCGTTCTCGCCCAAGTCTGCGTAATGGGAGTGACAGGAAGGTTAGTGACCTAGGGGCATACACACAGTGGGGCATACACACAGTGGGGCATACACACAGTGGGGCATCCACACAGTGGGGCATCCCAGTTTGGGGTGCCCCCACTGAGAGGAACCCCCCGAAAATTGAAAATCTCGTGTGTTCCTCTTTAGAGTGGACCGAAACCCAGGACTTTAATTATCCTGGTTTTGGGCTTTGCACCCGGGACACCCCGATCGGGCATTACTCGCTGTGTGAATTGCCTCTTCCCCATCCAGTCAGCGCTCCCACTTTTTCGTCTAAGGCGAGTGCATCCGAGCACTCTTGTGGAAGCATCCTTCGCTGTGCTCTAACAGCGTAGCCGGCATGCGCAAATGCCTGACATAGAGATGTGCCCTGTTAGAGGGATGGGGTCGCTGCTTGCACATGTGCCATTGGACCAGGAAAGAAGGTTAGTTTATGGGCGACCTGAGGGGTTTCAAACAGCGGGGCAGGAGGGGAGGAAATCAATTGGGCTAGGAATCTTATATATTCCTGGGCTGATTTTGGTCCACTTTAAACTCCAATGGTGGAATCACTCTGGAAGCACTGCCCTGCCTTCGGCTCTTGACCACTTAGCAGCCAGTGGGAGTCTCCACACATTTGGACAGGTGATTGGCATATACCCCTAGCACATTTCTTCCACCCCCCCATGCATAGGAACTAATGGACAACACTGGAGTGTGTGTAAATAGGAGTATTTGAAAGTGGTGAGTTGTAATTATAATATTTTTTTGTGTTTTTTTTTCAGGCCGCCTTTTCCTTGACTAAACTTCTTGAAGCCACTTCAGCTGTATCATCCCAGGTGGAGGAGCTGGCAACCAAATGCAGAGAAAATGCTCGCTTCCTGAAGGCATGGCGGGACCTTCTGAAGGAGGGATATCAGTCTCTGCAACCTTCTGCTGTGGCCGAACTTCCCATCTCTGGACAATGATGAATAGTAGTTGTCCCCTATTATCTTGTTTGATGGAGAACAATAGCCATTCTGAATGGGAAAACTCTTCATTTCACAGCAACATTTTAGAACTTTTAGCTCATGCTGCTTTTTTCTGAAAGCCATTGGCCGGCTGCCATTACTTGCAGTGATTGGCTCGGGAATCGTGCATTAATGTCCAACCTGTATTGTATTTTTATGTGACAAGTGTGGTCCTGTTTTTCAGTTTTATGTGAATTATGCACTATAAGACCTTTGTAATAAATCATTTGTATTAAACACCTTTTTTTTTATTATATTTTTTTTTTTTTTTTAACTTGTGAAGTCCTTGAAATGTATAATCTTCAATTGTCTTGAGTAGAGGACGCATACAGTGGCAAAGGAAAATCCCTGTATTCTAAGTATGCAGCACGTCCTGCTCCAGATAGTATTCATAACAGCTGGGATATACCTCCACAAGAGGGCGCTTTACTGCAGAGATGGCAAAAAAGAGGCCCCTCCCGGTCCATATATACCCGGGACCTCCCACTAATTCCCCAGTTCCTTCTCTGCAGTGGGCTGCGAAGGTCAAGATGATGGCTTCTCTTCTCGCAGATAAGCCGGGCTTCACAGCCCCTGGCCCTGCTCTAATCCCACCCATTCCACCTTTATTTGCCTCCCAGCCTTGGCTGCGTGGTCGGATGATGGTAGGCAGCACCTATTAGAGGTGCTTCATTGGAGCTTGCTCCACCGCAAATCCCCCACCAAAGGGTAGGCGGTTTTCAGGTTACTGGTGATCCTGAATTGGGATGCCCCGTCCGCTATTGCCCTGCCTTACATTTATTAATGTTTTAATGGGTTTTCTACTTCCCCCTTCCCATTATACTGCTTGGGGGGGGGGGGGGGGGTGGGGTGAGTGCCTGTCATTGTAAATGTGTTTGCATTTTTGATATTACTGTTATGTGTTATAATAACTTTATTCTGTCTCGCTGGCACTCTCCTCGGCGCTGCTCCTCTCCCCTTCAGTTTGAACTTCCCGCCGCTGACTTGCGTGCCCTGCGGCATCCTTGGTCAGCGGCGACGTCACTCAGGGACCCGACGGCTGCGGGGTGACTGTCTTCAGGCTGTAACCCCACGTTTCCTGGCGGGGGCGTGGCTTAACGCTTGGCGTGCTCCGCGGTGTTTCCTCATGTGGCCAGCCCCTTCAGAGCCCTCCAGCGCCATCTTGTCCCTGCCGGATCGATTGCAAGCTCTTCGGCGGTCTGAGTGCCCTTGCGGGCCCCCCCTTTTTATTATTTAATTGTCTTTCACTCCTGTTTAATGCGGGTATTGTCCTCTTATGTCTTTCAGGCGGGAAAACTGATTAGAGGTTTCTCCCGGTCCGGTACCTTCTATTAGTCTAGTGACTATATTACAGGCCTAAAACATTAAAATCCTCCCACTATCCTAGCGGACATTTAAGGGGCATGCCGGGTAGCTGCACAGCGTAATTCCCATTGGTCATTGTGACACCAAAAATTACCATATGGAGGCTTCTCAGGATACTGTGCTCGGGGTCCCTTCTGGGCAAGCCCGGCTGTGTACCCTGCGCCCAGCAGGCGCTTGCGCCGCACTCTGGACTGCATTTATCTGGGTCTGCGCCCACCATTTCTTCCCCCACACCCCCTCGCTTGATTATGACTCCCAGTGAGATCAACACTAGTGGGGAGTCTCAACCTGATGTTTCCACCAGGCTGGCCAACATTGAGAGACTGATTGCTAGCTCTGCGGCCCGTAAGGCCCCAGCTAAAAGACGGCACGTGGCGCCTGCTGCGTCGGCCTTTTCTATGGAGCCAGAAGATTTTCTTGATTTGTCTGACTATACCCCTCTTGAGGAAGGCGAATTATTCTCTGATTCAGAATTTTCTGATGATCAGCATTGCCTTGGCGCTGATGCCGGCTCAGAGCATTGGGATGCTGATGACACCCATAGACTTTTGACTCAAATTTTTGAAGTACTTTCCATTTCTCTTCCTGCTGCGGCACCTAAGCAGCAGGGGGAATTGTTTGATACCCCAAAACCACGTTTGGAATTCCCAGAACAGGCACATTTCATTAGTCTGGTTCTCAAGGAATGGGAGCGGCTCCCCGGTATCCCTAAGGGATGGGATAAGAGGTATCCTTTCCCATCGGATGTGGTCAAATGTTGGTCAACTCCCCCAGAAGTGAATGCACCTGTGCTGGGGTTGTCCAACACTTCTGTGGTGCATTCCCCTGATTCCACTACCTTGAAGGATGGTGAGGACCGGCGTATTGACCAGCTGGCTTCCCACGCCTTTGCCTGTGTGGGTTCTGCCTTGTGCCTGGTCTGTGCTTCCGCTATTACTACCGTGGCTATTAGGATGTTGATCAAGGGCCTTCTGGAAGGTTCCCCTGATGATCCTTCTAGTGCCGAATTTAGAGCCTTATCACAATGTGAGATGTTTATCGCTTATATGTTTCTGTTCGCCGCTCGGTCTGGCTGCGCCAGTGGGCTGCTGACAATGCTGCTAAGATGGCTCTCGCAGGGCTACCCTTTAAGGGGCTGCGCCTTTTTGGTGACCGTTTGGACCTTTTTGCAAAGGGAGGTAAGGGTCCTTTACTCCTTTCGTGGATCCAGGTCAGGGAGGAGGGGTTTCCTTTGCGGGGCACAGGGGAGACTTCTGGGGCAAGGGCAGAGGCCGTGCCGGTCCCGGATACTCCTGGGGATCCAAGCCCAAATCTGTCATCAAGCCTGCTCAGCCATAAAGGGGCGCCCCACCCTTACGGTCATGTCTGGAGGCAACAGGTCTCAGACCGGTGGATTCTGGAGGTTGTGTCCTCTGGCTACAAGCTAGAGTTTGCTGCACGGCCCCCTCCAAGATTCCTCAGGTCTTGGATTCCTCTAGACCCCCTGGCAGCTCAGGGTCTATTTCTGGCTGTACAGAACCTATTGGATATGGGGGTCATCTGTCCGGTCCCTCCGGGGGAAAGAGGTCAAGGTTATTATTCCAATCTCTTCACAGTACCCAAAAGGGTTGGTTCCATCAGGCCCATCCTGAATTGGATACCCAGACGGTGGTAACTGCCCTGGAAACGTTCGGATGGGTGATCAATTATCACAAGTCCTCCCTCTCTCCGTCCTGGGTGATCCCCTTCCTGGGCATGAATCTGGATACAATTCAGGCCAGGATTTTTCTTCCTCAGCAGAAGGTGGATTCTCTTCAACCTCTGGTTCATTTCCTGCTGTCCAGTCCTCGCCCTACCATCAGGCAAGGGATGCAATTGGTGGGGCAGGTGGTGGCCTGCTTCGAGGCAGTCCCTTATGCTCAATTTCACATGAGACCCCTTCAGCTCCATCTCCTTTCAGCCTGGGACAAGTGTCCCCTGTCTCTGGATCAGGCCTTTTGTTCTCTCTCCTCTGGTCCAGCGGTCCCTCCTGTGGTGGCTGGACTCGAGGAATCTTCTGGGGGGCAGATCATTTCTGACACCATATTGGGAGACGGTCACTATGGATGACAGTCTGTCAGGTTGGGGGGGGGCTACTGGAGAGCCCTCCAATTCCAGGGGCTGTGGGGCCCTCAGGAGGCCCATGCTCCTATCAACGTCCTGGAGCTGAGGGCGGTTCGGTTGGTGCTGGCGCAGTTGACTCCTCACCTTCAGGGCCGGGACTCGGAGCAAGAGTGCCCTCAAGGAGGTGTCGTTGATTCTGTCCTGGGCTGAGGACCATGTCCAGTGCATCTCAGCAGTTTATATTCTGGGAGTGGAGAATCTGGAGGCGGATTCCCTGAGCAGGGGGTCCGCCCACTGGGGGGAATGGTCCCTCAACGGCGAGGTCTTCCTATCCCTTCTGTTTGCTTCTCACCACAATCACAAGCTGCCAGCATTTGTCTCCCTGTCCCAGGATCCTCTGGCTCTGGCGGTGGATGTTCTGTCGCTACCCTGGCAGGGACTTGGTCTCCTGTACCTTTTTCCTCCGTTTCCTCTTCTGAGCAGGGTTCTGCGCAAGTTGGTGCAGGAGAGGGTGCCAGCCATTATGGCGGCTCCCAGGTGGCCAAGACAGGTGTGGTTCGCAGACGTCGTGCTGCTGGCAGTGGATCAGTACACTCTACCCTTGGTTACGGACCTTTGCACTCAAGGAAGGCTCTCATCCCAATTTACAAACGCTGGCTTTGACGGCCTGGCTGCTGAAGCCTCCAACCTAACGGAAGAAGGACTGTCTGATTCGGTTGTTCGTACTCTTGTCAGGGCTAGGAAGAAATCTTCCTCTACTATCTACTATAGGACCTGGCGGACCTACATTGACTGGTGTGAGTGTAGGGCCTTTCCCTGTCATGTGTTCTCCATTCCTAGGATCCTGGAGTTCCTTCAACATGGTTTGGATTTGGGTTTTCAGCTCAGCACCTTGAAGGGTCACGTGTCCGCCTTGGCTGTTTTCTTCCAGAGGTCCTTCGCTCTACATCCTCTGGTCGACTTTCTTCCAGGGGGTCGCTCATGTGCGCCCTCCCTGCAAACCCATGTTACCGGTCTGGGATTTGAATTTGGTGTTGTCTGTCCTTCAGGGTCCTCCATTTGAACCTGTGCATGAGGCTGCCTTGTCTATCCTTACCCTGAAGGTTGCCTTTCTGGTGGCTATCACTTCTTTCAGGTGTGTTTGAGTTGGCGGTTCTGTCTATTCAGACCCCCTACTTTGAGAGACACCAGGACAAGGTGGGTTTCCGTTTTTAACCTGACTTCTTGCCTAAGGTTGTCTCTGCCTTCCATCTCAATCAGGACATTGTGCTTCCTTCTTTGTGCCCTAATCCTGGTAATTCCAAGGAGAGGGCCTTGAATTCTCTGGATGTTGTCAGGAATTTGAAATACTACCTGGTGGCTACTGCACCTTTCAGAAAGACGAACGCCTTGTTTCTGGTTCCCTCGGGCCCCAAGAAGGGGTTGGCTCCTGCTAAGTCTACTATTAGCAAATGGATTCGTCAGGCTATTGTTAGGGCCTATTCTACTAGGGGGAAGGATCCTCCTTTCCGTGTTACTGCTCATTCTACCTGTGCTGTTGGGGCTTCCTGGGCCTTCCAGCACCAGGCTTCTGTTTGTAAGGCCGCTACTTGGTCTTCTGTTCATACCTTTTCCAAGTTTTACAAGGTTGATGTTCGGGCCTCAGTTGATGCTGTTTTTGGCCGTAAGGTTCTGCAGGCGGCAGTGGTTTGAGCTGCGCGTTGTTGCCTTTTTGAGATCCCCACCCGTTTATGGACACTGCTATTGGATGTCCCAGCTGTTATGAATACTATCTGGAGCAGGACGTGCTGCATACTTAGAATAATACAATTCTGTGATTACTCACCTTTGTAGAATTGGTATTATAAGTATGCAGCACGTCCTGCTCCATCCCACCCTGATTGCCTTATTCTTGGGTCCTCTATATGGTGATTGTTTTCCTTGTTAACGTTGTTGAATTTGTTATTGGTTTCTCCTGGTTCCCTTACTGCTTTTCTATACTGGGGAATTAGTGGGAGGTCCTGGGTATATATCGACTGGGAGGGGCCTTTTTTTTTTGCCATCTCTGCAGTAAAGCGCCCTCTTGTGGAGTTATATCCCAGCTGTTATGAATACTATCTGGAGCTGAATGTGCTGCATACTTATAATACCAATTCTACAAGGTGAGTAATCACAGAATTGTATTTTGTCTTACCGGTAATGGTATTTCTGCAAGTCCTTCAGGATGACCACAGAGAGAAAACACAACTGGAACATGTTTATCTCCCCACCTAGAAACACAACTGGAACATGTTTAAATTCCTCCCCCCTCCCAGTCCTCAGTATTAAGCAAGTTTTAATTGGTGGTGAACTGTATGACCTAATGTATAGGGGGGTTATAAGGGCCATCCTGACAGACTCTTAGAAATACGGTTGCTGGTAAGCCTAGCGGGTATTTTCTCCCTTTGTCTTTCAGGATGGCTACTGAGAGGATAAACAAGTATTTGGTAGAACTAGGGATGGGAAACTGCCTGTAAGACCCTTCGACCGAAGACCTGGTCTTCGGTGTCAGATAATAAATCTAGTCTGTAGTGTTTGAGGAAAGTGTGGGGAGATGACCATGTGGCTGCCTTGCAGATCTCATTTAAAGCGCCTGATTTTTCTGTCCATGATGTGGAGACTGCTCGAGTAGAGTGGACTGTATGGTGGGGTGGTATCCATAGATTTATAAGCTAATCCATCTGTCTAGGGTGGATTCTACCACATTATCTGGGTCTGGTAATAAGGAAGGAATGGTTATGTCCTTAGAACGGTGAAAGGCAGAGATAATCTTAGGAAGATAAAGTGTTTCAGGCCTAAGAAAGATTCTATCTGGAAAGATGGTGCAATAAGGCTATAGGATAAATAGAGCCTGTAAGTTACTAACCTGCCAGGCTGAAGTTAAAGCTAAAAGAAGACCTGATTTGATGGTTAGGACCATATCTAATGCCTCATCTAAGGATTTGAATGGGGGGGTCTAGCTAACCTTTTGAGAACTAGAACAAAGTCCCAGGAAGGACAACTGTTAGAAAGTATTAGCCTCTTCTGAGCTGTAGCGCTATCTTGGGTATCTTAGATATCTTAAGAATCTGTTAGAGTGGTTCCGCAGTCTTCTGTCTAGGAAGACCGATAAGGCCTAGGCAGCTGTGTCTCTTTTCAAACTGTTCAGCTCACAGAATGTATTGAAGTGCTTCCACACACACACTTTAGCATAGATTTTCCTGGTAGTCATTTTCCTTCCCATGGGTCGTCTTGTTCCATTGCTGTTAAAACTGTGAACCAGCTTCCTCTTGACCAAGCTGGTGCGATTAATATTACTCTGATTCCAACGTTATCTTGCGGAGCACCTGTGCAGGTGGAGGGAAGGCATCGGAGAGACTAAATCTCCAAGGTTGGGTCAAAGCGTCTACTCCCAGGGCCCCAGCAAGAAGAAGTGATGACATTTTCAGTTTGTGGACACGAAGAGGTCTATCTCTGGTTTGCCTCACTTGTCTACCAGTAATTGATAAATCTGTGGATTTAGGCCACACTCTGACTGCCTGACCGGAGTCCTGCTCAAAAAGTCTGCTACTGAGTTGAGGGATCCCTTTAAAGTGGACCAACACCCACCCCTGATCGGCCTGGGAATCTATAAGATTCCCGGGCCGATCAGCTCCCTCCCCGCGGGACATCTGAAATCGGGATGCCCCGCTGTGTGAAACCCCCCAGAAAGCCCCTAAAAACTTACCTTATCGGCGACGGATAAGCCGCCGCCGCCTCCCACGTGTCCCTCTAGCAGGGCGCGCACCCGCGCTGGCCTTTTGTGAATTGCCGGCGCGGGCGCGCGCCCTGTAAGAGGGACGCTTGTCCGTCGCCAATAAGGTAAGATTTTAGGGGCTTTCTGGGGGGTTTCACACAGCGGGGCACCCCTGATCGTGGACCAACACTCAGGATAGTGAAAATCCTGGGATTTGGTCCACTTTAAGTAGACTGCTGACAAGGATCTGATCCAGAGATGTAGAGGCCACAGAATGGACAGTGCAAGGGACTGTAAGACTTCTTATCTGGTGCCCCCCTGACTATTTAAATAGGTTATGGTCAGCACATTGTCTGACTGAATCTGATTGTCTTTTAAAAGGGGTTTGATGTGATTTAGAGCTTCCTGCACAGCTTTGAGCTCTCTGAAATTTGAGGATTTCTGTCTCAATTCTCTGGACCAGATCCCCTGTATGTGATTGGAGTGAGGTGTGCTCCCCAGCCACTGGCATCTGTGGTGATAACTATAAGATTGAACTGCCCCCAGAGGCATCCTGTCTCCATCCTTACTTGACCCATCCATTTACCATCCTCTAGGAGGATGGTGGTCTGCTCCAGGGAATTTGGAGAGTGATCCCAGGCTTAAAGTAGAAAGCTGTGCACAGGTGATGGCCTTGATGTTGGTCATTAATCCTAGGATCGCTAAGATACTTCTGAAGGAGACCTGATCCTCCATGATGAAGCTTTGAACTTCTCTGACCAGTTTACTTGCTGCTCAGTTGGGCGAAAAATCATCTGCCGGAAAGAGTCTGTGATGTATCCCAGAAATGTGCAGGTTATGGATGGAAACAGAACAGATTTGTCCCTGTTTATAATCGACCCCAGACTCTGCAGGATTGACATTGTCAGACTGAGGTTCTGTAAGACTTCTGACTGATCTCCTGAAGGTCATCCAGGTATGGAAAGATTGGGACCTTCCGAGATGTTTGACACACATTACTTCTGCCAACATTTTTGTGGAAATCATCCTGAGCCAGGAGATTTCTGACTGTGAAAACAGGCTCCATCCGAAATGTTTTGTAAGTTTTATGTACATGTTTAAGACCTTCAGATTTAAAATCACCAGATAGGCCCCAGAGGAATTTAAGACTAGGGAAATGTGAGAATAGGATCTCCTTCCTAACAATGTATGGGGACTGGTTCTATGACTCTCCTGCCAGAGCTCTGAGATATTTAGTGGGAATGCCCAGTGAGAAGAGATTTTTCTGGGGGTTTTGGGAAAATTCCAGTCTGTACCCTGTGGAGGCAAGGTCCAGAATAAACTGATTCTGTGCAATAGATTTCCAGACTTCCTGAAATAAAGTTAGTCTGCCCCCCACAGGTATCTTGGCATCAGGACAGAGGTCTATCTCGAATTGGGTGGGGGTCAGATTGGATTTACGCCCCCCCCCCCCCCCTTTGTACTGACTGTGGTGTTTCTTAGGTTCTATACTAGGGGGGAAAAGGCTGTGAGGATCTAGGATAAATCTTGGTTTTGTTCCTAAATTACTTGTTTGTAGAGGGAATGGTCTCTTGCTCCGAACCTATGAAGTTCAAATCCCCCTCAAATGGGTTGCCATATAGTCTGACCTTGGAGGCCAAATCCCTTTGCCAGGTTTTTAGCCAGATGGCTTTTCTGGTGCAGTTAATAAGGGCAGTGGCCTTAGGTGCAAAGGCTTTTGGCGTAGACTTTGCGTCATTAAAGGGAAATCTCCACTTTCAGGAAATGGGCATAAAAATCTTTTTCTCCGGAAACTGCCACTCCTTCATAACCTTAATGCGGGCAGAATGTAGCAGAAATATTTACCTTTTATGGTCTTTATTTTTACATTGGGGTGAACTAGTTAGGAGTCCTGGGGAACCTTAAACCAGTTTACAGGGTAGGTAGCCCTGTAACCTACCCTGTAAACTTTATCAACCATCTCCCCTTAACATAGACCTTCTAGTAAGTGCATAGCACCTTCTAAAGCCTCTTTTCGACTTTCTTCTAAATGTTAGAAAGTCCGGGTACTAGGACAATAGTAGCATTTCCAGGACAAGGTTCAGAGTACCAGATCCAGGTTGCGCATACTCTCACAGCTGTCAATTTGTGGGGAAGGTCAGGTACTCCGCTCCAAAAAGGCTGCAATAGCTGAGTTCAGGGAGCTAGATTTAAGGTGCAGGGACAACAAAGAAGTAACCCACTTACTCCATTCTCCAAGCTTACCTGAATAAACTTCAGCCTAAAGCCATCAGCTCATGCCACAGAGTAGTCGACATTCTTGCGCACAGAAGATGAAGATAAACATTGAACCAAAAGGAAGCAATAGGGAGCACAGTCCTGCAACTCCTGAGAGGGACCCTATGCAAACCCTAAACAAAGCTACACAACTCCTATCCCATTTCTGGTAAGCAATACAGAGGTACTTCTCTTTTACTCCTAGTTTCATCAAAAATGTGAACATGCAATGGTCCTGTTTAAAACAGCAAACCACATCTGAACCCATGTTTTTTTTTTTAACTGTAAGGTTAAAGCAGATCTTCAGTAAGAAACGTTAGGTCCTTATTAATAATAGATCACGATTTTGGATGCTCTGCTTTTCCAAGAACCTTGGAAAGAAAAATCAGCAGTGGAATGCTGTAAGTTGTGTGTGTGTGTGTGTGTGTGGGGGGGGGGGTGCAGGAAATTGCTACACACTGCAATTAAGCATGTGTCTTACTGAAACGTAGTGTTGCCACATGGGCACCCAGCTGTTTTCTGTCTCTCCACCTGATTGATATACAGGGTTCATAGATGGCATGAGGGGGTAGATTAAGCGTCACTGTTAACCAGGACCCTGCCTAGCAGTGTGTAAGTCCAATTTAATGAATGGCCTTCATTTAATATCTTTGTGAGGAAACACAAATGCAACATGTTTAAAAGCCCCACCCCTTCCCCAGTCCACAGACCACTGAAGCAATTGCCAATTTTTTATTTTATGTTTTTACACCCCAGGAGACGCCTGGGGAGGTGCTCGCCAACCACCTGGCTTCACCCCCACAGGACAGTTTAACTATGGCCAGGGGGTCTGCTTGAGCACCACAACATTAGGGCAGGACACCGGAGCTCTGCATTGCTGGCAACGATGAATACACATATCTGGCTGGGTGCGGTTGTCTCCTGGATGCTGCAGGTCAGAAGCGATGGACAGTGCTGGCTGGAAGGAAAGCCGCATCTCCGGGCCGGGGGAAATCACGTACATTCCAGATGCACTTCCTGGCCCCTGTGATTTCACATAGGGGAGAGATGCAGAATGGCAGCAGGACAGTGTGTTGGGGAGACACAGGCAGTCTCCAGCAGCAAGTGGGCTCGGGCTGCAGCGGTGACATTTCAGCAGACTGTGTTCCACAATAGAGTACCTCATCAGGGTGAGCCTATTTTCCGCTGCTTTTGGGAGGATGCACAGGTTGATGTATGTATGTATGTATCTAGCACCCTCAGGGTTCTGACTAATCTGGATTCCCCTTCTTCTGATATCTCTTAGCTTCCTCTCTCTAAAAGTAAGGAGAAAGAGAGGAAAAGATAAGGACCCTACCAAGCCTAAGCTGGACATTTAAACCCTCAGACACAGTTTAAATTTCCCCACAATCCTGGAAGATTCCTGGAATAGATCCTTCAGAAAGGTCTGCATAGAACACAAGATGGAAAACGAAGCAGCCAGTTGTTTTATACAGATGATGGCCAATATGCAGTCCGACATGGCCTCTACTCTAGAAGGCTGTAGGTCTACAATCAGGACTAGGGCGTCTTTTTCCAGGCACCCTACCTCCGCTCAGATCCAGAGGGGCGATTAGTCAGGTTCCCACAGACCCTGCGCAGGTCTGCATTATTACTCCTAGTCCTACTTTCCTAGTAGTGGCCACTGCTGATGGCCCCATTGACTTTCTTATCTTTAGCAAGGTGACTGAGCACCCTAATCAGGACCCAAGATGTAGTTTGAGGGACTAGTAAGTACATTCTTTAGGAAAACATGGACAGCTCATGTAGTTTCACTCCCTCCGCCTCTTGGGGTGGCAGTTCCATCAAGCCTAGAGAAGCGTGGAACCTGTCCTTTAGTTTACTCAGGCTACTTTCACCCTAAGGTGTTGTGGTACCACCATCATGCAAACACCTTAAAATAGCTGCCCATGGGCCCTTTCATGTAAAGTGGGGTGATCGCAATCTCCTGCAAAGGTCTTTCAGGCAGTAGTGATTGTGATCGCACTCCATTTAGTGATGATCGCAAATGCTTAAAAATCACTGTGCAAGTGTGATTGCATTTGCAGTAGCTAGTAGTGATGGCTTATAATGTACCAGAGCATTTTATATTATGCTTCAATAAGTCCCAGCATTTTGTAACACTGGGGGGCCAGCACTCTGCACAGCAGCTGGGACCCAATCCTGTACATCAGTTTAACGGTTATGGTCTTTGTGGCTCAAGTCCATTTGTCACTCTACTCAAGCACATGGCTGCCATTCAGAGCCAAGCCCCCCCCCCCCCTCCCCGCCGGCATCACAATGTAATGAGACAAAAGCATGGAAAAGAAAAACACACAGTTTACAATAATAACATTGCGAACGCGTTGTCTTATCTAATTTTTTGTTTATATACAATGTTTTGAAAGATATGCATTTATTATATTATTTACAAAACTCTATTTACATATTTGTTGTACAAAAACGTTATTGTGTGCGAAATGACCAGGACTTATATGCTTTATATACATACAAGAAATTTATATGGCCATAGTGTTGGATTGGAAAATGAAAATATTACTTTAATAAGGTAACAAAAGCAGTGTTGGTTGTTTTTTCACAATGCAACTGACAAAACGTGATGTGCAGCAAAATAGGGCTAAAAGATAGGCAGGCTATCAGAATAAACTGTCCCCCATATGCAATGGCCATAGAGCAATCAGTTCTGTGCCCGAACCCAGGTTCCTCTGGTACAGGCCCCTTATGTTTTCTTCAGAACATCCACTGGGAAGGAAGACTTTGTCAGAGTCTGCTGTCTTATAATGACCAGTACTCTTCGGTTTCTCCAGTGTGGCCACTGGCACAACAGGATATTTTATGTACACATGCTGGGACTTGTTTTATGCTGTACCTGGCAGTACAGACACGGGGAATGTTTATATCACCTACCTATTTGGAGACAATCTGTATATAAAAGGTGTTTGTAGAGTTCCTACATAAAATTCTGCCTATAAGCACATGACACACCTACCAGTGAGTAGATAATGCCACATCCAATTAAAATTGTACCAATAAAATGTACCTAAAAAAAAGTACATTCTGGTGATTTCTATCTAAAGTCTAGAAACACTACCCACCCCACAAGCATTATCTTTGCCTTGTGAGATGTGACTTTCTTCCTTTAAATTACCGAGCAATACCCATAATTATTCACAAAATGTCTTTTTACAATCCCATAATTATGGCTTCTAAAATGCTTGCTAATAACATATAAACATCAAGTATTTTATGTTTTGGGACATAAAAAAATCCATGAAAACATTAAACTAACATGAGTTGGATAAGCTGCAATTCCATGTTTTGTGCTCTCCTTATAAAGCACAACTAAGTTGTCATTGCCTCTCAATATCTCTGATTATGGTACATTTCCCTGATCAGGCCAACATGGGGGGGGGGGTAAAGGAGATGAGTGAAGACTTTTTGCTGTGTTGTTCTTTGGGTACGAACAGAGTGTTGAGGTATGTTTGGCCTGTATGGGGCTCAAATTTAAACCTGGAAGGGGGGGTTTTCTTTGGTCCTCTTAACTGGCCCTAGAATTCGGGGTAGCCGTATGTATCGGTACCAGGAACCAGGGAAAGTGTAAGTGGGTCTCAGAAATTACCTCAAACTTGCACTCTGTCATATATATAGATTTCTAGGTTTTATTTAAACATTGAACATTAAAAACATTGAGAGAAAAATAGTTTACAAACGCCTTATGTTAGTTATGTATGTTTGGCTTATTTATAAATGAAAAAAGTCCGAGCCTTGTTGGCTAAGAGTCCTTATATTAATATATTGTGGCTAAAGGTGTTGTTGTGGAGGGGCTAGGGTACTTGCCCTTCCGATGGTGGTCCATTGTTAATTCCCTCAATTTGTAGCAATGAGGTAGGTTATTCTATCCACAGTCTGCAGCAAGCTGTTACCCTTTAATCAGTTGTAGCAAGTTAACGGTGCTCCATCACAAACGCGTTTCGCATATAGCTTCCTCAGTGTGAGGGTCCGTTGTTTAGTAATACCATGGGGGGGGGTACCCGCATGCCTGAAGTTGTGGCTCGCTGTGGTCTTCTCACTCTGCATGTGTTGTTGGGGTGGTTCAAATTCACCCTACTAATAGATGGTGGACCATCCAGGGATCAGAACCCTCAATTGTCCAAAGGTGGAGGAGGGTGGTGCTATCTGCGAGTGCTTCGCCCTTTAATAGGTGCCTGGTGTGGCCATCTGGCATATGTCCATGTAGCTCGGGGGGCGCGTCCCGTATACAGCGTTCGACGGCGGCAGTGTTTTTAATGTTCAATGTTTAAATAAAACCTAGAAATCTATATATACGACAGAGTGCAAGTTTGAGGTAATTTCTGAGACCCACTTAAACTTCCCCTGGTTTCTTGGTACCCATACATAGGGCTACCCCGAATTCTAGGGCCAGTTAAGAGGACCAAAGAAAACCCCCCCTTCCTACTATATGATCTCCCTACTAAGCTTCCCCGCCAATTTTATGGTCTAGAAACCTTTAGTATTGTAGGGGTGGATAACGTGGCAGGGGTGTCCTGGGGAGCACAGGGGGGTCAGGTATGAGAGGAAGGGGCTGGGAGAGATTGGAAGGCAGGGAGTGGAGAGGGTGGTTAGAAGCAGCAGTGCATCAGTGAGGTGGAGTGTGCTGGCTACACCCAGCCCAGCTGGCCCTACAGCAGTATGGCCCACTGGGAAATCTTACATCACTTTCTATGTCTGTCTCTGATCTTGTCTGTGGTTGCTACTTTGTCTGCCCCCTGGGTCAGGTATTCTAAACTTTTCTGTTGACTAAAGATTGACATTGTTGTCAGGAATCAGGGGCTGCATGGTCCTCTGTGACAGCAGCAGACTCTGATGTGATGGTACCAGTGTGGGCCAACAAGCACAACTGGATAAAGGTGTCTATATATGCTTACTTTTGGGGTTGGGAGTTGTGATGTGCCACATCATCTGGTATCAGGAGTTATGCATACCTTAATGCTTTGGGTAGCTAGGCCATACACATAGGCCTGTAGTTGCGGACTTCTTTAGTGTGTGCAGCACAAAACATAAGTAGGCGCAATAACATGGAATCAATTTCTGAAGTCACACTCAGAAATACTGGGTATCCATGGGGAAAATAGAAGCAAAACTAAACTACAAGTGCTAAAGAATGACGGTCACATGGGGCGGTCAGAGTCACGGACTTATTGCAGGTAGGCAGAGTCACTGACTGGGAACATAGGCAGGCAAAGAAAACCTTTCTACACCGCCAAAGAGGCAACCTTCTGGGGCAAGGAAGGACCAACATTTAACAAAGTAACCAACATGCTTCTTTGGCGGAGCTGCAGATGGTGGAGATTGCACATTTCCCAGGTAGTCTGGTGGTGTTGGCAAACTTAGGGTGTAGAAAAAAAAGGCAGGAAGCTGAGAACGAACAAGGAGTAAATAGTGAGCCAAGCAGCCCCCGGGGTATAGGTAGCCTGCTTGCTCACAGACAAGATTTACATACGTCTGGCTATGTGGATACCAAAAGCACATGGAGATGCACAAACCTTTCAAGAAGACAAGAGATGCCACCCGGGAGGTAGGGTTACACAGGAGCTTATAAAGAATAGTCTAGAAAAACAATTAGCAACACCTAAGTGTAGGCTGACAACATCAAACACACTACACAGGGAAGAGCCAGACAAACAGACCAGACACAGACAAGCCAACAACTGGTGCAAAGAAATTACATTTCGATAGAATTCAGATATCGCTGGTTCCACGACCGACTACGGTGACATTACACCTAACTTATATTTCAGGGGATTTTTAACCAAAAGACTCACTGTGGTCATGTGGGCAACAAAGATCAATTGTGTCTTCATCATAAAATCCCGTTCTAATCTAAGTGTCAAATCTGAACTCTCCTAGAGCAACTGAGAGTAAAAGCAGAAAGTGCCTTGAATTAAAGTTGGTTGTTTGAACCCCCTCATACCCAAGCTTGCCTTCCTATTGGTTAGAGAGGCCCTAAAAAAGGAGAGTAGGAACAATAGACAGGGAGTTTGGGGTTCAGAGAAGGGGACATTTGTGAGCTAGAGTTAAATTTGCAATTTCTATTTTCAATAGAGGATATTTTCAGAACTGCATAGGCAGACATTGCTAATTGTAAAATGACATAATTTAAGCTGACTTTAGTATACTGTAAAATGGTGCATTCATTCCTTCTCTAGCATTGCACTTTATCCCCATGATATCTGTACCTGGTCAATGAAATACCTTTGTCCATGACTCTGCAGTGGATATTTTCTTTTCATATTAACACATACTTCACAAAAACATCTCTATATACAAAACACTTTTCATGATCCAGGTGACACTGTTTGAACTGATAACACAATTTGATATTTATTCACATCATTTTCAAGAGACCATGCAGGGTGACAAAACTATATATAGACCCTGATCAGCCCATTGCCTCTCGGGTTTTATTATAAGTGACAGAACAATCCCTATGGCTCTTCTATGGGAAAGAAAATTGCCTGGAGCCAATAAGGTATACAGGCTTGGTGTCTGGTGTGATAAAAAATCATGATGGAAAATGCTTAGCAAGTAATCCATCCAGAATTTGAATTATTTACTGAATATAAACAGAGACTTTCTCATTTATTTCACCTGGTTTCTGGCAGTAAGATTGAAATTGCCCATAAATGGTGCCTCTTGCTTCTGTGCTTTAAACTGAACAGCTTTAGAAACATAAGGTCTGAATAAGCAATGGGAGAAAACATCAAACTTTCTTAGAAGATTACACTAAACCTATGAACTTTATTGAGGTCTTATTTGGGGCCTGCTGAGTCCTATATACATGTGACCAGTTTCACTAACCTGCTCTAAAACTGAACATACAGACAATACCACTTACATACAGTGCATGTCTCTATATTTCTGTGCACCAGGCATGCTCAGTCTGTGTCCTGCAGACTACATGTGGCCATTAGAGCCAGCTGATGTGGCCCTCAACCTGAAGTAAAGGTGGAACGCAATGTAGATAAGGAGCATTGTGCAAGGAAACACCTTAGACTTATGTCGGAAAGTAGGAGAGGTAGATAGAATTGGCACATAAAAGGCGTTAAATAGAGGCTCATTAAGGAGAGTGGTATAGGAAGGGTGCATTGCCAAATAAAGGTGGCAGCGGTGGCTTAGAGGAACGCAGTTAATTGGTTCTGGTATCCTAAGGCAAGCCCGGAGAGTGATAAAGGAGGAAATTTCTTATAGAACACAATCGGAGCCCCTGGGTGTAATCTCTGGCTCAATAATAAGCTTCTAGTATGCTTAGCATTGGTAGGAGTTTAAACAGGTTGAAGATCAGAGATACAAATAAGATATGGGACATGTGGAGGAGTGGCTATAAATATGGGACCCATACAGGGGGGAGTGGCCATAGGAAGACCCAGGAGAATTCCCGGTGGGCTGCACTGCTTCAGGGCCATTTTGGCTGCTGCTCCTTACACCCCAATTCAATTCCTGCATCCCTGGTGTCAACCCAGCACCACGGTACCTAGCCCCACTCTAACCCTCCAAGCCAAGAAACCCCTCAGAATCGGAGGACACTCTGATTCGGGCTCAGTGGGTAGGCTGCGGGCTGGTCATAGGTTGACCGGGGCAATAAAATGCCGGGCTGATTTTTGGCCCCAGTCTGGCAACTGGCATTTGTAGCATGAGGTGAATGTTACATATTCATAGTAATGGTAATAGGGTGGTGTGATGGGAGGTCAAAATTATCTTTAATGGTTTGCATAATGGTATAAGTCAGGATCATGTGTGAGAGTGTGGACTTTACTGTAAGTGTGTGTGTGTCTGCAGTAGTTCTTGGTGTCTGGTGCAATGGGCATGCATGAATTAAATGTGGATTGGTATGGGGGGTATTGGTGGTGTTTCTGTGATTAAACATTTGTTTTTTTGATTGTTTAAACTCAAAATAAAAAAAAAATTCTGAAGCATTTCATTTCATTGTGGCCCTCTACTGGTTACCAAATCACAAAGTGGTCTTTGCTCTTCAAAAGGCTAAGCACCTCTGCTGTACATATACAGACTCATTTGCTTTGGGATGCAGGTCCACTCAATAAATGACTCTTGACAGAGATTTGAGTTGGAATGCAGCATTGCAGCAAACCTCACTTATGCTTGAGTCATTCTCATTCTCCATCATGCTGAGCTTCCTCTGTGACCTTTTATTTACAGGCTGTCCAGGAGATGTCACTTGTATGGCTAGACACACCTTTTATGGCATCACCTCCTCAGTCCCCATTATCTACATACTGGCCAAAACATGGTCTACACTACCTTCAGAGCCACCAAGCCTGGGAGTTCCTAGAGGAAGTTTATAGGGTGAAACTCACCAACTCCACCTACTGTTGTCTTTTTTTAATTCATCTAGGTCTTAACTAGTTTAATTTGGTTATTAATTTCCCTCCATTTGCAGAAAATAGTGCATGAGAGTGGTCTGCAGGAAGGAGTTTACAGCAGCACTGTTACAGAGATTAAATTGTGGTGCACAGCTGGGGTGGTACCATGAAATCCAAAGAACAAGACAAATGGTCAATTGAATTGGAAAATAATCCATACAGATGCAACAAAAGTAATCAGATGTTTTAGGGCTAAATATAGAGTCAGACCTCAGACTGACGTCCATCCATCCTACCCGGGTGGAGTAGCAGGGAACACCACTGTATCCAGTACCATAGTCACAAAGCTAGGTTTGTCATTGCTGTATCTTCATGGATTATTTTCCAATGCAGTTGGACATTTTCATTTTTTTTTTGCTGCTAAATGAAAAAAAGGCCATTGGCATGCTGCATCAGGTGACTTATTTAACAGACTTATTTAACTCTTACCCTGGACTGTCCCTTTAAAAACAGTTTAGAAATATGGGGCACCCACTCCCGAACAACCTCTTAAACAATACCTGCAATGGTTTCTAAGCCCCTCCTGGACTGTCCCTTTAAAAACAGTTTAGAAATATGGGGCACCCACTCCCGAACAACCTCTTAAACAATACCTGCAATGGTTTCTAAGCCCCTAAACAAGAGTTGTGCAGATCAGATTGTCTGCCATAGTATAATCTGCTGGCAGGATCTTTATCCCATGCTAGTGGCTCAAGTATTAAAGATGTAAGTGTAGTATGACAGTGACGACAGCATAAGAAGCATACGAACGTCTCTCCTGAAAGTTATTTTTTTTAATCTGTTAACTTTAGTGGTAAACTACCCCTGACAGAATTTCCACCCCCATGGCCACAAACAGTTTGAAGCTAAATGATGATGACACACCCCTTTGAATCCTCCAAAATGTAGGATAAATAAATAAATAATTGGAGATTCCAGGAATGTAAGGGCCAACAGAAAGAAAACACAGTATTGATTGTGGGGTCGGATAATATCTTAGTGGTTGCAATTCTGCTTATTATGGCTCACAGTCCTGATATTTATGTAGGAATAGTGCATACAGGCCGACAAGCCAGCACCGAAGGTTCAGGGTTAGAGGTTGATTGGAGAATGATGTTGTATCCTTTAAGTGCAGTTTAAAAATAGTTTGTGTTTTAATATATTGGCTTTTTACCATGCTAAGAAAGTCCCTGATAATTTTATGTCCATGTGACAGCCAAATCTTTGTCCCTTAAGTTGTCACTTCTCAGCTATTGCAAAATTCAGTCTGGTAAAACACTGTAGAATATGTAAGATAAGATGCAGTGCATTGTCGTGCTGTATTGTGTGCGGAGATTGTTATCCACTTCGTGGTAGCTGGTCAATTTGGTGAATGTGTTCACCAGTGGCTGAGCTATGGCAAATCAGTTACATTTTTACTTTTAACAAAGCTATAGAATTCCTTCCAATATGGTGCAGCTTCATCCTACAGCATCACCTTGATAAGCTCTTACTCCTGACCGAAAGAGCAGTCTTTTCCTTTGGTCCTCGCCAAACTGGTTAGTTACAAACCAAGAACAGTCTGCTCCTATGTGTAGCTTAATCTTGATGCATGTGTAGTGGCCGATGCCTCGGAGTCCGTACATCCTGGTCTCATCTCTGGAGACATGTTCTGCAGTGGCCACATTTCCACCCAAAACAATGAGGCTGAGTAGCCCTTGTGCCTGCTCTTCTTGCTCATAGAGCGTTGCTGTTTGTAATTAGTCCAGATTTGATTGATCATTTCTTTGAAAGGTCTCGTAGTGATGGTATACAATATGGGGTTCAGAGCGCTATTGATTGGCAGTATGAAGATCACCACCCAAGAGCTGATGGATCCTAAAAAACACAACATAAGGTGTTGAAATAGTTATTGGTTACTGTAAAACTGCTCACTTTTGGCTATATGAATGGATGGATATAAATGTATCTCCCGCAATGTGATTCTCTGAACTCTCATGAAGGGCAGCAGGATTTTTTGCTGTTCCTCTCCATTTATACACAGTAAGATAATTAGACCCCTCTTCTTAGCCATGTTGTCCTACATGGGAAATGTATCTTAGTCTCTGAGCAAAATATCCTTGGACTATCTATGAAGTGTTTTCTGCAGTATAATCCAAGGTGTCTGTAGCATCTCTGTATAACACACACAATAACAACCTGGAATCAGTCTTCTTACCAGTTTAATAACCAAGCTAAAGCAAGGCTTCTACATAGCTAAAAGAACAAGCTGTTGGCTCATAGCAATGAAATAAATTAACATAGGAATTACTTTCGTATGTATTTTCCATCTCTGGGGTCTGCAGATAAACTGTATCTTCAAACCCAGCTATAACCTTAATTTATTGCTGTTTGGAATGCAAGATGGTCCCTCGATTATTATTATTTCAGATTATACATAGTAGCTGATATTTAGGCTAAAAGGTGCCAAGATATTTAAGAAAATGTCTTAAGCAGAAAATTAGAATTGAAAATAAGTACCTGAAAACATAAAGTTTCCACAGGGTACTAGATGGCAACTCTAAAATTAATTAATTAAATGTTATTAGAATAGCAAATTAACTGCACAAGGTCCAAGCAAATGCTGCAGTTTATTTGCCTGTACTCTATATTCTATATAGAATCCAGAGCGATCTCCAGATACTGAAACTAAATCAGTTTGACCTCCAGGAATGAACTGTAATGTTGCTTCTCGAAAATAAAATGGAAAAAAGGTGGAAATACAGCTTAAACATGAATACAGAGTATTTAAGTTCTTGTTACTGCCTATACGGGAGGTTTCCTATTTGTGGTAGGGGACATTGGATTGTGAACTTCCTTGGAGCAGAGACTACTGTAAACATTGTAGCACTGTACTGTACTGTAGAAATGATTACTTCTAATAATCTCATGACAACAAAAATAATTGCACAATAGACGGGAGATCCACACCTGACCATGATCTGTCCATGCAATGTTGTAGCTTATACCTTGGTGCACACTTGTTGACCCTCTGGATGTCGGTAAAATCCCACGCTGGATTCCCCTGGATTCCAGATGCCAACAGAACCCTAGACCACACGAGCACTATATGCAGATCATGGGGCTTGATTTTGCCAGGGGAAGGAGAAGCCTAAATGTCCCAATTTACTGTTATTGCGAAAAAGTCTGTCCTGTGAATTCAGGATGTTCTGACAGTTATTAGGCTGTATCCAGCGGAGGGAGAGTATTTCCTCTGGACATAGGGAAGCATCTGTGATTGGAGATCTAGAAGGAGGTTGTTGCTGCAGAGTAATGTCTACAGCAATGAAGGGGGTTAACCCTTCATTGAAGGGGGCGGACCAAGCAGCAGCAGGGAGAGTGCTACTTGCCGGCCAGCACTAAGGGGAGCTCCGGGCTCTAGCCAGAGAGAGAGAGAGAGAGAGAGAGAGAGAGAGAGAGCAGCATGCTGACTGTAGAGAATACAATGCAGCTTTGCCAAGCAATAGTTTTTCTAAGACCTCCCGCTATTCAAACACATAGCTAAAAATCAAGTGTGTATATAGTGGGGGAAGGGGTTACATGCCTCATATTGCTGCCTGTAACCCCCTATTTTGTGACAGACAAGAAGCTTCGAGTAACGTTGTAATGGCCAATTAAATCTGTGATGCCCACTCACATAATAAATTATCCATATAATATATAAGCTGTGAACCCAATCATTTATTAACACTGAGTAGAGATTATGTATTTTGATACTTGCCCTGTACCATATATAACATATTTAAGGCAAATTTTAATGGGGAAATCAAGCTAAAAAGCCTGCAAAGAAGCCCTGCCCCTCAAACCACCCACTTCCTTCTCCCCCCTCCCTCCCAACCATCTCACTTTGAGACCCCAAATAAACAGAAAAATAACAAATAGTGGATAAGTCTGGTATTTGACCAGGAGTCGTGTACCTCCCTGCAAATCCTATAGATTGTCCCAACGACCAGAGTGTCAGTCATTATGTCTGGTCTGATCCCTGTTAGCATTGTTAGGGGCCACTGGTTGGTCTTCTACTGTTATGCTATCTGTTTAATATCCTGGTAATTCCTGGTAGCTAAAGAGCACTCCCTTTGGCTGATTTTTTGAAATGGTAATAAGGGTAATATTTGGCTTAACTGCCAGGACAGTATATTATACTATTACCATTATACTATTATACTATTATACTATATACTATTCCTTTTTTCTAAAAATACATTATTTTGTAAATAAGGAACTCTAAACATTTTACTATTGTAAAACGGGGTTATTTCATTCATTTTTTTATAAGAGAGCTCTCGCTTTTGAAAATACATTACTTGGCTAAAGGGGACCTATGTCAGCTTCTAAAGATTCTTTACTGACATTAAATTTTCAGCTGGTATACACTAAAATAAATCAGCAAAATGCTGGTCAAATTTAATCCGAATCTGAAAAGCAACACCAGTTTGCTTTCTATGCAAATGAAGGTCTATTTTGGTTAATGGTGGAGGAACTGGGCTAGTTCAACAAAGACAACTGCCATTTTTAGCACTTTAGATGTAGATGCAAAAATCATTTGGGCATCCACTGTTACTAGCTCAAGCTCCTGAGGTCAGACCTACATTCTAAGCATTATCTTCTTTAATTTAAAACTATAAAACATTCTGAATGTAGATATCAGACTTTAGAGGGTTAGATCTAATATAATATTATGCAGTTCATGACCCAGTTGGGGGAGATTTCCTCGAGGATTGTTCCAGGGATCACAAAGGTGTTGTCACGGACCGGGTGTGGCGGCACAGGTGTGGATCCGCTTTGACTGTGATACTGATAGCGAGTACTGTGTCAGGGGAGCGGAGTCTAAGAGGCCACTGGTATTCACCAGAGCCCGCCGCAAGGCAGGTTGGTCTTGTAGCAGCGAGTGACCCCCAGGTCGCTACCCCCCAACAGCGGCTCAGCCACACAGTCAGCCGAGGTACTGTGTGGTGCAAAGGAGGCAGGCAAAAGGCGATGTCAAAGTTCAAGCAGAGGTCAGGGCTGGCAGCATAACCTCGAGATCGTAGCCAAGATCGGGACGGGCAGCGAAGGTTCAGAGTCGGGGACAGGCAAAAGTCGGTACACGGGTGAGCAATCCTGAAAACAACTGACTTTCTGTATACATAGGAATACCAAGATCCAGCACTGATGGAAAGGAAGTGTCCCTTAAATAGGGGAAGTGGATGCAGGATTGGATGACTGGGCACCAATCAGTGGTGTACCGGCCCTTTAAACTTCAGGAAACTGGCGCGCGCGCCCCCTAGAGGACGGGGGCGTGCGCGCACCGGACCATGCGAGGAGGCAGACCGAGGAGAGGAGAGACGACTGGGAGCAGCCGCCGCTCGGTCAGCCGCCGCGCCTGAGGCAGCGGCCCCGCCGGCAGGAGCGGGTAAGGAGGGAGAATGGGGAGCGCTGTGAGATGGACGTGCAGCGTTCGCCCTAACAGGTGTCACTGGGACAGAATACCCTATATTGAATTTGTCATTACATTTCAGTCCTTGTGATGTCCAGATTTGTTTTTAAATACCTTCCTTTATGACTTTTTATTTTTTTCAATTTTTTAAACTTTCTGTCTCTGGTTAAAAAAAACGGTTTCCACATGTTCTTCTGCCATCAATACGCATAACTGCCATAAAATGCTTCTTTCAGACATTGTAATGTATCATACTAAACTTACCTGGTATTTCAACTTGAAGTAGAGAAATAAGTTTAAGTATGAAGATGGGTATCCAGCAAAGGGCATCAGTAAAGACGATGAAAAAGAAACGCTTAGCAAGGGTCATCTCTTTCTTGATGTGGTTGTGGATTTCAGTGGCCATTATTGCTGTTTGATGGATACTATAGAACATACTACTGTATGAAAACACAATGATGATGAAGGCTGCTAGATTTACACCTGTCGGAATAATACATAACAGAAAATAACATTAGCTACTGAAAGACAGTAGATGAAAACATGATATATATTCAGTATGTCCTTTTGTGGTTCACTTCATCAAAGCTTAGAATGGATTAATATTTGTGCTTTAATACACAAAAAGTTCTGCACCACAAAGATATTGAACAAGAAAGCATACTACAGCAAACTATCAGAGTTTGAGCCTTTTTAAAACATGTCATTTTACATGTCAACACTTTGGACAATGCAGAACATGCAAATACATACTTTTTCACTTTTTTAACTTTTACTTTCTATTTGGTCTGTGCCACTAGAACTAAATGGATTTCCCTAAATTGTCCTGTCATGATTGCAGCCATATTAGATTAGGCTTTAAACTCTGAACTTCATTCACCAGCACTTAGGCTTTAAACTCTGAACTTCATTCACCAGCACTTTTCATTCCCTAATAAACCCTATAGAACTTCCTTGCTGACTCATTTTTCAGGGTCCCTGAAATGAAGTGGCTACTGATGGAACCCTCACATTAATACATGCATAGATGATTTAGCATCTGCTAGTGAGGAGGCCCTGCTGAAGGGATCGAGTTCATTGGGAGTTATTAAGAAGTATAAAGCAGAAGGAATGACGACTGGATGAAAGAAGCAGCCCCTGACAGCCAGCATGGGGAGAGCAGAAAGCAGAATCATTTGACTGGCTGCCCATGCCAATCTAAATTTCCCTGGGGAGGGATGCAGCATGGACAAGCCAGAAACATTCTAGAAATTTTAAGCGGTGTTAGACTACGTTCTCACCTGACTGGTCGCATTTGCGGCCTGCATTTTGTGGCAAGAATTCCTCTTTGTATTTGCATTTTTTTGTGTGTTACAATAATCACTGTTTCAAAAGTTGCGTTTTCGCCAGGACGTAGCAGGCAGGATTTTTTTGCCGCTGCGTCTGCCACAAACACAGAAACGCCTGTGGTACGGGACAGGGGTGAATGGGGGCTTAAAGGGACTAACCTACCAGGTGTAATCAGATTGATTGGCAAAATAGGAGGTAGACAACTTGACCTCCATGTGGAAGGGGGGGAGGGGGTATGTAGCATCTAGTGTCTCTCTCTCCTTCTCAACTGTGTTTTTTTCTTCCTTTTATTCATTTAACTTTGCCTGGAATTTCTTTTTAACCCCATTAAGTGTTTATCCTTTCTTTACCAGATCAAAGTTTCAGTTTTAGCAAGGGGTCTACCTAACTGCAAATAAATATGTTATTTTGAGCCAATCTACAAGTGCTTGATATTCTTTTTCACAAGACATCTTAGTGAACTGGTTTCAGGGCTTTTTACTGTGACCACAGATATGTAGCAGCAAGGCTATCTCAGCAATCTGCAGCCCTGCTGGGTACAGACAGCTCGTATTGTAACCTACCACATTATTGTGTCAAGTTACATTTAACAGGCTAGCACCACAGTAGTCTAAAGTTGGTAGGCAAGTAGTTAACAAATGCAGGAACTGGATGGGGGCATTTGCCACCTTGTAGATGATTTTATAATCATTGACCAGTAGTGTCGCCATGAAATGTCTTGTTTGTAAATGTTTCAGTGCACTCTCAATATTTTGGGCGAAATATGTGGAGAAAAAATAATAATAAATGTAGCTTTTTAAAATAAAAAATGTATGGTGTTTAAGAAAATCATATTGCGCGTAAAAGCTCCAGTTCTCCCGAATACAACGGTACCACATCAATAGACACCTGTACCTTCCCAGGAGACATCCCAAACTGAAGAAGAGCATGTTATGACATTTTCAAATAGCACACAACTTTACTGCACCTGCAGTTAACTATCATGGGTTGAACACTTAATAAAAAAAATAACACTGTGGGGTCCCCCCACTCTGGGGGGCATGCTTTTTTAATTTTTATGGGTTAAACCCTTAAAATAAATCCTCCTGCGCCGAAGGCTACCAGCCCACATGGGCACTTCCCTGGCCTTTGGAGCTGTAAGTAATGGGGTTGGGGGCTTTGGTAAGTTACCCACTTGCTGGCAGGTGACTTGCCGGCCCCTCCTGCCCTTTGAACTGGTATAAGGGTTTTAAGGACCCTTTAACAGTGTCAGTCTCCTCGCCTTCCTTGCCCTTTAAAGCATCGTCAGCGTGCTATGCCACAGACTGCATGCAGCAGCAGACATGCTCGGCTGGGTGTTTGTAACAGAGCAGGCTGTTCATCAGTCGCATTGCTACACAGCGACACCTAGTGTTCAGCCCACTGCAAGTACACAAAGCCTAGAGTGTAAGCTCTTGGGCTTGATTTCACTTCCTGGTTTCCTGAGTCTGAATGGACAGGAAGTGACCTCACCCACACTCTGACACATCCCTCCCTGTTCTAATTGATAGCCCTATTTAAGAGGACAGCTGGCCTGCAGTCAATGCTGTGTTGTCAGCTTACTTCCTGGACTCTGTTTCCCTGACTCCTGAATTCCTGGTCTGAATACCTGGATTTACCCTCGGACGGATAACTCGGTTTTGACTCGGACTTACTCATTAAACTTCTCTTGTTTTCTGCCAGCTTCTGACCCCGGATTCATCCATCGGACTCTGCCGTCTGCCCAGACTTGTTACTTTCTCTTTGGGATTATTTGCTTCACTTCGCCCCATACCTGGAGCTCAGCTCAGCTCTCCCCATGGTTGTAGCCAGGAAGCTTGACAACATTACACATGGGTAAATTGTAAAACTTCTCCCCCTTCCAGTGCTGGTTACTGTTCCACTCTGTCCAATCTCTGCTGTCTGACAGCCCGAAGTGAAAGGCGGAATGTCCTTTGCCCTGTTTCTCTCTTCTGCCGCTCATTACGGACTTAGCCGCTCACTCCCGCTCCAGGGAGGGGCCTTTTTTTTTTTTTTAAATTCTTTATTTAAATTTTTCCAAAACAAGACATTACAAGCAAAAGATCAGAATCAAGGCAGTACAGAAAGACAACAGGTCCAGCACGCAGGCCGGGTCGCGCTCCAAGCCCTAAGGCCTCCATCAGCTCCTGTAACACATTCTATGTGAATTAGGGCAAACATGAATCTATGGCATCATCAACAGTAAGGCCCAGGTTGGGGTCCCAGGGCGAGACTGTTCCACCCAATCCAGACCCTCTCCATGCGGACCCTGGTTTCTATTCGCCATTTCGATGTCTGTGGTTCCTACCATAGAACCCATTCCGGGCGTCCATGGTGTTTCCACATGTATTCACCTCCCATTAGCTAGTAGAAAATTAGAGTCAAACTTGAGTGTCTTAGTGTAGTAGAGGTCAGTCTTGCGCGTCTTCCAGCCTGGGCCAAACCATCAGAAATTGTAGGCAAGAGAAAGGAAAGTGAAAAGGAAAGAAAAAGGGAAGTATATGGGATTAGAATGCAAAGGAAGAAAGGAGACACGAACCAACAGGGGAAGAAACCAGTGGAGAACGGGGGGAGATGGAGAGCAGGGGGGAGTAAGAGGATAGCAGAAGGGTAACGGGAAGGGTGGGGGAGAGGCGTCAGAACCATACGACCCACGGTCGGCAAAAAAAAAAAAAAAAGGGGGGGGAGTAGGTGGGGGGCCGCACCCCAATCCAGTATCTCAAAGCAATCCCACCTCATCCCCCAGGCCCACTCCGGGACCAAAATGGAAGGGAACGAGACGGGGTCAGCCCCTACTTCACTGAGGTTTGGAACATGAACCAAGACGTCCACAAAATCCTGGTCTCCTCCTCTCTGTCTTGGACTGCAGCCGTTAGCTCCTCCATCTCCATTATTCTATTCACTTCCCTGATCCAGTCGTGCTCCGTCGGGACGATCCTGGACTTCCATAATCTGGGAAGTAGAGCCCTGGCGGCATTAATTAGGTATCTCAGAACCGATTTTCTATAGTCAGGAACACTACATCCAGAGTAGTGCAAGAGCATCAGAGCCGGGCAACACGGGACCTGTGAACCTGTTACCGTGGACATGATTTCTGTGATTTTTGTCCAAAATGACGCAAGTTTGGGGCAAGACCACAAAATGTGGAACAATGACCCCTCTTCTGATTCGCAACGCCAACAGACGGGCGAGGATCCTGGGAAGATGGATGCCAGTCGCTTCGGGGTGTAATACCATCTGGATAAATATTTGTAGTTGGTTTCTTGAGTTTGTGCAGACATTGACGATCTATAGGCTAGAGAGAAAATTTTCTTCCAGTCATCACCGGTAAATTTCCTACCTAGATCTCTCTCCCACTCCACACAGAAAGCAGGAACCGCATCCCGGTCTTCCTCTAAATATTGATATATCTGGGAGATTACCCTTCTCGGGGAGTCTCCACATGTGGCCAGTGTCTCAAAGAGCGTAAGGTCTCGCCCGAACAAGTGTTTGGGCGCTACTTTCTGAAGAAAATGTTGAGAGAGGAGTAAGTACCACGGGTCCAATTGAGGGCTGTTCCATCTACATCTTAGTTCATCAATGTCGCACCAGTCTCGACCCCTCAGGAGGTCCTTCGCCCTAACCGTGCCCAAGCCTCCCCAGCACCCCACTGCCTGAGGCTTCTGGCTAAGAGGAAAATCAGGGTTACCCACCACTGGGAGTAAAGGAGACGGCCAAGGCGAGATATCCTCTCCTTCCCTGACACCATCCCAGACATCAAGGGTGGCCCTAATCAGCGGGTTAGGGCCAGCCCACTTATTCGAAGTCGCTGACGACCATGGGATCTCCTTCAACGGAGTGTCCGTGGACCCGGCCTCCACATTGACCCACTTCTTGGTGTCTCCATTCCTCATCCAATCGATCAGTCTCTGCAGGTGAGCCGCTTGCCAATATTTCCGTAGATTTGGTACCGCCAATCCCCCCCTAATCCTAGGCCGCTGCAACAGCGAGAATTTGATTCTCGGCTTCTTCGCTGCCCAGATAAAGTTTATAAGGATTGTGTTCAGGTTCCTGAAATAGCTTGCCGGTATGTGGCATGGAAGGGTCTGGAATAGGTATAAAATTCTAGGCAAGATGGTCATCTTTATAGCGCTCATTCGCCCTAACCACGTGAGGGTAAGAGCACCCCAGCCCAAAAGGTCGGACTTTACTTTATTGAGCAGTGGGACGAAGTTACACCGGAAGATGTCGCCGATGTCACTCGGAATTTTCGTGCCCAGGTAGGACAACACAGATGGGGTCCACTTAAAGGGAAAGGAGGACCTCAACGGCGACAGCACAGCTTCCGGTAATCCCATGCTGAGCGCCTCGGATTTGTCAAAATTGATTTTAAAATTTGAAAAATATCCAAAGGTTTCAAATTCCTTCATAAGGACCGGGAGCCCGACTGTTGGGCTGGAAATAAAAAACAGAAGGTCATCCGCGTAGGCAGATATCTTATGCTCTATTCCATTCACCTGGATTCCCCTAAGGTCTGAGTTCATCCTAACGTGTCTCAGGAAGGGTTCCACTACCAGGGCGAAGATAAGAGGTGACAAAGGACAACCCTGTCTGGTACCGTTAGCTATCCGGAAAGGTGGAGAGAGATGACCGTTTACCTTCACCCTAGCCTGGGGGGTAGAATATATACTCAGAATATAATTGAGCGCCCTACCCCGAAGGCCAATATATCTCAGCACCTCAAATGCGAAGTTCCAATCCACCCGATCAAACGCTTTTTCAGCGTCTGTGGACAATAACATCATCGGGGAATTATCTATTCGAGACCTGTGGATCAGATTCAATGTCCTAATGGTATTATCCCTAGCCTCTCTGCCGGGGATAAAACCGCATTGGTCCCAATCAATCAAGTTGGGTAGGTATGACGCTAGGCGATTCGCCAGGACTTTGGTGAACAATTTAAGGTCCACATTCAAGAGCGAAATTGGACGGTAGCTCTTGCAACTTAGGGGATCTTTTCCGGCCTTGTGTATTACCGTGACATGGGCTTCTAGTGCTTCCGTAGGGAGCAGCCCCGGTCCCTCATCTTCTGCAGTCACGTTAAAAGCTTGGAGAAAATGTTTATTCAAGATGTTCTCAAATTTTTTATAATAGGCGATAGTAAAGCCATCAGGACCCGGGGATCGACCGTTCGGGGATGCCTTTATGGCTTGATGCAGTTCCGCCCCCGATATTGGTTCCTCCAACAAACTAACTGCCTCGTCCTCCAGTTTTGGCATGCCGGAAGTCACAATATATCGTCGTATTCGAGACAGGTCTCTCGGGGAGCTCCCTTCCCCCTGCGGCCTCAAATTATACAGCGCGTGGTAATATTCCTGGAACACTTTGGCGATATCCTCTGTTTTATGATGTTTCTGTTGCTTTGTATCGACTATGGCCTCGATGAAGTTGAGTGACTGCTGCTTCCTCAAGGCTCTGGCAAGGAGTGAGCCACTCTTGTTCCCCCATTCGTAATAGTATCTTCTACATTTCTTAATGACAAAAGCCGCCTTTTTCAGTAGCAGGGAATTCAGTTGTTCTCTACAGGAGGTTAACTCCTGGAGTGTGGCTCGTGCTTGGGATTCCTTATGCCTCCTCTCCAAGATTTGAATTTGCGAGATAAGGTGGTCCCTACTCAAAGTGTGTGCTTTTTTCAATCTGGAAGCATGTTGGATGAGGGTACCTCTTATCACCGCCTTGTGCGCTTGCCAAACGGTCATCGGAGAAACCTCTCCCGAGCAGTTCAGCTCAAAATAATCAGAGAGGGCAGTCCGGACTGCCTGTTCCGTGACTGGGTCTTTCAATAGGCTTTCATTCAAACGCCAAGACCACTCTCTGTTGCTCTTTTCCATCGTGGTCTGGAGCAACCATACGGGGCTATGGTCCGATAAGGAAGCCGGGCCTATGGCAGGATTCGTCACCCTGGGTAGGAGGGAATGAGACACCAAGATGTAATCAAGTCTCGCATAAGTCGCATGAACTGACGAGTAATGCGAATAGTCTCTACCCTTAGGGTTGAAAATTCTCCAAGGATCACATAGTTGTAGTTTGTGCAGTGTCTGCTTCACCTTTCGCAGCCCACCATATGGTATGGATGACTTGCCGGTCGACGAATCAAGGAGTGGTTCCAGAGCAATGTTTAAGTCTCCTCCCAGGAGCACCTTTCCCTCCTGGAAATCCGACAGTTCCGACAGGAACCTCAAGAGGAATTCTACCTGGCCATTGTTGGGAACGTATACGGAGGCCATGGTATACAACTCTCCAAGTATCGTTCCCTTAATCATTATGTATCTGCCCTCATTATCAGCAGAGATGTCTATTTTCTGGAAGGGGACATCCTTAGCTAATAGTATAGCAACACCTTTGGATTTAGAGACCGGAGAGGAGCTTGCATAAAAATGGGGAAAGAACCTGGGAGACATCCTGGGACAAACATCCCCCCGAAAGTGCGTCTCTTGTAGGAATATAATCTTGGCCCTCATCCTCCTGAGATCTGAGATCATCGCTGATCTCCTCTCGGGGATGTTGAGGCCCCTGCAATTCAAGGACACAACCTTCAGGGGTGCCTCCCGTGGACCACAAGGGCCCCCCACCCCCTCCCCAGCCGCCGACATCACCAGGAAACCGACGCACCAGGCAGAGCAGACAGCGGTCTAGTAAAGTAGTAGAAGGGGGAAATTTCAGGAAATAGTAGGTAGAGAATGAGGGATAAGAAAAGAATAAGAGTAAAGAGAAATGAAACTTTTTCAAATCCGGAGATAGCCTAAAAAAAAAAAAATGTTTAGGCTGATTAGAACAAAATTAACGACTTCGCTAATATAGGGAAGTCTGGCCACGCAGCTCCCAGGGAAGTCTCCGGAAGCTTCCCTCAGGAAAGCACACGGACCACTGGGGGAGATGGACACCAGGCGAAGAGGAACCAGAACCCGGCCGGCTGTTATAACCGACGGTCTCTACTCTTCCATTTCGGCTTTCCCCTCTCCTCATAACACATCAACAGGAAGACAGCAACCAACATAATATACAAAACAGCAGCAATAATAATATATAATACATATTGTAGAACAATACATTCCCATTGTTAGGTCAATCCCGGAACACAGTGGTCCCCTCCCGCTGGTATGTCCAAGCGACCACCAATGTAGGGCAATTGGTATCCCCCACTCCCCCCACCCCGGTGCAGACTCCAGAACCATGGCAGATAGATCGTATCTTCCCCTCATGAGGGGGATCTCAGATAAATGAGCGCCCGCAAGGATTTCCCAGGTGGCAAGGGCCCCCCGTCCCCCAGGTCTCAACAGCCCTCGTTAGAGGGGCACTCTAGCCCCCCGGACCATACAGCAACATGGCGTGGAAAGGATGACCAAGGTCAGCCAAACACCCCCCTCGGTACCACCTAGGACAGGTCGTCCCCCTTCCAGGGCGGGACCCCAGTAGTTACACAGGCCGGGCGCCCCCCGGGCCCCCGCCACGCCCAACCCACGGACCATAGCAGCCAGCGAGCCGGGCCACGGCGCCAACCAGGGGGACGCCCCGCACCGCACCCCACCTACAGCAAAGAGTCAAACGGAGCACCGGGGCGATGGGAGAGGGAGGCACCCCAGCAGAAGAAAGGGCCAAGATCGCATCACCGGGTCCGAGGACAACCATATCAGCCCGGCCGACGGACCAATGAGGAACCCCCAGAGACACCCCCCGGGAATGGGATCCCCCCCAGACCGGGGCCCCTGAGCAGACATCAGGCCGAAGCCGGCACCCGCCCGGCAAGGAAATTCCCCGCGGCTGGCCCCGTCCGGGACGGCCTACCAACCACCCGATGAGAGCACCGGACACCCAGTATCCCCGCCCCCGCCTGTGAGGAGAAAGCGCTATGCACCGGGTATATCAATTATCACCTACAATACATACATGAACCGGAAACAACAGGCACAAAATATGAACAAAAAGGACTAGAGCAATATAGACGGCAATTAAACAAAGCTCTAGGATCAGCATGTAACTAATACTCGGTACCTTCTATCTACCGTCCATATGGCCGGGATCGCCTTCGTGCTCCGGGCCGGGCCGGCGGGCCAGGCCTCTCCTGTCCCGGCCCCGTCTCCTGGGGCGCTGCGGGGGTGGATCCACTCTCTGGTCGAGTTCCGGAGCCAGCCAGTCCGGAACTGGTATGGGCGCGGCTCCCAAGAACTCAAAAAGACCAGCCAGGTGCTCCGGTGATCTCAGGGCAAATGTTCGCCGGTCTTTCCGCACCAGGAGCTGGAATGGGTGACCCCAGCGGTACGTTGCTCCCTGGCGCTGCACAAGATCCAAGAGGGGCTTCACCAATCGTCGCATGTGCAGGGTTCTGCGGGACAGATCCTGCAACAAGATGACTCGTGCGCCATTGAGATCGATAGGGCCCTTGTTCCAGGCAGCGCGCATAATTGCTTCTTTGATCTGAAAAAAGTGCACTCTGCAAATAACATCTCTCGGTCTGCCGGGATCGCCGCCTACAGGGCCCAAGGCATGATGGATTCGGTCGATTTCAATGGCCTCCCCCGAAGGGCGGCCCAAGAGGGTGTTGAACAGATTACACACCGTTGCATTCAGATCCGCTGGAAGAATCGACTCCGGGATGCCCCGCAGACGGATATTGTTGCGGCGGTTTCTATTTTCCAGGTCATCCTGTTGGACTTGTAGGGTAGAGAGCATTCTGCGTGTGGCATCCCGATCCTGCTCCAGAGCAGCAACCCTGGCCAGGATATCTGATTGAGCGGCCGTGTTGGTGTCCACCTTGTCAGACAGATCCGCCATGGTGTTTTGCATGGATGTTATTTCTCGGCGAAAAGTCCCCTCCATCCTCGAAATGTAAGACTCAAAATCCGCCCTTGAAGGTAGTGATTTAATCGCATCCGCCACGTTACATCTCACGGATTCCATGACGGCGGAGATCAGAGCCCTGGGCGAAAAAGCTCCCAGAGAATCAATGCTCTCATAACCCACAGGAAGATCATCAGGTGTGGGGGGTCGGGACTCCCATGGGCGGCTCACAGGGGTCGGGCCGCAGGGCCTCAGCGAAAAAGCCGCTCTCCGCTCCCAAGCCTCCACTGGGGCAGAAGGGTCACACTCAGCCTGAAGCATCGGGGCAGGGGCAGGCAACTCCCCTCCGGGGGACATGGTTGGCGAATGGGGCTGATCAGGTGTCAGGATGAGCCCAGCTACCGTCCCTTTAAGAGCAAGCTCTGCTGTGTCCATGCTGCCAAAGGACTCCCCTGGGTGCCTCCCGCCCTCTGCACAGTGTACCTGTGCCACCGTGATCGATATTAGCTGGCTCCCTTCATCCCCCTCCTCCCCCTCACCTCCACTCAGCTCCACCGGAGGACCGGTGACAGACAGGGGAGTCAGCTCACCAGCCGGATCCGAGCCGCCCCCAGTCACGCCCGCCGTCCCGGGCAGGGAGGTCCGCAGCTCGCGGTTCTCATCTTCAGGGCCCTGGCGGCCGCCACCCGGTGCGGCGCCCGTCCCCGCAGGCCGCGGGGAAGACGGCACCCTCCTGACATGCGCTTGTGCAGCACTCGCGGCCACACGTGACGGGGCCAGCTCCTCTCCCTCCGCCCGAAGGAGCGCCGGGTCCGACCTCTCTCCATCCGGTCCTCGCTGATCAGGTACGTCGGGCGGCCACGCCGCCGAAGGATTAGGGGGTCGTCCTTCTCCAGCTGGGCACACGTGGGCCGTCGCCATTGCAGACCGCGGCGGCCTGGGATTCTCGGGCGGGATAGCCCCAAAATAAGTAGATATGGGGGTCTCCTGGGGCGGTCTCACCACCCCTCTGGTCCTCCGCCTCCTGGACATCGCTGTTAAGTATGGTTGCTGTGCGTCTAAACTGCTAATTCCTAAGGGAGAACTGGGAGCCTCCTAGAATCGCTCCTCACGGCGCCATTAGCAGGCCACGCCGGGAGGGGCCTTTTGTACCGGCTGGGTGAGCTGACATCGGCACACAGACACAAAATGCCCCTCCAATCTGCGGGGAGGGAGCTGTCAGAAGCTGCACACGGAACAGAGAGTCCCTGTTCTCTGCCGTGCTGAAGACCTTGGCCTAGTTTTTGAGGCCCCAGGGGGGTTAGGAGACCCTCGGCACTGGAGCCTGGATAGAACTAAGCTTTTTTTGGCTATAAACTAGTAAAATGGCAGGCATGTTATATTTACATAATGGACGGACATGCAGCCACGTATATTTCACATGCTTGGTGGTTAAACGGTTAAAGAGAGGAGCATCAAGGTTTTCTTTTTTTACATCAAGAAAGAGAAGTTTGAGAAGCCTTAATACAGTGAGAGGGAAACATCTTCTGTCTGTAGCACATTGTTTTGCTATAAAAGGTGTTAATTGGCGAATAGGATCAAATCGAACAATCACCAAGTAGGTATAATAGCATTTTCTTGATTATGTTTCAGACTTTTGTTTGGAGAGAGAAACTGCACTGATTTAAAGGCACAATTGTGCAGGTTGCCAGGCTAGCTTACTTGCATTCGCCTGATAAGCTATTGCTTCTTATTTTCTCTTTCAGCTAAGATCTTTGTAGAACTTTGTTACCCTAATTATCTCTCTCACTATAAAGCCTCCCAAGCCTTGCCAATCAGCAGGGAAACATCACATACTTAATATAACAATTACAGATCGTAATCAATACATTTCTTTTAAATCTACTCACAAGATTAAAGTTTTACTTTCAACTACAGAAGTGATTCCAACTAAGCTGTAAGAAGTAAAGCAAAAAGATAGCCCTGCCAAGGAACACATGTATGACCCCATTATCATGCTGGCACAGACAGAAAGCTCTAGCTATAAAGGCAGAGAACATCATTCACAGGCATTTTCCCTTTCCACAGTACTTTTAGCAGGTATTTAAAGGGACTAGGTGTTGAAGTCTCCAGATATTTAAAGGGGATATATGATGACTTCCATATTAGACTGAACAGCAAACATGTTTTAAGCTAAGAAAAAAATGAATGCAGATTTTATTTTTTCCAGTGTTAGTTCCATAAATTACAGGAGACACTAGGCATACGCGGGAAACAGTGTATTCGCAGTATATTGTTTAGTTGCAAGGATTCTGGGGCAATACACTGCTCTAATTATAACCTCTTCAAATGCATGCCTGGTTTCATTTTCTTTCTGTGAACAGTGTAACAATAAAATATGATTACACATGTTGGGCAACCTCTCTAAATAGCTTAAGCATTTGCCATGTAATAACCAAGCCTAATTAAATCATGGCTATTTATTTACTCATAGCTTTACATGTATTCTGGCAGAAGGATACAGAAGATATTATTATGATAAAAATATTTAAAAATAAAAAAACTCAATATTTCCAATTATATTTAAATACCTGTAGTGTACATTATCTCCCAAAAGTGAGTCCACCCCTCACATTTTTGTAAATATGTTATTATAACTTGTCATGGGACAACACTGTATATATATATATATACAATGTAAAGTAGTCCGTGTACAGCTTGTATAACTTTGGTGTGCCCCTAAAATAACTCAACACACAGCCATTAATGTCTAACCCTAAGTAAATATGTCCAAAAGTGTCAATATTTTGTGTGGCCACCATTTTTTTTCCAGCATCGCCTTAACTCTCTTGGTCATGGAGTTTGCTAGAGTGTCACAGGATGCCACTGTAATCCTCTTTCACTACTCCATGACAACATCAGGGAGCTGGGGGTTGTTTGAGGCCTTGTGCTTGTCCAGCTTTCGTTTGAGGATACCCAATATGGTTTAGGTCTGGAGACCTGCTTGGCCAGACCATCACCTTTACCCTTTGTTACTTTACTAAGGCAGTGGTCATCTTGGAGGTGCATTTGAGGTTGTTATAGTGGAATACTTCCCTGCAGCCGTGTTTCTGAGGGGTGGGATCATGCTCTGATTTAGTATGTTAAAGTACATATTGGCATTCATGGTTCTCTCAATGAACTGTAGCTTCCCACAGCTGGCAGAACTCATGTAGCCCCAAACCACGTCACTCCCACCAACATGCTTGGCTGTAGACAAGATGCACTTGTCTTTGTACTTCTCACCTGGTTGCTGCCACACACATGTGACACCATCTGAATCAATCAAGTTTATCTTGGTCTCATCAGACCAAAGGACATGGTTCCAGTAATCCATGCCCTTAGTCTGCTTGTCTTCAGCAAACTGTTTGCGAGCTTTCTTGTACATCATCATTAGATCTGGGATGACAGACATGCAGACCAATTTGCTGTGTGGCATATGATCTAAACACTGTCAGGCTGATCCCCCCCACTCCTTTAACCTGTGTAGAAATGCTGGCAGCACTCACTTAGCTATATTGAATAGACAACCTCTGGATATGACACTGTGCACTCAACTCTTTGGTCGACCATAACGAGGACTGTTCTGAGTGGACCCTATATTGTTAAAACACTGTGTGGTCTTAGCCACTGTGGTACAGCTCAGTTTTAGGGTGTTGGCAACCTTTTTATAGCCTAGGCTATCTTTATGTAGAGCAACAATTCTTTTTTTCAGATCCCCTGAGAATTTTTTGCTATGAGGTTTTCGCTATGAGGTTCCATGTTGAACTTCCAGTGACCAGTATGTGAGAGTGATAGCACCAGATTTTCACATACCTGTTCCTATTCACACCTGAGACCTAGTGTAATACTAACGAGTCACATAACAACAGGGAAGGAAAAGGGCTAATTGGACACAATTTGGCCACTTTTGGGGTGTACCCACTTTTGTTGCCTGGGGTTTTGACATTAATGGCTGTGTGTTAAGCTATAAGAGCACACTAATTTACACTTTTATACAAACTGTACACTGACTTCTTTACATTGGATCAAAGTGTCATTTCTTCAGTGTTGTCCCATGAAAATATATTAATAATAGGGACAGGTCAGATGCTGCAACTATTATTAAAACCAGGCAGCGCACCTAGCGTTTCAGTATGAAATATACTAGTAAGGATACAAGGAAGGCCTGTCTGATTAGAGTAGGATAGGATAGGCCTCCCAGTACTCCCTCCCCCAGTACTAATGGGGGTCTCTGCTTGGCATGCAGCAGACTTGATTGCCAGTTGCACTTGACTGACAGTCAATCCCTGGGGCAACGTGTTCAAGCTGCTTGCAGGATTGTTATTGTTACTCATGTGCTCACAGCTTGTATGCAAACCCTCTCTGGCATAAGAAGTCAGTCAGCCAATTCTTGGAGCTTTCAGGTGAGTGGATGCATTCAGCATAACTATCAAAGGATGTCCCTGTGGCAAAGTCAAAAATCTAAACACACTCAGTGGATACCTTACACCTTACTGTGTTAAAGTGGACCAACACCCTGAGGTGATCGGCCCGGGAATCTATAAGATTCCTGGGCCGATCACCTCACACACCGCGGGACATCCGAGATCGGGATGTCCCGCGGGGTGTAAACCCCCCAAACACCCCGAAAAACCTTACCTCTCCAGCCGCTGCTTCCGCCGCCGCCGCCTCACTCGCGCTCCTCTAGACGTGCGCGCGCCCGCGCCGGCCGTCTCTGAATGGCCGGCGCGGGCGCGCACACGTCAAGAGTGACGCGCGGGAGGCGGCGACGGGCAAGCTGCTTGTACGTCGCTGTCAATCAGCTTGTCCGTCGGCGCCGATTGGACGGGGCGGCCACGTGGGAGCGGGGAGAGGTGAGTTTTGGGGGCTTTCTGGGGGGTTTCACACAGCGGGGCACCCCCGATCGGGGTGCCCCGGGGAAGTGGACCAATACCCAGGATAGTCAAAATCCTGGGTGTTGGTCCACTTTAACTAAACTAAAAATTAATACTGGTAAAATGTAATCCCTAATGTTAAATCACACCCAAATTCAATATCTGAATATCTGCATTGTTTACCCAAAATATTTCCTAAAAGGGTCCCTAAAATAATGCAATATAATTGTAATCTTTACCTAACAGCTAAATGTAACCATCACATATTATAATAATATTGCACAATAGCAAGCACATGTAGCAAAACTGCTGGTGCATTGGCAACAAAAACAAATGACCCACATATTGGTGTTTATGGTATCGATGTGGTGGCTATGCAGTTCTGTTTCTTTTTACAGTATTTAAGAAACACATTAACATATATACATTGACCTCCTTATACCCCCTCCCCCCCGACTACTCCTCTCAATGAGAGCAGGGATTTTTTTGGTAGCCTGTACATGAGCTCCTTTTTGGGTTTTATGATGGATGTTCTGTAAGAGCTTTTACAGACAGTTACATGTTTTTAAGTTATATTTGTCATCAGTATGTATGTTTACAAAAATGGTATGGTTTATATTAGTGATTGTTACTATAATTACTTTTTTACCTATTTGCATGGGGTTGGGCGCAGCACAGTAGTTCTTCTGAATTCTAAACTCTACCAGAGGAGGGGCCTCCTTGGGAGCTAAATGACTAATTTAGCAAAAAAGGACTTTCTATGCTGGCTGCACCATTTGGAAGACTTGCCAGATGCGCAGCCAGGTTTTTTTCTGGATAGAGTTTACTAATTGATCCTGAAAGATATTAATAGGACTATACCTGAAATCAAACATCCTCGTTGGGTGATTCTAGGCTTGATATATTTATAGCATAAATAATATTTGTTCCAACATTTAATGCTTCATTGATACAAAAGAAACCTTCCTTGATACCAAGCAGTTACACTGAAATGCAGGTATACAAATTGGCCTTGCTGACCGTCATTTCACGCATCCTTCTTTTCAAGCACTGTAGATAGTGTGTGCCTGTGAAGCAAGCATTAGCAAATGCAATCTGTACACCTGCATTTTAACATTTTAAAGTAACTGCATGGCATTGATGATGGGTTATTTTTATTGATGAGGAACGTTGAATGATGCATGGATTCTTCTTTCAGCTCTGTGATTATCTAGCTTGTAATCTGTATACCAGAAGGTCCACCAAAGTGTGTTGCTACATGAGCAGTAAGACAAGTGTCCACATTTTCTATTTAATTTCGGTTGTCTAAATAAAAGAGGGCAGTTTAACTCACCAGCACCCACCAAACCTAAATGAACAGCACAGACATATTTATTGTGCCACATTACTTACCAAGAAAAATAACAACAGAATATATTTGTGCTGCTGTACTCTCAGGCTGTTCAGAGTGTAGTGGGAAGCAGACGCCATTTGTTCCATAGTAATTGTGAAAAATGGCTTCATTGCTGAGTGGCAGGAAGGCAATAATGAAACCAGCAATCCAAATGAGTATCAGTGTAGTCACTGTCCGAATTTTTCCTGGCTTCAGACATCTAAATGGATACACTATGCAGATGTATTTCTCCAAAGTCAAATAGGTAAGAAGTAAGACTGACACTTCAGTGGAAAGGATGGCTAATGATCCAACCAGTCGACACTGAGTACTGTCCATCCAGGCCTGAGCATTTTTGTTGTATTCACCCCTGTATTTTAAGTCAAAATATCCAATGACAAATAAATATATTCCCATCATACAATCTGCACCTAGAAGACAAGAAATATTCACAATAATATGTCTTGATTTTTAGCATACATTCCAAGATTAATTACTGCATGTTAATCTGTTAAGGAAATGTATTCTTGATGGTTGCTCAGTTTTTTTAAATGGAAAAGGCTGATTAAGCAAGTCTCCATTGGGCAGTATGAATATCTCAGAGTCAAATTCCTTATAAAAAATAAAATATAAAACAAGTATAAAACAAATAAAATAACAAACACAATAAAAACACCCATAACTATCAAAGATATGATGAAATTGTCTGACTGCTCCGAAAGCTGGAGCCATACTGGAGAGGGAGTATATCCATCTTCAGGAGGAGTGACGAGGGGAGGAACTCAGCTTTGCATGATCTCCAGCTCAAGTCTGACTCTCCTTGTATCAAGAGAATATTATCTTACTGCAAGGACCCTGTGCGAATGGAAGAAGCTTAATTAAGCTAGTAATTATGTAAAAAAAAAAAGATTAAAACTTTCGTTATCATCTTTAAACCATGATAAGGATATGTTTTTTCGTACAGATAGAAAGAAGGTCAAGTGTTCCTCAAAGGAGGAGAAACAGAAATCAATAGGGAAGGAGGACCTAGCCTTTATCCACTGAGTCCGGAAAATAGTTCTAGAAATAGTTTCACTGTAAATACTTTTGTACTTTATAAGTAGCGTTGGGCAGATCCAAACTGCATTGTTTGGGTACATACCGAACTTAGCGAGTTGGGTTCCCAAACCCAAACATGAACTTTGGTGAGAAATCCATGTTTGAGTTTGGCCCGAACACGGAAAAGCTGGTGAAAGCTGGATGCTGCTGTACAACTTACATGAGCCCCAATCCGGCCTCTGATCAAAAGCGGCGTTCCTTTAAAATGCTCTACGGCCGCTCCCACAGAAGGCAGAATCGCCCCCAAATTTTGGGTCCCCATTGATTTCAAATTGATGTAAATGTAGTCTAGTGCACCACTATTACTGCAATAATCCTTGCATTTTCGTTAAACTGTACAGTTTGTGTCATTTTACCTGCTGGTGCTAGAATCAGAAGTCATTTTTCAAATGATCTATGTATTACTCACAGCAAAGGGAAATGATGCACATGGCATGTAGCTTGTTCTCCGACCTAATGTAAGGACGTGTACAGATGACAAAGATGTTCCCAAAACAGGTTGCCACTGACACAACCCACACAAACACTCTCTGGACAATACTTGCAAGCAGGTTCTCCAAGGAAGAAATGCCGTCTGTGTTTGGCTTGCAGTTGCGCACATGTGGGGCAAATCCGCAATACTGGAACTTCTTAAAGTATCTGGAAACAAAAAAAGTGTCACGTATGCAAAATGGAAAAATGAGAATGCTTGGTCACAGGCTCTTGGCTAAAATATGTTCGCCCCTAGCAACAAATTTTATTTCAGGCATTACATTATGTTTGTATTGTAGTCTGAAGCCAAACCTCAACCAAAACATTCTTATTCGTTTTTGGTGAGAGGGAGGTTAGATCCTTGGTAATGTGAAATATCAGCCAGGACTGAAAGGTTGTGGCCAGCCCAGAAATGCCATTTACATGCTTCTGATCCCGTTAACACCCATGGTGCTTCCAATAGATCCAGTTTAGTCACTGTAACCAGCAAGGCTACACGCACCAAAGGTTAGTATAGACAGCAAGTACATTATATACTGGCTCTTATGATAGACTTCAATCCAAAACTCTACCTGTATTAACTTCAGCAATACATACAGTCGTGTTTGAGCAATTTACATATCTATCCTCATTATAATTTGAACATCTGAACAGAAGCTGAGGTTTTGTCGGACTTGCTTAGTCACTTAAGAGCAAGATGAGAATTTTGAAGATTATACAACACATTTTTAATATCCAAATTAGGGCTATTTTACTTTTAAGGTCATTAACTATGTGAAGAGCTCGTACTTCAAACACCCATTCATGTGTAGCTTATAGGGAGAAAAATATTTCCAAAAATTCTCTCCAGGTGGTAACTTTACTTTACTAGCCAGAGCTATACTGGAAACACAAAAAGTATTAAGCAGAATGTCAGTGGACCACTCAGACCCAATTATTTATATGCAGTATAAGTAGGCTACTCTAAAACATAAATCAATGGACTTTGACTGGGAAGCATGATTTTATTTTGATCCTGGCTCCTGTATTCTTCTCTCCATCAGCAGCATCTCAGGCAGGTAAACATAGGCATTACATGAGAGTCTAAACTGCAGAGGAGGGGAACCAGAATGCAGGAGCTGGGTTGTATATGATGGCATGCTTTCCCATCACACTCTGCTCCTGTCATTGCCATGCCACCCTTTTCCACATACACCCTCCAGGACATACCAAGGGGAAGCTTAAAGTAACCAGGGGGGACTCCAGTACAATGCAGGGGTGTGCTGTGCTCAGAGCCAGACGGGAAGTTTTGGCAATCAGCTAGGCGCCCCCTGCCTTTCTGGCACTCAGGATGAGGGTAATGCTTATATGGTCTTAGAAATGGCCCTGCTGCAAGGAGAATGAAATACTAACAAGCCTCATTGAAAGTGTGAATGGATTCTCTGGAGCAACAGAGTTGCAAAATGTATGCTGCCACACAAGCCTTTCTTGGGAACTACAAAATGTATTCCATATGGTAGCGACCACATAAACCCCTTACTCTAATAGTTGTATTGGTTGGTCCATAGCCCAGCCCTTCCTTAAACTCACAGCTTGATCCAAGGCTAGGTCCCCTCAGATTTATTTGTAGGCTTAGAACTGTGACCAAACCAGTTGTGGTCACAGTCTTAAGCCTACAAAAAATTCTGAGGAGACCTAGCCTCGGATGAAGCTGTGAGTGCTGCCACACAAACGTATAGGCTGAAATCTACCACTGTTCCATAGGTTACAACCAGCATCAGCATATAATTATTATCAGAACTCCTTCAATATCACACATATGGGGGGGGGGGGGGGGTGCTCTCGGACATTTTTGAATAACTAGGGAAAATGTAATTTGGAATTCATATTGATTGGTAGAATTTGGATACCTCCAGAATGAAGGGCTCTGGGCTCCACTATCACCCTCCTCTTGAACCCATGACAATATACAATAGATTATGGAGTTTCAAACCTATAAAATTACATACTGAGGATGTTCGTGTCAAAAAAAGTACCACAAGCATAAATCATTAATGGAAACTTTCTTAGATACATACTTGAGCCAAGCCAACATGTTTTGCCAGAAAGTGGCCTCCTTTAATGGCGATGCCATTTTCACGTCATGAGATTTGTGTGTCTCAAAGGAAATTGTCCAACTTGCGGGATGAGGACCCTGTGATCTAGGCAGCATATCAGCATTCCAGCTTGCTCCAGTGACTTCCCCCCTCTCAACTATGGTCTTGACTGTGGCTGCTGAGAAGTCACATAACAAGCTGGACAGGTGCCAGCTGCATGGGTAAATGCAAGAGACAGGGTCACCTCCCTGAAGAAGCCACTTTCTGGCAAAATGCGTTGGAGGGCTGACCAAACAAAGTTTATTTAAGCGCTCTTAGCTGCATTATTACCATAAATACATAATATTTTGTATGTGATTAACCTCATTTGAAAAGTAAAAAAGATAAAAGTTTATCTTGGTGGTATAATTCTAACTGGGTTGACGAAGATGGTGGCAGCAAATTCCAGAACCCCTAATTTAGGGGTATTTAAATTTATTTATTTACAATAATAATATGGGGACCCACATCCCACTAATTCCGTCTCCTTCTTTCAGTACTTCTTTGTATTTGCTTCTCTTTAAGCACTGAAGTGGCCCCATACCCAGAAAGGAAGTTAATATCTTCACCTTCCATCCCCAGCCCAGTGCTTGTTTTTTTTACTAAACCCTTTGCCCAATGTACAAATGCAGCCTGCACAAATGCTAATTAATTCAGCTACAACTAACCTATAACATAATGGTAGTTTGAAGTGCTCCCCAGTGCTGAGCTGTGTATACTGTAACTGAATGCATCATCACTGGAAAGCACAGGGACAGGGCTGCTTGGCCAGGGAGCAATATTGCAGAATGTATCGAGTTTGTGTTGTTATGAATATTTGGCATAGGCTTTAGTAAAAAAAGAAACACAGGCTGTTTTGGGGCACTGGACTGGGGATAGAAGGTGATAACATAAACTTATTTTCTGAGTATAGAATCACTTTAAAATAAGAATATTGTTTGGAGTGATAATGCAGGAATATTAATGTTCTTTAAGAATCAATAGATTTCACCCTTGAACCTATCAGTAGCAGTACAATTACAATAGGGGATTATTGCCCCATTTTTCTAACTGACAGGTTTATACATTTCCTGCTCCCCGTTCAGGAAGGCAGGCTTTGCATGTATATTTGTGTTTAAATCCAACTTCTTTCATATGCTGTCATCCGTTACATTTGTTATGTTGTCAAGATTGCCTACATGTGAGTAAGGTTTTTCAGTGGCATAAACATTCTTCTTTGAATATTAGGGATTTCCACTCCCTCAAGGCTTCTAGAAAAGGAAAACACAAAAGAAAAAAAAAGTTACTTTAGCCATTGTAAATGTTTAATACATAGATAAATAGAACGTACTCCTTCCCTCACTCTCACTGTTCTATAGTCTCTACAAAATAATTACGTTTCAATATGTGGCTGAGGTTTTCCAGAATGGTAAGTAAATTCGCTAGTCCTGATTCTTGCTTTTTCAGTATTTTTAATCAGTATCCCCTCAATACATGTCTTTCTTTTTGTCAGTATATGGATGAGTGCGCATAAAATGTATGGCACATTTTGTGACTCTGAGGTCTGGTCAAAAGACCTTCGGTGGGCGGCTAGAAGGGGTAACGGGTTGTAATAGGCTATAACAAGCAATCAAAGGTAAGTATGTAAATCTGAACAACACAGCCCAGGGTCTTGGACAAAGCTCATCTGGGCTTGAACAAATCTGTCAATGCGATAATGTCAATTTGCCTTTGTTCCCACACTTTGGGAACCGGTCTGACAATCTGCCTCTATTTTAGCCTGTCAGACATTTATTTTGTCTTGAAAAGCTCACAAGACCACTAAATGTGGTTTGACAGAAGTTTCTGTGTGCTGCCATTGCCCTAGAGGTTGGGTGTGTACCTAAAGCATGGTTGATGGAGCACAGGCGAAGACTGGTAATATGATAATTCTGACTCGTCGGGTAGCAGGCATCCTGGAGAGCAAGATCATTGCACTCATACTTAGCCAAGTGCTGTCTGATACCAATGTCACACTGCTGATGTTTGGGACAGAAAGTAAGACTTCTGAATTAAGTGTCCTCCCATAGAGTTCTATGAAGAGTGGCTACAACTTCTCAGCAGTGTTTGCAGAGTAGAAGCACTAGATGGATGGAGCCTGTTCATTGCTCCATGGGCTGCACTTCATTCCTCTGGGAAGAACACAGGTAGAACTATAAGTATCAGTGCATAGTTCTAGGAACCCTAAAACCCCTTCTAAAGCTAGGAATGAACTCTGGAATATGGGCATCACTCTCTATAATACAATTAGTTACTTTTTAAAGTCATATTTTGATTTGCATGCATGTACAGCACATTATAGACACAAGACAATGTTATACTCACAATGACTTCAGCGTGAGAACATAATCAAACTGGTCTGCCTGGATCGTCTGCAAAGGGTTAAATGAAATATTCCTGCATATATCAAAAATACAAATTTCATTAAAGTCACAGTAATCTAATACCATTTATAAAAGAAAACATGTGATATATACCAAAATGAGTGATATGCATGCATATGAAGCTCCTCATTTGTTGCTATAATAAATAACACATGACATGAAATGTTGTTCCTTATATTCTGGTATTAACCATGCTTGTTGAATGATGTTATATTTATGTTCATAAAAACTGTATATATTTCTCGGACTGTTTGAGGAAGCTGCCATTGCAAAGCATTCAGCTTTCAGCAAAAGCATAATAGAAACATATGACTAAATATAAACGAAACATATGACTCAGTTAGAAATGTTAAAACAAAAAATATTTAAAAGTGAATAAGGACAAAATCTTCATTGCCGTATCATTGGAGGCCATTTTCTTCTTCTTTTCATGCTGCTACCTAAAAGGTGGATGCTGATTAAAATGCTGTGGAACTTTGGATATTAAAAGGCTCTTTTGACTACCTCCTGCAGGGGAAACCGAAGGGGTAACAGTACCTGGTTTGGGCGAACAGTGTGGCACCTTAGAGAAAGAACTTCACCGAGTGATTACATTTAAAAACAGTTTGTTGTGCAACAGCTCCGCCATTTATCTCTGTAATTGAGCGGTGGTATCGGCAAGCCACCTTCCACATGCAGGTGGCTTTCCGAACTGCCTAGCCTACCAATTTTCCTTCCTGTGGCCTATAATAATATTTGGCATTCAGGAGTACTGAGTGCTAAATTAAATGCACTATCTGACGGAATAGCTTCTGTACCAAACAAAGGATTGTTTGGCTCAGCAATACTGAATATATATATATATATATATATATATATATATATATATATATATATATAGTTAGGGCGAGCGCTGCACGCCCGTCTCACAGCATTTCACCTACCTCCATGGCTGCATGCAGCCGTCATCAGGTGCACGCACGTCTCTGTCCACTAGAGGGCGAGCGCACTGGATTCCTGAGATTTAAAGGGCCTGTACAGCACTGATTGGTGCCTGCTCATCCAATCCTGCATCCACTTCCCCTATTTAAAGAGGCACTTCCTTTCCTTCAGTGCCAGATCTTGGTCTCTCCATGCTTGTTGAAAGTCAGACATTCTTGGATTGCTCACCCGTGTACCGACCTCTGCCTGTCCCCGACTCTGAACCTTTGCTGCCTGCCCCGACCTCGGCTACTCACCTTTACCGCGAACCTGTGCTGCCAGCCCTGATCTCTGCCAGTACTTATTACGCCTTATTACGCCTGCCACTTGTGTACCTCACTGAACCTCGGCTGACTGTGGGACTGGGCCGCTGTTAGGGGGTAGCGACCTGGGGGTCACTCGCCGCACAAGACCAACCTGCCTTGCGGTGGGCTCTGGTGAATACCGGTGGCCTCTTAGACTCTGCTCCCCTGACACGGTACCTGCCATCGGTTCCACAGTTAAAGCGGATCCACACCCGAGTCCGCTCCACCCGGTCCGTGACAGTAAGATCTGGCCATGGATCCCGCTGAGGTGCCACTGCCTAACGCCTCAGAATTGCTCACTGTAGTGGCTATGCAGACTCGCCAAATCAACCAGCTCGCTGCCATGGTTCAGCAATTACTAACGATCCTGCAGCAGCAATTGCCACCTTCCGCTCCGGTGTCACCGCCACCTGTAGCACCTCCAGCTAGAGTTTGTCTCTCCTTGCCAGCTAAATTTGATGGGGATGCCAAGTCATGCCGAGGTTTCCTTGCCCAGTGTTCTCTGCATCTGGAGATGTTGGCGGGCCAGTTTCCCACTGAACGAGCCAAAGTGACCTTTATTATTAGTCTGCTTACAGGAAAGGCCCTGGCCTGGGCCACTCCATTATGGGATCGCAATGAACCAGTGACTTCCAACTTACATGCCTTCGTTTCTGAGTTTCGCCATGTCTTTGAGGAACCAGCCCAGGCCTCATCGGCAGAAGCAGCCCTGCTTAACTTGGTCCAGGGCGACCGATCTGTTGGCGAATATGCCGTACAGTTCCTCACCCTGGCGTCAGAATTATCCTGGAATAATGAGGCCTTGTGTGCCTCCTTTAAGAAAGGACTTTCTAGCCATATTAAAGATACCCTAGCGGCACGTGATTTGCCTTCGTCTTTGACTGATCTTATTCGCTTGGCCACACGCATTGATGTGCGTTTTTCTGAAAGGCAAGAGGAACTCCGCCTGGGAAAGAACTTCGAGTGCCCTAGGAGGGCTTCACGTCTGGCCCCTGTTTTCCAACATCCACCTTTGCCCGCACATGCGCCTTCCACTGAGGAGGCTATGCAGGTGGACCGATCTCGCCTAACTCCGTTGGAGAGAACTCGTCGAAGAAACGAGAACCTTTGTTTGTACTGTGCCAGCTCCGAGCACTTCTTGAAAGACTGTCCTGTTCGCCCACCACGGGCGCACCTAGTAAGGGTGGGAGAGGCATCCCTGGTTGGGTGTGCTACCTCTTCACGCCTTACGGTTCCAGTGCAACTCTCCATTTCTGCTAACGTCTCTGTGAATTTGTCGGCTTTTCTGGATTCGGGCTCCGTGGAAAACTTCATCGGGGCCTCTTTGATTGACAAGTATAATATCTCTGTGAATCGCCTCGCAAGGCCTCTAGTTATTGCTTCAGTCAATGAAGATAGACTTGATTGCATCGTGCGATATCGCACAGTACCGCTCCTTTTGAAGGTTGGACCCGACCATCAGGAGAATATTGAGTTCTTCATCCTCCCCAGTAGTACTTCTCCAATTCTTCTCGGCCTACCTTGGCTTCAACGTCATGACCCCACGCTTGACTGGAATACTGACAATATTAAGTCATGGGGCCCAGCCTGACCCAAGAGGTGTTTTGGACCCATTCCTGTCAAGCCTGCTCCTGTCACTGCTCCCTCCGCCCTGGTACAGGCACCAGCCGGAGAGGCCTTTGTATCTCCTCGCCAATACAGCAAAGTCTTGAAATTAGAACCTGAAGAGAACATTCTGGTTCATAGTCTCATCCCTGACTTTCTGGGTCCCAAGAAGAGGGGGAGACCCAAGGGGGGGGGTACTGTTAGGGCGAGCGCTGCACGCCCGTCTCACAGCATTTCACCTACCTCCATGGCTGCATGCAGCCGTCATCCATCTTCCCTCAGGGCTGCTTCCAGCTGCCGCCCTTCCCCCAATGCTTCCTCCTCACATGCTCAGGTGCACGCACGTCTCTGTCCACTAGAGGGCGAGCGCACTGGATTCCTGAGATTTAAAGGGCCTGTACAGCACTGATTGGTGCCTGCTCATCCAATCCTGCATCCACTTCCCCTTTTTAAAGAGGCACTTCCTTTCCTTCAGTGCCAGATCTTGGTCTCTCCATGCTTGTTGAAAGTCAGACATTCTTGCATTGCTCACCCGTGTACCGACCTCTGCCTGTCCCCGACTCTGAACCTTTGCTGCCTGCCCCGACCTCGGCTACTCACCTTTACCACGAACCTGTGCTGCCAGCCCCGATCTCTGCCAGTACTTATTACGCCTTTTTGCCTGCCACTTGTGTACCTCACTGAACCTCGGCTGACTGTGGGACTGGGCCGCTGTTAGGGGGTAGCGACCTGGGGGTCACTCGCCGCACAAGACCAACCTGCCTTGCGGTGGGCTCTGGTGAATACCGGTGGCCTCTTAGACTCCGCTCCCCTGACACGGTACCCGCCATCGGTTCCACAGTTAAAGCGGATCCACACCCGAGTCCGCTCCACCCGGTCCGTGACATATATGTATATATATATACAGTCAGGGCCATAAATGTTGGTACCCCTGAATGTTTTCAAGAAAATGAAATATTTCTCACAGAAAAGGATTGCAGTAACACATGTTTTGCTATATACATGTTTATTCCTTTTGTGCGCATTGGAACTAAACCAAAAAATGGTGAAAAAAGGAATACTGGACATAATGTCTCACCAAACTCCAAAAATGGGCTGGACAAAGTTATTGGCACCCTTTCAAAATTGTGGATAGATAAGATTGTTTCAAGCATGTGATGCTCCTTTAAACTCACCTGTGGCAAGTAACAATATATGTCTTCAATGTGTAGCGCTGAATCATCATAAATTCTGAAAGCCAGTTTACAGAGTAAGGGATTGGATACTACTGTAATTTGGCTTAAATCAAAACTACAGTTAAAAAAGACTGTTTTGCTTATATCACCTGCGCCCCTGAAGCATCCCAATTTAGGATGCCTTGCTATATAACAATCTTGTGAATAAAGATATATATATATATATATATATATATATATATATATATATATACGCACATTATAGCGCTATGACAATTGCAGACAGACCTATGGAATGCCCTGGTTGCTTGTGCATTCATGCAACACACACTCATGGCAACATCTGTCATGTGGGGCACGAAATTGGCATAGGTAACCGGGGTGCAGGTGGTAATAAACCTTTAGACTTTAGGGGAGAAGGTTGTACAGGGAACAGTATGGGCATACTACCTTGGGCCCACCGTAGAAAATCCAAAATTATTTGGAAGCACCAGAGGAAATCATTTTTGGGACCAGTCTAAAAACAAGCAGGTTGCTCCAAACATTGTGATATTTTTAATCCAAATAACAAATGTACAGTCTGAAGAGAGAACATACTCACAGAACACTCCAGACAAACCAGAAACACTTATGTAAGTGTTATACTTAGATATCTTGTATAGAAACATAGAAACATAGAAGGTTGACGGCAGAAGGAGACCATACGGTCCATCTAGTCTGCCCTTATGTGTATACTGTATGTACTCTTTATCTTAGGATAGATGTGTGCTTATCCCAAGCATGTTTAAATTCAGTGACTGTTGATTTTTCAACTACCTCTGCTGCCGGCCTAGGCTCCATACCTGGTGCCCTAATTTGTTTATTATAAATTCTTCCTCTAATGAGGATCCCAAAAAATGTTTAGAGCCCCAGGCCAGCACCTACTGTTGCCTAATGGCAAATCTAGCTCTGGGCAAAATATGACTTGTTTACAAAAATGAACTGAAGCACATGGAAACAGAAATGCTAATGAGATACAATGATTAAAATACTTACAACTGAGACAATTCCTTTAAGTCTCTTAATAAATATGGAGAAAATGCCTCAATTCTGTTGTTAGCCAAATCACTTGTAAAATAAAAAAAATGAACAAATCACATACATTAAGCCCAAACTTCTTAAGAAGATATATTATTTAGGAAGTGTCTTAATTGTTGGTAAATGCAAATAAAAAGTTTTACATCATTTACTTTTCTATACTATTTGAAAAACAGAGCAGTCCAGCACTCAGATGATACATTAGTCAATCAAAGCCTATGTGCAGCAAATTTAAAAGACCCAATCTTCCCACAAAAGGATCTCACACTATCTAAGGAATGAGATGAGCACAAAAATGTTTCTAAGCAATTACCTTTTATATGCCATATAAAATGTAATGAATAAAATGTAATTGCTTAGAAGTAATTTTTGTGCACATCACATTCCTTGGACAGTTTGAACTAATTTCCCAGCACTTATAACCGATAACCTGGGTAACTGCAGGTTACAACACAAAACTGTTTAGCCCCCCGCTTAACACATTTAAGCTAACATAGTGCTTGTACTACACTGCTACACAGATGTTAAGCTCAAGACTTCAGCTGCAGAGAACTTTCCTAGATACCCAAGGTCCCTGTGAGTGCACAGGCAGACTGGGGGCAAGAGTGCACTGCAGACCGCAGGGAAACTGTAAACAGAGCTGTATGCCATGCTTTAAGCGGAACTATAGTCAAAAATGACTGTAGTTCCCCAGTACCACTACTACGCTGCATATCGCCGCCGTAATAAAAAGAAACTGGAAAGGGATTTTTGTATAGGGTCCCCACACACCCAATAGTTTTGCACCAAGACAGATGGACAAAGAAATAGGGCGCTACCTCCTTATTGAATAATAAAAAATGATTTTATTGTATTTTAGACCATAAAAAGAAACTGGGTACCGGGATACTCACCACTTCCGGGCCTCTTCTGCGGTAGCCACGGCGCAGCCTATCAGAATCGCAGCCAGCACTAATAGGCTCCTGGGAACGTCACCACAAGCAGCCTATCAGAATCGCAGCCAGCACTAATAGGCTCCTGGGAGCGTCACCACAAGCAGCCTATCACAATCGCAGCCAGCACTAATAGGCTCCTGGGAGCGTCACCACAAGCAGCCTATCACAATCGCAGCCAGCACTAATAGGCTCCTGGGAGCGTCATCACAAGCAGCCTATCACAATCGCAGCCAGCACTAATAGGCTCCTGGGAGCGTCACCACAAGCAGCCTATCACAATCGCAGCCAGCACTAATAGGCTCCTGGGAGCGTCACCACAAGCAGCCTATCACAATCGCAGCCAGCACTAATAGGCTCCTGGGAGCGTCACCACAAGCAGCCTATCACAATCGCAGCCAGCACTAATAGGCTCCTGGGAGCGTCACCACAAGCAGCCTATCACAATCGCAGCCAGCACTAATAGGCTCCTGGGAGCGTCACCACAAGCAGCCTATCACAATCGCAGCCAGCACTAATAGGCTCCTGGGAGCGTCACCACAAGCAGCCTATCAGCAACCACCACAGAAGAGACCCAGAAGTGGTGAGTATCCAGGAACCCGGTTCTTTATTTTAACAGCGGCGATATGCAGCGGAGCAGCCTGTTTTGTGCTACCCCCCCCTGCTAAGTAGTACTGCTGAACTACAGTCATTTTTGCAGAGTGGCTGCTAAAGCTGGCGCCACCGGCATCAGGAGAGATACGGCTGTGGTGGCATTAGCATCCACCCTGTTGACATCTGCATTTGAGGAGAACACAGGTCCCATGCCCTTCTACTTTGGTATCCTGTCAAGGGTAACGCCAGGCTGCCAGAAAGATGCAGATTACTACAGAGGGGGGCCTTTGTGGAATCTCCCTCACATTAAGTCACTGGAGAAGGGCATGAAGGGGATACCCCAGAAAATACCCCTTTATGTCCCTCATTTCTGGTGACACGCATAGTCACAGGGTGGGGGATTCGATAGAGGCTCTGTCTCTGTAGTATAAAAGCTTCTTTTTTATGGATTGTGGCATTACCCCTGGCTGCCGCCGCCAGCATCTCAAGACACCTGCCCACTGGATCAGGACGGAGCTCCCGATCCAGAGATCCAATGGAGAAGACATGGCCTCTCGGCGGACAGTAGATAGTAGACATGAACAGGTGAGTGCTGTAAAATGTAGTTTATTAAATGTCTTTTTTGGGTGGCCTCCTATTTATTTGATCTACTTGTGAACTGGTAAGGAGGCCAAGGGACAGTACACATGTCTTTCTATGATAACAATTTTGCAAAAAAGCATTCTTGCTGGTGCTTGCCCTTATGTGGAATATGTAAAATGGAACGGAGACACTTTACTTACAGTTCATCCAGCCTGGAAAGGTAGGAAAATGTGTTGTCACTTATTGTGCTGATTCTGTTCTTCCGCAAAACTCTGCAAAAAAATAGAACTATAGAGAAACTCAACAACGCATTAAAAATAGAAATATATGGTGTCTTTATTGCATAGCTAGTATATTTAGATTATTGAATGAGTATTCTAAACTAACCAGTCTTCAATTATTTAAGATGCAGTTTGAAATTTGCAAGCAGACAGCCTATGATTGATGGTTATGCTAAATATTTAGTGAAGCAAGTGTAAATCTGCATGCACATTTGGGTGTGAATTGCCACCTACATCTTGGTGAGCCTTTTAAAGTAATTTTGCAGGCAAACATAAAAACAAAAAGGCACTTACCTTTTGTCCCAGGCAGCTGATCAGTGCAGGTCCGGGGATCAGGAACTCATCTGATCGCAAGATCCACACCCCTACCACAGCCCGTGATTCGGCTTCACCCAGAGCCTCACGCTTCATTCTCTGGCACTTCCGTGTAGAACTACACCCCCCACCATCAGTCACAGGGGGTGTGGCCATGCCCTCTCCATTTACTACAATAGAGAGGGGCGTGTAAGGCCTCCCTCGCTCACTACCTCCATTGCAATGAATGGAGATGGCATGGCCACACCCCGGTGATTGATGGCGAGTCGCTTTTCCGTCCGGCCATCAATCACAACGATATGGTCTGGCCCCAGGCGCCTTGGAAGTGATCAGGTGAGTTTGGGAGTGCCGAACATGCACCAATCAGCAGCACGGGACAAAGGGTAAATGCCCTTTTGTTTTTTTTTGTGCCTGCAGAACTTCTTTAACTTTAACACACAAAAAATAGGAAAAAAATCTAATTCTAATCACCTGTACCTGCAATAAGGCATTTTTACAGGCTAAGTACATAATTTTTCCAGTAAGTTAAAGATAATTTTTTGAATGTTTGGAAACCACCGCTCCTTATGGGCTATGCAGAAGAAAAGCAAATAGCACACGCCACAGGGCTGTTTCCAAATGTTCAAAAGATGATCACTGGAAAAATGATGTACCTCACCTGTAAAAATCCCCCATTGCAAGTACAGGTGATTTTTTGGGAGTTAGTGTATTTTTTTTTTTAAAAGCTCTCTCAGATGTATGTTTGCCAGCTAATGCCAGGCCGCTGGGGCAGGGATGCTTTTACACAGAGGATGAAGCCCCTGTGGAATCCCCCATGTGACTAATGATGTCACTGGTGGGGAGGGACATGCAGGGCGATTTCCCAGAGAATCTGTTACTAACTTGACGAGACGCCAAGTAAGGAGGGGCCTGTGCCCCTCCTCTCTACAGATGCCGGTGGGGTTGCTGCAATAGCAGCTCCCTGGCATCAACATGAGGGCACTGCTCGCAGGGTGATATTGCCCCTTGGGAAGGCTCCGGGAAGTGACTGTAGCCTACGTGCCATATCCACCTGGTTATACTGGGCAGGCCATGAGAGTGCCCAGTTCTCGATTTATACACCTGTCTCCCTTTGCCTGGATAAAACCGAGCCCCCGCACTAAAGAGACTCCCATGTCCCGGCTTCTCAGGCTGCATAACCTACCCCCTATATGTGGTTCAAGGTTGACTCCCAGGAATCTTTAGTGCTGTGGCATCAGGGTTATTTACCACCCCTGACCCACTGAGAAAACCGTGTAAATAAGGAAACAGAGGGGTGGCCTGCATGCCATCCCAGGGAAATTGTGATGTAGGAGCTGTGATAAATCTCAGTTTTTTGTTAATTCAGACAATGTCTAAAGGTGTTGCTTGGCTTTAGCTAGTTGTTACTAGGAGCTGAAATAGACAGCGAGACATCAGGCAGAACCCACTGGTGCTAAGCTTTACATTGAAATAGTGGTCTTTTTATCACTATATTGATTCAAAGGTTTGGGCAGTTGAGAAAGACTCTTAATCAGGTTCAGCCAAGTGTAATTAGACATTTAATTTCACTTCCTATAAAATGCAAAATTATCTCCTATACTATGCTCTGTCTAAGAAAATTTCTTGAGCATTTACACATAAATGGATAAAACTTATTTTAAAATCGGCTAATAAGTAATAAGCAAATTGACTTTAGCTGTCACGTATAGTATAGTCATGATTAATGTACTCCTTCTCTAAATATGAAGCGTGTGCAAAATGCTGATTTATATTACATGACTGCAATTCTTCAAAAAACAAATCCAAAGCTAAAAATCTGCTTAGTGTTCCTGAAGTAAAGCAATACGTCTTCCAAAACAGCATGTGCAGATTTAGCGCTATAAAAAATGGCACATTAGCTGTTCTGAAGGATTAGATGCACGGCAGCAAAGATTTTGCAGTTTTAAAGAGCCCTCTTTTCTGTGCTTTTTTTGTCTATTATACTTGGGGTCAAGGAGCTGGAAATGTGCATTCTCTGCCCCATAAATGAGTAGTTGAATTGAGGTAACTTTCTCTATAGAAATCTCTGAGGCTGAAAAAGTTGTATGTAGCAGAGGACATGTCTGACGTTAGAGGGAGCAAAGTGGGCAGTTGATTGAGGCCCCCTATCACCAATTGGGCCCCCATAATGCCCTTAAAATAGGGAGGAGGACAGGAACTGGGCAGACAGGGGAGAATGGAAGGCATTGGGCATACAGTTGGGAGGGAGGCAGGGACTGAGCACACAGGGGAGGAGGACAGGAACTGGCCACAAATGGTAAAATGGCAGGGTCATGGCACACAGAGGAAGATGGCAGGGACTGGGAACATGGAAGAATGGCAGGGAATAGGCACACAAAGGAAGATGGCAGGTATTGGGCACACGGGGGAGCGCAGGGACTGAACACACAGGGGTAGAAGACATGAACAGGGGCACACAGGGGTGAAGGGCAGGGACTGGGCACAAAGAGGAAAAGGCTATGCATTGGGCACACAAGGGGGGCAGTGACTGAGCACACTGAGGGGAGGAAGACATGAACTGGGCATACATAGGAGAATGGTAGAGATAGACACACATTGTAGAATGTCAGACATTGGGCACATGAGGAGGGGCAGTGACTGAGTACACGGGGGAGGAAGAAAGGGACTGAGCACAAGTACTGGGCATGCAGAGGAAGATGGCAGATATTGGACATGGATGGAGGGGGTTCTGGGCACTTGGGGAGGAATACAGAGACTGGGCACACAGGGGAGAATGGCAAGTAATGGGCACACAGAGTAGGATGTCAGGCTTTGGCACACGGGGGGCAGTGGTGAGCAGACAGGGAAGGAAGACAGGGACTGGGAACAAACTTTAAAATGGCAAAGCCTGGGCACATAGAGAAAGATGGCAGACATTGTACACAAAGGATGGGGGGTTCTAGGCACACAGGGGTGGAAGACAGGGACTGAGAACACAGGGGAGAATAGCAAAGAATAGGCACACAGAGTAGGAGGTCAGGCTGTGGCACACGGGGGGGGGGGGGGGTCGACTGAGCACACGGGGAAGGAAGACAGAGACTGGGCACACACTATAAAATGGAAAAGCCCGGGCACATAGAGGGAGATGGCAGACATTGGACACACATGGTGGGGGGTTCTAGGCACACAGGGGGTGGAAGACAGGGACTGGGAACACAGGGGAGAATGGCAGGGACTGGCACAATGAAGAGGATGGCAAGGTCTAAACACAGGAAATATAAATACATATAGTAACACAATCAAATTTGTTTTTTTAAAAAACATTTCAGACTTTGGGCCCCACTTTCTCTATAACTGCCCCTGGCAGGGGATCTCTATTCTCTTATGTACTAGTAGACGACTTAGCCCTCAACTGACAAAGTGAGGCAAACTCAAACAGCATTGCTATATTTTAGACTTTAAGAGAATACTTACAAAACAGTTAAAGTGGTGCATGAACTAAACGTAGTGTTTCTTAAAAAAGGAATATTATTTCCTTCAAAGTCTCTGCAAAGAAAAAGACAGAATAAGATTCATTGTTGTTTGCTGAAAGACAAAGCATGTGTGCAGCGAATACCAGTGATAAAACAAACACAATTAGTCATAAACAATTGTGTTGAAGCACTATAGGTATGAAAGGTTATTGGTCAGTTATACACCTGCAACTGAAAAAAAATGCCCATGATGCTTGTGGTTTTCCTCTAATAGTAGAAATGCAATTCAAGATGACCTGCCAGTCTGCTGTGGAGAACAGTAGCATTACCCACGCTAACATCTACCCAAAGTGTTGCATTACAGTTAAAAGCATCTACACACACCAGAAAAATTGCAATTGCTGTGGGCAGCACAGACTGTCCCAGGAGACAGACTATTAGGGCGATTGCGCTGCACAAAATGAGGTTGGGAAAGTACTCAAAATAATAACAGAAAACAACACAGTTAAATAGATAAATAAAAAAAAAATAAAACATTAATTGTTTAATGGGTGTCAGAGGGAAGGTTAGGGGGGGTGTAACACCGGGGAGATTGCCCTGCACAAAATGGGGTAGGGAAAGTATTCCAAATAATCACACAAAACAAAAAAATAAACAAATAAATAAATTAGAAATGGTTTAAAAAATACATTAAAGGGGGGGCGTGGCCTGGCTATGAAGGAGTGAGGACGTGCTTCTGCTAGCTCTGCCCTATACCCCGACCTTGCAGCTGATTCTAACCCCTCTGGACCTTCCTGCCTGGCACGATGGGGAGCGGGAGGAAGAAGAGACCTGGGACATCCTCGAAGAGACCCCCTAAGAAAGACATTGGGGCATTTTTTGAACGCCGGGACTTGGTGGACCGGAGAACCCAGCCGGCCAAGATGGCGCCCGGCCGCCCATGTGCAGAGGAGGAGCGCCCGGGAGCCCGCCGCAGAGGGACGGGAGCGGCCCCGGACTGTGAGGTACCCCCCGGTATACCGGCCCAGCAGCTTACCTCTGACCAAGCGCCTCCCGTCACGAGCCCGGAGGGTGGCGCGGCCGCGGTCTGCCCGGGAGTGACGTCACCGAGCGGCCCCCGGGTGGATGACACGGGAGAGAGGCCACGCAGGGGTCCCGCCGGCCTGAACATCCTTCTATCCCGTCGGGAGCTGTCATCCTCTGGTGTCAGCTGCTGCTTCACCGCCTCAGCGCAGCATTGCCTCTGTGACCGGCCCAGATCTGGAGCTGTACCCCTCACCCGAGAGATCAAGGGGGCGGGCTGTCCTGGTTTCCCCTGCCTGGCTAGATCCCTTAGCTCCTGAGTGGCCGTCTCCAGCGCAGCCTGACCACACAACACAATCCTGGGGAGGCAGCCCGGGACCGGGCAAACAGGCTGTCTGGGCGGACGTCCATCGGGCCCCTGAGTGGTCTGGGCCAGGCCAATCTCCCCAGTCCTCTATAGACGCTACGCCCTTGGAGTGGTCCCCGGGCCCCAGTGCTGATCCTCCAGACGGCCTGTCTCCTTCCCGTGTTCATGGGGCGGATCCTGGAGGCCTGAGTCCTGCAGAAGTCTCCTCCGCGGATATGGCGCCCTGTGAGTCCGTTTCTGGGATGCCCTCAGTCCAATCTCCAATCGGGCAACCGCTCCCGTGGCCTGTTGTGGATACTTCTCTACGAGACCTTCTCGAATGTCTTCCAACCAAAGCTGAATTGAAGGCGGATCTGGAGGCCGTGGCTACTAGAATTGAGCGTGCCCTGCGCCGGGAAATTGAGGATTTGCAACAAAAGTCCTCCGCTCTGGACTCTAAAGTTGTCTCACTGGAGGAGTCCCGCTCAAATCATGAGTCGCGCTTGCTGACCCTTGAAAGAAATCAAGAGCTGCTTCATCAACAACTGGTGGACGTTAGACTTCAGACGGATGATCAAGAGAACAGAAACAGACGCAACAATCTGAAGCTCTGGGGTATTCCAGAATCGGTTAGATCGGAAGACCTGCGCTCATGGGCGACAGAATTATTCAACGACCTGCTGGGGCGATCACCGGATGCTGAGTTGATTCTGGACCGGATCCATCGGGTTAGCGGGCGTCCAGCCGGCGACCCCCAGGCTCCTAGAGACGTTCTCTGCAGAGTCCATTTTTTTCTCATCAAGGAGGACATCCTGCGTCTGGCCTGGGAGAGGGGAAGAGTTGCTTGGAGGGGTTCGCAAATCACTATCCTACATGATGTCTCGCGTCGCACCCTACAGATGAGACGTGTGCTGCGACCTCTCCTTGACGGGATACGGGAGGTTGGAGCCTCCTATAAGTGGGGGCACCCGTTTCATCTCGTCGTTCGCAAGGACAACTCCACGTACACCGTCAGAAGCAAGGCGGACCTCCCGGGGGTGTTTATTTTCCTGGGCCTGGATCCCTTCCCGTTGCCGGACTGGCTAGCGTTTGACCCCTTGCCCCCCCTGCCGCAGCGAGCCCCACGGAGGCCCCGGTTGGCTCGGGATCGGGCGAGAGGCACCCCTGGACCGATCCGGGGCCGTTAGCTGTAACCCCTCTTGTTTTGAGACCCTCTGTATTGCTCCCCCCCCTCCTTCCTGGCGGCTTCTGATTGCTGCTTGGCCCCCCTGATGCCCCCTTGCCCGTGCTTTCCCCCCTTTTGTGGACATTCTACCGCGGACTCCGTACTCCAGCAGGACTCTGAGCTGTCTCATTAATTCCATGTCTAGCTCTTCAGCGGGGTCCGGATGTTTGGGTGGTGTCGGGGGGATCGGGCCTTCCTTCCTCCCCTTGGTCCATGATGCGGTTGTCGCGGTGGGCTGAGGGGGGGGGGGGTGGTCTGTCCATCGATGGGTGAGTGGTGGGGTCGGGGGATGCGTGGTGTTGTGCTGCTGGGTTGGTGGAGGGAGGGGTTCTCTCTTAGTTGCTACCAATAGTCTCCCTGTGGGGGACGTGTTTATGGTTTGTTCTGGGGCTGTTTCTATTGCTCTGTATGATGGTTTCTGCTTTAACGCGGGTTGGGGAGTTCTTGAGGAATTGCAGTGGTCATTCCCGTGGCTGAATGGGATTTCTTTCCCCTTCTGGGCGGGTGGGGTGGTTTGGGGGGTTTGAACGATGGTTATGTATAATTGGGGTTGGCTCCTGAGCTGCTTGGCCACCTTCCACAACAAGTTTCCCCGCGCTTCTCTGCCGGACCTTGACCGGCGGATAGTGCATGGTGCCTGAGGGCATCGCCCTCAATTTTCTTGCCTGCCCTCCTCTGTAAGGAAAGGGCTCTTCGGGCTTTTCTGTTTCTTTGTTTTTCTTCTCTCTCCCATTCTCTACTCTTTCCTTCTCTGTCTTCTGTGTCCTGCTGGGCCTCTGGTCCGTTCCCCTTTTGTTTGTTTGTTTGGTGTCCCGCTCCGTCCTTCTCCGGGGTTTGGTCTCTGTTGCGGACCCCGCTCCCTGGGTGCCTCTGGCCTTCTGACCCTCTTGGTTGCTGTGGTGCACTTCCTTGGCTCTGTAGCTCTAGCTTCGGACCGGCATGGCGGGCCTTAAGATTTGCACTTTCAACGCTAAGGGGCTGAATGTTCCGGAAAAAAGGGCGAAAATATTGTATGGGTTTCATAAGGAACGGGTTGATATTATTCTGCTTCAGGAGACCCATTTTTGTCAGGGGAAAATCCCGGAGATCAAAAACAAGTATTATGACAGATGGTTTCATAGCCCTAACCCGGAAAACAAATCTAAAGGGGTTTCTATTGCTCTTCATAAAGCTGTCCCTCTGGAAACGTTGGAATCAAAGGTTGACCCTAATGGTAGATACTTGTTTCTTCGCTTCACAATGTGCGGGGCAATGTACACCCTCGCTAATCTATACTTACCTAACCAGGCTCAGGTGGAGGTGGGCCTTAAGATACTTCACGTGTTGGAGGGATTTACGGAGGGTACCTTAGTGATAGGGGGAGATCTTAACCTGGCCCTTGACCCGAGACTTGACTCTTCTCAAGGTAAGTCGGCTATACCCTTCTCTAAGCTGAATAGTCTCCGGGGCGCTCTCCGGGCTCTTCAGGTAGTGGACACTTGGAGGATTCAGCACGGGGGGGGCAAGGGATTATACGTTTTTCTCCCATCCTCATAATACGTATAGTAGGCTAGACTATGTTTTCCTTAGCCACCATGCGCTCTCGTATGACCCTGACACCTCTATAGGGCAGATCCTCTGGTCGGACCATGCCCCTGTCTTCTTGAGCCTCCCGATCCCGGACATGATTCCTAGGCAATACAATTGGCGCCTGAATGACAATCTGCTGAAGGATGCCGTATGCCTAGCTGAAATCAAGACGTCCATTAGGAACTTTTTTTCGGACCATGTGAATGACCCGACCCCGTTGCCATGGCAATGGGAGGCTCTTAAATGTGTGCTTCGTGGGATCTTCATCAAACACGGGTCCAGGCTCAAGAGAGACAGGGTGCATCGGATTAAGGAGGCCTTGGCACGTATTGGGGAGTTGGAGGAAGCGCACAAGGCTTCCCCCGCGCCTGCTGTCCTAAGGGAATTGTTGGATGCCAGGCAGGGCCTCAAGAATTTATATGATCAGTGCTTTCTTAAATACCGTGATAGGTTTAGAGCCCGTATCTACGAACACTACGACAAGTGTGGCAGGATGCTGGCTACATCTCTTCACCCCAGACAGGGTTGTACCTTTATACCCGTCCTAAAAGGGGGCGCCGGCGCCGATCACCATAAGACACCGCAGATAGCGGGTGAATTTCAGGCCTTTTATTCTAAACTATATAACCTTAGATGCCCCTCTGCCCAGGGTTCGCAGTCAGGGGGGGGTGTCGCGATGTTGGATTATGTCCGGGAGATGGCCCTTCCGACCTTACCTTCGGCAGACAGTGATTTTTTGGAGGACCCATTTGACCTAGAAGAGGTGGGTCGGGCAAAAAGGGGGACCCCCGTAGGTAAAAGTCCCGGTCCTGATGGGTTCACCCCCAGATTTTACAAGACACTTGGAGCTTTGCTAACCCCCTTTCTGGTTAGGGTGTTTAACTCCATATCGAACGACTGTTCCTTCCCGAGACAGGCCTTGGAGGCGCACATTGCAGTCATATTAAAGCCCGGTAAGGATGCTACCCTACCTGGGAGCTACAGGCCGATCTCATTGATCAATGTGGATCTGAAAATCTACGCTAAAATCATTGCTCTTAGGATGCAACCTTTGCTCTCCACACTGGTCAATCTGGATCAGGTGGGGTTTGTCTCGGGAAGGGAGGCGAGAGATAATACCATTAAGGCGATATCCCTAATCCATTATGCACAGTCACGGAGTATTCCGACTTGTCTACTAGCAGTCGATGCGGAGAAAGCATTCGACAGAGTGCATTGGGGGTTCCTGAGGGCTACACTGAGCCAGATTGGACTGGGCCCGGTTATGCTGGCCAGAATAATGGCTCTATATCAGGAACCTACCGCAAGGGTGAAGGTTAATGGCTCTCTGTCTGGTTCCTTTCCAATTCGGAATGGTACTCGCCAGGGTTGCCCCCTGTCCCCGTTGCTTTATGTGTTGGTGATGGAGCATTTGGCTAATGCGTTGAGGGCTAACCCGTCTGTGCATGGGGTTGTTTGCGGGGAGGGGGAGCACAAGCTCTCTCTCTTCACTGATGACCTGCTTATGTACGTGACTTCCCCCCACATCTCTATGCCTTCTATCTTGGCGGAATTCAAGCGCTTTGGTGATTTGAGCAATTTTAAAGTGAATTTGTCTAAGACTGAGATTTTAAACGTTTCATTGAATAATCAGACCCGACTCCTCATCCAGACTAATTTCCCCTTCAAGTGGCAGGGGGAGGCCATTACATACTTGGGGGTTCAGTTGCCCTCGGATTTGGGGAAATTATATAAACTCAACTACGCTCCGCTCCTACATTCCACGGCTGCCTGCCTTGCCTCCTATAATAAGAAGCAGTACTCGTGGTTGGGTCGCATTAATATCCTTAAAATGGACATCCTCCCCAGATTTCTTTATATATTCCAGACAATCCCTTTGGCCCCGGAGCGGGGGTTTTTCCAATCTTTACAAAAGAGCCTCTTTAAATTCATCTGGTGCAATGGGAAACCCAGGATTGGGAGGGCCACACTCTTCAGATCTAAAGTGAGGGGGGGGCTGGGGGTCCCGGACCTTAGGACTTATCATGCTGCCTCGGTACTGGTGCATCTATCGGACTGGTTCCATCATAAGGATGATAAAGGCTGGGTGGCTATTGAGAGGGCAGTTTCCCCTCTCAATTTGGCAGCCCTGCCTTGGGTGTCTCCTCTAGACAGGCCTGGGCCCCAGGAGCTGCCTTACTTAGCGGGCCCATTGTTGAAAGTCTGGGACGGATTCTTGAGGCGGGGGAAGCTCTCGCTTAGACCGGGCCCCCTCACTCCGCTGTTTGACAACCCGGCCTTCCCCCCGGGTCTGAACTCTAGGTCCTTTCTTGTATGGGAAGCTTCTCAGGATATTAGACTTGGGGACATAATGTCGAGAGCGGGTCCTCCTTCCCTTTCTGATTTAGGGGTTTGGAGTGGGCTTCGGAACATCTCATGGTTTTTATATGCTCAGTTGGTGGCCTTTATCAGGTCTCTTACGCCAATCTCGAACCTCTCTTGCACGCTAAATCCCCTGGAGAGTGTCTTCCGGGACCCTTCCCCCCTACACACATGATTTCTGCCCTTTATAAGATCCTTCGGGATGAGGAGGAGGGTGAGTGGATGCCACGGTTCTGCGGGAGATGGGAAGAGGACCTGGGACAGGTGTTTGAGCCCGATGAATGGGAGAAATCCTTTGCACTTACCCACAAACTGTCTGTCGCTTCTAGAGCCCAGGAACGGAACTATAAGATTTTGGCAAGATGGTATAGGTGCCCATCGGATCTTCTAAAGTTTGGAGGGGCAGACACTGGTGATTGTTGGAGATGTGCAGGGGCTCCTGGGACCATGGTGCATATTTGGTGGGAGTGTCCGTTGGTGCGGGACTTCTGGGAGCGGGTGTTAGGGATGTATGAACACCTGTCACTCGAAAAGCTCCCCCGCACGCCACAGGTCGCCCTTTTGTCCATGCTCCCAGGGTCGGTGTCGACTAATAAGAAGGGGTTGTTGAGGCATTTACTCACTGCTGCTAGATCGGTGATTCCCAGACACTGGCGCTCCACTGCTGTTCCGTCTATGCTGGAGTGGTACGGGGAAGTTGAGACCATCAAGAGGATGGAGGAGCTGTCTCTGGAGGGGGTGGAGGGGGGCACCCAGAGGTTTCTTAAGACGTGGACTCTCTGGGAGGTTTCTCGGGAGTCTCCTGATTTCCGGGCGTTATTGGAGCGGGAATGAGCCCCGGGACGAGTTGGACGGTGGATGGTTGGGCCGGGGGTCGGTTCTGCCGTGGCCCTTGGGGGGGGTTGGAGCGGGGATGTGATGTGGTCATCCTTCCCTATGTTTGTGTCTCTTTGTCTGTCTGTTGTGTTCTCCTTCCTATTGTCTCTTATTCACTTTCTCTCTCTTTCCCTGCTTTATGTCCCTATTTTCTCTTTCTTCCCTTGTTCTCTCCTATCTACCTTTCTCCTTCTCTACAATTTCTCTTATTTTCGGGGTTACGGGAGGGGCGGATGCGGTCACTAAATTCTGGTCATGCCGGAGGTCGGCCTGTATGGGAGAAGAATCTAGGTTGGCTATAATCTCTGGGGTGTGGCAGGGGTCGCAGGCCGTGGTGCTCTGGGCCCGCGCTTCTGTCGTTCCCGGTTCCTTGAGCATTTAATGTGCCCGACCTCTTTAGTCCGCTTGAGGCTGTATTATTTGTTGATTGCTGTCCCGTCCTGACCCCGTGATTCTCTTTGTGTGTTTATTACTGTCTATATGTACTGTTCTTGATTTCCATGCAAAACTCAATAAAGACATATTGAAAGAAAAAATACATTAAAATATTAATGAACCAGAAGGTAACACAAGGGAGATTGATCTTCACAAAATAGGGTAGAGACAGTACTAATATTATGTAATATTTATAAAAAAAAATAAGAACCCCCATAACCCATAATAGGCTGTGTGACAGAATCCTCCCATCACCCCATAGCAGACTGTGTGACAGAGCCCCCATCTTCTTCTATAGCAGGCTGTGTTGCAGAACAACCCCCATCATCCCCTAGCAGACCGTGAAAGAGCCACCATCTTCTCCCATAGCAGACTGTGTTACAGAACAGCCCTCATCATTCCCCATAGCAGACTGTGACAGAATCCCCCCATCACCCCATAGCAGACTGTGTGACAGAACCCCCATATTCTCCCATAGCAGACTGAGTTGCAGTACAACCCCCATCATTTCAAAGCAGACTGTGACAGAGCTTCCATTTTCTCCCATAGCAGAGTGGTGCAGAACCACCCCCATCATTCCCCATAGCAGACTGTGACAGAATCCCCCCATCACCCCATAGCAGACTGTGACAGAGTTGTGTGACAGAATCCCCCCTTCACACCATAGCAGACTGTGACAGAGCTGTGTGACAGAATCCCCCCTTCACACCATAGCAGACTGTGACAGAGCTGTGTGACAGAATCCCCCCATCACCCCATAGCAGACTGTGAAAGAGCTGTGTGACAGAATCCCCTCATCACCCCATAGCAGACTGTGAAAGAGCCCCCATCATCTACCTGAGCAGACTAAGTTGCAGAACAATCACCATCATCCCAAAGCAGACTGTGTGACAGTGCCCCCACCAGCTTTAGTGTTGGGACTTCTAACTGAAAGTTCGACACCATCGAAACTTTGCGAGTTGGGTTTGCTTATCACTAATTAGAAAGAGTAGAATGTTTTTATTAAATGTTTAAAGTGGACCAAAACCCAGGATTTTGACTATCCTGGGTTTTGTTCTGTGCCCTCAGGGCACCCTGATTGGGGATGCCCCGCTGTGTGAAGCCCCCCAGATTGCACGATCTAACTCACCATTCCCCGGTCCTACAACGCATGCGCAGTCTCTCGTCCAGTCAGCGCACTCGGATCCACTCCCGCGCCTCAATCCAAGAGCTCGCCTAAGACGAGTGGATCCGAGCGCGCTGGCAGCCCCATCCCCCGCTACCCTCTAACAGGGAGCATGTCTGCACCAGCCATTCACAAATGCCTGGCACGGGCATGCACCTTGCTTACCCTCGGGGGTTTTACACAGCGGGGCATCTCGAATCTGGATGCCCCAGGGGGAGCGCTCTTGTCTGCTCCGGAGTCTCATAGACTCCAGTGTGGGTTTTGGTCCACTTTAATTATAATTGCGATATTTGCTGCATAACCATGAACCTTTTTTTTATTTATTACACTTTTTTGTAAGCCAGGGCATGTTTAACGTTTCATTGATCTATGTTTATTGCTGCATTTCCTCAGGAACATACTTTGTACTTACAGCCAGTTTAGCTTCGGCATATACTGACACAGTGGTTTGTCAGGCAATCGATCCAATAGATTGTTTAACATGACTCTATAAAATAAAAGGAAAAGAATATTGCCCTTGAATTACTGAGGGAAATAACCAAACATATTAGTTGAAAGAATAACTCCCAAGTACATTGCTATATTCAGCATCATAAAACTACACACTTACAAACCGTTCAGAATAATAATGCTATTTTTAAGATTCAAAAAGGCAATCTGGCTATACATACTACTAATGCACTTTAGCATAAACCGACCATTTTGGGGGCCTCAAGGTTAGACAGCTTAAACCAGTTGGTGGGTGATGGGCATGGTGGGGTGTGGCCTATTTTCAGGATTTGAGAAAAAAATATTTACAGCATTCTATGCTACTCATGTGTTTAGCCCCACCCCCGGTCACATGCTCCAGGGACCTTTGGCCCATAAAAGATGTTGTTGCAGTCAATCAATGAATTCCACTCCCACTATTCAGCCAAAGAGTCAAAGCAGTTGAATAGCTGCCAGATACCCTACACCTGTGGGACAGTTGTCCCCGTAATGTCAACAAAGTGGGTAATTTAGAGTTATCAGGGGGACAGAATGTCTCAAAGTGGGACTGTCCCACTGAACATCTGCATAGTTTACTTTAGCATTAACTAGGCACAGAAGATATGTTCTGGACAAGAATAACTTATAACACTGAAATTGATGAATTGATAAAAGGTAGGTGTGGGGCTAAAGTAATCACACTCATAGAGGCTGATTTATTAACAGCGAAATGTAGCAACAGTTGAGCGACTGTAGCAGTATTTTCACAGCGCCCGCTAGTAGTCGCTGTGCTTGGCCGTTGTTCGGTTGTTGACAGCGACTCAGTCGGTTTGCCGTAATGTTGAATACAAGGTTACGAGTCGCTATTTGACAGGTTCCGCGCTGTATGGGTGCGCATGATAGCGACTGGTCAGAGCGACCGGCTTCCACCATATTCATCAAAAAATCACGCTCAAAAAATTCAAGCGCTGTGAAATGCATGTTTAAACCCCAGAGCGCTGGAGGCGATGTGTTAAAAGTAGTTTTTTAACCCCCAAACCACCATATTTTTGGAAACCAAAAAAAAAATATTTTAAATAATTTAGTAATATGAATACATTAATATCAGACCTGTAATATCAATTCTGTACAATTTTTTTCCCCTTAAAAACATTATCTAAAATGGGAGAAGTGGTCACAGAATTTTTCACATTTAAAAAAAAAAAAAAAAAAAACATTAATAACAATTAATTATTAATATTTAAAGATTGTTCCATTGAAATGCATTGGAGAGCGCCAGGTAGCGAGAGGTCATACCTGTCGCTGTTCAAGGTCGGACGCTGGCGCTGTGGCCTGAGGCTGGAATAATGATGAATGAGTGGCTATATGGCGCTATCTCAGTCGCTAAGCAGGATTGGCTTGATAAATGTTTGATTGTGGTGGGGAGCCGGCGTTCTAGTGGCGGGGCCCGTCATTACCGGCCGCTCACCAGTCGCTACCTGTCGCTATTCCTTCATAAATAAGGGCCATAGTGTAGGTCTGGATTATGAAGACAGGATTCATGCAGATTTTAGACTAGGCAGGGATAATTCCAACGCAGACATACAAAATTGCCCAATAGAGCTGGAGGCAAAAGAGAGCAGAAGCCAGATGCAGAGTAAAAACAGCACCAAAGTGAAGACAATAACAAATTCCCAAAGGTCATCAACAGGATATATCAAGATGTTGTGCCAGATTGTCAGGCAATGGTTAGTTGAGAATAACAGGACAGGCAGATTAAGTAAGTATAGACCAGGGGTTCCCAAACTTTATCCATCAAGAGCACTTTTTATTTTATGATTATCAAGTATCACCTGGGTGGTGTGTAAGTTATGACAGTCACCTAAAACTGTAATCAAAACAAAACAGCTATTTAAAGCAAATGAAGCAAACAAAACACGGTGCAAGTATAGATGGCAGCAGATCAGGTTGGGGTACAGGAGAGTCTGCAGCCTTGTTGAGTACCACCTGAGAAGATCCCCAGTACCACCAGTGGTACTAGTACCACCTGTTGGGGACCCCTGGTCTAGACCATATTTCCACTGGATAAGACAAGGGGTAGTCACCACAGGACAGATATGCATCATGTTTATCATGCTAAGGAACACATTACTAAATAGAATTATCAGCACACGAGGATATGGAGAAGCTTGCTTAGATGCACATTTTGAATATATATGCATATGTGCATGCATTTCACAACTGCATTCTTGCACACGTGCAATCCTATACACACTTGGACGGGCCTATAGATATTCATTCATGGCACATAGGCTACTGCACCATATATGATCTCTCCAAGATGGCCAAAGGCAAATGCTATATTCATTTGTAACTCCATTTCAAATTGGTTTCTGATTCTAGCTCCCTGGCCTAGCACCACAGGGTTTTGATTATGGTAAACAAATTTTGCTAATGTAACAAGGGTTTATTTTCTGAGGAAAAGTCGTGGATCTGCCAGAACTTATGAGATCATTCAGATGAGTAGTGAAACATTTAGTGGTTGTTCAGCTATCACTAACAGATGTTCCCTGACCTAGATAAATGAATACTAATTACTGAATAGCTCAGTGGGTCAAAACATGTCTAAGCATAGGAACATTCTTTAAAGTGTGGCCGAGCTTTTGTTAAACCGAGGCAAAAAGTTCTAAGAAAGAGGAATAGCCTACTAGTGTAGAGACAAATAAAATATATTTAATACTGTATGTAGCTAAAAAAAAAGTTTTTAGGTCAGGTTGCATTTCTTCATTGTTCAAAGTCAGTAATACTCAGGGTCTACAGTAATAAATCAAGGCAAGTGCCCTTGCTACTTTTTTCTTTAAGACATTTTGCTAGTCATCTGACTGGCATTCTAAGCTCATTGGAACTGTGAAAGCCAAGAACTTTCTCAAAATATTCAATTTAAGGATGGGAACAACCTACAACACATACCCTGCGACCATAACTCACCTAGATCAATTTTGGTGAAAGGCCTGGCAATCATTAGATTCCTCTCTCTTTATTGTATCAGGTAAGTACAGATGTTTTCTGCAGTGATCTCTCTATCACAACAGCCACATGCCTGGCTCTTACACTGTAACAAAGCGAGGAGCTGTTTGTCTTTTTTACAATGTAACAGCAGGCAGCAGAGTGAGTTTGAAAACACCCGGCCTGAGTTTTCTCACAACGAGTGTTGCTGCCTCTGTAGTCATCTGACATGATGAAGAAATTGAGATTACTGCAAGACATGTTCCCTCGCTTTAATTTAGTAAATTGTTCAACATATCCACGGGTGAACCTAGCCTCTCTGCAGCCTGAGGCAAACAATGGAACGGCTCCCCCCCCCAGGGAAAGTCAGCGACTGGCCCTCAAATTTTTTAGATTCCAGGGCAGCTGCTGGCGGGTTTTGTTCTACTTTAAAGGAGTGCCAGTGAGTGGCACACATGGGAACCAGGAAGAGGTGAGGTTTTCTGTGATCTCAGGGGATACACACACTGTGGGGCATTCCAATTTGAGATGCCCTGCCAGGGAGGTTTTGGAGGTGTTCCTCTTTAAAGTTGGCCACATAGCTGAAATGATCCATCTGTTAAAGTGGACCAAAACCCTCCCTGGAGTCTATGAGACTCCAGGACAGTCATACTCCCTCCTCCAGATTCAAGATGCCCCCCTGTGTGAAACCCCGAAGGTCACTCAGTAAACTCACCTCACATGCGCAAGCAGCGGCTGCTCTGTGCTATACCTTTAGTAGAGCGCGCACCCATGCCAGGTATTTGTAACCGTGGATGATTTTACGTCAGTGCAGACGTGCACACTGATTAGACAGAAGCCTGGGGAAAGGTGAGTTTGAGTGGGCAACTTGGGGGGTTTCACTCTGCATCGGGGTGCCCAGGGGGCAAGGACCAAAACCCAGAATAGTAAAAATCCCAGGTTTTGGTCCACTTTAACAAGCATACTAAAATATATGCTTTGTTCAGTTGTGGCTACAATGCTTTTTTAAAGATTGTGCAGAGCTTGTACAATCAGAACAGATGTGTATCTAAGCTGCGGAACTGAAGACAGCAGCAGCCACAGCCTGTGACTGGGAAAACACTCACTACATTGTGCAGAGATGTCAGCGGCTCCATTCCCACTGGTGGCTTGCGACTGCAGCACAAAAGATTCTAATTCCGAACCGGAAGACAGATCAGAGGGTTGGCGACGACAGGGGGGAGGAGGAGAGGCCGCCCCCTGTATTGAACACATGGAAATGAGAGCAGAGGCACAGCTGGGCTTTCTGGCCCCCAGGGCAAAGATTCAAAATGGCGCCCCTCCACCTTTGCTCAGGACACCCTTTGGCATCCCCCGACCTGCTGCAACCAGGGAACGTGCCCCTCCTAGCTACGCCCCTGATGAGAGAGCGGGGAGGAGTACTTAGATCTCAGTTCTGCAGATTGTTGCAGATCCTTTCACATCTCTCTGTTGTGTTATGACAGGAGCACTGGCTGCTATCAAAGCAGGATTGCATCAGAGCCCTGAGCCCTTGGACCATTGCTTCAACACGCTCTCAATGCCCTGGATCCTCGATTTTAACACGTTCTTCCTCTGAACAAGCATTCATTGGTGGCGGAGCGGCCCCGCCCAAACCTCAGGCCGTAAAAGCTGACTTGCTCTGTCCAATGACAGGAGTGAGTCCAGTGCTCCGAAGCTTTGGGGGGGCTGCTGTGCCACAAATCAATGAATGAGTCTCTGCACGTGCTAGGGTGTGGGCAGACGGGGCATGTAACAGTGCAGCGCAGAGGCAAAAATGAGAAAAAGAATTGGTCCAGATCTTGCTGTCCTGACAGCAGTGCCTGACATGGCCACATGGTCAATGCTGCCCTGAACATATCTTATTCTGGATGCACTGCTTTCCTACTTGCATAAACAGCACTGTGGATGCCCCAGGAAAGGTGATTTTCATTGTTTAATTGGGATGCCCCGGGGTCCATGTAGTTTTTTCGCAGCTTTAAAGAGGACCAAATCCCACTCTCCATCAACCCTGAAATCTATAAGATTCCAGGGCTGCTGGATTCCCTCCCCCTGATGTGTGAGACCCCCCCAGGTCACCCGGAAACTCACCTTCTTTCCCGGTCCAATGGCACATGCGTGAGCAGCAGCCACATCCCCGCTATCCCACAGGCATTTGTGAGCGGCCGGCGTGAGCATGCTCCCTGTTAGAGGGTAGCGGGGGATGCGTCCGCCAGCGCACTCGCATTGAATGAGAGGGCTGCGCATGCGCCGTAGCACCAGGGAAGTGTGAGTGAGATCGGGCGACCTGGGGGGGTTTCACACAGGGGGGCATCCCTAATCAGGATGCCCCGGGGGCAATGACCAAAACCCAGGATAGTCAAACTACCATTCTTAACTAATTTACAAACTTCATTAACTATTGGCAAAGAAATTGGGCTTCGCCCATTCTTCTGTTTGCAACATTGGTCAAGTATCCTTCCACATATAATTCCAGCCTTATTCAAAAGCCTCTAATGTCACTAATAGTGGTGGATTCTTATTTTAATGGATTTTGAATAAAAATGTATATGGATTGGTACTGGACCATTGCTGCTTACCCTCATTAACTGGAATAACTAATAACACTGACATATTTGGATTGTCAGCTAGATTAGTCTAAGATCACAACTCTTATTTTGTTGCATTATTTAGACGTACACATACTAAATACAGTATATTAAATTCCACTCTATACATCGTCTATGTTTATTAGATCTTAGTGAGTTTTACTTACAGGAGTATAAGGGAATTCAGTCCTTGGAACACTTGAGGAGAGATTCGGTTTATTTTGTTGTTCTCAATGATCCTGTTAAAAATGAGATAAACAGAAGTGTCAAGTCTGAAGTATTTAATTACTACAATATTCCTTTGACATGCTATAAGCCATAGACATTGGCATAACTAAATTAGATAGAAAACATTATTAGGGCCCTTTCAAGGCTCATGCAGTAAACATTTCTTGTAACTCAGTTGGGTGCAGCTAGACAACTTAGGACTGACACAGACTGAGACAAATGGTGCTTCCTTCCTCTAAATGATGCTAAGTTGGAGAAGCAACAACGATGGGCCCCCCTGACCTCCTGGGCCCCAGTGCGGTTGCACCCCCTGCAGCCCCTATAGTTATGCCACTGACCATAGGCTTACCACCACTGACAACACTGGGCTCTCTGTAAATGCTTAGACACCTAAACAAAAATTCCCCAAATTGTTTGTGGGTTATGCAGTACGATAATAAAAATCTGAAGTCATTTTAAATTGACAGGAATCACAGTTTTTAATCTAGAGGAGTAAATTGCAGGATATGAGAAGGCAAGGAACAGCAGTGCCTTATAAGTGCTTTTAGGTGCTTTGGGACAACATCTACTAAAGGAGCCTGTGAGCTGCTGAAAGGCACTTTTTGTGGTAACAGGATACGTAGGTAAAGCAAAAATAAACGGGGACCTCAATCGTTTCTTTGCTCTAAAGTCATTTTGTTCTGTCTGTCAGTAATCATGCTCATTAATGTCTGTTATATCTTCGCTTCAACTGTTTATCTTTCTAGGTCGCTTCTTATATTTGGTTTATGACTAATAAACTTAAAAAGCATGAAGCCATATCTGTCTGTGACTTATTTCCTTTGCTGGGATTTCTCCAATTAGCACCTTGGAATGGCTGCCTAGACAGGTAAAACCTGATACAGAGAAGTTTCCTGACAACTCTCAAACACCTACAGTAAGGGGATTCTCCAGACCTAGGGCCTTATTTATGAAGTGCACCGTTTACAATCTTTCTGGTAGCTATAGCGCCAGTTTTGGAGTGCCACCATCAGCTTGGACTTCCCTCCTATCAACAGCTTAAGCTCTAATCTCCACCGTTTAGAATGTAAAGGAAATTGTTAGTTCAGTTCATACGAGGTTCATCATTGTCTTGTACCTATCTGTTACTTTAAACTGTATCCATGTATCTGCCATGTTGTGCAGAATTTAAGCATTCTGTCCTGCTTGCGGGAAATCAGTTCTTCCATACTTTTTATATAGTTCCCTTTTTTATCCAGTCTACAAGTGTGGGTGCGGCCTGGGCATTCCATAGCCTTGGGACACATGATCTGGCAACATTAATCAAGAATATGCTTAAAGAGTTTTTGCAGGATTTCAAGGGAATGTTGCAATAATGCAGGAGATAGGCCTCTGGCCTATACGGTATAGTCCCGGACCAAGACCTTTAGCTGCTGAACAGGTGTTGGTATGTTTTAATTATAAGCATAAAACTCTTCAAAACATTTCAGCCCATTGTGCTCTATAGGATATTGACGTAGAGCGCCACTATAAACTGGGGCCGCTTCCATCAGAGCGCTCATGTTAAATTAGACGCAGGCAGGCGGCTGCATTGGCCCTGCCTTTTCTTGGTTTCTTAAATCGTCACTGAGGCAAAAAATTGGTGCTTCGTGGTATTAACGGTGCTTCGTAAATCAGGCCCTAAATGTAAAAACAAATAATTGCCTACTTGCCATGTGGATGATTCAACCTGGTTTGCTGCTATAAAAAGCTGATGCTATTGAGGCCCTCTTTTGTAGCCCATGACCACTTTATTTAGTACTGAGAGGTGGCCCTATCTCCACCTCTCTTACATCAGCCTTGTATGGAATACTTCAATGCATACATGTGCAGTTTGGTATAGTTGCTTATTGCTCTGCTGCTTGTCTGTATTTCCCTGCTTATACAAGCACTGCAGAGATAACTTACAGCAAATAAATAAATCCTCATTTATGCTGGTATTTGGCTGATCAGTAGTTTTAACCACCCAGAAGGGATGTATAGCAGAGATACTGTAGAAAATAATCCCATCAATTTTCTTTAGAGAGAGCAGAAATCAATTGTCTGGGAGGCATATACTTATACTGCGATTTTAGAGTCTGTGCAGTTTATTTAACCTTCTCTTGTGTAACCCAAACTCATTTTACAATTCATCTTTTAGATTGGGTCTTCCTGGTGCTTGTACAGGAAGATCCCCTATTCACCTCTTATTATTCTCATTTTCCAACTTTACTCATTATGTTAAGCCTGTTTACCATAAAGAATTCTGTGTCTTGGTAGTAAAAAAAAAATGTCAATAGGTTAAAAAAGCACAAGGATTTCACTGTTACTGAATTGCCGGCGAGGAAAACAATGGAAAGCAATGGCACTTTTCACCTCTAATAAAAATTGTGACATTTTTACCCCTTTTTTACACTGTAGTACAGCGTGTCATTGCCTTTTATTGTCTTCCTAGCTTGTGAAACAGTGAACAGTGAAATATCCATGTTTTTTTCACCTTAATTGAATGTTTACTACCAAGAGAATTTTTTAAAAATTGTAAAAAACTATTTGTAAGTGTTTGTAGTTGCAGGGTGCACCAGTGGTGTGCCTTGCAATGTAAATCGCAACCTGCATCTCAGTGAGATTTTGAATTTTAGCACACGAGTGCTAAAGTTTTTTTTTCATTTTTCCCAAAATATCACATGTACCTGCAATGGAGCATTGCAATGGAGATTTTTCCAATGAGGTAAGATCATTTATTTTAAAATTTGGAAATAACAGACCCCTATGGGCTAGGCACAATAATTTGGCATATTTTTTATTGCTCCTTCTTGTGTGTTAAAATTTGAAAACTCACTGTGATGCAGGTTGCAATTCATATCGCAAGGCACACCACTGGTGCACACTGCTTTACCAAATAATTAACGACCCAAACATTCTAAACTAAACTAATGCCCACAGGTAGATAAGTGTCACAAAAACATCACAGTGCAATATTAAAGGACAATTGTCACCATTAAAATACACGGGGGGCCCTCCAAGCATGTCAAGTACTCGAAGACCACCATTCCCCACTGCCTAAGCTGGCTGTGTAAATCATGAGAGACTGATAGCCAGTCACCATACTCCCGGGGTGATCCGATTAAGAGGAACCGATTTGGGGACAGTCACTGATATCAGCGTGATCTAGGATTGTTGTATTCACAGCATTATAAAGCCTCAGTCAGTGCCTAGTAAAGGACAGCTGGGGGCAACATCGATACTGCGATTTGGAATACCAGGCTGGGGCTATGCAGTGGGGGCCCTAGCAGTTTCCAGTAGTGTAGCAGCCCTGATCACATTAACCTATCTGCCTTGATTCACTAAAAGTTAGTAAAAAAGTGATAGTAAAAAATTCAATTCATGAGTAAAAAGCCTGAGATTTTACTTTTAGTGAATTATCAGATAGGAAGACAATGAAAGTCAATGACACTTTTTACAACAGAGTAAAAAAGTTCAATAGTTTTTTCAAGAGTAAAAAAGTGCCATTCACTTGTATTTTTAGCTGGTGAATCACTAAAATTTACATTCTCTGGCTTTTTTTCTCATGAATAAAATATTTTCAATAATTTTTTTCAACTCTTAGTGAATCAAGGCCCATGGTCTCTTCTGTGTTTTGATTCTCATTGTACTTATGAGGTTGTGGTTAGCCCCTGATTAATTCTGTGTAGAAGCAGTGCTGTCCAATTTCAATAAGGGGTAGGCTTCTGCTTTTTAATATTTTCCAGCTTCTAAAGGAGCCTCAGTTTTGAGTAAAGGAAGCCAAACAGTTATTTTAGTAATTTATGCATAATTACATATGCATTAATTTTCTGCACATTTGACTTTTTAATATACCTAAACCAGATTAAAGCAAAAGATAATACAGGGAATAGTTTTTTGTTTTAAACTTTTGTTATATTTTAGTTTTTGATATAATAAATAAGCAACAAAACAATAACTTGCATATGCAATGTAATGTATAAATGTTTCATTAATTCAGAAGGTCACCGTTATTTGCATGCATAGCAAAGAGAATAGACACATTCTTTATTCAAAGTAATCTTACCAAATAAAATAAAGCCTGAGAGAATATGCTAACATTATTAAGTGCAATAAATGTTATCTAGCGTGTCCCAAATTTTGTTGGAGTTTTTAATTTACTGCAGAAAACTAAAACTGAGTGCAGTGTAAAATGAAGAAAATTAAAGAGGAACAAAGACCATTATACCAGTTCCCGTATTTTACAGCTGGGCATTTCTCTGTCCCAGGGGCATCCTGATTTGGGAAGCACCACAGTGCGAAACCCCCTGGTTTCACTGTATCTTCATCCCTATCCTCCATTTGATACTACAAAAGCAGAGCCATACTCAGCAGAGTTGAATGTCTGCTGATGGGCCCATGTAGGCTAGAGAGAGCGAAGATGCTACTGGATGTTGCTGGAGTGCGACAAAGCTTTGAGGGATTGAAGTTCGAGCAGCATATACGGGGAGACTGTGGGGTTTGGCATTGTGGGACAGTCCAAATCAGGATGTTCCTAGGGAAATCTCTAATTTATGAGTTTCGGTTCAGTACTTACCTTTGTAGGGGTGTGGCTGCCAAAAAGGCAAATAAGGAATTCATTTTGGTCATCCGAAGCTGGAATGTCCTTAAAAGGGTTAAGCAATCGCACACAGGTGGTGTAAGATCAGGCACTGAGCCAACCGACGGACCTGCAGGTTGCTTTGAGAAGGCAGCTTGCTGTGCTGCAAAAGCCTGCACCCAGAGCAGCAGGGTGTGCTATGGGCCCACAGTCAGTGATGGCCAAAACAGGCTGTGTACCTGCGACCAGTCAGGACCGTGGTCCAAACGCCACACCCTGAGTCCAAGTTGGCACAAGGAGGTGCCTAGGCAGAAGTTAGGCCGTGTGGATTTTGAGCGCGTGCCTGCACCCCGCGACCAGCCAATCTGCCTGGCTTGGTGGCTCAGGTGCCCGCACCTCCCAGCCCCTTGCTTGCCCACCCCACCAAATGGCCCGCCCTGGCCATTCTTTATGCAGCAGTGCCGGCGCAGGACATGAGAGCGGGCTGCAGGGCTTCCTTACTAGACATATGACTAGCTGCTGCTGGGGCGGCTGTACTTCGATCCCCCCTGACTCCAGAGACCTCAGAGACTGAGACCACAGAGGAAAGGGTACTTGAGGAGACTCATGTAAAAAAAATGTTGTTATATAAAAAAATTAAAAAATAAATGATGATTTTAGGGTGTGTGTGTGTATGTGTGATTAGATAATGATTTTGGAGGGGTGTCTGTGTGTGTCTTTGTCACCCCTAACCGCCTGTAACGAGGGATGCCCCTAACCGCCTGTAATGAGGGATGTCCCTAACTGGCTGCAATGACGCATGGCGCTTACTTGCTGCAATGAGGGATGCCCCTCACTTGCTGCAATGAGTGATGTCCCTCACTTGCTGCAATGAGGAATGCCCTCACTGGCTGCAATGAGGGATGCCCCTTACTGGCTGCAATAAAGGATGCCCCTCACTGGCTGCAATGAGGGAGGCCCCTAACTGGCTGCAATGAGGGATGCCCCTCACTGGCTGCAATGAGGGATGCCCTTCACTGGCTGCAATGAGGGAGGCCCCTTACTGGCTGCAATGAGGGATGCCCTTCACTGGCTGCAATGAGGGATGTCCCTCACTGGCTGCAATAAGGGATGCCCCTCGGTGGCTGCAATGAGGGATGCCCCTCACTGGCTGCAATGAGGGATGCCCTTCACTGGCTGCAATGAGGGAGGCCCCTAACTGGCTGCAATGAGGGATGCCCCTCACTGGCTGCAATGAGGGATGTTCCTCACTGGCTGCAATAAGGGATGCCCCTCGGTGACTGCAATAAGGGATGCCACTCGGTGGCTGCAATGAGGGATGCCCCTCACTGGCTGCAATGAGGGATGCCCCTCACTGGTTGTAATGAGGGATGCCCCTCACTGGCTGGAATGAGAGATGCCCCTTACTGGCTGGAATGGATGGATGCCCCTCACTGGTTGTATTGGAGGGATGCCCCTCACTGGTTGTATTGGAGGGATGCCTCTCAATGGTTGGAATGGAGGAATGCCCCTCACTGACTGTAATGAGGGATGCCCCTAATTAGCTGCAGTGTGGAATGCCCCTTACTGGTTGGAATTGAGGGATGCCCCTTACTGGCTGGAATGGAGGAATGCCCCTCTCACTACAGCACTTGGCTGGAATGTGTTTCCGGAGGCCTTGTCTATATTATTATTATTTATTAATATTGATTTATTATTTATTATTATTTTTTAGTGGTGTTTTCCTTTAAGGGCATGCCCGGGGTGTGGCTGGGAGCATTGTTTAAATGTTACAAAATGGCTTCTTGTGTCCCTCTTTACAGCTTTCAAAAGTAGGTAGGTAGGGAGGTATGCGTGCATGATTGGGCGTGTGTGTATGGGAGGGCTGGCAAATTCATCATTGTATATGTGCGGGGTAAGGGGGGGCATGACCAAAAAGTGTCTAGGGCAGCTCAAATACTAAATACAGTCCTGCCAAAGGAGGCCTTCTTCCTGGATAGATCAATATATATACTCTGAGTGAGTAGGCCTGTAAAGCCAGACAGACTGACTGTACTGGAGAGGCCTGCTTCGAATGTTTTATGTATACTGGAGAAAGCTGCTAAATATTTGAATTTGTGAGACAATAAAACATTTGAAGCAATCCCCTGTATAAAGAGTCTTTCCTGTGGTTTGTGTCAAAAGATCCCTGAAAGCTTACACCTTACAATTGCTGTCCTATTGCTATCTAATAGTGGTCTTGCTCAGGGCCACCCAGCCACACCGGTGCTTGCACTCACATACTCTTTGTGTGATTAGGTGTCTGACGAGCGCCAGGTACCGCCAGCTAACGGCGGCGGTCACAATGACGCATTTATCACGCTAAATGAGGCTAGCGCCGGCGAGAGCGTCAGCTAGCGCGGGATTCATCATGTAGCCGACTGCAACGAACAGCGCCGCTGCTAATCCCATCACAGCGACAGGTATGACCTGGCGCTCCCTGGCGTTGTCCAATGCATTTCAATGGAGCAATCTTTAAATAATCATAATTAATTGCTATTAATGTTTTTTTTTTTTTTTAATGTCAAAAAATCTGTGACCACTTCTGCAATGTTAGGATTTTTTTTAAGTAAAAAAAAAATAAAAATTGTGCAGAATTGATATTACAGGTCTGATATTCATGTATTCATATTACAAAATGTTTAGAAAAACTTGTATAATTTTTACATATAAAAAAAAAGGTTGTTTGGGGGTTAAAAACTACTTTACACACATCGCCGCCAGCGCTCTGGGGTTTAAACAAGGAATTCACAGCGCGAGAAATTTTTGAGCGTGATTTGTTAATGAATCTGCAGCAAGCCGTTTGCTCTGGCCATTCGCTGTCAGGCGCACCCATACAACGCGGAACCTGTGAAACAGCGACTCCTAACCCCGTATTCAACATTACCGCACACCGACTGAGTCGCTGTCAACAAGCAAACCCCGGCCAAGCACAGCGAATACTAGCTGGCGCTGTGAAAATCACGCTACTGGCGCTCATCTGTCGCTACCTGGTGCTATTAATGAATCGGCCTCTAGGTGTGATTAGGTGACTTGGTGCTGCTCAGAATCTACCACTCTCAGCATACAAGTGGGAGAAAGTTGGCATCAGGTTTGTTTTTTCCCCCTAACCTGGCCAAGCAAAAGGGGAGAGGGGTCATCTGCAGACTTCAAATCCACTTTTACTGGGCTTATTGGACTTTTACTTTACCTAACATAACAAAAAAATTCTTGGACCCGAAAGATGCAGCATTCGGTTGACGCCAGAACCGAGCTGGCATCAGCCTCAGTTTAGGAATTAGGTCCATAATAGTGTTTGTAGCTTGTAAGCTCACAGCTGGGGGTGGATTCTCCGCCCAGAGGGCGTTGGGAGTGCCCAGCTCCGGGGGTTAAATCCCAGACCTCGACTGAAGGCAAGGGTTCCTCATTCTATGGGTCAACTAGCACGTATGAGGAGAGGTTCTGATATCACAATAAACTACTTTGGCCTTTCACTTTACCCAACATAACAAAAAAAAAGAAAAGAAATGGGAGGAGGTAAAAAAAGGGAGGAGTACTGTGGGCCCAGACATATCTAAGCCAAACATTGATAGCCATTTTAGGGATCATGACATTTTAAGATTATCAGATTTAGATTTTTCCTGAAAGTCAGCTGTAATGTCTCGAGCTCAGTCAGTTTGGCTTTGTACAACTGTCTTATAAATACCAATTTCAAAAGTGTTGAAGCTTTTGACAGCTAGTAAAAACATTTTATTTGCATGTGTCATAAACGCTACTTTGAGCACACCAACATAAGTTTTGTGACTTAAAGTCAAAATATGTGTTAACGACTTTACGTGTCAGACACAGCGTTATACTGGCCTAAAAAAAAAAATTGTGTTATATCATTAATGTAGCAAATAAAATATCCTAGGAGCAGGCATTTACTAATACAGCATGAGACATTGGTGATTGCATGCAAACATTCTAACCATATTTTCCAGGCTTTATATCTAAATGAAATAACACAAATAGCACTAAACCTTAAACCCTCCCCTTACCCCCTTTAGATGACATTACAAATAATGGAGCAGCCAGGGGTGTCGTTTAGTGGCCATGATTTTGCTCTTATGCCTTATTCTACACCCAGTAACTGCATAAAATGTATTTCTAGCATTCCCAAGAACAACATTAAACCATACCAACAGCCTTGCACAGTTAGAAAAGAAAGACTCCCCAAAACTTACTTACTCCATCTGGATGCATGATACTGAATCATTGTCAGCACTTACAATTGTTCCGACATCCACTCAAATCTGAAACGCCGCCTCACCGATTTTCTCCTTGTTGTGGACATCTTGAAGCACCCCAGAGACTTCCTTTCCAGCATCCCAGCTGTGCTGCAGCCTGGATTTAACCGACATACCCCACAATACACAGTGACAGAAAACTCAGCAGCACATCCTGTTTGCAGGCTACCTGCAGCTCCACATGACACCATTTTGGTTGTAAAATGCAGGAGTTACAAAAAAGTAAATCATTTTTATGTGCAGTCTAAATTGCTCTGTGGAGGTTGAATATGAGCACTGTTTCATGTAAGGGTGTTAGTCTAGAAATGGATGTTTTACTGTAATATACACTGGCGGGGGGTGCACATGACAGCATGCTTATATGGGGGTGCAGATTGTTGTAATCTGTAACTAGTAACTAGTTGTAACTAGTAAAAGAAAAAGCACATATATGGTTTTCTCACACAGTGCATAATAATTTTCTAAGCTTGTCATCAGGGGTGGACAGGGGCCAAAAATCAGCCAAGGAATTCACAGGCCCTCATCAGCCCACCACAAGCCCATGAGCTCCTTAGCCACGCCCCCAAGGAACTTCCCTGCGGATCAACGCATACTGATGCGATAGCCTTGCAGGAACAGATCATGTGCAAAGGGAGATATGTCATGTGATGGCAGGTTTTGTATTGTAGGTGAAGAGACTTTGGCAAAGTTGGGGGTGGCACCCACGTCCATGATGATGAGGCTATAGTATTGCAGGGGGCCCAGCTCAAGTGGCGCTATAGCAGTCAGGCCCACCGGGAATAGTCCCTGAGCTCCCAATGATCAGTCCACCCCTGCTAGTCACAATTGACTTTTAGAACAAATATTTTTTATGGATTTCTCAAAACAAAGCTTTTAATGTCTGTTTGCTCCAAAATAGATATGTGATGCCAAGATATGAGTTAATTCAGCACCAGGTGCAAAAAGTGCACTTTAGGTAAAAAATGTAATGAAAGTGCTTTTTTTTTTACGCCTGGTCCTGAACTCACCCCCAGGTAGACAATTGAAGTGTAAAAGTCATCAGTGCTATGCTGACTCAATGCAAGAGTTCCAAGCCACTTCTAATAATAACATTAACACAGAAATAGTGTCCCACGGGGATCTTCAAAGTATAGGTTTTCATAGCCTTTCATCACCAAGCACAGTGGAAAGAATTATATGCAGGGTGTGTGAAGCACAATGCCGGCACTGGAAACATGGTCTCTGGAGTGACCTTCTCTATCTGGTACTCTGATAGATGAGTTTGGGTTTGGCGGATGTTGTCAGACCTACCTGACTGAATTGTGCGTTGGTGGAGAATGGATAATTCTATGTGGCTGTTGGCACAGGTTGGCCTAGGTAGTTATTTCCAGTGATGGAAATTCTTTATTCCTCAGCATACCAAGAGAACATGGTGGAAAATGTTGAAGGGATGGCACGTTTTCTACAAAACATGTCTGAGCCCCAGTGCACAAAGCAACCTCCATAAAGGTATGTTGGGTACGTTAGCTGTTGAAACTCATGACTGGATCTGACAGACCCCCGACCTCAACTTCATCGAGGGGAAGAACTAGGTTGCGAGCTGGGCCCTCTCGTCTAGCATTAAAGGCTGAGCTCACAAGTGTTATTTTGAAAGGATGGATGGATAGGCAAACTCTAAACTCAATGAGATGATATATCGTATGTGTTGTGTAATAACATTCTTGTTATGTGTTACCCTCAGATCATTCTAAGCACAAAATATGACAGTTTATCAGAAACATGATGTGATGACAGGGATACAAAAGGACAACAGATGGATACAGAAGGAGCAGGATCATATTTGCTGCTAATGGTGTGACCTCCAATGGAGGAATGTCCAAGACATGTTTCCCATTAAAGAAAGATGCTGCCTAAGTAATGTGACATTTTAAATCAATAATCTTTCTAGCTAGCTACCATGAAAGCAAGCTCGTTAATGACTGTTTTTACTTTAGTCAAAGGAAACAGCACAGCAGTAATAGAAAAAGAATGAAGAAAGTAAAGCAGCCAAATATGTGAATACCACCAGATAATTAGGGAACATTGTGTTAATAAATAAGCTGACCAAATAATGCACATTAGAATGAAACATTGTAGAAACTTATAGTAAAAGAAGAAACACCTTTTAATTCCTTTAAAGTGACAATCCAGCCTGGAACTCCTACCTTTAAGGGACTGTAAAACCAAGGGCGATAATAAGGCAGCAAGCAGCTTACTTGATTCCTGTCCCATGTTCCTTTACTGTGGCGTCCTGTCAAAGCTTTAGCAGGGCTCCATTGTTTGTTCTCCTTTCAATTCCACTTCTCCAGGACCACACGTGAGTGAGCAAGTCAAGCCACAGTGTCTAAGACCACAGCAGAGCATGCACATGACCTATAAAGTTGAGCCATGACATGCCCTTCCAAATTCAGCCATGAACCAGAAATTGAAGTGAAGAAAGAGGTTTTACTAAGAATATATAAGGTATTTACATAAAATTGTAGTTCCTAAGATGCTTTGAAATGGCTCATTTTACACTGTTCCCAAAGGGATAAGATGGGAGAAAGTTAGTGTGTACGTGGATTGGGACTTTACCCTGCATCCCCCTCCCTACAGTGCTAAGACTGCTAGCTTGCAGCAGAAACATCCAGCTTAGCAGCTCCTGTCTTGGTAATGATTGCTTAGTCAGCTAGTTAGTGCAGAGGAGACAAAGCTGCTGTGATTGGCTCAATGAGAATCATATAGTTGGTACGGGTTGCTGCTTCCATAATGGCTGCTGCAGAGATACGCTATGCGATTGAGCACTCTGTGCTAAGCAGGAGTTCTTTTTGGGGTGTATGCTGTAATACCACAACTTGGTCTAAGTAGTTGGGTGACTTACGCTGTTATACTACAACTAGCTCTAAGCACTGGGGTGTACCCTGTTATACTACAACTTGCTCTAATCACTGGGGTGTACCCTGTTATACCACAACTTGCTCTAAGCACTGTGGCGACTGTACGCTGTTTTACTACAACTTGCTCTAAGCACTGGGGTGTACCCTGCTATACTACAACTTGCTCTAATCACTGGGGTGTACCCTGTTATACTACAACTTGCTCTAAACACTGGGATGTACCCTGTTATACTACAACTTGCTCTAAGCACTGTGGCGACTGTACGCTGTTTTACTACAAATTGCTCTAAGCACTGGGGTGTACCCTGTTATACTACAACTTGCTCTAATCACTGGGGTGTACCCTGTTATACTACAACTTGCTCTAAACACTGGGGTGTACCCTGTTTTACTACAACTTGCTCTAAACACTGGGATGTACCCTGTTATACTACAACTTGCTCTAAGCACTGTGGCGACTGTACGCTGTTTTACTACAACTTGCTCTAAGCACTGGGGTGTACCCTGTTATACTACAACTTGCTCTAATCACTGGGGTGTACCCTGTTTTACTACAACTTGCTCTAAACACTGGGGTGTACCCTGTTTTACTACAACTTGCTCTAAACATTGGGATGTACCCTGTTATACTACAACTGGCTCTAAGCACTGTGGCGACTGTACGCTGTTTTACTACAACTTGCTCTAAGCACTGGGGTGTACCCTGTTATACTACAACTTGCTCTAAGCACTGGGGTGTACCCTGTTATACTACAACTTGCTCTAAGCACTGGGATGTACCCTGTTATACCACAACTTGTTCTAAGCACTGGGGTGTACCCTGTTATACTACAACTTTCTCTAAACACTGGGGTGTACCCTGTTATACTACAACTTGCTCTAAGCACTGTGGCGACTGTACGCTTTTTTACTACAACTTGCTCTAAGCACTGGGGTGTACCCTGTTATACTACAACTTGCTATAAGCACTGGGGTGTACCCTGTTATACTACAACTTTCTCTAAACACTGGGGTGTACCCTGTTATACTACAACTTGCTCTAAGCACTGTGGCGACTGTACGCTTTTTTACTACAACTTGCTCTAAGCACTGGGGTGTACCCTGTTATACTACAACTTGCTATAAGCACTGGGGTGTACCCTGTTATACCACAACTTTCTCTAAACACTGGGGTGTACCCTGTTATACTACAACTTGCTCTAAGCACTGTGGCGACTGTACGCTTTTTTACTACAACTTGCTCTAAGCACTGGGGTGTACCCTGTTATCCTACAACTTGCTCTAAGCACTGGGGTGTACCCTGTTATACCACAACTTTCTCTAAGCACTGGGGTGTACCCTGTTATACCACAACTTGCTCTAAGCACTGGGGTGTACCCTGTTATACTACAACTTGCTCTAAATACTGGGGTGTACCCTGTTATACCACAACTTGCTCTAAACACTGGGGTGTACCCTGCTATACTACAACTTGCTCTAAGCACTGTGGTGACTGTACGCTGTTTTACTACAACTTGCTCTAAGCACTAGGGTGTGGGTCAGTACTTTAATATTACTTGCTTTAAGGAAAACTGGTTTCTTTTTTTGGAATGTAAAATTAATATGTCAGGATTTTGCCCCCCAGGGCTGTGATTTAATTATCAACATGCTGTTTCCAAGTTTCCTATATACCTGTGTGTCTGTGATGCTAAGATGGGAGTGTTTTTTCTGGCCTCAAGTAAAATGTACTGACTACATATCCCAGAATACTTCCACTGTAACAGGTGAGCATATTAGTAGCTTTAGCTAAGTTAAGTAGCAGTAATGACCCTTCCCCGCTGAGATCGCTGCCATTAACCCTTTGCTACAGGAATACAAGATTGTGATCCTCCATATCTAAATAAGTTGAATTACAGCAGAATGGGTTAAACATGTTGTTTGTGTCTTAACCAAACAAACGATTAGCAAGCTAGCGTGAGGAAGTCTCTGTATCTGCACAGCTAATGCGCCAGTTGATGTACATTGCTAAGGTAAACACATTGTTGCTAGGGAAAATTGTTTCCATTTATAACACAGGGTTTCAAACAAATAGAAAAAAAATAACAGATAAGCTTAGCACACTGAAGAAATTATTTTGGCTCACAATAATGGAACTTTTAAAGAATGCCATTGAAAGTGGAATTATCCTTTAAGAAATTGGGTTTAACTCCAGTTTGATATCAATTGTTCAAGGCACTTGCATGTCACTATTGTTTAATATCAATTGGTCAAGGCAATTGTGAGTCACTACTGATTAATACCAAAAGATCAGGGCACAGGTATGTCAGTGCTGCTACCAAAAAGTAATTGAGTTTCCACTGGTTCAGGCTACATTGGGCTCTATTTGGTTTAATAACAAATAGTCCACTGGTTCAGGCACCTAGCTAGCAACATCTGCCTGTTCTCATTGCACCCTGAGGGCACATCTGGAGGGCACATCTGGTCATTTACATCAGCTTTTCTGTGGGTATGACCTGCAATCTGCTTACTCAGTTGTTGGCACCCATTGCATTCTGCTTACTGGGGCTTAGAAAAAGTTACTCACTTGTTAAGGAGGTGGATGTGGCAGTGTAGGTGGAAGAAATGGAGGTAGCCAATACTTCAGCTGCTCACTCAGGTGCTGGCACAGCCAAGTCCCGTGAGATCTGGTTTATCTTCACGAATGTAAGGATGTCCACGTTGGCTGTGAATAGGTGGATTCTCTTGGTGTGGCCCCCCCCCCTGCAGTGCTGAACACACCTCCAAGGCATAGAGGACAAGCCCTTGCCACATGTGCAATTTACTGACTTGTCTGCTGAAACTCCACTATTGCCTGCTGCTACTTCCACACCCTTTCCAAAATACAGTATGTAAAGTGGAATTCCACCTGGTTGGTAAATCACCTATTAGGTGGTGGGTGGGAAAGTCAAAGTTCCTCTGCGGTGCAGATAGGTGAGCAGCAGCAGGACGTAAATGCCCAAAGTGCGAGCATATGGTGCACACTTAAGGCACCAAACTGAGCATGTGCCAGAAAATGGCCCAAGGCTGCTACTAGGTTTTGCTCATTGTCACACATCCCACGCAGCCACTCATCTGTCTGCTCCCTAATGGCAGTCCACAGCTCCTGGGCGGTGTGGTCTTTCACACAGACATATAATAACAACCAGCACAGAGCAATAGAAACAAGAATTTAAGTCCACTTTAAGGTGAATCCAAAATGAGAATAAAAACGTCCTCTTTACATAATATACACCACAATCTTTGACCAATGTTTCCAATTTGAGCGATACTCCACTGGCATACAGAAGTTAAAATCCTCTTTAAAGTGATAAGGTGATCCACAAGAAATTCAGCCTTAATGTGATCCCACCACCACTAATATGCTCTTACCAGAAATATGGCTTTGATACGCATTGGATATAATGGGTGACTCAGATGTCGCTCCCTCTCAAGGAATCACTGTAATAAAACCCCCTTTAAGGGCAATGATTGTGCTCCACATAGATTCCATGTAAAGAGAAAGGAAATAACATAGTACAACCCGCTAAAAACAATGGGACTTTAATGAACAGCCAAGTGTACACTCACAATCAAAATTTTTTAAAACAAGCGCTTAAAACAATCCAGTCTGACCAACTCACGCTGCTCGATCCCCGGTCCTTCAAAGGGGAGAATATTCAATACCGCCGGCTCCACTAACGCGTTTCGTCGCCCGCTGCGACTTTTACTAAGTGACACTTAGTAAAAGTCGCAGCGGGTGACGAAACACAGGACCTAGATGTTACCAAATGTCATTTTATTTTTTTCATTTTTCATGGCTTCTTTTGCTTACCAATGTGTAATCTGGACAACAACAGCTAAAATGCACTGTAAAGCAGTGATATCTTGTAACTTTCTTATCTTTTCGGGAGCCAAAATTAATAAACACACTGCACAGATGGCAGTACAAAGTGGCACACATTGACACTGGTATAATCCACAACTGGGTCCAACAGGTTCTGGCTATCTATGACTAAGGACCCACTTACAGCGTCCGAAACGCGTTAGAATGCGTGGCTTGCTTTGACTTGCCGAGGTTTTCTACTGGTTTTCTACTGCTTTTTTCTATGGAGATACTGTTTTTACCAAGTGTATGAATAAACTTCAGGATTTTTAAGGAGTGCGGATCTTCGCTTTGGTTTCCTAATCTACGTGGGGCAGGGACGGTCCCAGTTCTCGCACCCAGCAGCCAGAGTGCGTTTGCCCTTGTCTTTTGTGTCCAACAGGTTCTGACATGGGTCGGCCAATAATAAAGTCAAAATAGCAGCACCAAAAAAGAAGGAGATGCTGTCACTTCTCTAATAAGGCGCTCAGATTCACTGTTTTGTTTCTCAGTTTAGTATAAAGTAGTGAAGCTGATGACCTTGTATAATCGCTCAACATCTTGTGGTTATGCTGTACTTCAGTTTTAGAAACCCCTTTTAATGAAAGTAATGCCATAGCTTCCATAGGAAAGTTTTCAACACATACCAGATTTCTTCTTTAGTCATAATACATACTACACACCTTTATAAATAAAGCAACAAAGACATACTGATGTTATTCTGCAGAGACACATGAGTCATCATAACTGCTGTAGTGGTAGTTATAAGTGCTGATAAGGAGTGTGGGAATACATCATACTGGAGTGTGGGGGGTGAGTCTGTAATATTTCTATGAGAAGAATACGATTAGCGGTAAAATAACTCAATTTCATTACAGGAGCTGAGAGTAAGCAGAGTTTCTTAGGTGATGTGTCTGAGATAAATTAAAATCCCATAGAAATGGCAGTACCTCACCCCCCACACTCCAGCATGATGTATCATTGCCTTAAAGCCTTTGAAATGTAATCCACATTATAAAAAAAAGGGCTGACGTGGAACATGATAAGCTTCTGCAGCTTAGATGTATTATGATTTTTTTTTATGCAAAGGATACTAAGAAAGCTTTAATTGCAAATAATAATATACATTTCAAAACAGAAGGCTCTCAACTCTGATGACTTCTACAAAGTTTTATACAGAATCACGACATAAAGAGAATATTTGAAAGCACTTAATAGAACATTCGAATGAAACTTACAGCCATTCCAGCTTGTGAAGATCTTGGAATGTTCCTGGTTTGAGGGTAGTTATTGCGTTGTGGCTCAAGTAGCTGCAAACAATAAAAACAGTAAAATTCTAGTGAAAAGTGCAAAAAGTAAAACTCCAATGAACAATGTTCAGATTTATCATACCTGAAAAGACAACACTGCAAAGTAGGACGCAGAGAAATTGAATTTTAGTTGTCTCCTTTTTCTGGGTGGTTATCTTTCTACTCATTGGGGTGTGGATTCAAACTAAAGTTAAAAAGCTCACCAACAGTAGTAATGAGTTAAGTATAGAAATAGTTAAATTACTAGACATTTGTCTAGACTAGGGGTCTGGAATGTTCCACACATGGCATGAACATGTGTCATTCTGTATTAGAACTAGTTAGAACCAGTAAAGTAATAATTCTGGGAGTGGAACCAGCAAGATGTGTCTACAGGAGGAAGCAGCCAGGAGCAATGCGAACTCATAACCAGAACACAATATGCAGCAAAGGTGTGCCATGCACTGACTTGCTATGCTCCCTCTGTATGCGGCAGCAAGTGCATGTGGAGCCTGGACCCCAGATCTATAAAATGGGCAGTTAGGATGCGGACATTTTACAGAACAGGGTTTTCTGGTTCTTGCAATCTGTCAGCTTATCCAAAGGCCTAACTCAGCTTATCCAAAGGCCTAACTATTATATGTTTCTAAAGATAATGATTCCTATATATTTATTCCGCTTTTTCTTAGCATACATAATTATATACTGTACTCTATTTATATATGGCTTGGAATAAGGTTTCCCCTAGGAATTCCTACCATGTAGATCTGTTTTTGTTCATCTTGACAGCAATAGCTGCAGGTCAGATAATGAAATGTAAAGGTTCCTTAAATACTTTTTAATTATTTTTGTTCTGCTTCAGGGATGAACAGTTTACATAATGAAAGGTAAAGGTTTATTAGAGACTTTATTCATTATTTTATATTCTGCTTTAGGGATGAACAGTTTATTCAGGAGGTTATTTAAGAAATACAGAGTACCACATAGCGTCAAGTGAACGCAGGGCGCAGTATGTGAAAACCATATATATGAAAACTGGCAAGCACCTCTAATAGCGCCATGTAGCGTTGAAGGTAGTACTAGCGGCTGCTCAGTGTAAAGCGCTGGCGCGCTATGTTCAGCAGCGCCATGTAGCTCCTGTCACTCAGCAGCATTTTCTCATACATTTCAATGGTGCTTTTAATTATAATTTAATTATTTGCTTTTAATTAATTATTTTTCTCAATTTTGGGATTGGATTATTGTGTGACCTTTCCTGCTCAGGAACCAAAGACTTATATTGTTTGTTTTTTAATGCAGAATGGTATGTGCAGATCTGCCATTGCAGTGTCATTGTTACAGTGTTAAAACAATGTCATTCCATATGTTTTGGCTCTGGTGCTGGAGTATATGTGTTGAGAAACAGACTTTTTTCATATATAGCGTCCAGCGCTCGATGCTAGAGCACCAGTTTTAGAGAGCACCGAGTGCCAGACGCACTTAACTGATGCTACCTATCGCTCGCTGCAGCGTTGTCCTGTTGTTATATGTAGCGTCGCCTTGGGCAGCTTTCCCTCGAGACACGACATATGCATTGCTTCAGGAAGAACGTTTCAGCGCCCCCAGACAACACATTTATCAATGCAAAACAGGATACTACAGCGCCACTTGTCCAGCCTCTACACTTATAGCGCCAGAAACCCGCTTGCAGCGTCCACTAGCGGACGCTCAAAGCGCGCTACATAGACGGTCAAATGGCAATACATGGTGCTAGTCTTAAATCAGCCTCCAAATGTATTTTACATAATAGTCAACAATGGACTACAAAATGTAAACGATGTATCATATTTGTATTTGTATTTGTATGTAACCTTTATAAATCAATATTGTTGAAATGTCTGCATGTAGAAATATGTTGTCTTATTATATCAATAGGATGTGCCGCAACTGTGTTCTCTTCACATGGGCCCTCTGAACGATAGTATGGCCCTTAAGTTGTGTCAATTTCATAAATGCAACAACATGTTTTCAGTTACTAAAAAAAAGACAGCAAACTGACCTGAACAAAAGCAAAACAAGCAAAGCAAAAACACTGTTGTAAAAATATATGGAATCTATTTATTAGAAAACTGATAACACATAAACAAACAGTTACTGGTTCTACTGGGGAGGAGTGCTCCAATGGAGGAGGACCACAGTAATATGGCCGCTGCTGAGTAAAATGGCAGCTACAATACAATAGCTGGCTCAAGCGGCACAGTGCAAGCAAAAGCAATGTAAAAAGGCAGCTATCATCAATCTCTACATAAATTCATATTTTATATATAACAATCCATAACAAATAAAGATATGTTTACACATTAATATATATATTTTCACAGAAGTTAAATATTATACTTCCCTTTAGTCAGAGACATGCTCCCATCCCCATCCCTGAATCGCTGGCCACTGGAATGCTCCTCAGCTAAAGGATGCATCTAAAGGATAAAGCAGTGAAAACGCAGTGGGAGCTCCAGGAAAGGTGAGTTATTAGGACAATACCAGGGGTGTTAGGGCGAGCGCTGCACGCCCATCTAGCAGCACTTCACTTACCTCCATGGCTGCATCCAGCCGTCATCCATTTTGCAGCACTTCCCTCATGGCTGTTCCCAGCTCTCTCCCTTTCCCCAATGCTTCCTTCTCACATGCTCAGGTGCGCGCACGCCTCCATCCACTAGAGGGCGAGCGCACTAGATTCCTGAGATTTAAAGGGCCTGTACAGCACTGATTGGTGCCTGGTCATCCAATCCTGCATCCACTTCTTCTATTTAAAGAGGCACTTCCTTCCTTCAGTGCCGGATCTTGGTCTCTCCATGCTTGTTGAAAGTCAGACATTCTTGGATTGCTCACCCGTGTACCGACCTCTGCCTGTCTCCGACTCTGAAGCTTTGCTGCCTGCCCCGACCTCGGCTACTCACCTTTACCGCGAACCTGTGCTGCCAGCCCCGATCTCTGCCTGTACTTACTACGCCTTTTGCCTGCCACTTGTGTACCTTGCTGAACCTCGGCTGACTGTGGGACTGGGCTGCTGTTGGGGGGTAGCGACCTGGGGGTCACTCGCCGCACAAGACCAACCTGCCTTGCGATGGGCTCTGGTGAATACCGGTGGCCCCTTAGACTCCGCTCCCCTGACACGGTACCCGCCATCGGTCCCACAGTTAAAGCAGATCCACACCCGAGTCCGCTCCACCCGGTCCGTGACAAGGGGTTTAACACAGCTGTGGGCCAAGCCGATCTTAAAATCATGCACCTCATACTGTAAGAAATAGAGAATTCCAATGAAATATAAAATATAAGAGATATCATTTTTTAAATATCAAACTAGGTCTCCAAGTAGCTGCTTTAGCTAGGATGGTAATTGAGCCTCTTAGATGCTAATTTGGTATCAACCCAGACATTTTGGCTGCGGTTGGGTGGACATAATAGATTTGGGTGTATAAAGGATTCTTAACTATGTAATGTAAATTAATTCAATATCTGCCCATGAAATCCTTTTGTGAGCAGATGGGTTGGCTAAAGGGATGTCCTTTCCAACAGGAAGTGAGGTGTCCTAGAAAGATGTGGAGTAATATTTGGGCAGTTGAGAGAGGACAAAGGAGGAGTAAGGACGCGTGTGCACGAGGGCCCTGCATTGGTAATTATGGTAATTTTAGGCTTAGTTGGCAATGGTAAATAGTAATAGTGCATTTTAGGAATTGTTTTAGGTAGTTGTTTAGTCCCTGTGATACCTATACTGTCTAGGGGTTAATGCAAGTGTTTAAACCCTAATTTTATATATATTTTGTAGTATTTTACATATGTACTGCTGTCCTGGAAAAGTCTGTGCACAATATAATCTTTTTATACACAACCATTGGTGTGATTCTTTTCGTCACCCACAACCTAGAACCTACAGTGAGCAGTTATTGTTATATTAATCATTGATATTTTTACTGATGTGTTTATAATAATAACTGTTTACAATACCATAAAAGTATATACATTAATTGCAATTTAATTGCAAATAGACATGTGAGATCCTTCTGAAACTGCCTAAGCTAGCTTACCCCCGCAAGATTTCAGGAGAACCTACCTCTGTAAAATACCAGATCTTCCTTCAAGCTTAGATACAAAGAAAAAATGCAAATTTTAGGTTGGAGAACTGACTATTCCCCTTGGATAGAAACCCCTTATTAGTGACCACACTTTTCAATATAAAGTGTACAATGTCCAATGTATATGTGGCTAAAACATATATTCTTTTATTTCCTCATTTAAAATGGTTAGAGCCTTGCAAAGTGGCCTTATAGGTAAAAAGATAAAGTGCTTAATATTTGACATTCATGTTTGGCACTCATGATACAATATGTCCGAGTTTTGTTTGTTTGGATTCATAGCAATATCACACCAGAAAGCACATCAGAGAGCACAGGAGAAGAGGATAGCAAACACCCAAAAAAATCAAGAAGCCGCAATTACCTTCCCTCCCATTAAAATAAAAAGATTCACAGAATCTGGATCTGTATCAAACAATCCATTATATATTGTGTTGTAAACAAAGTGCAATTTATCTGCTATGGACCCCATATGGATGCAAGCTTTCAGCATGCAGAGCGTCTAGCCAGATAGGTCTACCCTCCAGTTCCAAATAGACTAACAAATGCATATATTTATATATATATATATATATATATATATATATATATATATATACATTATTTGATTAATTCATTATCTAATAAGATATTAACCTTAATCCTGTTGTCATTTTTAGATAATTTGAGTAAGAAACAAAGCACACATTCAGAGGAGTAAATTGCCAAACAACAGTCCTTATATACAAGTTCGGTATCACAGCAATTTTACAACAAAAAATGTCAGATAATAAACACTGGTTTGCCAAAATGGCGACCGGCATAACTGAGGGGTTGCTCAAACAGCCTCTCTTTTTAAATATAGCAAATTCAATGGATCTTAGTGTTACACTAGTGCTAGCAGTGGGCATCAACACCATACCCCTTGATATTTGAAATTGGACTGCTATTAGCATAAAAGCCGATACTGGAAGTGACGTTGATTAGGTCTTGAGTAGGCGAGCATGCGTGTGCACCATCCTGCAATGCATCCGGAAGCAGAACTGATTGACATTCCGGGCTTGCAAGACCCGGGAGTAGAATAGGAAGGCAGCTGGCAGCGGCGGAGAAACACACACTGTCTGTGGCCTCCAGGCAGATGTTTGGCCCCATCTACTATATCAGATAACTGGGGCGTACTTTGGCAGACCCTATAAAGGTGAGCATGACATCCCATTACCAAATAGTATGTTTTAGAACCAACTAACTAGCGCCAGCAGCAGCAGCAGGAGCCCAAACATTACTTTAAAGAGACACTGGGGTTGGCTTCAGGAGCCCAAAAATTGGATGATTCACACCCTGGAGTTGGCAGCAGCAGCAGCAGGAGCCCAAATATTACTTTAAAGAGACACTGGGGTTGGCTTCAGGAGCCCAAAAATTGGATGATTCACACCCTGGAGTTGGCAGCAGCAGCAGGAGCCCAAATATTACTTTAATGAGACCCTGGGGTTGGCTTCAGGAGCCCAAAAATTGGATGAATCACACCCTGGAGTTGGCAGCAGCAGCAGGAGCCCAAACATTACTTTAAAAAGACACTGGGGTTGGCTTCAGTAGCACAAAAATTGGATGAATCACACCCTGGAGTTGGCAGCAGCAGCAGCAGGAGCCCAAATATTACTTTAAAGAGACCCTGGGGTTGGCTTCAGGAGCCCAAAAATTGGATGAATCACACCCTGAAGTTGGCAGCAGCAGCAGGAGCCCAAACATTAATTTAAAGAGACACTGGGGTTGGCAGCAGGAGCCCAAAGATTGGATGAATCACACCCTGGAGTTGGCAGCAGCAGCAGCAGCAGGAGCCCAAACATTACTTTAAAGAGACACTGGGGTTTGCTTCAGGAGCCCAAAAATTGGATGATTCACACCCTGGAGTTGGCAGCAGCAGCAACAGGAGCCCAAACATTACTTTAAAGAGACACTGGGGTTGGCTTCAGGAGCCCAAAAATTGGATGAATCACACCCTGGAGTTGGCAGCAGCAGCAGCCCAAACATTACTTTAAAGAGACACTGGGGTTGGCTTCAGGAGCCCAAAAATTGGATGATTCACACCCTGGAGTTGGCAGCAGCAGCAGCAGGAGCCCAAATATTACTTTAAAGAGACCCTGGGGTTGGCTTCAGGAGCCCAAAAATTGGATGAATCACACCCTGGAGTTGGCAGGAGTTGGCAGCAGCAGCAGCAACAGGAGCCCAAACATTACTTTAAAGAGACACTGGGGCTGGCTTCAGGAGCCCAAAAATTGGATGAATCACACCCTGGAGTTGGCAGCAGCAGCAGCAGCAGGAGCCCAAACATTACTTTAAAGAGACACTGGGGTTGGCTTCAGGAGCCCAAAAATTGGATGAATCACACCCTGGAGTTGGCAGCAGCAGCAGCAGCAGCAGCAGCAGCAGCAGGAGCCCAAACATTACTTTAAAGAGACACTGGGGTTGGCTTCAGGAGCCCAAAAATTGGATGATTCACACCCTGGAGTTGGCAGCAGCAGCAGCAGGAGCCCAAATATTACTTTAAAGAGACCCTGGGGTTGGCTTCAGGAGCCCAAAAATTGGATGAATCACACCCTGGAGTTGGCAGGAGTTGGCAGCAGCAGCAGCAGCAGCAGCAGCAACAGGAGCCCAAACATTACTTTAAAGAGACACTGGGGTTGGCTTCAGGAGTCCAAAAATTGGATGAATCACACCCTGGAGTTGGCAGCAGCAGCAGCAGGAGCCCAAATATTACTTTAAAGAGACCCTGTGGTTGGCTTCAGGAGCCCAAAAATTGGATGATTCACACCCTGGAGTTGGCAGCAGCAGCAGCATCAGGAGCCCAAATATTACTTTAAAGAGACCATGGGTTTGGCTTCAGGAGCCCAAAAATTGGATGAATCACACCCTGGAGTTGGCAGCAGTAGCAGGAGCCAAAACATTACTTTAAAGAGACACTGGGGTTGGCTTCAGTAGCCCAAAAATTGGATGAATCACACCCCGGAGTTGGCAGCAGCAGCAGCAGGAGCCCAAATATTACTTTAAAGAGACCCTGGGGTTGGCTTCAGGAGCCCAAAAATTGGATGAATCACACCCTGGAGATGGCAGGAGTTGGCAGCAGCAGCAGCAGCAACATGAGCCCAAACATTACTTTAAAGAGACACTGGGGATAGCTTCAGGAACCCAAAAATTGGATGAATCACACCCTGGAGTTGGCAGCAGCAGCAGCAGCAGCAGCCCAAACATTACTTTAAAGAGACACTGGGGTTGGCTTCAGGAGCCCAAAAATTGGATGATTCACACCCTGGAGTTGGCAGAAGCAGCAGCCCAAACATTACTTTAAAGAGACACTGGGGTTGGCTTCAGGAGCCCAAAAATTGGATGATTCACACCCTGGAGTTGGCAGAAGCAGCAGCCCAAACATTACTTTAAAGAGACACTGGGGTTGGCTTCAGGAGCCCAGAAATTGGATGAATCACACCCTGGAGTTGGCAGCAGCAGCAGCCCAAACATTACTTTAAAGAGACACTGGGGTTGGCTTCAGGAGCCCAAAAATTGGATGATTCACACCCTGGAGTTGGCAGCAGCAACAGCAGGAGCCCAAATATTACTTTAAAGAGACCCTGGGGTTGGCTTCAGGAGCCCAAAAATTGGATGATTCACACTCTGGAGTTGGCAGCAGCAGCAGCAGGAGCCCAAATATTACTTTAAAGAGACCCTGGGGTTGGCTTCAGGAGCCCAAAAATTGGATGAATCACACCCTGGAGTTGGCAGGAGTTGGCAGCAGCAGCAGCAGCAACATGAGCCCAAACATTACTTTAAAGAGACACTGGGGTTGGCTTCAGGAGCCCAAAAATTGGATGAATCACACCCTGGAGTTGGCAGGAGCAGCAGCAGGAGCCCAAACATCACTTTAAAGAGACACTGGGGTTGGCTTCAGGAGCCCAAAAATTGGATGATTCACACCCTGGAGTTGGCAGCAGCAGCAGCAGGAGCCCAAATATTACTTTAAAGAGACCCTGGGGTTGGCTTCAGGAGCCCAAAAATTGGATGAATCACACCCTGGAGTTGGCAGCAGCAGCAGGAGCCAAACATTACTTTAAAGAGACACTGGGGTTGGCTTCAGTAGCCCAAAAATTGGATGAATCACACCCTGGAGTTGGCAGCAGCAGCAGCAGGAGCCCAAATATTACTTTAAAGAGACCCTGGGGTTGGCTTCAGGAGCCCAAAAATTGGATGAATCACACCCTGGAGTTGGCAGGAGTTGGCAGCAGCAGCAGCAGCAGCAGGAGCCCAAACATTACTTTAAAGAGACACTGGGGTTGGCTTCAGGAGCCCAAAAATTGGATGAATCACACCCTGGAGTTGGCAGCAGCAGCAGCAGGAGCCCAAACATTACTTTAAAGAGACACTGGGGTTGGCTTCAGGAGCCCAAAAATTGGATGATTCACACCCTGGAGTTGGCAGCAGCAGGAGCCCAAATATTACTTTAAAGAGACCCTGGGGTTGGCTTCATGAGCCCAAAAATTGGATGAATCACACCCTGGAGTTGGCAGCAGCAGCAGGAGCCCAAACATTACTTTAAAGAGACACTGGGGTTGGCTTCAGGAGCCCAAAAATTGGATGAATCACACCCTGGAGTTGGCAGCAGCAGCAGCCCAAACATTACTTTAAAGAGACACTGGGGTTGGCTTCAGGAGCCCAAAAATTGGATGATTCACACCCTGGAGTTGGCAGCAGCAGCAGCAGGAGCCCAAACATTACTTTAAAGAGACACTGGGGTTGGCTTCAGGAGCCCAAAAATTGGATGAATCACACCCTGGAGTTGGCAGCAGCAGCAGCCCAAACATTACTTTAAAGAGACACTGGGGTTGGCTTCAGGAGCCCAAAAATTGGATGATTCACACCCTGGAGTTGGCAGCAGCAGCAGCAGGAGCCCAAATATTACTTTAAAGAGACCCTGGGGTTGGCTTCAGGAGCCCAAAAATTGGATGAATCACACCCCGGAGTTGGCAGCAGCAGCAGGAGCCCAAACATTACTTTAAAGAGACACTGGGGTTGGCTTCAGTAGCCCAAAAATTGGATGAATCACCCCCTGGAGTTGGCAGCAGCAGCAGCAGGAGCCCAAATATTACTTTAAAGAGACCCTGGGGTTGGCTTCAGGAGCCCAAAAATTGGATGAATCACACACTGGAGTTGGCAGCAGCAGCAGCAGGAGCCCAAATATTACTTTAAAGAGACACTGGAGTTGGCTTCAGGAGCCCAAAAATTGGATGATTCACACCCTGGAGTTGGCATCAGCAGGAGCACAAAAATTGGCCTAAAGACATAAATATGTTTTGCACCATTTGGAAAGTGTAAAACGTGGCACCATGCTGAATCTAGTCGCATGCATCAGGCATTGGTGGGTGGAAATCCTGGCTGATCCATCCCTGATTCATTTTGACAAAGGTGAATCTCTCCACATTTTTAGTTGACAGACGAGTTCTCCTCGCCGTAACTATGGCCCCCGCCGCACTAAACACCCGCTCAGATGGCACGCTACTTGCCGGGCAGGACAGCTTTTCCAGGGCAAACTCTGCTAGTTGCGGCCACAAATCAAGTTTGGCTGCCCAGAAGTCCAGCGGATCCTCAAGGTGTGTTGGCATGGTCATGTCAAAGTATGACATGACCTGCTGGTTCAGGTCCTGCTCCAGGTCTTCCTGCTGCTCATGAGTAGCCTCACTATGCGGGTGTAGAAAGCTACTCATTAGCGACTGAAGACTGAGGCTGCTGCTGATGGAGCTGCTGCTGCTGCTCCTGCCAACCCCCCAGCGGCCATGGCAGTGGAAGGTGAGCGCAGAGGTCCCCTCGAGTCAGACCTGCGAGAGTATGGACCATGGCGCAGATAGGCATCGGCCAACTGCCTACGTAGAATGTCTTTGTAGTAGTTCAGTTTGTCCTCCCTCTCGGTGGGTTTAAAAAATGCCCCCATTTTGTGCCGGAAGCGAGGGTCCAATAAGGTGGACAGCCAGAAGTCATCCCGCCGACAGATGGAAACAATTCTGGGGTCACTACGCAAGCACGTGAGCATGCTTCCTGCCATTTGCGCAAGTGACTCGGATGGACTACCTGTCTCCATCTCCACTGCATACTGCCACGATGTGCCCGGGTCCTCTGTCTCGCCTTCCTCAAAAACCTCTAGCTCCTCTGGCTGCTCCTGCTCCTCCTCTCCTGTCCGCTGACTAGATAAACCAGCCATTTCGCCAAGCCTAAACTGTGTTTCGCTGGGCAACTCCTCCTCCTCCTCTTCCTCCTCCTCCTCCAGTTCAGCTCCAACGGGGTTCATGTGGCCGTAAGATGTAAACGCCATGTCTCCAGTGCCCTGACCAGCCATGGTTTCCAACATGTGCTGTAGTACATGAAGCAGTGAAATCACGTAGTTCATCCTGTAATCCTGCCGACTGACAAATAAAGTGGCTTCCTCAAAGGGCCTGAGCAAACGGCAGGTGTCACGTATGAGCTGCCACTGGTTGACATTGAAGTTACACAGGGGAGTCCCCCTATCTGCTTGGATCATCAGGAAATCCGTGATGGCTTTTCTCTGTTCATATAATCGGTCCAACATGTGAAGGGTGGAACTCCAACGGGTGGAAACATCGCAAATCAGACTATGTTGGGGGATACCATTCTGACGCTGTAGCTCAAGAAGGGTGTGTTTGGCGGTGTATGAGTGGCTGAAGTGCATGCAAAGTTTCCTTGAAGTTGTTAGGATGTCTTGCAGATGGGGGGAACACTTCAGAAACCGGTTGACAACCAGATTGAAGACGTGAGCCATGCAGGGGGCATGGGTCAGGCTTCCTTGGAGCAGCGCAGACAAAATGTTCTTCCCATTGTCGGTAACCATGATTCCCATTTTAAGTTTTCTTGGAGTAAGCCATGTTTGGATTTCCTGATGAATACATTTAAGCAGTTCCTCCCCTGTGTTCACCAAGACAAACCATGTGAAGCACTGCGTGACACCTCCGTGCCCTGCACACATGGTAGACTGGAGGGGCACTGAGACTTGAGCCTACAGTGGAGGGTGAGGAGATGGCGGAGGATGAGGAGGCCGAGTCGCACGGTGTCACAGGCCCAACGGGCAGGGAGCGCGGAGGCCGAAGCGGCGTGACCTGTCCAAGTTGCTGCTGCTGCTGCAAAGGGACCACATTCACCCAGTGGGCCGTAAACGACATGTACTGTCCCTGACCGTAGTTACAGCTCCAGATGTCGGCGCTGCCATGCACTTTGCTACACACCGACAGGCTCAAGGACTGGCCCACCTTCTGTTCAACAAAAGTGTGCAGCGCTGGTACTGCCTTCTTGGCAAAGAAATGACGGCTTGGGACTCTCCACCTCGGCTCGGCACAAGCCATCAGTTCTCTGAAAGGTGCAGATTCCACCACCTGAAAAGGGAGCGACTGCAGCACCAGCAACTTGGACAGGAGCACATTCAGCTTCTGCGCCGTAGGATGAGTGGGCGCATACTGCTGTCTCTTGGACATGGCTTCGCTGATGGATTGCTGGCGGGATGCATGACTTGGAGGAGGAGGAGGAGGAGCAGGAGCGACAGAGGATGGGTATGACGTACAGCTGCCTTTGGCTGAGGTGCTGGAGCCTTGGCTGGCAGAAATTGGGAGCGGCGTGCCACTTGGTGAGGAAGCAGACTGGACCACCCCTTGGGAGCCTCGGTTTTCCCAGGTCGCTTTATGGTGACGCATCATATGTTGACACAGGGCCATGGTGCCAACATTTGGACCCTGGCCACGCTTCACCTTTTGCCTACATATCTTGCATGTGGCCATGTTACCCTCCTGCGGATGCTTCAGGAAAAACTGCCACACTGCCGAGTAGCTACTTTTCCCACCCCCTGGCCTCACTGATTCACTGCTGCTGTTGCCAACTCCAGGAACCCCTGCTCCACTACCTCCCGATAAGGTAGACTGCCGCACAGCAGGTGCTCTACCCCGGCCCCGGCCGGCTCCAGCCTTTGGAATTGTGCCCCCATGCTGACTGCTACCACCTTGCTGCCTGAGCTGCTGACTCCGGGGCAACCTGCGCCCCTCTTCTCCTGATGATGACGATGAAGCCCCTTCATCACCCGGCTCCCAAGTGCGATCGGATTCATCGTCATCATCATTATCACCGAGTTGTGGCTGTACGTCACTGATGTTCGTGGATTCGTCAACAGTGTCTGGCGCAGGAGCTGGAACGCTCGCAGCACCCACGACACTGTCCACATCACTATTTGTCTGCCTAGCTAAAGAAGCCACCTCCATTTCTTGGCTGGGCAGTAGCTGCTGACTGTCCTCTATCTGATCGTCCTCCTCACTAAAGAGTGGAGCTGAACCCAAAGCATAGGATACGTCGCTGGGGGAGGGAACGGCGTAGGACAGAGGCAATGGGAGGACAGGGACTGCTCTCGGGGCATGCCAACTCAGGGTTGTGTCAGACGAACCTACCAACCCTAGACTGGGGGTCTCAGACGTAAGTTGTGATGATGTTGTTGATGAGCGCGTCAACCAATCTACCACGGCAGATGCGTTACTGGTGGAGACCCGACCGCTAGCAGATACTGGCAGATTAGGTCTCTCAGCGTGACTCCTGCTGCTACTGGCCCCCAGTCTGCTGCGAGCTCTGCCTACGGAATCTTGGCCTCTGCCACTCCTCTTTTCACTTCCAGGCACTTGTCTGCCCGACATAGTCTAACTGGCGTGGTAGTAGGTGATATTTTAAGAACCCCCAGGCAGCGGTGGGTCTATATGAAACACAATATAATGCACACCAAAAGTGAGCAGTAACACTCAGCCTCCAACAGGCCTGCCTAGTGTAAATAAGAGAGCTGCTTAGTGTAAATAAAGAGGGGTATGCTATGTTACAGAATGGGATGCCCCAACAGCCAGCAGTGCACCTGGCAGCAGTACTACTATGCACAGCAAAAGTGTCTTTATCAGGCCAAATTTCTATTAGAATAAGTGCAAAGGGTTATAGTATTAAATAGAGGCTGGTGTAGTCACAGAATGGGATGCCCCAAAAACCAGAGAGCACCTGGCAGCAGTAAGACTATGCACAGCAAAAGTGTCTTTATCAGGCCTAATTTCTATTAGAATAAGTGCAAATGCTTATGGTATTAAATAGAGGCTGGTGTAGTCACAGAATGGGATGCCCCAAAAACCAGAGAGCACCTGGCAGCAGTAAGACTATGCACAGCAAAAGTGTCTTTATCAGGCCTAATTTCTATTAGAATAAGTGCAAATGCTTATGGTATTAAATAGAGGCTGGTGTAGTCACAGAATGGGATGCCCCAAAAACCAGAGAGCACCTGGCAGCAGTAAGACTATGCACAGCAAAAGTGTCTTTATCAGGCCTAATTTCTATTAGAATAAGTGCAAATGGTTATGGTATTAAATAGAGGCTGGTGTAGTCACAGAATGGGATGCCCCAAAAACCAGAGAGCACCTGGCAGCAGTAAGACTATGCACAGCAAAAGTGTCTTTATCAGACCTAATTTCTATTAGAATAAGTGCAAATGGTTATGGTATTAAATAGAGGCTGGTGTAGTCACAGAATGGGATGCCCCAAAAACCAGAGGGCACCTGGCAGCAGTAAGACTATGCACAGCAAAAGTGTCTTTATCAGGCCTAATTTCTATTAGAATAAGTGCAAATGGTTATGGTATTAAATAGAGGCTGGTGTAGTCACAGAATGGGATGCCCCAAAAACCAGAGAGCACCTGGCAGCAGTAAGACTATGCACAGCAAAAGTGTCTTTAGCAGGCCTAATTTCTATTAGAATAAGTGCAAATGGTTATGGTATTAAATAGAGGCTGATGTAGTCACAGAATGGGATGCCCCAAAAACCAGAGACCACCTGGCAGCAGTAAGACTATGCACAGCAAAAGTGTCTTTAGCAGGCCTAATTTCTATTAAATAAGTGCAAATGGTTATGGTATTAAATAGAGGCTGGTGTAGTCACAGAATGGGATGCCCCAAAAACCAGAGAGCACCTGGCAGCAGTAAGACTATGCACAGCAAAAGTGTCTTTAGCAGGCCTAATTTCTATTAGAATAAGTGCAAATGGTTATGGTATTAAATAGAGGCTGGTGTAGTCACAGAATGGGATGCCCCAAAAACCAGAGAGCACCTGGCAGCAGTAAGACTATGCACAGCAAAAGTGTCTTTATCAGGCCTAATTTCTATTAGAATAAGTGCAAATGGTTATGGTATTAAATAGAGGCTGGTGTAGTCACAGAATGGGATGCCCCAAAAACCAGAGAGCACCTGGCAGCAGTAAGACTATGCACAGCAAAAGTGTCTTTATCAGGCCTAATTACTATTAGAATAAGTGCAAATGGGTATGGTATTAAATAGAGGCTGGTGTAGTCACAGAATGGGATGCCCCAAAAACCAGAGAGCACCTGGCAGCAGTAAGACTATGCACAGCAAAAGTGTCTTTAGCAGGCCTAATTTCTATTAGAATAAGTGCAAATGATTATGGTATTAAATAGAGACTGATGTAGTCACAGAATGGGATGCCCCAAAAACCAGAGAGCACCTGGCAGCAGTAAGACTATGCACAGCAAAAGTGTCTTTAGCAGGCCTAATTTCTATTAGAATAAGTGCAAATGGTTATGGTATTAAATAGAGGCTGGTGTAGTCACAGAATGGGATGCCCCAAAAACCAGAGAGCGCCTGGCAGCAGTAAGACTATGCACAGCAAAAGTGTCTTTAGCAGGCCTAATTTCTATTAGAATAAGTGCAAATGGTTATGGTATTAAATAGAGGCTGGTTTAGTCACAGAATGGGATGCCCCAAAAACCAGAGAGCACCTGGCAGCAGTAAGACTATGCACAGCAAAAGTGTCTTTATCAGGCCTAATTTCTATTAGAATAAGTGCAAATGGTTATGGTATTAAATAGAGGCTGGTGTAGTCACAGAATGGGATGCCCCAAAAACCAGAGAGCACCTGGCAGCAGTAAGACTATGCACAGCAAAAGTGTCTTTATCAGGCCTAATTTCTATTAGAATAAGTGCAAATGGTTATGGTATTAAATAGAGGCTGGTGTAGTCACAGAATGGGATGCCCCAAAATCCAGAGAGCACCTGGCAGCAGTAAGACTATGCACAGCAAAAGTGTCTTTATCAGGCCTAATTTCTATTAGAATAAGTGCAAATGGTTATGGTATTAAATAGAGGCTGGTGTAGTCACAGAATGGGATGCCCCAAAAACCAGAGAGCACCTGGCAGCAGTAAGACTATGCACAGCAAAAGTTTCTTTATCAGGCATAATTTCTATTAGCATAAGTGCAAATGGTTATGGTATTAAATAGAGGCTGGTGTAGTCACAGAATGGGATGCCTCACAGCAGACTTGAGATCAGTTCAGTATATATGCACAGTTAGTGTATAAGCAGCCTGAAAACGCTAACAAAGCCAGTCAGCCAGCCAGTAACACTCAGGCTGGATGAAAAAAAAAAAAATCTCCCTGTGACTGCCTCCGATTTTTCCTAACTTTCCCTGCTTTTCGCTGACTTTCTGTCTGTCTCCTGCCTGTCTCCTGCCTGTCTCCAGCCTGTCCCTGTCTGTCTAACTGTCTCTCCCTGCCTACAGCAGCGTCCTGTCTCTCACTAATGCAATAGAGAAATGAGGAAAAGCAAGATGTCCGCCGACTTAAATAGCGCTGTGACGTCACCGGGCTTGCTGGCTGCTGATAGGCTGCATGTGACTGTCCCAGCTTACACTGGCGCGGGGTTGATGTCTGGACATGTCCCGTCCGCCATCTTAGAATGCCTGTAATGTAAATGAATGGATGTTAAAGGAAAACTTCGAGCGATCGAATCGCGGGGAAATTCGGATTCGATCCGAATCGAATTTTTCATGAAATTCGGATCGAATCCGGGTTCGTCCGGATCGATTCGCTCATCCCTAGTAACCTAGTGTAATTTATTAACCATAAACAATGAATCTGTATACACTGTAATTTAGCATTTATACCTGTATGTCATGCAGTTCCCAGTCGTTTGGAAATCCAGACAAGAAGGGGTGCAGAGGAAGCTCCATTTAGGAGTGAACAGGTCCACCCACAAAAATACTGGAATCCAACCAAACAACCTGGAACATATTGTAACATGAATGTCAAACATGAATGTCAAATATTGAGCACTTTATCTATTTACCTGTAAGTTCAATTTGTAAGAACCTAAACAATTTAAATTAGGAAATAAAAGAATATATGTTTTAGCCACATATCCGTTGGACATTGTACACTTTATATTGAAAAGCGTGGTCACTAAGAAGGGGTTTCTATCCAAGGGGAATAGGTGGTTTTTGAACCTAAAATTGTATCTTTATAACATCCCTTTTGTAACCATCCATCATATTTTTTAATTTGATTTAGGCAGGTTCTTAAAGTGGGACTTAACATTGACCCCTCGCCCTGCCATCCTACCTTGGCGCTGAGGCAGTATAGGGGGGTTACACAGAGAAAAACCCCTTACTTTAGCCAGGCGCCCACGCTGTCCTCCAGGTCTCCCACGACCGCCGCAGGAAAAGAAGCAAAGCCGCATGAATGGGCAGACGGCAGCACGTACAGATCCGGGGAATGCAGCTCTGCATCTTCCGTGCAAGGTTGCGGCGTCCAGGATCCGGAGCAGGCACCTGGCTAAGGTAAGGGTTTTTTTCTTTGTAATCCCCTGTCCTGCCTCAGCATCAGGGAGGGTGGCGGGGGTCAATTTTAACTGAAGTTCCACTTTATTAAAATATTTGCAATCTTTAGGAGGGAGCATTTTTCTTGTATTCCTGAGGCTTATCAGGGATCCATTCTCTTAGTGCTACAAAGAATTCTCTGAGCAGCTGTCTCAAATTATATAGATAAATTGAAACTGATCTGCAAGATTGCATGTCCCACATACTGTATGCTTAAACTGACTGACCAGTTCTGTTTGGAGGAGCTTGGAATCTCTGCTGTGAGGTGGCCGTGAGAGTAGGCTGATGAGTTGTTTGTGGTAATATCAGAGTTGGTACTAAGGAGGGGTGTCCATTGCATTGGAAGATACTAAGGTATATCTTGCAGATACAGAATTAAGGTTTTTTTGTAACACTGGTGCTTTTTGCTTACAATCTAGAGATCCAGGAAAAAAGGTGAGTTTCTATTTTCCTTTACTTTTCCTAGAAAAAAGCGTTTGTATGAATTATATTGGGAAATAATTATAACCCTGAGGTTTAATGGACACAGCTCCAGAAGGATTCCAACACCAATTAGGGAACCTCATTTGCTTTGCTACAGAGAAGTACTTGTGAGGGGACAAGCACAGGTAGATTTTACAAGAAGTTAACATTGCCTAATTTTTTACATGTTTTGACTGGCGGTGGCAGGGTTATCACCACTGTGGTGTTCCTTCTCTTGTCTGTGACCCTGCTGGAGAAGACATCTAGTTAGTGTACAGGAGTGAGGGTCAGTGTAGCAGAAAATCTCTGAGTGTCATCAGGACCAAAGGTTGGTGACATCAAGACCAAAAGTTGGTGACATGCACTGTCAGGATTCTTGTGTTGGTTGCCCACCTAGTCCCTTTTGACATTGTTCACTTTTTCTCCCTACAAACAATTTGCATGCGCTGCGCTTGATAAATCAAGATAAAATTGTAATCAAGCACCAAACTTCTGGAAAAGGCCACCACTGCACCCTGAAAATCTAGAAGAGGATTTGCACTTGGAGCGTTCAAACCTCATTCGTTGTTAGCAACACACCGTTTTTGGAAAATCCTTTCCTTGTCAGGTTGATGAGCTGAAGAAGGCGAAGGATTCTCAAAAAATGGTGTGCAAATTTTATTCACCCCTGGAATTGAAAACAAGTCCAGAAACAATACATTTTTTACTCAAACAAGGCAACAAGGCAAGAAGACCATATCAATATAGACAAATGATGAAATGTCCCAAGGACACTTTGCTGAATGACGGCAAAAGAGATCAACACCATGTGGACCTAAATCAGAATAATGGGATTATTTGCAACCTATAAACATTAGATACAAGGGCAGGATGATATAGGGATAGTATATAAGGTAAAAATGTTGCAAAACAAGCACTGGATAGAGAAAAGCTGGTTATACTAGAAAACAATCAGTACAATCATTAGGTCAAAGGATGTGACTGCGATGGGAAACAAAGCAGCAACCATCATCCTAGGTATCTGTTCAAGTTACTATTTTGAGCAGTCATGGTGCCAAGGATATAGATATGGTAGGAGCAAAGTAGGGTTAATACAATCTGAAGATAAAAGTTGCAAGAGGTCTCCTTCTATCAGAGTTGACAAGATGTCTTCTAGAACAGTGTTCCCCAACCCTCTCCTCGAGAGCCACTAACAGGTCAGGTTTTGTGGATCTTCAAGGTGCTGTCTCTATAAATATGTCTGAGCACTAATTTCTTCTCCATTGAGAAGCCTGGCCCAGCTCATCAGGATTTAGAGCAGGCAAGAACAATAGAGACACCAGCAAAAAAAGATACCTTACATCACTGATGATTATATTGTATAATGTGAATCACATTGATGGTAAAGACCCAAATACACTCTGCAAAGAATTTCTAAGAAAGTATAACCCAAAACAAACCAATGTTTTAGAAAGAATGAACCACACTTTCTGTGGAAGTAGAAGGAGCAAGCTATCTGATGCAGCAATGCCAACCGCATGTTGGGAAATACACCAGAATCATTGGCAAAGAAGAAAAACTGCCTATCCATGAGAAACAGATGTGGATTAAATCTGCCAACATAGAGATGAAGTGATTTCACCAACTTCACTCTTGAGAACTTATTGTAGGTGTTGATGTGAGAAGCCTTTTATGTTTTGCTTTTAATATTTTATGTTATTGCTATTTATGTTTTATTTTCAAGTTCAAAATATTTCAAGTTTAAAAGATTAAAAAAAGAGAGAACATTACAGGAGTTAATCCAAGTCTTAAATTACTGAAAAGACCATATTGACATGCAAAACGCTCACAGTCAGCATGTGATAAGATCCAGTGTATCATCAGAGACTTACTTTAAAGTAATTGAGCTGATTTAGGAAAAATCACAGGTGCTAATAGTTTCTCTAACTACCTGTCCTAATGGTCACACACAGGTCAAGTGTGGTGGATTGAAAAACTCCCCCATGCCAGCTGCACAGTCGGAAATCATAATAGTTATTGCAAAATCACTTTTGCATCAAAAGAGCGTTTCTCAACAGTGAAACCGAAGACAGGCTATACAGCATCCTAAGATCATATGGCTTGTCATTCAAAAAGATTGCTCTGTAGTTTGAGTTAGTAGGGGAATGGAACACCACATGTAAAACTAGCTATAAATTTTGGATTACATATGAAAAATCTGCAACTATGAAATACTTTTCTTAAGCAGTCTGTAACCTAGTTTATGAGATTTAACTTTACTTCCTGTCAGGGTTGGCCTTAGGTTAAAAGAACTTTTCGGACAAAGGGTTAAATAAGTGTGCTAACTGTTATCTCAGGGACTGTGTTTATAATAAATGATTGTTTGAAGTTTCCTCCCCTAAACTGACCAGATGTTCCAGTTTTGGTGGGACAGTCCCACTTTTGAGGACCACTGTCTTACCAAAAGTTTGGGGAAACTTAACTTTTGCTGACACGGGGAAGACTGTCCCACCAAATGCACCAAATGCTGTCTGGGTGGTTTACAACTGCTCTGACCCATTGGTTGAATGGTGGTAGTGGAATGCCTAGACTTCTGAGCATTGGCTCAATTCCAAACATCTTTAATGGGCTAAATATTCCTAGAGCATGTGACTCGTAATTAAGCAATAATCAATAGACAGTTCAGGGGACACTGAGAACACTGAACAGTCACTGAAAAGCCTGAAGACAAAGGCATTTCTGTGAAGGACTTGGGAGCAGAGCGGTCAGACCTTTTTGGCTTTAAAATGGAAAATGGCAGATATTAAACACAGCCCCTGACACAAACAGGAGATAACAAGATAGCACCCTTAGTTTATTTAAGAGGGGCCCTATGCAGGATTTCAGGATGGTGGAGTGGCCCCAATGACACATACATTAATTCCCAGACAACTTGCGAATAGCAATGGACTAAATTAGGGATGGGGATAATCTATGGGGGGAGAGAGATGAAGGGAAAGTGACAGAGGCAACACTGGAATAGAAGAGATGAGAGTATGTAGAAAAGAAAGTGAGAAGGAGGAAAAGTGAAAAGGAAATAAAGTGGGTTGAGGGGGATAATGACAAGAGTAAGTGTGCAAAGAGCAAATGTGAAGTTTAGGAAATGCGGAAAGAGAGGGAGGCTGTGGAAAAACAGAAAGATGAAGGAAATGTGGAAAAGAGAAAAAGAAGGAGGATATGTGGAAATGAAAAAAAGACAGTGGTGGTGGTGTGAAAATGAGTGAATAAAGGCAGATGGAATATGAAAAATTGAAGGAGGCTGAGGAATTAAGGAAAAGAGAGGAGGAAGAGGTTGTACAAAATAGAGAAAGACAGAGAAAATGTGGAAAAGAGGAGACCGATGGAATGTGGAAAAAGAGGGTGACGGAAATTAGTAAAAAGCAGGTAATGTGGAAAATATGTAAAGAAGGAGGGAATGTGGAAAAAAACAAGTAGGGGACGTGGGAAAGAGAAAGATGGAAAGTTAAAAAGAGAAGGAATTCTGAAGATAGGAAAAGTGAAAAAATAGATATGGAATATGGAAAATAGAGCAAGATGTAGGGTAGGTGAAAAAGGGGGGGGGGGGTGACCAGAGATAAAGTGGAAAAGAGAGGAGAGCAAGAGGAAGGTGGGGTAGAGATGAAAGATTCAGGGTGCAGGGTGAATGGTGTCTCCTGGCACCCCCTTACAGAAAGTTTGGGTTGTCGGTAACGGCGGCACATCCTAAAGGCAGACTCCCCCCCCCCCCCCCAAAGTTTTCATTTGCAAATAGCTAATAGCACTATGGCTAACTGGCTGGACGTACCCCCCCCCCACCCCCAGTAAAAATCCTGAGTGCTCCACTGCTTACGTTACACTACTATTTGGTAAATTTTCTACATGACATATACTGTACATACTTTACTTGAGGCTGAACTGTTAAAAAGCTGCTCCTTTTACAAAAAACATCCCCAAGTGAAGTGTGTAAAATAATTTAAAAAATACTTACAGCTTTGTGAGGTTGTGGAGTCCCCTGAATGCATTCGCGGATATGGTTTTGATTTTATTATGCTGTAGATACCTGGGAAAATTCAGAACACAAAGAATGTAACTATAAGCATGATAGACATAGAACCACTTAACAGTGCATGGAGCTATAGAATAGAAAAACAAATTGTAAAATTAGGCAATAGAGGACAGTTTTGTAAATACATGAACTGGTGACTCATGAGCTCCCCCTTATCACATGATCCCCCATATCATAGGTGCCCTTCTCGCTTTGTGACCCAAGACTGGCAATCTGAAATTGATTCAGCATTACTGGTGTAGGTGCATGCTTCTCCCTCCAATAAATAAGGGGACCTGCAATCCTGTGATGAAGGCAAATGGCACATACTTTTTTGTAAGGCCAGAAAGAGTGATGCATTTGCTTGGGACAGCCCCTTATAGTAAGGGGTCTTTGCATTGACTCCCAAACCTTTTAACTTTGTTAGACTTATTATGATTCTGGCTAATCATTTCTGCCATGAGCTCGCTCTTCTTCCTTAAAGTTTTTAGTACAGACTGTAAAACAATACCCACTAAAAGTTTACCCACTTATAACTAGGGAGCTTAATAATGACCAGTGTGCTGGACCCCCTTGAGTAAATAAATATAAAAAATAGGGGGGTCTGCAAAGACAAGAGTGAGTTACTAAATGGCAAGAGGGTGAGTTACTGAAAGTAAGGTATGTCTACATACCAGAGATGGGTTTACTAGATGGTGAAAAGGAGGGCACAGGCTGGTAGTAGGAAATCATGGACAGGGCCATAGAAGAACAGGGCAATGTAATATAACAGTACATCAAGGTTATATTTGTATTTCTTCTGTTTGAGTATCTTACAAGGCCTTTAGAATTATTAGTCACTGCCTTTAAATAATCTAGGAGCTCAATTTAATAAAGTGTAACTTAAAGACCTGAGTATTTTTCATGACAAATGGAAGTCTTAATTGATTTTTGAATGAACAAGCCTTCTTGCTTTTGATTGTATTGTTAAATGAGTGCTAATTAATGACAGGTCAATCTGCAATGTAACACATTTAAGAAAAAGTATTTAATGGAAGAAAGGGAGCAATAATCTGGGGAAAAACATTGATGTTATTATGAAATATGAAATCCTGGCATTATTACTCAATTTACAGCTTCTAAATGGGGCAGTCTAACACGCTATAACATTTCTATGAAAGTTTCTATTCATCAAAGTAACGGTATAAAAATATGAACATTTCAATGAAAAAACTAGCTAGTTAACCTTGGTTAGAAACAGGGGCTCTTGGTTACATTTTAGTGCATAGTTTTTAAGCTGGTCAACCAAGCTGTGGTAGTTCCATATCTGACCAGCTCTTACTCGTACTATGCTTTTTAATGCTTGTCAGTTCAATTTTCTAGCTGAATGGATCATTACTGGTCATTTCTAATCTAGCCTCAAAGGGTGCAATAAAAACGTCTTCTCTTGGGGAAGGGCATTGGCAGGGTTGCCTGGATATCTTACATGAAGACATTATGCTAGTTTCTGCCTTTAGCATTTACCTACACCTAGGCAACATGCCTGTAACACATTACAAGTCCTTCCTGGCTCATTGGTTTGGATATTGGTAAGAGGTAATACAGTACAACCATGCTGGCATAACAATGTTTCCCCAGTGGTCTCTTGCTCGCTATTCAGAAGTAAGCAACTTTGTGTAAGAAAGAACTCTCCAGGAGCCTTCTGCCCAAGTTAGACCAATTTTAGTCCATTATGTTTGTAATCTTGTGGCCTACAATTCTATGCTTCTATTAGGGAGACTGCCTACCTTTACTGCTACTCTTTTTGTATGGAGGACCCCCTCTAAGAGACATTTGTCTTCTACTCTGAGGCCTCTAGGGACACACCTATAAGGATCTTCTTTCTGTATTCTGTACTCCTTATTATTATAGTTATATCAGCTCTGTAATTCCCTACAGTGCAAACCGGCATGTGTTACTGTCTGACCAGAAAATCCAGGGGGCTGAAGCAAAACATTTTTTTTGTTGTTGAGTTAAGCATTCCCTCATTGTGTGACGCCCATGGCTTTTCTTTACCAGTGACACTGCTCTGGTCCCATTGATACCCATTCTACTATGCTACTGTACTTTTCTCTTTTTATTGTTATTTAGCACTATTGTCCTCGGACATATGCCAGTCTTTTTATGCAATATAGTTGCATTTAGCTGCTTTAGAGTGTTGCCAACTGCTGTTCTTTTAAGAATTTACAAAAGCATTTTTTCCTTAACTAAAGTGGAATTAAACACACTACAAGGTCTGCATCATTTTTGTTCAAGCATTGTTTTCAGACAATGTTATTAATTATGATATTAAGCCAACAAGCACCTTTAAGATCCACCCCCAATCTGCGCCATGTGTTAGAAAATGGCAAATGTGGAAGCCGGCTCTGTTAAATCCAACATAAGAGCCAATAGGTACACAAACAGGCACTGATACAGGCTGGTTTTAGAGAGAAACCTTGTGTGCCAATGCAAGCTGATTACTTAAACCGGACCAACAGCCTGGCACAGTTGGAAAAGAATGGTAGCTGCCATTTTGGAGCTTCCTCTCCCAGCATCTCAGCTGCTGCCTGGATTCAACTGACATAACTGACAATGCACAGTAACAGGAAGTCCAGCAGCACTTCCTGTTTGCAGATGGCCTGCACATCCATGAACCGCCATTTTGTTTCTAAAATTTACTACAGCGGGAGTTAGAAATAGGTAAATTCATTTTTATGTGCAGCAATCTAAATTTCCCTGGGGAGGGATGCATATGAGCACTGTTTGTTGTGTTGGTCTGGTTTAAGTCATTTTTGACTGATGGTCCGCTTTAAGAACAGATGTTTTGACTTGCAACTCCATTCAATGCACGCTTATGGAAAGATAACAGTACCAAAAAAAGAAATATGCAGACGCCCCAAAGCAGGCACTAATATCTGCAAAATAATGCAAAATGGCAACGGACGTCGCACTTCATAAATCAGGCTAAAAGATAAAGCAGTGAAACAAGCAGTGGAAAAAGCTATTATAGATTATTTTAAAATTAGTGACTATGGCATGCCAAAAAAATGCAATATTAATGTGTTATTAATGGGGTATTAATCTAACATGTTAGTAGGATTCAATAGTGAGACTAAACAAGCTGATAGGGGAAGTTAGAAAGCTGGAACAATTTCAGTATGAGAGATGGTGAGAGATTATGGGCATTTCCCCTCACTCTGCACACAATTATTATTATTATTTTTAATGTTTATTTATAAGGTGCCATCATCTTCCACGGTGCTGTACATGGAAGTTACAAACAGGATAAAACAACTAACTTACAGTACATGACAGAAAAACGGAAATACACAGTCATACTGAAATCCACTAGGACAGACGGCCCTGCCCTTGCAGGCTTACAATCTAGAGGAAACATACTACATAAATACATACTATACATTTAGGGAAACCTGTTGTGAAAATAGTTGCAGCCTAAGTATACAAATACACCTAATCGTCAAATGTCTCTCACACTAGTGATGATGCTCCATTAGCCCTTGTACTATATAGCTAAGGGTAAATGATGCCGATAAAAGGTCTTTTCATCTCTACATTACCATGTCACTTGTGTAGGGGCACATATGAAAGAGGCAGCCATGTTGTATAGAGGCCAGGTGGCACTGAAAAGATGGCAGCAGAATAATGACTGCAAATAGTGACAGCTGCTGTCATAATATGACCAGATGTTTCCGTTCCAACCGTTTCAGAGACAGATATTGATCAACAAACTAATTTGCAAGATGGTTGCCTCCCGCTGATCATTGGGCCTCTAGTATAGTCCTATCAATCCTAAAGAATTTTGGAAATCATCAGAATGAAATTTGTCAGAATTAGCAAGTCTGCCAGCTGTGTTGCTCATTAATATACTTCAGAATGCCTGTTTTGCATTTGTGAATACTTCGCTGCCTAAATTAGTAAAATGCTGCTGTACTTCTGCATGTTTTGAAAAAGCTGGCACAGCAGAACTGTATTGATGAATCAAAAGCAAGTTCAATTGTGGTTGACCCATCACTATAGATACACTTTGTAAAACATATAATTTTTAGGGTAGTTTATCTTCCAAGAAAAATGAATTTTTGGAGGATGTTTCTTGGTTGAATGTACTTGTCAGGGATTACCAGGATGGGTCATACTAATTGGTTACCAATTTTGAACTGAATTACGGAGACAGGTGCCAGTACTGTGAGATAAATTGGTTATTAGGGTTGATTTAGAGAGACATAAAAAGACTTTTGTTTTTGTGTCAATCTGTTTTTTTTTTTAATTTTTCCCGCTTTCGTATGAGTGTATGAGTGATTCTAAGCATGCATCACAAGCCTTCTGTAAAGTCTTCGTCCGGTCGTATGCCAACGAGAATGTCATTTTTCAGCTTTCGTTTTTCGTTTTTGTTTTTCATGAAACAACGTAGGCTTCTGTTTTTGGCCTTTTTCCAACGTCGCCTCGAACCAATGATTTACGTTTCCCGTTAGATTCTGAATTACTTTTTCTATATATACTTTTTCTTTTACTACAAGATTAACTCATTAATGTGCTTGCCTACATATTTTGTTCACTTACTTCTGCTACAATGCTTAGCTAAATCACATCGCGGTTTGTATATTCTTCCATTTCCCGCACCTACTGCTTACCTTAATCACATTGCGGTTTCATTCTTCTTCCATTTGTGCACCTAATGCTTACCTTAATCACATCGCGGTTTCATTCTTCTTCCATTTGCGCACCTAATGCTTACCTAAATCACATTGCAGTTTCATTCTTCTTCCATTTGCGCACCTAATGCTTACCTAAATCACATTGCGGTTTCATTCTTCTTCCATTTGCGCACCTAATGCTTACCTAAATCACATTGCGGTTTGTATATTCTTCCATTTCCTGCACCTAATGCCTACCTAAATCACATCGCGGTTTGTATATTCTGCCATTTCCCGCACCTAATGCTTACCTAAATCACATCGCGGTTTCATTCTTCTTCCATTTGCGCACCTAATGCTTACCTAAATCACATTGCGGTTTGTATATTCTTCCATTTCCCACACCTAATGCTTGCCTTAATCACATCGCGGTCTGGTGATTCCTCATATAGAAATTTTGGGTTTTTCCTTCGTATTGTTGTAACCAACCCTTTGTAACAATTTTGAAAAATTCTGCCAAGTACAAACTTTTTTTTTTTTAAATTAAAAATGTACAAAATATAAAAATATGTCTAAAAACATTAAAAATAGAAAACTATATACAAAGCAATGACAGGCCCAAATAATTAATCTTCATCTGTAGTCCCCAACGAATCGCGCAGCTCCTGCATCTCGCCCACCAACCGAAACACCGTGGCACTGATTTGTGCCAATCTGGCACTTGCAGTGTCTGTTAAAAAAAAAATATATATATATTGTTCTGCAAATACATGTTTAACAGCTGTGGATGGAATGATTATTAGGTTGCAAGCTAACTCATGAGGCCATATGTCATTATGCTAAGGCAATTCTTAAAGGAAGAGGCCATATGTCATTATGCTAAGGCAATTCTTAAAGGAAGAGGCCATATGTCATTATGCTAAGGCAATTCTTAAAGGAAGAGGCCATATGTCATTATGCTAAGGACATTGACAATGGATTTTGGTTGATTGGTGATGATGTTGTTTTACACATCCTACAAATATTTACATTACAACTTACTTCAGTGGTGGGCGCCCTCTGCTTGGGGGACCACCCTACAGTCTGGGGCCTGCCACTGCTTGGAATGTGAGGCTGTAGAGACATTTGAAATAGGCTCACTTCTAATGTCTGATTCAACAGTAAGCAAATGACACTTAGAATGTGTGTGTGACATAACCCAGCTTCTCCATGTTCCTCCTGGGCATGATCTGCTGCAGTCTCTGTTCCAGATGCTTCACCCGCTACATATTCATCTAGAAAAAGAGATTAAGGGAATCAGCTTTGGTTTAAATAACATGTATGTGTGTGAGGTTACATTGAGAGTCATTTACTAGAGGCTAATGGCTCTGATGTTTGGTACGACTCCCTGCCCATGCCATGACGCCCCTTCTCTGTAGAAAGGTCCAGGGGCTGGTCTGACGCCGCTACAGAGGTGGGGTAGGAACTTGGCCCTGGAGATCCACCACCTTCACTTCCTGCTGCAGATTCATGCCGCACTGGCCGGACTACACGCCTCCGGGTGCATCTGATGCGATAGTCCATTTCCAACACTAGTAAAGAAAAACATTTATAAATAAAGGCCTACCTTCTGTATTAGTTACATATAGCATGCAATTGCTATGTACTTACTTGGGAAATGTAGAGCAAAAAATTGCCGCACCTGGGGCATGTGGAGTCGTTTAAGGTCGGACCAGTGCTGCATGATCTGCATATGGGTGAAGGTGGTGTCCGTCTCCTGTTGGATCCGGGCCACAATTTCCAGGGCCGCGTTCCTCTTCTCGAATGCGTTGGACAGGTAGTCGTACCTGCGCTGAAGCATAGTCTAAAAAACACACAAAAAAAAATAGTTGTTAGATCAAACTGCATACAAATATCTATACCAATTAGATCAGTTGACTAAATGACATTCTCAAACACATTTCTAGCCTGAAACGATCCTTCTAGATGCTAGTGAGTTGGTTTGCACAGGTGTGCACTAACTTCTGTTTTGCACGGAGTTTTAATCACTTTTAAAAACAACTGTTTCTTCCTGCGCTTCCTTAAGGCCTAGGCATGCATTTAGATGGCAAATCAACGTCCTTACAATACACTTACGAGCATAATGAGCTCTTGTTGTTGGTGGGTGAAGATCGTGGGCGCCATCTTGTTTCTTGTCCACAGCAGATAAGTAATGCCCCAGCGGTTTCCAGGTTCCACACGGCCGGCCGTAGGCACGCGTACGCGAACGTGTAAGCGTCATACCCAGTCATTAGTATTTAAAGGGTCATGGACACACAGCTCATTCTCTTTGAGATTGTCAGCATGGCACAAAAAAAGCGAACGAAAAGCAAACAGCAGCAAAGGAGGCCAAGACCAAAAGGCCACAGCGGCATGAGGACACTTCATCCTCCAGACCGAGCACTCGGTTGCACCAAGCGACTAGCAAGGTGCGTGAAACGCACAGCCAAAGTGGCCACCACAAGGTGACATTGCCCACAAATCCCGCTACATCCAAATCAGCAACCACAAGCAAGGAAGGATCCTCAAAAAAGAAGGCACCCACATCCAAGCAGCAAGGTATGACTACGTCCAAGGCCACAAAGAAGCAGAGGGTGAGAAGCCCGAGCCCACCAAGAACACCCTCTCCTCCTCCCTGCCCTACCACATCCCATGATAAACGTAGTTTCAACCAGTTCCAAGGCCACAAAAAGGCAGAGGGCCTGAATCCCCAGCCCAACATAAACACCCTCTCCTGCTCCCCGCGCAAGCACATCCCATGATAAACGGAGCACCAGTTCAAAGGGCACAAAGAAGCAGAGGGCCCGAAGTCCCAGCCCAAAAAGCACACCCTCTCCTCCTCGGAAACATTTGCCACCGGCACAAGTGGAAACCAGCGAGAACTATGCAAAATCCAAACCTGGAAGTTTGGCGGCCACCCAGGCAAGGACCCCCAGTCCTAATGCAAGGCCAGTCCAGTATTTTTCCAGCCACGTGACACCCGATTTATCACCACAGAGCCAGCCCAGAATGTCCCCCAAATTGCCACCAAACAGAAATGCGCCAGAAGACCAACCACTAGGCCGAACATTGCGATGAGGCCAGTTGAGTGGCCGGTTTGGGGAGACACAAACTTTAGCATTGGCAAGTGGCCTCACACTTCATTATGATGAGCTATTTGGGCAACATTCAAAACCAACCAGCAAAATGAGAAAGAGCCAAATCTTGGACAAGCTCACCAGACAGGTCAATGCAGTGGGTGACAAGAGGAAAGATGTGGAGCAGATACAGAAAAAAATATTTGACCTGAAGTATGCAGCACGGAAGAAACAGAATAAACGGTGCAATCACAGGTACATATTTGAGCATTTTGCTGCTTGTTGTAGTGACCACAATGGCCAAAATTTGTTAACCTCTATTTTTCAGCTTACAAACTGGCGGAGGCTTCCCCACCAAATTACAATATACCAGAGCTGAAGAAATGGTCCTGGCATGAATACACCCCGTTGCATTAGAGGGCCTCTCTGGCAGACATGACATGGACATCCATACCATTTCTGCAGTTAGTAATGTTTGTTTGAATGTGAACAATGGGAAATGTGTGAAATGAGGCTCACAGGCAGATATGAACACATGCCCCTAGGCATGGCTTTGAGGGGAGGTTACTGTTTTAGGCGGGTGTTTAATGTCTGAGGAATGGCCTTCATGATGGACACTCTCCCAGGGTGCAGTAGTTAATGGTCCTTAAAAAGGTTTGCAGGCCGTACACGACCTTTGACAGTATTTCTGCTCACTATTAAACTATTTATCTTACCAAAGCACTGCATGTGATGTGAATATAGTCAGTAATAGACAACACTTACTTATTTATCTTTCTACCACTGGGGTTGTAGCTGTGCTTTGGTCAGACAAACTTGAGCTGGAGTCAGGGAAAGGTCTACATAGGAAGAATGCACAGCAGCATACTCTGAAGCCAAATGCTATTTGCAAGCTGATTGTGGGCCCTTAATGCGCCATTTGGGATCTGTAAAGCCTCCTAACATGCAGTACATGCATGTTTGTATTATTTAAGGTGACCAATCTTTATGTACAGGGTGAGGCATATATATATAAGAGATATTGACATTCATTGTGAAGGTCAACTTTTACCGTTGGGGTAGTTGTCATTCCTGCTTGGCCACTTGTTTTCTAAAGCATATGTACTAATCCAGCTCATCAATGGATGTTTGTGTGTTTACGTGCCTTTTACTTTTAAACCCAGCCCAGCATCCAGCCTCTGGAAGTGTGGAAGCCTCCTCCAGTTTGAGCACGCCGTCTACTTCCCTGCTGCCTAGGACACAGGAACAGATATGTAGGTAAGTGAACTTTGATGAAACTGCTGATGCATGTGAATGCACATGACTAATTTTGATCCAAAAGATATTTAGGGCCAAATCTGAAACATGTTTTCACATGTCTCAACAGACTCCCACACTGATGGATGTAATCCAGGAGATGGAGGAGGATGCCAGCCGGATTGGACCTTCTGAAATTACTCCCCTGGAACCTAATCTGCCACTGCCCCAGCATCCTACTGCACCAAATCCTCTGCAGCAGAGTGAAGCTGGACGCATATTGCCAGCCCATCGTGGGCAGCAGGCTGAGACTGAGCCTACAGTCCCCAGTGGTAGCTCTGCTGCAGAGGTTTTGCCGAGCACATCTGGGACTCTTGCTCGCCATAGAGCTCCAGCATCTGCAGGCGCTCAAACCCGGGGAATTGGAAGGCGCAGTCAACAACGTCGACTGGTTTCCCTGGGGAGGCACGTGCCGATCCTGGAGTCAGCATGGCGCCATGACAGCCGTTAATTTTGGCAGGTGACTCAACGAACAACAGAGCAGATTACTGCACAATTCGAGAATTTCAATACATTCACCAACATGCTGACTGAATTTAGGACGAGCAACAGCCAGATGTCTGAACAAATGGCCAACTTAACCACACAGATGGCAGGATAATTGGCCAACTTAAATTCAAACTTCACTGCCATGCTCAATGAATTTAGAACAAGCAATAGACAGATGCTGGAGCAGTGGCAGATTATAAATGCCACACATGCCCAGGTGTTGGGACACCTCCAAGGCCCACCACAAGCTTATTATGGGCAACATCAATATTAAGACCTATTTGACCTAGATCTGCTCCACATCTTTCCTCTACATCCCCACTCTATTTACCTTTCTGGTGAGCTCTACCAAGATTGGGTTTTTTATGGCTTTGCTGGTTTGTTTTTGAATTTGTCCATATAGCTCACATACCCCACTAGCCAATGGCTGAGCTTTAGCCTCACTGAAGCGGCCGCTCAAGCTCCCATGCTGCAGGCTTGGGCCTAATCAAATGCTGGCTGGCTCATCCTGTTTGTTGGCAATATTGGGGGACATTCTTGCCTGGAAACAACTACATTTGCCCATGGCAAAGATTTGACTGGACTGGCATTAGGACTGGGGGTCATTGGCTGAGTGGCCACCGAACTTACAGGCGTGGATGTGGCATAGGCGTGGCTGGTCTCCACCTGTGCCGGTGGCAAATGTGGCCGAGCAGGAGAGGGTGTGTATGTGGGCCTATGTATTCCTGCACGACTATTCCCCTGGAAATTGTTGCTCCCTATGGATCTTGATGTTGGTGGGTGGGGAAACTTTGGCCTGGAGTCAGTTACTTTAGAACTCCAGGATGTAGCCAATTGCTAGGGGCCAGGAGTCTGCCCCAATTTATAGTTATGTTTTTACAATGTATGTACATTTTGAGTCTGCGAGTGCCCTTCAACTAAAAATTCACATATTTCAATAAAATATATTGAATGTGACTTTAGCTGTTCTTGCCTAAGTTGATGCATTAATATTTGGGTTGTTTGGATATTAATGAAGGTTTTTAAGGACAAACATGAGAAAAAAAAATGCATGAGGCCCAAATCAGGTGTCAAATTTTTAGTAATTAACTCATTACTATTTTTTTGGGGAAAATGAAAAAGGCCTTCACAGAGGCAAATCATATTCAAAACACACAACAACATAAACAAACAAAACAAATGTTACGAAAAATAGGATGAAATCAAATGTGCCCGCACTGATTGGCTAGAGGCACTAGGGGTGCCATTATAAAGGTCATCTGCCTCCTGGCTGGGTGGAGAGGGGGCAGATCAACATACCGGGGGACATGAAGCACGCAGCATGCAAGTATGATGTTGATGACCTTGTTGGGGTCATATTGCAGTGCCCCCCCGTATGGTCCAAACATCGGAATCTGGTCTTCAGGAGTCCAAAGGCCCTCTCCACTACGGCCCGGGTCTTCCGGTGGGCCCGATTGTACGACTCCTGGGCCTTATTCTGCGGGCGAAGAACGGGCGTCAGGAGCCAGGGCAGAAGCGGATAGCCAGAATCCCCTGAAAGAATCACAAAATACTTACATAAATTACACATTCTAACCAACATTATTGTTTAACATGTCATCAAGGGGAAAAAACAGCCATAGGTTAAGACATGGGTCATCATGCATTAATATTTGGGTTGTTTGGATATTAATGAAGGTTTTTAAGGACAAACATGAGAAAAAAAAATGCATGAGGCCCAAATCAGGTGTCAAATTTTTAGTAATTAACTCATTACTATTTTTTTGGGGAAAATGAAAAAGGCCTTCACAGAGGCAAATCATATTCAAAACACACAACAACATAAACAAACAAAACAAATGTTACGAAAAATAGGATGAAATCAAATGTGCCCGCACTGATTGGCTAGAGGCACTAGGGGTGCCATTATAAAGGTCATCTGCCTCCTGGCTGGGTGGAGAGGGGGCAGATCAACATACCGGGGGACATGAAGCACGCAGCATGCAAGTATGATGTTGATGACCTTGTTGGGGTCATATTGCAGTGCCCCCCCGTATGGTCCAAACATCGGAATCTGGTCTTCAGGAGTCCAAAGGCCCTCTCCACTACGGCCCGGGTCTTCCGGTGGGCCCGATTGTACGACTCCTGGGCCTTATTCTGCGGGCGAAGAACGGGCGTCAGGAGCCAGGGCAGAAGCGGATAGCCAGAATCCCCTGAAAGAATCACAAAATACTTACATAAATTACACATTCTAACCAACATTATTGTTTAACATGTCATCAAGGGGAAAAAACAGCCATAGGTTAAGACATGGGTCATCAACTATATTCATAGGCATACAGTGAAAAGGGAATGATGGAATTTGAGGAAACTTACCAAGGAGCCATCCATCAGATAATTCTCCAGACTCAAACCGGCTGAATAATCCGGAGCTCCGCAAGATATACGCATCATGGGATGAGCCTGGATACTCGGCAAGCACACTAAGGAATCGCATGTCAGGGCCAACCACTGCTTGGACATTCAGTGAGTGGCCCATCTTGCGGTTCCTGAAAAATAAAAATAAAAAAATTACAGCAAGCCAAGGTAAACTACTAAAACACTAACACCCTCAAAAAAACATGTTCTACAATCCAAATAACATTAACAAAGTACATAAGTAGTTTAAATAACCAAGATTATATGTATGTGGGAGAAAATACTAATTAACATTCTAATAACTTATTAAGGTCTGCATTAAAATGGTTTGATAAGGCATACATGAAAAACATTGATGAAGGTATGCATTGTAAAGTGGTTCACAGGGACACTTTAGAAGGAGGGATTAAGGTATACATTGTAAAGTGGTTCACAGGGACACTTTAGAAGGAGGGATTAAGGTATACATTGTAAAGTGGTTCACAGGGACAATTTAAAAGGAGGGATTAAGGTATACATTGTAAACTGGTTCACAGGGACACTTTAGAAGGAGGGATTAAGGTATACATTGTAAAGTGGTTCACAGGGACACTTTAGAAGGGGGGATTAAGGTATACATTGTAAACTGGTTCACAGAGACACTTTAGAAGGAGGGATAAGGTATACATTGTAAACTGGTTCACAGGGAGACTTTAGAAGGAGGGATTAATAGATAGTTACAATACAGTTTGGCAAAACAATATAGCAAAATGACCTAATTAACTTACCTATAGATGTACTCGTCGGCTGTGGGAGGGACCAATGCAACGTGGGTGCAATCAATCGCACCCATGGCGTTGGGCATGTCGGTGATATTAAAAAAAAACAACAATGTTCCAGGCTACCATGTCATCCGGAAAAGAAATATATTTTGGACTAATGGTAGCCATGCCATCCAAAAACTTGGATAGCGCACGGCTCAGTGTAGGCTGGGACATCCCCACGGAGAGGGCATCCAGCCTCTGGAATGAGCCGTTTGCCAAAAACTGCAGGCAGCCAAGCATCTTGGTCATATCTTCCTTGTGGTGTGGGCTAACCATGGCCGCAGCTCACTATACAATTTATGGAGGGAAGTGCAATTAAGTTGGGTCAGCTCGAACAGCTCAACGTCATGCATGCGATTGATATGCATGCGTCGCCGGTGCAATCTGGCCTCTGCCATGCTGACACGTGCAATGCCTTGGAGCTGAAGGCGCTCATACTCCTCCACAAAGCCGCAATACATGTTCAAGTAATCCGAGGCAAAAATGGTCCTGTAAGTGGATCGCAAATGAAACCGTTTTATAGGGCGGTGGTCCCTCGGCAATCAGGTCTCAGAATCAGATGCAAGCCCATCCCAATAATGTAACTTATCTGAATGAACGCAAAATATCAGATTTTGATGGGAAAATGATCCGAACTAACGCAAATGATCAGATTTAGATCCGTACCTCGAAAGCGCATATACGCATTAGCGGGAACGAATATACGAATGGAAAAAGTAACGTAAAAGCCAAAAAACATGCCAAAAAGACACAAAAACATACACAGACACATGCGAAAGTCCAGACGTATCTGTCTCTGAATCAACCCTATTGTTAGAATAGTTGTGGGTGACAGACCCAGCAAAACAAAGCAATAAAAGCACAAAGGTAATACAACCTTAGCAATAAAAGCACACAATGGTAACACAGCCTATCTACGGGGGTGCTTGGAAAGAATATGGCCAACTGTGTAGAGGATTTCCCAGGGTTCAGGTGCAAAGTAGTGTCCAAAGTCCAGAATCCAAGGATGACAGGGTCTGTGAAGCTAAGTACAATGTATACAGGGTGCAGGTCTGAAGATCTGGGTACAGAGAGAGTTCAAGGAATGCTAGGAATGCTGAGTTCTCATCAAACCCAGATGCTAGCTAACGGCCTCAAGGAAACAAATAGAGCAGGGACACCTGCTGGGGGCCAGTGGTAACACGCTGGGAATCTTGAGAAGGAGGGCAACCAGCAGGTGAACCAAGAGAGCTGCAAGTTTCTCAGTCTGCAGGCGGCACGGGCTCCGGCGCCTGTCAGGCTCCCTCCCCGCTCGGCGGCCGCGTCTCAGTCAGGCGGCTTCGGAGCGAGCGGACACGCCCCCTCTCCGCGTCGCTGTCTCTCCTCACTGACAGCCCGTGTTCATGCGTGCGCCGGAGGCTGCGCGCCCGCCGGAGGCTGAGTTTAAAGGGCCAATGAGCCCAATGCATCTTCTCAAGTAGCACCAATTATACTCCTCTCCCTAACCAATACCATCAGGTCCTTTCTAATAAAGCTTGGTTCTCCACAGTTGTTCCCTGCCCGTGATAGCGTGCTGCTGGGTGTGATTATCTGTGTCTGAACTTTCCCGTTATTGATCTTGCTTTGTATTGACCATCCCGTGATTGCCACATGGACCGACCATTGCCTGTTTCTGACTACGATTTGCCTGCTCCCTTGTACTGCGTACCCGTTACCTTCCGGCTTGACCCCTGGCTTGACTTGACTACCCTTCCATCTCATCCTTGGTGCCGCGCTTGTTTGGACTGATCTCTCGTGTATGACCCCTGCTTGCCCGACCTCGCCCAGTCTCGTTCCAGGTTCATCCATCTTCCTCCCCGTAAGTCCGCATCCTTTGTGCTACGAAGTCCCGGGGGGCAACCGTGCCCGGTGAGGCGTATAAAGCGTCCCGGCAGACGGGGGCTTGTCTATAGGTGTCTATAGGTGAAGCTAGCAGCGGAGATTGAGTTAGTGATGTTATCAGTCTGTTTCTTTTCTAGAGATACCAGGGGCACAGAGCATGGAAAATGGGATGCCCAGAATTTATCGATCTATTTCCTGCCTCAGACACAGTAAGAAGGGCATCTGTGATCCACCAGACAATAATGACAAGTTATACGGGCTCTTCTCTTCTGTCATGATCTTCTCAGTGGCACATCATTTTTATCGCAATGAAAGCGTGAAGTAAATTGTGCCTATCGAAAGAAATGGACTCCTTCATATCTATGCCTTACATTGTGGTGCGCTTTGGGAAGCCCCACATGCAGCGTTGGGCCCACAATGCAAGATGTCTGTGGTGGCAGAGGAAAAGCGCATATATATTGCTCCCTGCACTGTGTTGTGAAGCCTTAATGTCCCTGTCCAGGCAATTAACCTGGTACATACCTACCAGCCTGTATGCTCAACCCCACAAATCATGCTGGCTCTTTCTTTCCAGCACCAGTGCGGTTGTCTCTGTGACAACAATTGCATTTGTCCCCCAGCCTCAGAAATGTCCCCTGCTGCTCATATGGGAAAAGTGGCGTATCACGAGGCTGCTTGAGAGCTCAGACCAGCACTTGGTGCTCTTAGGTGGACTGAGCAAGTTGGGAGAGAGGTACAACTGTGTGAATGGAGCTGATGGTGCTACAATTGGAGAGCAGCAGCCCACAGGACTTAGCAAGATCAATCTGGGTTTTTTTTTATTTATTTATTTCTGGACTGACCCTTAAAGGAAATAAAAGAGTGCACAGGTTATAAAAACTTGGACATTATTGAATATGTGGATGTTAAAGTGAATTTTGTCACCAGAAAGGCTCAGGGTGACAGTTGGAAGCTTGCAAAAACAGGTTGGCCTCTACTGAAATCAATAAGGTGGTCTGACTTTTTCAAGAAAACTACTTACTGGGAGGGTGGAGCCTCAATAAAAAATAAAAGCAGAAATATCTATCGGAAGTTTTCTAGCTTAACGTAGGAATTTGTGAATGTAGTATTCTACTGTAAGTACCCCCCCCCCCCAAAAAAAAAACAAAACAAAAAAAAATGTTTCCAATGAGTTAAGGATAACATTTTAGAAGTTAGGAAACAGCACCTCATGGATTATGCTAGAGAATTACCCCAATTCTTTCTGCATAGCTCATAGGGTGCTGTTGTTTCCAAAAACTTTAAAAGTATTATTCTTAAGGCATTTTGACCGATGAGGTACATAATTTTTCTAATGACATATCATGTGATGTGTTTTTATGTGTGTGTAAGTGAGAAAGCTCAGTCAGATATAGGCACCACATGGAGGACACTGACATTAGAGTGCAGCTCACCACCTCTGTCTGACTATCAGAAACTTCACCTTTAAGTCAAAAGATCAGCATAACCACAATCTGCATAATTTCTTCCTTTCAGCTCCTATTTAGGGACAGAGAAATTTCCAAGTGCTGTCACTTTAAAATCTGAGCTCCAGAGACCTCACCATTCGCCCAGAATTCTTAGCTGTCCGACATGCCCACAGCGCATGCGCAGCTGGCTACAGCACTACTTTCGGCTCTTTCGGCTGTGCGCGGCCATGCCCACTGCAACTCAATGGCTGCGCACAGCTGCAGAATGCACGTGCCACCGGTGTGTGGCTGGGATTCCACAATACTATTTGCGGCTGGATCGATTGGACGAGAACTGCGCATGCACCATTGGACAGAGAAGAGGTAAGTTTTACAGGGCAAATGACAGGGTTTCACACAGTGGGGCATCCCAAAATGGGGTTCCCTAGGGGGACAGACCAAAATTAAAATCCTGGGTTTTGGTCTACTTTAAACAAGCCTCTAGCTCAGTGTTCCCCAACCCTATAATTGAGAGCAACCAACAGGTCACGTTTTGCCAATCTCCACACAGATGCACAGGGTGTAATTAGTTCTATAGAGCTGCTATATGGAAACCTACAAAACATGATCTATTGGTGGCTCTTGGGGAGAGGGTTGTGGAACAATGCTCTAGCTCATAGGAATGAGTGTGGGCTGTTTGTTCTCAAAATGATGGCTGCGCTTGGATTCACCAATGCTGCTCCTACAATTCCGCCAACTCCTTAATGGGTCTCCCCCAAAGGTCGCTAATCCTCCTCCAATCTCCACATAGCCACACCGGCTAGTTGTGTGATATCCAGTTTAAGGAAAAGGCTCTGCCCTATTTGTTTTGTCACTTCCAGGCTTCAACTGGACTCAAACAGATTTTTAGTTCACAGCTAGAAGCACACCCAACGTTCAACTCCTTTCACAGAATAATTAGCATGCTCCCCATCATTCTGGAAGTGACCTCCTACAACTTTACAGTTTAACAGATATAGGCCTTCATTCACTAAGAGTTGAAAAAAATTCTCATGGTAGTAAAAAATGTAATTCATGAAAAAAAAGCCAGAGAATTTCACTGTTAGTGAATCAAAAGATAGGAAGACAATGAAAGTCAATGGCACTTTTTTACTCCTGAAAAAAGTATTGAACGTTTTGCCCCTTTTTACCTGTAGTAAAAACTGCCATTGGCTTTCATTGTCTTTCTATCTGGTGGTTCACTAACAGTGAGATTCTCAGGCTTGTTTCTCATCTATTGAATTTTTTTACTTCCATGAGAGTATATTTCAACTCTTTTTGAATCTAGGCCATAGGCTGTCCCTTCCAATCTGAAGACCATACCCTGCTCTCATTAATTAACCCAAATAATTATATGCAGTTCTGTTGTCTTGACAAATAATGCAAGATGATCTGGGAAGCTGCACTTCATTAAACAAAATGTGAGGGCACCACAAAAATCCTAAACAATAAATAATAAAGATATAAATGCCCAGAGAGGTGCACCCCGAGTTCCAAACCACTACTGAAACCTATCACAAAAAACACATGGAACTCACAAGGAAATTGTGCACTCAGACCGGGCTCTAGAATAAAAATGAATTTATTTATTTAAGGTCACCCTAGGACCTAAAAGACATACAGCATTTATCGACAAGACAGTTAAAAAACATATACTCACTACCTGAAATTCTATACAATGCTCCAAATATCCAACATGATTATATTATTATATTTGTGTTTTCAAATATCCATCATATATATGAAAGAAATAATTACAGGTGGTACAATCTCAATTATTAATCCAAATTAAATATGAAAATATATATAAAAAGTGCAAGCAATGAAATCACAATTCATGCTCTAATCACAGTATATAAAAATATAATAATTCATTTCCCCATGTGAACTGTCCCTTTAAATGCATCCCGGCACTAATTCGCTCATCTCTAATTAATTTAGAAACCCCCCCTATTAACTTATAATATAGTGCCGAGCAGTATTAGTAATAAAGATGAACAAGTCACCTAAAAGGTGCAAAAAGTGCTATGTGCCAAAAATATTTACATGTGTAATTTTAAAAAAGTGTCAACCAACTCCTATCTTAAGTATCCTAAGATGTGAACAGGGCTTACACGTGAAAAGTCTGATTAAATATAACAAAGAAATGATACCTCCATAATAAGCTAACAGGTAGAGAGGCCCTCGCTCCCCCGCATGCTCCGCCGTGCGCCCACAACTTCAATGAAGAAGAAAATATGCCACCAGTTCAAGAGGCTGTGGATTTAGTTTAGACAAGCTAGTTTAAAGAGCTAAACGAAATATATGTCAGTGAAGTACTTCAGCCCAAGAAACAGGCATAAAATCTGACACCAACTGTCTGTAAGGATTACATATTTCTGTGTAGAGACAGACTGAAATTTAGCATGAGATGCAAACCAGAGAACTGGGATCGATGAACATAATCTACCACAGACCTGGGCATTTTACGGCCCGGGGGCCGTATATGGCCCTTTGATTGGCTCTGACCGGCCCGGGCTGAGCAGCCTGGCGGAGTCCCTCAGCTCGTAATTCAGCGTCCCTCTGCTCGTGCTGCCTGCGAGGCGCCTGCCCATCCCTCTTCACAGCGGGTTGGCACCTCCCGCCTCCAGAACTGTACACAGTTGATCACTTAAGCAGCAGCCGATCGGCCGCTCGGAGGAATGGAGAACGCGCCAGACCTGACAAGCCGATCGGCTGCTGCTTAACTGATCGCCTGTGTACAGTGAGGGAGGCGCCGATCCGCTGCGAAGAGGGACGGAAGGTGCCCAACAGTGAAGAAGAGCCAACCAGGGGAGGAGAAGGAGGTAGACTCCGGGGCCATCTTGCCTGGGTGGAGGGGTGGGAAATACAATTAATACAATACAATTAATATTATGCCTTTTGGGCCGGCCCTCCACAATATTTTTAGTTTCTCATGTGGCCCCATGGAAATAATAATTGCCCACCCCTGATCTACCACTACTAATAATTTTACTGCCAACGCTTAAAAAAAGCTAAAATACTACTTTGTTTTTATATGAAATAAGCGTGAAAAGATTTGCAGAAATCTGCTGAAAGGCTGCAAACTTTTTTCATGTCATTAGTTTTTTCATGTCACTTGTTTTGCAAAATTGCATTGGATTGCATAAGAGGTTTTATGTTTAAGCAAATGTTGCAAAATCAGAAATTGCCACCTCTAACAATGTAATAACTTCCACTTGACTATAGTGAATATTTGTATTGAAAACAATAATAACATTATCATTGCGGCAATCAGTATGAGCAACTTTTGTGACTTTTTTAAATTTGCTTTTAATAAATGACTTTCCCTTTCCCCCAATCTTCCTGCTCCTTTTGTTCCTATTTTGTGCCCCTCAGCAGACATACTAGAGCCCAGAGCCCTGCCTGTCTCCATCTAGGTTGTAGTATAGAATTATGAAAGAATGAGCCAATAAGGTCACAGATTCTGCAGTTAGCAATGCGTTATGTGGTTTTAGTTGGCAGCCTATGAGTATGTGATGGTTGGGGAAGGGAGCATAGACTGATGGTGAGAATCTGCGGTGGGGGGATATAGTTTTGGTTTGGGATGTATCTTTGCACGTGCAATAATACTTCAAATAAAAGTTTGGGTTTGGGGATCCAAACCTGAACCTGGTCCTCACTGAAATCAATGGGGACCCAAAATTTGGGGGGGCAGATTCTGAGGCAGAATTGTGCTATAAAAAAAACTGATGGCAGGTGTGGTGTGGTGGTGGGGGGGGGGGGGGGGCAGTGTGCAGCAGGAAGCCTGCTGTAACTCAACTGAGAACTGAACTGTTTCTGTAGGTGCTCAGCATCCCTTTTAAATGGGCCACAAAAAGATGACTGCTGCTCCCATGAAGGACACTCTTGGTGCCAGCTGGCAGTGCTGCTGCTACGAATGTCCTCACTTATGGGAGTGGCAGCCTTTCCTGCTGCTGCACACTTTAGCTAAAGCAGCCCATCAACCAACTTTTCCATGTTCAAGTCGAACAGCGAGCTCAAACACTGACCGAACTCGCAAAGTTTGGTAGTAACCCGAACTTTGCAATCTTTGTGGTTCTCTTTCGCTCCCAACACTAAGGGGGTTATTTAAGAACGGCTAGCGCCAGGTAGTGCCCCGTAGCGGCAGGCAGCGTCTGGTGAACGCCAGGCACTGTATGCAAAACCACATTTAAGAACGCGAATCTGGTGAGCGCCTCTAACATCGCCATGTAGCGTCACATGTATTAATCCAGACGGCCCAGTGTATAGCGCCGGCGCTCTAGGCGCTATACGCTCTAGACATTTTTAATTTATTTTTTTTGTTTGCTCAAATCATTGTCTCCTGGCTTCAAACAAACACTTTTATATTTTTTTTTGATATTTTTATGCAGAATTGTATCTACAGGTCTGGCACTAAAGTGTTATTGTCCCAGTGTTAAAACAATGTAATTCCATGTGTTTTCACTTTGTTACTGGTGTATATGTGTTCATATTTTTTCTTAAATATGGTGTGGAGTGCCGAGTGCCGGGTGCACTGAGCTGGAGCTACCTCTCAATCGCTGCAGCGTTGTGCTGTTGTTACAGCGAACAATACACATCATATTCATCAATGCCGTCCATGTTACCCGTTTTCAGCGTCTACTAGCGGTCGCTCTAAGCGACGCTCATTTGGCAATAACTGCCGTTAGTAGTGAATGAGCCTCTACGGCTCTGTTCAAACATTTGTGCTTTTTCATCGTTGCACCGCTGTGTTACAACACAGTTACATGGCTTAGAAAACAACAATGCACATAATTCTAGAGTCTATGGCAATGCAATAGCAGCACATGCATAACGCAGTGCACCTGCATTGCACGTGCAGTGCGTTTGTGTTGCCATAGAATTGACCATTTACTTATGAGAAAAATGTTTTTCTTTTCAAAGACACAACACAAATGCATTGCCAATGCATCAAAAGTGCAGCATTTGTTCCAATACAATGCACCTTTGGCATGCTTAAAAACATCTGCTCTTAACACAAAGGAGAGCCTAAAAGTGAGTCATATAACTAAATACTATGAGGCCGATTCATTAATAGCGCCAGGTAGCGACAGATGAGTGCCAGTAGCGTTATTTTCACAGCGCACGCTAGTATTCGCTGTGCTTGGCCGTTGTTCGGCTGTTGACAGCGACTCAGTCGGTGTGCGGTAATGTTGAATACGGGGTTAGGAGTCGCTGTTTGACAGGTTCCGCGCTGTATGGGAGCGCATGACAGCGAATGGCCATAGCGAACGGCTCCCAGCATATTCATTAACAAATCACGCTCAAAAAATTCTCGCGCTGTGAAATGCTTGTTTAAACCCCAGAGCGCTGGCGGCGATGGGTTAAAAGTAGTTTTTTAACCCCCAAACAACCATATTTTTTGAAAAAAAAAACATGTTTTTACAAACATTTTGCAATATGAATACATTAATATCAGACCTGTAATATCAATTCTGCACAATTTTTTTTTTTTTTACCTTAAAAAAAATCTAACATTGCAGAAGTGGTCACAGAATTTTTGCCATTTAAAAAAAAAAAATACATTAATAGCAATTAATTATGAATATTTAAAGATTGTTCCATTGAAATGCATTGGAGAGCGCCAGGTAGCGAGAGGTCATACCTGTCGCTGTTCAAGGTCGCTCGCTGGCGCTGTGGGGTGAGGCTGGAATAATGATGAATGATTCGCTATCTGGCGCTCTGTCAGTCGCTAAGCAGGATCGACTTGATAAATGTGTGATTGTGGTGGGGAGCCGGCGTTCTCGTGGTGGTGAGCGTCATTACCGTTCGCTCACCATTCGCTACCTGGCGCTATCCCTTGTTAAATAAGGGCCTATGTGTTTTTTTATTTTCTCATTACTGATTATTTTCATTACAATATTTTTATGCTTGTCTAAGGTGCTTTTACTAAAATGAATTTGAAGCAGACCTACAGGTTCCTGCAGAAGTTTGACCCAGGGAGGTTTACGTTCCATTGTGAATATAACCTTCTATTACAGATACCACTTAGGCAGTGACTTCCTGTGTTGCGGGGACCAGATGTCCTAGTGCAGGCTGTGGTGACCAACTCCACCTCCATTAGAACTGCTGCAGTTTGTGCTATGGCTATATAGGGGCAGTATAACTAGCTGCAGATCTACAAAAAGGAAGTGAGGGTCTCCCTTTTCTGTTACCATTTGTTGAATGTGGAAAAATATGGTTGTTTGGGGGTTAAAAAACTACTTTTAACCCATCCCCGCCAGCGCTCTGGGGTTTAAACAAGCATTTTACAGCGCGAGAATTTTTTGAGCGTGATTTGTTAATGAATATGCTGGGAGCCGTTCGCTATGGCCATTCACTGTCATGCGCTCCCATACAGCGTGGAACCTGTCAAACAGCGACTCCTAACCCCGTATTCAACATTACCGCACACCGACTGAGTCGCTGTCAACAGCCGAACAACGGCCAAGCACAGCGAATACTAGCGTGCGCTGTGAAAATAACACTACTGGCGCTCATCTGTCGCTACCTGGCGCTATTAATGAATCGTCCTCAAATCCTACACCTTGAATGTGCAAAAATACAATTCTAGGTGGTCCTGCGGTACAGTTTCTCATACTTTTTGTAATTAATCAGTTATTTATTTAAGGGTTGTGGGTTAAGGTGGGAGGGGGTGGTCAGCTCCAGTATTTACAACATGTAACTTACTGTGTGCACATCTTTCTTTTTAAACAATTATATACACATATTAATACAAAGAGCCAAAACCTGGATAATCATTTATTTCACTGCAAAGCAGTGGCTCAAACTGATAGATGTTATTTAAGTTTTCCAAGGCTTGGCTAAAGAATAAAGTGGCCCCAATTTTATACAGCCATTCAAACTCATTATTTATCATGCACCAAAGCAAGCTACCAATGCAGCTGTTTTCTTCATTTTATGCAATACTAAACACATGCTATACACGTGATATCACTCCATACTGAAAGGAAAAGTCTGAAGATATCCAGTGACACATCTATATATCAGCACAATGTTACTCGGCTATTTAAAAGGCTTCATGCCATACTAATTGCATAAAGAGCGCGTGGAATGTGAAAATATGTAGGAGCTGCTCACCACCAGACCTAAAAATCACGCAATGTCTCATTTACCCAAAATAAAAAGGAAAATCAATGGAAATAATTTCATTAAAAGTCTGCAGGTTTACTAAGCCATTAGTTCACTTAAACCCACCAATATGTAGTTGGTTGGGACAAATCCAAACCCAGCTGTTGAAATTAGATTGCCCAGAAAATAAATCTTGTAAATGCTTATGTAAGGTTTATGATTCTATTGTATTTATTTTTTTTTTAAGCAGCAAAAATTGTGATTTACTATACTGTAAAAAATGGTTTCTATATCTAGAAATGTTTTTTTTCCCTTGGCTGTCTGTACCTTAAACAAAAGCCAGGCGTCATAAGCCTAGAACCTAGGAACTTGTACTGGTCTGTATTACTTGCACTAGTCTGTCTCTTTTTTATTCATTTGCTTTTTACATCTAATTGTATTACATTTTTGCGCAGTGTATATGCCAACTATACTAGCTGTATATATGATCTCATGAGCAAAATAGCATCTACCTGCTTACCCATGAGCAGGTGGTTTAGTAAATAGCTCCTCTAAACCCCCCATTTGATGATTGGTGGCGTAAGCTGTTTGAAGGGACTTAACTCCATGCAGATGTGGATATAGCGGAATAGTTTGTGAATGTGGCACTCCTGAAACTTCATGGGAGCGGCCATCTTGCCGACAGACCTACTTACACATGAGCATGAGGTGGGAACTGTGCCAGCAGCAGCCCACACCAAAGAGATAAGTGTCTCAAAAACACGGGGACTCTTGCCTCTCTTTCTAAACACTGAATAAACAGCTGCTGGAGGAATTCTGGATGTGAAAGTGGGTAGCTGTGGTAGCAGTTTAATATGTATCTAAGAGATTTCATCTGTGAGCAGAGCAATGATGAGTCATTACAGCTAATGGCTTTTTACTTCTGGCTAGAAATAAGTGATGATTGCACAAAGATTGGAGGCAATTATGACTGTGGGATTGGATTTTTCAGAAGCGGGGCTCTCATGTGTTTGGTAGGAATGCTGAGACATGTGGTGAGCAATCTATATTTATCTTATTGCTTTATTTTCCTCTATGTAAAATTGTTATTGATGACAATGTGGGGAAGCATTCGTTCTCTACTAGTGTTAGGGCTGATAGGCTTAATATGGATTAGATTATCAAGATAGCACTGGCAGAGCGACACAAATTTATGCATGATTATATGCATTACTGGGTATTACTTGGGTATTAATGTCCATTTAGTTTTTATGAAGATAAGGGGAATATTGCAAGTATATGTTTTTAATCTTGAACAAAATAAACATACATTTTTTGAAAATTGGTTATTGGTTGTTATATTTTGTATTGTAGATTAAATGGGTCTGAGGTTTGGCATGTAGTGTGTGGCAAGATGGCTGCTCCCATGCAGTTCAGGAAGACAGTATCTGCCTGCTATTCCATAAACTCTGCATGGGTTTCTGCATGGGTTCCTCTTAAATAGCTTACTTGACTGATTGCCAGATGGGGGCTATATTTCAGTTTTTTTGCATTTCTTTTCAACGTTTATTCGTTATAAAACACCTTTCTGCTGTCGTGCTCTATGGCTTCTTAACCCGGACCAACAGCCTGGCACAGTTGGAAAAGAAAGGTAGCAGCCATTTTGGAGCTTCCTCTCCCTAACTGAAATACACAGTAACAGGAAGCCCAACAGCACTTCCTCATTGCAGTTGGCCTGCATGAGCGGCCATCTTGTTTTTAAAATTTACCTCGGCGGTGGTTAGTAAAAGGTAAATTAATGTTTATGTGCTGCAATCTAAATTGCCCTGGGGAGGGATGCATATGAGCACTGTTTGTTGCGTTGGTCTATTTTAATACATTTTTGGCTGTTGGTCCGCTTTAAAGCAGACCAAAAGATTCCCTCATCCCGAACTGGGGTGCCCCGCTGTGTGTAACCCCACCATTCACCCAGAATTCTTACCTATCCAACAAGCCCACGGCACATGCTTGGCTGGTGGTGGCATCACTCACATCCTCTTTTGGCTGCAACTGAATGACTATGGTTGGCCGAACACAGCCAAATGATGCGAATGAGGCCTTGCACTGCCAATGTGTGCAGATGGGATTCCGTTCAGCTTCTCCAGCTGCACATTAATATGCATGGCTGAAGAAGCTGATTGGCAAGAGCCGTGCATACAGTGTTGGACCACAGAGAGGTGAGTTTTGCTAGGCAAATGGGGGGGTATCAGACAGCGGGGCATCCCAAATGAAGAGAGTGACGCTGTGATAAATCCCTTGATGCTAAGTGGATTTTAATGGTGCTCATGCTTCGTAAATCAGGCTTTTTTTTCTTCCATTATCAATTATTAGCATCACTGGTGATAGTGTGGGTAGTATAAGGCCTGCATTAAGCAACTGACATATAAAGAAAACGGCTGTGAGCTATTGACATTCTCCAGGCTATGGTAAAACAGCTCAGTAATGATTGGTACAGAAAAAACCTATAGAAACATATCAATGCACAAACATGCCTGCATAGTAAAAGAAATTTACCACTGTTATGCCAATCGAAACAATTTTACATGAATCTGTAAAATGCATTATGAATGATTTGTATTAGACATTAAGAAAAAAAATCAAAAACATAAACTCATTTTATTATATTCCATCTTATCTTTGCTAACAGAGATAGAAAAGGCTTAGTCATCTAAACAGCCACAGCATTAGTAATGATAAAAAGACTACAAAATATGACTCTATTAAGTTTTATACTACTTTAACAACAGCGGGGTTATCAACAGTTTATAAGAGTCTAGCTTCCAATGTGCTTACTATCTAATGTATGCAGTACTACTGAAATCAAAAACGTGAAATGAAAGTGATTGTCCAGACAAAAAAAAACAAAAATCTATACTTACCATTTGTCCCCCACAACTCCTCGTGGATGCCCCTGGGGCAGGGAACAGGGAGTCGAAATCCTGGATTTGTTTTGCTTTAAAATATTAACTTGCATTGGTGCACTAGGGGGTTTATTTAAGAAACACATAGTCCCATGTAGTGCCAGATGAGTGTCAGGTGAATGTCAGGTCCCAGTGGAAACAATGTATTTTTCAAAGTCAAGTCAAATAGCCAGAGTGCCTGTGATAGTGCCAGGGAGTGTCCCATCTATCAACAGCTGACGCGGAGTTCCCTACAGCACCAGACCAGGTGCTTATCCTGCATGGTGTGGCCTTATCCCATACATTTCAATAGGCTGGGATGGTTATAGTTAATTTACCATTAAGTTTTTCAAAAATGTTTCTTTGGTCTGGTGCCATGTGCCATGGAATCCCTGGACTGTTTGGGACTGTTTTTTGCATTTTAGGCACTTTTGTGTTGCGCTTCAAACTTGTGATTTGGGCCGTGAAAAAGGTGTGTCATGTCTTTCAAGTGTCCCCTTTGCTTTTCCGTTGAAAAAATAAAATCCCTGACCCTAAAAAAAAACTGTGATTACAACAGGTTGTCACCCTGTAATCCCCTTTACACAGCGACGGTGCCTTCAATACTGAAGTTTATTGAATTGAGGCCCACATGTTTCACAGAAACTCTGTTGAAGGACAAGCCTTGTCAGACTTTACCATATTCAGAGCAGACCGTGATCCTACTTCTACAGGAAAGGCAGAGGGAGGAGCAATTCACTTCTATATAAAGTACTGCTCTGCTAATCTGCAAGGCCTTTTTATTCCCCAAGGGAATTTTTCCATTATTTTGGTGAGTGTCTATATCTCCTCAATGAAGCTACTATGAAAACTCTACCTTCCCTGAAGCTATCTAAAGATGGGAAAAGAGTTTTCCAAGTGCAACAACTGATAAGGGACTAGATTTGGTGCTTCCAAAATTCAGATAACATGTCATCTGCTCCACAAGAGGCCAAAATACTCCCATTGCTACACTGTTTTAGAAGCAGCCTACAGGTAATTTCCAAAAGTTGCAATAGGGGCCGCTGATCAGACAGAATAATCTATCTGATTCCATCATACAAGAAGAAACGGAAAGCAGTGACCCTAAAAATAAAATGAGTAAGAAACTCTTCAAAGGAGCAACCCTGTCCTCTTCCTTCACCAATTGGTTTGGAAGTGCCTCTTTCAGAGAAAAGTTTCTGAAGAGCGATTAAAACATCTGCTTCCATCAATCAGAAAAAGCTTTACAGTAGCATGATAAAACCTTGCGCTAAATGGATAATTATGATCCCTCACACCGTGGAAATAATCTCTTCTCCAGTCACTCCCTTCCAGATGTCACCTCAGAATCCCAGGCCGCAAAACTAGTCAGTTCCATAACAGTTTTTTACTTATAGCCATTGAAGCCATATAAGAGCCATTGCTCTAAAAATCACTGTGTGTGTGTTTTTGTCCCCTTCCTACCACCCATTAGTCTCAAGCCAAAATGATTTCCTATCATGTTGCAATGACGTACTTGGTAAATGCAAATGATTTTGTAATACATGTAACACTAATTCATGAATAAAAGAGGATAAAGGTAATACAATACCTGGTTGAGGAGTTATGCTATGTAGTAGGAAGGAGTCAAATAAATATTATTCTCTTGAATATATTCACTGAAAAGGAACCTTCTAAGGCATATTTTGGCAAGCAATAGGAAGGTTACCCCAGCTTAATAGAAGAGACAAATCCCATAATGGAATGGCTACAGAATAGTGAGGGCATTTAGAAGGATGCAGGAAAGCAGACCATCGTTCTTCCAGGGCTAACCCCAGAACATGGGCTGTGTACAGTGAACATGACCTCCCCTTGTTTGCGCCACAGTGGCAATGTTAATGAATATAACTACCCATGTGCCCCTGTAACCATCTAATATGGCCTGCAATCTCACTGAAAACACTGGAATGAAGGGCTGGGAGGAAGTGAAGGTGGAGTGCAACGTAGATAGGAGCATTGTGTAAGCACACTGCTGTAGGACTGGGGGAGGGATAGAACTGGCACATAAAGGGTGCTAATTAGAGTCTTAGTGAGGATGGGAGATTGCAACGGGAATGATGAAAGAGGAGCATAATGGCAAATAGAGGTAGCAGCTGTGGCTTGAAGCACATTGATGGGCGGCATCCCAAAGTTACACCACCATCTTGGGCAAAATATTAGCGGACCAAAACCCACCGAGCTTGTGAAAAAAATTTGTCCAAAGTCCCTGCCAATAATTCCTTCTTAGGGTGTAGACTTAGCCATAGATATTTTTGCCTACAGAATCTGCAATCTGTTGCCATTGGCAATGTACACCAGGTCTGTACACCAATAAGAGGCATGTGAGTCCTGTATACACAGAACACTACTGCTGGGCATATGTAAGGTTGAGTGAGCTCCCCGACTCCAGCAGCATCCATATAACAGCAGTGTTTTGTGTGTAGAGGCCTCAATTCTCTCTGTTTGGTGTACAGACTTTGTGTACGTTGCCAATGGCAACATATTGCAGGTCGTGAAAACTGCTTCCATAAAACACACATAGGAATATAGAAAATAATAAAAATACACCATATCAGCTCAGCATCATTTCAAAAATTCCATTGAAAATGGACAGTATGGGACCCATACTGTATATACAAAAGAATAAGGAAATCAGCATGTGCATTGGCAGCCTGTGGGGAATGTTGCATCAACAAGGTGATTGTCTGGTGTGTTGTAAGGAGTTAAAAATTATCTTTATCCCCCTGTTTTGGACATGTTTTGGCATTTTAAACTAGACCAAAACCCAGGATTTTGACTATCCTGGGTTTTGGTTCTTGTCCCCAGGGCACCTGGTCGGGGGTGTCCCGCTGTGTGAAATGCCCCAGGTCACCCAAACTAACTCATGTTTCCCCAGTCCTGCAGTGCATGTGCATCCTCTCGTCCAATCAGCATACTCAGATCCGCTCCCGCCCCTTCGTCTAAGCCTTCGTCTTTGTCTAAGGGAGCATTTTTTTGGTTGTTTTAGAGGTTTTTTCTATTTCACTATGACAGTTAGGGGGTTAATAGAGTTTGTGTGATAATAGTACATGGGAGTTTGCCAGATGTGAGTTTTGGAGAGACTGTCAGAGCTTCATCCTGCGCTCAATAAAGTTAAATAAAAAACATTTTTATTCTATTGAAAAATCAAAATTCCCTGCACATGAGCATGAGATGGGATAGCACTACAGGTGAGATGCAAAATATTTTTAACCGGTTAGACGGTTTAATTAGAAGTTACAGCACAGCGTATGGGAAATCCAAACACAATAAACACAAAATGCGCCTCTCCAGATACGTTTTAATATCCCATAAGCTGCTGTTATTTCCAAAAATATTGATTATTTTTTAATGGGGTAGGTACACTGCGTCTTCTTCTGCCAGGCAGTGCCACATCAGTGCAAGTTAGAGTGGTGCAAAATATCATTTTTAGATTTTTTTCACACTTGCGCACGTTGCTGCAAGAAACACATTTACTAAAACAATAAAGGTGCAGCAACATGCTGAAAACATTCTAAATCATATTTTGCACTTCTCTAATTTTCACTGAAATGGCATTGTCTGGTAGAAGTGCTTGGCAAATCAGGCCAAGGAAGGTAGAAGGGTCCGCACTGCTTGTCATAAAACAGCCTTTATTAGAAATATTAAAATCATCTCCAATAGAAAAACAACCTCTAAAATCAATAATCACCAGAGACCCGATAGCAGCAAATAGGGAATCCTCTGACGAATAAATACTGCATCCCCAAAAGAAAGACAGTATAAATAGAAAGAAACATACCCACGTTGTACTTGTGATTGCCCTGCACCATCTGAGCCCGGAAGGTTACGTTTAGGGATGAGCGAATCGATCCGGACGAACCCGGATTCGATCCGAATTTCAGGAAAAATTCGATTCGGATCGAATCCGAATTTCCCCGCGATTCGATCACTCGAAGTTTTCCTTTAACATCCATTCATTTACATTACAGGCATTCTAAGATGGCGGGCGGGACATGTCTGGACATGTATCCCGCGCCAGTGCAAGCTGGGGCAGTCACATGCAGCCTATCAGCAGCCAGCAAGCCCGGTGACGTCACACAGCGGTATTTAACGGCGGCCATCTTGCTTTTCCTCATTTCTCTATTGCATTCGTGACAGACAGACAGAACGCTGTGTAGCTGAGGCAGTTAGACAGGCTGGAGACAGGGACAGACAGGGACAGGCTGGAGACAGGCAGGAGACAGGCAGGAGACAGACAGGAGACAGACAGAAAGCCAGGGAAAGGTAGGAAAAACGGAGCTGGCTGACAGGGAGATTTTTTTTTTTCATCCAGCCTTTGTTAGCGTTTTCAGGCTGCTTATAGTAACTAACTGTGCATATATACTGAACTGATCTTAAGTCTGCTGTGAGGCATCCCATTCTGTGACTAAAGCAGCCTCTGTTTAAGACCATATAAGCATTTGCTCTTATCATATTTGAAATTAGCCTGATAAAGACACTTTTGCTGGCCAAAGCACTACTGTACCCTGCCAGCTCGATTCCTGCCCGGGGCATCCCATTCTGTGACTAAAGCAGCCTCTGTTTAAGACCATATAAGCATTTGCTCTTATCATATTTGAAATTAGGCCTGATAAAGACACTTTTGCTGGCCAAAGCACTACTGTACCCTGCCAGCTCGATTCCTGCCCGGGGCATCCCATTCTGTGACTAAAGCAGCCTCTGTTTAAGACCATATAAGCATTTGCTCTTATCATATTTGAAATTAGCCTGATAAAGACACTTTTGCTGGCCAAAGCACTACTGTACCCTGCCAGCTCGATTCCTGCCCGGGGCATCCCATTCTGTGACTAAAGCAGCCTCTGTTTAAGACCATATAAGCATTTGCTCTTATCATATTTGAAATTAGGCCTGATAAAGACACTTTTGCTGGCCAAAGCACTACTGTACCCTGCCAGCTCGATTCCTGCCCGGGGCATCCCATTCTGTGACTACAGCAGCCTCTGTTTAAGACCATATAAGCATTTGCTCTTATCATATTTGAAATTAGCCTGATAAAGACACTTTTGCTGGCCAAAGCACTACTGTACCCTGCCAGCTCGATTCCTGCCCGGGGCATCCCATTCTGTGACTAAAGCAGCCTCTGTTTAAGACCATATAAGCATTTGCTCTTATCATATTTGAAATTAGCCTGATAAAGACACTTTTGCTGGCCAAAGCACTACTGTACCCTGCCAGCTCGATTCCTGCCCGGGGCATCCCATTCTGTGACTAAAGCAGCCTCTGTTTAAGACCATATAAGCATTTGCTCTTATCATATTTGAAATTAGGCCTGATAAAGACACTTTTGCTGGCCAAAGCACTACTGTACCCTGCCAGCTCGATTCCTGCCCGGGGCATCCCATTCTGTGACTAAAGCAGCCTCTGTTTAAGACCATATAAGCATTTGCTCTTATCATATTTGAAATTAGCCTGATAAAGACACTTTTGCTGGCCAAAGCACTACTGTACCCTGCCAGCTCGATTCCTGCCCGGGGCATCCCATTCTGTGACTACAGCAGCCTCTGTTTAAGACCATATAAGCATTTGCTCTTATCATATTTGAAATTAGCCTGATAAAGACACTTTTGCTGGCCAAAGCACTACTGTACCCTGCCAGCTCGATTCCTGCCCGGGGCATCCCATTCTGTGACTAAAGCAGCCTCTGTTTAAGACCATATAAGCATTTGCTCTTATCATATTTGAAATTAGGCCTGATAAAGACACTTTTGCTGGCCAAAGCACTACTGTACCCTGCCAGCTCGATTCCTGCCCGGGGCATCCCATTCTGTGACTAAAGCAGCCTCTGTTTAAGACCATATAAGCATTTGCTCTTATCATATTTGAAATTAGGCCTGATAAAGACACTTTTGCTGGCCAAAGCACTACTGTACCCTGCCAGCTCGATTCCTGCCCGGGGCATCCCATTCTGTGACTACAGCAGCCTCTGTTTAAGACCATATAAGCATTTGCTCTTATCATATTTGAAATTAGGCCTGATAAAGACACTTTTGCTGGCCAAAGCACTACTGTACCCTGCCAGCTCGATTCCTGCCCGGGGCATCCCATTCTGTGACTAAAGCAGCCTCTGTTTAAGACCATATAAGCATTTGCTCTTATCATATTTGAAATTAGGCCTGATAAAGACACTTTTGCTGGCCAAAGCACTACTGTACCCTGCCAGCTCGATTCCTGCCCGGGGCATCCCATTCTGTGACTAAAGCAGCCTCTGTTTAAGACCATATAAGCATTTGCTCTTATCATATTTGAAATTAGGCCTGATAAAGACACTTTTGCTGGCCAAAGCACTACTGTACCCTGCCAGCTCGATTCCTGCCCGGGGCATCCCATTCTGTGACTAAAGCAGCCTCTGTTTAAGACCATATAAGCATTTGCTCTTATCATATTTGAAATTAGCCTGATAAAGACACTTTTGCTGGCCAAAGCACTACTGTACCCTGCCAGCTCGATTCCTGCCCGGGGCATCCCATTCTGTGACTACAGCAGCCTCTGTTTAAGACCATATAAGCATTTGCTCTTATCATATTTGAAATTAGCCTGATAAAGACACTTTTGCTGGCCAAAGCACTACTGTACCCTGCCAGCTCGATTCCTGCCCGGGGCATCCCATTCTGTGACTAAAGCAGCCTCTGTTTAAGACCATATAAGCATTTGCTCTTATCATATTTGAAATTAGGCCTGATAAAGACACTTTTGCTGGCCAAAGCACTACTGTACCCTGCCAGCTCGATTCCTGCCCGGGGCATCCCATTCTGTGACTAAAGCAGCCTCTGTTTAAGACCATATAAGCATTTGCTCTTATCATATTTGAAATTAGGCCTGATAAAGACACTTTTGCTGGCCAAAGCACTACTGTACCCTGCCAGCTCGATTCCTGCCCGGGGCATCCCATTCTGTGACTAAAGCAGCCTCTGTTTAAGACCATATAAGCATTTGCTCTTATCATATTTGAAATTAGCCTGATAAAGACACTTTTGCTGGCCAAAGCACTACTGTACCCTGCCAGCTCGATTCCTGCCCGGGGCATCCCATTCTGTGACTACAGCAGCCTCTGTTTAAGACCATATAAGCATTTGCTCTTATCATATTTGAAATTAGCCTGATAAAGACACTTTTGCTGGCCAAAGCACTACTGTACCCTGCCAGCTCGATTCCTGCCCGGGGCATCCCATTCTGTGACTAAAGCAGCCTCTGTTTAAGACCATATAAGCATTTGCTCTTATCATATTTGAAATTAGGCCTGATAAAGACACTTTTGCTGGCCAAAGCACTACTGTACCCTGCCAGCTCGATTCCTGCCCGGGGCATCCCATTCTGTGACTAAAGCAGCCTCTGTTTAAGACCATATAAGCATTTGCTCTTATCATATTTGAAATTAGGCCTGATAAAGACACTTTTGCTGGCCAAAGCACTACTGTACCCTGCCAGCTCGATTCCTGCCCGGGGCATCCCATTCTGTGACTACAGCAGCCTCTGTTTAAGACCATATAAGCATTTGCTCTTATCATATTTGAAATTAGCCTGATAAAGACACTTTTGCTGGCCAAAGCACTACTGTACCCTGCCAGCTCGATTCCTGCCCGGGGCATCCCATTCTGTGACTAAAGCAGCCTCTGTTTAAGACCATATAAGCATTTGCTCTTATCATATTTGAAATTAGCCTGATAAAGACACTTTTGCTGGCCAAAGCACTACTGTACCCTGCCAGCTCGATTCCTGCCCGGGGCATCCCATTCTGTGACTAAAGCAGCCTCTGTTTAAGACCATATAAGCATTTGCTCTTATCATATTTGAAATTAGCCTGATAAAGACACTTTTGCTGGCCAAAGCACTACTGTACCCTGCCAGCTCGATTCCTGCCCGGGGCATCCCATTCTGTGACTAAAGCAGCCTCTGTTTAAGACCATATAAGCATTTGCTCTTATCATATTTGAAATTAGGCCTGATAAAGACACTTTTGCTGGCCAAAGCACTACTGTACCCTGCCAGCTCGATTCCTGCCCGGGGCATCCCATTCTGTGACTAAAGCAGCCTCTGTTTAAGACCATATAAGCATTTGCTCTTATCATATTTGAAATTAGGCCTGATAAAGACACTTTTGCTGGCCAAAGCACTACTGTACCCTGCCAGCTCGATTCCTGCCCGGGGCATCCCATTCTGTGACTACAGCAGCCTCTGTTTAAGACCATATAAGCATTTGCTCTTATCATATTTGAAATTAGCCTGATAAAGACACTTTTGCTGGCCAAAGCACTACTGTACCCTGCCAGCTCGATTCCTGCCCGGGGCATCCCATTCTGTGACTAAAGCAGCCTCTGTTTAAGACCATATAAGCATTTGCTCTTATCATATTTGAAATTAGGCCTGATAAAGACACTTTTGCTGGCCAAAGCACTACTGTACCCTGCCAGCTCGATTCCTGCCCGGGGCATCCCATTCTGTGACTACAGCAGCCTCTGTTTAAGACCATATAAGCATTTGCTCTTATCATATTTGAAATTAGGCCTGATAAAGACACTTTTGCTGGCCAAAGCACTACTGTACCCTGCCAGCTCGATTCCTGCCCGGGGCATCCCATTCTGTGACTAAAGCAGCCTCTGTTTAAGACCATATAAGCATTTGCTCTTATCATATTTGAAATTAGGCCTGATAAAGACACTTTTGCTGGCCAAAGCACTACTGTACCCTGCCAGCTCGATTCCTGCCCGGGGCATCCCATTCTGTGACTAAAGCAGCCTCTGTTTAAGACCATATAAGCATTTGCTCTTATCATATTTGAAATTAGCCTGATAAAGACACTTTTGCTGGCCAAAGCACTACTGTACCCTGCCAGCTCGATTCCTGCCCGGGGCATCCCATTCTGTGACTAAAGCAGCCTCTGTTTAAGACCATATAAGCATTTGCTGTTATCATATTTGAAATTAGCCTGATAAAGACACTTTTGCTGGCCAAAGCACTACTGTACCCTGCCAGCTCGATTTCTGCCCGGGGCATCCCATTCTGTGACTAAAGCAGCCTCTGTTTAAGACCATATAAGCATTTGCTGTTATCATATTTGAAATTAGCCTGATAAAGACACTTTTGCTGGCCAAAGCACTACTGTACCCTGCCAGCTCGATTCCTGCCCGGGGCATCCCATTCTGTGACTAAAGCAGCCTCTGTTTAAGACCATATAAGCATTTGCTCTTATCATATTTGAAATTAGCCTGATAAAGACACTTTTGCTGGCCAAAGCACTACTGTACCCTGCCAGCTCGATTCCTGCCCGGGGCATCCCATTCTGTGACTAAAGCAGCCTCTGTTTAAGACCATATAAGCATTTGCTGTTATCATATTTGAAATTAGCCTGATAAAGACACTTTTGCTGGCCAAAGCACTACTGTACCCTGCCAGCTCGATTCCTGCCCGGGGCATCCCATTCTGTGACTAAAGCAGCCTCTGTTTAAGACCATATAAGCATTTGCTCTTATCATATTTGAAATTAGGCCTGATAAAGACACTTTTGCTGGCCAAAGCACTACTGTACCCTGCCAGCTCGATTCCTGCCCGGGGCATCCCATTCTGTGACTAAAGCAGCCTCTGTTTAAGACCATATAAGCATTTGCTCTTATCATATTTGAAATTAGCCTGATAAAGACACTTTTGCTGGCCAAAGCACTACTGTACCCTGCCAGCTCGATTCCTGCCCGGGGCATCCCATTCTGTGACTAAAGCAGCCTCTGTTTAAGACCATATAAGCATTTGCTGTTATCATATTTGAAATTAGCCTGATAAAGACACTTTTGCTGGCCAAAGCACTACTGTACCCTGCCAGCTCGATTCCTGCCCGGGGCATCCCATTCTGTGACTAAAGCAGCCTCTGTTTAAGACCATATAAGCATTTGCTGTTATCATATTTGAAATTAGCCTGATAAAGACACTTTTGCTGGCCAAAGCACTACTGTACCCTGCCAGCTCGATTCCTGCCCGGGGCATCCCATTCTGTGACTAAAGCAGCCTCTGTTTAAGACCATATAAGCATTTGCTCTTATCATATTTGAAATTAGCCTGATAAAGACACTTTTGCTGGCCAAAGCACTACTGGACCCTGCCAGGTCCATTCCTGCCCAGGGCATCCCATTCTGTGACTAAAGCAGCCTCTGTTTAAGACCATATAAGCATTTGCTCTTATTATATTTATATTATAAGACACTTTTGCTGGGCATAGGCTTACTGCTGCCTGCCAGGTGCACTTCTGTTGAGGCATCCCATTCTGTAACATAGCATACCCCTCTTTATTTACACTAAGCAGCTCTCTTATTTACACTAAGCAGGCCTGTTGGAGGCTGAGTGTTACTGCTCACTTTTGGTGTGCATTATATTCTGTTTCATATAGACCCACCGCTGCCCGGGGTTTTTTTAAATATCACCTACTACCACGCCAGTTAGACTATGTCGGGCAGACAAGTGCCTGGAAGTGAAAAGAGGAGTGGCAGAGGCCAAGATTCCGCAGGCAGAGCTCGCATCAGACTGGGGGCCAGTAGCAGCAGGAGTCACGCTGAGAGACCTAATCTGCCAGTATCTGCTAGCGGTCGGGTCTCCACCAGTAACGCATCTGCCGTGGTAGATTGGTTGACGCGCTCATCAACAACATCATCACAACTTACGTCTGAGACCCCCAGTCTAGGGTCGGTAGGTTCCTCTGACACAACCCTGAGTTGGCATGCCCCGAGAGCAGTCCCTGTCCTCCCATTGCCTCTGGCCTACGCCGTTCCCTCCCCCAGCGACGTATCCTATGCTTTGGGTTCAGCTCCACTCTTTAGTGAGGAGGACCATCAGATAGAGGACAGTCAGCAGCTACTGCCCAGCCAAGAAATGGAGGTGGCTTCTTTAGCTAGGCAGACAAATAGTGATGTGGACAGTGTCGTGGGTGCTGCGAGCGTTCCAGCTCCTGCGCCAGACACTGTTGACGAATCCACGAACATCAGTGACGTACAGCCACAACCCGGTGATGATGATGATGATGACGATGAAGCCGATCGCACTTGGGAGCCGGGTGAGGAAGGGGCTTCATCGTCATCATCAGGAGAAGAGGGGTGCAGGTTGCCCCGGAGTCAGCAGCTGAGGCAGCAAGGTGGTAGCAGTCAGCATGGGGGCACAATTCCAAAGGCTGGAGCCGGCCGGGGCCGGGGCCGGGGTAGAGCACCTGCTGTGCGGCAGTCTACCTTATCGGGAGGTAGTGGAGCAGGGGTTCCTGGAGTTGGCAACAGCAGCAGTGAATCAGTGAGGCCAGGGGGTGGGAAAAGTAGCTACTCGGCAGTGTGGCAGTTTTTCCTGAGGCATCCGCAGGAGGGTAACATGGCCACATGCAAGATATGTAGGCAAAAGGTGAAGCGTGGCCAGGGTCCAAATGTTGGCACCACGGCCCTGCGTCAACATATGATGCGTCACCATAAAACGACCTGGGAGAACCGAGGCTCCCAAGGGGTGGTCCAGTCTGCTTCCTCACCAAGTGAGCTCCCAATTTCTGCCAGCCAAGGCTCCAGCACCTCAGCCGAAGGCAGCTGTGCGTCATACCCATCCTCTGTCGCTCCTGCTCCTCCTCCTCCAAGTCATGCATCCCGCCAGCAATCCATCAGCGAAGCCATGTCCAAGAGACAGCAGTATGCGCCCACTCATCCTACGGCGCAGAAGCTGAATGTGCTCCTGTCCAAGTTGCTGGTGCTGCAGTCGCTCCCTTTTCAGGTGGTGGAATCTGCACCTTTCAGAGAACTGATGGCTTGTGCCGAGCCGAGGTGGAGAGTCCCAAGCCGTCATTTCTTTGCCAAGAAGGCAGTACCAGCGCTGCACACTTTTGTTGAACAGAAGGTGGGCCAGTCCTTGAGCCTGTCGGTGTGTAGCAAAATACATGGCAGCGCCGACATCTGGAGCTGTAACTACGGTCAGGGGCAGTACATGTCGTTTACGGCCCACTGGGTGAATGTGGTCCCTTTGCAGCAGCAACTTGGACAGGTCACGCCGCTTCGGCCTCCGCGCTCTCTGCCCATTGGGCCTGTGACACCGTGCGACTCGGCCTCCTCATCCTCCGCCATCTCCTCACCCTCCACTGTAGGCTCAAGTCTCAGTGCCCCTCCAGTCTACCATGTGTGCAGGGCACGGAGGTGTCACGCAGTGCTTCACATGGTTTGTCTTGGCGAACGGAGTCACACAGGGGAGGAACTGCTTAAATGTATTCATCAGGAAATCCAAACATGGCTTACTCCGAGAAAACTTAAAATGGGAATCATGGTTACCGACAATGGGAAGAACATTTTGTCTGCGCTGCGCCAAGGAAGCCTGACCCATGCCCCCTGCATGGCTCACGTCTTCAATCTGGTTGTCAAGCGGTTTCTGAAGTGTTCCCCCCATCTGCAGGACATCCTAACAACTTCACGGAAACTTTGCATGCACTTCAGCCACTCCTACACCGCCAAACACACCCTTCTTGAGCTACAGCGTCAGAATGGTATCCCCCAACATAGTCTGATTTGCGATGTTTCCACCCGTTGGAATTCCACCCTTCACATGTTGGACCGATTATATGAACAGAGAAAAGCCATCACGGATTTCCTGATGATCCAAGCAGATAGGGGGACTCCCCTGTGTAACTTCAATGTCAACCAGTGGCAGCTCATACGTGACACCTGCCGTTTGCTCAGGCCCTTTGAGGAAGCCACTTTATTTGTCAGTCGGCAGGATTACGGGATGAACGACGTGATTCCACTGCTTCATGTACTACAGCACATGTTGGAAACCATGGCTGGTCAGGGCACTGGAGACATGGCGTTTACATCTTACGGCCACATGAACCCCCTTGGAGCTGAACTGGAGGAGGAGGAGGAGGAAGAGGAGGAGGAGGAGTTGCCCAGCGAAACACAGTTTAGGCTTGGCGAAATGGCTGGTTTATCTAGTCAGCGGACAGGAGAGGAGGAGCAGGAGCAGCCAGAGGAGCTAGAGGTTTTTGAGGAAGGAGAGACAGAGGACCCGGGCACACCGTGGCAGTATGCAGTGGAGATGGAGACAGGTAGTCCATCCGAGTCACTTGCGCAAATGGCACGAAGCATGCTCACGTGCTTGCGTAGTGACCCCAGAATTGTTTCCATCTGTCGGCGGGATGACTTCTGGCTGTCCACCTTATTGGACCCTCGCTTCCGGCACAAAATGGGGGCATTTTTTAAACCCACCGAGAGGGAGGACAAACTCAACTACTACAAAGACATTCTACGTAGGCAGTTGGCCGATGCCTATCTGCGCCATGGTCCATACTCTCGCAGGTCTGACTCGAGGGGACCTCTGCGCTCACCTTCCACTGCCATGGCCGCTGGGGGGGTTGGCAGCAGCAGCAGCAGAAGCTCCATCAGCAGCAGCAGCCTCAGTCTTCAGTCGCTAATGAGTAGCTTTCTATACCCGCATAGTGAGGCTACTCATGAGCAGCAGGAAGACCTGGAGCAGGACCTGAACCAGCAGGTCATGTCATACTTTGACATGACCATGCCAACACACCTTGAGGATCCGCTGGACTTCTGGGCAGCCAAACTTGATTTGTGGCCGCAACTAGCAGAGTTTGCCCTGGAAAAGCTGTCCTGCCCGGCAAGTAGCGTGCCATCTGAGCGGGTGTTTAGTGCGGCGGGGGCCATAGTTACGGCGAGGAGAACTCGTCTGTCAACTAAAAATGTGGAGAGACTCACCTTTGTCAAAATGAATCAGGGATGGATCAGCCAGGATTTCCACCCACCAATGCCTGATGCATGCGACTAGATTCAGCATGGTGCCACGTTTTACACTTTCCAAATGGTGCAAAACATATTTATGTCTTTAGGCCATTTTTTGGGCTCCTGCTGCTGCTACTGTCAACTCCTGCCAACTCCAGGGTGTGATTCATCCAATTTTTGGGCTCCTGAAGCCAACTCCAGTGTATATTTGGGCTCCTGCTGCTGCTGCTGCCAACTTCTGCCAACTCCAGGGTGTGATTCATCCAATTTTTGGGCTCCTGAAGCCAACTCCAGTGTATATTTGGGCTCCTGCTGCTGCTACTGTCAACTCCTGCCAACTCCAGGCTGTGATTCATCCAATTTTTGGGCTCCTGAAGCCAACTCCAGTGTATATTTGGGCTCCTGCTGCTGCTGCTGTCAACTCCTGCCAACTCCAGGGTGTGATTCATCCAATTTTTGGGCTCCTGAAGCCAACTCCAGTGTATATTTGGGCTCCTGCTGCTGCTGCTGCCAACTTCTGCCAACTCCAGGGTGTGATTCATCCAATTTTTGGGCTCCTGAAGCCAACTCCAGTGTATATTTGGGCTCCTGCTGCTGCTGCTGTCAACTCCTGCCAACTCCAGGGTGTGATTCATCCAATTTTTGGGCTCCTGAAGCCAACTCCAGTGTATATTTGGGCTCCTGCTGCTGCTGCTGCCAACTTCTGCCAACTCCAGGGTGTGATTCATCCAATTTTTGGGCTCCTGAAGCCAACTCCAGTGTATATTTGGGCTCCTGCTGCTGCTGCTGCCAACTCCTGCCAACTCCAGGGTGTGATTCATCCAATTTTTGGGCTCCTGAGGCCAACTCCAGTGTATATTTGGGCTCCTGCTGCTGCTACTGTCAACTCCTGCCAACTCCAGGCTGTGATTCATCCAATTTTTGGGCTCCTGAAGCCAACTCCAGTGTATATTTGGGCTCCTGCTGCTGCTACTGTCAACTCCTGCCAACTCCAGGGTGTGATTCATCCAATTTTTGGGCTCCTGAAGCCAACTCCAGTGTATATTTGGGCTCCTGCTGCTGCTGCTGCCAACTTCTGCCAACTCCAGGGTGTGATTCATCCAATTTTTGGGCTCCTGAAGCCAACTCCAGTGTATATTTGGGCTCCTGCTGCTGCTGCTGCCAACTTCTGCCAACTCCAGGGTGTGATTCATCCAATTTTTGGGCTCCTGAAGCCAACTCCAGTGTATATTTGGGCTCCTGCTGCTGCTGCTGCCAACTTCTGCCAACTCCAGGGTGTGATTCATCCAATTTTTGGGCTCCTGAAGCCAACTCCAGTGTATATTTGGGCTCCTGCTGCTGCTGCTGTCAACTCCTGCCAACTCCAGGGTGTGATTCATCCAATTTTTGGGCTCCTGAAGCCAACTCCAGTGTATATTTGGGCTCCTGCTGCTGCTGCTGTCAACTCCTGCCAACTCCAGGGTGTGATTCATCCAATTTTTGGGCTCCTGAAGCCAACTCCAGTGTATATTTGGGCTCCTGCTGCTGCTGCTGCCAACTTCTGCCAACTCCAGGGTGTGATTCATCCAATTTTTGGGCTCCTGAAGCCAACTCCAGTGTATATTTGGGCTCCTGCTGCTGCTGCTGCCAACTCCTGCCAACTCCAGGGTGTGATTCATCCAATTTTTGGGCTCCTGAGGCCAACTCCAGTGTATATTTGGGCTCCTGCTGCTGCTACTGTCAACTCCTGCCAACTCCAGGCTGTGATTCATCCAATTTTTGGGCTCCTGAAGCCAACTCCAGTGTATATTTGGGCTCCTGCTGCTGCTACTGTCAACTCCTGCCAACTCCAGGGTGTGATTCATCCAATTTTTGGGCTCCTGAAGCCAACTCCAGTGTATATTTGGGCTCCTGCTGCTGCTACTGTCAACTCCTGCCAACTCCAGGGTGTGATTCATCCAATTTTTGGGCTCCTGAAGCCAACTCCAGTGTATATTTGGGCTCCTGCTGCTGCTGCTGCCAACTTCTGCCAACTCCAGGGTGTGATTCATCCAATTTTTGGGCTCCTGAAGCCAACTCCAGTGTATATTTGGGCTCCTGCTGCTGCTGCTGCCAACTTCTGCCAACTCCAGGGTGTGATTCATCCAATTTTTGGGCTCCTGAAGCCAACTCCAGTGTATATTTGGGCTCCTGCTGCTGCTACTGTCAACTCCTGCCAACTCCAGGGTGTGATTCATCCAATTTTTGGGCTCCTGAAGCCAACTCCAGTGTATATTTGGGCTCCTGCTGCTGCTGCTGTCAACTCCTGCCAACTCCAGGGTGTGATTCATCCAATTTTTGGGCTCCTGAAGCCAACTCCAGTGTATATTTGGGCTCCTGCTGCTGCTGCTGTCAACTCCTGCCAACTCCAGGGTGTGATTCATCCAATTTTTGGGCTCCTGAAGCCAACTCCAGTGTATATTTGGGCTCCTGCTGCTGCTGCTGCCAACTTCTGCCAACTCCAGGGTGTGATTCATCCAATTTTTGGGCTCCTGAAGCCAACTCCAGTGTATATTTGGGCTCCTGCTGCTGCTGCTGCCAACTCCTGCCAACTCCAGGGTGTGATTCATCCAATTTTTGGGCTCCTGAGGCCAACTCCAGTGTATATTTGGGCTCCTGCTGCTGCTACTGTCAACTCCTGCCAACTCCAGGCTGTGATTCATCCAATTTTTGGGCTCCTGAAGCCAACTCCAGTGTATATTTGGGCTCCTGCTGCTGCTACTGTCAACTCCTGCCAACTCCAGGGTGTGATTCATCCAATTTTTGGGCTCCTGAAGCCAACTCCAGTGTATATTTGGGCTCCTGCTGCTGCTGCTGCCAACTTCTGCCAACTCCAGGGTGTGATTCATCCAATTTTTGGGCTCCTGAAGCCAACTCCAGTGTATATTTGGGCTCCTGCTGCTGCTGCTGCCAACTTCTGCCAACTCCAGGGTGTGATTCATCCAATTTTTGGGCTCCTGAAGCCAACTCCAGTGTATATTTGGGCTCCTGCTGCTGCTGCTGCCAACTTCTGCCAACTCCAGGGTGTGATTCATCCAATTTTTGGGCTCCTGAAGCCAACTCCAGTGTATATTTGGGCTCCTGCTGCTGCTGCTGCCAACTTCTGCCAACTCCAGGGTGTGATTCATCCAATTTTTGGGCTCCTGAAGCCAACTCCAGTGTATATTTGGGCTCCTGCTGCTGCTGCTGCCAACTCCTGCCAACTCCAGGGTGTGATTCATCCAATTTTTGGGCTCCTGAGGCCAACTCCAGTGTATATTTGGGCTCCTGCTGCTGCTACTGTCAACTCCTGCCAACTCCAGGCTGTGATTCATCCAATTTTTGGGCTCCTGAAGCCAACTCCAGTGTATATTTGGGCTCCTGCTGCTGCTACTGTCAACTCCTGCCAACTCCAGGGTGTGATTCATCCAATTTTTGGGCTCCTGAAGCCAACTCCAGTGTATATTTGGGCTCCTGCTGCTGCTGCTGCCAACTTCTGCCAACTCCAGGGTGTGATTCATCCAATTTTTGGGCTCCTGAAGCCAACTCCAGTGTATATTTGGGCTCCTGCTGCTGCTGCTGCCAACTTCTGCCAACTCCAGGGTGTGATTCATCCAATTTTTGGGCTCCTGAAGCCAACTCCAGTGTATATTTGGGCTCCTGCTGCTGCTGCTGCCAACTTCTGCCAACTCCAGGGTGTGATTCATCCAATTTTTGGGCTCCTGAAGCCAACTCCAGTGTATATTTGGGCTCCTGCTGCTGCTGCTGTCAACTCCTGCCAACTCCAGGGTGTGATTCATCCAATTTTTGGGCTCCTGAAGCCAACTCCAGTGTATATTTGGGCTCCTGCTGCTGCTGCTGTCAACTCCTGCCAACTCCAGGGTGTGATTCATCCAATTTTTGGGCTCCTGAAGCCAACTCCAGTGTATATTTGGGCTCCTGCTGCTGCTGCTGCCAACTTCTGCCAACTCCAGGGTGTGATTCATCCAATTTTTGGGCTCCTGAAGCCAACTCCAGTGTATATTTGGGCTCCTGCTGCTGCTGCTGCCAACTCCTGCCAACTCCAGGGTGTGATTCATCCAATTTTTGGGCTCCTGAGGCCAACTCCAGTGTATATTTGGGCTCCTGCTGCTGCTACTGTCAACTCCTGCCAACTCCAGGCTGTGATTCATCCAATTTTTGGGCTCCTGAAGCCAACTCCAGTGTATATTTGGGCTCCTGCTGCTGCTACTGTCAACTCCTGCCAACTCCAGGGTGTGATTCATCCAATTTTTGGGCTCCTGAAGCCAACTCCAGTGTATATTTGGGCTCCTGCTGCTGCTGCTGCCAACTTCTGCCAACTCCAGGGTGTGATTCATCCAATTTTTGGGCTCCTGAAGCCAACTCCAGTGTATATTTGGGCTCCTGCTGCTGCTGCTGCCAACTTCTGCCAACTCCAGGCTGTGATTCATCCAATTTTTGGGCTCCTGAAGCCAACTCCAGTGTATATTTGGGCTCCTGCTGCTGCTGCTGTCAACTCCTGCCAACTCCAGGGTGTGATTCATCCAATTTTTGGGCTCCTGAAGCCAACTCCAGTGTATATTTGGGCTCCTGCTGCTGCTGCTGCCAACTCCTGCCAACTCCAGGGTGTGATTCATCCAATTTTTGGGCTCCTGAGGCCAACTCCAGTGTATATTTGGGCTCCTGCTGCTGCTGCTGTCAACTCCTGCCAACTCCAGGGTGTGATTCATCCAATTTTTGGGCTCCTGAAGCCAACTCCAGTGTATATTTGGGCTCCTGCTGCTGCTGCTGCCAACTTCTGCCAACTCCAGGGTGTGATTCATCCAATTTTTGGGCTCCTGAGGCCAACTCCAGTGTATATTTGGGCTCCTTCTGCCCCTCATAGTGATGCCACTTCAACTCTCTGCAATTGTGCCGCTCTGCGATTCTATTAGCGATGCCTCTGATCTGCATGTGATATTTCTTAAAAGTATTATTTAACTAACCCAGCACGCATCCTGTGCGTGTTACAGCAAGGCTGAATGGTTTACAACCCTATTGAGGCTGTAGGAGGCTCAGAAATAGCCGTTTTTAATAGCGATTCGTCGCGAATTTATTCGGGTCGAAACGATTTTTGTCGGAAAATTCGGCGAATCAGTCGAATCGAATTTTTCAAAAGTTCGCTCATCTCTAGTTACGTTGTCCAATCAGAGGCCAGCCAAGGCCAGCTAATCAGCTACAAAGGCTGTCCTGAGCTCGCCAATGGGAGGATAGAAGATTGCATAGCAACAAAACGGCGGGGGCGCTGTCTCGAAGCACCACACCGAGCCCCGCCGATGACAAACAACCCCAGGCAAAAGACACGGGGAGTTAGAGCAGTGTCTGGGAGGGAAAACCTCAGTCCGTGGGTCACTAGCACCGCATGCTGGAAAAATGAACAAGGATAGATATGGCGGCAGGTAGATCCAAGGAAAGAGAGCGCAGCAGGCCCTTTATTTTAGAATAATATACCTACCCCATTTAAAAATAATTTTCCTGTGTGGTGTCGTGCACCTGTAGCACTGCCCTATTGCATGATTTTGTTATTAAAAATACAAGAAAATAATTTAACTGTATTGCCTATGCAGAAAAATCCCTAATCATTTTGACCCCCCCCCCCCCAAATCAGGTTATTCATTCTATTCTAGATAAGAAAAATCACTGAACAATTTTATTTCTTTGTGGCCCACGACTGTTTAAAAAAGGGTCAATGCTGTTCAAAAGGTTGAGCATCCCTGATTTACCACATAAGGAGACAAACTCTTCCATTTAAGATAGATAGCTTGCCATATCTTAGTGATTAACCCCCCCAAAGCATGGATTAAATATAAGCTACATTATGCTATGCCATTTCTATATTTACACTACAACAACTTGAAGGATTTGTAAGCCAATAAATGATAAATACATATTAGCACACTTCTTTTATAATAATATGCTAATCAGGGACATTTACAATGTTTATTGACATAAAAGAAAATCATTTCTTAAAATAATACATTTGGCATTATATCCATTTTCCTTCATGCAAATGTCTCTCTTCAACAAGCAATAATATTGCAAAGGGCAAAAGAAAAAAACATCAGAGTCGGCCCAAGTCATTAACCGTCAGACACCGTTACTAATTGTGAAAAATGCCGTAAACGGCCACTAATGAGTATGACAAAGCTTTGCAGAAGACAGTATGTACACAGCAAAAATCAAAGTCTTAAAAGCCTTAGTATAGGGATGTGATAGTGCAGTCTTGGCTCAAAAGACCAACACTAGAACTTTATTTACATTCATAGAGTTAAAAGACTTGGCCAGAGCCTATTAAAGAAGCATGGACACTTACAAGTTACGCAGGTCGGAACAGGAGTAAAATCCATCTGAGCTGAGCTTCCTTAACAAATTATACTGCAAGGACCTGAAAATAAGAGGACAAGTAAAACATTACATTAAAAAATATGTATTACCATAGGCTGACTACAGACACTTTTTAATTTTATTAATTTGTATTTTTGAAGATAAAGCCCCTTAAACATTTTGGATAGCAGGAGGTTTCACTTACATACCTCATGTGAAGTTATGTTTTACTGAATGGATGAAAATCAAACAAAATTTTGAGACATTCCATTGTTTGAATAATTATGTGTGTCCCTGTCCCCGGAGCCTATTTGTGCTAGATAAACATGTTATTGTTGCAGTTTTGCTAATGTGTCTGGATGCTTTTACCCATAATTCAATGCTCTGCGCAGGGATTAAATTGATTGTCCAGTCTATTCCAAAAAAAACTCTATACTCACTCATCTTTATCACCACAGATAGCTTGAAGTCCGCCACTCGGGCTCTTACCTGAATGCAACGGACTGGTCTCCACTGTCTTTCGCATCATCCAAAGCACTTCCACTCCATTGACTGCAATGGAGGGGTTGTGCTGATGGTGGGGGGGGGGGCACCATTGTGAAGGTGGCTATGGCAGGGATCAGGCTTGAGCAGTGCATGACTCAATCAGGGATGGGGGACAGAGGTAGAGTATAGAGTTTTATTTTTATAGCCTGGACAATGACTGAACAAGCTATGTGTAACTCACCAGCTGACTCAGTGGACAAGAAGTAAAATTTTAGTATCCCTCTTCTATCGAAGTGCAATTAAATGTTCCCTGTCACCCTTCCTGCACTGTTTCTTCCTCCCAGTAAAAAAAAAATTTTAACAAGCTTTGATGGGTTGTTTTCACATGGCTAAATACCTTAGCCCTCGTCTTGACATTTAGCATTTTTTTAAAATATTCATTTCCATGAAAGCTTTCTATTAAAAAGTAAGTAAGGTCTTAGACTTTACTTCCCCAAATACCTTCAGTATGGGGGCATCTGGATTTGGAATGTCCCACTGTGAGCCCAAGTCATGTAAATGCCCAATACCGGGCATGCTAACACTTACTAACACTATGGTCCAGTGATGACAGAGGAACACATGACCACCAGTGACCAATCAGGTTATAATGACAGGCTTACACATGACTGTGTACCCACCTAGTAAACCTGAATGGCTGTTGATGGTCATTTGTTTGGGTGCCATTGTTGTAACTCTGAAGTGGTAGTAGCGACAGCATCCCGGTCTTAGACCTATCGGGCAGGTGTGTGCAGCAGAGCATCCTTAAATGGACAGGTATTGCAGCAGGTATTGGTAAAGTAAGTCTTTTCTTGTACAAAAAATGTATTGAAGTTTGCATAGAATGAGTAGTACACATACAGAAATAAGCGCACTCGAATACATGAATTGGGTTCAAGTTAACAGCACTGGGGTATACAATACTTTACCATTATAAGATCTTATATTCTTGTAAGTTTAACATTGTATCAAAGACATGTCATGTTGTCATATCCACTTTAACATCTTATTCAATTAGTATAACAGCGTACATTCTGATAAAATGATTGTCTGCATGCCTATTAAATACTGTCGTGGGGACAGAGGATATAACTTTTTTTTTTTTCAAGAGATCCAGCACAATGGTCTTACCATGAGCAAAAACTTCATTTTAGGACAAATACAATAGAGTATGGTGAGTTAAAGGGGAGGGAAGTGCGGTAGACAGGCAGTTGGGGGGGGGGGGGGTGGGACTGGGTCAAGGAGCATTCCATAATAAGGGTCATGGGGTCTGTTTCCCATTCAAAACGCGGAGGATGCCTGTTTTATGGGAAATGAAGGGTCTGTTTGGTTATTAATCAGCCTTATGTGCTCCAACCATGGGCTCCAGGTTTCATAGAACTTGTCGTATTGGTCATTCACCACTGCTGTAATTTTCGCATTGCACATAATGTCTGATATTCTATTTTGAATTTCAGGCCAAGGTATGTTGGGGGAATTCCAATTCCTTGCCATAGTCACTCTCACAGCAGAGAGAATCTGTTGGGTCAGCCGTCACTCCAGCTTTGTATATTGGCCAACTTTAAGCGATAGGAGTGCCTCCCAGGGATCTCCTGCATGGGGTGTGTGTAAGATACCTGAGATTATCTTATAGGTTCTATCCCATATCGCACGAGCGACCGGACCCGCACCAAATATGGTGCATTGCTCCCCTCTCCTGGCACCCCCTAAAACACAGAGGGGAGTCTGAAGCGGAGAATCTATGGATGCGGTCCAGAAAGTAAGTCTTTTAAACTTCTCTTCTTCTCTTTAAGAAGTGCAAATCTCTTTGCTGTTCTTTTTGCTGTGCAGCAGCTCATTTCATGTTTGGTCACTGAAAGACATTTAGGGGGTTATTTAAGAAACGCTAATGCCAGGTAGTGCCACATAGCGCCACATAGTGTTGGGTGAATGCTGGGCGCAGTATATGGAAAACCATATATATGAAAGTCAATCTGGTGAGCGCCTCTAATAGCGCCATGTAGTGTCACTAGCGGTAGCTCAGTGTATAGCGCCGACGCTGCATGTTCAGCAGCGCAATGTAGCATCTGTCGCTCAGTAGTGCTCTCCCATACATTTCAATGGTGTTTTATTTGGTTGTGACTAAATAGTGTGTTGCTAAATTAATGGTCTAAATTTTTGGTTCAAATCATTGTGTGGCCTCTCCTGCCCAGCAACCAAACACTTTTATTGTGATTTTTTTTATGCAGAATTGTATGCGCCTGTCTGCCATTGCATTGTCATTGTCACGGTATTAAAATTATGTCATTCCATATATTTTTGCTCTGGTGCTGGTGTATATGTTTATAAACAGACTTTCATCACATAGCTTCTTGCGCTCGATGCTAGAGCGACCAGTTTTAGAGCGTCGGTGCTGCTTGTGTGTAGTTTTTCTTAAATATGAGCTTCAGCGCTAAGTGCAGGATGCACTTAACTGGTGCTACCTATCGTTCGCTGCAGCATTGTACTATTGTTAGATGTAATGTAGTCTTGGACGCTTTGGCACCACCTAGCATTCTCCATTGGCTCTGCAGTGATTAAGGGAGAGCATTTACAGCGCCCTCCAGACATCACATTCATCACTGCTGGACAGGATACTACAGCGTCACTTGTCCAGCCACTATGCTAGGTTAAAGTGCCAGACACCCACTTGCAGTGACCACTTGCGGACGCTCTAAGCGCTGCTACATAGAAGCTCACATGGCAATACAAAGCACTAGTCTTAAATTAGCCTCTTAATTTCATTGGCGAATTTCTTGGTGTCATATGGACCAAAAAGTGATAATGGGCACAAAATAGGGGATTTCAGGACCACTGACATCCCTCTGGTCCTTGTGATCTATGCTATTGTTATTTCCTCCTATTCCTATTTGGTCATTAGAAAAATTAAGCTGGATCTCCACAAAAGGGTCATAGTCCGCAAACTAAATAACCAAATAAATAAATAAAAAAAGAGGTTAGTCCTACCCTGCCACAGTCTTTAAATATAAAACTAAATACATGATTGGAGTAAAACAAAAATATACATCCAGACTGAATGTAGCTACTAAGATGTATGGCATAAGCATGTGCCAAGGCTGGCAGGAAGTGCATTTTTGGTACTGGAGCAAGCAGCATTGATACTGGAAGGCTGCAGCCCCAATGACTTCATGGTATGACCAGTAAGTGAGCTTTGTTTATTTTATATGCTTGGGCATCGACTTTATGCCAATAGGGTATCAACCCAAAGACTTGGGCCCTTATTTATGAAGGAATAGCGACAGGTAGCGACTGGTGAGCGGCCGGTAATAACGGGCCCCGCCACGAGAACGCCGGCTCCCCACCACAATCACACATTTATCAAGCCAATCCTGCTTAGCGACTGAGATAGCGCCATATAGCCACTCATTCATCATTATTCCAGCCTCAGCCCACAGCGCCAGCGTCCGACCTTGAACAGCGACAGGTATGACCTCTCGCTACCTGGCGCTCTCCAATGCATTTCAATGGAACAATCTTTAAATATTCATAGATAATTATTATTATTTATTTATTTTTTTTAAATGTGAAAAAGTCTGTGACCACTTCTGCCATTTTAGATAATTTTTTTAAGGTAAAAAATATTTTTAAAAAATTGTACAGAATTGATATTACAGGTCTGATATTATTGTATTCATATTACAAAATTATTTAAAAAACTTGTTTTTTTTGGTTTCCAAAAATATGGTTGTTTGGGGGTTAAAAAACTACTTTTAACCCATCGCTGCCAGCGCTCTGGGATTTAAACATGCATTTTACAGCGCGAGAATCTTTTGAGCGTGATTTTTCAATGAATATGGTGGGAGCCGGTCGCTAGGGCCAGTCGCTATCATGCGCTCCCATACAGCGCGGAACCTCAGCCAATATTCAACATTACGGCAAACCGACTGAGTCGCTATCAACTACCGAACAACGGCCAAGCACAGCGACTACTAGCGGGCGTTATGAAAATGCCGCTACAGTCGCTCAACTGTCGCTACCTGCCGCTATTAATGAATCGGCCTCTTGGAGTCCTGGGCTAGTAGCCCTGGGAGGAGGGCTCTGATGTTTTCTTATTCTCAGTTATTTTTTTTTATTCCTTTCTAATCACAGAAGGTAACTTTAATACAGGGTATGTAAGTATTTTACTACTATTATGAATCCTGTTTTAATCTAATTAACAATGATCCTTTCCTTAATGGGTTTTGAAAAGTAATCACCAAGAGTGACTGCTCTTTGCCCACTCTCGCTAACACGCCTGAATAATAAGCCTGATTGTCTTCTGCCACATGCACACGTGAAAGAGAAACACTGGAACCCGGTAAGAAAGATTAAACAGTCTGTCCTTCTATACTCACATCATGGTCACATTGGAGGAGACAGAAGGGACAGTGCGTAATTTGGCTCCATCACAGTCAAGTTCTAATCCTCGGCACAAACACCCAGCTGGCACTCCACCAAGCACTGGATAAAAGAAGATGAGCATGTTAGACAAAAGGCAGGGGGACAATAAAAGGGCACAGAGTACAGCATACTGTCATACACAACTTTACCGCACACTATGACACTCGTCATTTATATCTGTGCCAAAAGCCTATTTTTATATCTTATGAGGGGGATGAATAAACTCTTTAGTACTGTGTGAACACTAAATGACAGATTTTATTTCTAAATGAAAAACATTCCAAGCAATAAAACCTATTAAATAGCAACATTAAAATGCCCCTCTCCTTTTCCCCTAGCTACATAGAACTAAATTACTCTGAACCTGATCCCTTACCACAGATGTATGTGAAGGGAAAGTAGGAAGAAAGAAAGAATAAAAATAGAGGAAGGAAAGAAAAAATGGAGAAAAATAAGAAATACAATTGGGGATATAGGTAGAAGGAAAGACAGCAAAGAAGAAAGAAAGTAGGTGGTAAAGAATGAATAAGTAAGAAAAAACAAAAGGAAGGAAAGATAAAAGGAACGGAAGGGTACATGGGGGGAATAAACTAACCTACAGCATCACACCATCAGTGAGCCCTGCATTACAGAGGTACTCACCTTTTCCTAGCAGAACTTCATCTGATGGTGAACAGGAAACAGCTACAAATACTGTACATTTAAAAAGCTTTTGTTCTTATCATTATGTAACTAAATATAAGAAATCTATTAGTGAAAATTGGATAAATAATTAATAGAATTTTAAATAGTAATAATAATAACAGAACATATACATAAAAGAAGAAAGCCCTTCCATGTACGAAATAGAACATTTAATAACTCTAATCCAAGCCAGAAAAATCCTGCCATATCCCCTAACATTTCTTGAAATAAATTATCCTATCCAAGCTGATAATTTTTCATTTATCCAAATGTTATACATTTTGGATTTAGACTTGGGGAAAGGAATTAAAGATGAAAGCCAAGAGATTACTATACACAATTTATCTGCAGATAAAATATGAGTTATCAGTTCATTTTGACTTCTATAGAAGGTACCTATGAAAAGATTTAATAGAGCCAGTTCTGGATTTGAAGTAATACCCACATTCATTATTTGATATATACCTAAAAACCTTATCCCAAAACAAAAATGTGATCACAATTTTGGTTATTTTAGAGCGGCTCGCGCCAGGTAATGCTACCTAGTGGCACATAGCATCCGGTGAACGCTGGGCGCTGTATGTGAAACCACATTTAAGAAAGCGAATCTGGTGAGCGCCTCTAACAGCACCATGTAGCGTCACATATATTACTAGAGGCGGCTCAGTGTATAGAGTCGACGCTCTAGGTTCACAAGCGCCACATATTACCTTTCGCTCATTGTTGCTCTGCCATACATGGGGTTTCATTTGGTTGTGTTTAAATTGCGTTTTGGGCAAAAATTGTATTTTTTGGGGCTCAAATCATTGTGTGGCCTCTCCTGGCTGCAAACAAACACTTTTATACATTTTTTTATGCAGAATTGTATGTGCAGCTCTGGCAGCAAAGAGTCATTGTCACAGTGTTAAAACAATTTCATTCCATGAGTTTTCACTTTGTTACAGGTGTATATGTGTTCAAAAACAGACTTTGATCACACAGCGTCTGGCGCTCTGACGCCCCCTTAGGACACCACCTAGAGTTCTCCATTGGCTCTGCAGTGAATCAGGGAGAGCGCTTATACAGCACCCACCACCACAACCGCTACGCTAGGTTACAGCACCCGACACTCACTTACATTTAGTGGTGGCTCTAAGCGCCGATATACAGACGAACACCTGGCAATACGTGGCGCTAGTAGTGAATCAGCCTCCACGGGGAAGTCTGAGTTTCTCATCCGGGGTCAGGTGCCAGCAAAACCTTCGGGGAGGTTACTTTAATTATATTACACTGTTTTGTCTTTTCTCTAGATTTTAGACCACATCTCATTACTAGATAAAGATGTATAGATTTTTCTCATATTTATTGGTTAGTATTTGAAGAGTATAATGATGTCAACATAAACATTCCTCTATCTGTCCTCTATCACTATTATATATCATTATTTTTAAAGTAGACCAAAACCCAGGATTTGGACTATCCTGGGTGTTGGTCTTTGTCCCCTTGGCACCCCGATTGGGGATGCACCGCTATGTGAAACCCCCCAGGTTGACCAATGTCACTCACCCTTCCCCGGTCCTATGCCTGGAGCGGGCACATGCCCTGCTAAAGGGATAGCGCGCATGTGGCCGCTGCTTGCGCATGTGCCATTGATAATCTCTCTAGTAACAGCCAACTGAAATACATATCCTACCTGGAATGACTTTACAATTAAATGAAAAAGCTAATTATTGAATAATAAAGAAAAAACCCTAAGAAATTATGTTGAAAAATGTCTCGTAGATGTGGGTTTTAAAACCTTTTCAATAAATTGTTACATTTTATATGATGTTTCTGTTTATTTAAGGATGTCTGCTTACGATGAAGGTCGATGAAACGCGAGGGTATCCCAAAGCCGAGGTCATACACGGGAAGACAGTCCGGATGGTGCGTCAGAGTACAGGGATGAGACAGGTGCATAGTCAGGGGTAGCCAAAGGGTCAAGCTGGTAGATCAAAGATCGCGGGGTATCCAAAGGGGCAGGCAGGTTCAAGGTCAGACAAGGTCAGTACAGGCAGCGGACAGGGATGGTCGATCAAGCTGGGTCGGAAACAACGTCAACAACGGCGGCCGCGCTCAGCAAGCACAGCGTCACCCAGCAGATGCTCGCCGCGGGCCCCAAGACACAGGTAAGTCTCTTACACAAGCAATATCAAATTTCAAACAGTTTTTCTGTATTAAGAATTATCTAAAACAGGATACAGAGGAAAATAACATCTGCTGATGTCTAACAGGATAAATCAGGTCATCATCTCCTAGAGGATAAAGTGGAGCAATGAACTTTGCTGGAACCTCAGTCGCCCCTGTGCCTTCATTCCATGTAGAATTCAAAGCAGTAGACCGTTCATGCTCTGGAATCAGAGGAGAGGTTTGGGAAGAGATCATTGGCGTCAGATTTTTCTGATGTGGTGGAAGGCCTGGTGAAGCCAAAAACTCTGCAGCCTCTTTAAACTTTTTTAGAGAATGTGTGAATTAGGACAATGAGGCAAAATAGGAAACTTCATCTATATTTTATTTGTGTTGCTCAAACAATTATCTGTCACAAGTTTAATTATAAACTTATTATAGGGCATACATCTGAATGTATTTGAAATGTGTAGCCCTCAAAAGTTAAATGGTTCTTACTAGAGATGAGCGAATTGATTTGTATAAATTAAAATTCTTTCAGAATTTCAGGGAAAATTACATTCGGCAGAAATCCGAATTTCAGAATTTCAGGAAAAATTACATTCGGCACAAATCCGAATTTTCTTTTGGTTTGTGCCTATCAAATTTTTTTCCTGAAACTTACAGTCACTTACCTGTACACTCCCTGATGCTTGGGTACATGGCGGCGGGCACTGACAGAGTGGCCCTGCTTCCCTCCTGCTGTGTGTATTGCAAGAGTATTTAGAACAACAGAGGTAGTAAAGTGAATTTAAACGTGCCTGGGATAAGCACACATCTATCCTAAGATAAAGAGTACATACAGTATACACAGGGCAGACTAGACGGAACCTTCTATGTATCTATGTTTTAAGTGACTGATACTCACTTGCTCCCTTGCAATCCTCTCTGCGGGTGTCCCAAACTGCTCTGCAGGCACTGGGCTCCCACTACCTTGCTCCCAGCCTCAGGGAGGGGCTATTTATATGCCAGAAGTGGCTGCGGATACCGGCTCACTCCCTATTTATAAATAGCCCCTCTCTGCGGCTGGGAGTGAATGGCCGGAGCCCAGTGTGAGGCAGAGGGTTTTTGTCCTCCTGTCCCACTGAAGATCCTGGACATCGCCCGGTGTTGGAACGAGGATCGATGTGAGAATTTTTTTTAGCTTTCGTTAAAAGTTCAATTCGGGCAAACCCGAATTTTTGGGGGAAATTTGTTGAATCGGCTGAAGCAAATTTTTAACAAGTTCGCTTATCACTAGTTCACTAGTTGAATTCTAGCTTTAGCTTCAAAATAATGTAAGCATATCTCCACGTCATTTGGTTTATATTGAGGAGTGGGTCCTGGATTTAGGGATCTGTGTATGTGCTCAAGGCAAAAAAAAATCCTTAGGAGTTCCTGGCAGTAACTTGAAATATGTATATGTAAAATATATATAGTGAAATATGTATGAAAGAAAATCTGCAGTTCCTCAATTGTTTTAGTAAGTAATAAATACAGAGATTTCTTCCTCCATGATTATCAAAATCGGGAAGCGGATTCAGTCTATTATTTGGTGAAGCCAGTCTGACTTCTGGTGTGCATTGCGGTGTGGACTGCAACCTGCATGCCGCTGAGTTTTTTTAGTTTAGACACCAAAAAAATCTTTGTTCTACCTTTTTTCCCCCCAAAATAAACTGTACCAGCATTTTTATAGGTTAGGACAGTTTGTCTAAAACACAGCACCCTATGGGCTATGGAGAGCAGTGTGGCAAATTCTTTAACATAGCCCATTGGGTGCTGTTATTTTCCCCAAAAAATTCTGTTTCTTATTGAATAAAAATGCCTCGTCGCATGTATAGGTGATTATTTGGGGGAAAAAGTATGACAAACATTTTTTTGGCACTTTTTTGTGTATTAATGTTAAAAAGCTCATCGAGATTCAGGTTGCAATCCACACTGCAATGAAGAACAGAAATCACAGTGGCTTCACCAAATAATAGCATAACCCGTATTAGCTCCACTATCTCCTGTCTATCCTCCTCAACGCCGTGCATGCACCTCCGGGTTATAAATTAGGAAATTATTTCCTTAGATGGGGTAATTGACGAAATGTGAAAAGTGATTTAAGCCTAAGGGTTAAACCTAGGGGTTCTAGGGAGGTTCTAGGAAGTATGCATACCATTGCTGTGTGAGCCTCAGCTCACAATAATTTCACACATATACTGTATATATATACATATATATATATATATACACACACACACATACATATGGATATTATTAGCAAATTGTATTGTCCTTCTTTAATCTACTTTAATGGCCAGTGAGCATTATAAAAAATATGAATCTCGCATTGCTTACAACTTGTTGTGGGAGACAATGACAGTGTGTCTGAAGCATTACCTAGTTCTTTTTATTTTTACTAAAGGCTACAGACCTGTAACAAACAGTACCCACGGAGCTTTTCTCTGCATGCCATTTCCACAGTAATATACTTAATTGCATGTCTATAATTATTAGAGCGCTTTTTACGGGAACATTTTGTTCTATGTCTCAGGTCAAATCTTGACAAACAACATTTCCACCTTCACAACTTTTTTAAGGCATGTCAGAATTTGTATTTGTTAACCTATGAGACAGCGGGGGCTTTATAAGAACTGTACCTTAGCCCTGAATGAAATGCTTCAGAAAGAGTGACTGTAATAGTAGACTAGCAGGGACACTAAGGCCCTTATTTATCACGGGCTAGCGCCAGGTAGTGTCTGACGAGCGCCAGGTAGCGGCAGCTAACGGCGACTACCGACTCAAGTACGCCCGGCGGCGCTCACAATGACGCATTTATCAAGCAAAATGAGGCTAGCGCCGGCGAGAGCGACGGCTAGCGCGGCATTCATCATGAAGCCGCCTGGACCGAACAGCGCCGCTGCAAATTCCCTCACAGCGCCAGGTATGAGCTGTCGCTCCCTGGCGATGTCCAATGCATTTCAATGGAGCAATCTATAATTAATCATAATTAATTGGTATTAATTTTTTTTTTTTTAATGTCAAAAATTCAGAGACCACTTCTGCAATGTTAGGATTTATTTTTAAGTAAAAAAAAAATTTAAAAAAAATTTGTGCAGAATTGATCTAACAGGTCTGAGATTAATGTATTCATATTACAAAATGATTCTAACAACATGTATAATGTTACATTCAAAAAATATGGTTGTTTAGGGGTTAAAAACTAGTTAATACCCATCGCTGCCAGCGCTCTGGGGTTTAAACAAGGAATGGACAGCGACAGCACATTCGGAGCATGATTTGTTAATGAATATGAAGCTAGCCGTTCGCTCTGGCCATTCGTTGTCAGGCGCTCACATACAACGCTGGACCTGTGAAACAGCGACCCCCCAGCCTGTATTCAACATTACCGCACACCGACTGAGTCGCTGTCATCAAGCTAACGCCGGCCAAGCACAGCGAATACTGGCTGGCGCTGAAAAAATCATGCTACAGTCGCTCATCTGTCGCTACCTGGCGCTATTAATGAATCGGCCTCCTCGTGGCTGATTCATCATTAGCGGCAGGTAGCGACAGATGAGCGTCTGTAGCAGGCATTTTCAGAGCGCCCGCTAGTAGTCGCAGTGCTCGGCCGTGAGTCGCTAGTTTATAGCGACTCAGTCGCTGTTCAAGCGGACCTTCACTCTGAATAAGAGTCTATCTTATATGTTTCCCACACCCTGTGCATACAGATTGTCCACATTAAAAATCATCCTACGTGCATCTACTGCATGTTATGAGCCTTTAAACATCCAAGATGGCGGCTTATGGAAGCCGCCATCTTATCAGGCAGCCTGCAAACAGGAAGTGCCTCCTGACTGTGCTGCTCTGCATTCTGGGACTGCTGACCGTTACCTGACCCCAGCTCTGCTCTGTCTGAGCAAAGCACAGCTATAACCCGCCCCCCTGTACCTTATCCCACTTTCCTCTCCTCAGTAAATGTGATGCTTCTGAGTCAAGATGGCGGCGCCCGTATCCTAAATTCCTGAACAGAGATGCAGCCCAGTGGGGGAAAGAATAATAAGTGAGTGACTAAAAACGTAAAATATATTAATTTTAGATGCTGGGGAACAGTTTTTTAAGAGTTTTGGCTTTTCATTAAATCACGCTGAAGGTCCGGTTTCAGTAATGTTGAATACATTGTGAGGAGTCGCTATTTGACCAGTACAGCGCTGTATGGGAGCGCATGTTAGCGACTGGTCAAAGCGACCGACTCCATATTCAGCAAAAAAACAACCTCACAAATCTCTGGCGCAGAAAAATACTTGTTTGAAGCCCAGAGCGCAGGAGGCGGTGTGTTTAAAGTCTGTTTTCAAGCATCTATCAACTAGTAACAAAGCGAAAACATGGAATTACATTGTAACAACATTGTAACATGAACACTTTAACCCTTTAAGTGCCAGCCTACCTTGAGATTTTGTCACCCTTTGTTGCCAGACCATTTTGCACTACTTTGCACTCCCCATGTTCAACTGTGATTTTTGAAGGGATTTCCAGCGATTTCCCAGGAAAGTGATATATTGTTTTTTTCAGCAGAGCCTGGGCTTTAACATGAAATGTCTTGTTTGTCATTTTATAAGTGTATTCTCAATATTTTGGGGTGAAAATTGTGCAAAAAAAAACAATTTTTTACAATTTGTAGTGTTTTTTTGTAATAAAAAATTTAAGTTTGTCAATAAAATCTTATTTTGTGTGAAACCCCAATTTCTCCCGGTTACAGCGGTACCACATATGTATAGGTAGACACCCTTTCCTGCCCAGGAGACTCCCCCAAACTGAAACAGAGCTTTAGGAGATTTTCAGATAAAATACAACTATGCTATGCAATATGCGCACCTTGCAGTTTTTCAAGAAAAACAACCCTTTACATTTGAAATACCCCCAACAAACTATATATTCCCTAGAAGTATACACCTCAGGCTTTCTAGACGTACCAGGCTTGTTGACATAGGTGCAGTTTTCTGGAAGTAATCCCTCAATGTATGCTTTGGTTACACAGGGTTTCCCTAAAAATTAATAAAAAAGCAGAATCAAAACCACATTTTCCTAAAAAAAACTATATGCAAACCAGAAAAAACTGAAAATCTGAAAAAGCAACATCCCCCAAACAGAACAATACCCAACATGCATAGGTTCTGTCAAGGAAAGAGTTGCCAAACACCAAAGTAAAGCATGTGCATAACAGTAATTTTACTTCAAAATTTCAGCTCTGCAGGCAAAGTGTGCACCTTGTGCTTTTTCTACCAAACCAACCCTTTACATGTGGAATATCCCTGATAAACCATATATTCCCTGAAAGTACACATGTTAAACTTTCTAAGCGTACCCAGCTTGTTGTAGTGGGCTCATCTTTCTGGAAGTAATATCTCGAAGAATTCTTAGGTTGCACAGGGTTTCACAAAAAATTGTATAAAAAAGCAGAATAAAAAACACCTTTTCCTAAAATATCAATATGCAAATAAGAAAAAACAAGCTAAATCTGAAAGCGCAAGGTCCCCTGAGCAGAACAATACCCAACATGCATAGGTACCTGTAACCTTTTGACTGCCAGTCTACTTGAGATTTTGGCCCTTATTTATCACGGGCTAGCGCCAGGTAGTGTCTGACGAGCGCCAGGTAGCGGCAGCTAACGGCGACTACCGACTCAAGTACGCCCGGCGGCGGTCACAATGACGCATTTATCAAGCAAAATGAGGCTAGCGCCGGCGAGAGCGACGGCTAGCGCGGCATTCATCATGAAGCCGCCTGGACCGAACAGCGCCGCTGCAAATTCCCTCACAGCGCCAGGTATGAGCTGTCGCTCCCTGGCGATGTCCAATGCATTTCAATGGAGCAATCTATAATTAATCATAATTAATTGGTATTAATTTTTTTATTTTATTTTTTAATTCGGAGACCACTTCTGCAATGTTAGGATTTATTTTTAAGTCAAAAACAATTTTAAAAATTATTTGTGCAGAATTGATCTAACAGGTCTGATATTAATGTATTCATATTACAAAATGATTCTATAAACATGTATAATGTTACATTCAAAAAATATGGTTGTTTAGGGGTTAAAAACTAGTTAACACCCATCGCCGCCAGCGCTCTGGGGTTTAAACAAGGAATGGACAGCGACAGCACATTCGGAGCGTGATTTGTTAATGAATATGAAGCTAGCCGTTCGCTCTGGCCATTCGTTGTCAGGCGCTCACATACAACGCTGAACCTGTGAAACAGCGACCCCTAAGCCCGTATTCAACATTACCGCACACCGACTGAGTCGCTGTCATCAAGCTAACGCCGGCCAAGCACAGCGAATACTGGCTGGCGCTGAAAAAATCACGCTACAGTCGCTCATCTGGCGCTACCTGGCGCTATTAATGAATCGGCCTCTAAGTCACCCTCTGCTGACATGATATTTTTCACCATTTTGCGTGATGTTTAACTGTGATTTTTGCAGGAATTTCCAAGAAAATTGCATATTTTCTTTTTGTGGCAGAGTTTAGGATTTAACATGAAATGTCTTGTTTGTATTTTTTCTACTTTTTTTAATATATTTTTAAGTAAATAAGTAAAAAAATATATATATATTTTTTAAATTGTCTCCTTTATTTTAACAAAAACATTTATTTTATTAAAGAAAACCATATTGCACGTGAAAGCCAAATTTCTCCCGATTACAATGATACCATATATGTATCGGTAGCCCCCCGTTCCTGTCCAGGTGATCCCCTAAACTTAGAAGAGCACTTTATAACATTTACAATTAAAATACAACTACTATCCACATAGTAAAGGGTTAAATAAAAAAATTGGTGTGGGGTCCCCCTTCACAGGAGCCTTGTGAACTGGTATAGGGGTCACATGGACCCCTTACCAGTTCACAAAGGGTTAAAAGTAAAAAAAACACACGTACACACTTTTTCAAAATAACTTTATTAAAATTTTTTTTTTTTTTTTTTAATATTTTTTTTTTAATACTTACCTCCCATCCATCCCTGTATCCCACGCTAATCACTTAGGCTTCTGCTCTCCTGCTGCTGCTGGAAGCCTTTTATACCTACTGGGTTACAGGTAACATAGGGTTAATTAAAAAAAAAATGACATAGGGTCCCCTCTCCCAGGGAGGGGGACCCCATTTTTTGGGGGATTTTCAAGGGTTAAAACCCTTACAAATCCCCCCCAAAATGGCGTGAGGTCCCCCCTACCCAGCGTAACCAGCCTGTGACCAGCTATGGGGGCTTGTAGAACAGGGCGCAGGGGCCAGCTTTAGTGGCCCCTGGCCCTGCCGGCTACAAGCCGTCATAGCCTAGGGCCACGGCTCTTCTGCCCCCCCTAGGCTTTGGGGAGGCAGGTAATTTGGGGGACCAGGGGTTAATGGCAAGTCACCCGCTAGCCGCAGGTGACTTGCCAGACCCCCGAGCCTTGTAAAGGGGCGGGGCTAAAACCCAAGATGGCGGCCGCCCTCGGAAGCTGCGGTGGGAGGAGGGCTGTTATGCCCCCCTCCAGAAGACGGAAGAGCCGGAGGGGTGATCGGAGCCCCCCTCCCCCATGAAGAGGAGAGGCGGCGGGAGCCGGCAGGCGCGGAGGTGAGTAAATGACATTTTTTTTTTTGCAGGCAATCCCGGCGGCTGCTGAAACGGGGTGGGCACCCTATTTTTGGCACTCCCCTGCAGCCGGAGGAGCCCCAGTCAGCGATCGGAGCCTCTCTGGCTGAAGAGGAGACCCGGCCGGATCGAAAGAGGGGTCAGGTAAGTGACTTTTTTTTTTACTTTTTTTACTGTTAGTGGGGAAAGTCAGGCACGTAAAATTTACGTGGCTGGCACTTAAGTGATGGAGAGGCAACCACGTAAATTTTACGTGGCTGGCATTTAAAGGGTTAACACCAGACCTGTAATGTCATTTTTGAGGAAATATATTAAAAATGAAAAAATTATGAAAAAACTGCTATTTCAATGCCAGAAGAGGTCCAAGAATTATTTGTGATTTTTTTTGATAAAAAAAAACAAAAAAAAACCCTGTTTAAAGAGAAGAAAAGGATCGTCCATTGAAATGTATGGGAGAGCGACAGCTAGCGAGAGGTCATACCTGGCGCTGTGCAAGGCTGAACGCTGGCGCTGTTCGCTGAGGCTCTGAAAATGATGAATCAGATGCTACATGACGCTATCCCAGTCGCTAAACAGATTCTGCTTGATAAATGTGTAATTGCGCACCGTGTCTGGCGTTCACCAGTCGCTACCTGTCGCTACCTCTCATTAACCAGGCGCTACCTGACGCTATCCCTTCTTCAATAAGGGCCTAAGTTTCAACCTGTTTGATTATTAGAGTAGCTTACGGTATAAGGCATGCTGTACAAGTACGTCTATTCTGCTGATAGATGTCGCAAAAGCAGTTTTTAGATTCAGATTCAGTTTATTATTGCCATGTACATACTAGGAATAGCTTGAGCAAGAGGCAGTGGGGGAACATTCTGTGGCAAAACAACATTGCAATCTACAGCAATAATCAATCAAGTTCAATACAGCGAAAGAACAATTTATGTTACATCTTAATGCTACATGTATGTTACATTTCATTTTTGTTTTTGGGGGGGGGGGGCATCTTCATCTAATTGGAGAGCCTCTTTGTCTTCTCAAAAAAAAACCAAGATTATGTTATCCCAAACATAGTTAATAGCCCATATGGATTTTATTTACTTGCTTGCATAGTCTTCTCCACGCAGGTGATGTGCTTCAAATCTTAAAAAAGATCAACCACCCCCCTAGAGTCCCTCTTTATAGGGAACCTCAGATTCGGATGCCCTACTGTGTGAAACGAATTTCCCAAGCCCACGCCACATCTTGGTGACATGAGCGCATCCTCACTATACCTTTAGCTGGATGGTAGCATGGTAGGCATTTCTGAGGGCCTGGGCACACTGACCCATATGTAAGCGAGCATGCGGCCCCCAGAGAGGAGTGCCTGCGCACACTGACCCATATGTAAGCGAGCATGCGGCCCCCAGAGAGGAGTGCCTGCGCACACTGACCCATATGTAAGCAAGCATGCGGCCCCCAGAGAGGAGTGCCTGCGTACACTGACCCATATGTAAGCGAGCATGTGGCCCCCAGAGAGGAGTGCCTGCGTACACTGACCCATATGTAAGTGAGCATGCGGCCCCCAGAGAGGCGTGCCTGCGTACACTGACCCATATGTAAGCGAGCATGTGGCCCCCAGAGAGGAGTGCCTGCGTACACTGACCCATATGTAAGCGAGCATGCGGCCCCCAGAGAGGAGTGCCGGCGTACACTGACCCATATGTAAGCGAGCATGCGGCCCCCAGAGAGGAGTGCCTGCGCACACTGACCCATATGTAAGCGAGCATGCGGCCCCCAGAGAGGAGTGCCTGCGTACACTGACCCATATGTAAGTGAGCATGCGGCCCCCAGAGAGGCGTGCCTGCGTACACTGACCCATATGTAAGCGAGCATGTGGCCCCCAGAGAGGAGTGCCTGCGTACACTGACCCATATGTAAGCGAGCATGTGGCCCCCAGAGAGGAGTGCCTGCGTACACTGACCCATATGTAAGCGAGCATGCGGCCCCCAGAGAGGAGTGCCTGCGTACACTGACCCATATGTAAGCGAGCATGCGGCCCCCAGAGAGGAGTGTCTGCGTACACTGACCCATATGTAAGCGAGCATGCGGCCCCCAGAGAGGCGTGCCTGCGCACACTGACCCATATGTAAGCGAGCATGCGGCCCCCAGAAAAGAGTGCCTGCGTACACTGACCCATATGTAAGCAAGCATGCGGCCCCCAGAGAGGAGTGCCTGCGTACACTGACCCATATGTAAGCGAGCATGCGCCCCCCAGAAAGGAGTGCCTGCGCACACTGACCCATATGTAAGCGAGCATGTGGCCCCCAGAGAGGAGTGCCTGCGTACACTGACCCATATGTAAGCGAGCATGCGCCCCCCAGAGAGGAGTGCCTAGTCAGTGTGGCATTCCCCCCCCTCCAATCCCCATATAGTCAGTGTGGCATTCCCCCCCTCCAATCCCCATATAGTCAGTGTGGCATTCCCCCCCTCCAATCCCCATATAGTCAGTGTGGCATTCCCCCCCTCCAATCCCCATATTGTCAGTGTGGCATTCCCCCCCTCCAATCCCCATATTGTCAGTGTGGCATTCCCCCCCTCCAATCCCCATATTGTCAGTGTGGCATTCCCCCCCTCCAATCCCCATATTGTCAGTGTGGCATTCCCCCCCTCCAATCCCCATAAAGTCAGTGTGGCATCCCCCCCCCTCCAATCCCCATATAGTCAGTGTGGCATTCCCCCCCTCCAATCCCCATATTGTCAGTGTGGCATCCCCCCCTCCAATCCCCATATTGTCAGTGTGGCATTCCCCCCCCTCCAATCCCCATATTGTCAGTGTGGCATTCCCCCCCTCCAATCCCCATATTGTCAGTGTGGCATTCCCCCCCTCCAATCCCCATATTGTCAGTGTGGCATTCCCCCCCTCCAATCCCCATATTGTCAGTGTGGCATTCCCCCCCCTCCAATCCCCATATTGTCAGTGTGGCATCCCCCCCCTCCAATCCCCATATAGTCAGTGTGGCATTCCCCCCCTTCCAATCCCCATATAGTCAGTGTGGCATTCCCCCCCTCCAATCCCCATATAGTCAGTGTGGCATTCCCCCCCTCCAATCCCCATATTGTCAGTGTGGCATTCCCCCCCTCCAATCCCCATATTGTCAGTGTGGCATTCCCCCCTCCAATCCCCATTTAGTCAGTGTGGCATTCCCCCCCCCCTCCAATCCCCATATAGTCAGTGTGGCATTCCCCCCCTCCAATCCCCATATTGTCAGTGTGGCATTCCCCCTCCAATCCCCATTTAGTCAGTGTGGCATTCCCCCCCCCCTCCAATCCCCATATAGTCAGTGTGGCATTCCCCCCCTCCAATCCCCATATAGTCAGTGTGGCATTCCCCCCCTCCAATCCCCATATAGTCAGTGTGGCATTCCCCCCCCCCCTCCAATCCCCATATAGTCAGTGTGGCATTCCCCCCCTCCAATCCCCATATAGTCAGTGTGGCATCCCCCCCTCCCATTCCCCACACGCAAAAGTAAAAAAAAAAAAGTAGTAAACTCACTTTTCCTTCCTTCCCGCTGTCCCTGCCATCTTTGCTGTATCTGCAACCGCCAGCACACATAGACACCTGGCTTGGTACAGCGGTGGGCGTGGCCAATGCTTGAGTGTCGCCCACGCCCACCGTTGAATGAAGCCGAGTGTCAGTGTGTGCAGGCACTGCGGGGAAGGCGGCAGATACAACTGCCTCCGCCGCTTCTTCTCGCCATGGGGTTCACGAAGGGGAGGGGTTTCACGGGGGGAGCAGGTATGCCTGCCCTGGAGTCTCATAGGTTTTGGTCCTCTTTAAAGTGGACCAACACCCACTGCTGATCGGCCTGGGAATCTATAAGATTCCTGGGCCGATCAGCTCCCTGCCCGGGGGGGGGGGGGGGGTGCCCCGCTGTGTGAAACCCCCCAGGACCCCCAAAAATCCTACCTTTTCCTCGTTTCAACGGCGCATGCGCGGGCCACCGCCGCCTCTCACGCTTCCCTCTAGCAGGGCGCGCGCTGTTTGTGAATGGTCGGCGCGGGTGCGCTCCCTGTTAGAGGGAAGCGCGAGAGGCGGCGGCGGGCGCGTTCTTCTTGTCCGGTCCATATTCCAGCTTGTCCGTCCGTGCTGATTGGCAGAGCGCTCGCGCATGCGCCGTAGAAGCGGGGTGAGGTGAGTTTTTTTGGGGTGCCCCGCGGAAGTGGACCAACACCCAGGATAGTGAAAATCCTGGGTGTTGGTCCACTTTAAGTACTTTTCCTACCCCATTTTTTGCAGGGCAGTTGCCCTGTTATAATCCTAGATCAGCAGCACTCTACCCCTTACTACCTCCCTTTTACCTCTATTTTTGGGTCCCCAAGGTAAACTTGCTGAATCTGAACATCTACGGGTTCCCTCAACACTATTTATAAAGTATTATTTTACAGCATGCATATCTTTTTATTAGAGCTTAGGAAATGAAAATACAATTATTCATTTTTTAAATCTATAAATGACAAATGTTTATAACTTGTGCATTCACACACCTACAGTGTATTTAATTGCAGCAAACAAATGTCATCTTCATGAAATCAAGTTACAGGGATCCTAATCCTAAACTATAACATGCTGTGCCTAGAAATGTCACTTCCCACATCCAAACTGCTATTTACCTTTTTATAAATACTTTTCTTCTAAGTGGTGTGAAGGAGCTTAGCTGGGCCTGGCTGTGCAATTCTCACATAAACTGGATTTTAGACCACATTTTCTAACCCTCAGGGAGGCCTCATGTACTAAGGTAAAATGATATAAGGAGCACAGGACTTAATTGAAAAAGTTGAATTTCAGCAGAATGGGTTAAACCTGTCACCCACACTTTAGCCAATCAGATGATTAGCAAGCTAGAGTGAGGAAATCTATTATATATGCTTGAAATCACCACATTGTTTAACATTGCTATGGAAAACTGTTTTCTTTTATAATACAGAGTTGCATACAAATAGAAAATAAACAGGTAAGCTAAGTGTAGTGGCCAGCACTGAATGCTGCAACAGCTGCTTCACAGCTGAGGGTTTGTCACAGCTTCACCACAGTGCTTGAGGTACATGTGCCATGCAATTGGAAGTATTGTCTCAAGTTTGCCCCTAGTGGTCACATAATTGTCATTACATGTTAGGCCTACGCCACATATTGTAAAGTGTTTATTTGTTCCTCCAACTGTCATTTAAGCTGATGCAGAGTGAAGTCTATGACTCCTCTGTCACCTGACCATGCCGACCAATGGCAGGACAGAGGAAGCCAGCTCCTCCTACCATCCTTGCATGGTCAGGCAGGAAGCCCTGTACCTGAGAGAGTCTGGTGTTGTCACCAGAAGTGTGAGCATCTCTGCTCCCCTGTTTCTTCACCTCGGCCACCCTGCTAGGCCTGAGGCCCTGTCTCCTCATCCAGACCCCCTGCAAGCTGGAGGAATCCCCCCACGTCAGCTACCTACTCCAGTGGGACAATCTTCTTACAGTCTGTGCCCATTGTCTGGTGGAACTAGAAGTTAGAGGGTCACCCCGGTCCACCATAGCTACACTGACTTCCAAGTCAGCTCCACTGCGCCATTGCCTGATCCTCAGAGCACATGGCAGCGTCTTCTTCAATTCCAGCTGTCTCTCAGACGTGTCCTTCCAGCTAAAGCCTCAGACTCCAGGATCAGGTCTGTAAACTCTTCTAAAGTCTTCTAACGTCATCCCCAGCTAGTATTACTATTCCCAGCACCTCTACAGCCCTAAGGCTTCAGCATAGACTCTCTCACTCTGCATCAGTAACCACTAAAGTCCTGTTTAAAGTTACTAAAGTTACCCTGGTTGCATCCAGAGGAAAGGACATTTACTTGGACACTTGTTCCAGCAATAAAAGCAACGTTGTTTATCCGAACCCTGGCATTGCTTTCTTCAGTGGGTGCCTTGACTAGGATACAGCGGGAACTGCAATGGTTAACTAGCCCTGGGGTCAAGACTACCAGCCACCAAACCCTCGAGCCATACACCGTGACAAGTGTTCTCCATAGGCTATCCCCAGGGGGTTACTCCACTAAGCACATTGATGACACACAGTAATGGAGCAGTAATGGAAACTTTTAAAAACCATCGCAAGTGGAATCTTCCAGGCAAAAGGCTAATTTAGCATATGAAGATGAAGCCATAATTCCATCCAAAGTGACTGTAAAAACTAAAACCGGACCAGCCCCCTTAAAAATTAATTTCATCTTTTCTAACTCCTGCTGTGATAAATTTTAAAGACAAAACAGTTGCAAGCCACCTGCACACAGGAAATGCTGCTGGGCTTCCTGTTACTGTGCATTGTCAGTTATGGCAGTGGAATCCAGGCAGCAGCATGACTGGAATGCTGGGAAAGGAGTCTCCAAAATGGCCCCAACCACTAGAAAATCGTTGAGGTAGTGTTTTATCTTTGATTGGGTGCAGGGGCATGTAAGTGCTGACAAATGATTCAGTATCATGCGTGCAGATGGGGCAAGGTAGATTAGTTCCATTGAGCCAGGTGATGGGTTTAGGACGGGAAGCCCTTAAAGGGTTAAATTAGGCTGCTTTCTGCTTGCCCCATGCTGGCTGTCAGGGGGCAGCATCTTTCATTTGCCAGCACTTTGCATTCCCTGATAAACTCTGATAGACTAAGGCCCTTATTTATGAAGGAATAGCGACAATTAGCGACTAGTAAGCGGCCGGTAATGACGAGCACCGCCACGAGAACGCCGGCTCCCCACCACAATCACACATTTATCAAGCCGATCCTGCTTAGCGACTGAGATAGCGCCATATAGCCACTCATTCATCATTATTCCAGCCTCACCCCACAGCACCAGCGTCCCACCTTGAACAGCGACAGGTATGACCTCTCGCTACCTGGCGCTCTCCAATGCATTTCAATGGAACAATCTTTAAATATTCATAATTAATTGTTATAATTTTTTTTTTTTTTTTTTTTTTTAAATGTGAAAAATTCTGTGACCCCTTCTGCCATTTTTTTTAAGATAAAAAAAAAATTGTACAGAATTGATATTACAGGTCTGATATTAATGTATTCATATTACAAAATTATTTTAAAAACTTGTTTTTTTGGTTTCCAAAAATATGGTTGTTTGGGGGTTAAAAAACTACTTTTAACCCATCGCCGCCAGCGCTCTGGGGTTTAAACATGCATTTTACACCGCGAGAATTTTTTGAGCGTGATTTTTTTAATGAATATGGTGGGAGCCGGTCGCTAGGGCCAGTCGCTATCATGCGCTCCTATACAGCGCGGAACCTGTCAAATAGCGACTCCTCACCCAATATTCAACATTACAGCAAACCGACCGAATCAACTACCGGACAACGGCCAAGCACAGCGACTACTAGCGGGCGCTCTGAAAATGCCGCTAGAGTCGCTCAACTGTCGCTACCTGCCGCTGTTAATGAATCGGCCTCTAATTTTTCAGGGTCCCCAAAATGAATTGACTTTTGAAGGCACTGAGACATTAAAACAGGCATGGATGAGTCATGCTTTTCAGCTGAGGAGGATAGAGCTGCACAAGGGATAGAGTTCACTGGGAAATACTAAGAAATGTGGAGGCTGATTTAAGACTAGCGCCATGTATTGCCATTTGAGTATCTATATAGCGGAGGTTAGAGCGTCCGCTAGTGGACGCTGCAAGCGGGTGTCTGGTACTATAATTGAGCGTAGCGGGTGGACAAGTGATGCTGTAGTATCCTGTCCAGCATTAATGAATACGATGTCTGTAGAAGTGTTCTCACTGAATCAATGCATATGTAGCGCCCAGAGGAAAAGCCGACCAAAACAACACCAATGCTGCAGCAAACGATAGGTAGCGGTAATCTGGTGAGCTATTAGAGGACTTTCATATATATGATTTTCACATACTGCGCCGGGTGTTCACCTTACGCAACGTGGTACTACCTGGCATTAGCTTTATTATATAACCTCCACAAAGCAGGCTGATTGACAACCAGAATGAGGTGAGGAGAGAGCAGACTAATTTAACCCTTTGCCTGGAATGTTCATTATCTTAACCTTAACAATAGTCATATTTGACTTCTGGTGCAGATAAGTATTTGGGATGTCCTAGGACAGAATCGCGGTGTATCCCCCATCCAAGCGAATGTTTCCCAGCTTTCTATCTCAGCTGTGCACACCTGATGTATGGTAGCACACACAGCATGGAAGTAGGCTTGCAGGCTGATTCATTACTAACACCAGGTAGCGACAGATGAGCGTCTGTAGAGCGGATTTCAGAGCGACCGCTAGTAGTCGCTGTGCTTGGCCATTGATCATTGTTTCAGAGCGCCTCAGTCGCAGTCCGGCATTGATGAATTTGATATGTGAGTCGCTATACTACGCTGTATGTGAGCGAACCGTAACGGCAGCTCAGTGCGACTGACTCACACCACATTCATCAAAAAAACAGCCACAAACACCGCCGGCACTCAAAATCATGTAATTGTAGCCCAAAGTGCCAGAGGCTGTGTGATTAAAGGCTGTTGTTTGAATATGTATCCACTAGTAACAAAGCGAAGACATATGGAATTACATTGTTATAATATTGTAACATGAACACTTTAATACCAGACCTGTAAGGACAATTCTGCATAAAAATATTATTAATAAAAAAGTAAAATGTAATTTTATTGCCCAGAATACATGTCAGAAGGTTTGTGGGTTTTTTTAGGGGGAAAAAAAATTGGGATCAGGAAAGGGATTTAAGGATCGTCCATAGATATGTATGGGAGAGCGGCAGGTAACAATGTGGCGCTCTGCAAGGCTGAACGCCGGCGCTGTACGCTGAGCCTGGGATAATGATGAATCGGACGCTACATGGCGTTGTTCTAGTCGCTCACCAGATTCGGCTTCTTAAATGTGTAATTGCGTGCCTTCTCCGGTGTTCACCTGGCGCTACCTGGCGCTCCCTGCCGCTAACCCCTCATTCAAAAGCCGAATATGACTTTTGGTCAGCTTTAAATTACAATGTTTACTGTGATGAGTACAAAACCCGTTCATGGCACAGTCAAACAATATAAGAAGATACGTGCTGACCTGTCACCACAGAATTAAATGTACTTGGCAGAGGTTTAACCTCCTGCACGCGCTACCAGAATAAAAGCAACAATATTTTATTTCCAGTAGCTTGATTAGCCATTGCCTTGATAAAGGCATCCCACAGGTTTCCAAAACACACAAGTCTTCACTGCAGAGCTGTATACAGCAAATAAAAGCTACTAGTGAATGATAAATAGGAAAAAAGCAAGTTCTTATTCTAAACATTGTAAATACCTGAATGCAGTGCCTGGTCTTTATGGTAGTGGTGGTACCTATTTGTAGTAGTAGAACTTTTTTTTTTATTTGGGATGGTGCATGTGCCATGTGACCCCTGGGCTGGTTGGTATTATCTCTATATGCATTTTTATCCCTTTTTTGTGCTGCTAACTTGTGATTTGGGCCGTGATAAATATATGTCATGTTAGTCTAATGTCCCTAATGCAATTCCCATTTTTCATTAAAAAAAACCCTAATACAAAATAGGGAATCCAACAGGCGCTGTGTACCTGAATTCCCTTTTTTTGAGTGCTTCTTGGAGCACCTGGTATCTTTTGATAAATTTTGTCAGCTTGTGCTCTCGGCTGGCGCTAATGTCGCTAGCACATAGGCTTATATAAGCCGTGCGCTACGAACGCTGCCTGGCCGGGAACACTACAGCTGACATTGCTGCTGGCCATAAGGCGATGCTGTGGTGCAGGCGCTGCTGAATGTCGGGGAGGCCGATTCATTAATAGCGGCAGGTAGCGACAGTTGAGCGACTGTATCAGTATTTTCACAGCACCCGCTAGTAGTCGCTGTGCTTGGCCGTTGTTTGGTTGTTGATAGCGACTGAGTCGGTGTGCAGTAATGTTGAATACGGGGTGAGGAGTCGCTATTTGACAGGTTCCGCGCTGTATGGGAGCGCATGATAGCGACTGGTCAGAGCGACCGGCTCCCACCATATTCATCAAAAAATCACGCTCAAAAAATTCTCGCGCTGTGAAATGCATGTTTAAACCCCAGAGCGCTGGCGGCGATGTGTTCAAAGTAGTTTTTTAACCACCAAACCACCATATTTTTGGAAACCCAAAAAAAAAATTTTTTAAAGAATTTAGTAATATGAATACAATAATATCAGACCTGTAATATCAATTCTGCACAAATGTTTTTTTTTTTTTTTACCTTAAAAAAATTATCTAACATGGCAGAAGTGGTCACAGAATTTTTCACATTTAAAAAAAAAAAAAAAAAAAAACATTAATAGCAATTAATTATGAATATTTAAAGATTGTTCCATTGAAATGCATTGGAGAGCGGCAGGTAGCGAGAGGTCATACCTGTCGCTGTTCAAGGTCAGACGCTGGCGCTGTGGGCTGAGGCTGGAATAATTATGAATGAGTGGCTATATGGCGCTATCTCAGTCGCTAAGCAGGATTGGCTTGATAAATGTGTGATTGTGGTGGGGAGCCGGCGTTCTTGTGGCGGGGCCCGTCATTACCGGCCGCTCACCAGTCGCTACCTGTCGCTATTCCTTCATAAATAAGGGCCTCAGACAAGGTGCTCAAGTGGCACCTGCACAAATAATAATTAATTAGCCTCCCCATTGGTTTCTGTGATAAGAGCATAAATGTTGATCATAAGATGAATTTGCTGTTCTTAAACTGCATGACATGATTATAGATATGTACCTCGCCACACACGTGGCTATAGGGAACGCAGGTAGAATGTCTGCTAGACTGTACTGCCTTGGAGCCAACCTGAGCTAGGTGTAGTGTCCAGCATGCAGACTACCTTACCCACAGCCTGTCCCAGAATTTACATTTCCATTGCTATTATCCCGTCCACTCCCGACCTTCCAAGTCTCACCATTTACCCCCATACCCAGCCCCACTTTACCCCCCCCCCCCAGACAAGTGACCCCAGCCCATTTTCATCCCCTACAGTGCTATAGCCTCAACATCATGACTGTGGGCTCCACAAACTCCTGGCACATTATCTGCCCCTACAGTACTGACGCTTCAGTAAAATAGGAATAAAGTCAGCTTTATCTGGATATCACAGTCAGAACACCTGCAAAGCATCCCCGACAATCGGCTCAGTGTGCTCCCGCTGCAAGCTATTGCCGAAAGTTACCAGCCATGGGATAAAGAAAAATCCAACGTTTATTTCTTTAGTAGTGAAAGTATCCAAATGTGGTTTTTGCTCATGACATAATTTAGTACACAATGTTACAATGGTTTAAAGCCAAATAACTCATTAAGTGCTACACCTCCTAATCAGGACTTAATTAACTTCCCCAGATGAGAGAAGTGTGTCTGAGCAGCATATAAAACAACATCTAAGGCCCTTATTTAACAAGGAATAGTGACAGGTAGCGACTGGTGAGCGGCCGGTAATGACGGGCACCGCCACGAGAACGCCGGCTCCCCACCACAATCACACATTTATCAAGCCAATCCTGCTTAGCGACTGAGATAGCGCCAGATAGCCACTCATTCATCATTATTCCAGCCTCAGCCCACAGCGCCAGCGTCCGACCTTGAACAGCGACAGGTATGACCTCTCGCTACCTGGCACGCTCCAATGCATTTCAATGGAACAATCTTTAAATATTCATAATTAATTGTTATTAATGTTTTTTTTTTTCAATGTGAAAAATTCTGTGACCACTTCTGCCATGTTAGATAATAAGGTAAAGATAACGTTAAAGAAAAAAAAAATTGTGCAGAATTGATATTACAGGTCTGATATTATTGTATTCATATTACTAAATTCATAAAAAATTTTTTATTATTTTTGGTTTCCAAAAATATGGTGGTTTGGGGGTTAAAAAACTACTTTTAACCCATCGCCGCCAGCGCTCTGGGGTTTAAACATGCATTTTACAGCGCGAGAATTTTTTGAGCGTGATTTGTTATTGAATATGGTGGGAGCCGGTCGCTAGGGCCAGTCGCTATCATGCGCTCCCATACAGCGCGGAACCTGTCAAATAGCGACTCCTCACCTTGTATTCAACATTACTGCAAACCGACTGAGTCGCTATCAACAATCGAACAACGGCCAAGCACAGCGACTACTAGCAGGCGCTGTGAAAATACTGCTACAGTCGCTCAACTGTCGCTACCTGCCGCTGTTAATGAATCGGCCTCCCCGTTTACCTTAATGCTAATGTACAATAAGATTGCTGCCAAGGACACCCTAATCCATGCTAAGAAGGAAGGTCATGTGACGTGATCTGGGCAACAGGCCGTGAAAAGGTAAGTGGTTAGGTGACGCACAGGGGCTGCGGGCGTCCCACGCCACGAGAAATCGGGGTGACACTGAAGCTTCAGTACCATCACATTAAAGAGGACCAACACCCAGGGGTGATCGGCCCGGAAATCTATAAGATTCCCGGGCCGATCACCTCCCACCCCGCGGGACATCCGAGATCGGGATGTCCCGCGGGGTGAAACCCCCCAGAAACCCCAAAAACACCTTACCTGATCCGCCGCCGCTTCCGCCGCCGCCGCCTCCCGCGCGGCCCTCCAGACGTGCGCGCGCCCGCGCCGGCCCTCTGTGAATGGCCGGCGGGGGCGCGCGCGCGCCGAGAGTGACGCGCGGGAGGCGGCGGCGGCGGAAGCGTCTTGGACATTCCTGATCCCCGCCTGGACGTTGGCGGGGATTGGCTGCGGCGCTCACGTGGGAGCGCTGAGAGGTGAGTTTTTTGGGGTTTCTGGGGGGTTTCACACAGCGGGGCACCCCCGATCGGGGTGCCCCGCCGAAGTGGACCAAAACCCAGGATAGTCAAAATCCTGGGTGTTGGTCCACTTTAATGGGGGGCATACAAAAGCTACCCCATGATTTGTCCCTGAATGCTATAGCCTCAACTGCTCAACTGAAAAATGCCCTTAAAGGGTAAGTTTACTTTTGATGGAATTTTTTTTTGCGCCAAAGGGTTGTCCTCAATGTGCTGAGGGGGGGGGAGGAAGCTAACTCACACTTACACATGCCCAGCAGCAATGTTCTGTCTGTACAGGACTTACTTCTCTCTTCTTGGTGTACAGACTTAGGGCCTTATTCATGAAGGGATAGCGTCAGGTAGTGCCTTGTTAATGACAGGTAGCGACAGGTAGCGTCAGGTGAACGCCGGACACGGCACGCAGTTACACATTTATCAAACAGAATCTGTTGAGCGACTGGGATAACGCCATGTAGCGTCTGATTCATCATTATCCCTGCCTCAGCGTACCTCACCGGCATTCAGCCTTGCACAGCGCCACGTATTACCTCTCACTACCTGTCGCTCTCCCATACATTTCAATGGATGATCCTTTTCTTCTCTTTTAACTGGGTTTTTTTTTTTTTTAAATCTCAAATAATGTTGTGACCTCTTATGGCATTGAAAAAGCAGTTTTATCAAAAATGTTTCATGTTTTATATATTTCTGCAGAAATGACATTACAGGTCTGGCATTAAGGTTTTCATGTTACAATGTTATTACAATGTAATTTCATGTTTTTGCTTTGTTACTAGTGGATACATGCTAAAAAACAGACTTTAAACACACCGCCTCTGGCGCTCTGGGCATCAGAGAAGCATTTTTCTGCGCCGCAGTTTTGTTAGGCTGTTTTCTTACTGAATATGTTGTGAGTCGGTCGCACTGACCAGTCGGTAACATGCGCTCCCATACAGCGCTGTACTGGTCAAATAGCGACTCACAATATCACAAAATCACAATATATTCATCATTGCTGCACAGCAACTGAGTCGCTAAGAACTAGCGACCCACGGCCGAGCACAGTGACTACTAGCGGGCGCTCTGAAAATGCCTGCTACAGACGCTCATCTGTCGCTACCTGGCGCTAATGATGAATCAGCCTGCCTGTGTACATTGCCAAAGGCAACAGATTGCAGATAGTGAAAACTGCTTCCAGAAAACACACTTTTCTAAGCTTTTTGTCCCCCAGCCTGTCCCTGCACCTCACCACCATCTAAGGGGTAGCTTTAAGCTACAATTAAGAAAGAAATCCTATTTTTGATATGTGCATATGTTGGCCATTGTATGCTTGCACACACATAGGAATGTTTCTTTACATTTAACACATTAGAGTGCAGTGAGACAAATACTAGCAGTGCACGCACACATGCCTGGAGTGGTGGACTGCTCTAGAAACAGCACCCAGGAGGCAATTGGAGGTCAGGTGCTTTGCGCAAGAGCACTTTAATCATGTTCCTGCTTGAAACCAAACCTGCAACCCTACGGTGACAAGACCGGGTGCTTAACTACTGACTGACTGGCCATGACTTCGCCACTAAATAGTGAATTAAACTAGACCAACAGCCGTTTTTTTTTTCTGTAATGGATGTTGGTCCTGCAGACAGCGAATAAAGACAAGCTCAGGGGGAGGGCATCCAGAATGCTGGAGCCCCGTTGAACATAACCCCCCTAGAATGCCTAATCTCCTTATCTTCAACCTTGGGAAAGGAGTCGGAAGATTGACAGCTGGTGCTCACACGGGTGGGGTTTTCTGGGGGCGTGCCGAGAATGCGACCATGGCCCACGTGACCGCCCTGTGGCCAATAGCTGGACTCCTTTCCCGAAGTTGAAAGTAGGGAGATCGGGAGTTCTGGGGGGCGGGGGTTATATTCAGGGGGCTCAAGCATTCTGGATGCCACCCCAAGCTTGTTCTTATTCTCTGTTTGCAGGACCAACAGCCATTAAAGTGGACCAACACCCAGGATTTTGACTATCCTGGGTCTTGGTCCACTTCGGTGGGGCACCCCCGATCGGGGTGCCCCGCTGTGTGAAACCCCCCCTAACCCCCCGAAAAACTCACCTCTCCCCGCTCCCAGCGCCGACGTACAAGCGAGGATCAGGAACGTCTAAGCGGCAGCCGGCGCCGCCGCCTCCCTCGCGTCACTTTCGGCGCGCGCGCGCCCCCGCCGGCCATTCGCAGACGGCCGGCGCGGGCACGCGCACGCCTACAGGAGCGCGAGGGAGGCGGCGGCGGCCGGCCGCCGCCGAAGATAAGGTAAGGAGTTTGGGGTGTTTGGGGGGGTTTCACCCCGCGGGACATCCCGATCTCGGATGTCCCGCGGGGTGGGGGGTGATCGGCCCGGGAATCTTATAGATTCCCGGGCCGATCACCCGTGGGTGTTGGTCCACTTTAAAGAAAAAATGGGTGTTGGTCTGGTTGAAGTTAAAAATAGTCAATATTAAAGTGGACCAACACCCAGGATTTTGACTATTCTGGGTCTTGGTCCACTTCGGTGGGGCACCCCCGATCGGGGTGCCCCGCTGTGTGAAACCCCCCCGATCACCCGAAAAACTCACCTCTCCCTGCTCCCAGCGCCGACGGACAAGCGATTTGACAGCAACGGACAAGCGGCTCCTCCGCCGCCTCCTCCTGCGTGTCACTCTTGACGCGCGCGCGCCCGCGCCGGCCATTCACAGACGGCCGGCGCGGGCGCGCGCACGTCTAGAGGGGCGCGAGGGAGGCGAAGACAAGGTAAGGGGATTTGGGGTGTTTGGGGGGGTGATCGGCCCGGGAATCTTATAGATTCCCGGGCCGATCACGGGAGGGTGATGGTCCACTTTAAACGCAAAAGTATCAATAAGCCTCCCATCTATTTATCATTTTGTATACTTGACTATTTCCAAAAACAGCTTGGAAGACAAGGCATGGGGTTTTTAAGTTCATCCCTTTGACCAACATGAACAAATAAAGAAATGTGTCTAGCCTTGTTTTTATAGGACTGGTCCCACAAATTTGGCATTACAAGTTATTTTATCAGTTGTGAAGAACAATCTCGACCAAGGCAAACATCTAACATGTGATGTTCCTGTCCTCACCACCATATGTGGCAAGATGAAGAAATCTCATGCGGATATCTGTGAGTGCTGCAACTGTAAGGGGCAGATGGCTGCTTGGGTAATGCTGTGAGTCTAGCCAGTCATTATTAAACATGCTTTAAGCTATATTCATACCAAGAATAGTTCATGTATTGATTTTTCTTTACACTGAATAAATAGAGGGCAAACCCCCACAGATACAGCCACCTACTCGAATTTTCAAAACATACTGCACCCCATGAGAACTTACTACTACTACGACTTTTCTACATTTGGCTGTGTTAAATAGCGAACAGAAATAGAAGCAGTGCAAGATAATAATAATAAAAAGAAGAGTCGCTCCCCAAGACCGGCTCGTCTGACTACCCTATAGGGGGCTGTTATTTGCCAATAATAAAAAAAAACATCCAGGGTGCCGGAGCAATTTTTCATTAACATTTTTCCCAGGATATTGTTTCTTGGGAAGTCTTGCAAAACAATATAAATTATCCTCACTATCTTTGCATCAGGCAGCAACGTTTCTAAATACTAATCCTGTATGGGGTTGTTATTTAGGAAAGGTTTGCCTGAGCCTCTAAAAAAGCAGCCCATATAAAATGATTGCATTAAGAGAGAGCCCAAGACAATGGAGTACCAGTGGGCAGGTGGGGAGGGAGGCATTACACGGGGAAGCCGATTCATTAATAGCGGCAGGTAGTGACAGTTGAGCGACTGTAGCGGCATTTTCAGAGCGCCCGCTAGTAGTCGCTGTGCTTGGCCGGTAGTTGATAGCGACTCAGTCGGTTTGCCGTAATGTTGAATATTGGGTGAGGAGTCGCTATTTGACAGGTTCCGCGCTGTATGGGAGCGCATGACAGTGACTGGCCCTAGCGACCAGGCTCCCACCATATTCATTAAAAAATCATGCTCAAAAAATTCTCGCGCTGTAAAATGCATGTTTAAACCCCAGAGCGCTGGCGGCGATGGGTTAAAAGTAGTTCTTTAACCCCCAAACAACCAATAATTTTGGAATATGAATACATTAATATCAGACCTGTAATATCAATTCTGTACAATTTTTTTTTTACCTTAAAAAAATTACCTAAAATGGCAGAAGTGGTCACAGAATTTTTCACATTTAAAAAAAAAAAAAAAATTCATAACAATTAATTATGAATATTTAAAGATTGTTCCATTGAAATGCATTGGAGAGCGCCAGGTAGCGAGAGGTCATACCTGTCGCTGTTCAAGGTCGGACGCTGGCGCTGTGGGCTGATGCTGGAATAATGATGAATGAGTGGCTATATGGCGCTATCTCAGTCGCTAAGCAGGATTGGCTTGATAAATGTGTGATTGTGGTGGGGAGCCGGCGTTCTCGTGGTGGTGAGCGTCATTACCGGCCGCTCACCAGTCGCTACCTGTCGCTATTCCTTCATAAATAAGGGCCTTAGAAACAGGGTTCCAATGCTGCTTGCTCCTCTCCACCCTACGCAACTCTGTCATGTGAGGGCTTATGTCACTTATGTGAGCCTGTGAGCCATACAGGCTGGGGATCAGCAAGCACCACTGGGACCCTATTTGCAAATGTAATGGTTCCCTCCCTGCCCGCCTACTCATCCTTCACTTTCCCACGCTTCCTCCTCAGACACACACCCTCGCTGCATGGCTCCTCCGGGATATGGGGGTTTGTGTACTACCTCTTGGGGTGGGAGGAATTCTGTATGCTGCCTGTTATAGGGGTTCTGGGGGAGGGGCAATTTGTTCCCAGCCTGTAATTGGGTGATTGGGGAGAATTCTGCACACTGCCTGTAATGGGGTGATTGGGGAGCATTTTGCACACTGCCTGTAACTGGGTGATTGGGGAGAATTCTGCACACTGCCTGTTATGGGGTGATTGGGGAAAATTCTGCACACTGCCTGTAATGAGGTGATTGGGGAAAATTCTGCACACTGCCTGTAATGGGATGATTGGGGAAAATTCTGCACACTGCCTGTAATGGGGTGATTGGGGAAAAATTCTGCACGCTGCCTGTTATGGGGTTCTTGGGAAGGTGATTTTGCATGTTGCCTGTGATGGGATTCTTGGGGGGGGGGGGGCAGTCTGCACACTGCCTGTGATAGTGATTGATGGGGATTCTGCACACTGCCCATTTTTTGGTTGGGGGGGGGAGTGTCTATCACACTGCCTGCTACTAAAGCTGGTATTTTAGCACACTATTTGTTTCAGAATATTTATTTTTCTGATTTCTCTCTAAATCCTGTCTGTGCCTTATGGTCACGTGTGTCTTATAGTGTGAAGATAAAGTAAATTGAATTCAGCATTCAATAGCAGAGAGAAGCTAATAAATCCCGCAATGGTTAACATGACTTTGCATCCTCTCCTCCAATTTGCTATTTAGTTGACTTTTTAAAGCTCTTTTAAATGTGCAAGTCTGTAAGTTACACCAGAGAGACAGTGATAAATAACAATATAAAAAATCTGATATAGCTATTGATAATGGACGCTCCAGGAGCCATCAGGAGTGCCCTGTCCAGAGCACACAGGAGAAGATGAGTCCATCTGAATGGCTGCAAGGGAATCATTCTGGGGGAGGGAAGGTAAATATAGTTGTTTTTTTGTTTGTCAGTCTTTACAAGCTTTGTTGGCTAATGCAGAATTGTTCTACTTAAATACTGTACCTGTTCTATTTACATTTTTAGAGAGAAGGCTGAGAAAATGAGAAAGCCAGCTAGCTAGTATTCATCAGCAGAAGCATCAAGAGGGTTCTCTGCATTGGCATCATAATCGGGAACTGCATAGCACAGGATAAAAAGCTCTCAATATCACATAGCTACTAGAACCATCACATGAACAGCCTTTCCGACACTAGATTATCTCAACAGTCAAGAGAATATAACAGCAACCTCAAAACAATCTCCCCAGACTCCCACCACTAGGTCCATGTTACAGGGATGTGAAATCAAGAACAAAGGCTTCAAGAGTTACTGCTTTCTTGTGTAACTTACTGTAGATTGTCTGTGCCCGTTTATGTTCCTTATCTTTAGTACTTATGGAAAAATATTCTGTTTAAATATAGAAAACTCTGATTCAGGGACAAGCACAGTGAGCAGCAGGGACAGAGCACAGAGAGCAGTAGGGACAGAGCACAGTGAGCAGCAGGGACAGAGCACAGTGATCAGCAAGGACAGAGCACAGCGAGCAGTAGGGACAGAGCACAGCGAGCAGCAAGGACAGAGCACAGTGAGCAGCAAGGACAGAGCACAGTGAGCAGCAGGGACAGAGCACAGCGAGCAGTAGGGACAGAGCACAGCGAGCAGCAAGGACAGAGCACAGTGAGCAGTAGGGACAGAGCACAGCGAGCAGCAAGGACAGAGCACAGTGAGCAGCAAGGACAGAGCACAGTGAGCAGCAAGGACAGAGCACAGTGAGCAGCAAGGACAGAGCACAGTGAGCAGCAAGGACAGAGCACAGTGAGCAGTAGGGACAGAGCACAGTGAGCAGCAAGGACAGAGCACAGTGAGCAGCAAGGACAGAGCACAATGAGCAGCAAGGACAGAGCACAGTGAGCAGTAGGGACAGAGCACAGTGAGCAGCAAGGACAGAGCACAGTGAGCAGCAAGGACAGAGCACAGTGAGCAGCAAGGACAGAGCACAGTGAGCAGTAGGGACAGAGCACAGCGAGCAGTAGGGACAGAGTACAGCGAGCAGTAGGGACAGAGCACAGCGAGCAGCAAGGACAGAGCACAGTGAGCAGCAAGGACAGAGCACAGTGAGCAGCAAGGACAGAGCACAGTGAGCAGCAAGGACAGAGCACAGTGAGCAGTAGGGACAGAGCACAGTGAGCAGCAAGGACAGAGCACAGTGAGCAGCAAGGACAGAGCACAGTGAGCAGCAGGGACAGAGCACAGTGAGCAGCAAGGACAGAGCACAGTGAGCAGTAGGGACAGAGCACAGTGAGCAGCAAGGACAGAGCACAGTGAGCAGCAAGGACAGAGCACAGTGAGCAGCAGGGACAGAGCACAGCGAGCAGCAAGGACAGAGCACAGTGAGCAGCAGGGACAGAGCACAGTGAGCAGTAGGGACAGAGCACAGCGAGCAGCAAGGACAGAGCACAGTGAGCAGCAAGGACAGAGCACAGTGAGCAGTAGGGACAGAGCACAGCGAGCAGCAAGGACAGAGCACAGTGAGCAGCAAGGACAGAGCACAGTGAGCAGCAAGGACAGAGCACAGTGAGCAGCAAGGACAGAGCACAGTGAGCAGCAAGGACAGAGCACAGTGAGCAGTAGGGACAGAGCACAGTGAGCAGCAAGGACAGAGCACAGTGAGCAGCAAGGACAGAGCACAATGAGCAGCAAGGACAGAGCACAGTGAGCAGTAGGGACAGAGCACAGTGAGCAGCAAGGACAGAGCACAGTGAGCAGCAAGGACAGAGCACAGTGAGCAGCAAGGACAGAGCACAGTGAGCAGTAGGGACAGAGCACAGCGAGCAGTAGGGACAGAGTACAGCGAGCAGTAGGGACAGAGCACAGCGAGCAGCAAGGACAGAGCACAGTGAGCAGCAAGGACAGAGCACAGTGAGCAGCAAGGACAGAGCACAGTGAGCAGCAAGGACAGAGCACAGTGAGCAGTAGGGACAGAGCACAGTGAGCAGCAAGGACAGAGCACAGTGAGCAGCAAGGACAGAGCACAGTGAGCAGCAGGGACAGAGCACAGTGAGCAGCAAGGACAGAGCACAGTGAGCAGTAGGGACAGAGCACAGTGAGCAGCAAGGACAGAGCACAGTGAGCAGCAAGGACAGAGCACAGTGAGCAGCAGGGACAGAGCACAGCGAGCAGCAAGGACAGAGCACAGTGAGCAGCAAGGACAGAGCACAGTGAGCAGTAGGGACAGAGTACAGCGAGCAGCAAGGACAGAGCACAGTGAGCAGCAAGGACAGAGCACAGTGAGCAGCAGGGACAGAGCACAGCGAGCAGCAGGGACAGAGCACAGTGAGCAGTAGGGACAGAGCACAGCGAGCAGTAGGGACAGAGCACAGCGAGCAGTAGGGACAGAGCACAGCGAGCAGCAAGGACAGAGCACAGTGAGCAGCAGGGACAGAGCACAGTGAGCAGCAAGGACAGAGCACAGTGAGCAGCAGGGACAGAGCACAGTGAGCAGCAAGGACAGAGCACAGTGAGCAGCAGGGACAGAGCACAGTGAGCAGCAAGGACAGAGCACAGTGAGCAGCAGGGACAGAGCACAGTGAGCAGCAGGGACAGAGCACAGCGAGCAGCAGGGACAGAGCACAGTGAGCAGTAGGGACAGAGCACAGCGAGCAGTAGGGACAGAGCACAGCGAGCAGTAGGGACAGAGCACAGCGAGCAGCAAGGACAGAGCACAGTGAGCAGCAGGGACAGAGCACAGTGAGCAGCAAGGACAGAGCACAGTGAGCAGCAGGGACAGAGCACAATGAGCAGCAAGGACAGAGCACAGTGAGCAGCAAGGACAGAGCACAGTGAGCAGCAGGGACAGAGCACAGTGAGCAGCAGGGACAGAGCACAGTGAGCAGTAGGGACAGAGCACAGTGAGCAGCAAGGACAGAGCACAGTGAGCAGCAAGGACAGAGCACAGTGAGCAGCAGGGACAGAGCACAGCGAGCAGCAAGGACAGAGCACAGTGAGCAGCAAGGACAGAGCACAGTGAGCAGCAGGGACAGAGCACAGTGAGCAGCAGGGACAGAGCACAGTGAGCAGCAGGGACAGAGCACAGTGAGCAGCAAGGACAGAGCACAGTGAGCAGTAGGGACAGAGCACAGAGAGCAGCAAGGACAGAGCACAGTGAGCAGTAGGGACAGAGCACAGCGAGCAGCAAGGACAGAGCACAGCGAGCAGCAAGGACAGAGCACAGTGAGCAGCAAGGACAGAGCACAGTGAGCAGCAAGGACAGAGCACAGTGAGCAGCAGGGACAGAGCACACTGAGCAGCAAGGACAGAGCACAGTGAGCAGCAAGGACAGAGCACAGTGAGCAGCAAGGACAGAGCACAGTGAGCAGCAAGGACAGAGCACAGTGAGCAGCAAGGACAGAGCACAGTGAGCAGTAGGGACAGAGCACAGTGAGCAGCAGGGACAGAGCACAGTGAGCAGCAAGGACAGAGCACGGTGAGCAGCAAGGACAGAGCACAGTGAGCAGTAGGGACAGAGCACAGTGAGCAGCAAGGACAGAGCACAGTGAGCAGCAAGGACAGAGCACAGCGAGCAGCAAGGACAGAGCACAGCGAGCAGCAAGGACAGAGCACAGCGAGCAGCAAGGACAGAGCACAGCGAGCAGCAAGGACAGAGCACAGCGAGCAGCAAGGACAGAGCACAGCGAGCAGCAAGGACAGAGCACAGTGAGCAGCAAGGACAGAGCACAGCGAGCAGCAAGGACAGAGCACAGCGAGCAGCAAGGACAGAGCACAGTGAGCAGCAAGGACAGAGCACAGTGAGCAGCAAGGACAGAGCACAGTGAGTAGCAGGGACAGAGCACAGTGAGCAGCAGGGACAGAGCACAGTGAGCAGCAGGGACAGAGCACAGTGAGCAGCAGGGACAGAGCACAGTGAGCAGCAAGGACAGAGCACAGTGAGCAGTAGGGACAGAGCACAGAGAGCAGCAAGGACAGAGCACAGTGAGCAGCAAGGACAGAGCACAGCGAGCAGCAAGGACAGAGCACAGTGAGCAGCAAGGACAGAGCACAGTGAGCAGCAAGGACAGAGCACAGTGAGCAGCAAGGACAGAGCACAGTGAGCAGCAAGGACAGAGCACAGTGAGCAGCAAGGACAGAGCACAGTGAGCAGCAAGGACAGAGGACAGTGAGCAGCAAGGACAGAGCACAGTGAGCAGCAGGGACAGAGCACAGTGAGCAGCAGGGACAGAGCACAGTGAGCAGCAAGGACAGAGCACAGTGAGCAGCAAGGACAGAGCACAGTGAGCAGCAAGGACAGAGCACAGTGAGCAGCAGGGGCAGAGCACAGTGAGCAGCAGGGACAGAGCACAGTGAGCAGCAGGGACAGAGGACAGTGAGCAGCAAGGACAGAGCACAGTGAGCAGCAGGGACAGAGCACAGTGAGCAGCAAGGACAGAGCACAGTGAGCAGCAGGGACAGAGCACAGTGAGCAGCAGGGACAGAGCACAGTGAGCAGCAGGGACAGAGCACAGTGAGCAGCAAGGACAGAGCACAGTGAGCAGCAAGGACAGAGGACAGTGAGCAGCAAGGACAGAGCACAGTGAGCAGCAAGGACAGAGCACAGTGAGTAGCAGGGACAGAGCACAGCCAGCAGCAGGGACAGAGCACAGTGAGCAGCAGGGACAGAGCACAGTGAGCAGCAAGGACAGAGCACAGTGAGCAGCAGGGACAGAGCACAGTGAGCAGCAAGGACAGAGCACAGTGAGTAGCAGGGACAGAGCACAGCCAGCAGCAGGGACAGAGCACAGTGAGCAGCAGGGACAGAGCACAGTGAGCAGCAGGGACAGAGCACAGTGAGTAGCAGGGACAGAGCACAGTGAGTAGCAGGGACAGAGCACAGCCAGCAGCAGGGACAGAGCACAGCGAGCAGCAGGGACAGAGCACAGCGAGCAGCAAGGACAGAGCACAGTGAGCAGCAGGGACAGAGCACAGCAAGCAGCAGGGACAGAGCACAGTAAGCAGCAAGGACAGAGCACAGTGAGCAGCAGGGACAGAGCACAGTGAGCAGCAAGGACAGAGCACAGTGAGCAGCAGGGACAGAGCACAGCGAGCAGCAAGGACAGAGCACAGTGAGCAGCAAGGACAGAGCACAGTGAGCAGCAGGGACAGAGCACAGCGAGCAGCAAGGACAGAGCACAGTGAGCAGCAGGGACAGAGCACAGCAAGCAGCAGGGACAGAGCACAGTAAGCAGCAAGGACAGAGCACAGTGAGCAGCAGGGACAGAGCACAGCGAGCAGCAGGGACAGAGCACAGTGAGCAGCAAGGACAGAGCACAGTGAGCAGCAAGGACAGAGCACAGTCAGCAGCAAGGACAGAGCACAGTGAGCAGTGGGGACAGAGCACAGCAAGCAGCAGGGACAAGCACAGTGAGCAGCAGGGACAAGCACAGTGAGCAGCAGGGACAAGCACAGTGAGCAGTGGGGACAGAGCACAGCAGGAAGCAGGTACAGGGCACGGCGGAAAGAAGGGACAGAGAATAGAGTGCAGCAGGAATAAAGCATTAAAAGCAGCAGGGACAAATCAGAACAAAGAGGGCAGCACGGCCATAGCATAGTGGGCAGCAGGGACAAAGCAGAGTGGACAGCAGGGACAGAGTGAGGAGGGCAGCAGGGACAGAGCATAGAAGGCCACATGTTGCTTATATATAGATACAGAGCATAAAGGGCAGCATGAACATAGTGCAGTGGACATCAGAAATACAGTGTGGTTGGCAGGAGGGACAAAGCACAACAGGGAAAAGGGCAAGCAAAGTGTAGAGGACATCAGGGACAAATAATAGAGGACAGAAGAAGTAGAACATCCAGGGCAGCTGAAGCAAAGCACGGTGAGTAGCAGGATCAGAGCATGGAAAGCAGCAGGGACAGGGCACAGCAGACAGCAGGAACAGAGTATAGAGGACATCAGGGACAGAGTGCAGTGGGCAGCAGGAACAGAGTATAGAGGACATCAGGGACAGAGTGCAGTGGGCAGCAGGAACAGAGTATAGAGGACATCAGGGACAGAGTGCAGTGGGCAGCAGGAACAGAGTATAGAGGACATCAGGGACAGAGTGCAGTGGGCAGCAGGGACAGAACATAGAGGGGAGCACAAACAAAGCATAGAGGGCACCATAGAGGGCACTGTTTTTTTCCCCAGTGCCCAATAGTATTTTTGGGTGGGGGCAAGCAGCATTTTTTAGTTTTGCCTGGGGAATCTACAGCACCCCTCCCAGTGTGCTGTTTCTAACTATCCAACCCCCGCAACAGCCCTCCACCCAGATCTTCATCTCGGATGCCTTTTAATGGACCTTTACCAGAAGTGGTTCAGTACCCCTGCTTTAGATTTATCTGTACCAAAATCTGATCTAGACTTTATTTTTACCATAAATAAAAAAACCTGCCCAATTTTTGTGTGATTCATTCACTTTAGATATCTGTTTTGTGTGTTTTGATTATGGTTGAAGATTACTGACAGAGCTCACGTAGCACTAGGAGTGTAACTGTAGGAGGTACGACCACACCAGGGACCTGAAGGTCAGGGGGGCCCCATCATTGTTGCTCCACCACCACCTTATTTATCATATTTGTGCTCACTTTGCATCATTTAGATAAAGGAAGCACCATTTCCCTCTGCTGTTTCAATTTTTAGTTGTCTAGCTGCAGCCAAATGAGTTATTATTTATGCCACTGCGCAGCTCCCAGGTGTTACTTGATATAAATCAGTGGTACTTGATGATAAAAGTTCGGGAATCATAAAATGTATTAAGTAGATTTTTAAGCAGGACCTCTTCAGAAGAGTGAAGACTAGTAAGCATGTTCAGTCATCTTTTACATATTTAAAGGGACTGTCCAGACAAGTGAAATAAATCCTTACCTTCTGTTCCCTGCAGCTGATCCAACCTAGACTGGGGTAAAGCTAACCGGTTCCTAAGATGGAGTCATTGCATTGTGTGTCAGGCCTTGGCATTGCAGTGAATAGAATGATCTTGCTGTGTAACTAATGTGGGCTTATGTTCTTGCCCAAAGATTGCTAGTGCATGAAGGACAGGTCTGCCCATTGCAGAGCTTGATCTTAGGGTAAGTTTTATGTGGAGGCTAATTTAAGACTAGTGCCACTTATTGCCATTTGAGCGTCTATGTAGCGGTGCTTAGAGCTTCCACTAGGGGAGTCTGGGGATATAACCTAGTGTAGCGGGCGGACAAGTGACGCTGTAGTATCCAGTCCAGCATTGATAAATGTGAAGTCTGGAGAGCGCTGTGGAAGCTCGCTCCCTCAATCAATGTATATGTAGCACCCGAGGGAAAACCGCCCAGAGCAATGCCAAATATAACAACAGGACAGCGCCAGTTAAGTGTCTGACGCAGAAGCCCATATTTAAGAAAATGAAACACAAAGCCAGTGCTTGCACTCTAAAACTAAAAAAATAAAGCCTCAGACGCTATATGAAAATAGTCTGTTTCTCAACACATATACACCAGCACCAGAGCGAAAAACACATGGAATGACATTGTTTTAACACTGTAACAATGACACTGCAATGGCAGGCCTACACATACAATTCTGCATAAAAAAAAAATAAAAAAAAATCACAATAAAAGTGTTTGGTTGCTGGGCAGGAAAGGCCACACAATCATTTGAACCAAAAATTTAGAACATTACTTCAGGAATGGGATGAGGGGGGGGGGGGGATGCCACACTGCCTATGTGGGAATGGGATGGGGGGATGCCACACTGCCTATATGGGAATGGGAGGGGGGATGCCACACTGCCTATATGGGGAATGGGATGGGGGAATGCCACACTGCCTATATGGGAATGGGATGGGGGGATGCCACACTGCCTGTGGGGAATGGGATGGGGAATGCCACACTGCCTATATGGGAATGGGATGGGGGGATGCCACACTGCCTATATGGGAATGGGATGGGGGATGCCACACTGCCTATATGGAAATGGGATGGGGATAATACCACTCTGCCTGTATTGGAGGGATTATGCACCTTGCCTATTATTTGGTTCTTTGGGGGATGGTGTTTTAGCACAACATTTGGTTCACAACATTTATTGTCTTTTTTTCCTTCTCCATATCCTAGGTGCGTCCTATGGGCAGGTGCATTTTATAGGGAGAAAAATAGGGTATACACAACCAAATTAAACACCATTGAAATGTGGGAGAGCGCTACTGAGTGGCAGGTGCTACATGACTCTGCTGAACACACAGCGCCAGTGCTTTACACTGAGCTACCGCTAGTAATACATTTGATGCTACATGACACTATTAGAGGAGGTCACCAGATTGATATTCATATATTTGGTTTTCACATACTGTGCCCGGCGTTCACCTGGCGCTATGTGGTAGTACATGGCATTATTGTTTCTCAAATAACCCTCATTGCTGACTAGGACAGATCTGACTTCCCAAGTGAAAAGAGTATTTTTCCAACATGCCTGGCCTGGATTGACCCTTTATGATAAGGGTTTTGCAATAGAACAGTTTTCCTGGTAAGGTGCCCAATTTTCCAGTGTACAAATATAAATATATAAGTAACAGCATCCTATGGGTTACTCGCTGAAATTTATATGACTGACACCCCCCTGTTATAACAAATTTGTAAAACAACAAAACAGTAGAATGAAAACCAAGTAACTCAAGCTTGAAGTGTGTAGTCTTAAGCCTTAACTCTGAAAGAACAGTTAATGCTGCCTTATCTGATTTTTATTAGCGCGTTACAGAACTTTGAGAAGCTGTGATGTCCCTTATGAAATCTCATCTTAACTACTTACAGCAGGCAGCATCTTTCATCTCAGGGTTGAAGCTGTTTATGCCAAATATCTCGTAGTGCTTCTCAAAATGTTTGTCAAGCTGCTGAGACCAGCCATTGTTGTCTCCTGAAAATTAGAAAGAAATATTACATTATAACCATGCTGTGACATCAGTCATAAGAAACAATTATGTAATAACGTATAACACCTTCAGAAATAAAGGGATTCCCATTAATTTACATTACTTACATCTATTTCTATAACCTATTTGTTATTTATGATTTTATAGTGTCTCATGGTATTCAATAAACCAATCCCATATGTTATATTTTCCCCTTCATTATTTATTACATTCACTGTCAGCTAAAATATGTCAATTCATAATTTAGAGGACCACAGATGTTTCGTGAATAAAATTACTGATGGTAACCATAGATATTAGTTGGCAGCCAAATGTTGATCTAACCCAGGAAATTTGTTGTCCCCCCCCCCCAATCATGCAAACATGCATGCTGGGATTTTGAACATAAATAGGTTCACTGTTATCTGGATAAACACATGGTGTTGTCAATTATTTCTGTATCGTATAATCAAATATTCCACACATCTGCCCTCTCCAATTTTGGCTATGGTGAGTATAAAAATACATACTTTACATACAAATAACATGTTTATTAATTTTTTATATATCTTTGTATAAAAGCAATTATGATATAGGCATTTTTGTGTGTGTTTGGGTTTTAAATGCCCACTGAGTACATCTATTTGGAATGCCCGCAGGTGACTTGTCAACCCCTCCTGCCCTTTGAGCTGGTATAGAGGTCTCAAAGACCAGTTCACAAAGGGTTAAGGGTTAAAAAAACACGCACACACTTCAAAAAGTCCACCTCCGATAGCAGTGGAAGACCCATTTCCATTGCTGGGTGCCATCCCCCTATGTCTTCAGCTGGGAGTGAGCGGCAGACGCCAGGAGCAGGGCAGAGGACCTCTCGGCTTCCACCACTCACTCCCAACTTCTGATGTTCATTCCCATTATGTTCTTTCAATTAAAGGACCATAGCCTCGATTCAGAGACACATTCGTCCAGACTTCCGTAGCTGTCTGTGAAAGTTTTGGTGGGTGTTTGTCATTTTTTTGCTTTTTTTCGTCCATTTTCTAGTCGCACGAACGTTCGGGAAAATGTGTATATGCTCTTTCAATAAACGGAAGCAAATCGGAACATTTCCAAACAAAATCGGAAATTTTCCGTTCGTTCAGATAACTTCCGTTGTTGGGATGGTTTCTGTCTGATTCAGAGAGCTGATTTCCAACGGATCACCACCCTATAAATCCGTTTCATTTCCGATCCACTTACGGGACCTTTGAGGGCTCGGATTGCTATTGTTGAACATGTTTTGCGGCTATGTGGAGGAGTCTGCGCGCCTTTAGCACCAAGGCATTGCATGTATCAGCATGGCCGAGGCCATAAATTGTATAGCAATGCATACCTGAATCAATACATTTCATGTATGCCTTCTAGATGCATTTTAATGCTGACCTAAATTAGTCCTTAGCATGTAAACATTTATTTTTCCACACATTCATATAGTTGCTATATTTTTTTAGACTTATGTCTTTGTGAATTATATTTGGATTGTTGAACTTGAATCTAAATTTGTTGTAGGAGTTCTTGTTTTAGTTGGTTACCTTTGCTTTGTGTAATTATTTTATATTTGGTTGCAGGAACTGCAAGATGTGCCTCTCGCCCTTACTCCTGATGCCCGTTCTTTGCCTGCAGAATGCGGGCCAGGGGTTCTCTAATCGGGCACTATGCAAAACCCGGGCCGTGGTTGCGAGGGCCCTCTGGCTTTTGAAGTCCAGATTTAGGTGTTTGGACCATACAGGGGGGGGGGGCACTGCAGTATGACCCCAACAAGGTTATACCAATATTTTAATTTACGTTTTTTAACAGGGACCAGACGTGCCAGAGTGGCACAACTGAGTGTCAGGGTCCTTCAGTTGGTGGGCGAGATGCAGGAGCTGCGCAACTCGTTGGGGACCACAGATGAAGAATAATGTTCTGTGGCCTGCCATTGCTATGTATTTTGTTTTTTATAGTTGTAAAAATGTAAAATTTACAAAATTTTGATACATTTTATATTTTATGATGGCATCCCAAAAAAATGTTACATTGTCATTTCATTTACAAAATACATTAACACAAAACTAATGGGCCCAGAAATATTTAAAGATGAATATTCACATGACCGAGAAGTGGTTTGGGTGAGCTTTAAGGTTCAAAAAGGGAAGATGGAGGATAGTGCTAAGTGGTTTAGCTAAACATTGTAGTAGAAGTGAGGGTGGCAAATATGTAGGCAAGCACTTTGATGAGTTAAGTTTGTAGTGCGCAGGCGCAAGATCGTAAGGATTCCGTCTGGACGATTATTTTTTGTAAAATAGAAACAGAATCTATCGGGAAACGTAAAGGATTCGTTGGAGGATACGATGGGAAAAGGGCAAAAACGAAAGCCTACGTTGTAACATGTGGAAATAAAAAGGAAAAGTCTGGATGGAAAATGACATCCTCGTAATTCGTAATCTGCCGTACGAACGGACGGAAACTTTACAGAAGGTTTTCAATGCATGCATAGAATCGCTCGTACGCTCATACGAGAACGGAAACATTTCACAAAAAAAACAGATCGGCACGAAAACTGAAGTTTTTTTGTGTCTCTCTGAATCGAGGCTCTTGTTTATAATAATAACAATAAGTGATAAGCAGCAGATTGGTGTTCTAGTGGTGATGAGTTATCCAGTCTTCCCTGTCCATTATACTCAGCGTCTTCATGTTGCCCCAAGGCACTTAGTTACAATGATTGAAACTTGCAGGAAGCAAAAAAAAAGTCTATACTCACCTGCGGCTCCTTCATGCAGGTCCGATGTTCCCCTACAGCTTCTTCATGCATCTTCATACTTGCCAATGTTGAGGATCCGGGGATTCCATCTTACCAGCGCTGGCGGCCTCTCATGGAGGCATCCATGGAGACTTGTTTCTGATCCCACAAGCCTACTCCATTCATTGCAATGGAGGGGTCATGCTAAAGCAGACCCGGGCATTGTACGGCCCGCGGGCCGTATGAGGCTCTTTGAGAAGCTCTTACCAGCCCGGGCTCAGCTGGCCGGTAAGAGACGCAGCAGCCGACCGGCCGCTCATCAGCTCGTCAGGTCTGGCGCGTTCTCCCTTCCTCAGAGGAAGGGAGAACACACCAGACCCTACTAGCCGAGCGGCCGATCGGTTGTTGCTTAAAGTGGACCAACACCCAGGATTTTGACTATCCTGGGTCTTGGTCCACTTCGGTGGGGCACCCCCGATCGGGGTGCCCCGCTGTGTGAAACCCCCCCGAACCCCCCGAACTCACCTCTCCCCGCGCCGACGGACAAGCCGCGGACAAGCGGCTCCTCCGCCGCCGCCTCCCGCGCGTCCCTCTTGACGCGCGCGTGCCCGCGCCGGCCATTCACAGACGGCCGGCGCGGGCGTGCGCACGTCTAGAGGGGCGCGAGGGAGGCGGCGGCGGCCGGCCGCCGCTGAAGATAAGGTAAGGAGTTTGGGGTGTTTGGGGGGGTTTCACCCCACGGGACATCCCGATCTCGGATGTCCCGCGTGGAGGGAGGTGATCGGCCCGGGAATCTTATAGATTCCCGGGCCGATCACCCGTGGGTGTTGGTCCACTTTAACTTATGTGATCACTTGTGTATAGTGCGGGAGGCGAGAGGTGCCGACCCGCTGCGAAGAGGGACGGACGGACGCCTCCCGCCTCCCTCACTGTCCTCTGAGGAAGGGAGAACGAGCCAGACCCGATGAGCCAGTGTGTGCCATTGCTGCTGCTGCTGCATGTGAGGAAACAGGCTGGTGTAACATTATTATACGGAGATGCCAGGCTGATGTAAATGTAACTAAAAAAGTTGCCAGGCTGGTGTATCAGTAGCTTATTGAGGTGCCAGGCTGGTTTAGATGTAACTAATAATGGTGCCAGTCTGGTGTAACATTATAGTTGTCTGTGTGAAACCCCCCGATCGCCGCAGCAAACTCACCTCACCGCGGTCCTACGGTGCATGCGCGGCTGCTCCTACAATCAGCAGGCTCGGAGCAGAGCCGCTGAGCTTAGACGTCGCCTAGACGTCTGATGTTCCTCTTTAAATGGGGCCTTTCCTGGCTTATACTGTAACCTTTTTCAGCTTTTTTTTAACACAGTTGGATGCAGTTAGATAACTAAAGACTGAAAAAGCAAATACAGGTGTTGCTTCCTTTCCCTAATTTATTCCAAGTTAGCACAAATATGATAAATAAGGTGTAGGAGCAACAATCATGGGGCCCCCCTTCCCCCACGACCTTCTGGGCCCCAGTACAGTCACACCCCCTGCACCCCCTTAAAGTGGTCCTTCACCCTGAATAAGAGCCTATCTTATATGTTTCCCTCACCCTGTACATACAGATTGCTCACATTAAAAATCATCCTACCTGCATCTACTGAATGTTCTGAGCCTTTAAACATCCAAGATGGCGGCTCATGGAACGTCAGGAAGCCTGCAAACAGGAAGTGCCTTCTGACTATGCTGCTCTGCATTCTGGGATTGCTGACCTTTTTCCTGACCCCAGCTCTGGTCTGTCTGAGCAAAGCACAGCTGTAACCCGCCCCCCTGTACTTTATTCCACTCTCCTCTCCTCAGTAAGTGTGATGCTTCTGAGTCAAGATGGCAGCACCCGTATCCTAAAGTCCTGAACAGAGTTGCAGCCCAGTGTGGGAAAGAATAATAAGTAAGTGACTAAAAACTTAAAATATATTAACTTTAGATGCTGGGGAATCGTTTTTTAAGGATTTGGGCTTTTCAATAAATCATGGTGAAGGTCCGGTTTAAGTTACGCCCCTGGACGCCGTCATGTCTGTCCAGCAATGGAGGATGGAATCACTGGTAAGTATTAAGTTGCCTATGCTGCACAGAGGAGCAGTGAGGTAAAGGTGAATATCAAAGTTTTTGTTGCCTGCACAAAAGTTTTAGAGGGATATTCCAGGCAAAGGTTTAAATTAGCCTGTTTTCTGCTCTTTTCATGCGGAATGTGAGATGCTGCATCTTTTATTCAGCCTGCTTTATATTTTCCATTCTGCTGGGCCTCCTCAGCAGCAGATGAAGATGTATCCATGCATTCTTTAGTGTAACAGTTCCCTCCAGAGTGAATTCATTTTTGGGACTACGAAAGGAATCAGCAGAAAGGAGCAAGTTCATCAGGGTTAATCAGGGATTGCAAAATGCTAGTGAATGAAAGATATCACCCCTGACATCCAGCATCGGGCAAACAGAAAACAGCTACTTTCCTCTTTGCTTGGAATGTTCCTTTAAGTCAGATACGCTCAACCTCTGGCCATCTGATGTGGCTCCTGACCTGCTATGGGAAAAGTGTGAGGGTTAAAGGTGTGTAAAGGTAAATAGAGGCTCAGTAAGTATGGGAGGTTGCAAGTAAAGTGATATAGAAGGGGACAACTGCCATATAGAGGTGGAAGCTGTGGTCCGGAGGAATGTGGTGACATAGTGCAACACCACCACTAGGTGAAATCTCTGGTACCATAACAAGATAAGAGTTTTTTTCTATATTTAATTGTATGTTTAGGTTTGGTAGGCTTTTAGATGGGTTGAGTATTGGGAATACAATTACGATTTTGGACTGATGGGGGAATGGGCCATGAATTTTGGACCCATATATTTGGAGGTATGCCAATCTGCATGTGTTGTGGTAGCATGTGCATGTTACATATGAATGTGGTAATGGGGTGGTGTGCTGGAAGGCTCTACAAGTAATAAAATCTGTTTGTGGAGACACAGTGTTATGCTAATCAAAATGAAAGTTTTTGAATTCGCTTATATGGCCCACACTTTTCAAAAGCTTGAGATACCCTGCTTTAAGTTATTTGGGCTTAACCCTAGACAGTTTGTAGTAAGTTGTCTGATTTGTACATACCGTATTTAGTCAACATGGGGAGCCCAATTTGATAATAGTGTCTCCTGAGAGACGTTCTTGGCACTATGGCCGAAACTGCGGCCACAGGCAGCAGGCACTCTGGTGTTCGGCACTGAAGGCTATGCCTGTCGCACTGTTTTTTATTTGTCCTATGGAGATAGTGTCAGGTAACGCTGGGGGCAGCGCCTGAAAAACATTGTATTGAACATAAAAAATCACAGCGCCCGCACTGGCGCTCTTAAACCAGAACACTCATGCATACAGCCTCAAGGGCAATAGAAAAAAGGCATTTTAAAAGGATGGCAGGACAGTGACAATGCACAAAGATATGGAATGACATTTGGGATACATGAATGACATGACACATGATTTGCAGTGCAAAAAACACTAGTTAGCAGTGCATAACCTAAGTGCAGAAAATGATAAAAAAAAAACATTCCAAACAGGCCAGAGGTCATGTGTCAAATGCATGAGCACAAAAATTAAAAAAAAAACTCTAATGTGACCAAAAATGTCATAACTAGATAGCATAATTGAAGCCTATGGGAACATTACACTGAGCTCGGGAGTCGGGAATACAGCGCCCGCTGGTGCTGCTGATACATGAGAAGTTATATGGTGCTATGAGAGGCGCTATTCATGCACAGCAGAAATAGACCTTCCGCAACGTGGCGCAATCATTTGTTAGGCCCTTAGTCTCTCCTACCCTTTTTCAGGGAGCATCAAGGTAATGTGCATCATGCCATGTTACAGTTACTCCCATAGGAACTAAAATTGTCTAATTATTTGAACAGCATCTAATGTGTAATGTGTTTTTCTGGTCTATTAATCATTGCCATGCATGTCCTCAAAGACTAGTTATATTTCATCCTGCATACAGACGTCTCGTATTTTAAAATTACATTAGATTAATGTGCTTTGGCTGTTGCTGCAGCATTCACATTTTATTCAGTCTCATTTTTTATTTGATTATTACTGTTTTTTAATTTGAAGAGACATTTTTTATGTTTACAAAGGAGATTGTAGATGTATTAACTTTTATGGGGCTAGAAAGCAGAAAGGCAGGCTTGCCTTCGCTCTTCTCAACCTCAACACTAAAAATAAATATGTATTCTTTCTCCCTACTTTTTTCCTCTTAGGGCCTTATTTAACAAGGGATAGCGCCAGGTAGTGTCTCACTAGCGCCAGGTATCGCCAGCTATCGGCGGCTACCGACTCCAGAACGCCAGGCGGCGGACACAATCACGCATTTATCACGCTAAATGAGGCTAGCGCCGGCGAGAGCGTCAGCTAGCGCGGGATTCATCATGTAGAGGACTGCAACGAACAGCGCCGCTGCTAATCCCATCACAGCACCAGGTATGACCTCTCGCTACCTGGCGCTCTCCAATGCATTTCAATGGAGCAATCTTTAAATATTCATAATTAATTGATATTAATGTTTTTTTTTTTTTTTTTTTAAATGTCAAAATTTCTGTGACCACTTCGGCAATGTTAGATATTTTTTTTAAGGTAAAAAAAAATTTGTGCAGAATTGATATTACAGGTCTGATATTAATGTATTCATATTACAAAATGTTTAGAAAAACTTGTTTAATTTTTTAATCAAAAAATATGGTTGTTTGGGGGTTAAAAACTACTTTTAAGCCATCGCCGCCAGCGCTCTGGGGTTTAAACAAGCATTTCACAGCGCGAGAATTTTTTGAGCGTGATTTGTTAATGAATATGCTGGGAGCCGTTCACTATGACCATTCGCTGTCAGGCGCTCCCATACAGCGCGGAACCTGTCAAACAGCGACTCCTAACCCCGTATTCAACATTACCGCACACCGACTGAGTCGCTGTCAACAACCGAACAACGGCCAAGCACAGCGAATACTAGCGGGCGCTGTGAAAATCACGCTACTGGCGCTCATCTGTCGCTACCTGGCGCTATTACTGAATCGGCCTCCCAGTTTCTAGCAGCTGCATTTTTACTTTGTGTCTGTGTACACCCTATATTATACCAGTTAACCTCATGCTTCTGGATAAGAATCAGTCAGTTATTCTCTGATTATTTAGCATTCACAGGTACTTTCTGCCATTACGTTTCTTCCTAAGTTAACATTTGCACAGATAACTTGCCACTGAAGTTGTTCAAAAATATTTGCCTGAACCTAGGCTTCCACCAATGAGCAACTGTATAAAATCACTACTGATCCCATTCCAGCAGGCAGCCGGCTTCCGGGAATTGTCACACCTCTGTTGATGTTTAAAAGGAGCCACCTGACATCATCACAGGGCTGCCCATATGGTCTGTCGTCATGTGATCATCATCCATCCTGGTATCCTGCTATTCCCTGGGTATTCCTGCAATCACCTTCTGTGTTCTGACTCGGCTTCCTCAACTCTTCCTTGAATCTGCCCTTTGGACTGTATACTCGTTGTTGTGCAGCTAAACCCTGGCTTGTGGTCTCTTTGCACCTACCACTGTCCTGTTACTCGATCTGAACCTGTGTTTTGACCCTTTGACCTTGGCCTGTTCTATGGCCTATGATTCTTACCTGTTCCTGTCCTTCTGTGTACGTTGTTAACCCAGCACACAGAGGGCTTCCTCACTTTCTGTACTCAACCTGCCTAAAAACAAGTGGCGCTACATGACAGCAGTAATCTGAAGTGGGTAAACATTTCTAGCAATGTTTATTGGAAGCACCAGTGGAGGAAATTGCAAAACTGGACAAATGCCATCTTGGAAAAGCCTGGGTTTCAATAAGAAGGTAGTAATAGTAAAGGGAAGAATGTACCAACAGATGGCAAATAAATCAATCACGAAGACAATATAGGAGGGTCAAAGGGAGATTATCAAGATTATCAAGTGGTCTACACCTAACCCTATATGCAGTATTTTTTAAAGCAAAATACTATGACAACCACTGGAAATATAACCAATATTTCTACTGATCTTAACTTGCCTGTGTGTGTGAGATGGATGCTGCATAGTTGGAAACAGTGCAATGCTTTAGGCTCTTTGGCAGTTTTTAGAGTTACAATTCAAGAACTACATAGAGGAAGAAGGTGTAGGAGTTAAATAACTAAAGATGAGCATAATACGGTCACTCCTAAACTATAAAAATATAAGATTCTGCCCACTGCTAAGCAGGTTTTCCTTTTTTGGAGAATTAAACAAGGCCTTTGATGCATATCTTCTGTGTCATTCGCTCCTGCAAGTTGCACACGTAGCACACTATCATTTTAGAGCTTAGGTTCCTAGCTTCTCATGCTTTTTTGAACTTGCATAACATGTTTTGCATGCGTTTAGTTATTAATATATTTATGTACATTGTGTCTTTTTATAAATCATAAGAATAATAGGAAAAATTAAAAGAAATATGAAAAAACAAATGGAAGAAGGGTCTGCAGGGACTCAGTTTTAACATGCACTGCCATTCAATTCAACAGAAGATGTTTTTAGGTCTTTAGGCCTTTATGTGCAATAGTTCTGTGGAGTATATATCATTTTCATTATATATCATTTTGTTTTACCTCCACTACTAGTGCCAAAGTAGACACAGTGTGCTCATTTTTTTGGTGCACTGTGGGCTCAGTGTGAAATAAAGTGGTGTAGTGAACCCAACTAGTATCAATGAGATAGCCTCTACATAGGGGGCACCAATATTGTGCCTGTGTGCTCCATCACTGCATTTTTGTGCCTCTTATGTCCCTAATACCATGGGCAAAATTTGATTTAAAACAAAACTGGTAAAAAAACATGCTGAACCATTTGCCAATGATATACTTTGGGAGTAGCAAGCTGTGTGCCAGAAAAGGCAGGTGCACTGACATGGCTGTGTTTTTGTGTGCTGTTGGATAGTAAATACCTGGTTTACACTGCGCTGACATGCCCTAATGTGAAACAACTTTGATAACTGCAGTTTGCACACAACTGGCACACCATGTTACTCAAACCAGTTAAACCGGTGCAGTGCTTTGATAAATTAGACTCCTAACGACTTTGAATAAGAGCCTCCTTAGTGGGTTTCACCACGCTGTCTACAAAGGGTGTCAAAACCTTTTCTGCTGTGATTTATATAGAAGCAGTACTAGCAAGTACTTATAAAAGTGATAGTAAATACTATTAAGAACAATAAATATTAATAAGAACAGATAGTTCCAAGATGCACTCTTTGAAGGTACAGTACATGGTGATAAGAACAAACCTTTCTGGAAATAAACATGTTATGACAAAGCTTCTTTCTTCGCAGTCAGTGCTATAACCAGCAATGACCCAGGTAACATGCAGGATAGTTTCACAACACGATCTGTGCAACATCAGTACAATCTTCCCAAATCCTTTTTTGTACATACATCGGCATGGACTGAAAAATCTATTAATTTGAAATCAGTGTATGTAGTCATTATTAGTTTTGGGTACATAGAATTGTCTGAATCACCTGGCACGTCTTTTTTATTTATGAATATGGTTGCTAGATCTCTGCACCATATATAAAGGGAGGCTACATTGTTGCCTTTGAGTTATTTGAATGAAAGTGAGGGCTATTTTAGTAAAAACGTCACCTAGCCCTTAGTCACTTAAATATAAGTAGACCCTTACGCTGGGCACACACTAGTCAGTCCTCAAGCAGGCTAAACTAAACCTGGTAGTATAAAAGCCCTTAATATATATATATATATATATATATATATATAAAAACAACCTCCTTTTATGCCCTTTTGCTAGAGTTTAAAGTAGACATCCAGCCATTATTTTCCACACCTATCTACTTCAGCTTCACATCCACAGGCTTTAAGAGGAACAAACACCTCACTAGAGTCTATAGTACTATAGGGAGGTGTGTGCCATGATTGCAGAAATAGATGAGGGTATTTGGGGATATTATAGCATGATAACGACGTTGGGATGTAAAAGTCCTTATCAGCATTTTGACTTTGTATCACTTTAATTGTAGTTTCATTTAATTGATGTTCATTTGTGATTTAAATAATAAATTATAACTGATTTATATTTACTGGTATATTATTTAAAATTATTCCCTTACAGCTTCAGTCACAAGGTTTTGTTAAGATTTATATTGTAAAACCTGTGGCCAGCATGAGGCTAAGCAAGTACAAAGGCAGAGAACTAGGCACACCATTACTGTGGCTGCTTTGTGTGGGACAGTGGTGGAAAATGTGCTGGCAAAATAGGTAGATTTTTAAAAGATTTTGGGCACAAGTAGTTAAAATCGTAGCATAAAACCCTGTGTCTGAAATACAACCTCCAAAAGTATATATCGGTATATATACAGTATAAACTAGGTGTTTTACTGAAACAATTACCTTTTTTATTGGCATTGACATGGTAGTAATAAGCTCTTTTTTGTGATTTACCGCCCTGAACCTGATCCTACCAGAATTACTTTTACTAACAGTAACATTTCATCAATCATATGTATCAAGGAAATCGCAAGACTGATTTCACACATACTTGTTTTCTAGGAATATCTACATACTAAAGCCCTAACTGATAGCATCATTGCACTGCATTGTGATTGTATCATCAATAACATACTCAACGAACTACATTAAATTTCCTTTACACGTTGAGATTTAAGTAGAAGATTAAATCAAGTGAAGGCGTCTATGGAGAAAACATAAAGACATTTTAATTTGAGAGCTTTCATACATTTATTTATTGGTGGTTGCCAGACAAACTTTCGTGGCAAGTTATATGTGCAAATATTAAGTTGGGAAGAAATGACCCTGAAATGACCGCAAAGAAAGCAGCTTTTCTTATAATACATAAGGTTACATAGGGCTCATTTTACACTGTTCCCAGTACAAGGTGGGAAGATGCTCTATCCACAGAGTGCCATGGTAGAAACCATCTTAGTTCATTTCTCCCTGGAGACCCTACGACTCTGGCCCCATCGTTGCCAGCAGGCAACGCGCTGAGCCGTTGACCCTGGCAATGCCACAGATGCTGCAGGGCATGCGGAGTCAACTTGCTCAAAACTTTTAAACATATCTGTTGAGTTGCTAGAGCAGGGAGAAGAAATAACCCAGTACCACTGCCTCTGCTGGGGAGATATGGTAGTGATTAAACTGGGTTTTCTGCATGTTATCATGCTGGGCATGTAGCAGTTGGGTGTGTTGTATTACATAAAAGAACAGTGGAATCTAAACATTCTAAAAAGTGGATTTAATATTTTTTTTTTGTTAGAAAAATATGTGTTAGAAAATGCTTGTTTATGGAAGCAGATTTTACTATCCGCACTTAGCTGCTAATGGCAATTGTACACCAAGTCTGTACAGCAAGCAGAGTGATATGAGCCCTGTACACACAGAACACTGCTGCTGGGCATGTGTATGGTTGAGGGAGCTCCCTTATATCAGAAGCAGCCATATAAGCAGTGTTCTTCTGTGTGTATAGGACTTACTTCTCTCTTCTTGGTGTACAGACTTGGCGTACCTTGCCAAAAGCAACAGACTGCAGATAGTGGGAATTGCTTCCATAACATACATAGGAAACAATAAAAAATAGTTCAGCACCTTGGGGACATCCCTTAGCACAAAAATATAATATAATAATATACACTTTGAAAAACAATTCCATCGAAAGTGGAATTTTTTAAATCTAGAAATTAGACTTGTACTGTCAGTAGTCTCAGCTTCTTCATGGGAAAGGACTGTCTATACCTGAGAGGCAGGGGTTGGGTTTGACTCCCAGGGAACAATGGCCAGGATAATGCCAACATTAACCCCATGTTTAGTTTTGCCTCTTCTAGAGCAGCAATGGTTCAGTAGTCTGGTGCTATAAGCTGAGTTGGACGTTCAGGCAATCTCAAATTGTGATGACACCTAGAACAAGTACAGTGGCTAATAAAATCTCAAGTCGCCAAAAAGTTTTTAATCAAGGTCAGGAGCCCACATTCAGATCATGCACATACCGAATGAACATTCAGAATAAAGATACTTGTTCTCCAATAATTATTTGCATGCTTATGCCCTTGTGAGCAGGCAAGCACAACCTAGCAAAGGGTAATATACTCCATGGGCAGAAATAGAACCTATGGAAACAGAAGAGTTCTTAACAATAATTCCTTCTTTAAAACAGCTTTCCTCTACTTGGCCAAATCAAATTCAAATAAACTCATTTTAGTATGTGTTTGACTAACATTTGACACTCAGTTATCCTAATTTATGGTGACTAGGTAAAATACAAATGACATTACGGATCACTGGCTTTATAAACATTACTTGAAAAGGCAAGGAGCACTTTCTGATAACAGAAGGTGTTAGTGTGTCATCACTTTCATAGTCTTCCAAAAACAAGAGTTTAATCCTAATTTCACGGCAGTAAATGGAGGCATGCTCATGGAAAGAATGAAGATTCTCCTTTCTTTTACATCTTTCCATTCCCATTTTGGTTTTCTTTTAGGCTGTTCTATACAATTGTGCTACAATAGATTTGACCCCAGAGGCTGGGGCTAAATGAGCATATGGCCCTTATTTAACAAGGGATAGCGCCAGGTAGCGACTGGTGAGCGAACGGTAATGACGGTCACCGCCACGAGAACGCCGGCTCCCCACCACAATCACACATTTATCAAGGTAATCCTGCTTAGCGACTGAGATAGCGCCAGATAGCCACTCATTCATCATTATTCCAGCCTCACCCCACAGCGCCAGCGTCCGACCTTGAACAGCGCCAGGTATGACCTCTCGCTACCTGGCGCTCTCTCTTTTTTTTTATGTGAAAATTTCTGTTACCACTTCTGCCATGTTAGATATTTTTTTTAAGGTAAAAGAAAAAAAAAAAATTGTGCAGAATTGATATTACAGGTCTGATATTAATGTATTCATATTCCAAAATGTTTTTATAAACTTGTTTTTTTGGTTTTCAAAAATATGGTTGTTTGGGGGTTAAAAAACTACTTTTAACCCATCGCCGCCAGCGCTCTGGGGTTTAAACATGCATTTTACACCGCAAGAATTTTTTGAGCGTGATTTGTTAATGAATATGGTGGGAGCCGTTCGCTATGGCCAGTCGCTATCATGCGCTCCCATACAGCGCGGAACCTGTCAAATAGCGACTCCTCACCCAATATTCAACATTACTGCACACCGACTGAGTCGCTGTCAACAACCGAACAACAGCCAAGCACAGCGACTACTAGCGGGCGCTGTGAAAATACTGCTACAGTCGCTCATCTGTCGCTACCTGGCGCTATTAATGAATCGGCCTCTATGTAGGAAATTAAGACTTTTACTAATCGCATAGGCATTTTAAAATCTGAGCCAAAATCGATTTCAGGTCAAAAATGACTGGGTGTCCCCTAACTCCCACCCTCTTGGGCAGTGGTTTAGCTAGCCTCTCTGCTGCCTGAGGGGAACTATAGAAATATAAAGAAATAGTAGACTACCTGTATATCAGCCTGCCTATGCCTGTGGACTGGGGAATCAGGGTTTAAGCTAATTATTTGGTGAAGCAAGTTTAACTCTGTGTGCGCATTTGGGTGTGAATTGCATTCTGCGTCTCGGTGAGTTTTTTTAACCTAAAGTGCAATAAAAAATGTGTATTCTAATTTTTTCCCACAATCACCTGCACCTGTTATAATTTTTTTTACAGGTGACGTTCATCATTTTTCAGTGAGGTAAGAGTATTTTTTTGGAAACAACAGCACCCTATGTGCTATGCAGGGAAAGTGCAGAAAAAAACTTGTTTAGGGTGCTGTACTTTCTGCCCCAAAAATGACCCATCATAAGTGCAAGTGATTTTTTTTTGGGGGGGGGGGTTAGAACAAACATTTTTTATTGCACTTTCTGTGTGTTAAAAGTTAAAAAGCCCACTGGGTTGCAATTCAGACACAAATGCGCCCAGAGTGCACTTGTTTCACCAAGTATTGCAAAAATATCTTGGCACAGTCTCTAAATAATTGACAGGCACATATCTATCTGACATATCTATAGCTATCTGGTCATACAATCAAGTATACGGACAAATACAGGCAAATAAAGGTTCTCTGTTTGAAAAACCTGATGCTACAACAGCAATAAAGTAACAAACAATTTATTAAAGGATCACACACAATCAACATAAATAGACACACAATCAACATAAACAAACCAGCTGCATACAAAAAAGTGCTGTGGTGCAAATGCTGATAAAATAGATATTAATTCCATGATATAAAAAGTACCTGTGCATTATATCAACTGAAAAAAACACCTTAAAAAACCCTAATATAATTCTAAATATAAACAAACTGTGAAAGAGAGAGGGGGAATACAGCTAAATCCAAAAGTAATAATGGGATAATAAAATGTCACCAGATAAGAAACCTAATGGAGGGGTTCCTGCAGTGGCATCCATGTGTGCCATGGTCTGCCACACCACCCCAGGGGAGCAGCGAGCACCCCCCAACGCTGCCCCAAGCTGTTGTTCTCAGGACCTCAGAACCTTTCTCTGCCTGTATTTGTAGGTATGCTTCACTAAATAAGCAGCATGACCCCCCCCATGTCTTCCTCACATAGCCCTGTGATACATACAGCAAGCTTCATAGCATTAGCTGTTGACACAATGCCATTGTTTTCAGAATAATGATTATTGTATACTGGACCAATGGCAATTGTATTATTGGCAATTAAAATCATTTAATTATAAATTAATAAAATGAATTAATAAAATAAAGTGATATAATTTGCATGTTTTTTTATAAATACTGGTTTGCTACACACAATGGTGATCATATTTAAAGGAGCACTATCGCGAAATTGCGTAGTATGAAAAATCCATATAAACACAATGGCTATTAAGCGGAGGGGTCACTTATATACCCAAACTGAATAAAACTCAGACTAAGCTTGTGATTTATTCTCTCAAGGTAAGAATAAAATCCAAGGGTGACAGGTTAGGTCTATCTGGGGTGACAGAGCCTGTCACCCCGGATGTCATTTACCTTCCATCAAAAGTAAGATAAACAAGCCTGGCTGGATATTTCTCGGTGCAGGGTGTATAAGTGACCTCTCCTCCTGCCATCCAGCATATTTATGTGGGTTTTTATCATTGGCCCATTTTTTTACGATAGTGCTCCTTTAATGTGAAAACAGTCTAATCACTTCCAGCAAAGTGTGACTAGCACATGAAAGTAATTATTACAGAATGTTGCCAGAAAAAGAAAGGCTGCATGATCTTACTTAGGTTATTAGAAACATATAAGGAAAGCCAAGCTAAAAACAACAGCAAATGTGTATATACTTTGGGCACCATTAATCTATGACTTAGGGAAGAATCTTTTTTTTAAAGCTTGCTGGTGGGTAGGATCTACAAGTACTGCCTATCATTTGTTGTTTGTACTTGTACAGAGCCATGGAAGATGTTGGGACGCTATAAATATTATATACAGTAACAATAATATTAATTGTACATTAATATATTGAGTGCTCTTCATCTCATATGGAAGAATTTGCTGCTTCACATGGTAATGTCTCCACAACCCACTGCATATGCAATTGGGAGTTGTTACCTACTAATTTGTTGAAAATGTTATCGTTGCAGTCACTGTAGTAACCTGACCGGCACTGATGAATGTGAGGTATGTTGGGCGCTCTAACAACAATATAACGCTGCAGCGAGCGAGAGGAAGCGCCAGCTCAGTGCATCCGGCACTCGGCGCTCAACACCATATTTTAGAAAAAAACTACACACAGTGTCGGCGCTCTAAAGCTAGGCGCTGTAGCATAGAGCACCAGATGCTGCGTGATCAAAGTCTGTTTTTGAACACATATACACCAGTAACAAAGCGAAAACACATGGAATTACATTGTTTTAACACTGTGACAATGACAGTTTAGTGCCAGACCTGTAAATACAATTCTGCATAAAAATATTAAAAATCAAAAAATTGTATAAAAGTGCTTGTTTGTAGCCAGGAGAGGTCACATAATGATTTGAACAAAAAAAAAGCCCATTGAAATGTATGGGAGAGCCACACTGAGCGAAAAGTTATACGTGGAGCTCTTGAACCTAGAACCTATACACTGAGCCGCCTCTAGTAATACATGGCGCTGTTAGAGGCGCTCACCAGATTTGCTTTATTAAATGTGGTTTTGCTTACAGTGCCCGGCGTTCACCAGACGCTACGTGCCGATAGGAAGCATTACCTGGCGTTAGCCTTTCTTAAATAACCCCCTTAGTATGTTTTATGCTAGAAGAAGCCTAGGGTTATCAGTGTTTTAATAAATAACCTTCCCTGAATCTCCACATTGGGATCCCAGACAGTAAATTGTATATTACAAAGCATTTACTTTCCAAGCCAAAAGAGAAAAAGGTTTTAATTTTGATCTTAGACTTCAACTGGCAATCAACTGCTGCTAAAATGATTTGCAGGATGTAGCATCGCAGCCAGACAACAAATAATTATTCCAAAAGGATGCCAGGAAAAAGGACAGAGAAATTATAACCTCTGGCTTTAGCCAAGAAAACATATCAGAACAAGTGTGGCTACAATCATCTGAAGATTCAAGTTACAATCTACAGGGTGTGGAAGCAACACGGCAAAATCACCAATACCATCCATGAAGGACTGTTGAGGGACACAGAGGCCAGTTATAAAACCAAAACTGGTTTAATGCAAAATCTTTACATTTTATTTTGCTCATTTTTGCCCCTGTCTGGTGCAGTCAAATTTTTTCTGGTTCTGCACCTGAATTTGAATACCAATCAAGTCAATGGGGGTAGAATTCTGATTTTGATCTCTGGAAAGCAACAGGCTTGTTCTCCTGCTTGTTAAAGCAGCCCTCCCAATGTCTACTGGCATCTCAAGATGCTCTTCCAATAGGGTACCAATGGTAAGAGCATTGCTGTCAGAACAGCTTGTGCCACTTATCCAGGTTGAATACGCTCCTGTTAGAGGGTAACCGGGATGCGGCCTGGGCAGCTGCGCCCGGCTAGACTTGGCCCCTTAGGCGAGCTGAGCCATCTGCGCCTGGCTAGACTTGGCCCTTTAGGTGAGCTAAGCCATCTGCGCCTGGCTAGACTTGGCCCCTTAGGCGAGCTAAGCCATCTGCGCCCGGCTAGACTTGGCCCTTTAGGTGAGCTAAGCCATCTGGGCCTGGCTAGACTTGGCCCCTTAGGCGAGCTAAGCCATCTTCGCCCGGCTAGACTTGACCCCTTAGGCGAGCTAAGCCATCTGCGCCTGGCTAGACTTGGCCCCTTAGGCGAGCTAAGCCATCTGCGCCCGGCTAGACTTGGCCCTTTAGGTGAGCTAAGCCATCTTCGCCCGGCTAGACTTGGCCCTTTAGGTGAGCTAAGCCATCTTCGCCCGGCTAGACTTGGCCCTTTAGGCGAGCTAAGCCATCTGCGCCCGGCTAGACTTGGCCCCTTAGGCGAGCTAAGCCATCTTCGCCCGGCTAGACTTGGCCCCTTAGGCGAGCTAAGCCATCTGCGCCTGGCTAGACTTGGCCCCTTAGGCGAGCTAAGCCATCTGCGCCCGGCTAGACTTGGCCCTTTAGGTGAGCTAAGCCATCTTCGCCCGGCTAGACTTGGCCCCTTAGGCGAGCTAAGCCATCTGCACCCGGCTAGACTTGGCCCCTTAGGCGAGCTTAGCCATCTGCGCCTGGCTAGACTTGGCCCCTTAGGCGAGCTAAGCCATCTGCGTCCGGCTAGACTTGGCCCTTTAGGTGAGCTAAGCCATCTGCGCCCGGCTAGACTTGGCCCTTTAGGTAAGCTAGGCCATCTGCGCCTGGCTAGACTTGGCCCCTTAGGCGAGCTAAGCCATCTTCGCCCGGCTAGACTTGCCCCTTAGGTGAGCTAAGCCATCTGCGCCTGGCTAGACTTGGCCCCTTAGGCGAGCTAAGCCAACTTCGCCCGGCTAGACTTGGCCCTTTAGGTGAGCTAAGCCATCTGCGCCCGGCTAGACTTGGCCCTTTAGGTGAGCTAAGCCATCTGTGCCTGGCTAGACTTGGCCCCTTAGGCGAGCTAAGCCATCTTCGCCCGGCTAGACTTGGCCCCTTAGGTGAGCTAAGCCATCTGCGCCTGGCTAGACTTGGCCCTTTAGGTGAGCTAAGCCGAGAACGAATCAGTGCAGTTGAGTGCGCTAATTGGATGGGGGGGGGGGGGTTACGCATGCACCGTAGGACCCGGGAGAGGTTAGTCCGTTCAGGCAACCTGGGGGGTTTCACACAGTGAAAACCCAGGCATCCCTGGGTTTTGGTCCACTTTAAAGAGTAATTTTAGCATTCTATACTATTTTACTATAGTTTAAAGGATCTGCTTCTATTCTTTTTAAATAATTGACTAAAAGGCACCTCTGCCATTAATTTAACTCTAATTGCCAGCATTTAAGGTCTATAAAAAAGAGCTTGCTGAATTGCACCTGAATTTTGGCAGTATTTTGTTCTAATAAAACTGAACAATTCTTTTGGTAAGTAAGACAGAGCAACTGGATACACAACTGAACATATGGCGCACGGATCAAAAGCTTCCTTTCAGATAGGGTGCAACAGGTGTAACTGGAGCCATTGCTATTGGAATGCCAATGATTATAATCACCAGCTCCCCCAATGGCTGCATCCCATCTCCATTTCATTTCTCCATCTTTCTCTTTCACTCCCCTCTGGGCAATTAAAATCCAGGGAGTATCCACCTGTGAAGGATGGGTAGTGCACTGCCCTGTGTTCTGGGCGTCCTGCTCAACCTGACATACTATAATAACACATACACACTCAAAACACTGGTTGTTCTGCGGGGCCCCGCAGAACAACCAGTGTTTTGAGTGTGTATGTGTTATCATTTCTCCATCTACCCAACAACTGACAATGTGCAATAGAATCAGTGAAAATGATTAAATTTGCAGACAACACAACAGTGGTTGGCCTTATCAAGGACAACAATGAGCAAGACTACAGAGAAAAAGTAGAGAGGATGGGAAGGTGGTGTAGAGAGTGCAATCTGATAATTTACACTTCCAAGACTGTGAAGATGGTGGTTGAGTTTGGATGCAACCCTCCCTCAGTTTCATCCATCTCCCAACTACATTTATGAAGAGGAAGTCAAAAGACCACGTTTGTAGGAGTCACGATCACCAATAATCTAAGCTGGAAGAGACAAATCACTATAATATCAAAGAAAACTCAGCAGGGGCTTTTTTCCTAAAAGAAAATTGGCCTAAAATAGAAGCTTCTATTTTTTTTATTTTTCGTTTTTTAATGTGGCGTTTTCCTTCTCTGCCTGGCTATGGGGAGCAAAAAAAAAAAATCAGGATTGATGAGAGGATCATAGGCACCCCTTTACCAGCAATTCAAGTTTAGTATGAAAAGAGAACCAAAGCTTGTGCAGAGAAGAGCCTTGCAGATTCTACAAATCGAGGGCATGCCCTTCGGTGGCCACCCTCAGGCCAAAGTTTCAAATCTATGTGTTGCAGAACCTCTAGGTTTCAGCATAGATTTTATCCTGTAGTCACTAAATAATGTACCTATCTGGTGATGTAATCTCAATACCAGGTAGGCGATGTTCTGTACTTGCCTGGAATAGAAACAGGGTTTGAATACCTAGTTTTCATGGTCATAGTCTTGTTTGGCATTTAAATGTGTTTTGTATTATTTCTCCTTGCAAGCATGCACCTGCCAAAGCAAATTCCTTGTTTATCTCTATGTACTTGGCGAATAAAAGTGAATCTGATTGTGACTATGATTCAAAATCAATTCTTGAGACCTGATTTATGAACTTTATGCCAGCATCCGACAGTATCTGCCAGATTCCTCCATTCTCCTTCATCTCAAGATATATTTAACAAACTAAACATTTTAACTGCCACCCTGCAATTTTTTGGTAGTTTTCAGCTGGAATATGCCATTACGCTACTGCAAACACAACACTTTGTCCAGTTTTCACCAGTTTGCCTATTGATTGCCTATTTCTGTTTTCTACTAGGCAATCTAGTCAGAATGCCCAGGTACCAGTCAATACGTTTGACTTGCCCATTTTCATGATGGCCAATTATGATGACTGTTTCACTTCATTGCCTATACTTGGGCTACCATTAGGAGGATGCCCATAATCAATATTTTCCTCATTTCCTCATCCTGCAAGATGTCACATTTTTCTGGCCTACAACCTTCTGGCTCTTTAACTCTTGGCATGACGCACCTCATTTTTGCTAGCTTTACCAAGTATGTCCACGACCCAGGCACAACATGCAGCCAAATCTGTCTTATACCTCACTACTGCTGAAGCATGACAGTGACACTGTGGGAGGCATGGGTTTTCTGCTCATTGATCTTCCTGTTTGGTCACCACTCACAAGAAATAGAACTAACTCTTCACTTTGGGATTAAAGACAGCAAGCAGAAAATGATTGTGATCCCTCTATATTAAAAAAGGACCTTTTGGGACACTGAGGATGTGCTTATAGGTTTGACCATTTTGAATAAAGGGAAGCTTTAAATAAGTTATAACCCTTCCCTACGCCAAAAAAAAAAACAACAACAAAAACATATTGGTTAAACTTGGATCCTAAAACAATGACTTATTTTGCATAGCTGTTGGCTTAAGCTGTTCTTTCATTTGATTAGCTTGTGTATTTTATATTAAGAGTGGGTTGCGATTAAACCCACTTTCTCTAGTAAATGGCTTATATCTAGTTTACAAGATTTTTCTCTTCGTTATTTGATTAAGGATGAAGGACTCTCCTTTTACTGTTGGATAACTAGGCCTACTGATCTAATTATCTAGAAAAAAAAGAGAATAAAAGCATGTCACGTGTTATTTCACACATTAATATAATTACTGTAGAACACAGAGAAGCTTCTGCAACACGTTCCGAACTCTAAAGAAGTGTTTGTTCTTTCTGCTCTGTATGATATGCTTCTGTCTACTGCCTGGATTCCACTATGACATAAACTAGGCAAGCCATCAGATAGACATTGCTCAAAATTCAAATATTTATCTTGTGACTTTCTTTAATCTCTTTTTTTTCATTCCTTTTAGGTCAATAAAGAGTTATCCTCATGAGCAACTAATAGAAGTATGCCTTAGTTTAGCGTGAAGAAGGGAACTTTCTTTAGGCATGTTGGTGATTCACAAACAAGGTCATTAATGAGAACAGTCAAGAATACTAAACCAAGGTCACTAAAAGGAGCTTTTTAGATGTTTGTAAATGATGTTTGTAAAATGATTTTAGGGGTGGCTGACCAGCAAATCAATTTACCACTTAAAGTCCCCTGACAGGCACTTTCCAACATCCTGCATCCTTATGCCTCAGGGAAATGAGCCAGTTTAAAGCATCTCGAAACGGCAGTTTAAACTCATGCTGTGCTGTGATTGGAGCCAGGCATGCAACCACTGTGACAAGGTAAAAGGGCAGCTGTCTGACTACATTAGGGCATAGTCTTTGAGGAATGGAATGGAAAAATGGGGCAAACTTCAAAAACCTGCTATGGAATCTACTGTAATGAAGGACACATAAGAAATGGGACATCAGATAAGCTGCTTGTAGTCTTATTACTACCATTGCCTAAACAGTCCCTTTAACATGGTCTAAATAGATATAGAAAGATGGTCCCTCTCCTGGTTTAGCTGGTTCAACACACTTAAAATGAATCTTCTGCCCTGCCGCTATATTTTTTTCATGCCCTTTCCACCAACATGACTAATGGTTTCTTGTTTTGTTTCAGGTATGTTTAAACTAGTTTTATTTGGAAGTGAAGCCCTTCCAGTTAGCCAAAAGATTCTCATTAGACCTAAAAAAGAAAGGTGGCAGCAGCTTTGTAGACCCTACTCTGTACATTACGGTAACTCATGTGAGGGATTGGGGCGAACGACAGTGACTCACACGACAGTTCTCCTTCAAATCAAACTTAATTTATTGAAAATAAGAATTCAACAGCCAAAGCATCTCTTAACGACAGAGATGGTTGCAGCACAAAACTCAGTAAATCAAGCGGTTACCTCACCGGCTCTCAGTAAAGTACAGGGTAGGAAAATTATGTATAAGGTCCACTTTCAGGGCATACGAGCCATGTTGGTAGTCACCACAAGTTCAATTTTGGGGTGACACAAGCAAAGTCCTTCGGCTTTAATCCAGTTCTCTTATTCACATTGAGCAGTACGACCTGGGCTCCTTACTCAAGGCTGGTCAACAGCAAACTGAAAGGCTCAGCGGCTCCATTTATTCAGGCCTCCCCTGCAATCAGCCTCATCACCTGTGTGAGGCCTGGGATCAGGGAAAAAACCTGTAGAGGACTGGGGAATGTGAACTGGGTCCTGAAAACCCAGCATGGATCTTGCATAGCAGGAGAAAAATAGACACCGTTTATTACTTTCCCATACACCTTACTACATTCACTAGAACATAATTGTGGACTTGTGCAAGCATGCTGTTTATTCCTATAATGCGGTTGATATTTTGTATAAAATTTGGAAATAACAGTCCTGTCTGGGGCATTCACAGAAAGTGAGAAGTACAGGACCTCTCAGAAAGTGGTCCTGGTGAAGTGTTGCTCCTTTTTTTTTTTGGGGGGGGGGGGGGGGGGTTGTTGCTAATCAAGGGCTTTATGTTTTATACATCCTACAGTGCTATGTAAGAACTTAATTACAGGTACTTACCTTCATCCTGAGGATAACCTCCAAGGGTATATTGCACCCATGTGTTCCATTGCTATGAAAGCACTGCCTACCTGAGCTGCAGGTGAGTACCTGTCATTACATTGGTGGCTTTCTTATTTACATACTGTATATGCTGTGGTTTGCTCTAGTTTTCACTTTTGTAATTGCCTTCGTATATGGCGGGGGGGGGGGGGGTTAATATACACTATTTGACTTGTTTAGTATACATATGTATTTGTATAATTTCAATTAATATTACAATAGCGAATAACAGCTACTGTTGGGCCTTGGCCATTGTATATATTTATTTATATCTATTTATACATTGTCAGACCAGAGGTGTATATCTCTTTTGGTTGTTTTTAATTATATGTGGTATATTTTGTATTTTGTGTCCCATGTAGATCTAATAAATAGTCCCTCTGAGAGGTGACCATATTAGACCTACTGCTTATATTTATGAGTTTACATTTTAGACACAGACTACAAGGCATTTCCCGCTTTACACATTTAGTTTTTAATATCTTTATTAAAACTTTTATTTTAACATACAAGCAAACTGCCAAACAGGTGGTTGGCTCCTCATTGACTAAAGTTAAGTTTCCTTGTGACCAGGGCCTCGTTTTGAACTGCCCTGGCTGCATGAGCCTGGACCAAGTACCAGCAGTTAATAAAACATTGGTATGCAGCTGACCATATGTCTGACTACGCATTTTGTGACCTGAAATTTCATTCAGAGAATTCAGGTCCAAGGCATACACTTCTTTGTAGCAAATGCACTCAAATGTGTTCAATTGTTTTTGCTTGTTCCTGAGGAGGCTAGAGATCCCTATATTGAGTATTTTCAGAATTTGTTTTCTAAGGGGGATGTTATTCTTCTTGGACAGAGTGTTTCACAATACCACCTACTGTTCCCTTAGGAGTAAATACACCATTTCAAGACCCTCCAACCACCCACCAGCCAAATGCTGCTGGGCATTAGTTACCAGGGAAAATCCAAAGGCTGTGAGTTATGTGTTCTGGGGCAGACGCAGGGATATAAGAATATTTAACTGATTCCTACACTTTTAAAGACTCCCTCTTTACACTTTAAATAGAAGATCTGGACGAGACCCTTGTTCACCGCTTTTATTCATGATTGCATGTTCTAGGGCAGCATAGAGAGCAGCAGAGTGTGACAAAAGCTGTGACAAAACAGGAGGCAGGTTTAGGTCCTTGGAGTGCAGAGGAGGAAGTGAAGCCAATAAGATGAATCACTGATGGGTGGAGCACCATAGATCGTCTAAAACGTGCCCCTGCGGGAGCCCCGGGTTGGCACCATGGGGATTAGCATGGTATAGAGAGTGCCCTTTTAATGATTTCTGTCTGCTGAGGTGAGGTGTAGGTACATGTTTTCAGCGCAATATGAATGTAAATATAGAGAGAAGCAATAAGGATACAAAACAAATAAAATGCAACAATACAGAAAGTTTGCTTTTGATTTGCATGTTCTTTTTCTAACTATATTTTATGCCTGCCAGATTTCTTTAAAATTCAACATGAATAACACAGACTTAAATTATTCATCATTAGCATAATTTTTCCACTTTTAGTCTGACAACTGTTATCGCTGTTAACTATTCACTTCCAGAAATGGAAAAAATGGAATGACAGCTTTTGAAGCCTAACTCTATTTTTCAAGGAACACCCATCAACATAAACAGATGTATATATGGATTTTTATTTTTATTTGTAATCTAGTCTGAAAAAGTAAAATATAAAACAGGTACTGGCGTCACAAATGTTTTCGGAAAATCCTAGGGAATCATCATTGTTGAAAGCCGATACATGTGCGACAGTTGTGATGAGCTAGTTCATTTACTTTTCCATGTGACTTTTGATTCTTTTATCAGGATGGCATGTGGGTCAGCCATAAGATAAATGTTATCCTGAACTAGATTTCAGCATGGTGACCCCACAATATACAAAGAGAGACAGATGGAGGGAACATGGAAAAAAGAGTGAGATAAAGAGGTAGACAGCTATGGGAAATGTAGAAAAATGCTTGAGGAAAAGAGGAGAAGAAAGGGAAAAGTGCTTGTGTAAAAGTAAGATTTTCCAATAAAAGAAAAAGAGGGAATGTGAAAAGTTAAGTAATGAGGATGGAATAGGGATGATTCAGTAGGCTTAAAAATCTTTGATTTAGGTCCAAAACTGTCTCTCTTTAGATGGCGACTTGAGTCTCTATTAAGTGACCCAGAAATAATACAGGAGGTGGAAAGAGAACTATTTTAAGATGAATAAAGCTTCAGATACTTCCCCACCCTTAATTGAGCAGCGCACAAGGTGGTCATTAAGGGCGTTTTGATCAGCTGGATAAGAAAAAGCGTATCATGGCACAACAACAGTTAAAATGTTTATGTAAACAGCAAAAAGCTAAACCCTATAAAGATCTAATAGGGATGATTAGTTTGGCTAGATTGGAGTTAAACTTACTCTTGACCACTAAGGCGGAAAATCTTTATCTTTTATCATCAAGGAGACAAAATGGGCCCTCCTCCTAGGAGGCTCTCCTAGGAAGGGTATACCTAATTGGCATTTATTGGACTAAAAGGGTTTGAGTCAGAACTTATCACTATATGTAGAGGGACAAGTCAAGGTTAGCCATTGTCCCCACTATTATTTATGCTCTCAATGGGACCATTAGCTAGAGCCATTAGATATAGTGGGAACATACGGGGGGTGGAGTATGTGGGCCATAAACAGAAGTGTGCTTTATTTGCAGGTGATGTGCTTATGTTTATTTCTTTCACTAGATTACCCAATCTCTTCTAATTGCTTAAGATTTTTGAAGATGTTTCAAGTCTGAAGCTAAATAGGGGTGCAGAGGCCTTAAATCTGACGCTTTTAGAATCGGAGGTAAATAGTTTGAAGCAATCATTTGATATTTGATGGAAATCTGATAGCTTATCTTACTTGGGAATTAAAATACTTTTCTTTGTATAAAGCTAACTATGGCCACATGATGCACAAACTATCTGAGGATCTGGTGTGATGCTGTCATGGGTGGGTAGAATAAGGCCTACCCTCCTACCAAAGATCCTACATCTTTTCAGAATGCTTCTAGTACCACTAGTGAGGACAGACCTTAAGAAATATCAGGCTAAATGATTGAAATTCATCTGGGCAAATAAGAGCCGACAGATAAACCAATTTAAACATTTCGAATTTAAACATGCCTGGGATAAGCACACATCTATCCTAAGATAAAGAGTACATACAGTATACACATAAGGGCAGACTAGATGGACTGTATGGTCTCCTTCTGCCGTCAACCTTCTATGTTTCTATGTTTCAAAAGACGATGTACACAAGTAGAAAGATGGTTGGGGTAGGTGCACCGAATTTGTATGGATATTACACAGTCACACAATTAGCCCTGACACAAATATAGCTAGCAAAGAAAAACCTAGCTGGGTTACTATATAGAAACAAGCCTGCACCCGTCTCCCCATTGATGTCCTTAAGTGGACAGATAAATAAAAAAAACTGCCATATTATTCCCTGCATTATCAAACTCCCTGATTCTATGGAACGTTTCCAATAAGGAATATCATTATTCATCTGCATATAAATTTTGAGCCTGTGAGAAGACAAGGAGCACTTGAATGGTGGACCCAAAAGTGACTATATAGATTTGTGGATTTCCTCACACCTACGGGTATTTAAGGCACAGTAACTTTAGGGAACATTTTCAGATACCAAATGTCAGGTCGCATGGGACGTCTTCCTTCCAATAAGTCAGCAACCCCCAATCTCCGCTGCTTTCTTCGCCTATAGCCAAGCCCCCGTTTGCCGGGACGCAGGATACGCCTCACCGGACACGGTTGCCCCCAGGACTTGTTAGCACAAAGGATGCTGACTTATGCAGGGGAAGGTGGACGAACCAGGAACAAGACTGGTAAGACAGACGGGCAGAGGTCATACACGGGAGATCAGTCCAAGGATACACGGTACAGAAGGGTTTAGATAGAAGAATGGTCAGGGCTAGCCAAAGGTCACACCAGGAGGTCAGAGATACGCGGTACAGAGGAGCAGGCAGGAATCGTGGTCAAAACAGGCAAGGTCGGTCCAGGCGGCAATCAGGGATGGTCATACACGGCAGAATCGTAAGGGAAATAGCAATCACAATCACACCCAGCAGCAGCTATCACGGGCAAGGAACAAGTGCAGAGTGAGCAGCTTTATAGGAGTGATGGGACAGGAAAGGGGATTTGATTGGTGCAACATGGGAACCTGAGGCTGATTGCCCCATTCAAACTGCCAAGCATTGGACTCATTGGGCCAATCAAATTACCTCCGGCGGGCGCCCTGTGTGCAGCGCCGCCGGAGGGCATAAATACCAGAGAGTGACGCGCGCGCGCGTGTACGGAGCTGCGCGCCGGGAGCACGCCGAGACGGCCGTGGCGCGGCCGCTCCCGAAGCCGTCGGAGAGGAGACCGCCCGAGCAGCCGCTCGCGACGGAAAGAGCCGAGCGGCCGCTCGGGGCGGAAACAGCCGAGCGGCGGCCGGGGAGAGGAGACGCCGAGCCGCCGCCTGGCAGAGACGCCGCCCAGCCCGCACACTGGCCGAGCGGGAGCCGCCAACGTGGGACCGAAGGACAGGTGAGTGTCTCCGGTTCAGAACAGGGCTCGTGACACCAAGTAAAGAGGAATTTACATATAGGCAAATAGTGAGCAAATTCGTCCAACCTCACTATTTTTGAAAAACTTTGCCTCGATTCCCCTGGTGGAAAAGTGACCATTTCAATCTTGTATAAGCACTTAATTGAGACATAAGGGAAATTGAATTTTATGCTTCAATGGAAAAAGGATTTACAGCAGGTCAGAGATCTGGAGGAGTGGTATACATTGGGGAGTTAAGTACTAAAGATTTCTTGAATACTTCCTTAATAAAAGCAAATATGAAGGTTTTTCTTTGGTGGTACATGGTCACAAGCAAGTTAGCTTCTATAGATCCTAATGTACCATTGACATGAAATTGGGTCCAAAAATCACCCCTAACAGCCCTCTTAAATAGCCTAGCTATAGGGGTTCCCAAAGCTGTCATGAAATATATCTGTGTGTATTAGGTGTATGGCAGCCAAATTGACCATAGCCAGGACATGGAAATCACAAGTTGAAGATACAACACTTTTTTGAAAAGATTAACTGGGTAATGATGGATGAAAAAATGAGTAGCTTCGATAGGGAGATTCAATTACAGGAAATCTGGAATCCATGGATCAAATTCTGGGGGAATGGGGGTTGAGTAGAGCAGGTCCTGGGATGTGATGTGAATTCTAACTTTACTTCTTTCTTTTCTTTTCTTTTTTGGATGACTATAAAAGTAAAGGTTGCTAATAGATAACCGTTATTAATTATTGTCTAAACATGGTGGTCAGATTGTTGATCTACAAGTCATGCCATTAGAAAAGGTCCATCTGGGTATCAGGGGGTAAAAGGAATTCAAGTGCATGCATAAATTGAACACCATTGCACCACTGGGCCTGAAAGAGGAGGTCTCATTCGAACCTTTCCTAGGTAGGTAGAATATATCTTAAATTCTTGTGTTTTCCTTGGGGGAGCCTTGGGATAACATTTAGAAAAGTGTTGGACTAAAGGGATTAGGTGTTGATATATGTAAAATAAAGATTTTTTTTTTTTTCACAGGTTTGGTGGTATGTGTTATATTTATATTTATTATGATTGTGTTGTTTTCTGTTTTCTCTGTCAGGTTATATGGTTCACTTTGCTTGGAAGTTTTTTTCTTGTGGTGAAGGGCATCTCTTCGATGTATGCATGGATTGAAATATTAATGAAGATCTTATGAAGTCCATGATATCTCCAGATTGATGAAGAGTTGGATGTGCACACAGAGTTTTTTTAAATTTTGGAAGATTTTTGATCAAATTCTAAAAACATATTTTTTAAAAATGAATATATAATTTTTTTTGTCCAATCCTTGATAAACATCATGCTGTAACCAGTTTTTAAAAATAATTTAGGGCAGTGACTTTATATGTATATATACTTAGGGCCTTATTCATGAAGGGATAGAGTCAGGTAGTGCCTTGTAAATGAAAGGTGGTGACAGGTAGTGTCAGGTGAAGGCCGGACACAGCACGCAATTACACATTTATCAAGCAGATTCAAGCAGATTCTGTTGAGACGCCATATAGCGTCCGATTCATCATTATCCCAGCCTCAGCGTACAGCGCCGTTGTCAGCCTTGCAGAGTGCCACATATTACCTCTTGCTACCTGTCGCTCTCCTATACATTTCATTTGGACGTTCTTTTATTTCTCTTTAAACAGGGTTTTATTTATTTATTTATTTTTTTTTAATCTCAAATAATGTTGTGACCTCTCCTGGCATAGAAAAAGCCATTTCTGAAAATATTTTTCATGTTTTATATATTTATGCAGAATTGACATTACAGGTCTGGCATTAATGTGTTCATGTTACAATGTAATTCCATGTGTTTTTGCTTTGTTACTGGTGGATACATGTTAAAAAACAACCTTTAATCACACAGCCTCTGTCAGTCTCCTAGTCAAAGTCGCCCAAGAGCGACGAAACGCGTTGGAGACTCGGGCTCCCTGTGCAACTGGAGGCGCTTTTCTTTCATTTAGAAGTCACTAACCTCTGGAGCGGTGAGAGCTGTTCGCGGTGTGATATGTGACATGCTGTTTTTAATCTTTTATCTTGTGAGTACAATTTATGGCAATAAAGCAGGTTTCTATTTAGCAGTGTTGCACTAGATTCTCTCTTCCATTATTGTTTTGCATGGCATCTGGAGTGTTTTGGCCCTTTGGAGCTCTTGGCTTTGAAAGATTAACCCTTTGAGCCATATGCCTATATTAAAGGAGAGCTGAAATCACGCTTAATACGATCTCCTGCAGTTGAGAATAACCAGCTTTCACATCCTTTGAAGTGCTCATACATCTTTATTGGAGAATCTTGCATTGATATATTGAATTGCTAATATCCCATTTTCTGATCTGGTAAGAGTTTTGTGATACCGGTGACGGGCACGAGACGGTGGATCACACGCATGTTTATGTTTGGACACTCATCACGTATTTCAATTTTTTAAAAGCTCTGTGTTTTTTCACATTATTTTTGATTATTATGGACTGTTTGGACTTGAGTCTTGCACGTTGAGCTGATTTATTTATTTATGGGAATTCATTGTTTAGCGCGGTATTTTTGTCTTTTTTGATTGTTTTATTTTATGTTTATATATATTTTTGTATATATAAATACTTACCCGTCTATCCACTCCGGGCATTTGTATAGCACTATGCTGCCCAGAATGTGCAACTGTGCTCTCTCCGCCTTGGCGTCCGTTGTCATGGTGACTCGCCGCTATGCGGCGGAGACTAGTGACTTGGACGGCCGGGCGGTTTGGAGGGCGGGCGGGGAGGAGGGGTGCACAGTGACGTCCTCCTAGGGGGGATGGTCTAGGCTAATGATGCAGTGTCTCCTGTGTATTCTGTGTCCGCCGTGCGTGGGAGAGCGCGCATTGATTATTTATGTTACACCTGCGGTACATTTTTCTCTGGCATCTTGAAAAAGTGGGTCTACCCCATGGAACGCGTGGGTAAAGGGGGCACCAGAAACCAGCAGGGACTCTGGCCAAATATATATGGTGATATAATTACATGTTGAATTGATCTGAGCACTTTAAAGTGGACCTATAAGAATCTATAAGATTCCCGGGCCGATCACCTCCCTCACCGCGGGACATCCGAGATCGGGATGTCCCGCGGTTAGGGACCCCCCCCAAAAGCCCCAAAAAACTCACCTGCCGCCGCCGCCTCCCGCGCGCCCCTCTAGGCGGGCGTGCGCACTGTCAAAGGGGCGCGCGGGAGGCGGCGGCGGACGCGCTGTCTTGTCCGCAGCTGTCACCCGCTTGTCCGTGGCTACGTGGGAGCGTGGTGAGGTGAGTTTTGGGGAGTTTCTGGGGGGTTTTACACCCCTGAAGTGGACCAAAACCCAGGATAGTCAAAATCCTGGGTGTTGGTCCACTTTACCGAGGTTTTCTCTTTTTGTATTTCTATAGCACATGCACTTTTTTGTAAGGCACTTTAGATATGCATTGGCACCTCTTTTGAATTGAGGATTAGTTGTATATAAGTATACTTGCACATTGTATAGATTTTCTTGGTTTATTATTGGATGCACAATGACACTTTTGGCCTGTGAGTCTCCTGTGAAGATGAATGTTTTTAAATGTTTGTTGTTAACTTTTTTTAATCTAAAAACATTTATGATTGTTATGCAAATAGTAGATTTGTGATTTCTTAGGCTGGTGGTGCTGGTTTGGGAGTCCCCTTTGTGGCTGTTGGGGCCACACATACATTTTTCAGTCTTACAAATTGTTTTGGTTCAGGGGTATCCCATATCGGCACACCAATCCTAAATTGTAGATATATATATATATATATATATATATTCTTTTTGCTTTAGGGTGGTGCAGGGGTGGGTGCTTCTTACATATTGATTAATTATTGTCTACATTTGAATGTATTTCATTGTTTGTTTTCTTGCACAATTCAATTAAAATTATTGAAATACAAATTTAGCTTGAAATAGTCTAATGGAAGTTAAAAGAAATCCAATGATGTTTGCTGCAATTTTGACAAGATAAAGGCATTTGTACATTGGGGAATGTGACAAGAATAATACTAACTAACTGCCGCTTTTAGCTTTGTTCTGATAATATCACAAAATGTACTCTCCTTTTTGACATACAGCTCGCACATCAGGCGCTCATATTCGTGACGGCGCTGGCACAAACCAGGAATTAGGAACACCTTTATTGTCTTTGGTGTCAACGTAATTCCCAGCAGCTGCGATAAAATTAGCACAGAGCGCCCATTCCATTCCATTAATCTGCTGACTTTACTAGAAGCAGTCTGTTGTGTTATAAAGAGCATAATTATCCCTGTTTTCACAGAGACAGAGATAAAGCAATCATAGCAGATTAGCATGGAATGCACCAAACCCAACAAAACAGATATACTAGCTTCTTTTATTTTAAATCCTTATCAAAATAGAGGAAATCTGTTGCCAAAAATTACAACCCTGCTTTTAGAAATCTTCCTCAAACTCTACCCTATAGCCTAATAAGAAAATGTAAATGTAATAAACGGTTAAATATAATTTTTATTAAAGTTGTTTTTACCTATCTAATAAAGTGGACCTTTATTTTTTGCTATGATTGTTATGTTTAAAAATCTCACCTCAACAATCCCATGATTGGAGAAGTCCCTACAGTTAAAGATCCTTAGGAAGCTCCATCAGGCATGGAAGGTTGTATGATGGGGCACAGGAAATAGCTATGCACTGTAATGAAGCATGTATTCTATTGAAGGAGGTGCAGCTGCAGCATTGGGTGCGCAAATGTCTCCTGTCTCCTATCAGACTGGGCTCCGATAGGGAAAATGTTTGGTTAGATCTCCCTACAGTGCCAATTAGCATATTAAAATGAAACGTTCATTAAAGTGAATGAGACTCTGGACAATCAGATCCGGGATGCCCTGCTGTGTAAAACCCCCAGGCGGCCCAGTAAAATCACCTACTCCCCGATCTACCTGAGACTGCACATGCAGCGGCTGCTGCCTGCTGTTTGACCTTCCTCAGTTTTGCTGCTTGGCCTGGAGGCATCCTGATTTGGGATGCCCTGCTATGTAAAACTCCCCAGATTGCACAGGAAAATCCACCTAGTCCTACTGCACATGTGCAAGCTCTCAGCCAATCATGAGCAAGCGTGCCCCACATTGGGGCATCCCAATTTGGGGTTTTAGCATTAGACCATTTTGCGTGATAGAGCTGCTTTAAAGTGGACCGTCACCCATGGGTGATCGGCCCGGTAATCTATAAGATTCCCGGGCCGATCACCCCCCTCACCGCGGGACATCCGAGATCGGGATGTCCCGCGGTGAGGGACCCCCCCAAAACCCCAAAAGAACTCACCTGACCGGCGGCGGCAGCGGCCGCCGCCGCCTCCCGCGCACTCCTCTAGCCGTGCGCGCGCCCGCGCCGGCCATTCACAAACGTCAGAGGGGCGCGCGGGAGGCGGCGGCGGCCGCGCTGCCTTGTCCGCCGCTTGTCCGTGGGAGCGTGGTGAGGTGAGTTTGGGGGTTTCTGGGGGGTTTTACTCTAATCGGGGTGCCCCCCTGAAGTGGACCAAAACCCAGGATAGTCAAAATCCTGGGTGTTGGTCCACTTTAAGCAGCTAGAGAAGAATGTAATAACAAAGCTGGAATCTCTGTTTTCTATTTCTGGTGACATGCTTTTAAAATATATAGCTCTCCTGGCAATGAAAATGAGTAAATATCTCTCAAATGTAAATGATTCTCCTTTCTTCTCTACGTCTTAACCTGCTCCAGACACATTTGTCTTAGGACACAAATCTGGACAAAGCTGCCTTGGAATGATAAGAGTGCCATCTGAGGCCCGCAGACTGATCTCAGTATCAGATTGTTTTACCTGGCACTTGTCACTATATTTTCTAACAGGCAGCTGCTTTGAAGAAGGTAAACAGTAAAAGATTCCTCCGCCTGACACATTCCTTCATGAATGATGAATGAGGAGTTATCTAGTCTTTCAATCTCTATTTTTTCTTATTTTTACTATTGTTTAGTAACTCTTTGGCTCATTTGAAAAGAAGTAATGTTGAATAAATAAAGGATGGCTTCTGATTAAAACAAAGCATTGACCAGGCACTCAACCATCAGAGCTAAAAATTTGTTTTTCTGGCTACTTGTTAACTATGTTTTAAAGAAGATTCATGTGGTATGACCTCTTTAGGGTCTAAACTAGGGCATAACTATAGGGGTGCAGTGGTAGCAACTGCACCCAGCTCTTAATATCGGGGGCCCCACCACTGTGGCTTCCTCAGCTTATTTTTTAGACTCCTGGCATCGTGTACAGGAATTGGAGCATCCTTTGTCTCAGTCTGTTGTTTCGGGATTTAGTTTAATCCAACTAAAGTTAAAAGTGACAGGAAAAAGTATATGCCATTATAGGGCTCCATTTAAAGGTAAAAATAAGAGGAAAAGGTTTATTTTATGAGCCATGACGGGGCACCATTTAATGTTTACACCAAGATGGTGTCAAAGCACAGCGGCTCCGAGCACGCTGGCGGTCGCATCTCGCGCTTCCCTCTAACAGGTAGCACGCCCGCCATTCACAAATGGCCAGCGGGGCCACGCGCCCTGCTAGAGAGAAGCGCGAGATGCGGCCCGCGCATGCGCCGTTGGATCGGGATACAGGTAAGGTTTGTGGGCGTCCTGGGGGGGTTTCACACAACGGGGCATCCCGATTTTGGATGCCCCGCAGGGAAAGATTGGATCGGCCCGGGAATATATAAGATTCCCGGGCCGATCCAATCCTTCCCCGCGGGGCTGAACAGGCTTAGTGTTGGTCCCCTTTAAAATATTAGTCCAGCCAGGTAAATAATTGTTGGTTTTCTGGCCCCAGCATACTTGGAAACATCAGATCAAGTCCCTTGTGCCACCCATGTGCAATTGCATGTTGCTCTGGAACTCCTGCTTTACGATTCTGGGTGAGGGTTACTGAATCACCCAATTGGTCCAGCAGAAAACAGTTCCCTGCGTTGGTGGCTTATGTGTACCCACCCATGCCTTGCATTGCTGAAGGCGGCTTTGCTGCTCTAGACTCTCGGTCCTGTCCTGTGGTAGCTTTGTCTACAGGGTTACAAAAACAAAAAAAGGCTTGCCCAGGTGCACGGGGGCGCTCACTGCTGCCGATAGCTTTGTTGCTGGCCCCAAAGCCTGAAAAGCCTCCTAGTCCAGACCATAACCCAACGGTTGCTGGAGGCCCCCTTTGCAGGGCAAGTGGTGAAGGGCCTGGGGCATGTGCACCCCTGATAAGCTCTGAGCAGCAGGTGAAGCTGGATTATAGCAGACAAGCATGGCTGTATTGTCTTTATACTTGGTATTTTAATTATTGAGGGGGAAAAGTTTGGAATAATGTCTGTGTGTAAAAAAAAGTCAGTTTTACAGGAGGGGGCACAGGACACCTCAGTCCCACAATTTTAGGGCCCATTCTTCAGGAACATAGGCACATCTTTCACTGGTATGGCTAAATTGTGTCCTGCATCATTGGGTCTTACAAGGGTTCCATGCTCATATCCCTCTGCATGTATTTTACTTCCATCTGCAAGGTAAATAGTTGTTATTCAGGTCAAGTTCTGTGAAAAAGCTTCTATCACTTGTCATGTGACTGGTTGCTCGTGAGTCAATGCACCAGCCTTGGAATGTGTGGTTGTCTGTCGTTTTAAATGTGGCATTCCAGTTCCTTTCACATGGATCAGAGATTGTGGCTTTGACTTTCTATTTAGTATAAGAGGTATTGTCTCTCTTTATGTGTCCCTGTTTGTTGCATCTTAAGCAAACCCTAGTTTCATTCCTGTGTGTCTCTGTGTCTGTAGCTTTAAGCAGTTCTGGTGTCGATTTCTGAGAAGTCATGAGCATGCTCCTTTCTTCGCTGACACTCATCTATGAGCCTGGTCTTTACAAATGCTCAGATCTGTCTCAGTGCAATCACTTCCAGCATGGTATTTATATGCTCCTGCATGTCCTGCTTTTCGCTAAGCTCAATTTTGTAAAGTTTCCTCAGCATAAACAACTTGCTGTTTAAGTTGGATCTCTCGTGCAGTCTTTTCAGTACATCCCACATGCTTTTCACTGTATTCTCACTGAGAATGTGAATAAGCTGGTTGTCCTCTACTAGTGCTAGGTGGCCCGTGCCTCTCTGTCTTTTCTGTCCCAGTCCTGATAATTATCATGTGGCCTCTCTGTAGTGATAACCTCCTACAAGCCATCTCTGGATAATATAATTTCCACTTCCATAGCTAATAACTGTCATTGTTCAGCTTGGCACTAAGAGTTTAAGATCTGAGCTGCTGGCCAGTCTCCCTCCTTTATATATAAGAACAGTTTTACTTGTATACAGAAGGTGTCCCTGGAAAGCTTCCTTATGTTGATCTCCGCGCTATCTCTCATTCTGGGCTTTGTTCTACACCCCTCCTTCCCTGCCTTGTTTGTTTGTAGTGTTGTAGTGCCTTATACAGTAATTGATTTACTAAAGTATTGTTTTTTTATTTTTTTGAAAATAAAACATTTCTGGTGTTCACTTTTCTGGCGTTTGTAGGTTAAAACAATAGTATATTTGTCAACTTTTCAAATTAGATTGCCAAGTGTTATTTTCCTTAAATTGTAAAAACTAGTTAAAAATACACAAAAAAATTATTGCGGCTAATACTACCGTTTCTAAAAAACATGCCAGCTATTGCTTTTGTTTTAGGAATAAAATAAGCATGTGCAGAATCGGCGCGCAAAAAAATGTTGTTTCATGAATCAGGGGGAATGGGTAAAATGTAAGTAAACCATTTTTGCGTATGAAAAGTATGCGCAAATACTTTGGTGCACAGCCATGAATTGACCCTAATGTGTGACTGTATGGCTGATGCACTCTTCTTCTTCATTCTGGGTTGGGCAGAAGTGGTGAGAGGATAAATGGAGAGAGTTTTTTGTGACAAGAGAGCAAGTGTGAGCTAAGTGCTCACACACTGTGATGGTGCAAGAAAGTGGAATTTAATTGAAGAGGACGGCTGGGGATGTGGCCTATATACATTTAAGATATTCAATGTTAAGGTAATGTAAGTGTTAAAATAAAAAGAAAATGTAACCAATTTCCTCTGGGTCCCACTAACATGGACTTTAATCAGGGTTGCTGATTCAGTCATTCAATATAAAACACGTGCAGTTTCAATTTTATTGTGAATAATGTAAAAATAAGAAGAAGATCAAACACAAGTAACAATCATGGAGAGTAAACAACTGAAAGTTTATAGCCAGCCGTCAAGCGCTCAGCAAAATTTCCCTTTCTGTGTGAACGAATGCAATATATATATATATATATATATATATATATATATATATATATATATTACGCTAACTACCTCACACAGCATATTCCTTCCCAGATGAACGCATCTGAGAAGTAAGCTAAATATATCAGGAAGGTGTACATGAGGTAATTTTGCTGTCTGTATATACAAAGGATGTTGGTTTATTTTCCAGGATACATTCTGGAAATTGTGGTTATTTAATCCCTTTCTCTTTTTTAGTTTTATTTTTCCTAACGCCCTTATCCCCTGCTATTAACTTATGTCTCCAAAACAAAAAGACTCTAGCTACAAACTGGAGCTTAAATACATGGCAGCGCGTGAATCATTTGTAGTGAATACATTGTTGATCATAATCAAGCTGTGGTAATGGTCTGATTCATATGTAACTAGGCGAGTAAATAAAGATATGAGGTAACATATTTGCATGCAGTAATGCTTATGAATAAACTCTCAAACTTGTGAATAAATGAATGAAAAAATACACACACGCAAATAATAATAACAGCATGCTTGAAGTCACCCCCCGTCTTTTTTGGCTTCCTCTCAAGAATAGATTAATGCAGAACTTAGCAATTCTTGCCCAGGGGCAGGGTGCACAGCCCTTTTCTCTGCTGCATTGCACAATTTTCTAGGAGACTGTCCCCAGAATATCCCTTAAGCCCACCACCACTGGAAAGCACCTAATTAGAGATACGCTTCAGGTTATATGAATGTTTTCTATTACTTTATACCTGGTATTACCAGGATTTGTGGAGGCAAATGGCTGAACTTCAGCCATGGTTCCTGAAGGAGCACTGTGCCCACGTCGATGTTCACAAGGCTCTTAAACATGTCCAGGAGGGGTTATAGGTAAGATACCAGCCCCATGGTGGACAGGTAGCTTGCAGACTAGTATAGCAATTCACAATCCTACCTTTTAAAAAAATATAACTTAAAGTGGACCAACACCCAGGGGTGATCGGCCCGGGAATCTATAAGATTCCCGGGCCGATCACCTCACTCACCGCGGGACATCCGAGATCGGGATGTCCCGCGGGGTGAAACCCCCCCAAAAACCCCCAAACTCCTTATCTGATCCGCCGCCGCTTCCGCCGCCGCCTCCCGCGCGCCCCTCTAGACGTGCGCACGCCCGCGCTGGCCGTCTGTGAATGGCCGGTGCGGGCGCGCGCACGCCGAGAGTGACGCGCGGGAGACGGCGGAAGACGCGCTGTCTTGGACGCCGCTGTCACCCGCTTGGACGTCGGCGGGGATTGGACGGCGCGGTCACGTGGGAGCGGGGAGAGGTGAGTTTTTTGGGGTTTCTGGGGGGTTTCAGAGAGTGGGACACCCCCGATCGGGGTGCCCCGCCGAAGTGGACCAAAACCCAGGATAGTCAAAATCCTGGGTGTTGGTCCACTTTAAGAAAAAAAAATGTTGAACTCAATGGTGGGGCCTTCCACTCAGTCTAGACTGTTGCTTGAAGACTTATTGTATCCCTGTACAGCAGATTTTTCTTGCAGTTTTCCAGTATGATGCAAATTCTAGCATTTCCTTTTCAGTGGCAAACTAGTCCCTCTTGTTAGCAACCTGCCAGAGGAATTACATACACTATCGCCTTGAGGAGATGCTTTTATTCCTTGGGGGTGCAGCTCCCTGGGATTCAGTGTGATGTTGGGAAAATCACAAGAGGCCATGCTTGGGCACTGGGGCTGTGCATTGCCTATCAGCACCAGACCTGAGCCTTCAAGACCTGAGAATACCAACCCTGGTATGACATGACTGTTCTCATTTGTTTTTCTGTAATAATGTGACAAGGCAGAATCCTTTTACATCCTTTGAGGGAGAGCCTGGTTTAATTTCAGCAGACCACCCTTTGATCATAAATAATACATCTAAAATCAGGAAAATTAAGTTTATTTCTCTGATCTAAGAGTAATCCAAATCAGGGCAGGAATTCTAGAAAAAAAACCTTGTTAATGGTTTATTGCACTCTACACAGCTAGAATCTTTCCTTAGGCACTGGCAACTATGCGTGTTTTAATTTGACCCCCATGCTCTTTAGCCACTGAGTAATTCTAGTGTCGCCGGGTATATTACTATATGGTTGAGTGGTGTTAAATAAGTAGTTTGTAAGATAAGGAAATTGGTAAAGTGCCAGAGTTGGCCAAACTGTGGTTTGGAAAAAGGATATCTCTCTCTCTCTCTCTCTCTCTCTCTCTCTCTCTCTCTCTCTATATATATATATATATATATATATATATATATATAGAGAGAGAGAGAGAGAGAGAGAGAGAAAAAACACAAAATATGTTGCTGTCTGATCAACACCCCTTTTTTTGCTCCTATATTATGTTAGGCTTGTCCCCCACATTTTATTTTGCTTTCAGTCAGCTTATTTTTATTAACTATTATCCATAGAGACAGTACAAATCTTTATGTTTTGTTTTAAAGTTTTAAAGAATGCTCTTGTATTTTCATGGCATATTATCAAGCCTAGGCAGATAATGTTATCAGAGTTTTATCTTTTGAATCCATGAACATTGCTGAATGAAAATGTGATACTGCAATTCCCTTTTCCCATATGTCTCCTCTTTTGCTGAAACTGTTTTGAAAAAAATATTATACAAAAAAAAACTTACCACAGTTTTCTTCATCTGCTTGATTACCACACTCATCGACTCCATTACAATGCATAAATTGAGGAAGACACTTTGTAATATTACCACAAGGAAAATATCCAAGAGGACAGGAGACTTCTGATAGCTCGTTTTCCGAAAATGCCACTAATAGAAAATAAATGAAATGGTAGTTACTTCAAATAAAAATGAAATCTGAATACACAATATATTTAAAATATTCAAACCTTCCATTTAGTTTGCATAAAATGAATGTTAGTAAAAACCTGTGTGACTGCAATTAGGGATGAGCGAACCGGTTCGGACGAACCGGAATTCGCTCCGAATTTCAGGGAAAATTCGATTCGGCACGAACCCGAATTTTTTTTGGTTCGTGCCGATCGAATTTTCCCTGAAATAAAAAAAAAAATGCCGGCATGGTGGGAGCGGGCAGGCTGGCTACGCTGTCAGCGGGCGGCGGAAGCCGGGCCGCTGACAGCGCAGCCGGCCTGCCCGCTCCCACCATGCCGGCATTTTTTTAAAAAGCAAACACTTACCTGCATGGTCGGAGAGTGGAGGCCGGCGCAGCTCTCAGACGCCCTCTGATGACGCGCCCTCTGATGACGCGTCCTCTGATGACAGCTGAGAGCGGCGCCGACCTCCACGCTCCGACCATGCAGGTAAGTGTTTGCTTTTTAAAAAAATGCCGGCATGGTGGGAGCGGGCATTTTTTTTTTTTCAGATGAGCGAGTCGTGAAAGTTCGATTCGGGCGAACTCGAATTTCTTGGGGAAATTCGGTGAATCGCCCGAATCGAACTTTCAAGAAGTTCGCTCATCTCTAACTGCAATTGTTGCTGTGCGAGCTACTTAGCCATGGAGTCTCCTGTCCTGTCTTACTGTAGATGTGGGCTCAGGGCTGGGAGGTGATTGACTCCTCAACAATATATTATACAGAGCAAAGAATGAACATATTACCTATATTTAAATTGCCTTTTCATAGCATGGACCTTATATACATACTCAGACATTCACTGTCACCGCCCATGTAGTTAAATTGGTGCCATTGATAAAATCAGGAACCCCTTTTTTGAGCTTCCTGTTAATTCTGCTATTTTTGACTTTCTATGCATTCTCCAAAAGCCTTTTTTGTATTTCCTTGCAGCTCCTCTCTTGGTCTTTTGTTACATTTCTGAAGCTCATATCAGGTGTCTTTTAAACTTTTGGGAAAAGTGACCTTGTTCAGTCCCTGCACCTTTTTTTCTGTCTGGCCCCATAATCTGGTATTAGTACTGGGCAAATTGAGTAAAAACAAAATATTGTACTGTACTGCCACTTTTGGTTAGGCTACAACAAGAAACAGCATCTCCATACATGTCTGACGTTCCCCTGCTAATTCTCCATTCCACGCCGGCATCTTCATACTTACAGAGGGTGGGGATGCAGCAATTCTGACACCCAGCACCGACAGCCTCCCATGGCAGCGTCCATGAGACCTTGCTTACATCCCTACATGCCTACTTCATTCATTGTAATGTAAGTGTGTAAGGGGCTGGGAATACAGCCTGATAGATACCACCATGTCTGCCCTGTGTTGGAGAAAGGGAACCGCTTGGTAAATATTAAGTTGTCAGGAGCTGTAAGGACAAAAGTTGAGTATAGTCTTTTTTTTAATGCATGCACAGAGACAACACTATAATGTAGTAACTACACTGTCAGTGTAACAAAGCCAGCTGTGTGTAGTATGATTGGAGTCATTGAGTTTTCGTGATTATGTAACAAATGTACATCCTTGAATGGAGGGGCGTGCTACACCGATGCCTCAAAACACCCCTTGAGGTGACATGTCTCTCGCACTCAAAATCCCGGGAGGGCAGGACAAAACAAATCAGCATGGAGCAGGCCATGCCCACCTCACCGGACATATCAGCACGGCTTCAAGGAAAGTAAAGGCTCTGGCACACATGTGTGAGATGGCGACAGCACCAGCAGGTCCAGTAAGGTGACCAATGGATGCTATGGCATGCGGCAGCAACTTGGCGGGATGTGATATGGCTCGTGTCCGGGGAAGTTGTTTGACAGATTGCACTGTTCAGTCCTAGGGCTATATGTGTGTACTGCCATCATGGAACTATCACTTACCCGACGCACATACATATACTAATGGAGTGGATTTTTTTTCTCCTCCACATAATTCTACAAAAATGTTTTTTTGCTTTTTGTTGTCAGCCAGTGGCATGTCTGGATGAGTGTGGTGGGTGTGAGTGGGGAGGGGGGGGCAGTATTACTGACAATTTTGTATTTTTACCTTACATATTCAGAGTTTAAGGAAAGAGATTAGCTGGAAGGGAACCATAAGGGTTATGTGCCTTTAGTGTCACTTGTATCATTGTTACGTAAAGTTTATCTAAAATGTTTTACTTTTAGATAACCATAGCCTGTTGTACTCCTTGTCTATTTGTATATTGGCTCTAACATACAAAGCTCTCTCCAGCCAAGCTCATCCTTATATTGGTATTTATCTTCTGATCCAGCAATTCAAACCCAGATGTAGCCTCCGGTCTACATGACCTTCTCATGTCCTCTGTCCTATGTCCTCTCACTCCCACCCATCAGGACTTTACACATGCCTCTCTATTTCTCTGGAACTCACCTCGTCCCCTTCGTATCCATCCTCTATGCTTTGGAGCAGGGTTCCCCAATTCCCTCCTCATTAGCCACCAAGAGGACATGTTTTGCAGAAGGTTACACAAATGCATAGTGGAAGCAATTATTCTGCTTAGACAGAGCTAAAGGGCTGTCTGTGTGGAGATCTACAAATCAGGACACTACAAGTGGAAAAAACCCACTGAGATCGGCCCAGGAATCTATGAGACTCCCAGGCTGATTTATTCCCTCACCCGGGCCATTCAGAATTGGGATGCCCCGCTGTGTGAACCCACCCAGGCTGCCCATAAATGCACTTATAAATGCACCTTCTTTCCTGGTCCAATGGTGCATGCGCAAGCAGCGACTATCCCTCTAGCAGGGTGCGTGCCCACGCCAGGCATTTGTGACTGACCAGCGTGGGCATGCTCTCTGTTAGAGGGAAGCGGGGGATGCGGCCTTCAGCGGATCCAAGCACGCTGATTGGACGTGCAGCTGCGCATGCGTCATAGGGCCGGGAAAATGTGAGTTTCTTTGGGTGACACATAGCGCGACACCCCTGATTGGGGTGCCCCAGGGGCAAGGACCAAAATCCAGGATAGTCAAAATCCACTTTGGACTGGAAGCTTGTAAGGGCAGCTCACTCTTTCCTATTGCATCTTGTTTACATAGAATTTGTTTGTAATAGTCCATGTACTGTACATTTTACCATCTGTAATTACCACTTTGTACAGCACTAAGATGTCGCTATATATATATTAACAAAGAAGGATCTTGCAGTGCTCTTAACAAACGTATTACTATTACTAAAGAATCCTAATAGAAAAAAACGCGTGTCTTGCTATTTCAATATTGGCTCATTGGCAAGATTTCCCTTAGCAGATGTGTAGCTTGAAGCGAAGATCAACTTAAAGTTACAGTAAAATACTGCACACAAATATTCTGTCTGGCAACACATTCATAACTGTCATGTATACCAATGAATGATTTTAGTAACTAATTTACTGTAAAAAAAATAAGGAGTTTTAACTTTCCTTCAAAAAATATTTTCAGTTGTATTTTTACGTTTCTTCCTTGTAAAGTACTAACGCATGTATTGAGCAAGTGACATTTGAAAAATCCTGTTAAAGGCTAGAAAAAGGAGAGGTTATTCATACACATCAAAATAAATGCTGTCGCACTTGTCTGTAAGAAAGAAGAATCAGCAGTGACTGTGAATGTACCATTCTGCATTTACAAGGAAGGACCTTTCAACCCTAACGGCCTGTCCCCTAAGCTAAACTGTGCTGGAATATCTTCTTATTGCTATTGTGTTTCCTAAAATTCTTTTACCTATCTTGTGATGATGTGGGCAGATATTAGATTGGTTAAAGCTACTGATTCTAACAGGCTCTCCCAGGAGACAAGAGATTAGAAGTGAGGAGTTCTTCCCTGTAAAAGTGGAATTGCTTGTTCAAAAACTTAACCTCCTGCATTTTTTTTTTCTGGTAAAACAACAAACGTGGGATTTTTATTCCCATGGGGTGTATCCCTAGGGCCCTCTGCTAACCAGCATGCATATACATATTTAGGTGTTTTCAGTATTTCTGCAGTAGTTTGCTTTAAACTACTAAACTACAACGGGCAGGCTGATTCATCACTAACGCCAGGTAGCGACAGATGAGCCTCTGTAACAGGCATTTTCAGAGCGCCTGCTAGTAGTTGCTGTGCTCGGCCGTGGGTCGCTACTTCATAGCGACTCAGTCGCTGTTCAGTAATGTTGAATACATTGTGAGGAGTCGCTATTTGACCAGTACAGTGCTGTATGGGAGCGCATGTTAGCGACTGCTCATAGCGACAGACTCACTCCATATTCAGGGAAAAAACAGCCTCACAAAACTCAGGCGCTGAAAAATGCTTGTTTGAAGCCCAGAGCGCAGGAGGCGGTGTGTTTAAAGTCTGTTTTTCAGCATTTATCCACTAGTAACAAAGCGAAAACATATGGAATTACATTATAGCAACATTGTAACATGAACACTTTAATGGCAGACCTGTAATGTCATTTCTGAAGAAATATATAAAAAAATGAAAAAATTGTGGAAAAACTGCTTTTTCAATGCCAGAAGAGGTCACAGAATTATTTGTGATTTTTTTGAAAAAAAACTCAAAAACCCCGTTTAAAGAGAAGAAAGGTTCGTCCATTGAAATGTATGGGAGAGCGACAGGTAGCGAGAGGTCATACCTGGCGCTGTGCAAGACTGAACGCCGGCGCTGTTCGCTGAGGCTGTGAAAATAATGAATCAGACGCTACATGGCGTTATCCCAGTCGCTAAACAGATTCTGCTTGATAAATGTGTAATTGTGTGCCGTGTCCGGCGTTCACCAGTCGCTACCTGTCGCTACCTCTCATTAACCAGCTACTACCTGACGCTATCCCTTCTTAGATAAGGGCCATAGTAATTTGTGAGTCAACCCTGATCCATTGTGCAGGGTTATGGCATCCAAGCACATGAAAGTGTTAGCAAATATAGATAAGGCCAACACAGATAAATAAAAAAGTAGAAAATTCATTAGGTCCCATCAAAGGATCAATCCAAAAAGTATAAAACAGCAACGCAAGCTGGCAAATGTTATGCGTTCAGCCCTTAATCATCCTAAAATATATCACTGAAGAAACAGAAAATCAAATGCCATAAATCTCTTTTATGAGACTGAATTCCCCCCCCCCCCCCCCCCATTGTGATAAACTCAATCTCCTGCATGTTTAGTGTAGGATCAAACATACTGGATGATTTTATGCTTACAATCAGCGTTTTATCATGGGCAGCCTTTTGATAACTATTTATGGATTACCTACTGATCTCATTCCCAACAATGGTTAAATCATCTGCCGTGTTGCCCATTCTGCTCCGTGAACACTTCATTTTATCTTTAAGATTAATTTTTGAATTGAGGATGAGTAAATTATAATGGAGGCATCCATAGAATTTATGCCATTGCCAAAATAAATATATGTTGTGAGAATTTGAGCTTTCTAGGCTGCCTCCAGTTTCAACTGAAGCTATTTCCTTGCAAATTAGTATTTTTTTTACATCAAACATTGACAGATTATAAAGCAATTCCAGGCATGTTCTTAAATTAAGGCACAGCTATTTTCTTCTAACAGATGCCTGTGTAACTTTTTAGTAAGCCATACATCACGTATGGGCCACTAAGATAAACATTTTGCTGAACAAGATCTGATTAATAAAGAGAAAAAGATACTATATTTTTCTTGTGATCATTTTGGTTTGGAAAATGATGGCTTTCCCTGGTGTAAAATATGCTTTGTGTTAATCCTTAAATACAATTTATGTATATGTCATTAGGTAGATTGGCTCCAGAAACTCATTAGACTGAGCTATGCTGTCACAAATATCAGTGGTGTAGCAACAGGGGCCATAGAGGATGCAGCAGTAGTAAAAATGTGCTCCTTGGGAATGTAGGGATTTGCTTTACTACTCCACAAACCCAGTTTCAGGGCCACCTTGGCAAGTCATTCTAAGTTTATAATTTTTTGGAGACCAAATGGCCAGCCTCCTGCCTCGGCAGCTTACCAGCCCCTATGGTCTTTGGCAAAAGCTCAGTGCTGTTTCAGAGGTGTCACAACAAAACTCTGAAACAGAACTCTGGGCCCATGCCGATGGTCCCCTGTCTATTCTGCATCTCTGAATGTCCAGGAGAGGGAATTGTGCCGGGGGGTATTGAAAAGCCAGATGACCTTCCACCCCTCTGCACTGTTTGTGTTTTATAGGGCTTTTAGGGACCCAGTTAACAAGAAATAAACAACCACCATAAATCACCACAGGTGTTTTCCTTGCCCAGCACTGGCTGGCTTCCTCCCTTTAAGTCCAGCAGCTCCAAGAGCAAGTACCACGGCTCCCTCCTGGTACCTTCTCTTTTTTTTCCCAGTGGCAGAAATCTCTCTGCCTCTTCTCCTGGTGGCAACACTGACATGTCTTCTTCATGAGAACACAGGTCCCCCCCTTCTTTGTCTCTGGCATCAAACCAGAGGAATACCCTTCTCGCTGAGGGATGAGGCTTTTATACCTTACAGGGGTCCTCAACCCTGTCCTCAAGGCCCACCAACATGTCATGTTTTTTGGATCTCCAAATAGCCAGCTCTATTGCTCTGCAGCTGCACTAATTGCTCCACCTGTGCATCTTTGTGGAGATCTGCAAAACCTGGCCTGTTGGTGGACCTTGAGGACAGGGTTGGGGACCACTGCCTTACAGGAATGGCCTCTTGTGATTTCCAAGCATCCCAGGGATGCAAATTGCATTACTGGGGATTCTGGAGAGGCAACTACTCTGGGGTGTAAAAGCCAGTGCTAGCTAGGGAATGCCCCAGGACTCACTGCTGGAATTGCCAGGCTTGAAGGGATGGCCTACCTTTATTAAAATTATTTTTACATTCATTGTGAGTGTTTTTTATTTAACTATGTCAATTCCAAAGGACCTATATCAATATGCATAGGAGCTGGCAAGTTGGCAAGGAGAGGCAGAGGCTGCCTGTTAAGCCCATGCCCATGCCTAGTGTCTTGGGCTAGTAGCCTGGTGTGGGGGGGACTTGCTTTTTATAATTGAAAAAATAAAAAGGACTGAACAATTTATGCCAAACTAGAATTAGATGTGTCTCAATGGTGCCCAGGAGGCCAATCTATGCTTTCATTTTTTTTCTCGTTAACAGAGAAATTGCCAGAAGCCTTATATACCCCGACAGCTATGCACTGTTTATGTAAGTTGTAACGTAAAGTTGTAAAATAAATGAAAAACTTTTAACATCTTAAATACCTAATAGTCAAACTGAGGTGTCATGTCATAAACAACATTGGCAGTTTTATTGCCAGGTGCATGGACAATAAAATTTTTACCTGATCCAACTCTGGAGCAGACATACAACTGTCCATGCCAGAAACATGCAGAACCTAGGGTTTTGTCAGCCACCAGAAGTGATTGGCCTGGGGCCATGTTTATTGTCATTGCAAATGATAGCTTAACAAGTAACTGTAATCGCTTAAAGAGTATTGTTTCATCTTAGTTAAGCATTGGAATTCGTGGAATAAAAACTTCTTCTCCAGCAGCACATCCAGTAAGGATGGTTGCTTCCAACACATGGGATGACATGTTTTAATGCACATCATGGTTCCATTACACAGTTTTGGTGCATCTAGATTCCACAGAATAACTGGAGAACCAACCTCTAGATCCAAGTGATGAGAAGGCATTACAGTTGGTTCTGAAATGTATCAAAATAGACTTACAGCTTAGCCACTGATGAAGATTTTCTGTGCTTGGACACAAGTCCTACATACTTGTCAAGCAAGAAATAGTGTCAGTTGTTCAGCACTCTCAGGTAAAACTTCAGGTTTTATTGATATTCATTAAAATCATCCAGACTTAGGCCCTTATTCATCAAGCGATAGCGCCAGGTAGTGTCTGACGAGCGCCAGGTAGCGGCAGCTAACGGCGACTACCGACTCAAGTACGCCCGGCGGCGGTCACAATGACGCATTTATCAAGCAAAATGAGGCTAGCGCCGGCGAGAGCGACGGCTAGCGCGGCATTCATCATGAAGCCGCCTGGACCGAACAGCGCCGCTGCAAATTCCCTCACAGCGCCAGGTATGAGCTGTCGCTCCCTGGCGATGTCCAATGCATTTCAATGGAGCAATCTATAATTATTCATAATTAATTGGTAATAAATTTTTTTTTTTTTTTTTTAATGTCAAAAAATCGGAGAACACTTCTGCAATGTTAGGATTTTTTTTTAAGTCAAAAAAAAAAAAAAAAAATATGTGCAGAATTGATCTAACAGGTATGAGATTAATGTATTCATATTACAAAATGATTCTAAAAACATGTATAATGTTACATTCAAAAAATATGGTTGTTTAGGGGTTAAAAACTAGTTAATACACATTGCCGCCAGCGCTCTGGGGTTTAAACAAGGAATGGACAGCGACAGCACATTCGGAGCGTGATTTGTTGATGAATATGAAGCTAGCCGTTCGCTCTGGCCATTCGTTGTCAGGCGCTCACATACAACGCTGGACCTGTGAAACAGCGACCCCCCAGCCCGTATTCAACATTACCGCACACCGACTGAGTCGCTGTCATCAAGCTAATGCCGGCCAAGCACAGCGAATACTGGCTGGTGCTGAAAAAATCACGCTACAGTCGCTCATCTGTCGCTACCTGGCGCTATTGATGAATCGGCCTCCTCGTCAGACTAAAATCACAGGCAGTGAAGGCACTTCGATCACATTTCTGGGGCACACCCCTGCATGATTTAGGGGGTGTGCCCCAGAAAGGCGTAGCAAGCACCTTCACTGCCTGTGACTTTTGTCTGACCAGGTCTGGATGATTTTAACGAATATAAATAAAACCTGAAGTTTTACCTGAGAATGCTGGACAACTGACACTATTCCAATTGGTTCTAAGGAGTTCTAAAAACTCACGATCTGTTCTGGATCTATTGTGGTGTCAATGGATTTTTAGAAGTAAACAAATCCTGGCAACTCCTTCAGAATTGGTATTCTTATCTGCTCCCTCCCCCTTTATTCATTTGAATTGCCATGAGCACATGAGCACAAGCAGGGAGGAATTCAGTTAATATGGATTTCTCCCTGTGAAGTGTTCTAAAGGGAGGCTGGCAGCTTCCCAGGTGAGTAGCTCTGGCTGCATTGCATGTCCCAACTTTGGGCACTCAAAAATAAGAGTAGGGACCACACTAAACACAGAGTGCCTTGTCGGGGCAGTGTGGCTTCCACATGTATCTGCAGATATGTGCAACTAAATCTCTGTCTTTCCACATAGCTAGACATGTTTGTTGCTTGATATTTAGTTGATGAGAGGGTTAAACTGGGCGGTAAATTAGTTCCCAGGCCCTGAATAATAATAATAATTTTGTATAAATAAGAGTGACTGAGCTGCTCCCACCCCCCTTTGTTCATTTGAATTGCCATGAGCACAAGCAGGGAGGAATTCAGTCAATATGGATTTCTCCCTGTGAAGTGTTCTAAAGGGAGGCTGGCTGCTTCCCAGGTGAGTAGCTCTCAGATATTTGTCTGCATTGCATGTCCCAACTTTGGGGACTCAGAATTAAGAGTAGGGACCACACTAAACACAGAGTGCCTTGCCGGGGCAGTGTGGCTTCCACATGTATCTGCAGATATATGCAACCAAATCTCTGTGTTTCCACATAGCTAGACATGTTTGTTGCTTGATATTTAGTTGATGAGACGGTTAAACTGGGAGGTAAATTAGTTCCCAGGCCCTGAATAATAATAATAATTTTGTATAAATAATAGTGATTGAGCTGCTCCCACCCCCCTTTGTTCATTTGAATTGCCATGAGCACAAGCAGGGAGGGATTCAGCCACTATGGATCTCTCCCTGTGAAGTGTTCTAAAGGGAGGCTGGCAGCTTCCCAGGTGAGTAGCTCTGGCTGCATTGCATGTCCCAACTTTGGGGACTCAAAAATAAGAGTAGGGACCACACTAAACACAGAGTGCCTTGCCGGGGCAGTGTGGCTTCCACATGTATCTGCAGATATATGCAACCAAATCTCTGTCTTCCCACATAGCTAGACATGTTTGTTGCTTGATATTTAGTTGATGAGGGGGTTAAACTGGGCGGTAAATTAGTTCCCAGGCCCTGAATAATAATATTAATTTTGTATAAATAATAGTGATTGAGCTGCTCCCACCCCCCTTTATTCTTATTGCATTTACCACGTAATTTCTTGCAGCCAGAATAGCTCTTTGACATATCCAGTCATGGTAAGGAGTACTTCCATGGTTAAACTGAAGGTCAATGTAAGGTGAGGTGCTCAGGTGACTTTATCGCAATGCATAATTTAGAAATGATTGATATATTGCCATCTGCATCTTGTTGGACTACACCAATGCCAAGCAGCAGACGCCATTGAGAGAACTGCAGATTCATCTAAAAAAATATTTGCTCTCATATTGCTTGTGAGAGTAAGCCTCTGAAGCCACAGCAACGATGCCTTAAGGCATGCATTCAACTCATCAGCCATGGTTCCCATTGGTTATCACTGCATATGAGTAAGGGGTATATCTATATAGATCTCTCTCTCGCTATATATATATATATATATATATATATATACCATGAGGTAAGTAATCTCATGAGTTACAGAACCTCATGAGGTACAGAATATCATTAGGTAAGTCTGTGTATGTGTGTGTGGAGGGGAGGTGTGGCCAGACATTTTTGTGAGGTAAACGTTATCTCCAGAACATTCTATTATTTATTTCTATGGGTCTATTTTTCCACACCCTCTCCTCGTCAGCTACCAACAGGCCTGGCTGTCATATTTCCTCTTGTCCTCTCATATCCATATGCTTAAATACTGCCAAATCATTCCTTGTTTGTATGTAATGTATATAAGTGGGGAACAATAAATGGATTCTGATTCAGTGTACAGGTGACATCATTCAAGTTGCAGCTCTCCCCAGCAATGCACAGGTGACATCATTCAAGTTGCAGCTCTCCCCAGCAATGCACAGGTGACATCATTCAAGTTGCAGCTCTCCCCAGCAATGCACAGGTGACATCATTCAAGTTGCAGCTCTCCCCAGCAATGCGCAGGTGACATCATTCAAGTTGCAGCTCTCCCCGGCAATGCACAGGTGACATCATTCAAGTTGCAGCTCTCTCCAGCAATGCACAGGTGACATCATTCAAGTTGCAGCTCTCTCCAGCAATGCACAGGTGACATCATTCAAGTTGCAGCTCTCCCCAGCAATGCACAGGTGACATCATTCAAGTTGCAGCTCTCCCCAGCAATGCGCAGGTGACATCATTCAAGTTGCAGCTCTCCCCGGCAATGCACAGGTGACATCATTCAAGTTGCAGCTCTCTCCAGCAATGCACAGGTGACATCATTCAAGTTGCAGCTCTCTCCAGCAATGCACAGGTGACATCATTCAAGTTGCAGCTCTCCCCAGCAATGCACAGGTGACATCATTCAAGTTGCAGCTCTCCCCAGCAATGCGCAGGTGACATCATTCAAGTTGCAGCTCTCCCCGGCAATGCACAGGTGACATCATTCAAGTTGCAGCTCTCTCCAGCAATGCACAGGTGACATCATTCAAGTTGCAGCTCTCTCCAGCAATGTACAGGTGACATCATTCAAGTTGCAGCTCTCCCCAGCAATGCACAGGTGACATCATTCAAGTTGCAGCTCTCCCCAGCAATGCACAGGTATTGCCTGTGTGCTTGTGTGGAGATTCTCCCATTCATTTCTATGGGTTGGTCTTCCTCATCCCCCTCCTGTTCTGTACATCTGAAAAGGACAGGACCTTCACTCTAACCTTCCCTATGTACCTGCGTGCCACATTTGGGGTCAAGTGGTTCAGGTGTTCAAAAGTATAGAGTAGAATACAGACAGACAGATGGACGGAAGGACGGAAGGACAGACATTCATTTTTATTATATAGATATATTTCTATTCTATGAGCCGGTCTTCCCCACCCCCCTCCTCTCCTATACATCTAGCATAGACAGGACCTTTGCTATAACCTTCCTGGGCACCCAATGTGCCAAATTTCAAGCGGTTCAGGTATTCAGAAGTCTATAGAGGACAGACAGACAGACAGACGGACTGACAGACATTCATTTTTGTAATGTAAATATTGCAGCCTGGTGGGTTTAATTTAACATTGACTCAATTCTGAAGCTCATCAGTAGTTACAAGCTTCTTTGTTTGCTGGACCAGATAGCAGCAGCTATTACTTTAAATCATCAGGCCGATCATTTTCAGGAAAAATTAAGATATGGGGTCCCATTTAGAAATAAAAAAAGCAGATGTTCAAACTGTTCATTAGGAGGCTTATATAGGTTCAGGTTTTAAGAGGGTGAAAAGGTGATATACTTAAAGTACCTCACATCTGACCCTCTAAAACTACTGTGCATATAATATAGTTTTAGAGGATCAGATGTGAGGTACTATAAGTATATCACCTTTTCACAAGGAATTAGAAGGGATATATATATATATATATATATATATATATATATATATATATATACCTTCTAATACCTTGTTTTTAATTCCGCTTTCATTATCAGAAAGTGAGGCTCTACCACCTATTAAATTTACATACAGGTCTTACATTTTTTAGTCTGGAAGTCTATGTTTAATTTACAGATGTCCAAACAAATCTGGTCTTTTTAGTACATTTTTAATGTAAAGTCACTGACCAGGAAAAAAAGACTCCTGATCACAGAAGATTTTTTGGCTGCCCTTATGCTCCTTTAGACAGGAATGCCTGTGTAATGGTTTGACAGCAGTTCTGCTCTGAATTTAAAGACGCTCTATCACACTATTCTTTTGATATTAAAATTCCATAAAAACATGCTAGATAATGGGAGAATTAGTTATTCATAAACTGCACTGTTCAATGAACAGACAATCCAAAAAACGCTGTGTTAGCTTGGATCAGTGCCTGTGGCCCACCAAACGTTGCTTTGGTGCCACCGGACAGACTGGAGAGAAAACTGAACTTCATAGCTGTAGAGCAGGGGACACAAATAAACAACTCCACCCTACTGAAAATGCAGGCTAGCAGTTTTAAGGTAGGGAAAGAGGTAAGGCAAGTATGCCTAGATTTTCTGGGGGTTTTGGTGCATATTTCACCAAAGAGATTTTTCCCCCACGTTTAGTCCATCCATGAAGTGAGACCAGGGCCAGATTAAGTGTGGTGAAGGCCCCTGGGCGCATATTCTGGTGGAGGCCCCAGATACAGTATTTTTTTCCTTTAAAATAATAATCCAGCCAAGTAACTGATTGGTGGTTTTCTGGCACCTGCCTACTTACTGGAACGTCAGATCGAGTCCCTTGTGTCACCCTCATGCAGGTGCGTGCTGCTCGGGAAGTCCTGCTTTGCCATTCCGGGTGGGGGTAGTGTAGTCACCCAGCTGGTCCAGCAGAAAATACCTCCCTGCATTAAGCTGCCAGTGGCTGTGCTTGGTGGCTTATGTGCAGTGAGCAGCCGCCGATTGACAGCTTAGCACGCACCCATCACTGTAGCATTGCTGACGGCAGTTTTGCTGCTTTAGACTTGTGGTGGCTTTGGCTGCAGGTTTGTAAAAAAAAAACGTCCCCCCACTGCCACAGATAGCTTTGTTGCTGACCCTGTGGCCCATCAGACCAAAGACGGAAAAGCCTCCTGGACCATAAATCAAAGGCTGGTGGAGGCCCCCTTTGCAGGGCAAGTGGTGAAGGCCCTGGGGTGTGCGCTCCCTTGCGTCCCCCCTCATAATCCGGCCCTAAGTGAGACACAGAGAGTGCACACATTCCTGGCATTTTTTATGTTCATATACCAGCATTTCCAAATAATCAGTTAATAACTTACACTGCTTAACTAAAAATTTGTTCTCCTAAACCTTTAAAGTGGACCAACACCCAGGGGGGATCGGCCCGGGAATCTATAAGATATATATATATATATATATATATATATATATATCAGGCCGATCAGATCCCTCCCCGCGGGCCATCCGAAATTGGGATGTCCCGCGGGGTGAAACCCCCAGGACGCCCACAAACCTTACCTTAACCTCGTTCCAACGGCGCATGCGCAGGCCGCGGCCACGTCTCACGCTTCCCTCTAGCAGTGAATGGCCAGCGCCGGCGCGCTCCCTGTTAGAAGGAAGCGCGAGACACGGCCTCCAGCGCTCAGAGCCACTGTGGTTGGACGCCGCTTGTACGTGCATACTACAGCGGCTTTGAGCTCTCTGATTGGACGAGCGCCCGCGTAGGAGCGTGGGAAGGTGAGTGTTTACGGGTGTTCTGGGGGGTTTCACACAGCGGGGTGCCCCACCGAAGTGGACCAAAACCCAGGATAGTCAAAATCCTGGGTGTTGGTCCACTTTAATGGGGAAGTTGTAAGAGATTTGTAGACTGCCTACTCACTCCAGTGCTTTGTCTCATTCTTGAGAACAGAAAGTGAGGAGCAGAACTATCAGGAGACACAGACTGAGCATGTCTGAAGGGTGTTTACTACTGTACATTGTACACGTTTTATAGTGCAGTTGTTGCTAAGCTTCACAGAGGTCTGTTAGCAATCTGTCAGGACCTACACTCTGTAATATAATCAACTTAATTAAACTGACGGCCAGCTCCCCAACCCATGACCAGTCATCTGATGCATATATCATAACCCTAAACTTTGACAGACATTAAAATCTACAATACTGCTACACCTCCCCTCTCCCCTGCAGATGCCACCATCTACTTTGTGTCAGTCATACTCCTATTCTGTCCTCCTTCTACTGTCATAATCTTGTGTCTGTTATTTTATTGAGTCTTTACAATGATAAACAGGAGCCATCTCACTTAGAGATGGTATAAACAGACAGAAGGGGGACCCATAGCACAGTGGGCCAAAAGTTGTTAATGGAAGTTTATGGCAGTGACAGGCACTGCACAACTGGGCCCCATTACCAATAAATGAACAGATTTTGTGGCACAACAAAAAGGAAAGTATCCATGGGTTGACAAAAAAGATATTTGACTTTAGGGTGTCTTTATGATTTGGCTGTAATTTAGTATACTGGTAAGAGATGCTAGAGACACTGTTAAGTGGTTCAACTCACACGGTCCACCAAAACTAAGGCCCGTGAACCAAGCACCTAACAAATGTATTCATTGCAGACCATGTGCAAGGGATCAGAATAGAATAAGAGGCCGATTCACTACTAACGCCAGGTATCGGTAGATCAGTGTCTTTATAGCGGCGCTTAGAGCGACCGCTAGTAGACACTGTAAGTGGGTATTGGGCACTGTAACAGAGCGCCTCAGTCACTGTAGTAACCTGGCCCGCATTGATGAATGTGATGTAAGTTGGGCGCCTTAACACCAGCACAGCGCTGCAGCGAGCGAAAGGTGGCGCCAGCTCAGTGAGACCAACTCTCGGCGCTCCACACCATACTTCAAATCAAAAAGCAAATGAATGCCCATTGAAATGTATGGGAGCGAGACAGTGAGTGAAAGGTAATACCTGGGGCTCTGGAAGCTAGAGCGCTGGCACTATACACTGAGCCACCTGTAATAATACATCAGATGCTACATGACGCTGTTAGAGTCACTCACCAGATTCGCTTTCATAAATGTGGTTTTGCCTACAGCGCCCGGCGTTCATCAGACGTTGCCTGTTGCTATGAGGCACTACCTGGTGCTATCCCTTCTTAAATAACCCCCCATGGCAACTTTAGTTATTGGGGTGTTCATATTCTGCCATTATCTGTCATGTTGTGTCATAATTTAGGTTACAAAATATCTTACATTTAACATTACATTTTATGTGACATAAATTGGTATGACTCAAACAGTTTAAACAGTATGTGGGCTGGAAGAAAAATTACTTTGACATTTTATTTTGCTAAAATTCAAATCCTAAGACTATATAAGTACGATGATAAAAGCACACATCTTTTACTTCTATAAAGAAGTCTTTTTTATGTAAAACTATATTTACATATTATATATTCTTTATAAAAAACTAAGGTATCAATTGACCAGATTACTTACCTGGTCTGTGCATCCACTGCACTTTTGTGCCACATATGACCACCAGCCAACATGGAGGGTGATAAAGGGGTTGGTATAAAAACATGATTTCATCAGTCTATGGCTTTTTTTAAATGGAAGGGCATCCAAAATCAGGATACCTCTGTGGGTGGGTCAAGCTTTTTTTTTACTTTAGGTCTGTTTAAAGTGGTCCTTCACTCTGAATAAGAGTCTATCTTATATGTTTCCCACACCCTGTACATATAGATTGCTCACATTAAAAATCATCCTACCTGCAACAACTGCATGTTATGAGCCTTTAAACATTCAAGATGGCGGCTCATGGAACATCAGGAAGTGCCTTCTGACTGTGCTGCTCTGCATTCTGGGATTGCTGACCTTTTTCTAACCCCAGCTCTGCTCTGTCTGAGCAAAGCACAGCTGTCCTGATTTTATGAATGTTTTTAATAAAAAAATGTTTGATCTGGTGGGATAACATTCCAGTTCCAGTTTAGGGACGTAACACTTTTTAGTGGTAAAATGTGTTGTCTGTCACAGTATTTGCATTTGTCAAGGTTCTGTGGTATACTCAGGGTTATAAGGCACCTTATTGTGGGTTTAACCCTTTAAGTGCAAACCTACCTCTCAGTCACCCTCTGTTGCTTGAGCATTTGTCACTAGCCTGCGCTATACATGTTTAACTGTAATTTTTTTAAGTATTTCCGGGGATTTCCCATATTGTTTTTTTTTCAGCAGCCTGCACTTTAACATAAAATGCCTTGTTCATTATTCTTTTTTGTATTCTCAATATTTTTATGTGAAATTTGTGCAAACAATCTATTTTTACATTTTGTAGTGCGTGTATAAGCCCCATTCCCTCAGTTACAAGTACAAAGAAAATACAACTATTAAGTGCACCTTTAGATTTTTCAAGAAAAACAACACTTTACATTCAAAATCCCCCCCACAAACTACATATTCTCTCGAAGAACACATCTCTTGCTTTCTAGGTGTAGCAGGTTTGTTGACCTGGGCGTAGTTTTCTGGGCTCTAGCATAAAATGCCTTGTTTGTAATTTTTTTCTGCGTTTCTTATAACTGTGTAAAAAACATATTTTTTAAATTTTGTAGCTTTTTTTTTTTTAAAGAAAACCATATTGCAAGTAAAAGCCCAAATGTTTCCAATTACAACAGTACCTCATATGTATCGGTAGGCCCCCCCATTCCTGCTCAGGAGACCCCCCCAAACTGAAAAGAGTGCTATATGAAATTTTCTAATAAATGATAACTATTATCCGCACTACCAAGGGTTACATTTTAAAAAATGGGCCTTGGGGGGGACCCCAGGCTTTAAAAAAATGTATAGGTTAAAACTCTAGTGGCACCTTCAGATGCAGGGGGAATGTTTCGGTCCCTATGCTTAAGCAGGAAGAGAATGGGGGGGATCAGAGCCCCTCCCCCCCGGGTAAAGAGGAAACCCACAGAGATGGATTACGCATAGAGGTAAGCGTGTTTTTTTGAAGAGGGTAAAATTTCAGCTACATGAATTTCACATAGCTGGCAGTTAAAAAGTTAATAGATCCAGGATAATGGACCACAATTTAATAATGTGAGGGTATTCCCATCATAGATGGTGTATGGTGGGTATACCCACCCCACACCATCTAGTAGAAGGTGTGATATGGTTTTATAGACTTAAACACGTGTTGGGCACTTGTCATTGAAAACTTTGCAGGGATTTATTTGAAGGGGTTGCAGGGATTTAATTGATGAGTGAATAGAAAATATGAATTGCCTGCTGCAGTCCAATTAGAGATATTTTTAGGTTCTCACTTAGGTCATGTACTCACTTAGGTCATTGGAAACTGTGTTACATGGCTGAAGCTTCTCAGATAAATTTTGTTGATCCAGGAAAAACACTAATCTTCAAAGCTAAAACTGAATCAAATCTTTTGATGGCAATATGTTGGCTGCAGTAGCCCTATGTCCAATACTGGCATTTTTTTTTTAAATGAAGGACTTTTTTTCTGTTAAATGTTTTAAAGAAGAGTTTGGAGGAGCCAAGCAACCAATTGCTCTTTTAGAAATATCCCTTTCTTCATTATCAGTTTACACAATGGAGAAGCTTTGGGAGAACATTTTTAAATTGTGAATATTTACAAAAGAATAACAGTGGAAAATGAATATGTGATCCAGTGAATACATACCTGCATTTATGCTCATAATTATAGAATTACCTCATTTTCAATGTTTGGGAGTTTTGCTCTTATAAACATTTTTGTTAGTACAGCTGGCCTGAAATTGAATTTTCCAGAACCAGAACTTTGATCTCATATATAATCTCATATACATGTTAATGTAAATCAAAATATACATGCAGTATAAGTCCTTCTTGTGCCCACACATACTTATGGAAAGGCTGATGGTGATGCAATGGCGGACATCTCATTGCTTTGATGCCCCACAACTGCATCATAATAAGGATGTTCCCTAATTTGCATGCCCAGGGTCTCGATGCTTTTGCCCTATGCCAGCCCAACTGGATTAACCGCAAGCTCCTATAGTAAATATGTGCACAGCCATCTAAACATATACATTATTTGGGGGAAAAGCCACACTGTGCATTTGTATTTCCAGTAACTGGTTCTGAATAATTCTGAACCAATCTATTACACAGCGCAATGCACATTGTAGTGCATGCTATCTGTAAGATATTTACCTACAATAGTATACTCATGACTGCTTTACAATGTAAAATAAATGATTACAATAGAATCAGCTAAGATAAATTGGCTGCTACTTGGCTGTAACAATGCAAAACAGCTGGCAGGCTTTTCAGAATGACTAATCTTGTTTGTTATAGTCTCAGCAGAAGGGAGAGATCCCAAGGACCCATGGGTGAGTGGCACAATCCCTATAACAATTCAAAAGTAATCTGGGGTGCCACTTCACAGAGGCATAGTACACATACAAAAGGGAAAATAAATTAGAAAGTGGGAATCTCTCCAAAACGCCTCCCAATGGCAGCCATCCGGAGGCCTTTTGGAGAGATTCACACTTTCTAATTTCTTTGCTTTGCTTTAAGGCTTCTTTCACACTGGGGCATCACAATTCCAAGAACAATTATCATAGGCGATTGCAATAGCCTTTACATAGCGTTAGCAAATTGAAATAGCGGTGATTGCAGTGATGGTGGTTTTGACTTTATTTAATGGAATGCACTCTAAATCTACTGTAGACTTCTTGATTAAAAAAACAAACATTTTAGCTCCTGAATGCATCCAGTTGCAAAGGGCTTTGATTAACTTCTGTGGGATTACAATTTCCAGAAAGCCTAGCATGCCTGAAAACGTTGCATGCAGGACTTTTTCAAATCGCCCTGCATTTGCAATCACTTATTTAAAAGCCACCATAGGATAAATTAGTCAATGATTTAAGAGCCATTGCAATGTCCAGGTGTGAAAGAAGCCTCAATCAGGGACATATTAGGTATACAGTAGACATAGACAGTAGGAACTACTAAACTAAGACAAGTAGACAAACTGGCCCGCAGCAAGACTTACATTTGTCTGGAAGTCTGGAAACCCTGGATGGTTATATGGCTATGGGAGGGCCTGGGACTTTCAATCAAAGAGATTTCTGGTCCACTCTAAATATCTCCATGAGGCATCTTGACTTGGGATGCCCTGCAGTCTATAAATATACAGAAAATCTCAAGGCCAATGCCAGCAGAGCATTAGGTTCCCAAGCATGCAGATTGGAGGGACAAGGATGGCGCTCTGTGTAACTTGCTCTGCTGAATACCATATCTGATCACTGCAGGAATCTGAAAAGGTTGGGTGGGCTTTGCAACAGGTGCAAGTTTTCTGAAATAAACTGAGAATGCAGTCATTATTTTTAGATAGATTTTTAAGGAAAGATTACCATTTTAACTTCTGCCGCTAGCAAAACCTGGAGATCATGACTCATGGTCTCGTCATATTCGTGTCACTCCAGCAACTCAGCAGACTGCATCCCTGCCATTATGGAAGTGGGTAAAAAGCTGTGGGCTAGGTGGATCTTTTTTTTCTTCCATAGTGAGGGACAGAGGCGTGGATGTGAGTGGGAAGTAGTGTCAGAGGACTATCTTTAGCATTTGATTTGGAGAAAGCATGAGTGATGGAACTGCAGCTTCTGTAGCACTTTTGAAACACAGAGTGTGCTATAAAATATTCTATTCCTAATAATGACACTAATCTAAATGTAAATGCACATATGAACACTGCATTTTCCAGATTAAATGATTATATGATGTCATTAATTTAACAATATGCTATGCAGAGCCATACATATGCATATACGCATATTTCTGCACATGAGGTAATAGTGAACCCTTTGAGACTTTATAACTCATTCATGGGTTAATAATGCAGCATTATGCATTTTTAAGAAAGAAAGTTTAGGATTACTGGTCTGTGATAATACCTTTGGGGTCAGTAAGCCTAAATCTAAATCTATTTGATAAAGAAAAAAACTGAGAAATGGAATGTAAAGTCACAATTTATTGAATAACATGTTTTTTTCATTTAAAAATGGCACCTGTGCACAAAGAACATAAAAGCAGCTAGCATTTGTTTGAACTTGAATTAAAGGGCATGAACATTATTCCCTGCACATAAGCTCTTATTGCATGTTCGAATGTCTGAGAATTAGTACAATAAACTGATACATTTACAGCTACCGATTATTTATCAGCAAACTCAAAAAATTTACAGAACAATTAAGGTTGTGAGCTAAGTATATACGCCTTGTGCCAGGGGTTCCCAGCCAGTAGCCAGACCTTGAAAACCAGGTGGTACTTCACCTGGTTGATATGTACCCTAAGCAAATCAGCTGCCATCTATACTTAACCCAAGCCAGGTTTCAATAATAAATACAAAAATACAAAACTGACCTAAAATGTGACTAAAACTATCTATGTTGTTCACTTTAAATCGTTTTGTGTGTAACCTAGTTTTAGGTGACTGACAATCCATACGTACCACCCAGGTGGTACTGGAGACATTTATAAAATGTAAAATGGTAGGTACTTGATGAAAAACAATTGGGAGCCCCTGGCCAAGCAAGGTTCTAGTCATATGTATTGTTCATTTTCAACTTGATTGAGCAACTGATGCTCTGTGTAGCAAAGAGGTACATCACGCTCAAGTGGGCTTAGAATCCACATCTTAGAATGATTAACACTAATAACTATTTACTTAAAGCCAAGAAGACAGAATTAGTGCATTTAAAAAAATACTATGACATTTTTTATGTAAAATGTAACACAAAGTAACTAGGGTGACCACACCAGAATTAGAACCACTAACCTAACTATAGATAGGCAGAGTTATATACTGACAGCTTGACATTTTTTTTCTCTTCTCTCTTCTCCACTTTGTAACTGCTGATGGAATAATCTTTTATGCCCGATATAGGGCTGACATGGCAGTGGTTTTGCCATGACAGGAGTGCAAGCTAAAAAAAATAGAATTAGAAAAAGAGACACCATCATCTATCTGTCTATCTGTCTGAGAAGTACAATCTATTTAGTTATTCAAGCTCTGCACATGTAGTCTATCCCCTGGACTATGTCAGTGCCAGGCAAGCCTGGGCAGGTACTGGGGTCCACTACTCCTTGTGGCCCACTTGAGTTATTTTATTTTTCAGTGCCTGGCGTCATCAAAATTAAGGGTACACAGGGCGATGACCATGGGGGTTGAAGCACAGAATTGTCTGCTATAATTACCTTGCTCTTTTTGGAAATACAGAAGTCTTAGCCTTGTGCTTAGTGTTTTGACATGCATATTGACTGTATTTGCATGTTTTATCATTCTTATCAATTAGCATGCAGAAAGTATTTATAATACTATTATACATATTATTTGTTAGTGTTATGATATCAATGTTTTTTTGTTCTTGGACATGTGCCATTGTAAATATGATTATGCCCGATCATTGGCCCGGAAGGGGACCATTGTGGAGGAGATAATGGCCACCGTGTCCCTGCACTTTAATGTAAAGCTGTGACCCAAGTTCATCCCACAGCGGTGGTTGGACTTCAAGCACTGGGATCCGGCATCGGCCTACTGGCTTTATGATGACTTTGACTACAGTAAGTTAAGAATGCAGGACAGCATTGGTTTGTGTTGGAGCTCCAGCAAGGACGTGTCCTTAATGCCTCTTCCTGTTATTTGTCTCCACAAATAGGCAGCCTCCCCTCCACAAGCATGGCAAGGAAATGTCTCAGGTGGGAAGTCCCAAGGTGGAGGAAATGGTGGAGTCCCCACCACTCCATGAAGGTGCAGGAGGAGATAGGAGGAGTCTGGCCCCTCAGAATTGGGCTCCGTTGGTGCAAATTGAAGGAGGAAAACCCACACTTCCTCCCCTTGCAGCCCTCCCTGGTTGGAGGCCAGCACCTCATCCCCTGGTGAGTAGCCTTTGTGTTTTTTAATGTGGCTAACTATTGTGGAAGTGGCAAGTGTGTTGCTCATGTATTTCTTGCTTTTGCTTTCATATTGTTTCAGGGCATCATAGGAAATTGACCTCCTCCACAACCCCTCCAGTCTTTTCTCTGGAGCCAATGTCAGGTAATTGTGGCATGCACAAACATACTCCCAAAGTTCGGTCCAGCAGCATGGACCAAAACCAGAGCTGTGATGGTGAGTAACATAGACAGAGGGTGCAAAATCTAGTCGCCTTGCAGATGTATTTTTTCTTTTTGTGAACCTTTTTTTTGTGACACAACAGAATTTTAAGGTTTCTTGTCTTTTTTGGATAGAATAATGCTTCTCTCTGCGCTACTTTATTTAATGTATTTAGGTAGTTTGGTACAAAGTTATACCACAAATATAAAAATTATGCATCCCCCTTAGTGTTTTTTGCATATCCTCTCCACATTTTACACCTGTGGAGTCCCTCAGATAGTGTTTGTGTTTCCTCAAATCCACACTTGTGTGTTCTTCATTTGTTTATTGGAGCTTCAGCATGTGTTGCCCCCTGCTGGTATATGTTGTATATCCGGTTTAGCTTGTTCTTGTTTTCTTAATAACAAGCTCTGTTCAAAAATGTGACCTTCCTTTTACTCACCCAAAATGTGAGAAGTGGCGTTTTTATTAATGACTTACCTCCTTTCTTCATGGGGGTAATGCCATTTGTTATTACTGTAGCAATCAATGGAATCAATCTTGGCCAAGATTGTTTGGTTGTCAGATGTTGGTAAACCAGAATGCATGTTGAACTCCAAACAACAATGCATAACTAAAGTCACACTGGCTTGACCAAATATTTGGCCTGACCACCATTTTGTGCTGACCCTTTTAATAACACATGCTTGGTGTGTGTTGTAAGCACCGACATGTCTTTGGACCTCGGAGAAGTGTTTCGGTTTAGCCTTATCTATACTAGCTGTTCGGACAGGTTGACCCAAAATGTTTAGAAATGTAGGTTTGCTCAGTTGTGATTTTTTTAATGTTTACTAACTCTTGATTTCTTCTCTTCCCAACAGGTTGCATACTGGAGCATCACAGACACAGAATATGTGCTGGAGTCCAGAGCTATGCTGCTCGACATGCCTGAGAAGATGCTTGGTAGAGGGAAGAAAAAGGGTAGCTGTTGTGAAGCTTATAGTTGCTTTTGGGCCATGTTGGCCACCAAGGCTGGGCCTTGTAGGCCATTAAACTTTTTTCTAATTTAGCAAAATTTAGGGCTTTAATTGTCTTCTGTGAATTTGCTTAATGTAATAGTGTGAGTTTTAAAAAAAAACACAACATTTAAATTACCATTGGCCATAAACACATTCACATGTATTGCTTGTGAAAACCAGGATTTTATTGGGACAAACCTGCCAACAAATGTGAAAATCAAAGAAAAACAAAATTATTAGGCTCCATCACAGACATATGTTGAGGGACCATCATGGTGTTGGGCATCCACGGATTGGCAACCTGGAGGAACAAGTGGTATTGGGAGAAATATGTTTTACTTCTGCACCTGCTGGTTGAGTAAGCCATTTCCCTCTAACTCTCATGGATGGCTGCAATAATGGCCACATGTTGGTCCTGTGCACATGTGGCCTGCTGTTCTATGCTCCGTCCATTGTTCCTGTGTCCATGCTGTCTGCTCGGCCCAAAGATTTCCTTTCGGATTGAATTTGATGCAATTTGTATCAGGGTTCTTAGTAACCCATCTGCTCACACATCATATTGTTTGCCGTGTTTGTTAGGTGTTGCCTATATGCTTGTGAGGGGACACAAACTTCTATATCTGTGGCCAGGCCTATAAAGACATGCATGCATGCATTTAAATGCTCCAGACAGGTGGGTTGACTTACATACCGGCCATCTCATCCATAGGCAGAATTGTAATTCCGAAGTGGATGCCTAACAATTATTCCAGATAAAAACCACAAAAACATAAATGACCAAGAAGGGGAACAATAGCATCAAAATGAACCAATATCAGCTAGCTGCCAAAGTAGCACTTACAGACAGGGAACGCATGGTGGTATTGGATGGAGGATTCTAAACAGCCATTGATGTTGCAGACCTCATTGTTGCTTACAAAATCACAGACAAGCAATTTGGCCTACATGGACTAATAAAAAGGTATTCTATCTTAAGGGTGATAGACAACAACACAATAAGGCTATCACAACCAGGGTCAGGCTGACCGAACCAGAGTCTGGGACCGGGAGTTTAACGTGGACCAGTATGTTCATAAATCCCAATGCCTAACCCTCAATTTCAGGAAACACAATGGAAGCTTTCAGCAGGCATGGTACCAGCAAACCCGAGCATACAGTATGTGTTTATACTAAGAAGACTGAACTGAAGGCAGTTTCTGGTTGACTTAAGGAACAGCTGACTTTGGGTGGAGGGCTTGGCACACTGTGAACTAAAGGAAACCAATGGTAACACAAAGACATGACAACAGATGAAAACAGAGAACAAGCCAACTTGCACAGAGAAATGACCACAAGGAGTGAATAGGCCACTTACAGACAGGCTCCGGTTGGCTTGAGGAACAGCTGGCTGTGGATGTGTTGACTTGGTGACTAGTAGTGGCTCCAACATTGTCTCCCAGCTGTCGGCTTTTGTCAGGTTGTGATTCTGGATCTTCTAGCCCCTCCGTATCTGATCCTGCATCTGCAGCTGGGCCGGACAACAAAGCAACAGTTTTAGTAGGAACATTAAACAAGGACTGATAGACTTGCAAAACAACAATTGAAACGCTTACCTTCTACCAAGACTGTTGTGTCGTCGCACACATCTACACATTGCCGGCGACATAAAGGTATCTTGTGCTTCAACATGACCTTGTATTCACAGTAGCTACTCATGGGGCCTTCCTGTTCTCCACGCTTAATGAGCAGGTCCAACTCTTTTTTTTTTGGTGAGGGCCCTGCACAGTGTGTTGAATCGTTTTTTCATTGCTGCAGCGGTCCGCTGATGGGAACTGGTGCAATTGAGGGTCTCAGCAGTCCCAGCCCAGATCTTGCAGCTCATATAAAAGTGGCCATTTTGCAAGGGTAAGCTTGACCAGCTTGATTTTATTTGCAAGACTGAACTCTGGTTGCAACATCAGGTGTGTCATACATATGTGGCTCATGCTCAGAAACTGTGGTGTGCTGGGCATGCTGACCACCAACACTAGGCTGTCCAATATCAGTTTGAGAAACATCTGCACCATCCACAGAACTCAATAAAGCCCCTTGTGGTGCCATCTACTGCTGCTACCATGCCCCCTAAACACAACATGAGCAAGAGTTTTAGCAAGGCCATGCCTATGAGCCAAAACACGGGGACTGTGCCCCACAGGGGAATGGAGAAGTGGACGTGTGTGACACCTCATAGGTGCCATCCTTGCAATAAATGGACGCCAGACCAACAAGCTGATGTGCCCTCAATCTAAGCCACAGCAGCAAGACGGTGATGCTCGTCCTTTACATTTATGTGAATGCAGGACAAATCAGGTGCAGGGTGTTGCTTGGGACACTAACCAATGAAACGCTAGTAGTAGTAGTAGTAGTGCTGTAGCATTTTACCTTGCTGAGCTAGCATGGAGGAGGAAGATGGTGAACATCTGGCAGTGCTGCACTCCAAACATATGACCAGCTAAGTATAAAAGAAATGCAGTATGAATTGAAAAGTGGATTAGTTTGCTATTGTGTGTGCAGTGGCACTGTGTGTTTGTGTGTGTGTGGGGAGTGACCCCTACTGTTGTTCCCCAGGCTGTCTGTGTTGGTGTCTGCAGAGAATCTGTGGTTTTTGATATCAGTAGTGTTTCCCTGTGCTCTTCTATCTGCTGGGGTAAGCAGATATTGTGTAGCACAGTGCAAGACAGGATTGTTTTTGACACCTTATGTGGGCTGTCTAGCATCTCCCCTCTTGGCCAGGCCAAACCTAAGAAACAAGCTGTCAGGGAACCACGGGTCACGTGATCCAACTATAAACCAGGGACCTCCTGACACACAGACCGCGTTCCCCAAAACCCTTGTCCGAGTTCTCCTATGAGAAACACCAGGCCCAAAGCCTGCGGACACACAGATTCTTGGTTTAAGGCAAACAGATCGCTCAAGATAAAATTTAAGTTTTAATGCTATAAGCACACTAGGCAGTGATAACAAACATTTGGCTATGATGGATTATGAAATGATACAGATGATACAAATGCTGTTCTGAGATGGTTACAGGATAGAGTGAGTTACACAGAGAAACAAGTCAGTTACCTTAATATGCAGTTTGCAGAGTAGTGGTGATGATGGCTTCCACAAGAGGTAAGTGGCAAGCTGGGTGGGTGGACACCTCCGGCACGCAGGAATCGTGACCTCTCCAGGAGTGACAAATGCCTGGCTCAGGGTTACGCTATTTATGCGGCGAGACCCCTCCACCCCCTCCCCTCTGTGGGACTGGTTGTCACCTTCCACTGTTCTGGGGCTCGCTTCAGCCCCTAAAACCCTTTAGGGATTATAACTTTGAGCAGGGGGGGTCGTATGGCTTTGGAAGCGGTACCAAACGATTGGGCTGGATGCGGGGAATCCGATGAGTCCAGAAATGGGGTCCCTAAGTGGGTCAGAACCTTAAATCTCCATTTACCTGGTTTTCCTTTACTACTGAGCCCGCAGTAACCTATCCCCGTGTGCGGTTTTGTGAGCCGGTTCGGATTCTGTACCTTGTTTGGTGTTGGGACACATGGGGGCGCAGCTATGGTCCGATTTGTGTTGGTGCCGGATGTCTGCAGCTCCCCTCTTTCATGTGACAAATTCACAGCCAGGGGTCCAGTGAGCAGACCAACTGGAGCCTTACCAGGCTAGAGGTGTGACAGTCAGCAGGGGGGGGGGTCTGTGATCTGCGCTGTTCAACACATAAATGCTAATTTCCCTTCCTGAAGAGATAAGGACATGTGCATTTATAACAAGGGGAAATAAAGGGGAACTCCAGACTTGGATATGTGAGGTTTCTGCACTTAAGCTGTATTGTTCCTTCACACAAGCTTTCCTCAGGCTGTTGGTTGTTTCAACAATGTATCTGGTTTAGTGGTGAGCTACATGTGATTTTCACTTGTGTGTGTCAGAGTGTGTGTCTTAGCAGCTTTATTGGAGGTGTGCATTGTGCGTGAGTGCTTTCCTGTGATTGAGTTTGTGCATTTGTGGTTGCAGTGGCCGAGCCCGATTTTGGTCTGATGTTTGGGGTGAGGAAGAATATGTGGCTGCTACTGAGGAGGAGAAGGAAACTGAAGAAGCAACAGTGGTGTGACTTCGGGCTGACAGTGTTTTACTCACGGTTGGCTGCTTTTAGTGATGAGCAAATCCGCAGCCGCTTCAGTCTGAATTGTGCTGCACTTTTGAAACTGTGCAACCAAATCATTTCAGGCCACTGTTGCTCTATTTAGCAGCATTAGACAGGCTACCATGTGCCACATAATTCATGAGGTGGTCCTGGCCATCTGTGACCTCATACCCAACTATATCTGGTTTCCGGGCGAGAGGTGCGTTCTATCATATAGAAGGAATCCCAAATTTGCTCGGCTGCCTTCCCTTTTGTCCCCCTAAAGCACAAGAGCTGCACTACTGCTACTGGAAGAACTTCCATTACATTAATGTGATGGTTGTGTGTGATCATGAGATGCTGCTGCGTGCTGTGAGGTGTAGGTTTCTGGGATCATGAAATGACTCCTATGTTTTGCAACAATCCGCTGGGATGGCTTCTAGGTAAGTACATGGCCACATTGTAAGGCCTATAAACAGTGGACCAGCAGAACTGGGGAGGAAGGCGAAGATGAAGGCAAAATGCAGCAAACCAGGTTGGGGTCTGCATTTGTGTTGTAAACTACATTAACCCATGTATTTGTATTTAGCTGATAAGGGATACAGGGAGAGGACGTGGCTCATGATCCCCATGTGAATCCCACATACTGCAGCTAAAGTGCGCTACAATGCAGCTCACGGCACGATCAAATGCATTGTTGAAAGAACCATCAGCCTGCAGAAAGCCAGAGCAGGAGTGGAGATGCTCTACAGCCCAGAGAAGGTGTCCAAGTTAATCCTCACTTGCTGTGTGCCACACAATCTCTGCATACTCCATTGAATAGAAAAGGCAGAGGAAACACTGGTGCCTGAAGTCCCAGACATTCCCGCAAACAGTGGTAAAAGACACCCAGACTAGCTTTTCCAGGATGGGCACAAATGATTAATTTCTTTTTTAAGGTAAGTGACACAAACTGGGCTAGGATTGCTGCAGTATGAACAGCAAGGAGATGTGTATACTGAGCTAAAGTAGCCCTAAAATGTTGCCTGTAAACATTTGTTAAAAAACCTAATAGCCCAAACCAATGAGTGGCCAACTCAAAATTGCGCAGACTATAGCTGATATTACAATTGTTTGCAAGAGCTACAATGCTGTGACGCATTGTATAGCAGCCATGAGTCTGTTGTTAAAATTTAAACAGACCACAGCTGACTTCCAGCTTTGTGTTTTTTTTTCTTTACCAAAACATTATTAGTTCCATGAGTACAAAGGCAATCCAGGTAACAACAACTATTTATGTGCATTTAATGCTTTTTTTCACAAGAATGGTTGTCTTGGGAATTTTTAACACAGTATTAGGTGACTGACAACCCATACTTACCATAGGTTATACTTAGAGATTGAAAAGTGGTACTAAATGAAAAAAGTTGAGAACTTCAGCTTAATAACATTGTGCCATGAAAGCTAAAAATACAACACAAATATACATAGCCTTGCCTTACATTTTTGATTGTTTTGCATTATTCTGATATTTCAATACCACTCTCAGCACTTTACAAATGCCAATTCAGCACCAGGTGTAAAAAAATCATTTTGATCTAATTTTTCACATAAAGTGCCTTTTTACAATTGGTGCTGAATTGATTCCACTTTCAGGCTGATCCATTACTAGCGCTGGGTAGCGACAGATGAGTGTCTGTAGAGCAGATTTCAGAACGCCCGCTAGTAGTTGCTGTGCTCGGCCATGGATCATTGTTTCAGAGCGCCTCAGTCGCTGTCCGGCATTGATGAATATGATATGTGATTCGCTATACTACGTTGTATGTGAGCGCACAGTAATGGCAGCTCAGTGCGCCTGACTGACATCACATTCATCAAAAAAACAGCCACAAACATCGCCGGCGCTCAAAATCATGTAATTGTAGTCCATAGCGCCAGAGGCTGTGTGATTAAAGGCTGTTTTTGTACATGTATCCATTAGTAACAAAGCGAAAACATATGGAATTACATTGTTATCACATTGTAAGGTGAACACTTTAATACCAGACCTGTAAGGACAATTCTGCATAAAATTTTTATTTGAAATAAACAATTTATTTTACTAAACAAAACTATATTGCATGTGAAAGCCCCATTTTTCCTGATTACAACGGTACCACATATGTATCGCTAGCCCCCCATTCCTGTCCAGGAGACCCCCCGAACTGAAAAGAGCACTTTATAACATTTACAAATAAAATACAACTACTATCCACACTATAAAGGGTTCAGCGACTACTGGGTCTCCTCTTCACCAGGGGGGCCTCCGATCACCCCCCCGGCTCTTCAGCTTCAGAAGAGAGTCTGACAGGCCCTCTCCCCTTCCTCTCCCGACGGGCACAGCCATCTTTGCGATAAGCCCCACCCCTTTGGGTGTCCGGGTGTCGTCCAGGCTCCGGTCTGTTGTTCTTTCACATGATTATCACTGGCCACAGGAGGGGGAAGGCAGGTGATGATCTGATCCCCTGCCTCCCCCCTCCAATGGCCAGCGATGACCGCATCTGTAATCAGAGCTGCGAGGGACACAGGAGCTGATGAGGTGAGTAAAGTAAAAAAAAAAAAAAGGTTTTATTTTTTGTAATAAAGTAATTTTTAATTATGTGTGTGGTGTGTTTTTTACTGTTAACCCTTTGTTAACTGGTAAGGGATCCATGAGACCACTATACCAGTTCACAAGCCTGGGGCCTAGCAAGTCACCTGCAACTAGCGGGTGACTTGCTGTTAACCCCCGGCACCCCAAATTATCTACCTCTCCAAAGGCCAGGGGGGGGGGGGGCAGAAGAGCCCGGGCCTCACAGAGGCTATGTGGGCTTGTAGCCTGCAGGCCAGGGGCTGCCAAAGCTGGCCCTGCACCCTGATCCACAAGCCCTGCATAGCTGGCCCTGGGCCGGTTATGCTGGGTAGGGGGGACCTCACGCTATTTTTCGGGGATTTTTAAGGGTTTTTAACCCTTAAAATTCCCCCCAAAAATGGGGTCCCCCACCCCGGAAGGGGGGAACCTATGTCATTTTTTTAAAATTAACCCTATGTTACATGTTGCCCAGCATGTAAAAATGGCTTCCAACAGCAGCAGGAGCGCTGAAGCCAAAGTGATCAGCATGGGACACAGTGCCCGAGGATGGATGGGAAGTAAGTATTAAAAAAAAATTTTTTTTTTCTATTCTGTGTGTGTGTGTGTGTGTTTTTTGTTTACATTTAACCCTTTGTGAACTGGTAGGGGATCAATGAGACCCCTATACAAGTTCACAAAGCTCTGGGTCTGGCAAGTCACCTGCAGCTAGGGGGTGATTTGCCACTAACTCTGAGCCCCCCATTACCTGCCTCCTCAAAGCCCGGGGGGGGGGGCAGAAGAGCCCATGGCCATAGGCTATGGCAGGTTGTGGCCTGCAGGGCCAGGGGCCACCAAAGCTGGCCCCTGCGCCTTGTGCAAGCCCCCATAGCTGGTCCCAGGGCTGGTTATGCTGGGTAAAGGGGACCTCACGCCATTTTTTTGGGGGGGGGGATTTTAAGGGTTTTTAACCCTTAAAATTCCCCCCCCCCCCAAAAAAAAAATGGGTCCCCCTCCCCCGGGAAGGGGGACCTCAAGACAATTTTTTAAAATTGAACCCTTTATAGTGTGGATAGTAGTTGTATTTTATTTGTAAATGTTATAAAGTGCTCTTTTCAGTTTGGGGGGTCTCCTGGACAGGAATGGGGGGCTAGCGATACATATGTGGTACCGTTATAATCAGGAAAAATGGGGCTTTCACATGCAATATAGTTTTGTTTAGTAAAATAAATTGTTTATTTCAAATAAATGAGAATTTAAAAGAAATAATATTTTTAATTTTTTTTTAGTTTTTGACCTATATTTTAAAAAACAGTAAAAAAATTACAAACAACACATTTCATATTAAAGCCAAAACTCTGCCTCACAAAAATATAAAACATTTTCCTGGAAATTCCTGCAAAAATCATGGTTAAACATAGCACAAAATGGTGAAAAATGACCTGTCAACAGAGGGTGACAACATTTCAAGTAGGCTGGCAATTAAAAAGGTTGAAAGTAGCTATGCATGTTGGGTATTGTTCTGTTCAGGGGTTCTTGCGCTTTCAGACTTAGCTTGTTTTTTCTTGTTTGCATATTGGTATTTTAGGAAAAGGTGTTTTTTATTCTGCTTTTTTATACATTTTTTAGGGACACCCTGTGCAACCATAGAATTCTTTGACGGATTACTTTCAGAAGCTTAATATGTGTACTTTCAGGGAATATATGGTTTATGGGGGGTATTCCAAATGTAAAGGGTTTTTCTGGTAGAAAAGGAGCAAGGTGCGCATAGCGCATAGCATAGTTGTATTTTATCTGACAATCTCCTAAAGCTCTGTTTCAGTTTGGGGGAGTCTCCTGGGCAGGAAAGAGTGTCTACCTATACACATGTGGTACCGCTACAACCGAAGGAAATGGGGCTTTCACACGCAATAAGATTTTATTGACAAACTTACATTTTTTATTACAACAAAACACTACAAATTGTAAAAAATAGTTTTTTTTAAATTTTTTTGCACATATTTTACCCAAAAATATTGAGAATACACCTAAAAATGACAAACAAGACATTTCATGTTAAAGCCCAGACTGAAAAAACTGGAAAAACAATATATAATTTCCCTGGGAAATCCCTTCAAAAATCACAGTTGAACATGTGGAGTGCAAAATAGTGCAAAATGGTCTGGCAACAAGGGTGACAAAATCTCCAGATAGGCTGGCACTTCAAGGGTTAAGGATCGTCCATAGAAATGTATGGGAGAGCACCAGGTAACGACAGGTTATATGTGGTGCTCTGCAAGGATGAACGCCGGCGCTGTACGCTGAGGCTGGGATAATGATGAATCGGACGCTACATGGCGTTGTTCTAGTCACTCACCAGATACGGCTTCATAAATGTGTAATTGCGTGCCGTCTCCGGCGTTCACCTGCCGCTACCTGCCACTACCTGGCGCTACCCGGTGCTACCTGGCGCTGTATAGGCACTACCTGGCGCTATCCCTTCATGAATAAGGCCCTAAGTGTTTAAACCAGAACAACACCCATGTGGCAGTACAGGTCCCTGTGAACCTGTACTGCCTTTTAGACTCCAGAGCCAACCGATCGAAACAAAATTCCCACTCGATCAGCCTGCTTGGCATTGCCCTGTGAATGCTAAAAAAGAAAAAACAGATACACAATGGAGAAACTCGATATTACTGGGGGAGCTCTTTAAAAGCTACGATTATTACAGCAGCATTCCCTGTCCTATTCCATCATCTGTCAAATAGGTATGCTGCATGCTTAGATTATGTGATATCTACCTGGAATTTAAAAAAGTATTGCTTTGCACACAGTTCTGTATAATTATAGACAATACAAACTTGTTTCTCAGCAGTAACTGTCTACCTTTTACTCTTATCTTTTAAATCTTATGCTTGAATTGAAAAATTCATGCTTAGCAGGGAACACCACTGAGATAACAAAACCTTTTTTCAATATTAAGTCTAGTGCAATGGAAGCTAATTACTGTAGGATAATACTGTAAGTCTAATGAGAGTTGTATATAGTGCTACGGGAAAATGTTCAGTTTAAGACAGGATGATGAAGCAGCTGTGCAGTATCTCAGATAGAAAAAGATAACTGAAAAGCAAAGAAAAAAAAGAAAAAAATAATCAACTACTAATTTACAAATTAGTTTTTGCAGGAAGAGCATGTAGCAATTATATATATATATATATATATATATATATATATATATGTGTGTGTTACACTTCTCTACTGCTTCTCTACTGTTTAGTTTGGAGATCAGGAGGGGATTTAAACTGGTTGCTATATTTGCTGTATCATTTGCTGTATCATTGGTTAGAGACCTTATTAGACCTTCTCCTTACCTTGTCTCTCCTGCTCTCTTTGTTTGGGCCTGTATGTGACCCCATAATGGGTTAGGGGGACCTGTCTAAACTATGGATTATTTTTGCCTCTCCAACATTGGGTCAGACAGGAGATTCATACCTGTTTCCCCGAAAATAAGACCTACTCCGAAAATAAGACCTACTGTGATTTTAGCATGAAGGCTAAATATAAGACCTCCCCCGAAAATAAGACCTCCCCCGAAAATAAGACCTCCCCCCGCAGCAAGAATCCTCAGTCAGCTGCGGCCGGCTCTCTCTGATGACGAGTGACGCCCCTGACGTTGCACATAGGGGGACGTCACCGGGGGACGTCACTCGTCATCAAAGCGGCCGCCACTAAAGTGAAAGCTGCTGTCTGCTGCTCGCTCTCTGACAGTAAGTTAGTGAGTAGTGGCAGCAGACTGTGAAGAAGAAAAAAAAAGAATCTCTATGGGGGAAATGCCAGGTGAGGTGAGGGGAGGGGGGGATGGAAACTAGAGAATTCCCTGGATTCTCTAGACTCTACCCCCACCTCCCCCACCTTCACCCACTGATGATGAGGAGGGGGGTTGTATGTTTTGGATTCCCCACATATGCCACTACCGGTAGTACAGGAGAAGGGGGGTAAATTGGGACAGGAGGATCAGGGGGGGGAGGTAACATGAAATTTTGACAGGAGTCACATTTTGTCTGGTTATGCTGGTTTGTGATGGCAACTACTACTGTTTAACAGTTAATAAATTTCCTTTTTTTGTGAATGCATGTGAATTCTTCTTCATGGAAAAATGTAAGACATCCCCTGAAAATAAGACCTAGCGCATCTTTGGGAGCAAAAATTAATATAAGACACTGTCTTATTTTCGGGGAAACACGGTAATTAGGCGATTATTTTTTCAAAACAAATAAAAAAAAAATCATACTCACCTTTTCTCCCCTACAGATGCTTCCTCTCAGGTCAGGTCCCCCAGTGTTCACATGCAGTTGAGTATACGCAGGTATTGTGACTAATGCGGGGGTGGAGCCATCACCATATCAGATTGCCCCACTGTATTAAACTCCCCGGAGCATTTCAGAACCTGCTTCCTGGTGCCCATGGTGATGTAAACATCCTGCAGCCACATCCCCAGGATTTGAGCATGCTCTCGCCGGCAGTTATTCAGATAGGCAGGGAAAGCAGCTTGCACTGGGCCGCTGTCTGCTACGTGCTTGGTAGCAGCTGCCTTCCCTGCCTTCATTGCATGTGCATCATTGTGTTTGGATCTTGTTTTAGAACCAGTGAATCCAAACATCTAATTCTAAGGAACTTGCAACCATACTGGGCAATTGTCTTTCCCACTGGAGCATAGAAAGTTCTTTGTTCTGGTGCCATTATTTCATCCATAGGGGAAGTTAAAAAAATGTTTTCTGATGTTCCTCTCTAAACATCTCGCCCTCACTGCCCTTTTGGATGTTGGTGTTATCTAAAATGGTGACATCTGGCAGTGTTCTTGCCCTTTTCCACCCCCCCCCCCCCCTTAGCTGTCACTGAGTGATCGCAGTGGGCTTAGCCGTACTTAACTCTAGCTGTCCTCTCTTCAAAAATCTCCCTCAGATCTCGCACTCTTCTGCGCCAAATGTAACTTCAGCCTATACTGCAACACTGCGCATGTGCGAGATCTAAGGGGTGGCACAGTGCATGATGGAAGAGCAGGATGGCGCTGCCCAACAGAGATGGCCCGGGACCGAGGGATGTCGGACAGGTAAATGAAAAGTTGTATAATTTGAAACCAGAGGGAAGGTAAAAAGTGCTTTCTTATTTTTTTCTTATTTTATTTTACACATTTATATTTGTATTTGTTTTCAGCGTCTGTCCTGTAACATTTGTTGCAGCATTCAGACATAGACTCTCCTGTGAAATTTTAGAGTTGCATTAATATATATTGTTGGTTTCAATATTGATAAATCAATAAATACTTCCAGAAGTATCATTAAGACTATTTTGGAGCAAAGCTTCATTCATCCTGTCTCATCAACATGTCATTAATGTATACATAGCAATGCTAGGATGGAACTTCAGGAATGCATTGAAGTGATTTTGTGCTATCCCTTACAAGCGTCTGCATGTGACTGAGGAATAACCAAAACCAGAGCGAGAGCTAAATCTGTCTTCAACAATCTGTGACTGCCAAACCAAATATTTCACCTCACATGCTGTGAGCAGGCAAACATGTTGGCAGCAATCCGCATTTCATGAGCAAAGAGAAGGTAAAATAAGGAATACATGTGTTGTAAGACAAAGACAATGGTGCCAAGTCAACAAAGAATCAGATATAGATAAAGTTTATATTTTAAAGAAATATTGAACTGGAGGCTTTGTGCTTTGGGTGCATCATGCTGAGAATAGGGCAAAGGGTGAGGGCCTTTGCAATGGGCAGGGGAGGACTGACCATAGGGAGAGGTAGAAGAAATCCAGATGGGCTGCACTGCTTTGGAGCCAACTGGCACAGAGCCTTTGCCAGAATTCATTCTCCCATGTTGGTGTACTGCTGATTATTCCCTCCTCTAATCTGCTTCCCAAGTCCCCCCCCCCCCAGCCTCTCCATCATAACCATTACCACTATTCCCCCACCCAAAACACTCCATGCCCATTTTCTCCCCCTGCAGTACTTATAGCCTCAGCATTGTGCTTGTGGGGGGTATGCCTACCCCTGCAACATGATCTTCGCCCACAATGCAATAGCCTTAGATATAAATTCCAGTCACTGATCAGCTAGCAGGCACATTTGGGGGAGAGGCTAAATAGGGACTGTGGGCTGGCTAGGGTGAGTAAAATCGAATTTTGGGCCCCAGTCTGCCCATGATAATGGGCGATTAGTCTGTTGATTATTTTGTGTTTACTGGGTAACTTAGGTAACTAAGATCACACATTCTATAATTCCTTAACGTACCTAACCCACCTGCAAAAAGAGAGCAAGCAAGGACAGTGTACAAAAGATTATGAAAAGTGGCTGTGAAAGAGGCTTTGTTATCTAAAATGGCTGGCTTCTCATGCCGGTTTTCTTCATTGTTTAATTATGTATATCTCTATATTAATTTATTTGTATACTTGATATCCTCAGTAGTTTATATCCCTTCTATCTCGTTTAACATCTTTTCTCTCCTAACTGTGGCCCGGACAGATGGGTGCCTCTATGTCTTGGTCTACTACTTTGCTTTTCCTTGGGCTATTGTGTTCTAGCTGGGGGTCAGGTGAAGTGATCATCTGACTGTATCAGCCCTGTTGGAAATGCCAGTTTTTTGGTCACTGCTGGGTACCTTGGCTTGGTTCCCACATTGCAGGTCTTTGCCCTGCAGATCTTTGCCCTTGCATTAGACATTTAGGGGGGTGGAGTGGCATGTTCTGTTTTTGACACATGTCATTACACTTTTTAGTGATGGCCATGTGAGGCATGTAAGTTCAGAGAAAGTGAACCCTAACAAATGTTGTTATTATTAATATTGCTTATTTATATGGCACCATCTACCTTTATAATGCTGTACAATGTATAATTATAGACACAGTACAGTACAGAGACCATTACAAACTAGATGCTACAAAGTTCAGACCAAATGTTGTGAGAACAGGGAGGGCCATGCTCTTGCAAGCTTACAGCCTAAAGGATAGGAAGTAGAGACAATAGGGGACATAAATGGTAGAAATTGAGGTTGGCTGTGTGAAGGTTATAGTAGTTGCTAAAGCCAGGTTATATGCTTGTCTAAAGAAGGGGGTTTGAGGGCACTTTTAAAAATTGGAGATATAGATTGAGCAGGAAAGTGGAGAGACACAGGAAGTATTAAAGGCGGGAGGTGGCCAAGTAGGAGGAAAAGACAATGTCAGAGGCAGAGCGGAGCTTGCATCTGGGTTAGAATTGCTAGAAGGTGAAGGCGCAACCCAGCGGCTGCTGTGGGAATTTTAAATTAGGTCCACTTAAATGTTTAAAGTTTTCCCTTAAATAGTGGAAGAGACTGAAATTGACACTGACTAGCTGCAATATACTGAAGACTGATGGCGAGAAACTACTGATAAGCAGTGGGCACCAAGCTGGCTGTCAGCCAGGTTTTTATGAAACAGACAAATTGCCTATGCTTTCAACATATGATACATACAATACATAGAGTGTTACACTACTGACTGAACAGTAAAACATACTGAATAAAATCTGGGCTTTAGCGAAGCATTTTTGAGCGCCGGTGGTGTGTGAGGCAGTTTTTTTGATGAATATGGTGTGAGTCGGTCACAATGACCAGTCGCTAACATTCGCTCCTATACAGCGCTGTACTGGTCATATAGCGACTCCCCACAATATATTAATCAATGCTGCACAGCGCCTGAGTCACTCTGAACTAGCGAACCACGGCTAAGCACAGCGACTACTAGCGGGCGCTCTGAAATGCCTACTACAGACGCTCATCTGTCGCTACTTGCCGCTAATAACGAATCAGCCTGCTATAGTCTTTGGCCACATGTAATTGCAAGAATCGTATGTATCAAATGTTGCAAGAAGGCTAATGGCAGCATTCACACATTGCTGCATTCCTGATCACAAAGTGTGAAATGAACATGTCATTCACTCTTTCACCACCAGATGGCAACTAGATCAATGTACAGCAGCGCAGCACAGTACAGAACCTGCACTATTGCAGTTCTTTTTCAGCCATAACCTGAAATGCATTCCACTGCTTCAAGTGAAGCCAGTTGCCACTTTTTTTATTTCTGCTTTACATGTGGACAAGCATCTGCACATGTTTTGTGTTGTACCATTTTTAAACCATCAGGTTAGGACTGGAGCACCTTGGATCCACAAAAGGAAATCATTGTAATAATATATAATGTGATGATTCAAGTAACAAATATAAACTCGGTGGGCACTCCATGCAAACCAGTAGTCTTTTTGGATCTCTTGTACTTCCCCAATGGTGGTCTTGGGTCAGTGATTGGGGCTTGGATCCTCTACTGCTATGGCGGGCCAGTCTAAAACTGCCCCCAATTCCCAAGGTTCCGTTAAAAAGTGAAACCACAATGCACAGGCAAGGCTTTATTTACCCTACTTTTTATTACTCCTTTACCTGAGAACAAGTGGCTGAATACAAGTGCTGGCAACCCTGATCATGTCATTTTGCACAGGTTTCATGTTTTATGCCCTTTTCTAACCTCAATTCACAAGATTCCTTCTGTGAAAGTGAAGATATTCTGCACAGTAAAGGCTTTTATCCCTCTTTTAAATTCTTGCATTACTTGTGGATAAGTGGCCGAAAACTAACCCTGGCAACTCTAACTCAACTCTAAACTCGTCATGTTGCACAGGTTTCATGTTGTGCTCTGGGACACATGCTTTCTTCAGTGCGAAATAAGCCAAACTGTAGTCTTGAAAATGCTTTTAGATTTGTCTTTGTCTTTTTATGTTTGCTTTACTTAGATAATAGATTGTTGAATGTCAAAGAATCTATTTTAGCTCTTACACAGTATAATGGGTAGTAGAGGCAACATTACAATATGAGATTGCATATAACAATAATATACAATAAAGCATACAATAAGATGTGTAGATGTGTGATACCATGCAGTGACATTCAATAGATGTGCAGATGTGAGATACATAAAAAACAAGGAGAGTCTCAAGATGTTTCATACCAGACATAACAATATTTGTGTATCTGGAATTGAACTGTACAGTAAACAGACAGGCAGAGGAAATGGCGCTCTCCAGCAAGTAACAGAGCTGCAGAGATGCAGGGAAAGGGTAGGGTTCGGGCTCTGCTCTTAGCAAACATAGGGCCTAAAACATGATGTTAACAAAGATTGATGCATAGGTATCTCCTGATTCAGATATCTTTAAGACTATTCCAAGAAAGTCTTATGGTTCTGATAAAGTCTGGCTTTTCTAGATGAAACGTGTCAGCTGAAAAATACATCATTTGTGAACCCAAAGAATAATATCATTTTTGGGAATACATATATTTGAATCTGATGCTAAAAACAATTTGTTGTTTGGTTTTAGATATAGTTTAAAAATAAATTATTTTTTTAATATAGTGAGTAGTTTGAGTTGCTGTTCTTGGTGTAGATCCCCTCTCTCTTTCTAGAGGCATGAGAGAGTGATGGGTTTCCCACCACTTCCCACCGATTTTATAGTATATAATGCCTGCACAATCCCTTTAACTAGCCCTTGAAAATATAAAACATAGGAATCTTTAGAGAGACTAGTTTGGGATGTGTTGAATCTGTCATAGGCTGCTATTTTTTGCAAATTTGTAACCAAAAACTAAACATTGACCTCACTGTAAAAAATCTGCACCTAACCTGCAGAGCTGCTCCCTCACAAAGCTCAATCAGGGGCAGGAAATTACAGATATTCAACTAAACTGGATAACCTTATATTCAGTTTTTTTTCTGCTGTTCCACACCAGTTTTCTGAAACGAATGGTGCGGGCGGCACTGTGATAGCCTCAGGGGGAATCCAGATTGCTGGAGTCCCCCAGCGCAATGACAGCATCATGAAATCCTTACCTTGATCCTTGGCCTAAATGCTGTCCTTCGATTGGGTGTTGGCGGTCACGTGGCCCAGCCATGACTGATAGCTCCAGATTTCAGGGTGTTATGGGGGTCATTGCACTGGGGATTCCAACAATCTGGATGCCCCCTCTGAGCCTGTCACAGTACCATCCCGCACCCCTTCATTATATATTTGCTGATGTAATTGTAGGCATGCTAATGTGCAACAGTGCACCCCACGCCTAGCTTTTACCTGCCAGCAAACCCAAACTCAATAGTTCAGCCCAGCTCTATCCACTTCTATCGTCTCTTGCCTTATGTTAGGTATAATATATTATTATATTACAATGCTAAAACATAGTAGTGCTATGGTTGCAGATTCTGGACCTACTCTTCTTAACTGAAAGGTACATGTAGGGCCTGATTTCCTGAATGTGCCACTGTCAGGTAAAGACGTAGCACACTGGGGATTAAAAAAAACTTTTTTCAATAAAAAGTTTTCATTCCTTATTCAGGATTTCTGATCTGATGGTAGTGAGTTTTTATTTTATCTGATGGAGGCTGCATTTCTAATAACAGTATTGTATTTCAGTAATTCAATTAGCACGGGATGCTGTGTGTTGCAGCTCTGCAGGGGAGTACATCCATTTCTGTTAAGGAGTAGCTTGTGTATTGATCCTTAGTACTGTAAGTTAGGGATTTATTGGTGACATGAAAACAAAGTGGCGACTTTGGCATTTCTCCTCAGGAGCAGACTGGTTCTAAATATCAGCGTGGGATTCTACCAGTCCACGATCTGCAGAGCCCTATAGCTGTATATATAGCATTGCAGGGAATGGTCATGGACATTGTTAATGTGGTACTGAAACTTTAAGGTTGTATGGGTAGATGGATGGGTATGTCTGCCCCCACTTAGGATGGTGAGGAATCTTGCTTGCGGAATATTGTTGGCCCTGCCCCTGGTATGTTTGGGAAAGAAGGTGCAGAGTTGAGAGGCATATTGGACAGGAGTGTTAGAAGAAGACAGGGTGAATTCAAGCACAGCCACTGGGTTGGGTGGGCTGTGAGCTGGAGGGGGGCTACACATAGCCCACCTTGACCTGAAGCCGTGCAGCCCAATTTTTCCTGTGCTCCCTATAGCCAGTCCACCACTTATGATTGTGAAACGATACCATAGGGGTATTATCCATGTCCTTAGCCATATTTAGCCTATATACCACCTGACAGGCAGTAATGTGAAATTAAAGTGGATGTAGCACATATTTGAGAATAAAATGTGTATTTACAGTAGACAGTATGCTGGCATTTAGCCTTCTTGAGCTACTGTTGATATGTTTTCACTCCTAGACATACACCAAGGTTTATTGATTCCTTAAATGTCACAGGGCAAGGAGGCTGACATTTGCTTGTCCCTTGGCACATAAATGAGAGTTTCCATTGAAATATGATATTTACTGCCGTGGCTGCTCTACTGCACATTTAAGGCAAATCTATTGAAGCATTATGGACGTCAGCATAATAAATATTCAGTAAAACCTGTGAATACTGTTTATAGGAAAAACGTCAAAGATCATAAATAAAAGGCTTTATGGAAAGACTCATATGCATGTAAAAAGCAAATCAAATGTTGCTTAATAAAATGTATATTTTTTATCATTTTTATCCTATGATTAGTGTTGCTGTTCAGATTTGAGTAAGAGAGGAACAGCCCAGACAAGGGTAATAATAAGGCAGCAAGGGACTAGCCTGATGCCTGTCCCATATGCCTCTTCTCCATTTCCTGCAGCGCTTTGCTATAGGAGGTCTTCAAAGTTTACCCTTTCTTTCCTTTCCATTTTTCCATGACTATGCTCCAGATGTTGCTGCACAACCCCCCGTCTTTCAGAGATCTCTCAAAAAACTCCACTGAATTCATCCCTGCCACAAAAAATGATCTGCTAAGATCAATTCAGTGATCTTCTTGTAAGCTCAGGAGAAAATGAAGAGAAAAATGAATGAGGACAATGTATCTGACATCACACATTATTATGAATAATAAGAGCAGGCCGATTGCTTTAAAAGGGTGATTCTTTTTTAAATCACTGTCTTCTACTGTTAACCACCAAGAAAACACTTGCTGCTGTCATCACTGCCTTGCATTAAAAGGTTTTTTTTTTAAAAAAGGACATTGTTGTTTGACAGATAAGGCTCGATTCACAGAGACAAAAAAAGACTTTTGTTTTTGTGCCGTTTTCGTATTTTTTTCAAATTTTCCCGCTCTTCTATGAGTGTGCGAGCGATTCTATGCATGCATTTCTAACCTTCTGTAAAGTTTCCGTTCGTTCGTATGCCAGAGTACGAGTACGAGGATGTCATTTTCCAGCGTGACTTTTCCGTTTCATTTTCTCATGTTACAACTTGGCCTTTCGATTTTGCCCTTTTTCCATCTTCTCTTTCCACGAATCCTTTACGTTTTCCGATAGATTTGGATTTCCTTATTCAATAAATAATCGTCAGGGCGTAAATCCTTACGATCTTGCGCCTGCGCACTACAAACTTAACTCATTAAAGTGCTCGCCTACATAGTTGCCACCCTCACTTCTACTACAATGTTTAGCTAAGCCACTTAGCGCTATCCTCCATCTTCCCTTTTGGATCCTTAAAGCTCACCCCAACCACTTAGCACTATCCTCCATCTTCCCTTTTGGACCCTTAAAGCTCACCTCAACCACTTAGCACTATTCTCCATCTTCCCTTTTGAACCCTTAAAACTTTCCAAAACCACTTAGCACTATACTCCATCTTCCCTTTTGAACCCTTAGAACTTACCCAAACCACTTAGCACTATCCTCCATCTTCCCTTTTGGACCCTTAAAGCTCTGCCCAACCACTTAGCACTATCCTCCATCTTCCCTTTTGAACCCTTAAAACTTACCCAAACCACTTTGCGGTTAGGTTCTTCTTCCATCTTAGGCCCCTAATACTTACCCAAACCACTTTGCGGTTAGGTTCTTCTTCCATTTAGGCCCCTAAAACTTACCCAAACCACTTTGCGGTCATCTGAAGCTTCAGCTCTAAATTGTTTTTTAGCCTTTGTTTGTTGTTAATGTATTTTTATAAAAAAATTACACGGAAACTTTTTTATTTTATTTTTTTATATTATAAGCCAATTTTTTTGTTTAGGTTCAAAAAATTTCACAATAAATTTTTTTTTAAATAAAAAATGTAAAATATTTTTGAAATTTAAAAAAAATAAACTATTTACATTTTAAAAAATACAGTGACAGGACCCAGGACACTAGTCTTCTTCTGTTGTCCCCAACGAGTCAACCAGCTGCTGCATATCGGCCACCAACAAATACATGTTTCTCACCTGTGGATGGAATGTTTAGTAGTTGGCAAATTAAATCATGACGACATATGTCATTCTGCTAAGTAATTAATCTAAGGAAGTGGGCAGAGGTCATTCTGCTAAGTAATTAATCTAAGGAAGTGGGCAGAGGTCATTCTGCTAAGTAATTAATCTAAGGAAGTGGGCACAGGTCATTCTGCTAAGTAATTAATCTAAGGAAGTGGGCACAGGTCATTCTGCTAATGCCATTGACTATGGCTTGATGTATCTGGGTGATTATGTCAATTACCACATACTGCAAAGAATGACATTACAACTTACTTGGTTGGTGGCCGACGGATGCCTCGTTGGGGACAACCCTACGTCCTGGGCCCTGCCACTGTTGTGAAGTCGAGGCTGTCGAGACATGGCAAATAAGGTCACTTATAATGTCTTAGTCAACAGTAATCAAATATCAATTTCAATGTGTGTGTCACATCACTCACCTTCTCCCTGTGCCTCCTGGGCGAGATCTGCTGCATCCTCCACATCTTCACCCGCTCCAGAAGCATCTAGAAAAACAGATGAAAGGGAATCAGCTTGGGTGGAAACAGCATGTATATGTGTGTGCGGTTACATGAAGAGTCACATACCAGAGGCTCCCACCTGCGTTGTTGGGTACGACTCCCTACCCATGCCGTGCCGCCCCGCCTCTGTGGAAAGGTCCAGGGCTGGTCGGAGGACCCAACAGAGGAGGGGTAGGACCATCGCCCTGGAGATCCACCACCTTCACTTCCAGCTGCAGATTCATGCAGCACTGGTCGGCCTGTGCGCCTCCGGGTGCGGCGGATTCGGTAATCCATTTCCAACACTAGAAAAGAAAAACAATTATAAATAAATGCCTACCTTCTGCATGAGTTACATCTGGCATGCAATCGCTATGTGCTTACTAGGGAAATGGAGGCAGAAAAAACGCCGCACCCGGGGCATGTGCAGCCGTTTCAGGTCCGACCAATGCTGCATGATCTGAGTGTGGGTGAAGGTGGTGTCTGTCTGCTGTTGGATTTTCCCAATGATCTCCAGGGCGACGGTGCGCTTCTCAAAAGAGTTGGGCAGGTAGTCGCACTTGCTCTCCAGCATGGTCTACAAAACACAACAGAAACATAGGATGTAGTTAAAACTGCATACAAATATCTGTCACCAATCGATCTTTGGACTAAATTACATTAACAGACACAATTCTAGGCTAATCCAATCCTTGAAGCTGGCCTCAGTGTTGTTTTGCATGTGTGGGCCCTCACGTCGGTTTGGCGCGGAGTTTTAGACACTTTTAAAACAAACTGTTTTTTCCTGCGCTTCCTTAAGGGCTAGGCATACATTTAGATGGCAAATCAAAGGCATTAAAAGACACTTACAAACATGATGATCTCTTCTTGTTGGCGGGTGAAGATTGTTGGTGCCATCTTGCCTCTTGTCTGCAGCAGATAAGTAATGCCCCTGCGGTTTCCGGGTTCCGCACGGCCGGACGCACGCGTACGCGTAAGTTTCAGACCCCACAATCTTATTTAAAGGGTCCTGGACACACAGCTCATTCTCTTTCAGAGTCCATGAGTAATGGCACCAAAAAAACCAAACCTAAAGCAGCAAAGAAAGTCAGCAGCAAACAGGCATCCAAGCGGCAGGAGCCTGCTGCAGCCCCAACAACTCGGTCACAGATGCCAAAAACGAAGCTGCGGGCAACCCGCATTGCTCAGCCAAAGGCACCCACCACAACCACCAAAAAAAAGGAGCCAGCGAGAAAGAGGAAGCCACAGGCCAGCAAGCAAACCCCAACAGAGGGGAAAAAAGGGACCAAGAGGGTGCGAAGCCCCAGCCCCTCCAGGTCACCATCACCCCACTCACGTGTCTACCATGCCAAGGCTACAAAAAGGAGACACCGGGAAAGAAGCCCCAGCAGCTCACGTGTCTACCATGCCAAGGCTACAAAAAGGAGACACCGGGAAAGAAGCCCCGGCAGCTCTACCTCGCCATCACCACCACCCGCACGTGGTGAAAAAAGAGCCAAAGACAAACAAGGCCCAGAAGCCCAAGCAGCCCAAGCTCGGCATCCCCACCACCCGCATGTGGCCACAAGGCTCATGGCAAGAGGGCAAGGCACCGCCCAAGAAGCACTAGGTTGCCATCCCCACCCGCATGGGTCTCAAAATCCTCGGCCAAGAGGGCAAGGCACCGGCCCAGAAGCCAAAGCTCTGGCTCACCCCTGGACCGCCGTCTACCTCCAAGGGGCATGGGTCTTCTAAGGGCCACAGTGGCACAGGGCCCCAAGCACGACTTCCTCAACAACACCCTCTCCTCCTCGGCCACATTCTCCACCGGCACAGGTGTCAAGCCACTCTGAATATGCCACAGCTACACCTGCGACTTCAGTGGCCACACATCCAAGCTCACCCAGTCCCTTTCCAAGTCCGGTTCAATCTGCAGCCAGCCAGCAGTCCGTAATTTCACACCCACACAGCCAACCCAGAATGTCCCCTGATTTTCCGCCAAACACTGAGGAGCCAGAACCACAACCAACAGGGCGCACATTGCGCAGAGGCCAGTTGAGTGGCAGGTTTGGTGAGGCACAATCCAAAACTACAAGCAAGCAACGCAAAGCCGAAATTTTGGAGGAGCTCATCAGACAGGTCAATGCAGCGGGGGAAGAGCTCAAAGATGTGGAGCAGATTCAAAGGAAAATATCGGACCTCAAGTATGCAGCACGGAAGAAAGAAAATAAACGGCGTCATTACAGGTACATATATACTTTGTGGATTTGTCTTCATCTTGTATTGGTACCATTTAGCTAAATGTGTCCAACTATCTTTTTCATCTTACAAACTGGCGGAGGATTCCCCACTAAACTGCAATTTACCCGAGCTGAGGAGATGGTGCTGGGCCTGCAACATCCTGTGGCCTTAGAGGGACACTCGGCACGACAGGACACGGACATCCTGACTATTCCTGCCGGTTAGTAATGTTAGGGTGTATGTGAAATGTGAGCTACGTGTAAAATGATGCTCCCAGCCATATATTAACACATGCCCCTAGGGTGTGCCTTGTAGTGGAGATAACAATTTAAACAGTGTGTTATGTGTGTGGACTCATTATTTGCTAATTTCCTTGCCCATACATGAGTTTGGAGAGTCTTGAGGAACACTATTGAGATTAGCAAAGGACTGCCTGTTATGTATTTAGAGTCAATTACATCCAACACTTCCATCTTTATCTGTAGGTCACTTGGGTTTGAGCTGTGCTTTGCTCAGAAAGACTTGATCTGGGGTGCTTGAAAGTTTGACCTAGAAAGAATGGCAACCAGCCTAATCTAATGGCAAATGCTATTTGCAAGCTGAGTGTGGTCCCATACTGGGCTTTAAGTGATGTGTGAAGCCTCAGAACAGCCAGTACATGCATGTTTATTTTGGTTAAGGAGACCAATGTGTATGTACTTGTTGACTAATACATCTAACAGATAAAGGCATTCATAGTCAAGGTCAACTTGGTCCGTTGGGGGAGTTGACATTCATGTGTGGCCCCGTGTTTTAGTGAACCATATGTGTTATTACACATCACCAATGCCTTGTGTGTTAACATGCCTTCTTTTCCACAATGCAGCCCAGCATCATCCCTCAGCTAGTGGGGAATCCTGAGCCAGTTTTACCATGCCGTCAACTTCCGTGCTGCCTCAGACCCAGGATCTGATATATACCGTAAGTGTCTTTTTCTGATGTTGCTTATACATGTGACTTGCCATGTTTCTTTTTGCGGAATTACATATGTATTCCCCAAACTGAACCTTTTTTATTTACATGTCCCAACAGACCCACACACTGATGGAGGAAATCCAGTAGCTGGAGGAGGATGGACCCTTCATTGGACCTTCTGAACAGCTCCCCCTAGGACAGAATCTGCAACTGTCCCAACATGTTTCTACACCAAATCCTCAGCAGCAGAGTGAAGCTGGCTGCATGCTGCCAGCCCATCGTGGGCAGCATGCAGAGACTGAGCCGACAGTCCCCAGTGTTAGCTCTGCTGCTGAGGATTTGCCAAGCAGACCTGTGGCTGTTGGTGGACCTAGAGGCACATCATCTGCACACTCCATAACCCGGGGAATTGGGAGGCGTAGTTGACTACGTCGCCCAGTTTCCCAGGGGAGGGGCGCGCCGATGATGGAGTCAGCACGGCACCATGAGAGGCGGCTATTGCGCCTCCAAAATCAACGAAACCACGAGCATCTTCATGGGCAATTAGAGACATAAAATAACACCTTAAACTCCATGCTGACTGAAATTAGGTCCAACAACAGCCACATGGCCACCTTATCCAATTATTACAGTGCCATGCTTGAGGAAGTTCGAAATAGCAACAGCCACATGGCCACCTTAACGAACAATCTCAGTGCCACGATGGCTGAATTTCGAACTTCCAATAGAAACATGTTGGAACAGTTGCAGATTCTGAATGCCACACAGGCCCAGGTGAGGGCCCACCTCCCAGGGCCCCAACTTGGGTTTTATGGGCATCCCCCATTTTAAGGCCTATTTGGCCTGTATCTGCTCCACATCTTTGCTCTACATCCCCACTGTATTGACCTGTCTGGTGAGCCCTACCAATATACCCTTTTTGGTATGGCTTTGCTTGTATGCTTTGGATTTGCGCCCATATAGCTCATTAGAGTGCTGAGGTAGCCCACTAGCCAATGCCAGAGGTGAAGCCTGCCACTCAAGCTGTTGCACTGCAGGCTTGTGGCGAATTACATTGGTTCTGGCTCCTCCTGTTTGTAGGCATGATTGGGGGACATTCTGGCCTGGCAAACTACTACCTTGACCCCTGGCTGAGATTGAAGTGGACTTGGATTGGGACTGGGAGTTCTGGTTTGGGTGGCACACTGAGTAACAGGTGTAGATGTGGCATAGGTTTGGCTGCTTGGCAAATGTGGCCAAGCAGGAGAGGGTGTGTCTGTGGGCCTATTTGTTTTCATAAAAATCTGGACATGGCAATGCTTGTCACATATGTTTTTGTTTGGGAAATTTGTAATAAACTTTTGACAGGAGTGCCTTACTTTGAAACTCCTGCCTGTGGCCAATTGCTATGTGGCATGATTTACCAAAAATTACATTTGTGGTTTGACCATGTATTTTCATGAACTATGGGAGTGACCATCAACTCCAATGTTTGCTTTTCTAATAAACACCATACATTTTTACTTAACCTGTTGTTGACTAAGTTTAGGTTTTTGGGGAATAAAGATGAATTACAGTTTGCAGTAACAAATTAGAAACCCCAAAAAACATGAGTCTCAAATCAGGTGTGAGGTTGTTTGTAATTAATTCATTACTGTTTGTAAAAGTAAGAAACAAACATACAAACACAAAGGGCAAAAAACACAATTAACAATCAATAAAGTGACAACACAAACAAAGGGACAACAAATTAGGCAAAATGTGTGGCTATCAAATTTGACCGCACGGCTTGGCCAGACGTACTAGGTGGCCCACGGTAGTCCTCCTCTGGATCATCGGTAGGTGGAGAGGGGGGCAAATCCACATACCGGGGAACACGCTGCAATATAGCAAAATTATGCAACACTGCACACGTCGTGATAATATCTATGACCTTTTTGGGGTCATACTGAAGTGCTCCCCGGGTATGGTGCAAGCATCTGAAGCGGGTCCTTAATAGGCTAAACGCCCTCTTCACCACGGCCCTGGTCTTCCGGTGTGCCCTATTATATGCATCCTGGGCGGCATTCTGGGGCCGGAGGATGGGCAGCCACGGAAGGAGTGGATAGCCAGAATCACCTGCAAATATTGTAAGCAAAACACATAAATTACACATTACTCCCTAAATTAAATCCCAAAAACAGCCCCACAACATGACTAAGAGCCTAGGTCACATTTGCTAAACAGCATGAGCATACATATTGCACAGGCCAAAAAAAGCCTAAAAACATCTAATAGATGTGGGAACAATTTAAACATCAAAGATGCCGGATGAGGCCAATCAGGCAGACTGCTAACAGGTATTGGTTTAGGACTGTGCTGCTCAGCATTCTTGGATGTCTTAACTTTTCAGGACCCCGTATCTGCTTTGTGTGAGGCAAAAACAGTTCTAACCCGGCCCCTGCACTTTATCCCGCTCTCCTCTACTCAGTAAGTGTAATGCATCTAAGCTAAGATGGCGCAGACCCTATCATAAAGTCAAGAACATAATTTCAGCCGAGTGTGGGGAAGAGTAATGATTAATTTACTATAAATTCAACGTTTAAATTTGGCAAATGCAGAACAAACATTTGGCAAGGCTTTGTTGTTTGAAAAATGTAATGGTTAAGGTCATGTTTCACATGTAAACAAGGTGTTCAAATAGGCATAGTTTCATACATGGGACACAAACTAAATTCATAGCCATACATATAAAAAAAAAGGACGTTATTGGCGTCAACTTACCAAGGAGCCATCCACCGGAAAATTCCCCAGACTCAAACCGACCGTACAATCCAGATCTGCGCAGAATGTAAGCATCATGGGATGAGCCTGGGAACCCGGCGACCATACTAAGGAAGCGCATGTCCGGGGCCACCACTGCTTATACATTCAGTGAGTGGCCCATTTTGCGATTCCTGGGAAACAAAAGAAAGACCCAAACATTATCAAGGCAAGGTAAACTAGTGAAACACTAACTAATCACACCCGAAGCCCAACCTGTGGGCCATTACAAATAACACTAACCAAGTACATTAGTATTTGGTACCCAAAAAAAAGGATATGTATGTTTGAAAAAGTAAAGATTCACTTTGAAGTGTCTAATTCAGGTACACATTAAAATGTTTCCCTTTTGAACACATGTTAAATTTTGGATAAACTAAATACTGTCCATTGTTTCACAGGGACTCTTTACAAGGAGGGCATAATTAAAAGAAGGGCATAATTGCAAGGAGGGCATAATTACAAGGAGGGCATAATTACAAGGAGGGACTTTTTACAAGGAGGTAATTATTACAAGGAGGGAATTATTACAAGGAGGGACTTTTTACAAGGAGGGAATTCTTACAAGTAGGGACTTTTTACAAGGAGGGAATTATTACAAGGAGGGACATTTTACAAGGAGGTAATTATTACAAGGAGGGACGTTTTACCAGTTGGCCTTCTCAAAAATTTAGAAAACAATAAGGTAAAGTAATTGTAAAAATGACAGATTGCACTTGCCTGTAGATATACTCGTCGGCTGCCGGAGGCACCAGGGAAACGTGGGTGCAGTCAATGGCACCCATGACGTTGGGCATGTCGGCGATGTTATAAAATGCCAGCTTAATCGCGTTCCTGGCTACCATGTCCTCAGGAAAACAAATATATTTCCGAGTAATGGTAGCCATGCCTTCCAAAAACTTGGATAGCGCGCGGCTCAGCGTAGGCTGGGAGATCCCCACGGAGATATTAAACAGTAAAATCAGTGGCAACAACCTTCACATGATAACACGCCAACATTCCAAGGTGTCCCTTAGAGGGCAGTTTAGGTACATAAGTAAGGGTTAAGGATTAAAATATGTTTATAGAACATCCCTGTACCAGGAGCTACCTGTCCAGCTAGCCATTCTAAGTGAAGGAGTCCTGGCTCAGGTAGCAGATTGTAGTCCATTTGGTGCAAAGGAAAAATGTAAAGACTGTGAGATAGGACAGTCATCCCAAGTCAATTTAATTACCTCCTCAGTAACTACCTTCTGCAACTGGTATAAAAACTTCAGCACTCCTTCTCTATTTAATTGTTTGCCAAGTACATACATTACAACATATCTACAATAGAATATAGAGAAGTGGAAGAACTATCTGGGTCAGGAGCTGCCCAGGCAACCATTTCAAGGTGCCACTTGGGATAGTCCTGACAAAAGGTTAGTGTGATGCCCAGTGGGAGACCTGCTTTTTGTAAGCTGACAACAACCACCAATCTCCACCACCGCTTCCGCCTATAGACAAGCCCTCGCTCACCGGGACACGCGATATGCCTCACCGGACACGGATGCCCCCAGGACTTAAAAGGCGCAAAGGATGTCAGCTTACGGTGAAGGCTGATGAACCACAAGGGGTATCCCAAAGCCAAAGTCATACACAGGTAGTCAGTCCAAAGGTGCGTCTACTCACGAGGGTAAGGCAGAAGAATGGTCAGAATGTAGCTGAGGGTCAAGCCAGGTGATCAGAGGTACACGGTATCCAAAGGGTCAGACGGAGTTTGAGGTCGGGCAGGCAAAGGTTCGGGTCAGGCGGCAAACTAGGAAGGTCAGACGAAGCCGGGTCAATCACAAGTAAAGCACACACTAAGTCACACCCTGAGCAATACTGGTTATAACGGGCAAAGGGGGTCAGGGCTGGACTTTATTTAAAAGGATGACTGGCCAATAGGAATACAGGGATAATAGTGTAGTGATTGGTGCAACTGTGATACAAACTGTGATTGGAACTGATTCCAGGGGCTGGACTGCCCTGACCAGTCAGGCTGTCCACCCCCTGAGACCCACAGGTTTGTGCCAACAACTAGACAGAGCGGCATCTACTGCGAAACAAGATCAAAGATCAGGACGCGTGCGTGCGCACCCATATGACTGCAGGGGAGTGAGGGAGGCAGGCAGGGTGCTCGCCGCGCTCTCCAGCTTCCGGGAGTGGCATGCGCGTCCTGCTCCAGACAGCCAAGGAACGCTGCGCAGGCCAGCAGACGCTCGTCTTGGTTCCCCCGAGGCAGGTAAGTTCCTTACAGTTAGGGCTTGAGAGATGGTTGAGGCCTCCCCATGCTAGGAGCTTGATGCCACTTTGAGGTGTCCTGTTCTAGGAAGTGGGTAGTAGGACCAGAGTAAGATACATTTGAAAAAATGAAGGATTGCAGCTATTCAGAGGCAAATAAAAAACAAGTGAATCTAGCATTTACTTACTAAAATGCAGTTCATGCAAACTCATATAGTAAAAACTTGTTTCACTTTTCTAGTTAATTTGATTTATTTATTATTGCTTATTTTATCTAAAAAGACTGTCTTGGGACTGAAGAAGCTTTGGACTCAAGCAATCATAAATCTGGGCATAGTAATAAAAGTGGAACGAATACTATTCCTATGTTTAAGTGCTGTGTTTGGAAAGACTGTAATCATGGTAAATAATACTAGCACGGGCTCCGATTCCAAACAAATAAGGCATAATTGTATTCTCTTCTGTTGGGTATATTTGATTTTAAGATCAAGCTAATGGATATTTCCCCTTTCACATTAGAGGCATCAATAAAAACGAATACATAATTTAGTAAAATCTAACACATATATTAGAAATATAACCAATGGTCTTTCAGTTATGCTTGAAATAGTACTTTAGAGAGAACACGCTTTTATAAATAGGGAGCTGTTTTGAGAAGACTGTAAATAAATGTAGATTAATGTCATGACAGAAAAAAAGCTAATGGTTGAATGAGAAATCTACTAAGGAAACATTGTACAACAATATACAGTGCAAAGCACATTGACATTATGTATACAAGTTTTTGCCATTGCAATTTATAGTAGGTCAGTGTTAGATACTCTTCACAGGCAAAAGCTGGAATAACAGCATAAAGGTTCAACACTCTATAAAACATGTTTATAACGTACTAAACAGATTTGTATAAGGACAGGGAAAATGTATACACTCAGGAGTTGATTTACTCAAGGTATAATCTTTCCAAGAGAAAATGAACTGTGTTTACCGGGGCCATCATTTGTCTAGTTGGTGATGCTTACTCAGGGCTATTCCTTGGTAGTTTAGTTTTAGTTTAGGCAAGTAGCAAGGTAGTGGTACATTAGAGAGCAGTCACAAAGATGGAAGGCTTGCTAAAGCTAGTCTGGTAGTCAATAAGATGGAGCTCTGCAAGGATAAGGTGAGTATTGGAAGTGTGATATTTATCCGGCTTTTGCTTTTATGTCTGTGGGATGAGTTTTGCTTGCTATATGTGTAAACTTGAGGGCTAAGGGGATTGGTTAATACTCAGGAAGAACATACACCTGCACTGTAATTTTTGTTTCTGAGGGTCTATGGTTATCTTCTGCCTACTTGGGGTGCTGTCCTCTATCATTCAAGTGCCCACATGAACATGGAGCCGATCCCGCCTGTGTACCAGGACCCTCCCTGGTATAGAGTGCAGACAGTTTAGGTCTATTTTAAGATATGTGGAGGTACCATTAGAAGAGCCCCTTCAAATTTGTTGAATTTGCCCAGTCTGTATGAAACCCTGCCAGTTTGCCATATACTACTCCTTGTAAACCCAACAATAAAAAGGCAGCAAGCAGCTGGCCTAATGTCTGTCCCATGTGCCTGTCCTTTCCTGCTACACTGTGTAGAAGCCGTTGCAGGGCCCTAAAGTTTGGCCTTCTTTTAATTTTATTTCTCCAGGACAATGCAAATAAGTAGTCTAAAAGCCACTCTATCTCTTGGTGCACTCAGTGTGAGCGTGCACAGCAAGCCACAGTGGTTCCACAACTTATTCTGACTACAGCAGATGGCTTATAAAACTGCCTCATGCATCAGAAATTGAGGTAAAGAAAGCGACTTTGTCTGTACATATAATTGGAGGTTTTGAGATGCTTTGAAATGACTCATTTGACTCTTTTCCAAAGGGGATAAGGTGGGACACAGTGTATGCCCGGAAGGGAACTTTAGCTTGTTTCTCAATCCCACAGTTCATGCATGTCCCTTGTCTATGCACCATCTTCCCTACACATCTGACCATCAGACATTAAGTCAGTGACAGCCTGTGTCCCCTCTAAAAAACCTTCAGGCCCCTTCCTGATTGTGTCATATTGGCAGCCTGAAAACAGGAAGTGTCTTCTGACTGTGCTGTTCTGCATTCTGGGATTGCTGTCCTTTTCCTGACCCCAGCTCTGCTCTGTCTGTGCAAAGCACAGCTATAACCCGCCCCTTGTACTTTATCCCGCTCTCCTCTCCTCAGTATGTGATGCTTCTGAGTCAAGATGGCAGCGCCTGTATCCTAGAGTCCTGAATAGAGTTGCAGCCCGGTGGGGGGAAAGAATAAGTAAGTGACCAAAACTTAAAATATATTAATTTTAGATGCTGGGGAATAGCTTTTTAAGGGTTTGGGCTTTTCATGAAATCACGCTGAAGGATCGATTTAAGGAGGGGAGTTTCTAACTATAACACTATATATTTTTTGTTGACAGTTTTTCTAGCAGTGTGTTTTCTCCTAATTTTCCATTTTGACTGAAAACTTTGGATAAAAAACACATATAACGTGTTGCTTGGTCACTTGTTTTTGTGTTATAAGAATACAGATCTAGAAAGGCGTAGCATACACGGCTCTGTATTACATTTGGTGAGCAGACTATTTGGTTATTTAGATTTCTAGTACTGTTACATTATGCTTGAATGCAAATTTTAATCATTACCCATTCACAGTGTATACATTTTTCTAAAAGGTTTACCTCAATCAGCACACTTTATTTGGAGCAAACACATGCAAGGGATTCCAAAGTAAAAGTCTTCAGATCTACTGTTAGTATTTTGGAAAATCAACATTTAACCAGGGGGCGTGTGTTTCTCTTTGAAATGCTGAAGCTAATATCGCTGCCTGGCATATCTTCATTAAAGCATATTTTTAGCTGTTCCATGGTAAAATGTTTGCAGAACTGTCACATTTCTGACAAATCAGTAGAATATGTCTCTGAGTTTTCGGAACAAGAGTAACATGGGACCGGTTTGTACTTAGTTGTTTGCATGAACTCTGCTGGTGTATTGAAACGATACCATGATCAACAATAAACAATTCTGATTTGTTGCTGAAAAACGAAATGTCAGACTTTGTATATTTGTGTGTAGCTAATGGTTTAGAGCAAACGTCTTTCTTTACTTTGGACTTGATAGACCCACAGTGTGAACAGATGGCCCGCTTTAGAAAAGGAAGTAAAACAAAATTATAAGATTAAATCCAAAACTTTTTTACTTTTCTATACATAGTCACACGCCACCATAGGGAGAGACCCATGTTAACTTTTCTATTAAAGAGTAAACTATTGTCAAAAATATGGAAGGTGCTGTAAAACTCATTTAAACACACACTATCAGATTCATCCTTTTTGGCAGTGCTATGCAATGTATAAAATTCCTTCTCAATTGAATAAGTTGCCTTTCATCTTCACCCCCTTTAAACTTTGGTCTAGATTCAGTACATTTTCTCTAAATAATCTAATGAAAGTAAAGGCCATTTCATGCTTTATTTTAGAATATAAATGACCAAGCAAGAAGGGGGGGTGCCCTACTACCCCTAAACAGGGGGAAAAGAACCAGAGACTAACAATGGCACTCAAGGGTAATTTTAAATGGTAGGAAAATTTATTTAGACATCTAAATCACAGACTAAGACATGTTAAAATAATTACATATTAAAAAACATATATGACAATTAAGTCCATACTACTAACAAAAGGTAAGGGGAGGGGGGGAGAAAAAACCTATACAGTGGATTGATTGAAAAAGTGCTAATAAATTTATATAAAGACTCAACAATTATTCATATGTACGCTAACATCTTATAAAACAAAAATTATATACATGTGCAATTATCAAGAAAAGTGCTAAGTGCTATATACAGTGCATCAATATCAAGCAGCAAGCAGCAAAAAAATCCAAACCATGAAACAAACTGTGAATACCTGACAGATAAAGTGCTATGTGCAAGCAACCGCTGTAGCCCCCCTCGCATAAGCAGACCCTGGACGCGTTTCGTGACGTCACCGTCACTTCCTCATGCAGAGTATCCAGTGAATAATGTCAGCTGGAGCTCTTAAATACTCACCCATCCCCGTGCCGCAGCCCCACGCTGTGAGGACGCCGGCGGTCGGCAGACGCACTCCGGCCGGAAGTGCGTCGCCGAGCCGCCCGCCGGATATGACGCGTGTGCGCTCCACAGTGGAGCGCACTGCGCAAGATGTAAAAGACGTCCGAAGCCGAGCACAGCCGTCCCCACCATCTAGTGGAGGAGGCGCTGTGTCTCGGCCGTCCAGGACAGCGCGGGACCGGCACAAGGAAGGTGAGTATCCCCCGTTGGAACACAAAAAACATGAAACAATAAAACTATAAACACTAAGACTACATCGTTATTAAATGAACTGTCAATAATTGATGAATCATAAATATGCATAATATCAATCACATCAATAGAGAAACTGGCAACCCAAACAACTATATCATATATGAGCATTACACATAAACACATTGTTTCATGCTAGACTATATGCTTTTACTTATGCCCTTGTGTTTACACCATGAGCACAAAAAAGAGAAATGCAAAGAAGGGGAAAAGCTAATAAAAACACCAGGAGGGAGGGACAATACAGGGGAGAATATAGGTTTTAGCAGAGGAAAAACAAGAAATATATAACAACAGCAGCCGAGATGAAGTGTGCAAAATTCTCTGTCCATATCAATTTGCTTGCTGTCTTCTTCACTTTAATGTTGATCCAAAGGTTCCACATGGGTTCATAATTCATCCAAATCCTCCGCCTGAGAGAAAGAAGGGACGGGGGGGGGAAAAAAAAGGGCCTTAATGAAGAGGTTTCATTTGCACCATTCTTGGGGGAATAACTTGTCATTTGAGGTTTTGACTATAAGAGGAACCTCTTGGGTTCAACAGACATTGCCAGAGTTGGTTTTTGAGTGTGTTGTTTGTATTGGGAGTATTGGATGGATTTCACTTTATTGGTATATACTTATGGGATTAGTTCTGTCGTATTTGAAAGGATGTGTCACTGATATGGGTCACTCCTTTTTTTTTTTTTTTTTTTTTTTTTTTTTTTTTTTTTTTTTTCTCACTTGGGTTTCTAGCACCGATTTCCTCCGGATATTGTGAGGACTGTTGCTTTGTTTTGGGTTTTTCACGTGGTGAGTTGTTTCTTGGTTGGCTGGTTTTGGACTGCGTCCACACACACAGTGGTGGTTTGGTGTTGGTGCACCCTCCAATATTAATTGTGTGGTTGTATGATTTATTTCTAATATTGTTTTTCTTTTTTGTATTGCCAGCCTGGTCAGTGGTTCTTTGCTGCCCCCCTTTTCTCCCCCTTTCTTCCTTCCCCTGTTTGTCCTTTTGTTTTTCCTTTCTCCCTTTCCCCCCCCCCCCCCCCCCCCCCTTTTCTTCTTCCCCCCCCCCCCCCCTTTTTTTCTCCTTTTTTTTCCACCCCCCTTTTTTTTTCCCCCCCCCGTCCCTTCTTTCTCTCAGGCGGAGGATTTGGATGAATTATGAACCCATGTGGAACCTTTGGATCAACATTAAAGTGAAGAAGACAGCAAGCAAATTGATATGGACAGAGAATTTTGCACACTTCATCTCGGCTGCTGTTGTTATATATTTCTTGTTTTTCCTCTGCTAAAACCTATATTCTCCCCTGTATTGTCCCTCCCTCCTGGTGTTTTTATTAGCTTTTCCCCTTCTTTGCATTTCTCTTTTTTGTGCTCATGGTGTAAACACAAGGGCATAAGTAAAAGCATATAGTCTAGCATGAAACAATGTGTTTATGTGTAATGCTCATATATGATATAGTTGTTTGGGTTGCCAGTTTCTCTATTGATGTGATTGATATTATGCATATTTATGATTCATCAATTATTGACAGTTCATTTAATAACGATGTAGTCTTAGTGTTTATAGTTTTATTGTTTCATGTTTTTTGTGTTCCAACGGGGGATACTCACCTTCCTTGTGCCGGTCCCGCGCTGTCCTGGACGGCCGAGACACAGCGCCTCCTCCACTAGATGGTGGGGACGGCTGTGCTCGGCTTCGGACGTCTTTTACATCTTGCGCAGTGCGCTCCACTGTGGAGCGCACACGCGTCATATCCGGCGGGCGGCTCGGCGACGCACTTCCGGCCGGAGTGCGTCTGCCGACCGCCGGCGTCCTCACAGCGTGGGGCTGCGGCACGGGGATGGGTGAGTATTTAAGAGCTCCAGCTGACATTATTCACTGGATACTCTGCATGAGGAAGTGACGGTGACGTCACGAAACGCGTCCAGGGTCTGCTTATGCGAGGGGGGCTACAGCGGTTGCTTGCACATAGCACTTTATCTGTCAGGTATTCACAGTTTGTTTCATGGTTTGGATTTTTTTGCTGCTTGCTGCTTGATATTGATGCACTGTATATAGCACTTAGCACTTTTCTTGATAATTGCACATGTATATAATTTTTGTTTTATAAGATGTTAGCGTACATATGAATAATTGTTGAGTCTTTATATAAATTTATTAGCACTTTTTCAATCAATCCACTGTATAGGTTTTTTCTCCCCCCCTCCCCTTACCTTTTGTTAGTAGTATGGACTTAATTGTCATATATGTTTTTTAATATGTAATTATTTTAACATGTCTTAGTCTGTGATTTAGATGTCTAAATAAATTTTCCTACCATTTAAAATTACCCTTGAGTGCCATTGTTAGTCTCTGGTTCTTTTCCCCCTGTTTAGGGGTAGTAGGGCACCCCCCCTTCTTGCTTGGTCATTTGTAAATTTGTTTGGGGGAAACCAGAGCAGGGCACCAGTTTACTATTCTTATAATAGCGAGTGCCATCTATATTTCTTTCTGTCTAAACATTATTTTAGAATATATTTACTCTTTATATACTCTGGGTGGGTGCAATAAGTCTGGAAATATCTTTGGGGAAATTGTTGAGCATTTCCCCCCTTCTTTCTTGTATTTATGCAATTGTAGGTTTTATCCAGAGCACTGCACCACGTATAATCTTTGAATTAGGTGGTGCCACCTCATACCCTTGTGGTTTCTTAATAATTATTTTAGAATAAGAGAGAACATTACTGGCTGTTACAGGACGCTGCCCCTAATTTATACATACATTCATACATTCAAATAGTGGTCCCACATCCTGACAATAAACACCTATTCACACCTAGCTGCCAACGAGCTGTACTTGTAAAAGGACACTCAAAGTAGGGTGTGGTAGTCCCACCATGTCTATGGTAAACAGAACAATAGATACCTATCACACCTAGCTGTACTTGAAAGGGCATCCTTGAATTCCTAATGAGGACTCCAGACGGCCAATATACATTGGACACCTGGGCATTGGCTGGTGTTTCTGGGAAGTATTGTAACTCTTGTAATATGTCACTCATGCCGATATTAATGAGAGATTCTCATTCAGAACTATTAGACCTTTCATTTGATATCAAACATGGCGTACATATATTGTCCAGGGCCTGACAATCCACATAGTATTGGACCCTGGATGATATACATTTGGTGTTTAGGCTCATTTAACTAAGAAATTTATGGGGGTCATGAATTTCTTGGTTACAAGTTGATAGCATGCATATTGTGAGAGTTATGGCCTTTATGAAATATACATCTAATTCGTAAGAGTCCTGATGGGGGGCCAAGCTTGGCAGACACTCCCACGAGGCGGGGAATGCTGGCCGCTCCCTCTATTGTTCATACATTATAAGCTTTGTGCTGGGCCCGGCAGTCGATGAATGGCGGGGGGATGAATGGATGGACCATGAAGCAAACATAAGTATCTCTGTGTATCTGTCTCTGCTTTGTCTCTCTCTATATATTCATTATAACATATATTGTATATCCATTATAACATACATTGTAGCGTAACTTAATGTAACTTTATAATATAAGGACTGCCTGTAATATAAGGTTATCTGGGGGACTCTAGGAACATATTGGGTTAGTAAGGTTAATTACTGTGCTGCTAATTAAACCCGTTTTATAAATACATCTTACTGTGTGTGTAGTGGATAATTTCTCACACAATAGTTTGTAGGTGCAAAGTATTTAAGGTATTAATATATTTCTTTCTTGGGACAGTTCACTGGTTGTGTTGGGAGAGCCTTAGCGGCCATTGTTGTGAATCAGATTAGTGGCCGCTGGGCTGATATGATTGTTAGTATTTGCAACATTTATAGCATTGATCTCTAATAGAGATATTGGAGGTTAATGGGAAGCAAATATTAATATTTAATCATATATTTCCCTTTTTCACTGGCGATAAATGCTTAAGACTGACCAAAACCCTTAAGTTCCGACCTTGAAATCTATGTCTTTGGCCTCCTGATTTGTTTGCTTAATATACTTACCAATCTGGGGATCCCACTCAAGGCATTTCTGACTGGCTGACATCAGCTAGAGGGAAGCACCAAGTAAGCTGCTCAGTACTCCACTCATTCAAAATAGATTGTCAGCTGACACAATGTATTCTGATTTTTTTCTGTTATAAGGCAATACATTCTAATTGAAGGAGAGCCCATCCATACACGGCAGGATCACCAGGGAGGAAAGAATTCAGGCTGGGAATGTGACACACACACACACAGGGATGCCTCAGTAAAGTGGACCAAGGTAACATTAAACCGGACCTTCACCATGATTTAATGAAAAACCCAAACTCTTAAAAAACGATTCCCCAGCATCTAAAATTAATATATTTTACATTTTTAGTCACTAACTTATTATTCTTTCCCCCACTGGGCTGCAACTCTGTTCAGGAATTTAGGATACGGGCGCCGCCATCTTGACTCAGAAGCATCACACTTACTGAGGAGAGGAGAGTGGGATAAGGTACAGGGGGGCAGGTTATAGCTGTGCTTTGCTCAGACAGAGCAGAGCTGGGGTCAGGGAAAGGTCAGCAGTCCCAGAATGCAGAGCAGCACAGTCACTTCCTGTTTGCAGGCACTTCCTGTTTGCAGGCTGCCTGATAAAATGGCGGCTTCCATAAGCCGCCATCTTGGATGTTTAAAGGCTCATAACATGCAGTACATGCAGGTAGGATGATTTTTAATGTGAGCAATCTGTATGTACAGTGTGGGGGAAACATATAAGATAGACTCTTATTCAGAGTGAAGGTCCGCTTTAATAATAAAACCCTGGCATCTAAAATGTTTACTTCTAGGCAGTAAAATAGACAAGAAAGTTTTACTTTTGAAAGCAAATTAAATAGGTTTTCAAATTGCTTTAATTAAAGTTTTAGGTGCAAATCATGCTCTAAGTTCCTTATTTTAACTGACGCCTTATTTGGAAACAAAACATAAAATTTGCATCTCGAATTGGAACTGATTGTGCTGATTTAAAAAGCACCTTCAAAGTAAAAATTTAATGGAGAGCCGCTCACCCCTGCACAGAGGCGCCTTGGTATTTGGTTAGGATTGGTTGCTGACTAATAGGGTTGGGAGATGTGGCCCCTTTAAGATTTGTGTAGTCCTGCCATGATGCCAACTCCCATTGGTGCCCCCTCTGCACATAAGCACAGTGACAGGATGGTCAGGCGAACAAAGGATTTGGAACACCATCAAGGATCTTCAATGTTGGAAATGCCTGGAAAGCTTCACCATTTATTTTTTTAGAAAACATAGAAAGTTGTTCTCTACCTCATTGGAACACTTCTGCACTTAACCATTAGTACTGCTATACTGCAAAACCCAATAGGACGCAGTTGATTTATTTTTATTTTATTTTTGCACTTTTATGTTTGTTGAGTACACACATGTATCCCAAAAATTGATCCCAAATGAGACGAGTCCTTTCAAATATTCTAAATTAGCCCCAAAGGCTGCCCTGTAATAAATTGTTAAACATTTCCTCACATTTCTGTCTCTATATCTTTAAAGTAGTTTGACATTTTGAAAACTTTACCCCCAGCTATATTTTTAATCTAAGAAATATTTCAAAGCAGAAAAAAAGCCTTTTAATAATACTTAAACCATTGTCTTGCTCAAGGACAAGCAATAATTAATTCAAGCTATTACAGGTTCTACATCTATTCTAGTAATATGAAAATGGCGCTGCTTGCATAGAAGCTGGGTCATAATTCAGGGCACCTAATAGAGTCAATTCTTTGCATGTAAATTGTGACTTATTTTCTTTCTGTTGGGTGCTGGTAAATTCAGAGCAGTGTTTTGTAATTAGATTCAGTGCACAAAAATTGGAACGTAATGTTTGTTGCTTCTGAAATGGATCTGGATACTTATATACGCTTCGTGTAGCCATTAGACTGTGCTGCTAATGCTTTTGTTTCATAGGGCCACCCATCACAGTCTGATATTACATTTCATGAGTTACCATTTACATATACCAATATGCCTGGAATAAGCATACATCTATCCTAAGATAAAGAGTACATACAGTATACACATAAGGGCAGACTATATGGACCGTATGGTCTCCTTCTGCCTTCAACCTTCTTTGTTACAATATACTAGCCATAGAGGTGTACCCTTGTACAATTTGTTTTAAGTCTCTCTCTTTCTTAGCCCTTGACATCTCCATGGGCAGGCTGATTCATTGCTAGTGTCAGGTACCGACAGATGAGCGTCTGTAGCGAGGCATTGAGAGTGACCGCTAGTAGTCGCTGTGCTCGCCCATGGTTCGCTATTTCAGAGCGTCTCAGTCGCTGGTCGGCATTGATGAATATATTGTGTGAGTCGCTCTAACACCAGTACAGCGCTGTATGGGAGCGAACTGTAGCGCCAGCTCAGTGCGACCGACCGACTCACACCATATTCATCAAAAAAATAGCCTCACACAGTGCAAGCGCTCAAAATCGGGTCGTCGTAGCCCAGAGTGCCAGAGGCTGTGTGATTAAAGTCTGTTTTTGAACATGTATCCACTAGTAATAAAGCAAAAACATATGGAATTACATTGTTATTACATTGTAACATGTAAGGACAATTCTGCATAAAAATATTACAATTCAAAAAAGTTTTAAAAAATGACTTTAAATAGACCAGGAGAGGTCACACAATTATTTGATAATTAAAAAAAAAAATTACATAAAACCCTGTTTAAAGAGAATAAAAGAAACGTCCATTGAAATGGAATCGGTCGCTAGGTGTCGCTGTTAAATGTGGTATTGCGTACAGCGCCCGGCACTCACTGTTCACTACCTGTTGTTACCTGTCGCTGCCAGTCGTTACCTGGCGCTATGACTTGATGAATAAAGCCCTAAGTCCAATTGCCCTCCAAGGATAATGTTGTATGTTTGCAAGAACAGGGCATGAACAGGGTGGATATAACCTACTCAATGATACTAAAGCTTTAGCATTGTGCAGATAATGTGGCAGGGGTGAGTATGAGGGTTTAATAAACAACAGCTCAACTGAAAAGCAGTGCAATACACTGGGAAATTTTCCTGGTCTCCCAATGGCCAGTCCACCCCTTTATATTCTGTATACTGTTATTATAGCTATGGTCATGCTAAAATACTAAGCTGGCGTATTCCTCCAAATCAGTTTGGATACAAAATGTATCTTATAGTCATATCTGGAAAACCCTTGTTAGATAGACTAGGGCACCCTAACTGATTAATATTCAGCTGCTCAGCCAGACAGCAGATGGTGCTGCTGGTACGTACATTCAAAAGCAAGAATTCTAATGGCACATTCAAAAGTTGTCAGGGTCATCAGGGCCCCTTTCTCAAGGAAAAAACACTTTATTGAGAAAAGGGGCTCTCTGGTGATCCCCCAAAAGCTGGACTTAAAGTTCCTCTTCAGGCAATACTACCTTTCTCCCACTTTATCCCCTTTGGTAACAGTAAGTAATAAAAACATTTCAACGCACCAAAAATCTCTGATTGTATGTAAATACCTCATGTACAAGGATGGGTGAACGCCTTAAAGTTTGGGTCTGACAAAGGGGTGGCTGTGTTGTGGAGGCAGAGTGTGCAGCAGTAAGCATGCTGCTCTAACTCATCACAGACCGATCCTCTTCATCAGCAGAGGCAGCGGAGCGGCGGCGTTTATCTGAATTTGACCCTAACAGGGGTTACAAAAAGATGGCCACTTGCTCCCATGAGTGAGGACATTTCTAATGCCAGCTGCAGCCCATCAACCAGCTTTTCCATGCTTGGATCAGACGCCGAGCTGTTCGGGCTTGAGAACCCAAACTCGCAAATTTCGGTATTTTGCGGTTCGGGTTTACCCATCTCTACTCATGTATTCTAGGCGAAACCTGATTGCTTTGCTTATATTTCTGGATCATGGTTGAGCTGGGAAGGGTGTGACATGGTGCAGCTTTAGGAGTCATGAGGATACCCTGCTGTGGTCAGAGACAGCTGTGGGACCACTGCAGTTTTCCGTGCTTGCTCACACTGAGAGAACCCTTTAATAAAAACAATTAAATCAAGATTTCCAGGGGAATTATTGTCTTTGAATGAACCTTAACCCTGTTTAAAACTAATGGATACAGACGAAAGGTTGTATTTGCTCCCTCAGTCTACTGAAAACTGACTTAGAACGGAGACTTACAGTATGTAATCAGTTATTTTGGCTATTTTCTAGGGAACTACTTTGAAGGGACAGTCCAGAAAAAAGGATAAATTGGCCAGCTTTATCTTTCATACAGCCTTGCTTTAAATGTTCTTACACATTTTGTTGAACTCTCTCCTTTCTTCTGACCTCTCTCATGCAATCACGAGTCATCCCTGAATTTCTTTCAGAATGTGAAGTTTCATGAGAAGAATAATTCATTGAGGGGGCAGTATATGACAGGTCAGCAAAAAGCATAGTTCAATAGGCCCCATCAAGAAATGCAAACTGTTGGTAAATGACATATCTCCTGACAGTCTGCATACAGTGAAAAGAATGCAAGTTTATTTAGCCCTTTGCCTGGGCTCTTTCCCTAAATGGACATTATAGTCAAGTCAGTACTTCCTAGTTAACATGTGTGAGAGCAAATAGCAGCTAGTCATGTGACAATCAGCAACCATTCAGGTTTGATCTGCAAGCCCACCTGTAGGTTACCAGCAATCACATGACAGACATACAATGCCACTCTGAGTCAGTTTTCAATATGGCATGAAAATCTATTTCTGAGGATCAGTGTAATCAGATTGATTACTGCAACATCCTTCTTTGTGGCTTACCAACTAACAGACTGGCACCCCTCCAATCTATCCTGAACTCTGCTGCTCGCCTCACCCATCTCTCCTCTCGCTCCTCCAACTCTGCGCCTCTCTGCCAATCCCTACACTGGCTGCCAGTCCCACAGCGAATCCTGTTCAAAACTCTATCGCCTACAAAGCTCTCTACAACCAGACCCCTCCCTTCATCTTATCCCTAATCCAAAATATCAACCTAGACGTAGCCTTCGCTCTGCTGCCGATCTTCTCCTGTCCTCCACCCCGGTCACCTCCTCTCATGGCCGCCTCCAGGACTTCTCACGTGCAACTCCAATCTTCTGGAATTCCCTCCCCACCCAATCCGCCACTCCACAACTCTCAAAACCTTCAAAGGTGCCCTTAAAACTCACCTATTCAAACAATTAATACAATCTGGCTTAATCAATTCTCTAAAGGGCACATGCCACAAAGCTCAATACTGACTGTTTGTGATCCTTCTCCCTCTTCTTCACCCCTTATCCTTTAGACTGTAAGTTCGCAAGAGCAGGGCTCTCTCTCCTATTGTATCTTGTATTCAGAATATTCACTGTAAACTCTGTAACACTGCATTTATAATGGTCTATGTACTGTGTGTTTCTACCCTGTCTGTAATTACTATTTTGTACAGCGCTATGGAAGATGATGGTGATATATAAATAAACAATAATAAGAAGTGTCACGGACCGGGTGGAGCGGACTCGGGTGTGGATCCGCTTTAACTGTGGAACAGATGGCAGGTACCGCGTCAGGGGAGCGGAGTCTAAGAGGCCACTGGTATTCACTAGAGCCCACCGCAAGGCAGGTTGGTCTTGTGCGGCGAGTGACCCCCAGGTCGCTACCCCCCAACAGCGGCCCAGTCCCACGGCTAGCTGAGGCTCAGCAGGGTACACAAGAGGCAGGCAAAAGGCGTAGTACACACAGGCAGAGGTCAGGGCAGGCAGCAGAGGTTCGTAGTAAAGGTGAGTAGCCAAGGTCAGGGCAGGCGGCAAAGGTTCGGCGTCGGGGACGGGCAGAGGTCGGTACACGGGTGAGCAATCCAAAAGCAACTGATTTACAACTGGCATGGAAAGACCCAGATCCGGCACTGAAGGAAATTAAGTGCCTCTTTAAATAGGGGAAGTGGATGCAGGATTGGATGAGCAGGCACCAATCAGTGCTGTATAGGCCCTTTAAATCTCAGGAATCCAGTGCGCTCGCCCTCTAGTGGACGGGGACGTGCGCGCACCTGACCATGCGAGGAGGAAGCATGGGGGGAAGGGAAATGGCTGGGAGCAGCCATGGAGGTGAGGGAAATGCTGTGAGATGGACGACGGCTGGATGCAGCCATGGAGGTAAGTGAAGTGCTGTGAGATGGGCGTGCAGTGCTCACCCTAACAGTACCCCCCCTTGGGTCTCCCCCTCTTCTTGAGACCAAGAAAATCCGAGTTGAGACTACGGTCCAGAATGTTCTCTTCGGGTTCCCAAGATCTTTCTTCAGGTCCACAGCCTTCCCAGTCGACTAAAAAATTACCTCTGGAGAGCTTAGAGGCCAGAATCTCTTTCACCGTAAAGGCATCCTCAGTACCAGAGATTGGAGCAGGCACCAAGGTTTTAGGAGAGAACTGATTGACAATTACTGGCTTCAACAGGGAAACGTGGAAAGAATTGGGAATTCGCAGTGATGTTGGTAGGTGTAGCTTATAACAAACTGGATTGATCTGTTGTTTGATCTTATAAGGACCCAGGTAACGGGGGCCCAATTTGTAGCTAGGAATTTTGAAGCGAATGTATTTCGCCGACAGCCACACCTTATCTCCTGGAGAATAGACAGGCGGAGCTCTTCTCCTCTTATCAGCGCTAACTTTCATATGGGCGGAAGCTTGACAAAGGGCACGTTGGGTCTCTTGCCAGATGGTAGAGAAATCCTGTGTGATGTCATCCACGGCGGGTACTCCAGAGGACGTGGACAAAGGCAGAGGCGGAAGAAGATGCCGACCATATACCACCAAGAACGGGGACTTCTTCGTAGACTCAGAATCCTTGAAATTATACAAGAATTCTGCCCAGGGCAGAAGATCGATCCAATCTTCTTGACGGGCAGAAACAAAATGGCGAAGATAATGCCCGAGAATCTGATTAACTCTTTCCACCTGGCCGTTTGACTGGGGGTGATAAGCAGAGGAAAAGTCCAGTTTAATTTTCATTTGTTTACAAAGGGCTCTCCAGAACTTGGAAACAAACTGCACACCTCTGTCAGACACAATGTGTGTAGGAAGCCCATGAAGTCGAAAGATATGCATCAGGAAGTATTTTGCCAACTGAGGAGCCAACGGGAGGCCAGGCAAAGGAACAAAGTGCGCCGTCTTAGAAAATCTATCCACTACCACCCAAATAGCAGTATTGCCATGCGAAGAAGGGAGGTCAGTAATAAAGTCCATAGCAATGTGTGTCCATGGGGTATCTGGAATAGGCAGAGGGAGGAGTAGGCCAACAGGTCTTTGGCGAGGAGTCTTGTCACGTGCACAGATGGTACAGGCCTGAATGAATTCCGTCACATCTTTTTCTAAGGAAGGCCACCAATAATATCTAGAAATTATAGCACAGGTATTTCTGACGCCGGCATGGCTGGCTACATGTGAAGAATGGCCCCATCTTAATATTTTGCGACGTTGGCGAACTGGCACGAAAGTCTTTCCCGGCGGTGCCTGTACAAAGGCAGCGGGTGTCGAGTGGACAAGGCATTCAGGCGAGATAATATGTTGTGGAGTGGATTCAACACCAGAGATGTCTGAGGAGCGAGAAAGGGCGTCCGCCCTGATGTTCTTGGCGGCTGGCCGGAAGTGGATTTGAAAGTTGAAACGGGTGAAAAACAACTACCAACGAGCTTGTCGTGGGTTCAGTCGCTGGGCAGTTTCAAAATAAGACAGATTTTTATGGTCAGTATAGATGGACACCTGATGTGCGGAACCTTCTAAGAGATGTCTCCACTCCTCCAATGCCAACTTGATGGCGAGTAACTCCCGATCTCCAATGGAGTAATTTCTTTCAGCCGGAGAAAAGGTCTTCGAAAAGAACCCGCAGGTGAGAATTCTGCCAGTAGAAGATTTTTGAGTGAGCACAGCTCTGGCTCCAATGGAGGAGGCATCTACTTCAAGGGCAAAAGGCCTAGATGGATCTGTCCTAGACAGCACCGGAGCAGAGGAGAAGGCTTTTTTTAAGGCAATGAAGGCCTCTTCTGCCTGAGGAGGCCAAGACTTAGAATTGGCGTTCTTCTTCATGAGAGCCACAATGGGCGCCACTACAGTAGAAAAGTGGTTAATAAACTGTCGATAGTAATTGGCGAAGCCCAGGAAGCATTGAATAGCCCGTAGCCCAATAGGACGTGGCCAGTCCAAAACTGCTTTCAATTTGCTGGGGTCCATCTGGAGACCACGAGCAGAGACAATATATCCAAGAAAGGGTAAGGTGGTTGATCAAAAAGACACTTCTCCAACTTGGCGTATAGGTGGTGTTGACGGAGGTGAGACAGAACTTGCCGAGCGTGCCGGTGATGTTCTTCCAGATTAGATGAAAAGATGAGTTTATCATCCAAATATACAACTACACAGGAGTAAAGCAAGTCCCGAAAAATGTCATTTACGTATTCCTGGAATACAGCGGGTGCATTGCAAAGACCAAAGGGCATCACTAAATATTCGAAGTGGCCATCACAGATCAAGTTTGGTGAAAACCTTGGCCCCACGCAGACGGTCAAATAATTCAGCAATCAAAGGCAAAGGGTAACAATTTTTGACGGTAATCTTATTGAGGCCATGGTAATCAATACAGGGGCGTAGAGAGCCATCTTTTTTTGCCACGAAGAAGAAACCCGCGCCTGCTGGAGAGGAAGACTTCCGTATAAACCCTCTTTGCAGATTTTCTTGAATATACTCCGACATAGCTTGTGTCTCCGGAGCCGAGAGGGGGTAAATACGACCACGAGGTGGAGTGGTACCCGGCAAGAGGTCTATAGGGCAATCGTAAGGGCGATGAGGCAGAAGTACCTCTGCTTGTTTTTTGCAGAACACATCGGAAAAGGACCGGTAGACCTCAGGCAGGCCAAGTAATGGAGCTGAAGCAGGAATAGGTCGAACAGGAACGGACCTCAAACACCTCTTAAAGCATGCCGCACCCCAAGTCTTGATGTCGCCGGTGTTCCAATCAAGCGTGGGATCATGACGTCGAATCCAAGGTAAGCCGAGAAGAATCTGAGATGTACAATTAGGGAGGACGTAGAACTCAATACTCTCTTGATGGAAAAGTCCAACCTTTAGAAGAAGGGGAACGGTGCGATAACGCACGGTACAGTCCAGCCTGTCACCATTGACTGAGGCGATAAATAAGGGCTTTGCGAAGCGGTTCACAGAGATATTATATTTATTAATCAAGGAGGCCTCTATAAAGTTTCCTGCAGAGCCCGAATCCAAAAAGGCGGACAAATTCAAAGAGGTGGTAGGTGCGATGGTAAGTTGCACAGAAACCGTGAGACGTGGAGAGGAAGCACATACACCCAGGGACGCCTCTCCCACATCCACTAGGTGCACCCGTTTCCCTGACGAGGAGGGCGAATAGGACAGTCTTTCAAAAAATGCTCAGAGCCAGCACAGTACAAACAAAGATTCTCGTTCCTTCTACGAGTTCTCTCCAACTGGGTCAGGCTGGATCGGTCGAACTGCATGGCCTCCTCACTGAGAGGTACATGCACGGACAAAGGGTGTTGAAACACAGGGGCCAGACGGGATGCCCTCCTAGGGCACTGAGTATCTCTTTCTTGGCGGAATTCCTCACGCCTGTCAATAAAACGCACATCAATGCGTGCAATCAGTGAGAGATGAAGGCAAGTCACGTGCAGCTAGAGCATCTTTAATTTTACTAGAAAGTCCTTTCTTGAAGCAGGCACACAAGGCCTCATTATTCCAAGACAGTTCGGATGCTAAGGTACGGAACCGGATGGCGTATTCACCAACGGACAATTCACCCTGGACCAAGTTCAATAGAGCCGATTCAGCAGATGAAGCCCGGGCAGGCTCCTCAAAGACCTGGCGAAATACTGAAACAAAGGTGTGAATACTAGAAGTGACAGGGTCATTGCGATCCCACAAAGGAGTGGCCCAGGCCAAGGCCTTTCCAGAAAGCAAACTAATGACAAAGGCCACCTTAGCTCATTCAGTGGGGAATTGATCCGCCAACAACTCTAAATGTAGAGAGCACTGGGCAAGGAAGCCTCGGCATAACTTGGCATCCCCATCATATTTAGCCGGCAAGGAGAGACAGATTCTAGCTGTAGATGCTACAGGTGGCTGTGGCGGCAAAGCTGGGGCCGGTGGTGGCACTTGCTGTTGCTGAATCGATAGTAACTGCTGCATCATAGCCGAGAGCTGATTAATTGGGCGGGACTGCATAGCCACAATAGCAGGCAATTCAGTGGCATCAGACAGCGGCACCTCAGCAGTATCCATGTCCGGATCTTACTGTCACGGACCGGGTGGAGCGGACTCGGGTGTGGATCCGCTTTAACTGTGGAACAGATGGCAGGTACTGCGCCAGGGGAGCGGAGTCTAAGAGGCCACCGGTATTCACCAGAGCCCACCGCAAGGCAGGTTGGTCTTGTGCGGCGAGTGACCCCCAGGTCGCTAGCCCCCAACAGCGGCCCAGTCCCACGGCTAGCTGAGGCTCAGCAGGGTACACAAGAGGCAGGCAAAAGGCGTAGTACACACAGGCAGAGGTCAGGGCAGGCAGCAGAGGTTCGTAGTAAAGGTGAGTAGCCAAGGTCAGGGCAGGCGGCAAAGGTTCGGCGTTGGGGACAGGCAGAGGTCGGTACACGGGTGAGCAATCCAAAAGCAACTGATTTACAACTGGCATGGAAAGACCAAGATCCGGCACTGATGGAAAGGAAATGCCCCTTTAAATAGGGGAAGTGGATGTAGGATTGGATGAGCAGGCACCAATCAGTGCTGTACAGGCCCTTTAAATCTCAGGAATCCAGCGCGCTCGCCCTCTAGTGGACGGGGACGTGCGTGCACCTGACCATGCGAGGAGGAAGCATGGGGGGAAGGGAAATGGCTGGGAGCAGCCATGGAGGTGAGGGAAATGCTGTGAGATGGACGACGGCTGGATGCAGCCATGGAGGTAAGTGAAGTGCTGCGAGATGGGCATGCAGCGCTCGTCCTAACAAGAAGAAGAATTGATTTGGGGTTCTACAACAATAATCCTTAAGGGAGCACTATCACGAAAAAATGGCCCATTGATAAAAATCCATATAAATTTGCTAGGTGGCTGGAGGAGAGGTCACTTATATACCAGGCTTCGAGAAATATCCAGCCAGGCTTTCTTATCTTTCTTTTAAAGGAAGGAAAAGGGCATCTGGGGGTGACAGGCTCTGGGGTGACTAAACCTGCCATCCCTGGATTTTATTCCTACGATGAGAGAATAAACCACAAGCTTGGTGAAAGTTTTATTCAGTTTGGGAGTATACCTCACCCCTCCTCTCATGCAATGTGTTTATGTGGATTTTTAATATTACACAATTTCCCAATAGTGCTCCTTTAAAAATATTTAAGAGGGTACTCAAATTTATAGGCACGCTATGAGGGCATTTATTTTGAGAGGTTTGATAGAGGAAGCACAGAGAAACCAGCTACTGCATGACATACAACCTTTTGAGTATAAGAAAAAAGGACCCTTTAAAAGGCTCCAACAATGAAAGCCATATTTTGGATAGAATGCTTTTTTTGCTGTGTTATGAGTTTATATTTTAAAGGCCCTGGTAAAATCCAAGAGAAAGCCTGTCATTGTGCTCCCAGAGTAATCTCACATTTTGTTTTACAGAATCATGCCACACGATTATTAATAATTCTGCCTTAACAAAATGCATTGTTTCTGCAGATCAGCAAATGAGATTAGCACGTGAGCCTGGCAGCCCGATCACAGGACACTGCCTCATTTTGGTCTTTTGTTGCTGTGTATATGTATATAGGGGGCAGTAAAGAAAGAGCAATTAGCAGAAAACAGAATATGTCTGTTGTTTACAAAATAGGAAATCAGAGAAAACTTAGTTATTGCAAGTTATTGCAGCCTTCCAAAATTTTAATTTAGATGACAACACACTAAATTCACTTTAAATCGACTTTCTCTGGTTTTGTTCCTCTCTGGCACGGCATCCCGATTTGGAATGCCCCAATATGTGTATCTGCTGGGATCGCCAATAAACTCAGCTTTTCCTATTACCACGATGAGCTCAGCCAATCAGCAGAACTCATTCCCTTCAGATTTACTTTGCCGCACTAAGCTCATTTTTTGGGGGGTTTTAATTAGGGATGAGCGAATCGATCCGGACGAACCCGGATTCGATCCGAATTTCAGGAAAAATTAGATTCGGATCGAATCCGAATTTCCCCGCGATTCGATCACTCGAAGTTTTCCTTTAACATCCATTCATTTACATTTACAGGCATTCTAAGATGGCGGACGGGACATGTCTGGACATCTATCCCGCGCCAGTGCAAGCTGGGGCAGTCACATGCAGCCTATCAGCAGCCAGCAAGCCCGGTGACGTCACACAGCGGTATTTAACGGCGGCCATCTTGCTTTTCCTCATTTCTCTATTGCATTCGTGACAGACAGAACGCTGTGTAGCTGAGGCAGTTAGACAGGCAGGGACAGACAGGGACAGGCTGGAGACAGGCAGGAGACAGGCAGGAGACAGACAGGAGACAGACAGAAAGCCAGGGAAAGGTAGGAAAAACGGAGGCTGTCACAGGGAGATTTTTTTTTTTTCATCCAGCCTTTGTTAGCGTTTTCAGGCTGCTTATAGTAACTAACTGTGCATATATACTGAACTGATCTTAAGTCTGCTGTGAGGCATCCCATTCTGTGACTACAGCAGCCTCTGTTTAAGACCATATAAGCATTTGCTCTTATCATATTTGAAATTAGCCTGATAAAGACACTTTTGCTGGGCAAAGCACTACTGGACCCTGCCAGGTCGATTCCTGTTGGGGCATCCCATTCTGTGACTACAGCAGCCTCTGTTTAAGACCATATAAGCATTTGCTCTTATCATATTTGAAATTAGCCTGATAAAGACACTTTTGCTGGGCAAAGCACTACTGGACCCTGCCAGGTCCATTCCTGCCCAGGGCATCCCATTCTGTGACTAAAGCAGCCTCTGTTTAAGACCATATAAGCATTTGCTCTTATCATATTTGAAATTAGGCCTGATAAAGACACTTTTGCTGGGCAAAGCACTACTGGACCCTGCCAGGTCGATTCCTGTTGGGGCATCCCATTCTGTGACTACAGCAGCCTCTGTTTAAGACCATATAAGCATTTGCTCTTATCATATTTGAAATTAGCCTGATAAAGACACTTTTGCTGGGCAAAGCACTACTGGACCCTGCCAGGTCCATTCCTGCCCAGGGCATCCCATTCTGTGACTAAAGCAGCCTCTGTTTAAGACCATATAAGCATTTGCTCTTATCATATTTGAAATTAGGCCTGATAAAGACACTTTTGCTGGGCAAAGCACTACTGGACCCTGCCAGGTCGATTCCTGTTGGGGCATCCCATTCTGTGACTACAGCAGCCTCTGTTTAAGACCATATAAGCATTTGCTCTTATCATATTTGAAATTAGCCTGATAAAGACACTTTTGCTGGGCAAAGCACTACTGGACCCTGCCAGGTCGATTCCTGTTGGGGCATCCCATTCTGTGACTACAGCAGCCTCTGTTTAAGACCATATAAGCATTTGCTCTTATCATATTTGAAATTAGCCTGATAAAGACACTTTTGCTGGGCAAAGCACTACTGGACCCTGCCAGGTCCATTTCTGCCCAGGGCATCCCATTCTGTGACTAAAGCAGCCTCTGTTTAAGACCATATAAGCATTTGCTCTTATCATATTTGAAATTAGCCTGATAAAGACACTTTTGCTGGGCAAAGCACTACTGGACCCTGCCAGGTCCATTCCTGCCCAGGGCATCCCATTCTGTGACTAAAGCAGCCTCTGTTTAAGACCATATAAGCATTTGCTCTTATCATATTTGAAATTAGGCCTGATAAAGACACTTTTGCTGGGCAAAGCACTACTGGACCCTGCCAGGTCGATTCCTGTTGGGGCATCCCATTCTGTGACTACAGCAGCCTCTGTTTAAGACCATATAAGCATTTGCTCTTATCATATTTGAAATTAGCCTGATAAAGACACTTTTGCTGGGCAAAGCACTACTGGACCCTGCCAGGTCCATTCCTGCCCAGGGCATCCCATTCTGTGACTAAAGCAGCCTCTGTTTAAGACCATATAAGCATTTGCTCTTATCATATTTGAAATTAGCCTGATAAAGACACTTTTGCTGGGCAAAGCACTACTGGACCCTGCCAGGTCCATTCCTGCCCAGGGCATCCCATTCTGTGACTAAAGCAGCCTCTGTTTAAGACCATATAAGCATTTGCTCTTATCATATTTGAAATTAGGCCTGATAAAGACACTTTTGCTGGGCAAAGCACTACTGGACCCTGCCAGGTCGATTCCTGTTGGGGCATCCCATTCTGTGACTACAGCAGCCTCTGTTTAAGACCATATAAGCATTTGCTCTTATCATATTTGAAATTAGCCTGATAAAGACACTTTTGCTGGGCAAAGCACTACTGGACCCTGCCAGGTCCATTCCTGCCCAGGGCATCCCATTCTGTGACTACAGCAGCCTCTGTTTAAGACCATATAAGCATTTGCTCTTATCATATTTGAAATTAGCCTGATAAAGACACTTTTGCTGGGCAAAGCACTACTGGACCCTGCCAGGTCCATTCCTGCCCAGGGCATCCCATTCTGTGACTAAAGCAGCCTCTGTTTAAGACCATATAAGCATTTGCTCTTATCATATTTGAAATTAGGCCTGATAAAGACACTTTTGCTGGGCAAAGCACTACTGGACCCTGCCAGGTCGATTCCTGTTGGGGCATCCCATTCTGTGACTACAGCAGCCTCTGTTTAAGACCATATAAGCATTTGCTCTTATCATATTTGAAATTAGCCTGATAAAGACACTTTTGCTGGGCAAAGCACTACTGGACCCTGCCAGGTCGATTCCTGTTGGGGCATCCCATTCTGTGACTAAAGCAGCCTCTGTTTAAGACCATATAAGCATTTGCTCTTATCATATTTGAAATTAGCCTGATAAAGACACTTTTGCTGGGCAAAGCACTACTGGACCCTGCCAGGTCCATTCCTGCCCAGGGCATCCCATTCTGTGACTACAGCAGCCTCTGTTTAAGACCATATAAGCATTTGCTCTTATCATATTTGAAATTAGCCTGATAAAGACACTTTTGCTGGGCAAAGCACTACTGGACCCTGCCAGGTCGATTCCTGTTGGGGCATCCCATTCTGTGACTACAGCAGCCTCTGTTTAAGACCATATAAGCATTTGCTCTTATCATATTTGAAATTAGCCTGATAAAGACACTTTTGCTGGGCAAAGCACTACTGGACCCTGCCAGGTCCATTCCTGCCCAGGGCATCCCATTCTGTGACTAAAGCAGCCTCTGTTTAAGACCATATAAGCATTTGCTCTTATCATATTTGAAATTAGGCCTGATAAAGACACTTTTGCTGGGCAAAGCACTACTGGACCCTGCCAGGTCGATTCCTGTTGGGGCATCCCATTCTGTGACTACAGCAGCCTCTGTTTAAGACCATATAAGCATTTGCTCTTATCATATTTGAAATTAGCCTGATAAAGACACTTTTGCTGGGCAAAGCACTACTGGACCCTGCCAGGTCCATTCCTGCCCAGGGCATCCCATTCTGTGACTAAAGCAGCCTCTGTTTAAGACCATATAAGCATTTGCTCTTATCATATTTGAAATTAGCCTGATAAAGACACTTTTGCTGGGCAAAGCACTACTGGACCCTGCCAGGTCGATTCCTGTTGGGGCATCCCATTCTGTGACTACAGCAGCCTCTGTTTAAGACCATATAAGCATTTGCTCTTATCATATTTGAAATTAGCCTGATAAAGACACTTTTGCTGGGCAAAGCACTACTGGACCCTGCCAGGTCGATTCCTGTTGGGGCATCCCATTCTGTGACTACAGCAGCCTCTGTTTAAGACCATATAAGCATTTGCTCTTATCATATTTGAAATTAGCCTGATAAAGACACTTTTGCTGGGCAAAGCACTACTGGACCCTGCCAGGTCCATTCCTGCCCAGGGCATCCCATTCTGTGACTAAAGCAGCCTCTGTTTAAGACCATATAAGCATTTGCTCTTATCATATTTGAAATTAGGCCTGATAAAGACACTTTTGCTGGGCAAAGCACTACTGGACCCTGCCAGGTCGATTCCTGTTGGGGCATCCCATTCTGTGACTACAGCAGCCTCTGTTTAAGACCATATAAGCATTTGCTCTTATCATATTTGAAATTAGCCTGATAAAGACACTTTTGCTGGGCAAAGCACTACTGGACCCTGCCAGGTCCATTCCTGCCCAGGGCATCCCATTCTGTGACTACAGCAGCCTCTGTTTAAGACCATATAAGCATTTGCTCTTATCATATTTGAAATTAGCCTGATAAAGACACTTTTGCTGGGCAAAGCACTACTGGACCCTGCCAGGTCCATTCCTGCCCAGGGCATCCCATTCTGTGACTACAGCAGCCTCTGTTTAAGACCATATAAGCATTTGCTCTTATCATATTTGAAATTAGCCTGATAAAGACACTTTTGCTGGGCAAAGCACTACTGGACCCTGCCAGGTCCATTCCTGCCCAGGGCATCCCATTCTGTGACTAAAGCAGCCTCTGTTTAAGACCATATAAGCATTTGCTCTTATCATATTTGAAATTAGGCCTGATAAAGACACTTTTGCTGGGCAAAGCACTACTGGACCCTGCCAGGTCGATTCCTGTTGGGGCATCCCATTCTGTGACTACAGCAGCCTCTGTTTAAGACCATATAAGCATTTGCTCTTATCATATTTGAAATTAGCCTGATAAAGACACTTTTGCTGGGCAAAGCACTACTGGACCCTGCCAGGTCGATTCCTGTTGGGGCATCCCATTCTGTGACTAAAGCAGCCTCTGTTTAAGACCATATAAGCATTTGCTCTTATCATATTTGAAATTAGCCTGATAAAGACACTTTTGCTGGGCAAAGCACTACTGGACCCTGCCAGGTCGATTCCTGTTGGGGCATCCCATTCTGTGACTACAGCAGCCTCTGTTTAAGACCATATAAGCATTTGCTCTTATCATATTTGAAATTAGCCTGATAAAGACACTTTTGCTGGGCAAAGCACTACTGGACCCTGCCAGGTCGATTCCTGTTGGGGCATCCCATTCTGTGACTACAGCAGCCTCTGTTTAAGACCATATAAGCATTTGCTCTTATCATATTTGAAATTAGCCTGATAAAGACACTTTTGCTGGGCAAAGCACTACTGGACCCTGCCAGGTCCATTCCTGCCCAGGGCATCCCATTCTGTGACTAAAGCAGCCTCTGTTTAAGACCATATAAGCATTTGCTCTTATCATATTTGAAATTAGCCTGATAAAGACACTTTTGCTGGGCAAAGCACTACTGGACCCTGCCAGGTCGATTCCTGTTGGGGCATCCCATTCTGTGACTACAGCAGCCTCTGTTTAAGACCATATAAGCATTTGCTCTTATCATATTTGAAATTAGCCTGATAAAGACACTTTTGCTGGGCAAAGCACTACTGGACCCTGCCAGGTCCATTCCTGCCCAGGGCATCCCATTCTGTGACTAAAGCAGCCTCTGTTTAAGACCATATAAGCATTTGCTCTTATCATATTTGAAATTAGCCTGATAAAGACACTTTTGCTGGGCAAAGCACTACTGGACCCTGCCAGGTCGATTCCTGTTGGGGCATCCCATTCTGTGACTACAGCAGCCTCTGTTTAAGACCATATAAGCATTTGCTCTTATCATATTTGAAATTAGCCTGATAAAGACACTTTTGCTGGGCAAAGCACTACTGGACCCTGCCAGGTCGATTCCTGTTGGGGCATCCCATTCTGTGACTACAGCAGCCTCTGTTTAAGACCATATAAGCATTTGCTCTTATCATATTTGAAATTAGCCTGATAAAGACACTTTTGTTTGGCAAAGCACTACTGGACCCTGCCAGGTCCATTCCTGCCCAGGGCATCCCATTCTGTGACTAAAGCAGCCTCTGTTTAAGACCATATAAGCATTTGCTCTTATCATATTTGAAATTAGGCCTGATAAAGACACTTTTGCTGGGCAAAGCACTACTGGACCCTGCCAGGTCGATTCCTGTTGGGGCATCCCATTCTGTGACTACAGCAGCCTCTGTTTAAGACCATATAAGCATTTGCTCTTATCATATTTGAAATTAGCCTGATAAAGACACTTTTGCTGGGCAAAGCACTACTGGACCCTGCCAGGTCCATTCCTGCCCAGGGCATCCCATTCTGTGACTACAGCAGCCTCTGTTTAAGACCATATAAGCATTTGCTCTTATCATATTTGAAATTAGCCTGATAAAGACACTTTTGCTGGGCAAAGCACTACTGGACCCTGCCAGGTCCATTCCTGCCCAGGGCATCCCATTCTGTGACTAAAGCAGCCTCTGTTTAAGACCATATAAGCATTTGCTCTTATCATATTTGAAATTAGGCCTGATAAAGACACTTTTGCTGGGCAAAGCACTACTGGACCCTGCCAGGTCGATTCCTGTTGGGGCATCCCATTCTGTGACTACAGCAGCCTCTGTTTAAGACCATATAAGCATTTGCTCTTATCATATTTGAAATTAGCCTGATAAAGACACTTTTGCTGGGCAAAGCACTACTGGACCCTGCCAGGTCCATTCCTGCCCAGGGCATCCCATTCTGTGACTAAAGCAGCCTCTGTTTAAGACCATATAAGCATTTGCTCTTATCATATTTGAAATTAGGCCTGATAAAGACACTTTTGCTGGGCAAAGCACTACTGGACCCTGCCAGGTCGATTCCTGTTGGGGCATCCCATTCTGTGACTACAGCAGCCTCTGTTTAAGACCATATAAGCATTTGCTCTTATCATATTTGAAATTAGCCTGATAAAGACACTTTTGCTGGGCAAAGCACTACTGGACCCTGCCAGGTCGATTCCTGTTGGGGCATCCCATTCTGTGACTAAAGCAGCCTCTGTTTAAGACCATATAAGCATTTGCTCTTATCATATTTGAAATTAGCCTGATAAAGACACTTTTGCTGGGCAAAGCACTACTGGACCCTGCCAGGTCGATTCCTGTTGGGGCATCCCATTCTGTGACTACAGCAGCCTCTGTTTAAGACCATATAAGCATTTGCTCTTATCATATTTGAAATTAGCCTGATAAAGACACTTTTGCTGGGCAAAGCACTACTGGACCCTGCCAGGTCGATTCCTGTTGGGGCATCCCATTCTGTGACTACAGCAGCCTCTGTTTAAGACCATATAAGCATTTGCTCTTATCATATTTGAAATTAGCCTGATAAAGACACTTTTGCTGGGCAAAGCACTACTGGACCCTGCCAGGTCCATTCCTGCCAGGGCATCCCATTCTGTGACTAAAGCAGCCTCTGTTTAAGACCATATAAGCATTTGCTCTTATCATATTTGAAATTAGGCCTGATAAAGACACTTTTGCTGGGCAAAGCACTACTGGACCCTGCCAGGTCCATTCCTTTTGGGGCATCCCATTCTGTGACTACAACAGCCTCTGTTTAAGACCATATAAGCATTTGCTCTTATCATATTTGAAATTAGGCCTGATAAAGACACTTTTGCTGGGCAAAGCACTACTGGACCCTGCCAGGTCCATTCCTGCCAGGGCATCCCATTCTGTGACTAAAGCAGCCTCTGTTTAAGACCATATAAGCATTTGCTCTTATCATATTTGAAATTAGGCCTGATAAAGACACTTTTGCTGGGCAAAGCACTACTGGACCCTGCCAGGTCCATTCCTGCCAGGGCATCCCATTCTGTGACTAAAGCAGCCTCTGTTTAAGACCATATAAGCATTTGCTCTTATCATATTTGAAATTAGGCCTGATAAAGACACTTTTGCTGGGCAAAGCACTACTGGACCCTGCCAGGTCCATTCCTGCCGGGGCATCCCATTCTGTGACTAAAGCAGCCTCTGTTTAAGACCATATAACCATTTGCTCTTATCATATTTGAAATTAGGCCTGATAAAGACACTTTTGCTGGGCAAAGCACTACTGGACCCTGCCAGGTCCATTCCTGCCCAGGGCATCCCATTCTGTGACTAAAGCAGCCTCTGTTTAAGACCATATAAGCATTTGCTCTTATCATATTTGAAATTAGGCCTGATAAAGACACTTTTGCTGGGCATTGCACTACTGGACCCTGCCAGGTCCACTTCTGTTGGGGCATCCCATTCTGTGACTAAAGCAGCCTCTGTTTAAGACCATATAAGCATTTGCTCTTATTATATTTATATTATAAGACACTTTTGCTGGGCATAGGCTTACTGCTGCCTGCCAGGTGCACTTCTGTTGAGGCATCCCATTCTGTAACATAGCATACCCCTCTTTATTTACACTAAGCAGCTCTCTTATTTACACTAAGCAGGCCTGTTGGAGGCTGAGTGTTACTGCTCACTTTTGGTGTGCATTATATTCTATTTCATATAGACCCACCGCTGCCCGGGGTTTTTTTAAATATCACCTACTACCACGCCAGTTAGACTATGTCGGGCAGACAAGTGCCTGGAAGTGAAAAGAGGAGTGGCAGAGGCCAAGATTCCGCAGGCAGAGCTCGCATCAGACTGGGGGCCAGTAGCAGCAGGAGTCACGCTGAGAGACCTAATCTGCCAGTATCTGCTAGCGGTCGGGTCTCCACCAGTAACGCATCTGCCGTGGTAGATTGGTTGACGCGCTCATCAACAACATCATCACAACTTACGTCTGAGACCCCCAGTCTAGGGTCGGTAGGTTCCTCTGACACAACCCTGAGTTGGCATGCCCCGAGAGCAGTCCCTGTCCTCCCATTGCCTCTGGCCTACGCCGTTCCCTCCCCCAGCGACGTATCCTATGCTTTGGGTTCAGCTCCACTCTTTAGTGAGGAGGACCATCAGATAGAGGACAGTCAGCAGCTACTGCCCAGCCAAGAAATGGAGGTGGCTTCTTTAGCTAGGCAGACAAATAGTGATGTGGACAGTGTCGTGGGTGCTGCGAGCGTTCCAGCTCCTGCGCCAGACACTGTTGACGAATCCACGAACATCAGTGACGTACAGCCACAACTCGGTGATGATGATGATGATGACGATGAAGCCGATCGCACTTGGGAGCCGGGTGATGAAGGGGCTTCATCGTCATCATCAGGAGAAGAGGGGCGCAGGTTGCCCCGGAGTCAGCAGCTGAGGCAGCAAGGTGGTAGCAGTCAGCATGGGGGCACAATTCCAAAGGCTGGAGCCGGCCGGGGCCGGGGTAGAGCACCTGCTGTGCGGCAGTCTACCTTATCGGGAGGTAGTGGAGCAGGGGTTCCTGGAGTTGGCAACAGCAGCAGTGAATCAGTGAGGCCAGGGGGTGGGAAAAGTAGCTACTCGGCAGTGTGGCAGTTTTTCCTGAGGCATCCGCAGGAGGGTAACATGGCCACATGCAAGATATGTAGGCAAAAGGTGAAGCGTGGCCAGGGTCCAAATGTTGGCACCACGGCCCTGCGTCAACATATGATGCGTCACCATAAAACGACCTGGGAGAACCGAGGCTCCCAAGGGGTGGTCCAGTCTGCTTCCTCACCAAGTGAGCTCCCAATTTCTGCCAGCCAAGGCTCCAGCACCTCAGCCGAAGGCAGCTGTGCGTCATACCCATCCTCTGTCGCTCCTGCTCCTCCTCCTCCTCCTCCAAGTCATGCATCCCGCCAGCAATCCATCAGCGAAGCCATGTCCAAGAGACAGCAGTATGCGCCCACTCATCCTACGGCGCAGAAGCTGAATGTGCTCCTGTCCAAGTTGCTGGTGCTGCAGTCGCTCCCTTTTCAGGTGGTGGAATCTGCACCTTTCAGAGAACTGATGGCTTGTGCCGAGCCGAGGTGGAGAGTCCCAAGCCGTCATTTCTTTGCCAAGAAGGCAGTACCAGCGCTGCACACTTTTGTTGAACAGAAGGTGGGCCAGTCCTTGAGCCTGTCGGTGTGTAGCAAAATACATGGCAGCGCCGACATCTGGAGCTGTAACTACGGTCAGGGGCAGTACATGTCGTTTACGGCCCACTGGGTGAATGTGGTCCCTTTGCAGCAGCAACTTGGACAGGTCACGCCGCTTCGGCCTCCGCGCTCTCTGCCCATTGGGCCTGTGACACCGTGCGACTCGGCCTCCTCATCCTCCGCCATCTCCTCACCCTCCACTGTAGGCTCAAGTCTCAGTGCCCCTCCAGTCTACCATGTGTGCAGGGCACGGAGGTGTCACGCAGTGCTTCACATGGTTTGTCTTGGCGAACGGAGTCACACAGGGGAGGAACTGCTTAAATGTATTCATCAGGAAATCCAAACATGGCTTACTCCGAGAAAACTTAAAATGGGAATCATGGTTACCGACAATGGGAAGAACATTTTGTCTGCGCTGCGCCAAGGAAGCCTGACCCATGCCCCCTGCATGGCTCACGTCTTCAATCTGGTTGTCAAGCGGTTTCTGAAGTGTTCCCCCCATCTGCAGGACATCCTAACAACTTCACGGAAACTTTGCATGCACTTCAGCCACTCCTACACCGCCAAACACACCCTTCTTGAGCTACAGCGTCAGAATGGTATCCCCCAACATAGTCTGATTTGCGATGTTTCCACCCGTTGGAATTCCACCCTTCACATGTTGGACCGATTATATGAACAGAGAAAAGCCATCACGGATTTCCTGATGATCCAAGCAGATAGGGGGACTCCCCTGTGTAACTTCAATGTCAACCAGTGGCAGCTCATACGTGACACCTGCCGTTTGCTCAGGCCCTTTGAGGAAGCCACTTTATTTGTCAGTCGGCAGGATTACGGGATGAACGACGTGATTCCACTGCTTCATGTACTACAGCACATGTTGGAAACCATGGCTGGTCAGGGCACTGGAGACATGGCGTTTACATCTTACGGCCACATGAACCCCGTTGGAGCTGAACTGGAGGAGGAGGAGGAGGAAGAGGAGGAGGAGGAGTTGCCCAGCGAAACACAGTTTAGGCTTGGCGAAATGGCTGGTTTATCTAGTCAGCGGACAGGAGAGGAGGAGCAGGAGCAGCCAGAGGAGCTAGAGGTTTTTGAGGAAGGAGAGACAGAGGACCCGGGCACACCGTGGCAGTATGCAGTGGAGATGGAGACAGGTAGTCCATCCGAGTCACTTGCGCAAATGGCACGAAGCATGCTCACGTGCTTGCGTAGTGACCCCAGAATTGTTTCCATCTGTCGGCGGGATGACTTCTGGCTGTCCACCTTATTGGACCCTCGCTTCCGGCACAAAATGGGGGCATTTTTTAAACCCACCGAGAGGGAGGACAAACTCAACTACTACAAAGACATTCTACGTAGGCAGTTGGCCGATGCCTATCTGCGCCATGGTCCATACTCTCGCAGGTCTGACTCGAGGGGACCTCTGCGCTCACCTTCCACTGCCATGGCCGCTGGGGGGGTTGGCAGCAGCAGCAGCAGAAGCTCCATCAGCAGCAGCAGCCTCAGTCTTCAGTCGCTAATGAGTAGCTTTCTACACCCGCATAGTGAGGCTACTCATGAGCAGCAGGAAGACCTGGAGCAGGACCTGAACCAGCAGGTCATGTCATACTTTGACATGACCATGCCAACACACCTTGAGGATCCGCTGGACTTCTGGGCAGCCAAACTTGATTTGTGGCCGCAACTAGCAGAGTTTGCCCTGGAAAAGCTGTCCTGCCCGGCAAGTAGCGTGCCATCTGAGCGGGTGTTTAGTGCGGCGGGGGCCATAGTTACGGCGAGGAGAACTCGTCTGTCAACTAAAAATGTGGAGAGACTCACCTTTGTCAAAATGAATCAGGGATGGATCAGCCAGGATTTCCACCCACCAATGCCTGATGCATGCGACTAGATTCAGCATGGTGCCACGTTTTACACTTTCCAAATGGTGCAAAACATATTTATGTCTTTAGGCCATTTTTTGGGCTCCTGCTGCTGCTACTGTCAACTCCTGCCAACTCCAGGGTGTGATTCATCCAATTTTTGGGCTCCTGAAGCCAACTCCAGTGTATATTTGGGCTCCTGCTGCTGCTACTGTCAACTCCTGCCAACTCCAGGGTGTGATTCATCCAATTTTTGGGCTCCTGAGGCCAACTCCAGTGTATATTTGGGCTCCTGCTGCTGCTGCTGCCAACTTCTGCCAACTCCAGGGTGTGATTCATCCAATTTTTGGGCTCCTGAGGCCAACTCCAGTGTATATTTGGGCTCCTGCTGCTGCTGCTGCCAACTTCTGCCAACTCCAGGGTGTGATTCATCCAATTTTTGGGCTCCTGAAGCCAACTCCAGTGTATATTTGGGCTCCTGCTGCTGCTGCTGCCAACTTCTGCCAACTCCAGGGTGTGATTCATCCAATTTTTGGGCTCCTGAAGCCAACTCCAGTGTATATTTCGGCTCCTGCTGCTGCTACTGTCAACTCCTGCCAACTCCAGGGTGTGATTCATCCAATTTTTGGGCTCCTGAGGCCAACTCCAGTGTATATTTGGGCTCCTGCTGCTGCTGCTGCCAACTTCTGCCAACTCCAGGGTGTGATTCATCCAATTTTTGGGCTCCTGAAGCCAACTCCAGTGTATATTTGGGCTCCTGCTGCTGCTGCTGTCAACTCCTGCCAACTCCAGGGTGTGATTCATCCAATTTTTGGGCTCCTGAGGCCAACTCCAGTGTATATTTGGGCTCCTGCTGCTGCTGCTGCCAACTTCTGCCAACTCCAGGGTGTGATTCATCCAATTTTTGGGCTCCTGAAGCCAACTCCAGTGTATATTTGGGCTCCTGCTGCTGCTGCTGCCAACTTCTGCCAACTCCAGGGTGTGATTCATCCAATTTTTGGGCTCCTGAAGCCAACTCCAGTGTATATTTGGGCTCCTGCTGCTGCTGCTGCCAACTTCTGCCAACTCCAGGGTGTGATTCATCCAATTTTTGGGCTCCTGAGGCCAACTCCAGTGTATATTTGGGCTCCTGCTGCTGCTACTGTCAACTCCTGCCAACTCCAGGGTGTGATTCATCCAATTTTTGGGCTCCTGAGGCCAACTCCAGTGTATATTTGGGCTCCTGCTGCTGCTGCTGCCAACTTCTGCCAACTCCAGGGTGTGATTCATCCAATTTTTGGGCTCCTGAAGCCAACTCCAGTGTATATTTGGGCTCCTGCTGCTGCTGCTGCCAACTTCTGCCAACTCCAGGGTGTGATTCATCCAATTTTTGGGCTCCTGAGGCCAACTCCAGTGTATATTTGGGCTCCTGCTGCTGCTACTGTCAACTCCTGCCAACTCCAGGGTGTGATTCATCCAATTTTTGGGCTCCTGAGGCCAACTCCAGTGTATATTTGGGCTCCTGCTGCTGCTGCTGCCAACTTCTGCCAACTCCAGGGTGTGATTCATCCAATTTTTGGGCTCCTGAAGCCAACTCCAGTGTATATTTGGGCTCCTGCTGCTGCTACTGTCAACTCCTGCCAACTCCAGGGTGTGATTCATCCAATTTTTGGGCTCCTGAAGCCAACTCCAGTGTATATTTGGGCTCCTGCTGCTGCTGCTGCCAACTTCTGCCAACTCCAGGGTGTGATTCATCCAATTTTTGGGCTCCTGAAGCCAACTCCAGTGTATATTTGGGCTCCTGCTGCTGCTGCTGCCAACTTCTGCCAACTCCAGGGTGTGATTCATCCAATTTTTGGGCTCCTGAGGCCAACTCCAGTGTATATTTGGGCTCCTGCTGCTGCTACTGTCAACTCCTGCCAACTCCAGGGTGTGATTCATCCAATTTTTGGGCTCCTGAGGCCAACTCCAGTGTATATTTGGGCTCCTGCTGCTGCTGCTGCCAACTTCTGCCAACTCCAGGGTGTGATTCATCCAATTTTTGGGCTCCTGAAGCCAACTCCAGTGTATATTTGGGCTCCTGCTGCTGCTGCCAACTTCTGCCAACTCCAGGGTGTGATTCATCCAATTTTTGGGCTCCTGAAGCCAACTCCAGTGTATATTTGGGCTCCTGCTGCTGCTGCTGCCAACTTCTGCCAACTCCAGGGTGTGATTCATCCAATTTTTGGGCTCCTGAGGCCAACTCCAGTGTATATTTGGGCTCCTGCTGCTGCTACTGTCAACTCCTGCCAACTCCAGGGTGTGATTCATCCAATTTTTGGGCTCCTGAGGCCAACTCCAGTGTATATTTGGGCTCCTGCTGCTGCTGCTGCCAACTTCTGCCAACTCCAGGGTGTGATTCATCCAATTTTTGGGCTCCTGAAGCCAACTCCAGTGTATATTTGGGCTCCTGCTGCTGCTACTGTCAACTCCTGCCAACTCCAGGGTGTGATTCATCCAATTTTTGGGCTCCTGAAGCCAACTCCAGTGTATATTTGGGCTCCTGCTGCTGCTGCTGTCAACTCCTGCCAACTCCAGGGTGTGATTCATCCAATTTTTGGGCTCCTGAGGCCAACTCCAGTGTATATTTGGGCTCCTGCTGCTGCTGCTGCCAACTCCTGCCAACTCCAGGGTGTGATTCATCCAATTTTTGGGCTCCTGAAGCCAACTCCAGTGTATATTTGGGCTCCTGCTGCTGCTGCTGCCAACTTCTGCCAACTCCAGGGTGTGATTCATCCAATTTTTGGGCTCCTGAAGCCAACTCCAGTGTATATTTGGGCTCCTGCTGCTGCTGCTGCCAACTTCTGCCAACTCCAGGGTGTGATTCATCCAATTTTTGGGCTCCTGAGGCCAACTCCAGTGTATATTTGGGCTCCTGCTGCTGCTACTGTCAACTCCTGCCAACTCCAGGGTGTGATTCATCCAATTTTTGGGCTCCTGAGGCCAACTCCAGTGTATATTTGGGCTCCTGCTGCTGCTGCTGCCAACTTCTGCCAACTCCAGGGTGTGATTCATCCAATTTTTGGGCTCCTGAAGCCAACTCCAGTGTATATTTGGGCTCCTGCTGCTGCTACTGTCAACTCCTGCCAACTCCAGGGTGTGATTCATCCAATTTTTGGGCTCCTGAAGCCAACTCCAGTGTATATTTGGGCTCCTGCTGCTGCTGCTGTCAACTCCTGCCAACTCCAGGGTGTGATTCATCCAATTTTTGGGCTCCTGAGGCCAACTCCAGTGTATATTTGGGCTCCTGCTGCTGCTGCTGCCAACTTCTGCCAACTCCAGGGTGTGATTCATCCAATTTTTGGGCTCCTGAAGCCAACTCCAGTGTATATTTGGGCTCCTGCTGCTGCTGCTGCCAACTTCTGCCAACTCCAGGGTGTGATTCATCCAATTTTTGGGCTCCTGAGGCCAACTCCAGTGTATATTTGGGCTCCTGCTGCTGCTACTGTCAACTCCTGCCAACTCCAGGGTGTGATTCATCCAATTTTTGGGCTCCTGAGGCCAACTCCAGTGTATATTTGGGCTCCTGCTGCTGCTGCTGCCAACTTCTGCCAACTCCAGGGTGTGATTCATCCAATTTTTGGGCTCCTGAGGCCAACTCCAGTGTATATTTGGGCTCCTGCTGCTGCTGCTGCTGCCAACTTCTGCCAACTCCAGGGTGTGATTCATCCAATTTTTGGGCTCCTGAAGCCAACTCCAGTGTATATTTGGGCTCCTGCTGCTGCTGCTGCCAACTTCTGCCAACTCCAGGGTGTGATTCATCCAATTTTTGGGCTCCTGAAGCCAACTCCAGTGTATATTTGGGCTCCTGCTGCTGCTGCTGCCAACTTCTGCCAACTCCAGGGTGTGATTCATCCAATTTTTGGGCTCCTGAGGCCAACTCCAGTGTATATTTGGGCTCCTGCTGCTGCTACTGTCAACTCCTGCCAACTCCAGGGTGTGATTCATCCAATTTTTGGGCTCCTGAGGCCAACTCCAGTGTATATTTGGGCTCCTGCTGCTGCTGCTGCCAACTTCTGCCAACTACAGGGTGTGATTCATCCAATTTTTGGGCTCCTGAAGCCAACTCCAGTGTATATTTGGGCTCCTGCTGCTGCTACTGTCAACTCCTGCCAACTCCAGGGTGTGATTCATCCAATTTTTGGGCTCCTGAGGCCAACTCCAGTGTATATTTGGGCTCCTGCTGCTGCTGCTGCCAACTTCTGCCAACTCCAGGGTGTGATTCATCCAATTTTTGGGCTCCTGAAGCCAACTCCAGTGTATATTTGGGCTCCTGCTGCTGCTACTGTCAACTCCTGCCAACTCCAGGGTGTGATTCATCCAATTTTTGGGCTCCTGAAGCCAACTCCAGTGTATATTTGGGCTCCTGCTGCTGCTGCTGCCAACTTCTGCCAACTCCAGGGTGTGATTCATCCAATTTTTGGGCTCCTGAAGCCAACTCCAGTGTATATTTGGGCTCCTGCTGCTGCTACTGTCAACTCCTGCCAACTCCAGGGTGTGATTCATCCAATTTTTGGGCTCCTGAGGCCAACTCCAGTGTATATTTGGGCTCCTGCTGCTGCTGCTGCTGCCAACTTCTGCCAACTCCAGGGTGTGATTCATCCAATTTTTGGGCTCCTGAAGCCAACTCCAGTGTATATTTGGGCTCCTGCTGCTGCTGCTGCCAACTTCTGCCAACTGCAGGGTGTGATTCATCCAATTTTTGGGCTCCTGAAGCCAACTCCAGTGTATATTTGGGCTCCTGCTGCTGCTGCTGCCAACTTCTGCCAACTCCAGGGTGTGATTCATCCAATTTTTGGGCTCCTGAGGCCAACTCCAGTGTATATTTGGGCTCCTGCTGCTGCTACTGTCAACTCCTGCCAACTCCAGGGTGTGATTCATCCAATTTTTGGGCTCCTGAGGCCAACTCCAGTGTATATTTGGGCTCCTGCTGCTGCTGCTGCCAACTTCTGCCAACTCCAGGGTGTGATTCATCCAATTTTTGGGCTCCTGAAGCCAACTCCAGTGTATATTTGGGCTCCTGCTGCTGCTACTGTCAACTCCTGCCAACTCCAGGGTGTGATTCATCCAATTTTTGGGCTCCTGAGGCCAACTCCAGTGTATATTTGGGCTCCTGCTGCTGCTGCTGCCAACTTCTGCCAACTCCAGGGTGTGATTCATCCAATTTTTGGGCTCCTGAAGCCAACTCCAGTGTATATTTGGGCTCCTGCTGCTGCTACTGTCAACTCCTGCCAACTCCAGGGTGTGATTCATCCAATTTTTGGGCTCCTGAAGCCAACTCCAGTGTATATTTGGGCTCCTGCTGCTGCTGCCAACTTCTGCCAACTCCAGGGTGTGATTCATCCAATTTTTGGGCTCCTGAGGCCAACTCCAGTGTATATTTGGGCTCCTTCTGCCCCTCATAGTGATGCCACTTCAACTCTCTGCAATTGTGCCGCTCTGCGATTCTATTAGCGATGCCTCTGATCTGCATGTGATACTTCTTCAAAGTATTATTTAACTAACCCAGCACGCATCCTGTGCGTGTTACAGCAAGGCTGAATGGTTTACAACCCTATTGAGGCTCTAGGAGGCTCAGAAATAGCCGTTTTTAATAGCGATTCGTCGCGAATTTATTCGGGTCGAAACGATTTTTGTCGGAAAATTCGGCGAATCAGTCGAATCGAATTTTTCAAAAGTTCGCTCATCTCTAGTTTTAATTCCAAATTAGTCTTATCCCTGAGGGAGAAAAGGGAAGTGGAACAGAAAAGATAAAAGGCTCTGTAAAACCAAAATAAACAAAAAACTAAATAATTTTTGTCACCCTGAAATGATTGACACTGTATTTTTCCAGCGCTGGTTGGTGTTTCATCACTGCAGTTACAAGATATCACTGCTGGGGGCAAAGGGGACAAACTTTACAGTGTGTCTAGGCTGCGTTTTAGTTGTTGTTGTCCAAATTGTTCAATGTCCAAAAAGTTGTACACATTGGTAAGTAAAAGAAGCCATGAAAAAACGATTTTACAAGAAAAAAATAAAATGACATTTGGTGACATCTAGGTCCTGAGTACATTGCAAAGTAAGTTATGTACAAACAATGTGTGCAATATTAATTGTAAGCATAAAACACTTCATTTCTGCAAATTGTGCTCTATGGAATCTAAACATACAGCACTGCTATAAACCAACCAGAGGGCCCGGCGCTGCAACCTGGGCCGCTAGTGTTAAATTAGGCTGGTGGCCGCATTGGCACTGACTGTTTTTTTGTTTGTTGAATCACACACTGAGTGCCGCGGAGGCAACAAAATGGCACTGAGTGGTATTAATAGGCGCTGTGACTTGATAAATCAGGCTCTATATGAGTGTCCAAGATTCTAGAATGAGTTCTGGTCCAGAACCATGATTATATACAGAATATAAACAAAAAGGGATTAAAGTTGAACTCTAGGTACAACCCCATTGGTTATGTGTGTTATTGTGTGTCAGTGTGCTGGTTAATGTTTACTTTTTCTAAATGTCATGGGTCTAACTCAGGCATGCACCATCTGCTGCCCCGGGGGCTGCATGTTGCCCACTGTCAGTTGTGGCCCTGGACACCTCTACCCCGTCTACTTCTGCCCACCTCTCTTCACCTCTTTCTGCCTTGCCTCTTTCCACACTTCGACCATCGCTTTGACCCCTTCCCACTTATTCCCATCCCATCTTTTCCTGCATCAACTCTTCTTCTGCTCCCCTTACCTCAGTCTATCTTACCTTTTCCTGCCTCCCCTTTGCTCTCCTCACCTCAGCCCATCTTACCTTTTCCCACCTCACATCTGCTCACCTCACCTCTACTCATCTCACATCTTCTCACCTAACCTCAGCCCCCCTCAGCTTTTCCCACCTCGCCTTTACTCATCTTACCTTGGCTTACCTCTGCCCTCCTTCTCATCTCAGCCCACATCACCCTTCACATCTGATCCCTGCCCACTTGTTCCTACTACACCTCCTCCTGCCTCACCTCTCCTCTTCTTACCTCTCGCCATACATAACAGCATACAATATATAATGCTTTAGGTTTACAGCTTTCCTGCAGCAACAGTTTGTGTTTTATTAAAGCCCCTTGAGGTGAAACAATAATATAATGCATAATGCAAACCCCAGGAGAGGCCATTTTACGTGACAACTTGACCCTCTTTTCCCTCATCGAACTACATTGTGTGGTGCAAGTGAAGCAATGTGATTTCCCACCAGTTGCACATTAAAGGTTCGGTGTCTCTCAGGTGACCTTTTGTGTATTTATGAACATTTCTAAGGAAAACTGACAGTAATAACTGTTTTGTGCCTGTCTGGAGTCTAGCTTTAAACATTTCTGCTCAAAAGAGCACAGGCTGATGGGAATGTTTGAATGTTTCATTGTGCTTTGGATAATAGTTTGCATTTTGCACTGTGACAAATGTGTAAATACAGTGCTCTGATTGCAGTAACCTTGTTGGTAGGGAACAATGCGAGTGCCATTCACATGCAATAGGGCAAAGGCTTTAGGAAATAACTTGAAAATCAGCTGGTGCTGAAAAGGAGAGTAATGAAAGGGACGGCTTTTCCAGCTTGACTGAAATGCTTTTAAATAGGCCCTGACAAAGAAAATAAATGTAGCATAGGTTATAAGCAGAACATTATACAACAAATGGTTAGAAATGATATGGAATTTAGCTTAAACTTAAAATCACCTTGGAGGCTTTTGGTAGTGCTGTAGGTAATTATAAGCAACACTTGGATCCACTCGTGTATTTAGGTTTACCCTTACTGTGAGAGAGGTCATGCTTCATATTTTGAAGGGAGAGCACATATATTGTGAAATGCAGTGCAAATATAAAAGCTTCACAGTACATTGATCTGTAACCAATCGGAAACCATTTTTCATCTGACTGTATATCATTGCACATTGCATTTCAAAATCAAGGCTAGAGTAAACAGCAATGTGCAGTAGAAAGTAGAGTAATGTGGATACAGTGACAGAGCCATTAATAATGACATAAAGTAATACGGCATCGTTATCAATATCTCAATATACATACTGTAAATGCCTGACATACTTGTCTAATGTATGAAATGGTTTTATTCTAAAATTGTCTTTTTATTATGAGCTTGCATACCAACCAGATTGATAGCAACCTGGGCAATTTTGGCAACCCTCTATGTTATGGGGCTTCCTGAAAAGAGATTACTTTTGCTTAGATTACCTGGTGATTGGTCAAAAGTTGAGTATTTTCTACTGTATGTAAAGTCTGTAGACAAGTATTACAGGTAGGACTAATGCTGGGTCCTTAATTAGTGACAGAGGGAGATAACTAGCCTGGAGGTCAATACTTCCCCAAAATGGGCATCTGCAATTAGACAATGGGAATCACTCACTATAGTATTAAATGGGGGAAACAAAACAGTTAAAAGACTGAACATGGGAGGGTAGGCGAGATTAGAGATATTATAAGTAAGAGAGTAAAAACTCATTCTGTAATTGTTCTTGGATTGGAACTAGCAAGAAGCTAGTGCAGGGGGGGGGGGGGATACAGCTAGGAGGAAGTAGGATCTTTTTCATATTTTTTATATTTCATATGCCTGCTAGTAATGTTGTAGGAACACTACCGGCCCAGAATCTTTTTTATATTTTTTATATTTCATATGCCTGCTAGTAATGTTGTAGGGACGCTACCTGCACATAGTTATCTACATAGTTATCAAAATATACTATCTTTATGGAGCAAGAAGAACCTAAGGCCAGTGCTAGGACAGATGGCAACACCCTAGAACGTGTGGAGAGAGCTGAAGGCCTGGGTATAGTTTGGGCTGTGTTGTGCCAGCTCGAGCTACTAAAGGGTAAATTACAAGCCAGTGCCATGAGACTGAGAATTTACTGTGACGACAGCTTGATGTTAAGTCATATGTGGTCCTTTATAAAGTAAGTAGACCTGTTCAAGACTCCTTTGGCTTGACAGCTTCTGCATCCTACAGATGCCACACAGGACACCTCAGAATCCAAGAAGAATCCATTCCCCACACCACTCACAAATACAAACTGTGCTTCCCAGTCAGAGCAATGGGAGGAACATGGTCCTGCAAAGGGTGCCAGTAAATTATTCACAAACATTGCTCATTATTTTGTTATGACATTTGTCACTCAAGAAAAAACAAAAGGTTTCTAAGTAACTTTTATTCAGATTCTGTATACTGTGATTACAGGAGACTTCAGTGATATTCTTCAGCCATGGTTCGATGAACATCACCTTAATCCAAAATGTGGGTCTGACCAGGAAACCTATGCTGTCATATTTGTTTAAGGAGGCTGTTTTTGGTTATTCTATGGAATGCTACTATATAAGTGCTATATAGATATATAGCTATATATATAGCTATATATTGGAATAGTCTAGATTTGGATTTTACCTACACAACTGATCAGGCACTGCTTGGGAGCTATTACAATTTTTTTGTGTTATGTAGCATAGTCACTCTATTGGTCTCATTCCTTTCCCACAATCTTTAGAAAAATACAGAATGATGGCTCTTTGCCTTCAAGATTATAGTATCTGCTCATTCTCACATAAAATGTGCAATGCTCAAACACTCCTCAGCATATGACAACTATCGCTACTAACAGATTAGGGAACATTATCATTTTTGTTTTTGGAACTTCTCTTGCATATGCCTAATCGGATGTGTGATGGATTTTCTGCCAAACATTTCTTGGAGACTGTTGATAGAATATTTCATAGAAGAAATGCAAACAGTTGTCTTTTGAGATTTTAGACTAACAAAATTTTATGAAAAAATTATGAAAAAATTCATGAGACAAATGCTAATTCCCAGAACGAAGTTTAAAAAAATCATCTCCTTCCTCTGTCTTGAATATGATTATACGCACAAAAACATGTCTATTTACATTATCAGTATCTGGTAGGTCGGGTCTGTTACTTTTACATAAGAAAACTATTGGCAAGGCAATTTCAGCCGAACATTCTCTGTCAACGCACACCTTTGCAGTTACATTTATTATGACCATTAGCTTTCAAGGTAAGGTGCTCTGTAAGCTTTGTATTTTAATGGTCTCGGTTTTGGCGCAGTTACTGATATCTTTAGAAATGTCACTGTGGGCGGCCTTAATTAATTTTAAAAGTGATTTGGATAGCAGCAAGGCAGTGATCTACATTTTGGTCTAGTGATTTGTCTAAGCTACCAGTTACACAAAGCAAACCCACAAGTTCATGTACCTTATAGATTCAGAGCCTGCCAATGACCCCTGGCAATGCTATCTATAGCTCACTAGCTCATATACCCTTCAGGTACCAGAAACGCTTTCATCCTCACTTTCTTATTTCACCTTCTGCTTTTGACCTCCTCATTTCTCTCCATTCATCTAACTTGATTGCCACATACTGCCTTGCATATCACCAGGGATTGCTAAAAAGATGTAGGTAGGATTTTAAATAACCATGGAAAGATGTTTCCTAAAACTTTCCTGCTAATACCACATACCATACCCGGTGTAACGCTAAGCAGGGTCAGTGGTGTCAGTATAATCCGACATAGTTACCAAGAAGGTGAATAAAATTCCTGCCTCCTTCTTACATTAAAAGAAAGAAACATGCCTGGCTGGAGATTTCTTGATGCCAGGTGAATAAGTGACCCCTCCCTCCGCCATCCAGCATCTTGGATTTTTATTATTTTTTTTTCGTGATAGTGCTTCTTTGAGGTGCTGCAGTTTGCAGTGAGTTCTGAGACAGCCAAAGTGGATCTGCTAAAGAGGCGTTTAAGCATTTAGCTAGAAACTCAAAGCAACTAAAGAAAGACAACTGAGACATCCCATGCACTGATGTGCAACCTTTACTTTCCTCTAAGAAGGAATAGGAGGATAATCAGCCAAGGGTACAAGGTGTGTAAGTGCTTAGCGTCAAATCTCTGTAGGTTTTCTTTAAACACAGGTATAAAGAAAGGGGGCAGGGAGAGAGGGTGCTTACTGATACATAAGGCTCGATTCAGAGTACTTTTCTCGCATACTTTCGGGGAGGCCGATTCAGTAATAGCGCCAGGTAGCGACAGATGAGCGCCAGTAGCGTGATTTTCACAGCGCCCGCTAGTATTCGCTGTGCTTGGCCGTTGTTCGGTTGTTGACAGCGACTCAGGCCCTTATTTATCACGGGCTAGCGCCAGGTAGTGTCTGACGAGCGCCAGGTAGCGGCAGCTAACGGCGACTACCGACTCAAGTACGCCCGGCGGCGGTCACAATGACGCATTTATCAAGCAAAATGAGGCTAGCGCCGGCGAGAGCGACGGCTAGCGCGGCATTAATCATGAAGCCGCCTGGCGATGTCCAATGCATTTCAATGGAGCAATCTATAATTAATCATAATTAATTGGTATTATTTTTTTTTTTTGTCAAAAATTCAGAGACCACTTCTGCAATGTTAGGATTTATTTTTAAGTAAAAAAAATTTTTTAAAATAATTTGTGCAGAATTGATCTAACAGGTCTGAGATTAATGTATTCATATTACAAAATGCTTCTAAAAACATGTATAATGTTACATTCAAAAAATATGGTTGTTTAGGGGTTAAAAACTAGTTAACACCCATCGCCGCCAGCGCTCTGGGGTTTAAACAAGGAATGGACAGCGACAGCACATTCGAAGCGTGATTTGTTAATGAATATGAAGCTAGCCGTTCGCTCTGGCCATTCGTTGTCAGGCGCTCACATACAACGCTGAACCTGTGAAACAGCGACCCCTAAGCCCGTATTCAACATTACCGCACACCGACTGAGTCGCTGTCATCAAGCTAACGCCGGCCAAGCACAGCGAATACTGGCTGGCGCTGAAAAAAATCACGCTACAGTCGCTCATCTGGCGCTACCTGGCGCTATTAATGAATCGGCCTCTCAGTCGGTGTGCGGTAATGTTGAATACGGGGTTAGGAGTCGCTGTTTGACAGGTTCTGCGCTGTATGGGAGCGCCTGACAGCGAATGGTCATAGTGAACGGCTCCCAGCATATTCATTAACAAATCACGCTCAAAAAATTCTCGCGCTGTGAAAAGCTTGTTTAAACCCCAGAGCGCTGGCGGCGATGGCTTAAAAGTAGTTTTTAACCCCCAAACATCCATATTTTTTGATTAAAAAATTACACAAGTTTTTCTAAACATTTTGTAATATGAATACATTAATATCAGACCTATAATATCAATTCTGCCCAATTTTTTATTTTTTTATTTTTTTACCTTAAAAAAAATATCTAACATTGCCGAAGTGGTCACAGAATTTTTGACATTTAAAAAAAAAAAAATAAAAAAAACATTAATAACAATTAAATATGAAGATTTAAAGATTGCTCCATTGAAATGCATTGGAGAGCGCCAGGTAGCGAGAGGTCATACCTGGCGCTGTGATGGGATTAGCAGCGGCGCTGTTCGTTGCAGTCCGCTACATGATGAATCCCGCGCTAGCTGACGCTCTCGCCAGCGCTAGCCTCATTTAGCGTGATAAATGCGTGATTGTGTCCGCCACCTGGCGTTCTGGGGTTGGTAGCCCCCGATAGCTGGCGATACCTGGCGCTAGTGAGACACTACCTGGCGCTATCCCTTGATAAATAAGGCCCTAAGTCAGTATGTATTCAGACGCACTCCTAACCAATTCAACAGACCTTTTCTTTTGCGTATTTTATGTGCGCACAAGCCAGTAAAATATGAAAAAGCAGAAAAACTCTCACTGATATAAAGTCAGATGATTCAGACTGTATTGTTACATTTTTGTTTCAAGTTTTTTAAGCTGACTTTCTTTCACCTGCCTAGAGAGGTCTAAAAGTACATATTCGAATCCTGCATGTTTTTAATAAAAATAGCCATTCTGTAAATCCCAGAATGAGTTTTTTTTTTCAATATAAAAGAAATGCAAGAATGTAGCAAACATTTATTTTTTAATATATTAAAACAAAAGGTAGCCCAGTGTGTTCATTGGTGCGGTTCACTTTGTGTTCACTGCACAAACTACTTTACGTATGTGTAAGCATACAATGGTTACATGAGCACATAATTATTACACAATATACAAACATATATATAAGACCTACTACAGTGTTCGGGGAACACTTGGCTCAAAGCACAGAGCAGATAGCTCCCCCCACTTCATTTTCCACCAGTGTAGCTGCCTCTTTTTCCACCTCAGTCCCCCTGCCACATAATAAGTAGCTTCTGATGTCTCTTATCCAGCAGTGATTAGAAGCATAGCTTCAGAGCAAGGATCAGGGAGCTGGGAGTGAAAGTGAAAGCCCCACAACACTCCCTAACATTGGCTTCAAACTAATACTTAGCTAAAGCTTCTCAGTAGCCAGCATTCCACCCCACATCTTAGTATAAAAAGTATCACCCAAACTACTGTCAGGTTTAAAGGCTCAGCAATAGCATTGTGTGGCTATTGGTGTTACAATTGCCTCCAGACACTTAGAGGCTGATTTATTAATAGCGCCAGGTAGCGACAGTTGAGCGACTGTAGCGGTATTTTCACAGCGCCCGCTAGTAGTCGCTGTGCTTGGCCGTTGTTCGGTTGTTGATAGCGACTCAGTCGGTGTGCAGTAATGCTGAATACAAGGTGATGAGTCGCTATTTGACAGGTTCCGCGCTGTATGGGAGCGCATGATAGCGAAAGGCCATAGCGACCGGCTCCCACCATATTCATTAACAAACCACGCTCCAAAAATTCTCGCGCTGTGAAATGCATCTTTAAACCCCAAAGCGCTGGCGGCGATGGGTTAAAAGTAGTTTCTTAACCCCCAAACAACCATATTTTTTGAAACCAAAAAAAACAAGTTTATAAAAACATTTTGGAATATGAATACATTAATATCAGACCTGTAATATCAATTCTGCACAAATTTTTTTATTTTTTTTCTTACCTTAAAAAAAATATCTAACATTGCAGAAGTGGTAACAGAAATTTTCACATAAAAAAAAAAAATATTAATTAATTATTAATATTTAAAGATTGTTCCATTGAAATGCATTGGAGAGCGCCAGGTAGTGAGAGGTCATACCTGGCGCTGTTCAAGGTCGCTCGCTGGCGCTGTGGGGTGAGGCTGGAATAATGATGAATGAGCCGCTATCTGGCGCTAGCTCAGTCGCTAAGCAGGATCGGCTTGATAAATGTGTGATTGTGGTGGGGAGCCGGCGTTCCCGTGGCGGTGACCGTCATTACCGTTCGCTCACCAGTCGCTACCTGGCGCTATCCCTTGTTAAATAAGGGCCTAAGAAACGTTGACTATAATGAGTGATGTATTGCTGTCTGTGCATATGCAAACGCAATGACTACAAGCCTAGTATTCATTATTATGTTTAAGACCTTAAAGGATAAGGACACATGGGATGAAAATAATTATATACAGTAGTAGTGACTGCACTAAAGGGAAAAATTCAAATTTTCCAGAAATGATAAGAATAAGTGTTGTCATTCAACATACTTACAGTTATCTCATAATAATATCATTATATTATAGTAAAAATGTTACAACAACAATAACTTGACCTAAATCAAAATATCCATAGCCAGAAACAGGGTAAGGCAAATAAAACATGTACCCATGGTGTTGTTTCCCATGAAATGCTTCAGTGTTAGTTATTCCCACGCTAAAGACCTTAAAATATGTTCTGTGCATCAAACAGCAGCGTGTTCTTGTACATTACAAATGATTCCACCTTGTTACATACAGCAAACTGGGATCTCTGGTGTTCATGTTTAAAACTTGTATTTCTTTCTAGACATGGAGGTCTACATTCCATTACTGCTTTACTCCTCATTTGTGTGTAATCCAACTTTTAAAAGTTCTGTATTAATTATAACTAGTAATAACTACGAAAAAATATCTGATACTGTGCTGCTGCAATAATTATAGAAATAGAACGTTGGATGTATAAAGTTTGCTTTTTAAGGTTAGAGGTTTGATGTGATGTGTGTTTTAGGTTCATACAATCTGTAATGATGTTCCGTTTGATTACTCTTCTTAACGTGTAAACCAAGTCAAGACCTGCTGCTTTTTTCTTCATGTAATTCATATGTTTATTTTGTAGATGAAAGAAGAAACAGACGACCAGAACGTGCACAATGGCAAAGCAAGTGACCACAACAGGACACTGGGGCGGCTGTAGATGGGGCTGAATGTGTGCATAATATTGTTGCGACAGGTTTGCTAAAAGGGTTTACAGATATAATATAGTGCAGTTGGGGGGCTGTAAATTTTTGATGGAGTTTGGACACTTCACCAAAGATATCGATAATTGTATTTGAGCCCTAAGGAAGTAGCATCATGGCAACGACATGTATGCAAGAACTCCTCGTGTTTGTTTCCACACCATCCCCAACATGTAAAGCTTATATTTGTTTTAATACTTATGTAGCCCAATGATTATTTTGTTATGGGAGGGTTATTCTACACTTTAGTAGGTAATATATTTAGCGGTAGTGTGCGTATTCTTTTCCCCCCTACATGTCCGTGTATGCATAGGAGAATGCCAATATAAACACACATGCGCAATAGTGCAGGCCACTCTGCTGTCACTGAACGTAAAACACCACCTGTGCTTATAATTTAAATGCTCCGATTTATTTGAGTGTGGGTTAATATGTAGGTTTCACATTTTGTTTTAGGTTATAAATAGTATTTATATGAATTTCACATGATATGAAGATTTTTGTACATTCATTTGATGGGACAATTTATTATTTGTTCTTTTTGGGGCCTAATATATCCATTCATTAGATTATGGGCCTGATTTATCAAGCACTTCTGCCAGACCACGCCACATCGGTGAAAATTAGCGTAATTCAAATTATAATTTATCATTTTTTGAGCATGTTGCTTCTCTGCTAATGTTTAAGCAAATGTGTTTCTTAAAATGCAGCCATATGCTATATTATATTTTGCATCGCTCTAATTTACAACGATGTGGCATAGTCTGGCAGAAGTGCTTGAACAATCAGGTCCTATCTTGGTTTGGTCAGTGGTGCATGTGGTCCAAGTGTTTTTATCCATCTTGTCTTCATATACGTGTTTTAGGTTTTAAGTGTCTTTGTATATATTTTTGTGATTAATAAAGATAGTTTTGTGGATTTGAATACTCATTGCTTTATTATGGTATATCGCTGCTTTACTGTGATCCTGGTCTTAAGATCCAACTACACTATTATTTATTACACAGGAGGTTTTGTTTTTCAAGTGTCCTCTGCTAGGTATATATGTTCAGTCTGCTTATAATCCAGTGGTGTAAAGTCAGCTCATCCTGGTTCCTGCAACCTGGTATCCGTGGATTCTTGACAGTTTTCCTGACCACCTTCATTTTGACTACTCAACTTGACCTTCTGCTTGATCTTGACCCTGAACATATGCTGTCTACCCTTGAGCCTGGGCGTGATTATCTCCACAGAAACTTTTCTGCCAAACTACAACCTCTCTTATCTATGTACACTGCCACCTGTAGCTTATGCCTCAAACTTGTTCATTGTTTTTAAAGTTCCTCACCTTTCCATCTCAATTGGGAACAGTGTAAAATTTGCCATTACAAAGCAACTCAAAATCTCTGATTGTATGTTAATATCTTATGTATTCAAAGTGAAGCTGCTTTCTTCACTTCAATTTCATTTGAGATGAGCTAGGAAGGACATTTTGTGACACAGCCCTAAAAGAATTGAGCATGCTCTGATAGCTACATGACCACTGTGGCTTGCTGTTAGAACAATTTTTTACATAGTCTTGGAGGAATGAAATTAAAAGGAGGGGTAAACGTTGGAGCCCTGCTAAGGCTTCCCCCCAGTGCTGCAGGAAATAGAGGAGAAGTACATGAGACAGGCTTTACGTGAGCTGCTTGCTGCCTTATTATTGCCATTTGGATTACAGTCCCTTTAAGTACCAGGGTCGGATTAACTGGGCACAAGGGGCAAGGGCCCACTGATGTGCAATCCCATCAGTCAAACCTGATAGGCTAGCGGTGGTCAAGTGGGGCAAGGAACCCACAGGAGAATGTGGAAATAGTAGGTTAGGGCTGCCTGGGCTCAGGCTTTCCAGCCGGGGACTCAAACAGTAGCTTGGGAAATCAGTTCTGCTGGTAGACCCAGGACACCCCAGTCTTTTACTGGCCTACACCGCATGTCATAATTTATTACACATTGATCAGTCACAATATTGTTATCTTTGAGGAGTGACTGATTTTTTTTCCATTGCATTTAAATGAGATACTTTGAAAAAAGATATATGGACGCATATTCTAGTTGAAAAAAGACGTTTCTTTTGTACAATAGTTACCTACACTTTGATTATGTTTATTGCATGGTATATTTGTGGCACAGGTAATCAGGGGTGCTCAACTTTTTGACGAGTGCAGGCCACTTAAATTATTTGGAACCTGGTTCAGGGCCACAAATAATTGGTTTAGATTTTTTTTTAAATAGCATAACCAGGATATCCACTGTCTCCACAAACTCCGCTCCATGTCCTTCCACCACACCCCTACATTCCTGTACAATATCCACATGCTCAGCGATTAGCTTACATCTCTGAAAATATGGGTCCCTTATTTATAGCTCTCCCTCATCAGTCCCAAATCTTAACCATGTTCCTAATACCCAATCCGTCTAAGCTCCCACCAAGGTGAAGCATACAATTATTATCACCCAGGGGTGGTGTTATACAATCACTGACACCGCGTTGCTCCAAGCCACCCCTGTCACCTCAATTTCACATTCTGCGGAATCACACATACTTACTGTACCTCTATTCAGCTCCCTTTACACATCAGATCTATTTACCCCTCCCACTTTCCCCAGCAGGTCAAGGGCCACATCATATGGTTATGAGAGCAACATGTGGGCCTCAGGCTGCAGGTTGAGCACATGTGGCTTAAACAGAGACAGCAGAATCAACAGTGAAGGATCTGCAGATTCAAAATTACATATACAAAAAAAGGGGATATGAGCACTGGTTTTGACCACTAACAAAGGAGGAGGGTTGGCTGAAATACTCAGAATATTAAGAAATAACAGTTCATGAATATTATAAAACTTTGAAACTAAAGACAATCTGTTTCTGCAATGAAAAGATAATGTAAAATAAAAACACATATAAAGCCTTTTAACATGTTATGGACATAAGAAGACACATTTTATGGATGTGAGAAAACATTTTTTGTAGTCTCGAGCTGACATATTTTTAGATCACTTCAAAAATATCATCTTTTTTACCCCTGCTCACCATTTTACACATGTCAACAATTTCAGAAAAATAGGGTCGAAAAAGGAATTATAGGGCAAAACCAGTATCATTTTCAATAGTATGTGCTGAATAAACTAGAGTAACATGGCTGTGTTCTTAAACGATTGTCTTGTTTAGATGAAGGGCAATAGATACAATTGGATTTATTCAGTTTATATATTATCTTACCGGGGAGTGCTTCCCCCAGATCAGGGGCTGGGGCGGACTGGCCATAGAGAGCATAGGGACATTTCACTGTGGGCCATCCTGCTTTGAGGTAATGTCACTGCACTGCTTCTACTACATCCCTCTCCACTCTATCCCTCCCAAGGCCACCCCACCCATGTTCTGCCCCTGCAATACTATTGTTTTAGATTCATGCCTATAAGAGCATACCTAACCGTGTCACAATATCTGTCCATACAATAATAAAGTTTTAATATCATCAATTTAAAAACGGCCCCTGTAGTGCTATAGTGGAATGCATTTATTAAAGGACAAGTATCATTTGACAACGGGCTGTATTTTTTTCATCAATGACACTTGTCTGCCTCTGAGCTGATAAATATGTTACTTTTCCTACTACAGGGGAAACTTGTTACATTCAGATACAGTTGGCCATTTCTGATACATATGTATCCAAATGTAACAAATTTCCCCTGCAGTAGGAAAAGTAGTAGAGGCAGAGAAGTGTTGTTGTTGAAAATAAATACAAAAAAACCCTTGGGAGCAGGGTTAAGGGTTAAGTATCTATTGGTCTGGGGGGCTGTCCAGGGTCAGTAAAATTCTGGGCTGATTTTCTGGACCAGTTCGATCAGGTGTTACGGGGAGGCTGATTCATTAATAGCGCCAGGTAGCGACAGATGAGCGCCAGGAGCGTGATTTTCACAGCGCCAGCTAGTATTCGCTGCGCTTGGCCGGGGTTTGCTTGTTGACAGCGACTCAGTCGGTGTGCGGTAATGTTGAATACGGGCTTAGGGGTCGCTGTTTCACAGGTTCCGCGCTGTATGGGTGCGCCTGACAGCGAATGGCCAGAGCGAACGGCTTGCTGCAGATTCATTAACAAATCACGCTCCGGATTTTTTCGCGCTGTGAATTCCTTGTATAAACCCCAGAGCGCTGCCGGCGATGGATTTAAAATAGTTTTTAACCCCCAAACAACCATATTTTTTGATTGTAAAATTATACAAGTTTTTATAAACATTTTGTAATATGAATACATTAATATCAGACCTGTAATATAAATTCTGCACAAAATCATTTTTTTTTTTTTTACCTTAAAAAAAAATCCTAACATTGCAGAAGTGGTCACAGAATTTTTGGCCTTTAAAAAAATAAAAAAAAACATTAATAGCAATTAATTATGATTAGTTAAAGATTGCTCCATTGAAATGCATTGGACATCGCCAGGGAGCGACAGGTCATACCTGGCGCTGTGATGGGATTAGCAGCGGCGCTATTCGTTGCAGTCGGCTACATGATGAATCCCGCGCTAGCTGACGCTCTCGCCGGCGCTAGCCTCATTTAGCTTGATAAATGCGTCATTGTGGCCGACGCCGGGCGTACTTGAGTCGGTAGCCGCTGTTAGCTGGCGGGACCTGGCGCTCGTCAGACACTACCTGGCGCTATCGCTTGATGAATAAGGGCATTAGTAATGATGGTGTGGTGGGATAATTTGATGTTAGATAAAAGTATCTGTGGTTGAAGTTCTGACTTAGGAGGTTAGTTTAGGAGAGCCACGTTTTGATACAGGTTCAAATTTTGCTAGATATGTCCTCACAAAAACATTAGATTGCCTTGTTAAAGGCTAATTAGCTGTTATTTTCAAGATTTGTTTTCCCATCTCTATTCTTGTATTCTAGTTCTTTGGGCAATGATGTCACTCTCCATTTAGTCCCCCCAAAAAGTCTCACTTTCACTGCCACAGTCCTTGTATGTGGCCCAAGAGCAGGAAATTTATCGTACAGGAATGTTGCCATATGATAGCTTGCCTTTGAGGCTTATGTTTCACAAAAGGAGCTAATTCGTTCAACACTTTCATTTCTTATTATTGTAATTACATGATTCTCAGAATCCTTAGCTATGAATCTCTTATCCTTAAGATTTATACATTTTTTTCCACCATTAACATACCATACTAATTGGCCATTCCTCATGAACATCATATGAAAGAACTTGGATAGTTGAAAAGTAACCAAATAAGGGTGCCATTAGACAACTTGGCATCAGTCATTTACTTGTCTTTGTGCTGAAACACTTTGGTTTATGTTCTTTGCCTAGTCTTGCTGTTCTTGCAATTTTTTTTGGAAAGCTACATTTCTTCAACAAAAGTTTAAACATGTACCACAGTGCTCTGTAAGAAAACATTTAGAGTGGAACTACATCCAAATAGCCCTCAGGGTTGCTGCATCCTCCACACTTCCAGCATCCTAAACTAGGGTTCCCCCCGCCATTCGGGCCTTAGAAATGGCTGAAATACAGAGAATCATCTTTGTGCTCCTGTAACACTCTAAGCCTGCTCTTGAACCCCGTGTGGCCAAAGGCAGCTGTTGGGTTTGCCCAGGAGAGCAAACACAGCACAGTGCTTCTCCTGATGGTAAAACATTTTTTATCTTTTTGTCTTTGGGTAGGATTTCAAAACTGGATTTCCCCTGGGGAGCATGTGTGCTGTACCTAAAAGCTTTTCCGGCTTTGAGCCTGATTTGACAACCGATAGGCTTTACAGTGGGCCGATGGGAAAGGACATGCAGATTAGGCGACATCCTGTCTTATGGCTTATCAATGCCTTTCCTGAGAGACATGTCACCCAGGAATCTCACTGCAGCACAGAAAACTATTAGCATTCTTAAAGAGGTAGAGGAAGGCCTTAATAAATCAAGTACAAAGTTACTAGTGTTACTACAGTTTCCTAGGAGGGATGCTGACAACCCCAGCATCCTTCCTAGGAATCAAGCCACAAATAACACCAGAAGCACCAGACTTTTAAGAGCCCAGTGACACCATTATACTGCAGACTGCTTAGGAAACACAGTACAGCATACTCCAAGGAAGGGCATGATTTATCCATCTACAGCTAAACACTGCTACTAACCCACGCTAAGAGGAACTCTACAAACTTTATGGATTTTCCTAATACACATATTGTTCCAGCTTCTCCTGATGAAGTCACCTTCTATGGTGAAATGCATCAATACAACTTCAACAGAAAGGGACTTTTCATTGCCCAAAGCATTACACGAAAACCATTGCCTAGACAATACATGTGTATCTATTGAGAAACAATTGTAAATTGTAATACTTATTATATATAACTTGGTATTACTATTAATACCACTGTGCTAACATTAATAACTGTGTATCTTTTTAAGGCACTGGTCCAGGCTACCCCTGCTTTATGAATGCAATTTATTAGATGGGATCAATAGCCTTTACCCTTTGCAGGCAAGTCTGATGTGTCTCCCTCCACCTCCAGAACAGAACTAAATCAACAAAAAACTATTAGACCAGAGGTGTTAAATGCCCAATGGCCAACATGTTTAGAGTGTATTTGGATAGAGCGTGAACCAAGAGAGTCATTACTGCAATATGCCTTTATTATTTCATTTATCCTGCTATGCTCTTGTGTCTTTGTATATCATTTATATGCTATATACTCCTATTTACTCTTATGATGAACAGTATGCTTAGTTACGCACTTTAACTGCATTTTATTTAGTATATCAGGGCTGAATCTGCTGACTCTGAGCAGTGCCACTAGTCAACAGGACGTAATTCCTTCCTCATAAGCTTATGTCAATTAATGTCAGTGTTCTAATACTAGTTTTGCATTTTTAATATTACTATATAAATATTGCTATTAGCTTTGTTATTTCACCTTATTAAGTTAGCTGCTTTTATTATTTTAACACATTTTTGTATTATAATTTTTCTAAATCATGGTATTTCCACCCTATTTCCCCAGAAGTGTGTGGAGGGGGGATGTCCTTGCTGGCAATTGGGGTGCCCATACACTGCCTGTATTTGAGATGCCATGTGCACTGTCTGTAATTGCCATGCTATGCATACTGCCTGTAATGTGGGATGCCCCCTACTGCCTGTAATTGGGATGCCTCATACTGCCTGTAATTAGGAGGGGGGTCTTATTTTTCTCCTCCAAATCCTGGGTGCATCTTATGCATCGTATGTGTCCTACAAGAGTCTTGCCACAGTAACACTCATAGACATGCGTTCTGAGTTGTGTAGTCTACTTCTGTCTACCCTGCTCTTGGATCTCAGGTCTAGGGTGGGCAGGGGGATGGATATTCTTTTCTGCTTCTGCTAGTGGAATTTGGTAACTGGGGAAGTGGTCGGGGAGGCCGATTCATCAATAGCGCCAGGTAGCGACAGATGAGCGACTGTAGCGTGATTTTTTCAGCGCCAGCCAGTATTCGCTGTGCTTGGCCGGCATTAGCTTGATGCCAGCGACTCAGTCGGTGTGCGGTAATGTTGAATACGGGCTGGGGGGTCGCTGTTTCACAGGTCCAGCGTTGTATGTGAGCGCCTGACAACGAATGGCCAGAGCGAACGGCTAGCTTCATATTCATCAACAAATCACGCTCCGAATGTGCTGTCGCTGTCCATTCCTTGTTTAAACCCCAGAGCGCTGGCGGCGATCTGTATTAACTAGTTTTTAACCCCTAAACAACCATATTTTTTGAATGTAACATTATACATGTTTTTAGAATCATTTTGTAATATGAATACATTAATCTCAGACCTGTTAGATCAATTCTGCACATATTTTTTTTTTTTTTTTACTTAAAAATAAATCCTAACATTGCAGAAGTGTTCTCCGATTTTTTGACATTAAAAAAAAAAAAAAAAAAAAAAAATTATTACCAATTAATTATGAATAATTATAGATTGCTCCATTGAAATGCATTGGACATCGCCAGGGAGCGACAGCTCATACCTGGCGCTGTGAGGGAATTTGCAGCGGCGCTGTTCGGTCCAGGCGGCTTCATGATGAATGCCGCGCTAGCCGTCGCTCTCGCCGGCGCTAGCCTCATTTTGCTTGATAAATGCGTCATTGTGACCGCCGCCGGGCGTACTTGAGTCGGTAGTCGCCGTTAGCTGCCGCTACCTGGCGCTCGTCAGACACTACCTGGCGCTATCGCTTGATGAATAAGGGCCTAAGTGTCTTTTGGATTACATCGGGGTCAGATGCTGCAAATACTGTTGACTCTTTGATAATAACACTACCTTACAGTTCATCCAGTCCAGGGGATATCCACTTTCATCTCCTGCAGGTAAGATTAATTGACTATGGGTCCAGTCAACCCAAAAGGCATTGATATTGTCTCCTGGCTCCCGCGCAACAAAGGGGAACAACATATTATAGATAGAAGATTAAAGGATATGTTTTACTTGCTGAAAATTTACCCTGTACAGCCACATAATACATGATGTGGCTCAGTACATGCAGTAACATAAGACATTTTACTGTGCTTGGAGTTTAGCAATAACTGGAGTCGATTCAGCACCAGGTGCAAAAAATATACTTTGGAGTTAAAATTAAAAATGCAGCGGTGCTGAATCACTCCTAGTTAGACAATAAAAGTGAATGGTGCTTTCTCCACCTGGTGCTAAATCAACCCTGTTGTCTTGTGAAACAAAGGTAAAAAAAACACATTGAGGCCGATTCATTAATAGCGCCAGGTAGCGACGGATGAGCGCCAGTAGCGTGATTTTCACAGCGCCAGCTAGTATTCGCTGTGCTTGGCCGGGGTTTGCTTGTTGACAGCGACTCAGTCGGTGTGCGGTAATGTTGAATACGGGGTTAGGGGTCGCTGTTTCACAGGTTCCGCGTTGTATGGGTGCGCCTGACAGCGAATGGCCAGAGCGAACGGCTTGCTGCAGATTCATTAACAAATCACGCTCAAAAATTTCTCGCGCTGTGAATTCCTTGTTTAAACCCCAGAGCGCTGGCGGCGATGTGTGTAAAGTAGTTTTTAACCCCCAAACAACCATTTTTTTTAATGTAAAAATTATACAAGTTTTTCTAAACATTTTGTAATATGAATACATGAATATCAGACCTGTAATATCAATTCTGCACATTTTTTTTTTTTTTTTTTTTTTTTTTTTACTTAAAAAAAAATCCTAACATTGCAGAAGTGGTCACAGAATTTTTGACATTAAAAAAAAAAAAAAAAAAAAAAAAACATTAATAGCAATTAATTATGATTATTTAAAGATTGCTCCATTGAAATGCATTGGACAACGCCAGGGAGCGCCAGGTCATACCTGTCGCTGTGATGGGATTAGCAGCGGTGCTGTTCGTTGCAGTCGGCTACATGATGAATCTCGCGCTAGCTGACGCTCTCGCCGGCGCTAGCCTCATTTAGCGTGATAAATGCGTCATTGTGACCGCCGCCGGGCGTACTTGATTCGGTAGCCGCCGTTAGCTGGCGGTACCTGGCGCTCGTCAGACACTACCTGGCGCTAGCCCTTGATAAATAAGGCCGATTGTATACTGTAGTTGATAAAAGTTGACAAAACTCTTTTATAAAGTTCTAATGTCACATCACGTTTGGCCTCAGAAGACAAAACGAACCATCAAGATTGTAAATGCTGGCCATCAAATATGTCTTTTTTCTGTTTTAAGTTTAGATATAACATTCAGCCCCAAGTGTTTTAGTGGGCTTACAAAATTGATTTTTGATAGTTTAAACATTTTTAGCATTTCCCTATAAATTGTTGTCACGGTTTTGAGATTTATTGAATTTCTGATAACCAAACAATGTAACTATAACTGTTGGAGGAATGGGCATACTCTGTGACACAATTCCTCAATGCCCCGGGGCCTCCACCACTTGCCCTGCAAAGGGGGTCTCCACTATCCTTTTGGTTATGGTCTGGTCCAGAAGGCTTTTCAGTCTTTGGCCCGATGGCCTGCGGGACTGTGGGGGCTCCCACGTGCAACTTTTTTTGTTTTTGCAAACCTGCAGCCAAAGCCACCACAGGGCAGGATGGAGAGTCTAGAGCAGCAAAGCCGCCATCAGCAACGCTACAGTGATGGGTCCGTGCAGAGCTGTCAATCGGAGGCCGCTCACTGCACATAAGCCACCAAGCACAGCCACTGGCAGCTCAATGCAGGGAACTATTTTCTGCTGGACTAGCTGGGTGACCACACTACCCCCTGCCCTGAATGGCAAATCAGGAGTTCCTGAGCAGCACGCATCCAAACAAGGATGGCACAAGGGACTTGATCTGAGGTTCCAGTAAGTAGGCAGGTGCCAGACAGCCACCAATCAGTTACTTGGCTGGACTATTATTTTAAAGGAAAAAAATACTGTATCTGGGGCCTCCATCGAGTTTTGTGCCCAGAGGCCTCCACCACACATAATCCGGCCCTGACTATGTTGTACAAAGAACTGACAGAGGACAGCAAAAACAGCTGTTCTTAGGGCATCACTTGGCAGACCTGGGCAGATGTTTTCTGCACCGGGGGGGGGAATCAATAGGTAGGTATGACAATCTCTGCAATACATGCAGCTTTACTGCCTGTGACACACTACAAATGGCAGACTAATTCTTTATCACCTAAGGTCCCACATAAATCTGAAGCTATCTCTTACTATTCTTCACTGGTACGTCTAACCTGCAGTTTTTGTGATGTGCTATAAAACCTAATTGATGTGGATGGTGCTAATGCAAGAAGTATGGTTACGACAGAACTCATGAGCTGCAGGCAAGTACTTCTTGTTCTATATTGATGCATTGCAAGTTTTAAATAAACAAGGATATACTTCAGATTTAGCCTTAAGCCAGTAAACTACCTTATTCAAGATCACAATACACGTACAGTACTGTGAAAGCAATCAGCTTAATGTACTGAAGACATAAGAGTTCAAGGCCACTGGCCACTATTCCACCCATATAAACAAACTCTCATAATGGCTGCTGACTTAAAAGAAAATGGAGCAAACTAGACATGGTTTTGATTTTTATGTCTTTAGTCACTTTTACACATTCTTGTATTAAGTACTTAAAGTACATTTTCAGGTAAATAAAAAAAATATATATTCGCCTTTTCTCCCATGCAGACCATCGCTCCTAATCCAGGGCAGCAGCGCTCACCTGAAAGACATGTCCTCCACCTCCTGGCACTCTCTTATCAGGCTTCTCTTCCTGTCTTGCTCCGACGTGGCGATGCCCCCACTATCAGTCCCAGTGAGCTACTACGCCCCCCTTCATGGCAGTGAATGGAGGGGGTGTGGTAGCTCACCGTGACTGGTGGCGGGGCGTTGCCAGTTAGGAGAGACAGGAAGAGAAGCCAGACGAGAGAGCGGCTCTGTGCGGGTGTCGAGGTACCTGCATCCCCCCGTGGGCATGGAACAAAACCCACGAAAGTCAAATTCCTGTGTTTTGTTATTCTTTAATGTATCTAAAATGTATCTAGAGACTCTCAGCTGTGAGCAGAGCAATGATGAGTCATTATAGCTGATGCTTTACTAATTCTGGCTAGCAATAGGGGATGTTTGCACAAAGATTTGAGACAATTTTGAGTTTTTCAGAAGCAGGGCTCTCAGGTGTGAATCAAGATGACATATCCTATGTAGTTCAAGAGCACAGAATCTGCCTACTATTCCACAAAATCTGTGTGTAGTTAAAGTGGACCAAAACCCATATTTTTAACTAGTATCCCCTGAATTGCTTCCCCCCATGAAGAGTACATTTTGCCAATTATCACTGCTTCTGCTTCACGCTAATCCCAGATAATACGACCTGATTAAGCTGTAAAACCCCACCTCCATCATTCATTGCCACTGTTGTGTGTGTCAATTATTTCATTGCCACACCTATACAATGACTGATCGCCTGCCATCTTACAGAGAGGGAAAGCCAAAAAAATCAGCGTTCCAGGATGATTCAAAAAGCGAAAATATTCATTTTTAGTTCTACACCCTATTAAGGGAGAATTAGCAGTGGCTTGGCCAAATGTATTTCACAAGTGTAATGGGTCTTGGTCTGGCCACAGATCCACAGAGGCAATCTGTAGTTGAGCACCTAATCAGCTGCCCCAGGGCTTGGGTCAGTATAGCTTGTTTTACACTACGGATCAGCTTTAAAAGGAGCGCTATCGGGAATTTTGGAGCAGATTTAAATGGTAATTGTCATGTCTGTAAATAATGAGAAGCAAATCTGTGTGAAAATAAAATGCTTCCATGGCCATGTTGTAGAATGGTAACTGTTTGAAAAATAGTCTGTGTGACGGCTGCCGTCAGCCAGGAAGAAACCATGTGGTCTGCTGCATTGTGAAGTATGGACCTCGGCGTAGTAGCTGGAGGAAAGTGGCAAGGAGGAGGTGGTGGTGTCGTAGCTGCATTCCTGGGTACTTAGCTTATCTGAATAGCTATCCGTGGGAGTACACCACAGCCCAGAGATACTGAGGATGCGGCCGCAGCTATTTACAATGCCATGGGAGCCAGGAAAAAGGTGGGTTTTGTGGTTGTAACTTGCCCCGGGGGCATCCGACTTAGGATGCTCCACTATATGAAACACTCTGCTATACATGTGCTCACATCCAATCAGCACCATTTGCTTGGCAAATGGCTCTGCTTGCACGCATAGCTTGGCAATGGGGAGCAAGAGTAGCTGCATTCCTGGGTACTTAGCTTATCTGAATGGCTATCCGTGGGAGTGCGCCACAGCCCAGAGAAACTGAGGATGCGGCCACAGCTATTTACAACGCCATGGGGGCCAGGAAAAAGGTGGGTTTTGAGGTGACCTGGGTGGCAATTCAACCAGTGGGGCATACCTTTATATATACCTGCACAGTCAGGTTTACTGAGTCATCTGGAGGTCTCATCACAGAAGCAGAACCTCACACACACAGAGCTGTTACTGCCATGTACAGAGTTTGCATGTGTAAAAAGCTGGAGCAAGTTCACTGCAGTTGTTGCTAGGAGACCAGCAGGTTAAATGCTGCGGCTGTCTGCTATCACCTCACTGAATAAATCATCCCATTCATCAAATGGACTGAGACATTTTCATTTAAAATGTAAAAGTAAGGCATACATATTTTTTTTTACTATTGTCACATTATGTATACACATGTTTGAAGCTATTATGTGGCTATTTAATTATTTATCTTTTTAATGCAAATATTAGCGGTAGTGCTAAAGTACAAGCAGTTCCTCCCGGTTCCCCCATTCTTTCAGTTGAGCTGAGAGTATAGCACATGAAGATAAACAGCTAATGATAAAACCGTGTGAAATCCTAGCAATGCCACCAGGGAAGCGTAAGATGTTCCCTATTGAATGGATGTAGAGTATATATAGCTAAGGGTGTTATATTCAATACATTATATGCAAATCCAGAGTGCATAATTGTGTGAATGACAGCTGTACTTACATTAGTCATTGATCCGTGTGTCCCATTGCACATTTTTGTAAACTTCCTGGAAATGCTAATCTGAACTAGCAACTGGCGGCTTAAAAAATGTAAAATAGTTCCGCTGTGAAGTTCCCGACACTTTTACATTCATAATAGGATGCTAATAAAGGAATACCATTACTTTAAAAATATTTTTTCTAAAAACAAAGCAGAATGTTGTTTTTCGTCATCTGCTGTGTTGCAGTACTTTTACTAGACTGGTAGCATCTGCCATACGGTAGGGAGAAAAAGATTAGCAGCAAAAGGGACTAAAGTCCATGCCCAGGAACCTAGTAAAATAAGGCATTGCCTGGACATATATGGGCAGGGCATGTCATGGTGCAGATTTATGAGTCATGAATGTGCTCTGCTGTGGTCAGAGCCAGTTGTGAAACCATTGATGTTGCTGGGCTCTCTCTCAAAGGGAAAGGAAGGGCTGTTACACCCCTGGAGCGAGATTGTGGAGGAATTGAATTAAAAGGGGCGGGAGCTGAAGTAAATAGAGGAGAGTCACATGGGACAGGCATCAAGTGATCTATCTGCGGCTTGCCCTTGTCTTGACAGTCTCTTTGATAAAAGTGATTCCTTGTCATATATCTGTGTTTCAGTATCCTGGCACATTGTGCATGGGTATCCAGCCCTGTCTACCTAACTAAGCTAATGTACAGCAGAGTTGGCTTAACAGAGGCACATTATAAAATGTGGTGTGTTCTCCACCTTGCGGTACAGTGCATTGCCATATTACTTTATCTAAGTGGGCCATTATTAAAGTTTAGTAAGTCCTCTAGCTTGACACACAACAGGGGTCATGATAATTATTTGGTGAAACAAGGGTAAACTTGGGGGTGCTTTCGGTTGTGAATTTCAATAATGTATATCAGTGAGCTGCGTAAATAGTGCAAACAATGTGTTCTAAATTTAAAAGAATATTATGATATAATATTATAACCTTGTAAAGCGCTACGGAAGATGATGGCGCTATAAGAAATAAACATTATTATTATTATTATTATTATTAATAATAATAATAATAATATATATATATATATATATATATATATATATATATATATATAATTAAAAATTAAAAAATCACCTGTTTACATGATAGGACATTGTTTACTTGTAGGTTATATAATTGTTACTATGAGGTAAGGATTTTTTTGGAAAGTTTGTTAAAAGCAGCACTCTTTGGCCTATAAGTTCCACGCTAGCTGTAAGAAAGGCATTATAATATCAGTTTTTTACTGACACCAACATTAATATCAAACATAGTTCAAGATTCCATGGGGTTTCACAAATCGGAATGGCGCGGTGGAGGGATTAAAATTTGGGGGAGCAAAATATTGAGTTTTTATCCTCTTCGATAAAGAGACAAAAGAGCTCCCTATTCACACCCTTACTTTAAATAACTCCCTTTAAAAAGCTGATACAGAGTTCTAAAAACCAGAACTTCTCAGCATATGAACAGGTTTTTCCTCTAGCCATCCAGCAATGAACAAATGAGCACAATTTTTCTGTAATTATCGGCTAATTTAAATGGTTTGCTGTTTATTTGAATATTTGCAAATAGTACATTCAACTTAGTTACATTTTCTCTCAGACTACCTATGTCCCGTTACAGTCAATGCCGAAAGAAATTTCTTGTATACACACATTGTAATATAAACGAAATAATCTGATTCTGATAGAGCTGTAATTCATACAGAAGTTGCCTTTCAATCTCTGGGAAAGGTGGCAGTGATGGCTGGGTGGATATGGTCTGATAGAATAGTGTATGGTGGCTGCTGCCTTTGTTATCACTCCTGTGTAACTGAAATGAATGAATCATGTGCATCCCTACTGGATGCTTTCTGCATATCTTATTTACCACACTAGTTCCTTTACTGGCCATAGTAGCTATTTCCACTTTTTTCCCAGGTTTTATTTAACATAGGTAACGTTCCCTGCTATTCCTCACCCCCCAATATTCAATAGCATAAATGTTTCAACTTTTTCTAAAAAAATGCCAGACCACTGGTCTATTGATTCCAGTGGAGGCCTAACTGCTACCACATTTTATTATTCTGAGCTTTTGGTAACAGATTCACTTGAAGGCCTCTAAAAGATTCCAGGGTCAGACTGTTACCTCCCCCAGGGGAATTCCAGTTTGGGGTGCCCACCAATGTGAAGCGCCCGGTGGTCCCAAGCCTCATGCAGCCACATCTACGGCTTTCCTGTGGTTGGGCATGCTCCTGCATCCAGCCATCCAATGTGGACCCTTCCCTTTCTCTATACCAGTCATATATACCAGTCATATATACCAGTCATACAGCGTGTGAGAGGGGGTTTCACACAGCAGGGCATCGCAAAGCTGGATGTCTCAGAAAAGTAGATTATTTACCAGGATATTGAAAATCCACTTTAATGGTGCAGACAGAAAAAATGGAGGTATATTAGGATGCATTAGAGGCACTGGTAGGTCAAGGAAACATGAGAAGGATGACGCTGATTGTTGAGTAGAATCTCAAACATCCTGACAAAGCCCGCTGGAGGTGGGGATAAGCCACAATGGCAACGTAGGTGGAAACCAGACCCACCATAAAATGCATATGCCTAGCTTATCCCACCAACCAGAATGCTCCCACAATAGTGAAGTCATTAAGGAAGATTGAGGTACATGTGAGTGCCAGTGAGGCCCCCGGGCAGTATATCCTAGATCTGATAGTTAGATGCTTGTCCACAGTCCTCTAAATACAGAACAGTATTTAGAGGACTGTGTTCCAACAAACAGTAATAATTTAATTTGAAGCTCTTTTGCAAGCCCACATTGCTATTAAAATGAGATGTTGAGTACTCTCTCTATATTTTTTTCCCAGGCTGGCATGGTGGGTTTGTTTTTGCACTTGCTTTATGGTGTGGGTAGGGAGGAAAACTGATACAGCCTGCCCATTTTTTCCGTTCTTCGTCCCCACTCTCCTTGCTTTTCTCAGGAAACACACACACAAGCAATAACATATGCTTGAGACATGTCATTGGATAATGTGCTAAATGTGCTAGATGAAATTGTAGTCAGGTTTAAAGATGAATGAAGTTATGCAAATCCCAAACCGAGGAGGTAAACAGTAAACAGCAGCTTTACATTTGTCTCAGAGATTTATATATGCAGTATATATAGTGTATGTATATATACAGGATAAATATATACACACACAATATACACAGTATATACACACACATAAACACACTCCCATCAATCATTATTTGCGGTATCAGAGAAAGCATTTTTGTATGCTTAAATGCTGCATTCAGCTTTTGCAAGGTTGTAGGAAACCTCAGGGAATAATACAATTTAAACCAAAAATACATTGTAGATTCTAAAGTCCATCAAGGCCTCTGTGCAGTATATCTTACACTAGACTATTGTGCATTACGGAAATGCAATCTGTTCTCCAATTAAACCTGCACACACTATGCAATCATGAGAACTTCCTGAGAGCCTGAAAGAGCAGGCCACTTGCTTGTTTATGGTCATTGTTGTGTGTAATCCTGATTTGCGTCTACATAGCTTTTATTGCTAAGTGCAATCTCACATGGGTTGATATTTACTTCATTAAAGAACACAGAGTAACACTTTGTCTGGTGTTATATGAGGTGAATAGATCATTCATCCATGTGTTGCCATGCTGGCTGCCCTGTGCCTAATGACTTCTTGGAATCACTGGAATGCCCTGTCTGGTTTTGAAAAGCTTTAAAGTCTAATATAAAATTAATGTAAAGAGCCTGTACACACAACACCCTCATTTTAGCTTTAGATGGATGCCAGTGGGTAGAATAAATCACCAGCTTCACATCCATTCCTATGGGATGCAGAAAGAGATCCTGAATATCACAGGTTCTTTCACCTGTTGCGTCAGTTGCACAGGAAATAGTTATTTGTTACCATCCAATAAGGGGATTGCAGAAGTAAGCATACCGCAGGCCCTGCTGGTTCTATTCTACTGTCTGACTCCCACCCTTATCAGAACTCTTTTTGCCCTGGGCCAAGCATCAATTGTAAATGCTGTCTTCATTGGAGAGCATTGTTTCTTTATCATGGCACAAGTGTTATCAAAAGTACTATCTACCATAAGCCAAACTTATGAAAACTTGATAAATGCTACATATGACCACCACCATCAACATGAACACTATCTATTTTCTTAAGTAGCAGTTTAAAGTGGACCAAAACCTAAGATTTTGACTTTCCTGGGTTCTGGTCCCCTCCCCCGGGGCACCCCGCTATGTGAAACCCCCCAGGTCACTCAAACTAACTTACCTTTCCCTAGTCCTATGATGCGCGGCCTCTAATCCATCAAGTGCACTGCATCCCCTGCTACCCTCTAACAGGAAGCGTGTCTGTGCTGGCCTTTCACAAATGCCTGACCTGAGCATGTGCCCTGTTAAAGGGGATGAGGCTGCTGCTCACACATACGCTGTTGGACCAGGAAAGAGGTTGAGTTTCGGGGATTCCTGATTCCCGTTTCTGGATGCCCCAGGGGGAGGGAATCTAGTGGCCCTGGAATCTTATAGTTCCCAGCGTCGGTGGGAGTGGCTTTTGGTCTACTTTAGCACCCGAGGGTCGCGGAGGAACAGCGAAATCATAATCATTTTTTTTATTGTTCGCCAGGTAAATTCAATACATGCATACAAGGAACATCCTTAAAGTTGACCTACATTTATCCTGGCACACACATTTGTTGTCAGCATTTGACACCCATGTGATGTGCCCCCTGTTGGCAATCAATAAAGGAGCCTGCTCTCTTGTAGCTGGTAGCTGAGGTATTGATTATGGTTGGCTGCGGAACTGACTGCGGACATGGGATTGCATGTGACTGAGCTTGTGGGCAGTCATTTATAGGGACTGTAAATCAAACGGCAATAAAAAGGCAGCAAGCTGTTCACCTGATGCATGTCCCATTTGTCTCTCCTTAATTTCATACAATGCAGAGTAAAGGCCATTGCAGGGCTTTAAAGTTGGCCTTCTTCCAATGTTATTCCTCCAGGAACACACAAAAAAGTGGTCTAACATCTACTCTGGTACTCTCAGCATGAGTGAGCATGGCAAACCAAAGTGGTCACACAGATGTCTCTGAGCACAACAGAGCATGCTCATGACTCATGCTCATGATAATGCTTCCCCATGACACGTCCCTTCCATCTCTATGTCATGCCATGACCCAGAAATTAAAGCAAAGAAGCTCCGACCAGAAAAGAAAAGGTATTCACATCAAGATTCTTAAAGTGGACCAACACCCAGGATGCCCCGCTGTGTGAAATCCCCCAGGATGCCCCATTCACCTTACCTGCATACCGATCCAACGGCGCATGCGCAGGCCCATGGCCGCATCTCGCGCTTCTCTCTAGCAGGGCCATTTGTAAATGGCCGGCACGGGCGCGCTCCCTGTTGGGGGGAAGCACGAGATGCGGCCGCCAGCGTGCTTGGAGCCGCTGTGGTTGGACGCCGCTTGGACACACATACCACATCGGCTCTAAGCGCGCTGATTGGACGAGTGGCCGCGCATGTGCCGTAGGAGCGGGGTGAGGTGAGTTTTATCGGGCATTCTGGAGGGGTTTCTCCCCGATCGGGGTGCCCCGCGGAAGTGGACCAAAACCCAGGATAGTGAAAATCCTGGGTGTTGGTCCACTTTAAGGCAATCTGTCAGGAAAGGGAGCCTGACAAAATTATAGAAATTGAGAATAGAGCACAACAGCATTACTGCAGCCGTCGATTAGATTTTTTTTCTCTTTCTGGAAAAAGCTCAAACAGAGAGCGAAAAACATGTTGAGAAAAAAAATGCTTCATATAAATTTTGATTTAAACATTTTAATATATGTATGTATCTGGACTAATACAAGATTTCGATTATATCTATATTGTTGATTATTTTTATATTTTACGGGCTTAGGTTGAAGTGTAAGGGGAGCTATGGAGTAACGGCTCTTTACTACCCTTTCTTTTGTTTGATATGCCAAATAATAATAAAAGACACGAGGAGGCCAATTTATGACTAGCACCACGTATTGGCATTTGAGCTATGTCTATGTAGCGGTGCTTAGAGAGTCCGCTAGTGGACACTGCAATCAGGTAACTGGTGCTATAACCTAGCGTAGCGGCTGGACAAATGACGCTGTAGTATCCTGTCGGGCATTGATAGATGTGATGTCTGGAGGGCGCTGTAGAAGCGCTCTCCCTCAAACAATACATATGTAGCGCCCCGAGGGAAAGCCACCCAGAGCAACGCCACATATAACAACAGGACAACACTGAGAGTTTTAAAACATGTTAGAATAACAAAACAGTTGACTAGTAAATAAGAAATTGACTTTCTGCAACTAATTTCCAAAATGAATTTATTGTTGCTAAATGGAAAGTGAACAGCTTGGAAGACAAATCTGTCCAGTAAGAGCAGATTGGGGTCCTTGGAATCCCTTATGGGTATGAAACGTAATAATTCAGCTATTTTTATATTTCATTGCTTCTCCAAACCAAACTTACTCTTTCTATAACAGGTAGAGAAGCTACTGTACTGTGTCTTTTATTTACTATAATCCTCCCCTATTTCCTAGTAACCCTATTAATCCTATGGGTGCTGTGTATCACTCGTGATAAAAACTATTACCATCCAGTGAAAATGTAATCAATATTATTACACAAAAACATGCCCATCTGCAGCCACTTTTTATTTTAGTGTTTGACAGAGAGAAGAAGAGAAGAAGCATTCCAATCAAGTTTTCTTCTATTTCCTTATATAATAACACTAACACTAAATTAACAGCACCCTATGGGGTTTGCAGCCAAGTCACTAAAGTCACAAAAATTATGTGATTCACCCGTAAAAATACCCTATTGTAGATGTAGGTGTTGTTTTTTGAATAATTACAATGCTAATTAGAGCACTTTTTATATTAAGGTTAATAAGCTCACTAAGATGCAGTTTGCAATTCACACCTCAAAGCACACCCAAAGTTAAACTTGCCACACCAAATAATTAGCATGACCCCAATTAAGATCTAGCTTAATTTCCTGCTTGGTCACCGGAGATAGAAAATGTATTTAGTTATTTCACTGTAGATAGAAGTTGGAGCTCCACGATGTTGGTTTATATAGAAAAATACTAAATTTAAAACCAAATTATAGTAATTACCCCAACCCCTTTGGAGCTGATTTTTATTCTAACAAAAAAAAACAGAAAGGGAAATTCCCACTCTGCATTTCATTGCATGGCAGAGAGGAGCTGGAGACAGGCGGAAGCAGCACAGACCCATGCAGCTGCAGTGGAGGAACCAGAGGCTGACAAGGAGACAGTTATTGGCCATGGTAGCCAAGACTGGCAGTGGTGTCAACAGAGTAGTAGACTTAAAGGTTGGCCCCGGCAGCAGAGACTAATATAGTGGCAGTAGAAGACCGGATAATTAGTTGCAGAATCAGAGACCTGGCAGCAGAAGAGGTGGCGAAGAGCTAAAGACTGGCAGTGGCAAAGGAGGGCCTGGCAGAGGATGCTGAAAGTCAGCGGAGACCAGCAATGAGAATCCTAAGGTCACAGCAAATCTGTGAAGGTGGTGGCAATGGACCACTAGTGCAATACAGTCGGGCATGCACGAAAAGACCAAACTTAGGGACAGTCTTCTCTCTGCCTTATTAGACTACAGTGTTCAATGTGAGTGATCATCTGACTTTGCACACCGTGAAATTTTACTTTTGAGCCTTTATTTTAATGTTATTGGCCACATAATAACCTTCATTCAGTAAACATTCCTTACAATATCTCATTGGCCACATTCTAGAGAGATTAGAAATGTCTTTAAGTGCACATTCAGTAAGTTATGATTCTCTAAATCCCTAAAATGTTCACACCAGGGAAGAAAAAAGATGTGTCGACTAAAACCCAAATGAGCTTCACTTTAAGATTTATTTTCAAAAGCACAATAATCTATGGCAGTTTAAAGTGGAAAACATGATCTAAATTCCTCACTTTACTGAATCACACCTTATTTTAAGGCAAGTTTAATGAATCAAGGTCCCTGGATTTGTTTTTTTTTTTGGACTGCATCAATTTTTCCAAATGGTGCAATGTAGCCCACAGAAAATGCAGTACAAGCAACAGTGCAGTGAACTGTCCGCATTTCCTTTGAATATAGCAGCAATCCCACAGTGGTCATCTCCGAACAAGCCCTAAGTATGTGCCACAAATACAGTTTAAATAGTATCTTTGTATGCTGGCAATGGTGTGTTATTGCTGCCACCCTCCAAAACTACACACACAGAACATTTCATGTAAATCTTTTAATTTTCACGTACTGACTGGCAATGTGTCACTCAATTCAATAATTATTTTTCAAAAATGAAAGCAAACTATTAATCAATAAGATTCTCAATATTATTTACTATATTTAAATAGCACTGACACACTCCACAGCAATTGTAGCAGTTCCTGAGCCACTAGACACTTTTTACCCAACAGAGATGTCAAATAATGAGATGGCTCCAGGCAAGCCTCTAGTCTATGACAGCTGGTTCCCATGATCTAACATCTGTCTTTGAATGGGAAAAAATACAATTAGCTTACTTATTACACAGCCATTTGTAGTTTTTTTTTCTTTTGGGGCTAATTCCTTTGGTATCTGCATTAGAAGAAAAATCACAAATTCCCTAAATGATACACTGACTACTGGTTAAATGCTACTGACCATATCATACAATGACTAATGGTTAAATCCCATTGACCATATTTTACAATGGCTACTAGTTAAATGCTACTGACCATATTATACAATGGCTACTGGTTAAATCCCATTGACCATATTATACAATGGCTACTGGTTAAACCGGACCTTCACCATGATTTAATGAAAAGCCCAAACTCTTAAAAAACGATTCCCCAGCATCTAAAATTAATATATTTAACATTTTTAGTCACTAACTTATTATTCTTTCCCCCACTGAGCTGCAACTCTGTTCAGGAATTTAGGATACGGGCGCCGCCATCTTGACTCAGAAGCATCACACTTACTGAGGAGAGGAGAGTGGGATAAGGTACAGGGGGGCAGGTTATAGCTGTGCTTTGCTCAGACAGAGCAGAGCTGGGGTCAGGGAAAGGTCAGCAGTCCCAGAATGCAGAGCAGCACAGTCACTTCCTGTTTGCAGGCACTTCCTGTTTGCAGGCTGCCTGATAAAATGGCGGCTTCCATAAGCCGCCATCTTGGATGTTTAAAGGCTCATAACATGCAGTAGATGCAGGTAGGATGATTTTTAATGTGAGCAATCTGTATGTACAGTGTGGGGGAAACATATAAGATAGACTCTTATTCAGAGTGAAGGTCCGCTTTAAATGCTACTGACCATATTATACAATGGCTACTGGTTAAATCCCATTGACCATATTATACAATGGCTATTGGTTAAATGCTACTGACCATATTATACAATGTCTACTGGTTAAATCCCATTGACCATATTATACAATGGCTACTAGTTAAATGCTACTGACCATATTATACAATGGCTATTGGTTAAATGCTACTGACCATATTATACAATGGCTATTGGTTAAATGCTACTGACCATATTATACAATGGCTACTGGTTAAATGCTACTGACCATATTATACAATGTCTACTGGTTAAATCCCATTGACCATATTATACAATGGCTACTGATTAAATGCTACTGACCATATTATACATTAGGAACTTATTAAATGCTACTGATCATACTATGAGAACCTGTATGAACTGCAATGTGATCTAATTATTACAATCAACGCTTCACGAGAGCTGACTACTGGTGACAAGGTTGCCTGAAAGAAATGCCAGATTTATTCTTGGTTATCCACAGTAGTGCTTTTAGGGGTGCCTCTCTCATCAGAACATTTAAATATATTTGGTGGATGCATCATGTGGTTAATATATTTTGAAAAATGATTTTTCAGCTGAAAAATACAGTGGTAAGGAAGATAGTATGTGTCAAACCCAGGGGACACCCATCTTCTTTGTGAGCCTACAACCCCCAATCTCCGCAGCCAGCTTCACCTTTAGCCATGCCCCCGTTTTCTGGGATGCTTTAAATGCTTAGTTGGACATGGTTGCCCCCAGGACTTATTGTCTCAAAGGATGTAAGCTCACGGGGGTGAAGATGGATGAACCGGCAGTAGGTAAGTACTGGAAACAGTTCGGGTGCTCCGGAGGAGAATTCAAGCGAGGTCAAAAGTCAGGCCAAGAGTCAAACCAGGAGGTCAGAGAGCTTCACGGCACCAGTGGTAAGACAGGTTCGTAGTCGTAATACTGAAGTCAGTACAGGCGGTGGTCAGGATAGTCAAACTAACAAGGTCAGCAACAGGGATCAATAAGGGAAATCTCAGGATCAACCCCAGCTAAACGCTATCAGGGGCACTGATACACTGGACAGGTAAAACCTTTACAGGGCTAAGCCGAATGGGATTGAACAAGGGGAGTGTGTCTGATTGGTGCTTACACAACTCTTGGGATGATTGCCCAGTTTGAATTCTAAAGGGCGTTTTGGCCAGAATATACTTTGGGCTCATTGGCCCTTTAATTCAGCCTACAGTGGCCATGCTGTGTGCAGGGTCACTGGAGGGCATAAGATACATAGCACGTGCAGAGAACCTGGGGATGCAGCGGCGAGAGGAGGAGGCGAGCAACGCTGCTCGAGCTGGTGTCCGGCGTGGAGGTGGCTGCTGGGCAGGATGAGTCCCGGCCAATCGCCCGAGCCTGCACCGCACAAGGACGCCACAGAACCAGGAATCAGGTAAGCGCACCGTGACACTATGAAGAGACCCAATGGAGGCATTACTGAATAAGCCAAAATGGGATTGTACTAAGGATTAGCAACAATGAACCAAATAAATCTTTATAGCAGCAAATCAGATCATTGATTTGAAATGGTTATGGAAAGCCACTAATCTGCCATAGAAAAATAAAAAAAGACAATGTTAGCCAGTACAAAAATGTCTGCATCAGATCTGATAATGTGCAGAAGTTCGATAAAAGTATGAATGCCAAGGACTGAGAACTATTTATCAGAAACAGTCAATAGATCCCTTATTTTATTTTCAATTATAGTTTGTTTTATATTTGCAATTACATTAGTAATAGCTAAGACTTCTTACTGAGAACTCATCTTCGCTGCTGGCCAATTTACTAAAGGCATATTACAGGTTAAAATAAAAAAAACATTGCTATTCAACTTTTCTCACCGGCTGCCTTCCTGTAAAAATCCAGTTGAATAAAACTCACTGGGTATCTTGAAGTGTTCAACATTCAGCTGAAGTGCAGATACTTGATCTTGGGATAAAGGGAAGAAATGCTGAGTAGCTTTTTACTTTTAGTCTGGACAGGGTGATTACACATAAATACAAAACAAACCTAAAGCTATGTAAAAAGAACAACCAATGCATTTAATTAAAGGCATGAATGCACCCAAAACACAAAGCTGTGGCGGCAATTATGCCATTTTAGTTTGGGTTGTATTACAGCTTCCTCCCACCTTAAAATCATTGATTATACATTCCAAACAAAGCCAACTCCATCACCCCCATGTCTGGGTCATGGCTGAGGTGGGAGAGGTATCTGATGGTCTTGCTTTATAAGTCTTGAGCATGCTGCCATTTGGTCGGAGACAACTGCAGGACCTCTGTGGCTTGTCATGTCAGACCACTTGTATGTGTGGTCCTGAAGGAATAGAAATGAAAGGAGGGGCAAACATTTAAGCCTGGCTATGGATTCTCCCCTGTGATGCAAGAAATAGAGAAGAGGCACAAGGGACTGGCACATGTGAGCTGCTTGCTGCCGTATTATTGCCATTGGGTTTACAGAATTAATTTAGAGTCTGAAAAATCATCTGTCTCTGCTCATAGCTGAACATTTATGTTTTCGGTTTTGGACATTTTGAGACAGGTCTGAGCAGATTAAGCACCATACTGAAGCAATTACCATCTACTGATAGCACAAAAATCATTGGGGTGTGAGTTTTATATCTATTTATGTGTATTGAGTAAAGGAGATCTTATATGATCCTTTCGCCCCTGTTGCAATTTCTGTTGGTAAAGTGTACACCCTTTTCTTCATTTGGTGCGTTTCATAATTTTTTATTCAGATGAGAATCAGAGACCTGCACATCTGTTTTTATTGAGCAGCACCTGAACCTTAAACCAGGTCTATACCTGATACGTTCCTTTTGCCCATCCTTAAAGAGGAAGCCCAAGCATTTTGTAACACCTAACTCAAAACTCACTCCCCCCCCAGTGCTGCAATCAATTCAGGTAACACATAAAAATCTCACTGGGGTGGGCAATCTGCATGGAAGTTAAAGCTGGGACCTTGAGTGACAGGTCAGTCACCCAATGCAGTGCAGTAGTGTGACTGTGGGTAACTTATGTATATGTGCGGGCCCATGAACTGCTGCAAAGCTATAATTCGCATATATTCCGGAATTAGAGTAGACTCTTGTAGTCATTTGACAAGCCCCATCTATTGGTCGCACATTATTAAGTCTTGTTTTCAATCGTATAAATTGCAGCACCATCTGTTAGCCTGACATAACTTTCAGCAATGCGTAGATGGGTTGTATTCATATACAGTATGGTTATATCTGCTTGATGTAAGTTATTTTACATCAGAATCATCACTGCTTGTTGTCATACTGGGCACGGGACTATATATTTGTTGTACATTTTCTTGCAGCTGAATAAACCCCTGCTGCAGTCATGCTATGCAGAGCTCTATCTATTGCGCTTACACTGGCTATTAGCAAGGAGCCCATGTACTGATTACACATAATCCGCCCCAGCTTTCCACCTTTTTTTCTTCAGGAAAAGTTAAAGAAAGATATGTTTGTTAGCACAAGATGACAAGACAAATAGCCTACCTCCTCCTTAATGTTTAAATGGATGGGCACCTGATAATGCATTTATTATAACTATTGCTAATTAGGATGAAGGGATTCTCTGGAATCACCAAAGAAGTCAACCTGCTAATAGCATTTGATACAAAAGAGCCACTCAAATCAATTTATAACTAACCTGGGAGGTGCTCGTGAGCAGAGCACTTAAAATACACTTAAAATAAGTCTTAAAGGGGCCGCAGCACTCAAACCTGTCAGCCAGCAACCAATTTATAAAATCTAGTTAAGGGGGGGGGAGGGGGGCGTCGGTTGGCACACACCTGCAAAGCTACAGTATGTTGAAGCTGCACCACCAATGCTCACATGCCTCTGTATAGATGCGGTCCTAACTCTAATCTATGAGATTTCCCTTGGGACACACAATGCAATGGATACTTTGGGAGCAGCTTAACTGAGGTTGCCCTATAAGCATATGGGGTTAGAAGTCTCCCCCACACAGCTCAAGGTCCCCACCCCATGTGATTGCACAAAATCAAAAGCTACAGTTTGAGGGAAGGGGGGATCAATCACAATCACACATTTATCAAGCCAATCCTGCTTAGCGACTGAGATGGCGCCATATAGCGACTCATTCATCATTATTCCAGCCTCAGCCCACAGCGCCAGCGTCCGACCTTGAACAGCGACAGGTATGACCTCTCGCTACCTGGCGCTCTCCAATGCATTTCAATGGAACAATCTTTAAATATTAATAATTAATTGTTATTAATGTTTTTTTTATTTTTTAATGTTCTTTTTTTTTTTTTATGTGAAAAATTCTGTGACCACTTCTGCCATTTTAGATAATTTTTTTAAGGGGAAAAAAAAAATTGTACAGAATTGATATTACAGGTCTGATATTAATGTATTCATATTACTAAATTATTTAAAATACTTTTTTTTTTTGGTTTCCAAAATATGGTGGTTTGGGGGTTACACATCGCCTCCAGCGCTTTGGGGTTTAAACATGCATTTCACAGCGCTTGAATTTTTTGAGCGTGATTTTTTGATGAATATGGTGGGAGCCGGTCGCTCTGACCAGTCGCTATCATGCGCTCCCATACAGCGCGGAACCTGTCAAATAGCGACTCGTAACCTTGTATTCAACATTACGCCACACCGACTGAGTCGCTGTCAACAACCGAACAACGGCCAAGCACAGCGACTACTAGCGGGCGCTGTGAAAATACCGCTACAGTCGCTCAACTGTCGCTACATGTCGCTATTAATAAATCAGCCTCTAAGTATCATTAGCCAATGAAGAAACACAGGAACACACAAGGTTTTGTAGCAGCAGACAAGTTGGTTCATGCAGAGTTAAACATACATGAGAGAGTATCCAAACAATTTCTTATAGACAAAACCACCCCCAGATTTAAAACTTTTTTGGTCCAGTTGCTATTGGTATTAATAAAGTTAACTGGAAAGACCCACAATGGACGAACAATGTTGAAATCAACTGGAATCACTAGTCTTTACTGGACAAAACAAAACAATAAAAACAGCCTATGATTCATATTGGGACGTATATAGTTGTGCCTCTTTATTGAATCCAAAAAAATAAATACCATATTTGCCACAGGTCTTACTATTACACAGCAACACACTACAGTGGGTGGATCTCTGTGGCTGAATGCCATGAAGATGCAACGGTAAGTTAGGTTTCATCTTCTAAGTGATATTCCATAGGAGGGTCATGGGAAAATGGTTTTTGTGTTTTGATGGAGCAGTTCTACAAAAGGTGCATTTTTGCCAATGAACTAGAGTATTCTTTGCTACAAATTTGTAAACAACAAAATCCCATGGGCTATCTGTAAGAATGCATCAAGGCAACCTGTTGTTTTATTATTCAGAAGATGTTTTGCTAATCATATGACTGTCTATCTCAGCTCAGAAGAAGTCCAATGTTCCTTGATTCATTCCTAAAGATATACCATGACCTGGATGTATGAGAACCATCAAAGACATGGAGGCTGATTCACCACTAGCGCCACGTAACGGCATGTAAGTGTCTGTATAGCGGCGCTAAAGTGACCACTAGTATATGCTGTAAGCGGGTATTGGGCACTGTAAGCCTTGCGATCACTGTAGTCCCTGAGAGACTGTAGTAACCTGGCCAGCATTGATGAATGTGATGTGTGTTGGGCGCTCTAACAACACTGCAGCAAGCGAGAGGTAGCAGAGTACCCAGTACGTCCAGCACTTGGCGCTCCACACCATATTTAACAAAAAACTTCACACACACAGTGTCGGCGCTTTAAAGTGGCCCACACCCAGGGGTGATCGGCCCGGGAATCTATAAGATTCCCCAGCCGATCACCTCCCTCACCACGGGACATCTGAGATCGGGATGTCCCGCGGGGTGAAACCCCCCCAAAACCCCCAAAAAACCTTACCCCTCTAGACGTGTGTGCGCCCGTGCCGGACGTTTGTGAATGGCCGGCGCGGGCGCGCGCCCTGTAAGAGTGACGTGCGGGAGGCGGCCGCGGACGCGATGTCTTGTCCGTCGCTGTCACCCGCTTGTCCGTCGGCGGGGATTGGATGGCGCGGTCACGTGGGAGCGCGGTGAGGTGAGTTTTTGGGGCTTTCTGGGGGTTTCACACAGCGGGGCACCCCCAATCGGGGTGCCCCCCCGAAGTGGACCAAAACCCAGGATAGTCAAAATCCTGGGTGTTGGTCCACTTTAAAGCTGGCGCTCTAGCATAGTTGATGTGTGATCAATGTCTGTTTCTGAACACCAGCAGCAAAGCAAAAACACATGGAATGACATTGTTTTAAAACTGTGACAATGACACTTTAGTGCCAGACCTGTAAATACAATTCTGCATAAAAATAAAAAAAAAATCTAAAAGTTTTTGTTTGCAGCCAGGAGAGGTCACACAATGATTTGAGCGAAAAAAAATATTTTTTTATTGCCCAAAACGATATTTAAACACCAACAAATGAAACCCCATTGAAATGTATGGGAAAGCAACACTGAGCGAAATGGTAATACGTGGTGCTCTAGAGCCGGCGCTATACGAAGAGCTGCCTCTGGTAATACATGTGACGCTACATGGCGCTGTTAGAGGCGCTCACCAGATTTCCTTTCTATTTCAATCTTTTCATTAATATTTTTGTAATGTAACAGCTTGATTACACAACACAATAAAGTGATACAAAAGAGAAAGATTCTGAGTTCCAAATTATTGCTGTTTGACAATCGCATATCAAGATAAACATATCAACATTTTCCTTCAGTCAGTATTCATACAGGAAATAATGCAACACATTGAAACTTTTCTGGAATGTTGGTATCGAAAAGTTGAATTGGCAAAAATGGACAAACAATGGTCGGAACACCGGACCAGTGGGCGGGTGCATGTCCCAACCTTATCTGGTCCTAGGTTCTCCACCACCGTCCCTCAACTACGGAATTGATCAGGGGGGACTGGATTAAGGGAAGTGAGGGGGCTACGGGGGGGGGGGGAGGGACAAGGGGAAAGAAAGAAAGAGGAAGAGGGAAAGAAGAAATAGAAAGGAGGAGACATAACGAGAAACCAACTAAAAGGGATCGGAAGAGTGATGACCACCGAATAACATAGATTTCCTTTCTTAAATGTGGTTTTACGTATAGCGCCCAGCTTTCGCCAGACGCTATGTGCCTCTACGAAGCACTACCTGACGCTAGCCTTTCTTAAATAACCCCCATAGTTTATGAGCTAATAACATTTAAAGAGGAGTAACCACCTCCCTAGAGTCTATAAGACTCTAGGGCTGGTCGTCTCCTTCTTTATGAGGCATCCCAAATTTGGATGCCCCATTGTGTGAATCCCCTGGAATCACCTGGTACACTCACCTCACGGGCGATCCCATGCCACAGCTGGTAACTGCATCCCAGCTATACCTTTAGCATAGGCATTTTTGAATATTTGGCTGGGGCATGCCACAGAGGTGAGCAGGATTCAACCAGCAGCACATGCTCCATTAGACTTTTATTGCTAAACTCAGAGCAGCAAAGTAAATCTGAATGGAGTGCGAGTGGCATAAGGTTTTCAATCCCAAGCGGAATACACAGCAGGACGCCCGAAATCGGGATGCCCTAGGCAGGAGTAACGGAACATCTTGGATTTAGGCTTTAAAATTAATAAACCTCTCTAGATTTCTTTGAATAACTTATAGGGGATTGATATTTACACATTTGTAATAGACAAAACATCTTTACCCCATTAGACAAATCTGCTCCTTCCCTGTAGAACTCCAGGAAAAAAAATAACAAGAAAGAATATTTGATGGGCTTTATTGTGTGTTGAGTGGCAAAATGCCCCCAAACTCAACAGCTAGTTGATCATATCAAGTTGTTAGAAACTCTCATAATCTGACTGAAATGCTTTTATAGTTTTGAGTCTCGCCCAGAATTGAACTAAAAAACTGAAAATGTATAACTACATGACAGAAAGGAAATGGTTTTAAAATGCATTAAGCAACTCATTCATCTGAGAGAAGCGTATCACTTTCATTTCTCTAAAAAAAACAGAAAAACTTCTGCAATGGAATTGATAGAGGGAGAATGAATGACGCAGCTTTGGAGGTACCTGATAGGTCCAGTCACTAACTAACCTATTTCCATTTGTGTATATTGGTGAATACATCTCATATTTATCACAGGTTTCTGTATAGGAAGCCTGGCCTTGCGACACAAACTCCCTCTACTGCTTGCCAATGAAGAGAAAACCCTGCGCTGAGTCTTTTTCTAGCCAGGCATGCAAACTCTTCCACTGGCAATGCTGACATCCCAAGTCGCTGCACACAGGGTGGCCTCGTGATGTATAGGTCCACTTTTAGACATGGAAAACATGACCCGTAAGAGAAGCATTTTAACTAAAGAAAACACACCAAGGCTTACACTGGACTTTTTCTATTTTAACAAAAATAATTATTTTTTTGTGAAATGTAAAAAGCACCCAGAAATGAACATATACAAGTGTAAGACTGTAGCCAGTGTGTCACCTTATCCAGGTCATGGTATATCTCTAGTAGTAAGTCAATGCAACTGACTAGCTAAATTATAATGAAGACATAGAGAAAGGATTTGGGTGACTAGCGTAACACCTTCAAGGAAAAAATAACACGTTTGCTATGACTTAAACCGGTTAGCCAGATGTGTCCAAATGTACCTATAATAATACTATTGAAAATGTGCTTCACTGTAACTTCAGGACACCAAACCCACTTATAATTAAGTAACGTCCGCTCCTTTTTTATTTATGGGCACAACAATATACTATGATCAACCTCTGTAAAATAAAGCCATAGCATTGCTTTCAGCGATATATCCAATATTAACTACCTTGGACAGAACAAATGCTTTCTAATTTCATACAGAAAACCGACCCCATTAAAGCTTGCTGCTCATAAATGACCAGCAACTATTCTCTTTTATGGGAAATCAACAAAATACAAAATTACTGCAGCCATAAAAAAAGAAATAAATAGCCTAATTGAACAGCTAGACAATTACACGGTAATAAAAGAGGCCAATAACATTCATCCAGTTTCATTAGATGTAGTAACATGCTGTGTATGAAATATATATATATATATATATATATATATATATACTGAATACATAACTGCTGATTTAACCAGTTGTCCATACTATATGCATGTTTAATAATTATCTGTGACAATATGTCCATTCAATCACTAGCAATATTGCCTTATCTATAGCAGGTGCACAGAGGTTCATTTATAGGAATCGGGATCCCAGTGCAATAAACCAGTGCGATTTGAAGAAAGATATATAACTGCTTTCAGTTACATTGATGCAATAATCAGTATGTGCCACTCAATGCATAAAGTGCACATTCAGATAGGAGCTGTAAGCAGATCAAAACAATATTAATGTATAGGTTGAAAGTTACTTACAGTTCATTCCAATCCAGGAGAGACACATGAGAAATCCAAGTAGCATATCTGTAATGCAGTAGATACTCTCTAGTGAATGAAGGCAGTCTGCCCTAAAGTGGAGGCAGATTATTCACTGGCTGGCTTATTGAATATTGCTGGCTGCAGAGCTCACACAACACGCTGCTTAGCTCGCTCTCTCCAGGCTTGCTCTCTTCCTGACTGGCCAGCCACCTCCCGTAATCCCTCTTTTCCCCCTAGTCTCTTCTGTGACTCTTCTCTGATTCAAAGGCACAGCCAAGCAAGTCGGTGAAGAAACAGGAAAATTCTAGGGGAGGAGATAAGGAGGAAGGCAGGGTAACCAAAAAGGAATTTAAAATTGATGTACTGTATGGTAAAAGTTACAGAAGAGCACAGATTGTCACTTGTGTTCCCAGGATGATGCTTATGTCAAAATATATCATGCACAGAGGAAAAAATAATTTTATAGCAGGAACAAAATTACACTTACCCTTTAACCTCTTCAGGAAGAAAACTCATTTATTTTGTCTGACGAACGGGGTAATGTTGTCTTCAAAATTCTCCCATCCCACTATATTTATTCTGTTGTTCATTCCCAAATAGTGGTAAGGGAGATCCTATCAGGTAGGTAGGCAGAACGATCTGTACCCCAACCTGATCTGCTGCCACCTATATTTTAGCCAAGCCTGATTTTCTCAATATGTGCAAAACTGTTCCAAATGCTAATGAAAATTATTTATGTGCATTTCCCATAAGGACTGGAAATGAGATGAGCATCTGTAGCAGGCATTTTCAGAGTGCCCGCTAGTAGTCGCAGTGCTCAGCCGTGGGTCGCTACTTTATAGCGACTCAGTCGCTGTTCAGTAATGTTGAATACATTGTGAGGAGTCGCTATTTGACCAGTACAGTGCTTTATGGGAACGCATGTTAGCGACTGCTCATAGCGACCGACTCACACCATATTCAGCAAAAAAACAGCCTCACAAATCTCTGGCGCTGAAAAATAGTTGTTTGAAGCCCATAGCGCAGGAGGCGGTGTGTTTAAAGTCTGTTTTCAAGCATCTATCAACTAGTAACAAAGCAAAAACATATGGAATTACATTGTAGCAACATTGTAACATGAACACTTTAATGCCAGACCTGTAATGTCATTTCTGAAGAAATATTTAAAAAATGTAAAAAATTTGAAAAAACAGCTTTTTCAATGGCAGAAGAGGTCACAGAATTATTTGTGATTTTTGGGGAAAAAAAAAACCCCCGTTTAAAGAGAAGAAAAGGATCGTCCATTGAAATGTATGGGAGAGCGCCAGGTAGCGAGAGGTCATACCTGGCGCTGTGAAAGGCTAAACGCTGGGGCTGTTCGCTGAGGCTTTGAAAATTATGAATCAGACTCTACATGCCGCTATCCCAGTCGCTAAACAGATTCTGCTTGATAAATGTGGAATTGCGTGCCGTGTCTGGCGTTGACCAGTCGCTATCTGTCGCTACCTCTCATTAACCAGGCGCTACCTGACGCTATCCTTTCTTAAATAACCCCCTATGTATTCTAAAAAGCTCACTCAAAAATATATTTGTTAACCTACAAAAGGAATAGCTTAATTTTTTTACTTTCCTACTATTCTCAGTGGTTAGAACTAGAGATGAGCGAACTTTTGAAAAATTCGATTCGACTGATTCGCCGAATTTTCCGACAAAAATCGTTTCGACCCGAATAAATTCGCGACGAATCGCTATTAAAAACGGCTATTTCTGAGCCTCCTACAGCCTCAATAGGGTTGTAAACCATTCAGCCTTGCTGTAACACGCACAGGATGCGTGCTGGGTTAGTTAAATAATACTTTTAAGAAATATCACATGCAGATCAGAGGCATCGCTAATAGAATCGCAGAGCGGCACAATTGCAGAGAGTTGAAGTGGCATCACTATGAGGGGCAGAAGGAGCCCAAATATACACTGGAGTTGGCTTCAGGAGCCCAAAAATTGGATGAATCACACCCTGGAGTTGGCAGGAGTTGACAGTAGCAGCAGCAGGAGCCCAAATATACACTGGAGTTGGCTTCAGGAGCCCAAAAATTGGATGAATCACACCCTGGAGTTGGCAGGAGTTGACAGCAGCAGCAGCAGGAGCCCAAATATACACTGGAGTTGGCTTCAGGAGCCCAAAAATTGGATGAATCACACCCTGGAGTTGGCAGGAGTTGACAGCAGCAGCAGCAGGAGCCCAAATATACACTGGAGTTGGCTTCAGGAGCCCAAAAATTGGATGAATCACACCCTGGAGTTGGCAGGAGTTGACAGCAGCAGCAGCAGGAGCCCAAATATACACTGGAGTTGGCTTCAGGAGCCCAAAAATTGGATGAATCACACCCTGGAGTTGGCAGAAGTTGGCAGCAGCAGCAGCAGGAGCCCAAATATACACTGGAGTTGGCTTCAGGAGCCCAAAAATTGGATGAATCACACCCTGGAGTTGGCAGGAGTTGACAGCAGCAGCAGCAGGAGCCCAAATATACACTGGAGTTGGCTTCAGGAGCCCAAAAATTGGATGAATCACACCCTGGAGTTGGCAGAAGTTGGCAGCAGCAGCAGCAGGAGCCCAAATATACACTGGAGTTGGCTTCAGGAGCCCAAAAATTGGATGAATCACACCCTGGAGTTGGCAGGAGTTGACAGTAGCAGCAGCAGGAGCCCAAATATACACTGGAGTTGGCTTCAGGAGCCCAAAAATTGGATGAATCACACCCTGGAGTTGGCAGAAGTTGGCAGCAGCAGCAGCAGGAGCCCAAATATACACTGGAGTTGGCTTCAGGAGCCCAAAAATTGGATGAATCACACCCTGGAGTTGGCAGGAGTTGACAGCAGCAGCAGCAGGAGCCCAAATATACACTGGAGTTGGCTTCAGGAGCCCAAAAATTGGATGAATCACACCCTGGAGTTGGCAGAAGTTGGCAGCAGCAGCAGCAGGAGCCCAAATATACACTGGAGTTGGCTTCAGGAGCCCAAAAATTGGATGAATCACACCCTGGAGTTGGCAGGAGTTGACAGCAGCAGCAGCAGGAGCCCAAATATACACTGGAGTTGGCTTCAGGAGCCCAAAAATTGGATGAATCACACCCTGGAGTTGGCAGAAGTTGGCAGCAGCAGCAGCAGGAGCCCAAATATACACTGGAGTTGGCTTCAGGAGCCCAAAAATTGGATGAATCACACCCTGGAGTTGGCAGGAGTTGACAGTAGCAGCAGCAGGAGCCCAAATATACACTGGAGTTGGCTTCAGGAGCCCAAAAATTGGATGAATCACACCCTGGAGTTGGCAGAAGTTGGCAGCAGCAGCAGCAGGAGCCCAAATATACACTGGAGTTGGCTTCAGGAGCCCAAAAATTGGATGAATCACACCCTGGAGTTGGCAGGAGTTGACAGCAGCAGCAGCAGGAGCCCAAATATACACTGGAGTTGGCTTCAGGAGCCCAAAAATTGGATGAATCACACCCTGGAGTTGGCAGAAGTTGGCAGCAGCAGCAGCAGGAGCCCAAATATACACTGGAGTTGGCTTCAGGAGCCCAAAAATTGGATGAATCACACCCTGGAGTTGGCAGGAGTTGACAGTAGCAGCAGCAGGAGCCCAAATATACACTGGAGTTGGCTTCAGGAGCCCAAAAATTGGATGAATCACACCCTGGAGTTGGCAGAAGTTGGCAGCAGCAGCAGCAGGAGCCCAAATATACACTGGAGTTGGCTTCAGGAGCCCAAAAATTGGATGAATCACACCCTGGAGTTGGCAGGAGTTGACAGCAGCAGCAGCAGGAGCCCAAATATACACTGGAGTTGGCTTCAGGAGCCCAAAAATTGGATGAATCACACCCTGGAGTTGGCAGAAGTTGGCAGCAGCAGCAGCAGGAGCCCAAATATACACTGGAGTTGGCTTCAGGAGCCCAAAAATTGGATGAATCACACCCTGGAGTTGGCAGGAGTTGACAGCAGCAGCAGCAGGAGCCCAAATATACACTGGAGTTGGCTTCAGGAGCCCAAAAATTGGATGAATCACACCCTGGAGTTGGCAGAAGTTGGCAGCAGCAGCAGCAGGAGCCCAAATATACACTGGAGTTGGCTTCAGGAGCCCAAAAATTGGATGAATCACACCCTGGAGTTGGCAGGAGTTGACAGTAGCAGCAGCAGGAGCCCAAATATACACTGGAGTTGGCTTCAGGAGCCCAAAAATTGGATGAATCACACCCTGGAGTTGGCAGAAGTTGGCAGCAGCAGCAGCAGGAGCCCAAATATACACTGGAGTTGGCTTCAGGAGCCCAAAAATTGGATGAATCACACCCTGGAGTTGGCAGGAGTTGACAGCAGCAGCAGCAGGAGCCCAAATATACACTGGAGTTGGCTTCAGGAGCCCAAAAATTGGATGAATCACACCCTGGAGTTGGCAGAAGTTGGCAGCAGCAGCAGCAGGAGCCCAAATATACACTGGAGTTGGCTTCAGGAGCCCAAAAATTGGATGAATCACACCCTGGAGTTGGCAGAAGTTGGCAGCAGCAGCAGCAGGAGCCCAAATATACACTGGAGTTGGCTTCAGGAGCCCAAAAATTGGATGAATCACACCCTGGAGTTGGCAGCAGTTGGCAGCAGCAGCAGCAGGAGCCCAAATATACACTGGAGTTGGCTTCAGGAGCCCAAAAATTGGATGAATCACACCCTGGAGTTGGCAGAAGTTGGCAGCAGCAGCAGCAGGAGCCCAAATATACACTGGAGTTGGCTTCAGGAGCCCAAAAATTGGATGAATCACACCCTGGAGTTGGCAGGAGTTGACAGCAGCAGCAGCAGGAGCCCAAATATACACTGGAGTTGGCTTCAGGAGCCCAAAAATTGGATGAATCACACCCTGGAGTTGGCAGAAGTTGGCAGCAGCAGCAGCAGGAGCCCAAATATACACTGGAGTTGGCTTCAGGAGCCCAAAAATTGGATGAATCACACCCTGGAGTTGGCAGAAGTTGGCAGCAGCAGCAGCAGGAGCCCAAATATACACTGGAGTTGGCTTCAGGAGCCCAAAAATTGGATGAATCACACCCTGGAGTTGGCAGCAGTTGGCAGCAGCAGCAGCAGGAGCCCAAATATACACTGGAGTTGGCTTCAGGAGCCCAAAAATTGGATGAATCACACCCTGGAGTTGGCAGAAGTTGGCAGCAGCAGCAGCAGGAGCCCAAATATACACTGGAGTTGGCTTCAGGAGCCCAAAAATTGGATGAATCACACCCTGGAGTTGGCAGGAGTTGACAGCAGCAGCAGCAGGAGCCCAAATATACACTGGAGTTGGCTTCAGGAGCCCAAAAATTGGATGAATCACACCCTGGAGTTGGCAGAAGTTGGCAGCAGCAGCAGCAGGAGCCCAAATATACACTGGAGTTGGCTTCAGGAGCCCAAAAATTGGATGAATCACACCCTGGAGTTGGCAGAAGTTGGCAGCAGCAGCAGCAGGAGCCCAAATATACACTGGAGTTGGCTTCAGGAGCCCAAAAATTGGATGAATCACACCCTGGAGTTGGCAGCAGTTGGCAGCAGCAGCAGCAGGAGCCCAAATATACACTGGAGTTGGCTTCAGGAGCCCAAAAATTGGATGAATCACACCCTGGAGTTGGCAGAAGTTGGCAGCAGCAGCAGCAGGAGCCCAAATATACACTGGAGTTGGCTTCAGGAGCCCAAAAATTGGATGAATCACACCCTGGAGTTGGCAGGAGTTGACAGTAGCAGCAGCAGGAGCCCAAATATACACTGGAGTTGGCTTCAGGAGCCCAAAAATTGGATGAATCACACCCTGGAGTTGGCAGAAGTTGGCAGCAGCAGCAGCAGGAGCCCAAATATACACTGGAGTTGGCTTCAGGAGCCCAAAAATTGGATGAATCACACCCTGGAGTTGGCAGGAGTTGACAGCAGCAGCAGCAGGAGCCCAAATATACACTGGAGTTGGCTTCAGGAGCCCAAAAATTGGATGAATCACACCCTGGAGTTGGCAGAAGTTGGCAGCAGCAGCAGCAGGAGCCCAAATATACACTGGAGTTGGCTTCAGGAGCCCAAAAATTGGATGAATCACAGCCTGGAGTTGGCAGGAGTTGACAGTAGCAGCAGCAGGAGCCCAAATATACACTGGAGTTGGCTTCAGGAGCCCAAAAATTGGATGAATCACACCCTGGAGTTGGCAGGAGTTGACAGTAGCAGCAGCAGGAGCCCAAAAAATGGCCTAAAGACATAAATATGTTTTGCACCATTTGGAAAGTGTAAAACGTGGCACCATGCTGAATCTAGTCGCATGCATCAGGCATTGGTGGGTGGAAATCCTGGCTGATCCATCCCTGATTCATTTTGACAAAGGTGAGTCTCTCCACATTTTTAGTTGACAGACGAGTTCTCCTCGCCGTAACTATGGCCCCCGCCGCACTAAACACCCGCTCAGATGGCACGCTACTTGCCGGGCAGGACAGCTTTTCCAGGGCAAACTCTGCTAGTTGCGGCCACAAATCAAGTTTGGCTGCCCAGAAGTCCAGCGGATCCTCAAGGTGTGTTGGCATGGTCATGTCAAAGTATGACATGACCTGCTGGTTCAGGTCCTGCTCCAGGTCTTCCTGCTGCTCATGAGTAGCCTCACTATGCGGGTGTAGAAAGCTACTCATTAGCGACTGAAGACTGAGGCTGCTGCTGCTGATGGAGCTTCTGCTGCTGCTGCTGCCAACCCCCCCAGCGGCCATGGCAGTGGAAGGTGAGCGCAGAGGTCCCCTCGAGTCAGACCTGCGAGAGTATGGACCATGGCGCAGATAGGCATCGGCCAACTGCCTACGTAGAATGTCTTTGTAGTAGTTGAGTTTGTCCTCCCTCTCGGTGGGTTTAAAAAATGCCCCCATTTTGTGCCGGAAGCGAGGGTCCAATAAGGTGGACAGCCAGAAGTCATCCCGCCGACAGATGGAAACAATTCTGGGGTCACTACGCAAGCACGTGAGCATGCTTCGTGCCATTTGCGCAAGTGACTCGGATGGACTACCTGTCTCCATCTCCACTGCATACTGCCACGGTGTGCCCGGGTCCTCTGTCTCTCCTTCCTCAAAAACCTCTAGCTCCTCTGGCTGCTCCTGCTCCTCCTCTCCTGTCCGCTGACTAGATAAACCAGCCATTTCGCCAAGCCTAAACTGTGTTTCGCTGGGCAACTCCTCCTCCTCCTCTTCCTCCTCCTCCTCCTCCAGTTCAGCTCCAAGGGGGTTCATGTGGCCGTAAGATGTAAACGCCATGTCTCCAGTGCCCTGACCAGCCATGGTTTCCAACATGTGCTGCAGTACATGAAGCAGTGGAATCACGTCGTTCATCCCGTAATCCTGCCGACTGACAAATAAAGTGGCTTCCTCAAAGGGCCTGAGCAAACGGCAGGTGTCACGTATGAGCTGCCACTGGTTGACATTGAAGTTACACAGGGGAGTCCCCCTATCTGCTTGGATCATCAGGAAATCCGTGATGGCTTTTCTCTGTTCATATAATCGGTCCAACATGTGAAGGGTGGAATTCCAACGGGTGGAAACATCGCAAATCAGACTATGTTGGGGGATACCATTCTGACGCTGTAGCTCAAGAAGGGTGTGTTTGGCAGTGTAGGAGTGGCTGAAGTGCATGCAAAGTTTCCGTGAAGTTGTTAGGATGTCCTGCAGATGGGGGGAACACTTCAGAAACCGCTTGACAACCAGATTGAAGACGTGAGCCATGCAGGGGGCATGGGTCAGGCTTCCTTGGCGCAGCGCAGACAAAATGTTCTTCCCATTGTCGGTAACCATGATTCCCATTTTAAGTTTTCTCGGAGTAAGCCATGTTTGGATTTCCTGATGAATACATTTAAGCAGTTCCTCCCCTGTGTGACTCCGTTCGCCAAGACAAACCATGTGAAGCACTGCGTGACACCTCCGTGCCCTGCACACATGGTAGACTGGAGGGGCACTGAGACTTGAGCCTACAGTGGAGGGTGAGGAGATGGCGGAGGATGAGGAGGCCGAGTCGCACGGTGTCACAGGCCCAATGGGCAGAGAGCGCGGAGGCCGAAGCGGCGTGACCTGTCCAAGTTGCTGCTGCAAAGGGACCACATTCACCCAGTGGGCCGTAAACGACATGTACTGCCCCTGACCGTAGTTACAGCTCCAGATGTCGGCGCTGCCATGTATTTTGCTACACACCGACAGGCTCAAGGACTGGCCCACCTTCTGTTCAACAAAAGTGTGCAGCGCTGGTACTGCCTTCTTGGCAAAGAAATGACGGCTTGGGACTCTCCACCTCGGCTCGGCACAAGCCATCAGTTCTCTGAAAGGTGCAGATTCCACCACCTGAAAAGGGAGCGACTGCAGCACCAGCAACTTGGACAGGAGCACATTCAGCTTCTGCGCCGTAGGATGAGTGGGCGCATACTGCTGTCTCTTGGACATGGCTTCGCTGATGGATTGCTGGCGGGATGCATGACTTGGAGGAGGAGGAGCAGGAGCGACAGAGGATGGGTATGACGCACAGCTGCCTTCGGCTGAGGTGCTGGAGCCTTGGCTGGCAGAAATTGGGAGCTCACTTGGTGAGGAAGCAGACTGGACCACCCCTTGGGAGCCTCGGTTCTCCCAGGTCGTTTTATGGTGACGCATCATATGTTGACGCAGGGCCGTGGTGCCAACATTTGGACCCTGGCCACGCTTCACCTTTTGCCTACATATCTTGCATGTGGCCATGTTACCCTCCTGCGGATGCCTCAGGAAAAACTGCCACACTGCCGAGTAGCTACTTTTCCCACCCCCTGGCCTCACTGATTCACTGCTGCTGTTGCCAACTCCAGGAACCCCTGCTCCACTACCTCCCGATAAGGTAGACTGCCGCACAGCAGGTGCTCTACCCCGGCCCCGGCCCCGGCCGGCTCCAGCCTTTGGAATTGTGCCCCCATGCTGACTGCTACCACTTTGCTGCCTCAGCTGCTGACTCCGGGGCAACCTGCACCCCTCTTCTCCTGATGATGACGATGAAGCCCCTTCATCACCCGGCTCCCAAGTGCGATCGGCTTCATCGTCATCATCATCATCATCACCGGGTTGTGGCTGTACGTCACTGATGTTCGTGGATTCGTCAACAGTGTCTGGCGCAGGAGCTGGAACGCTCGCAGCACCCACGACACTGTCCACATCACTATTTGTCTGCCTAGCTAAAGAAGCCACCTCCATTTCTTGGCTGGGCAGTAGCTGCTGACTGTCCTCTATCTGATGGTCCTCCTCACTAAAGAGTGGAGCTGAACCCAAAGCATAGGATACGTCGCTGGGGGAGGGAACGGCGTAGGCCAGAGGCAATGGGAGGACAGGGACTGCTCTCGGGGCATGCCAACTCAGGGTTGTGTCAGAGGAACCTACCGACCCTAGACTGGGGGTCTCAGACGTAAGTTGTGATGATGTTGTTGATGAGCGCGTCAACCAATCTACCACGGCAGATGCGTTACTGGTGGAGACCCGACCGCTAGCAGATACTGGCAGATTAGGTCTCTCAGCGTGACTCCTGCTGCTACTGGCCCCCAGTCTGATGCGAGCTCTTCCTGCGGAATCTTGGCCTCTGCCACTCCTCTTTTCACTTCCAGGCACTTGTCTGCCCGACATAGTCTAACTGGCGTGGTAGTAGGTGATATTTAAAAAAACCCCGGGCAGCGGTGGGTCTATATGAAACAGAATATAATGCACACCAAAAGTGAGCAGTAACACTCAGCCTCCAACAGGCCTGCTTAGTGTAAATAAGAGAGCTGCTTAGTGTAAATAAAGAGGGGTATGCTATGTTACAGAATGGGATGCCTCAACAGAAGTGCACCTGGCAGGCAGCAGTAAGCCTATGCCCAGCAAAAGTGTCTTATAATATAAATATAATAAGAGCAAATGCTTATATGGTCTTAAACAGAGGCTGCTTTAGTCACAGAATGGGATGCCCCGGGCAGGAATCGAGCTGCCAGGGTACAGTAGTGCTTTGGCCAGCAAAAGTGTCTTTATCAGGCCTAATTTCAAATATGATTAGAGCAAATGCTTATATGGTCTTAAACAGAGGCTGCTTTAGTCACAGAATGGGATGCCCCGGGCAGGAATCGAGCTGCCAGGGTACAGTAGTGCTTTGGCCAGCAAAAGTGTCTTTATCAGGCCTAATTTCAAATATGATTAGAGCAAATGCTTATATGGTCTTAAACAGAGGCTGCTTTAGTCACAGAATGGGATGCCCCGGGCAGGAATCGAGCTGCCAGGGTACAGTAGTGCTTTGGCCAGCAAAAGTGTCTTTATCAGGCCTAATTTCAAATATGATTAGAGCAAATGCTTATATGGTCTTAAACAGAGGCTGCTTTAGTCACAGAATGGGATGCCCCGGGCAGGAATCGAGCTGCCAGGGTACAGTAGTGCTTTGGCCAGCAAAAGTGTCTTTATCAGGCCTAATTTCAAATATGATTAGAGCAAATGCTTATATGGTCTTAAACAGAGGCTGCTTTAGTCACAGAATGGGATGCCCCGGGCAGGAATCGAGCTGCCAGGGTACAGTAGTGCTTTGGCCAGCAAAAGTGTCTTTATCAGGCCTAACTTCAAATATGATTAGAGCAAATGCTTATATGGTCTTAAACAGAGGCTGCTTTAGTCACAGAATGGGATGCCCCGGGCAGGAATCGAGCTGCCAGGGTACAGTAGTGCTTTGGCCAGCAAAAGTGTCTTTATCAGGCCTAATTTCAAATATGATTAGAGCAAATGGTTATATGGTCTTAAACAGAGGCTGCTTTAGTCACAGAATGGGATGCCCCGGGCAGGAATCGAGCTGCCAGGGTACAGTAGTGCTTTGGCCAGCAAAAGTGTCTTTATCAGGCCTAACTTCAAATATGATTAGAGCAAATGCTTATATGGTCTTAAACAGAGGCTGCTTTAGTCACAGAATGGGATGCCCCGGGCAGGAATCGAGCTGCCAGGGTACAGTAGTGCTTTGGCCAGCAAAAGTGTCTTTATCAGGCCTAATTTCAAATATGATTAGAGCAAATGCTTATATGGTCTTAAACAGAGGCTGCTTTAGTCACAGAATGGGATGCCCCGGGCAGGAATCGAGCTGCCAGGGTACAGTAGTGCTTTGGCCAGCAAAAGTGTCTTTATCAGGCCTAATTTCAAATATGATTAGAGCAAATGCTTATATGGTCTTAAACAGAGGCTGCTTTAGTCACAGAATGGGATGCCCCGGGCAGGAATCGAGCTGCCAGGGTACAGTAGTGCTTTGGCCAGCAAAAGTGTCTTTATCAGGCCTAATTTCAAATATGATTAGAGCAAATGCTTATATGGTCTTAAACAGAGGCTGCTTTAGTCACAGAATGGGATGCCCCGGGCAGGAATCGAGCTGCCAGGGTACAGTAGTGCTTTGGCCAGCAAAAGTGTCTTTATCAGGCCTAATTTCAAATATGATTAGAGCAAATGCTTATATGGTCTTAAACAGAGGCTGCTTTAGTCACAGAATGGGATGCCCCGGGCAGGAATCGAGCTGCCAGGGTACAGTAGTGCTTTGGCCAGCAAAAGTGTCTTTATCAGGCCTAATTTCAAATATGATTAGAGCAAATGCTTATATGGTCTTAAACAGAGGCTGCTTTAGTCACAGAATGGGATGCCCCGGGCAGGAATCGAGCTGCCAGGGTACAGTAGTGCTTTGGCCAGCAAAAGTGTCTTTATCAGGCCTAATTTCAAATATGATTAGAGCAAATGCTTATATGGTCTTAAACAGAGGCTGCTTTAGTCACAGAATGGGATGCCCCGGGCAGGAATCGAGCTGCCAGGGTACAGTAGTGCTTTGGCCAGCAAAAGTGTCTTTATCAGGCCTAATTTCAAATATGATTAGAGCAAATGCTTATATGGTCTTAAACAGAGGCTGCTTTAGTCACAGAATGGGATGCCCCGGGCAGGAATCGAGCTGCCAGGGTACAGTAGTGCTTTGGCCAGCAAAAGTGTCTTTATCAGGCCTAATTTCAAATATGATTAGAGCAAATGCTTATATGGTCTTAAACAGAGGCTGCTTTAGTCACAGAATGGGATGCCCCGGGCAGGAATCGAGCTGCCAGGGTACAGTAGTGCTTTGGCCAGCAAAAGTGTCTTTATCAGGCCTAATTTCAAATATGATTAGAGCAAATGCTTATATGGTCTTAAACAGAGGCTGCTTTAGTCACAGAATGGGATGCCCCGGGCAGGAATCGAGCTGCCAGGGTACAGTAGTGCTTTGGCCAGCAAAAGTGTCTTTATCAGGCCTAATTTCAAATATGATTAGAGCAAATGCTTATATGGTCTTAAACAGAGGCTGCTTTAGTCACAGAATGGGATGCCCCGGGCAGGAATCGAGCTGCCAGGGTACAGTAGTGCTTTGGCCAGCAAAAGTGTCTTTATCAGGCCTAATTTCAAATATGATTAGAGCAAATGCTTATATGGTCTTAAACAGAGGCTGCTTTAGTCACAGAATGGGATGCCCCGGGCAGGAATCGAGCTGCCAGGGTACAGTAGTGCTTTGGCCAGCAAAAGTGTCTTTATCAGGCCTAACTTCAAATATGATTAGAGCAAATGCTTATATGGTCTTAAACAGAGGCTGCTTTAGTCACAGAATGGGATGCCCCGGGCAGGAATCGAGCTGCCAGGGTACAGTAGTGCTTTGGCCAGCAAAAGTGTCTTTATCAGGCCTAATTTCAAATATGATTAGAGCAAATGCTTATATGGTCTTAAACAGAGGCTGCTTTAGTCACAGAATGGGATGCCCCGGGCAGGAATCGAGCTGCCAGGGTACAGTAGTGCTTTGGCCAGCAAAAGTGTCTTTATCAGGCCTAATTTCAAATATGATTAGAGCAAATGCTTATATGGTCTTAAACAGAGGCTGCTTTAGTCACAGAATGGGATGCCCCGGGCAGGAATCGAGCTGCCAGGGTACAGTAGTGCTTTGGCCAGCAAAAGTGTCTTTATCAGGCCTAATTTCAAATATGATTAGAGCAAATGCTTATATGGTCTTAAACAGAGGCTGCTTTAGTCACAGAATGGGATGCCCCGGGCAGGAATCGAGCTGCCAGGGTACAGTAGTGCTTTGGCCAGCAAAAGTGTCTTTATCAGGCCTAATTTCAAATATGATTAGAGCAAATGCTTATATGGTCTTAAACAGAGGCTGCTTTAGTCACAGAATGGGATGCCCCGGGCAGGAATCGAGCTGCCAGGGTACAGTAGTGCTTTGGCCAGCAAAAGTGTCTTTATCAGGCCTAATTTCAAATATGATTAGAGCAAATGCTTATATGGTCTTAAACAGAGGCTGCTTTAGTCACAGAATGGGATGCCCCGGGCAGGAATCGAGCTGCCAGGGTACAGTAGTGCTTTGGCCAGCAAAAGTGTCTTTATCAGGCCTAATTTCAAATATGATTAGAGCAAATGCTTATATGGTCTTAAACAGAGGCTGCTTTAGTCACAGAATGGGATGCCCCGGGCAGGAATCGAGCTGCCAGGGTACAGTAGTGCTTTGGCCAGCAAAAGTGTCTTTATCAGGCCTAATTTCAAATATGATTAGAGCAAATGCTTATATGGTCTTAAACAGAGGCTGCTTTAGTCACAGAATGGGATGCCCCGGGCAGGAATCGAGCTGCCAGGGTACAGTAGTGCTTTGGCCAGCAAAAGTGTCTTTATCAGGCCTAATTTCAAATATGATTAGAGCAAATGCTTATATGGTCTTAAACAGAGGCTGCTTTAGTCACAGAATGGGATGCCCCGGGCAGGAATCGAGCTGCCAGGGTACAGTAGTGCTTTGGCCAGCAAAAGTGTCTTTATCAGGCCTAACTTCAAATATGATTAGAGCAAATGCTTATATGGTCTTAAACAGAGGCTGCTTTAGTCACAGAATGGGATGCCCCGGGCAGGAATCGAGCTGCCAGGGTACAGTAGTGCTTTGGCCAGCAAAAGTGTCTTTATCAGGCCTAATTTCAAATATGATTAGAGCAAATGGTTATATGGTCTTAAACAGAGGCTGCTTTAGTCACAGAATGGGATGCCCCGGGCAGGAATCGAGCTGCCAGGGTACAGTAGTGCTTTGGCCAGCAAAAGTGTCTTTATCAGGCCTAACTTCAAATATGATTAGAGCAAATGCTTATATGGTCTTAAACAGAGGCTGCTTTAGTCACAGAATGGGATGCCCCGGGCAGGAATCGAGCTGCCAGGGTACAGTAGTGCTTTGGCCAGCAAAAGTGTCTTTATCAGGCCTAATTTCAAATATGATTAGAGCAAATGCTTATATGGTCTTAAACAGAGGCTGCTTTAGTCACAGAATGGGATGCCCCGGGCAGGAATCGAGCTGCCAGGGTACAGTAGTGCTTTGGCCAGCAAAAGTGTCTTTATCAGGCCTAATTTCAAATATGATTAGAGCAAATGCTTATATGGTCTTAAACAGAGGCTGCTTTAGTCACAGAATGGGATGCCCCGGGCAGGAATCGAGCTGCCAGGGTACAGTAGTGCTTTGGCCAGCAAAAGTGTCTTTATCAGGCCTAATTTCAAATATGATTAGAGCAAATGCTTATATGGTCTTAAACAGAGGCTGCTTTAGTCACAGAATGGGATGCCCCGGGCAGGAATCGAGCTGCCAGGGTACAGTAGTGCTTTGGCCAGCAAAAGTGTCTTTATCAGGCCTAATTTCAAATATGATTAGAGCAAATGCTTATATGGTCTTAAACAGAGGCTGCTTTAGTCACAGAATGGGATGCCCCGGGCAGGAATCGAGCTGCCAGGGTACAGTAGTGCTTTGGCCAGCAAAAGTGTCTTTATCAGGCCTAATTTCAAATATGATTAGAGCAAATGGTTATATGGTCTTAAACAGAGGCTGCTTTAGTCACAGAATGGGATGCCCCGGGCAGGAATCGAGCTGCCAGGGTACAGTAGTGCTTTGGCCAGCAAAAGTGTCTTTATCAGGCCTAATTTCAAATATGATTAGAGCAAATGCTTATATGGTCTTAAACAGAGGCTGCTTTAGTCACAGAATGGGATGCCCCGGGCAGGAATCGAGCTGCCAGGGTACAGTAGTGCTTTGGCCAGCAAAAGTGTCTTTATCAGGCCTAATTTCAAATATGATTAGAGCAAATGCTTATATGGTCTTAAACAGAGGCTGCTTTAGTCACAGAATGGGATGCCCCGGGCAGGAATCGAGCTGCCAGGGTACAGTAGTGCTTTGGCCAGCAAAAGTGTCTTTATCAGGCCTAATTTCAAATATGATTAGAGCAAATGCTTATATGGTCTTAAACAGAGGCTGCTTTAGTCACAGAATGGGATGCCCCGGGCAGGAATCGAGCTGCCAGGGTACAGTAGTGCTTTGGCCAGCAAAAGTGTCTTTATCAGGCCTAATTTCAAATATGATTAGAGCAAATGCTTATATGGTCTTAAACAGAGGCTGCTTTAGTCACAGAATGGGATGCCCCGGGCAGGAATCGAGCTGCCAGGGTACAGTAGTGCTTTGGCCAGCAAAAGTGTCTTTATCAGGCCTAACTTCAAATATGATTAGAGCAAATGCTTATATGGTCTTAAACAGAGGCTGCTTTAGTCACAGAATGGGATGCCCCGGGCAGGAATCGAGCTGCCAGGGTACAGTAGTGCTTTGGCCAGCAAAAGTGTCTTTATCAGGCCTAATTTCAAATATGATTAGAGCAAATGCTTATATGGTCTTAAACAGAGGCTGCTTTAGTCACAGAATGGGATGCCCCGGGCAGGAATCGAGCTGCCAGGGTACAGTAGTGCTTTGGCCAGCAAAAGTGTCTTTATCAGGCCTAATTTCAAATATGATTAGAGCAAATGCTTATATGGTCTTAAACAGAGGCTGCTTTAGTCACAGAATGGGATGCCCCGGGCAGGAATCGAGCTGCCAGGGTACAGTAGTGCTTTGGCCAGCAAAAGTGTCTTTATCAGGCCTAATTTCAAATATGATTAGAGCAAATGCTTATATGGTCTTAAACAGAGGCTGCTTTAGTCACAGAATGGGATGCCCCGGGCAGGAATCGAGCTGCCAGGGTACAGTAGTGCTTTGGCCAGCAAAAGTGTCTTTATCAGGCCTAATTTCAAATATGATTAGAGCAAATGCTTATATGGTCTTAAACAGAGGCTGCTTTAGTCACAGAATGGGATGCCCCGGGCAGGAATCGAGCTGCCAGGGTACAGTAGTGCTTTGGCCAGCAAAAGTGTCTTTATCAGGCCTAATTTCAAATATGATTAGAGCAAATGCTTATATGGTCTTAAACAGAGGCTGCTTTAGTCACAGAATGGGATGCCCCGGGCAGGAATCGAGCTGCCAGGGTACAGTAGTGCTTTGGCCAGCAAAAGTGTCTTTATCAGGCCTAATTTCAAATATGATTAGAGCAAATGCTTATATGGTCTTAAACAGAGGCTGCTTTAGTCACAGAATGGGATGCCCCGGGCAGGAATCGAGCTGCCAGGGTACAGTAGTGCTTTGGCCAGCAAAAGTGTCTTTATCAGGCCTAATTTCAAATATGATTAGAGCAAATGCTTATATGGTCTTAAACAGAGGCTGCTTTAGTCACAGAATGGGATGCCCCGGGCAGGAATCGAGCTGCCAGGGTACAGTAGTGCTTTGGCCAGCAAAAGTGTCTTTATCAGGCCTAATTTCAAATATGATTAGAGCAAATGCTTATATGGTCTTAAACAGAGGCTGCTTTAGTCACAGAATGGGATGCCCCGGGCAGGAATCGAGCTGCCAGGGTACAGTAGTGCTTTGGCCAGCAAAAGTGTCTTTATCAGGCCTAATTTCAAATATGATAAGAGCAAATGCTTATATGGTCTTAAACAGAGGCTGCTTTAGTCACAGAATGGGATGCCTCACAGCAGACTTAAGATCAGTTCAGTATATATGCACAGTTAGTTACTATAAGCAGCCTGAAAACGCTAACAAAGGCTGGATGAAAAAAAAAAAATCTCCCTGTCAGCCAGCTCCGTTTTTCCTACCTTTCCCTGGCTTTCTGTCTGTCTCCTGTCTGTCTCCTGCCTGTCTCCTGCCTGTCTCCAGCCTGTCCCTGTCTGTCCCTGTCTCCAGCCTGTCTCCAGCCTGTCTAACTGCCTCAGCTACACAGCGTTCTGTCTGTCTGTCACGAATGCAATAGAGAAATGAGGAAAAGCAAGATGGCCGCCGTTAAATACCGCTGTGTGACGTCACCGGGCTTGCTGGCTGCTGATAGGCTGCATGTGACTGCCCCAGCTTGCACTGGCGCGGGATACATGTCCAGACATGTCCCGCCCGCCATCTTAGAATGCCTGTAATGTAAATGAATGGATGTTAAAGGAAAACTTCGAGTGATCGAATCGCGGGGAAATTCGGATTCGATCCGAATCGAATTTTTCCTGAAATTCGGATCGAATCCGGGTTCGTCCGGATCGATTCGCTCATCCCTAGTTAGAACAGCACAACACATTACTTCTTATGCACTTCTGTGCATTTTATCCACTACAAATGGCTGTTTTGTGCGTTTATACAATTTTAGGTGTCTGGCAACTCATATGTACCACCATATGAGATAATTAGAAAATGGAAAGGTTGAGAACCCAGGGTGCATAGACATTAATGTAGGACCACTGTCCACAGGAACTATGGGCATCTGGCTATTGATATGCTGCTTGTGTGACTCCATGACTCCATGGAGGGTGATGTGCCAGCTCGCTGTGATTGATGGCAGGGGGGGTGTCACTGCATCGGAAAAACAGAAAGAGGCGTGTGATCGACCAGGTGGGATAGATCTGGATTCAGGTAGGGGGTGCAGCTGCATAATTGGATTGACGCTACTGCGTTGGATATATGGTGAGTATTTTTTTTTTTTTTTATTTGCCTGTCTTTAAATTAAAGTGATTACTAGCTATGAATCAATGAATCTGACATCCAGCATCCACGACCATAGATGCTAGAAAATGCTTAGCCACTGCAAGTATACAAAAGGTATTTTTGGCAGTATAATACACATGCGTACAGTAAATAGTATTTAACAGGACCTAAATGAATGGCATAATGGTTTAAAATCTCAGAAACCCTTGCTCTCTGCCCCTCCACCTCCCAACCTCCTTGCTGTAGAGCAGGGGTGCCCAACTGTTCTGAAAATGCGGGCCATTTCAGCACTGAGCGGTGGTTGAGGGCCACATTTGACATCCATAGATCAGACCATACAAGAACCATTCGTTATAAAACAGGAATGGAAACACAAAAACACCCAAAAGCATTAAACTTGACAGTTCAGTGTGCATGCAGATATTTATCAAATTCTTCACCCAGTACAAGTGGATACCACAGCTCCAAAGGGGTTTATTGGCTAAATCAAAACCACAACACCACAGGAAACCAGACTGAAAATTGCTGAAACAGGTATGTTGCCATGCTTCTTTGTCCAATTTGAGTCCTGCCTAAAAAGTGTGCTGGATCTCTACAAGTGGTAAGTTCCAGTAGTCAGCCAAGGAACCAAACAACAGGGATCCATGAGCCACATATTGCTCCAGGGCTACAGGTTGGGGACCCCTGCTCTGGTGTCTAGTCTCTCTTTCCCTGTGGGACCAAAAGTTGGAGCAGCCTTTTGCTGACCACTGTTGAGCCATTAGTAACAGGCATCAGATGCCAAGGAGCTAGGCATAAGAGCTCCTAACCTCTGCTAAACCGGATAAATGACTCTGAAGCAGACAATCCAGTGGGAAGAGGGTTTAGGGGGCGGGGATTTCAGGCATTAATGTGTTGCCTTCAGATCCAGGTTTCCTCTTCTTACATACAGGGTGAGTTTTTAACAGCAGACCTCCAGTCAAAAAATCAAAGCTTAGTAAATTGCTCTCCTAAAGCCCCCCTCTGGCAATCAGTGACATAACCTTATTGAGAGCAATTAACCATGCAGATGTTTGGAAGAGCAGGCAGATTCCGTAGTCTTAAACATGCATAGCTGTGGCTAACTTGCAACACAATGAAAAACAAGTCTCTCAGGCAAAATTGCCTCATAGCTCTGTGCAATCATCTATTATTTCTAAGGAGTAAACCTTCAACTGTAATGATTCATCATTGCTTTGATAACAGCTGAAATCTTCTAAATACATTGAATCCCTGAGATACATTGTAACAGCTTCCTCTCACAGATTCCCTTTGCTACATTAGCTGTTTATTCACTCTTTGCGTGTGTAAAAATGACAAGGCAAGCATCTCCTTGTTTTGAGGCATGAATCCCTGTTAATTTGGTGTGAATTTCTACTACCACAGAACCCACTAATTCTCATGTGTAAGCAGGACTATCAGGTGTGTGGCAAGATGGCTGCCCCCATGTAAATCAAGAGTGAATTATTTTCATGCCATTCCACCATATCTGTATGGGGTTAAGCCCTCAAAAACTCCTTTTGTCACTGATCATAAGAGGGTAAGCAATTTACTAAACTGGAGGTCCATCTTAAGGTGTGTAGCACATTTGATTCAGACATAGATCTATTTTTTCATTTTGTAATAATTGTAGAGACACTGTTCCAAAGTCTTTATAGAAGAGCTAAAGTCCTCAGACCTCCAGACATTCCTATTTAATGGAAGCAGAGTACTGTTCGACACATGCCGTGGAGCTAGGACTTTAGTACCCCCTAAGCCAGCCAGTCCCAACTGTCCCAACTGATTTCCTTAAATGTCCCATCACCAGGGTAGCCATGGAATAGGGTTGGATTCCATGGTAATCTGAAGAACGGGTGGTTATGTTTTCCTTAGCCACTGGAGCATTCACTATTGATGACTTCCTTAGTCTAAGAACCTGTGTGGACTTGTATTGAACTGTATTTGCATCACATAATTTTGTATTTATAAGAGGTTTGCAGGTACACTCATGTGAGCATGTACTTTTTAACTTATTAAAGTTTACTTCAACAATTTTCCTAGAAATAATTGAACTTAATTACTAGTACACTGAATCCTTCAGTAGAAATACCTGCCATCGCTTCCGTTGACAGAAAAAAGTCTGTGAATGGAAAATAATTATTCCAACTCTCCACGCAAAATGTTTATTTGTTTGAAACTTGAGGAGCTTCCCACGAATGTATAGTAGTAGTAAAACACCTTTAAAGCATTTCCCTATTGGATTTACGTGGCTGTTTAGAGTAATTTGTACTTACAGGTGTCCCATGTATGACCTAATCTGTGCAGCTTCTTTTTGGCAGAAGCCCGCCCTTTGACATAGTAGCGAGTGCAAACTGAATGTCTTTAGAGATGTCTTTTACCATTCTGCTTACTGCTCATGGCCTGAACTTGCTGGGACAGCCAGGTAGCGGAATGATGGATGTCAAATTGTTTGGTAATTTTTTTTAATCCTTTTCCAAACTCATAGACATCCGTAATCTTCCTTATAATTTATCACAGAGTACTTTGATCTACGAAAGATAATGCAACATCATTTGTGAACAAAGAACTTAACAAACTCTATGTCAAAACTTGTATACCGACACAACCGGGCCTGCACTGATCCCAGCAACCTATAGAAAGAGGGTGGTCTATGCCTTTTGAATGGTACATATTATATTCTGAATTACCTCTGGTATTGATTTATAATGTATAAAGAAATAATCGCCAGACGAGAATAGAAATCTTGCATGCAAGCATGTTTTTCTCTCTTTATATTTAGGAAATACTACTCTCAGCAGATTTGGTTGACATCATATGGCTTGATGCAGAGCCTCCCCGTTCAGCTCCCCCGTGCATTTCCCCGTTGGTTTTGGCCTTTGATCGGGTCAGGAAAGGGTGCTACGTTGATTTTAGTGTGCGTTTATGCGCTCAGGTGTGCGCTCAGCCGCCTTTCCGATTGTCGGCTCGCACGAGGCTGTTTCCCGGGAAAACGGACGCCTCGTTCATTGGTCCGTTTTTTTCAGTGATGCAGAGCCTTGATTTCCTATTGAAATCACCCTAATAAAACGGGGCCGCCGAGCCTTCACTTACGGCAAGTCAGAGCAGCCGTATTTGCACTCGGGCAATAATATGCAGTCCTCTGTTGGAGCACATCAGCGGCGCCAGCTCCGCGGTCTTGTCCTGCTGAGTATGGCAGAAACCAGGCTGCACCGCACGCCTTTGGACATCGATGGCATGAGTATTTGATATTTTTTATGGTTTTTTTGGGGAGATCCTTTTTACAGGGTCTCCATAATTTTTATTTTATTGTTTGTGTGCAGGCATTTGAAGATGGGACATAGGATAAATGTGCAGGCACTGGCTGGCCCTGATTTGGTTTTTGGGAGTCGTTTTTCCGGCTTTCCCTGCCTAGGAATTCCTGCCTACATGAGCGATTCAAATCAGCCGATCTATTTGGTGGCTGGCTACTGGGTATGTGTCTGAAACTTGTATTGGTTGCCCACCCTCTCTGACTGTGTTTGTTCCCGTAAAACACACTATTTGGTAACTTTTGGCGTAGTATATTTGGAGCCCAATTATTGATCTACAAATTAAATGGGTTAAGTGATTGTACCCTATTGCGTCATGTTCTTGCCCTCTTATGTAAGTAGTATTCCCCAGACTTTTGTAATCAGAGTACAGGTTGGATGTGCATGTAGTCTCATTACAAATCTCCTTTCCTCCCACCCTACCCCGCTCACCTATTTGTCCCTCTTTTCTATTGTTGCAATGCACACCTTTTTTTAATTTTTTTTGTTTTTTGGTTTTAGGGCAGGAGACATCCTTTGGTCCCCTGGATGAAGAGCCCCATCCTGCACTGATCTTCACAGGCAGAGGAGCGCTACAATACTGCCCCCAGGAGGACTCGCTCTGTGTTGGAGCCAGGCTTTGTTCTCTTGAAGATGAGGTTCCGTTGTCTTGATGTGACTGGGGGGGGGGCACTACAATAGACGCCTGCAACGGTCCTAAACCTAATCCTGGCTTGTGGGCTACTCCACCACCTTTAGTTTCAGCCCTCCCCACCCCTCCTTTTTCTTGCACCCAAAGTGGCACCGCGCAAACCATACGTGCACAACTAGTGTTTAGTGTTTTTTCAGAGACCACAATTTTTTTTTTTTTTTCAAACAAATTTTGTTTTGTCATTTGTTTTTTTGTGCCCAAAAGAAAAATTACACGTGGGCAGAGAAAATGTATTCCCCACAAATTAGTGGTATGTTGGGTTGCATGGTGACGAGGAATGATGTTGTGCCTGCAAATGGGCTGCAATGTGGGCCAGGCTTTGATTAATCTCAGCCATATGGCTGGTTAGGGCAGAGATATTTCTGTTTAATACCTCTACTTGGGCGTTGAGGTTTGTGAGTTGGGTGCACACAGTCTCATTGAATTGCTGTGTTGTCGCAGCAAAGGCAATATTTTCCTGCCTCCATGTTTCCTCCAAAATTTGTAGTTGCCTTCTTTGGGAAATATGGCGTCTAGAATGGGTAGGAGCAGTGGGACGGGTGGTTGGTTCTGGTTCCGAAGGTGGTTGTGGATGTGGTGGCTGTGCCGGGGTTGCCTGCATTGCTGCCACTGGTGCAGTAGTGGTTAGTGACATATGTTGGGTGTCCTCCTCCAAATCTCGTATATGGTCGATGATGGGTGGGCTTCCTGTGGTCTGTTAAGAAATATAGCATCCTTTTAGTTTCTTTCTGTCCACACAAGCTCGCAAATATCAATGTTAAAAGTACACATCAAGGCCCATTGACTTACCTCATCGCAATCCACAATTTGGGTTTGTGGTGTAGAAGCCTGGTGTGCCCTTGGCCTCGGTGCTAACGCAGGGGTTTGGGGGCCTGGTGTGTCCTGTTGACTTGGTCCTTAGAATGTAGATAGGATGATTAGGTAAATGGCCAAGTACAGTGTGTTGTGTAGCATAACACTGCCTTCTTGAACTTTTGGTACTAGGTCATGGCAAAATCAGACTCACCTTGGGACCTTACATTCCGGTCTGTGTCTTGTGCCTCTGCCAGTCCCTGGATGCTGGCCGGGTGTATGAATGTATATACATGTTCCTCGGCGGGCGTAAGGATAATTTTAGTGGGTAAGCCACCCCCTGTCTGTTGGCTGGGGAAGATTAAATCACACCTAATAAGTGTTACATCCTTTTAACAATGTCACAAAAAATGCATTTTACTTTTTCCTTTACTTCTGCTCCACCCCCTGTCTGTTGGCTGGGGAAGATTAAATTACACCTAATAAGTGTTACATCCTTTTAACAATGTGACTAAAAATTGTCCATTACCTCTGCTGACGGCGCATGTCCATTTTTTTTTTTGCTGTAGTATTTCAGGTCCCCAAATTTCCTTTTTATTTGCTGAATATCTCTCCGGACTGATCCCACACTATTGACCTGCCTGCAAATATTTGTCCAGATTTCCATCTTAGCCTGCTTTGTGGTTGTTTTGGAGGTGCGGCCAAATAGGGCATCATAATGTTCGCAAACTGCATTTGCCACCGCCATGCTTTGAGCATCGCAAAATCGGGCAGTTAGTGAGCCACGCCATAGCTGTCTGCCACATGGGTGTGTGGTCTCCCCTGCCTCTGAGGAAATTGATGGTTGGGTATCTGGGGAGTCGTGTGTGCTTCTTTGGCTTATGGGGGAGGGGGATGTTGTGTGTGTGCTTCTCTGGCTTAATGTCTGGGTTCCTGTTGAGCTATCAGATGTGGAGCTGCATGTTGAATCTGAGGTACTGGAATTGGGGGAACCAGAGGGTGGAGGTGGAGGGGTGGGTGACCTGGGTGGGGTGGTGGTTTTGGCAATGCGCTTACCCTTGCTTATGTGTTTGGATTTGTGGGTATGCTTGGTGTGTGGAGGTGGAGGATGCTGCATGGTCTGACTAGATGGGGTACCCTTGTGTGTGCGTGGTTTTTTTGCAGGTGGTGGTGAATGGATTAATGTACCCTTGGTCCTGCGTTTTTTGGAATGTGCCTGTTTGTGTGGAGTATCCACCGTTTTAGTGGGGGCATGTTCGGCATGTGTCTGGTGCCTGCTCTTCTGTCTTGTGGAGGATGAGGCATGTGTGCGGCTGCTATGTGCCTCGGCCCTTGGTTGGCTCTTTTTGCTCCCTTTAGGTCTGCCCATATTGATATGGTATCCAACACAGAGCTGAGTGCCTTGTGCTTTAAATATGTTTTCCGTGTGGGCGTGGTCAACAGCGGGTGCGCGCCTGCAATCTTTACCTTGGAGCAGGACGACATCATCATGGATGTGAGTATGCGCGCGTGCGTTTATGTGCGCGCACACATTCCTTGTAATAAAAAAAAACAAAACAACAGAATAGTCTGAAACAACTTCGTTTTTCACGTCCCATACAAGCCCACCTTAGTTTAACACATGTACGCAGCTCAAAACTAGGCTACATGCAGATAGAAGAACTAGGGCAATGTGAGGCAGCAAGAGGTTCAAAAAGTGTCTTTAGTTAGCCCAGCAAACTTGTTAATGCTTTTTGTGTACATGAGACAACAACAGTCTCTAATATCAGTGTCTTTGTCATGCAAACAGATTCACAGCAGCAACCAAGGGAGCAAGAATGGAGCCTCCGCCCCTGACGCAATATGCGCCTAAAACATGGTAAGTGGCGTTTTTGGGGACCAAAGTAAATGAACCAACAATTCCATTGGCCACAAAATGTACAAACCAAAAAAAAAAAAAGCCCTTGAAGCGGACCTTCACTCAGAATAAGTCTATCTTATATGTTTCCCACACCCTGTACATAAAGTTTGCCCACCTTCAAAATCATCCTACCTGCACCTAGTGCATGTTATGAGGCTTTCAACATCCAAGATGGCGGATTATGGAAGCCGCCATCTTATCAGGCAGCCTGCAAACCGGAAGTGCCTTCTAACTGTGCTGCTCTGCATTCTGGGATTGCTGACCTTTTCAAGAGGTCTCTGCTCTGTGTGAGCAAAGCACAGCTATAACCCACCCCCTGTACCTTATCCCACTCTCCTCTCCTCAGTAAGTGTGATGCTTCTGAGTCAAGATGGCGGCGGCCGTATACTAAATTCCTGAACTGAGTTGCAGCCCAGTGGTGGACAGAATAATTATTGACTGACTAAAAAATTACTATCTATTATTTGGAGATGCTGCGGAATCTTTGGTTAAGAGTTTGGCCTTTTCAGTAAAAAACGCAGAAGGTCCGGTTTAAAAAGGGAAAAAACCACGCACAACCAAACCAAATAAACAATGCTAAACTAATGTTGTTTTTCATTCACAGATACAAGAAAATCACAGCCACAAGACACCGAGGCCTAAAGAATTTTAATTTGGCTTAAAAAGCAAATAGTTTATTTGTTAAAACATTTAGAATCAATTATTTGTAAAAAACTTGGTGTTAAAAATTCAATTTCAAACGCTGGAAGAAAATAAAAAAAAATAAAAAAAACAAGAAAGTTGTGTTTCCTGCAAATGTACAATCACACAACATCATCACACATTTCCATGACACAAAAAGTTTAGATATGGTACAATAAATCCAAAAGAATCAGAAAGAATTAAGGTATGCATTAATGGCAAGGAAAAAGGAACACAAAGGAGATTAAGGTATGCATTAATGGCAAGGAAAAAGGAACACAAAGGAGATTAAGGTATGCATTAATGGCAAGGAAAAAGGAACACAAAGGAGATTAAGGTATGCATTAATGGCAAGGAAAAAGGAACACAAAGGAGATTAAGGTATGCATTAATGGCAAGGAAAAAGGAACACAAAGGAGATTAAGGTATGCATTAATGGCAAGGAAAAAGGAACACAAAGGAGATTAAGGTATGCATTAATGGCAAGGAAAAAGGAAGAACCCAAATTTATGGTTCCCAAAAAAATATGTGTCAAATTGGCAGTGGTTGCCATATGTATATTCCAATGGAGTTTGAGGGATGTGCGCTTGCGTGTAGCCAGATTGGCAACTGAAGAGCCATGGAGATGTAAGTATACTTGGTAAAACCACCAAAATGGAAGGTCAAATACGACGGAAACCAAGCAGGTACGTTCAAAAAGCCAGGAAAAATCAGGGAAAAACGGGCCGCCCGTGTGAACGTGAACGGGAGCCCCGATCAAATTGAAGGCACCCGAGAGAGCAAAAAAAGCTTTCCGAGTAAAGTGAAATTGACGGATCAGTTAGGGAGCCATTCCGACGGAGGCTCTGCATCACATTTGAGCCACGATTCAAACGGGAGACCCGGACAATCGGAAGGTTTTAAGGGCAGTTCAGAGGAGGCTCTGCATCAGGCCCATAGTCTTTTATATATCTATACAGCATCCTTAGAGTGTTCTTTTAAAGTTCCACGTACACTTAGTTAGTAACCCTTTCTTTTATCAGCTCACTTTAAAGCAGACCAAGACCTTCTAACCACCCCTTCAGCTGCAGCTCGGTTTGAAAAAAAACTTTTGATGCATGAATCCCTGCACAGCACGCGCAAATTCATGTGTAAGCAGGACTATCAGGTGTGTGGCAAGATGGCTGCCCCCATATAATTCAAGAGTGAATCATTTTCATGCCATTACACAGTATCTGTATGGGGTTAAGCCCTCAAAAACTCCTTATGTCACTGATCATAAGAGGGTAAGACATTTACTGAACTGGAGGTCCACTTTAAGGTGTGTTTGATTCAGACATAGATCTATTTTTTCATTTTGTAATAATTGAGGAGACACTGTTGCAAAGTCTTTCTAGAAGAGCTAAAGTCCTCAGACCTCCAGACCTTCCTATCATGGAAGCAGACTACTGTTCAACACATGCCGTGGAGCTAGGACCTTTAGTACCCCCTAAGCAAGCCAGTCACAACTGTGCTGACTCAGATATCCTTAAAAGTCCCATCACCAGGGTAACATAGTAACATAGTAACATAGTAACATAGTAACATAGTATGTAAGGCTGAATAAAGACTTTAGTCCATCCAGTTCAGCCTGTTTATCTCCTTCCAGTGGTCTAGTAGCCATAGCTGGAAATGTTATTACATGCCAGGAAGGCATCAAGGCCACTTTTGAATGTTTTTACTGTATCCATCATTACTACCTCCTCTGGCAGCGAGTTTCATAGTCTCACTGCTCTAACAGAGAAGAATCCCCTCCTATGTCGGTGGAGAAAACACCTTTCCTCTAACCTTAGTGGATGCCCCCGGGTTATTGTTACACTCCGGGGTATAAATAGATTGTGGGACAGATCTTTGTATTGACCCCGAATATATTTATACATAGTTATTAGATCACCCCTCAATCGTCTTTTTTCTAGACTAAATACTTGGACAATCTTTCAGGGTACTCTAGCCCCCGCACTTTATTAACTTTGTTGCCCTTCTTTGAACGTGCTCCAGTTCTGATATGTCCTTCTTAAGCACAGGTGCCCAGAACTGTACACAGTATTCCATATGGGGTCTGACCAGTGACTGGTACAGGGGTAAAATGATGCTCTGGTCATGAGCACCTATGCCCCTCCTGATGCACCCCATGATACTATTTGCCTTGGCAGCAGCTGCCTGGCATTGATTACTACAGTTGAGCTTATTGTCAACTAAAACCCATAAATCCTTTTCCATTGTTGTTTTTCCAAGTGTTTCATTATTTAGTGTGTAATCATGACACAGATTTCTCCTTCCCATGTGCATAACCTTACATTTGTCTGTGTTAAACTTCATTTGCCATTTAACTGCCCATGCTTTCAGTTTATCTAAATCTGTTTGTAGCTGCCTGCTGTCCTCTTTTGTTTTAATTTCTTTACTCAGTTTAGTATCATCTGCAAAGATTGAGACTTTACTGTTTAATCCATACCCAATGTCATTTATATATATATTGAAGAGAATTGGTCCCAGAACTGACCCTTGTGGTACTCCACTAGTAACAGTGAACCAATCTGAGTGTGTACCATTGATAACCACCCTCTGCTTCCTATCAATAAGCCAATTTCCCACCCATCTGCACACGTTTTCCCCCAGTCCAAGCATTCTCATCTTTTGTACCAGCCTTTTATGTGGCACAGTATCAAATGCTTTAGAAAAGTCAAGATATGATATCCAATGACTCCCCCTGATCCAATCTGGAACTTACCTCCTCATAAAAGCTGATTAGGTTTGTCTGGCAGGAGCGATTCCTCATAAATCTATGCTGATATGGAGTAAAAAGGTCATTTTCCCCAAGGTGCTCCAGGATAGATTCCTTTAAGAAACCTTCAAACAGCTTGCCCACCACAGATGTTAAGCTTACCGGTCTTTAGTTCCCAGGTTCCCCCCTAGATCCCTTTTTGAATATTGGCACCACATTTGCCAAGCGCCAATCCCTCGGAACAGACCCTGTAGTTATGGAATCCACAAATATTAGAAATAACGGCTTGTCTATTACTGTACATAACTCCCTTAAAACACGAGGATGCATGTCATCTGGCCCCGGTGATTTATCGATTTTTATCTGCTTGAGACGGTGCTGGATTTTTCCTTGCTTTTTATTCCCCTGCATTTCACTCGGCATGTCAAATTCTTTTGTGAATATAGAAGCAAAGAAGTTGTTAAGCAAATTTGCTTTCTACGGAAGAGGATGGCGCTATATAAATAAACAATAATAATAATAGGGTCCCCTCCTTGCTTTTCAGGGGGCCACACCCTCAGGTTTGTACCTTTTACGGTTTATGTAGCTAAAGAATAATTTGTGGTAAGTTTTACTCTCTTTCGCGACCAGTCTTTCTGTCTCCAGCTTAGCTGCCCTTATCTGTTGTTTACATTATACATTTATTTTCTTCTTTGCAGTTTTTTTAACGCTTCCGCTGTCCCTTCCTGCTTTAAACATTGAAATGCCTTTTTTGTGTTGTCTATTGCCCCTTAACCTTTTTATTTAGCCACATCGGTTTACATGTGTGTCTAATAGTTTTATTCCTGTAAGGTATATATCTGTCACAATGAAAATTAAGTATTCCTTTGAAAGTATCCCATTTAGCGTCCATGCTTTTGTTTTTAAGGACATTTTCCCAGTCAATGCAGTGTAGGGCATCTCTAAGTTGGTCAAACTTTGCCTTTTTCAAGTCCCGCGTTTTTGTGGCTCCTTGATAAGGCACCCTAGTGACTGCTTATTGGAAATTAATGATATTATGATCACTGCTTCCAAGGTGTCCCCCAACCTGTACCTTTATTACTTTGTCTGGTACATTGGTTAGTATTAGGTCCAATATGGCTTTCCCCCTTGTTGGAGCTTGTACTTGTTGGGAAAGTTAGCCATCTTTTGTTTTAGATAAAAAAACTATTACTTTTATGCGAAACACATGTTTCAGCATCCCAGTCTATATCTGGGTAGCTAAAGTCCCCCATAATCACTACCTCATTTAGTTTAGTGGCTATATCTATTTGCCTTAGCATCATATTTTCTATGGATTCGGATATATCTGGAGGTTTGTAGCAAACCCCCATCAGTATTTTATTTTTGTTTCTCCCTCCATGTATTTCTACCCATACAGACTCCACATGGTCATTCCCCTCACATATATCCTCCCGCAGGGGTTGTAGAGAGGATTTTACAATTAAGCAGACTCCACCCCCTTTGCGTTTGTTACGGTCCCTCCTAAACACACAGTATCCCTGTCATATTGCTCTTCTGTTATTATCAGTTCTAGTTCATCTATTTTATTAGCCAAGCTTCTAGCATTTGTAAGCATGCATTTCAAATGCTTATGACAATTTTGATAATTTTGTATATTGCCCTTATTCCTGCTAGATGTGCTAACCCCTCCCCCCTCTCCACACCCAGTTTCATGTCTACACCCACTGTCACTTTCTTTCCTAACTTCCCCTTTGTAATAGCTTTTACCCTCCCCCCCCCCAGTGCTTAGTTTAAACACTCCTCCAACTTTTTAGCCATCCTCTCCCCAGAACAGATGCACCCTCCCCATTGAGGTGCAACCCATCCCTGCCAAAGAACCCGTAGATCACTGTGAAGTCGGCCCAGTTCTCTAAGAACCCAAACCCCTCCTTTTTACTCCAATTTTTGAGCCACCTGTTTACCTCTCAAATCTCCCGCTGCCTCTCTGGTGTGGCTCTTGGTACTGGTAGTATTTCTGAGAATACTACAGTTGAGGTCCTTGCCTTAAGCTTACAGCCTAAGTCCCTGAAATCATTTTTAAGGACCTTCCACCTACTTCTTCCTATGTCATTTGTGCCAATATGCACCATGACCGCTGGGTTCACGCCAGCCCCTCCCAATAATCTGTCAGCCCGCTCCGCTACATGCCGTACTCTTGCCCCAGGAAGGCAACACACTGTTCGGCAATCCCGGTCTTTGTGACAGATTGCCCTGTCTGTTCCCCTAATAATAGAGTCACCCACTACCAGCACTTGTCTTGCCTGCCCTGTTCTCCCATTTCCCCTCCCTTTCTTACTGGAGCCGACAAATCTGTCTTGCTGCAGTTGTGCCATCCCTGAGCTAACATCCTCCTCATCTGCCAACCAGGCAAACTTGTTTGGAGGTGCCTGTTCAGGGCTAGCCTCCCTGTAACTTTTACCCCTACCCTGCCTTCTAACTGTTATCCAGCTAGCTGCCTTATTTTCCTGCTTTTCCTCTCCCCCCATACTACCACCATCCCCCTCCCCTGACCCATTGAGTTCCAGCTCAGTGAGATCCAGACTCTTTTGCATGATAACAATGTCTCTCAGTGTTGCCAATCGCTTATTTAGATTGTGAATGACGGCTTCCAAATCAGCGATTCGCAGACATCCGGGGCATATATATCCACCATCGACCGATTGATCAAAAAGTGCATACATAGCACAAGATGTACACAGGACAGCATTGTTAGGCATGGAACCCATTGTATCAATTTGTTGGAACACCGAGTGTAGAATTTACAACACTTAAAATAGCAATCTGAAATCAAAGGTAGATACTTACAGCTTCAGCACTTCTGCTTTAACTCACCACTTCCAAGCAGCCACTTACAGAGTCAGCCTCCAAGTGCTGCCTTATAACACACCTGCTTCAATTAGGCCTCAATTAGGCCTCAGCAGGAATCCAAGAGAGAGATTTAAATTTTTAAATTTTGTTTAAATTTGTGCCAGCATTAACACACTGATTCACAAAAATAAAACAAACACAGTTTGCTATATTTTACTTACCAAATGAGCTCAGTTACCCCAAGCTTACCACAGGAGATCCTGCTTTAAATAGGGTTGGCTTCCACGGTAATCTGAAAAATGGGTGGTTACATTTTCCTTAGCCACTGGAGCATTCACTATTGATGACTTCCTTAGTCTAAGAACCTGTGTGGACTTGTATTAAACTGTATTTGCATCACATCATTTTGTATTTATAAGAGGTTTGCAGGTACACTCATGTGAGCATGTACTTTTAAACTTATTAAAGTTTACCTCAACAATTTTCCCAGAAATAATTGAACTTAATTACTAGTACACTGAATCCTTCAGTAGAAATACCTGCCATTGCTTCCGTTGACAGAAAAAAGTCTGTGAATGGAAAATAATTATTCCAACTCTCCACGCAAAATGTTTAGTCGTTTGAAACTTGAGGAGCTTCCCACAAATGTACAGTAGTAGTAAAACACCTTTAAAGCATTTCCCTATTGGATTTACGTGGATGTTTAGAGTAATTTGTACTTACAGGTGTCCCATGCATGACCTAATCTGTACAACTTCTTTTTGGCAGAAGCACGCCCTTTGACATAGTAGCAAGTGCAAATTGAATGTCTTTAGAGATGTTTTTTACCATCCTGCTTACTGCTCATGGCCTGAACTTGCTGGGACAGCCAGTTAGCGGAATGATGGATGTACAATTGTTTGGTAATCCTTTTAAATCCTTTTCCAAACTCATAGACATCCATAATCGTCCTTATAAACTATCAGAGAGTTCTTTGATCTAAGAAAGATAATGCAACATAATTTGTGAACAAAGAACTTATCAGACTCAATGTCAAAACTTGTATACCTACACAACCGGGCCTGCACTGATCCCAGCAATCTAGAGAAAGAGGGTGGTCTATGCCTTATGAATGGTACATATTGTATTCTGAATTACCTCTGGTATTGATTTATAATGTTGTATAAAGCAATAGTCGCCCGACCAGAATAGAAATCTTAAGCATGTTTTTCTCTCTTTATATACTACTCGCAGCAGATTTGATTGACATCATAGTCTTTTATATATCCATACAGCATCCTTAGAGTGTTCTTTTACAGTTCCACGTACAGTTAGTAACCCTTTCTTTCATCAGCTCACTTTAAAGCAGACCAAGACCTTCTAACCACCCCTAGTGCCCCCACCTGAGTACATGGGTTGATTTTTAAAAAAACCCTTTTTCACTCTTTGGCTGATCATAAATCTGCCGGGTGATGTGACAAGTCCGCTGCCCATATCCCCAACATCCCTCTAGTCTGATTTGTGCTCCCTCCCCCTCATATCTAAATGGCTGGGGGCTGGAGCACACTTCAGTCAAAGGTAAGCCAGGGATGTGACTGGGGGCCAAAAAACACTGTTAGAGCCCCGGAAATGTGTGTATTTTTGGTGTCCGGCAGGGTTTCAAACAGTAGGACATCGGATGTCCCATGAGTAGACAAGCAGCTGTGACACAGAAGTTTTGGAGGACTTTAATTGATATATTGATATATATATATATATATATATATATATATATATATATATATAAATACAAATAGATATTTAGCTGCATAATGTGACATAATCTTCTACTTTGAGGCACCAGGTGACTGCAGTATTTTTTTAAAGGCTTTACTGGTGATTCTCTCTGAAGCCTTATCCATCTGGCTCATAGTGCTTTGCTGATCTCACACTATTATTCAGAGTAAGGAGCATACTTTTGACCTTCTGCCTTTATCAGCTGCACCTAACGGCCGTCACTAATGGTCATATAGTCATAGGACTTCCCCAAGTTAGCTGGCTACCTACAGTACATAACTGCAAACTACCTGTATTATCTGTACTGCACATGTGCAGTAGGTTTGTATGTGTCCCTGACAACCAACCTTCCACGCTGCCGCCACCAATCATGGGATTTGTCCCCCAACTGACTCCTTGTCATTCAGCCAGTTGTCCATGTTTGAAAATCAGAGGGCATTTATCCATGGGAAACATTGTGGGATTTCAGGGTTATTATCCTTAAAGTGGAACAAAACATGAAAATGTTACTTTTCCAGGTCCTGGCCGTGCTTCCGGGGCATCCTAAATCGGCCTGAAACCCCCCAGGGTGCCGGTCCCCAGTCCAACAGCACATGCGCAGTCATCAATGCCCTTTGCCATGTTTACAACTTTTCCCCGGTTTAACTAACCTTACCCTGCTCCAATGGTGCATGCGTGGGCTATCATCCAATCAAAGCCATCTGCCGTGACTACTTCAATTGGCAAGCGGCTCTGACTGTTTTTAATGGGGAGCCCGTGCTGTCAATTTGCACCTGACCTGAGAGCATACTGTAAGTGCATTTTTTCCATTCAAGTAAACAGGCACCTTAAATATAATTTCTAAAGGTGTTCTTATCACCCTAATCTTCAGAAACGAAATGCATTAATCATTTTAAATAAAAAATAAAACACCTAAAACAAAATTAACGTGCATGGGACACATAAATGGCTCATAAAGAACCTTCATTACCTCTTTGAGCAGTTCTGTATTGATGAAGCAAATCAGTTTTGAGGTGAAGTTTAGATGGTAGCAGATCTGGTTGGGGCACAGGTCAGTACCAGATCATAATTTTTTTTTTCATCTTTTCTCTGATCTGTGTTTTAATAGATACACGGAGCAATACAAACTTTACTAACTAGAACACAAAAAAGTACGGCCTTGTAAAAAAAAAAAAAATTAAAAACACCTCCCAACCCCACCACTACACACAGCCTCAGACTACTAAACCCCAGGTCAAAGTCTCCATGAGGAAGGAACCAGGCAATGAAATGGTAGTTAGACACTGAGTGGTCCAGGAAGCTGGTTTTTAGGCTGTGTAAAAAAAAAAAAAATAGGCCAATTCTCTGCTTCACAGCTCATGAAGTATTGTTAGCCACCATTGTTTTTTTTTTTTGTTTTTTAATCTAACACAAGTAATTCAGATGAAAATTCCAGGTGCTTGAAAAAAGCTGCAAATGTGTGTTCATGTGTTTCTGTGCGCACCTTTACCTGAGGGTATGGGTGCTAGTGTTTTTGTGCATGGGTGTCTGCGGGTGTGTACTCATCTGTGTGTGTGTGTGTGTGTGTGTGTGTGTGTGTGTGTGTGTGTGTGCATGTGTGTCGGTGGATGTGTGCACATGAGCATATGTATGTGCACATGTACCTCTGGGGGGCATGCATGCGCATCTACAAATGCACACATGCACATCTGGGGGTGCACACATGTCTGCGGGCAGTGGCGGACTGAGGCCAAAATTCAGCCCGGGATTTTACCAGCACCTGCCCATGAGCAGCCAGTGGCATCTCTGCTGCTTCCTGCTTAGTCAACCAGTGTACTCCAAGACTGAGGCTATATCATTAGGATGAGGACATGGGCTGGGGTTGCTTGGGTGAGGGGATAGAGTGGTGAAGGGGATGGGGCTGGGATTGAATAGGAGTGTTAGAAAAGGTAGCAACCCAGACGGCCCCAAAGCATTTGCCCAGGTCTCCCTGTGGCCAGTCCGCCCCTGTCTGTGGGTGTGCATGTGCATCTAGGAGCTGCATGCATACACATCAGCGGGTGTGTCCATGCGTGTCTGCTAGTCTGCGTGGATGTGCATCTGTGTGTGTTGTGTGTGTACACCTGTGAATGTGTATGGATGCACACCAGTGGGTGTGTTGGGATGTCTGCCTGTGTTCAGGGAGGTGTTCTTAGATGAGTGTATGGATGCACCTGGATGCAGCTGTAGCAGGGGTGTGGATCCTCTGGTAGGGGTGTGTGAAAGTGACAGGGGCTGGACATGTGTGCTGTATCTCTAACATTCTGTCATTCATTTCTTTGAGGGATTCTCCGGAACCTTCCACTTCTATGGGGTATTTACATATACAAATTACAAATACATAGCCACACCTCACAGAGCCAAGAGCGTCTAAATGCAGTATCAACCGCATTGCTATTTTCAGCAAGTTGGGCTAAATTCATTGCAATAAACTGGAGAAGAAGTAGAAAATGGATTCCAAGCACTATTACTAGGTCTAGGCTCATCCAGCCCTAAGCAAGTAGTGCCAGGCTCCATTTTGGTAAAGAAAGCTTACACAAGGTAGCAGCAAGACTCTAAACCAGGAAGTGATGAAAAAGCATAAAAAGTACCTGAGGAAATGTGTGGATCATGATTTATACCTGTCAAATCTGACACAGCTTTGCTTTCAGTGCTTAAACTAGACCAACAGCCTGGCACAGCTGGAAAAGAAAGGTAGCGGCCATTTTGGAGCGTCATCTCTCAGCATCTCAGTAATGCTGCTGCCTGGATTCAACTGACTCACAATGCACAGTAACAGCAAGTCCAGCAGCACTTCCTGTTTGCAGGTGGCCTGCAAATGTATGAGCCACCATTTCGTTTTTAAAATGTACCACAGCAACAGTTAAAATAGCAAATAACTGAGGTAAACGAGACAAGCTGAACCATCTCATCACATATATAAAGAGAATTTGCTATATCTTTAGGTCCTCTGCTCATGATCGGGTGCTTGAAGTCAGCACAGATTCACCTCTGTTTACCTCAGCTCAATGTACTTTAGTAAATCACCCCCAAGGGATAATCTCTTCACTCTTGATAAATCAACCTCTTAACTCCAGTGTAGGTATTTCCAAATATGTCATGAACTGCATGAATAGCTTATTTGACTCACAAATCTGTAGAAAAATGATTCACTCCAAAACGTAATGAAAGCTGCAGTCTTGTGAACAGTGCCAGTTTCGCTGATTTTCAGAGTCATGTAAAGACATGTGTAGATAGGAATGAAAAACTCAATAATTATTTGTGCTTTATTGGTTGTATCTTTTATTTGGATGTGGCTTTTTTTCTTTTAATTATAAAATGTTATTTCATAGAATGCTGAAAAATTCTTATCTCAAGCCTTGCATGTATAGTAAAGCTTTAGACATGCTACCGGCAGCACACAGGCCATATACATGATATACTCTAATTGACATCACATCCTGTGCTATTAGAGTGCACTTAGGGCTCATTAAGATCAATGCTGGCACTACAAAGTAAACTACACAGGCTACACTAATACTATGATTAGCACAAAATAAAGTGCAAAAAACCCCCCCAAAAAACATGAATTCTCCAGTTAGGTGCAGACTTTTCCATGAAGGTAGAGATTTTGGTTTCACAAATATGTAAATAACGCTTGCATTTGCATTAAAACTATAGAAGGTTAACGGCAGAAGGAGACTGTATGGTCCATCTAGTCTGCCCTTATGTGTATGTTTTATCTTAGATTAGATGTATACTTATCCCAGGTATGTTTAAATTCACCTGCTGTTGATGTTCCCAACACCATTTTTTGAAGTTTGGTCCCAGGATCGACTACTTTTTCAATAGAAATTATATTTTCTAACACTGATCTTAATACTAGCTTAAAAACACTTCCCTCCTGAAACGTTTTCAAACTATTTACCTATTTAAAGGGGAACTCCAGGCACAAAAACAGCTATATTTACCTTTTGTCCAGCAGAGCTCCTCCTCCCAAACTCACTGGTGTAATACTTTGTGAAACCCCCCCAGATCGGCCACTCCACTCACCTTTACGCCGTTCTCACAGCACATGTGTGGACGGTCATCCAATCAGTGCCTCATGGCATGCATACTAATGTATGGCACTCCTGCGCACTGGCCTATCTGAATGGCTGGGCAGCAGAGCTTGCACAGATGCAGGGAGGCTGGGGATGTGTCGGCGGCCCGCTATCACCGCAAGGGACCTGGGAAAGGTAAGGGGGTTTGCAGGCAATCTGGGCGGTTCACATAGTGGGGCATGCTGTATCTACATGCCCCAGGGCACCTGAACAGCCGGCGTAAGCGGTGACTGGTCCACTTTAACTTGTATTAGATATTGCAAGGACATATTCAGTAGCATCCATTTAAAGTTCCTGTTCAACCAGACACTAATTTTCTCCTATCCTATCCCCCCTGGAAATAGTATAAAATGAGCCATTTCAAAGCACAGGTGAAACTGATTTCTTCAATTTCTGGGTCATGGCTGAGCTGGGAAGGTTATATCATGGAGCAGTGTCCTGAGCAAGCTTGCTCTGGTTAAACACAGCTGTGGCACCATTGTAGCTTGCTGTGCTTGTTAAATCTAAAGAGCTCCAAAGGAAAGTGTAGGACCGTTTCTGTATGGTTCTGAAAAATTAAACTGAAAAAATTGCAAACTTTGGAGCCCTGTTACAAATTCTACTCTACATTGCTGAAAATGGAGGACAGGCATCAGGTGAGATGCTTGTTGGCTAATTATTGCCATTGGGTTTAGAGTCCCTTTAACATAAACTTAAAGAGGACCCATTCCCTGGCTCCCAAATCGGAATACCCCGCAGTGTGAAACCCAGAGTCATCTAGATCCCACGATGCATGAAACACTCCGGATATCAGACAACATGGCATGGTATGGAAATACAACCTAGACAAATATTGTCCCCTGAAAACAGCCTGATAAATCTACAATAGCTCCAAACAGTAGACCCTTGGTAGCAGTAAGGGTAAATCCCTAAAGCACCTTCTCTTTATTGACCAGACTCTTACAGTACTCAAGGTACTGTAGCTCCTCGCAGGACCACTCTTTTTATGTAAGTCACGAAAACTGCAAACAATCCAAGAGTGGAGGGGAGGAGACAGAACTTGTAAGGGAGAAACAGAGAGTAGGACACCCAAAACATTGAGGCCTTCACCAGTCGCCAATATATCTGTCCCTGCACAAGGAGGATGATACGGCACATTACAGAATATTCATACAGCTGATGTACAGATTCCTTAACAGTTTCTCGTTCAGCCAAGCCCAAACCTAATTGGCACCTGAGATCAGATGAAAGAGACCAGGACCTTGCTGCTTATTAGGAAAGCCCAGCTACAGAATGCCTCTGTTTTTTTTGTGAAATGTTTCCGTTCTCGTATGAGCGTACGAGCGATTCTATGCATGTATTGAAAACCTTGTGTTAAGTTTCCGTCCGTTCGTACGGCAGATTACGAATTACGAGGATGTCATTTTCCATCCAGACTTTTCCGTTTCATTTCCACATGTTACAACGTAGGCTTTCGTTTTTGCCCTTTTCCCATCGTATCCTCCAACGAATCCTTTACGTTTCCCGATAGATTCTGTTTCCATTTTACAAAAAATAATCATCCAGACGGAATCCTTACGATCTTGCGCCTGCGCACTACAAACTTAACTCATTAAAGTGCTTGCCTACATATTTGCCACCCTCACTTTGACTACAATGTTTAGCTAAATCACTTAGCACTATCCTCCATCTTCCCTTTTGGACCCTTAAAGCTCACCCAAACCACTTAGCACTATCCTCCATCTTCCCTTTTGGACCCTTAAAGCTCACCCAAACCACTTCTCGGTTAGGTTCTTCTTCCATTTTAGCCCCCTAAAACTTACCCAAATCACTTCTCGGTCATGTGAATATTCATCTTTAAATATTTCTGGGCCCATTAGTTTTGTGTTAATGTATTTTGTAAATGAAATGACAATGTAACTTTTTTTTATATACCATCATAAAATATAAAATTTTTTAAAATTTTGAAAATTTCAAATTTTTACAACTATAAAAAACAAAATACATAGCAATGGCAGGCCACAGAACATTATTCTTCATCTGTGGTCCCCAACGAGTTGCGCAGCTCCTGCATCTCGCCCACCAACTGAAGGACCCTGACACTCAGTTGTGCCACTCTGGCACGTGTGGTCCCTGTTAAAAAACGTAAATTAAAATTTTGGTATAACCTTGCTGGGGTCATACTGCAGTGACCCCCCCCCCCCCGTATGGTCCAAACACCTAAATCTGGACTTCAAAAGCCAGAGGGCCCTTGCCACCACGGGTCGGGTTTTGCATAGTGCCCGATTAGAGAACCCCTGGCCCGCATTCTGCAGGCAAAGAACGGGCATCAGGAGCAAGGGCGAGTGGCACATCTTGCAGTTCCTGCAACCAAATATAAAATAATTACACAAAGCAAAGGTAACCAACTAAAACAATAACTCCTACAACAAATTAAGATTCAAGTTCAACAATCCAAATATAATTCACAAAGAACATAAGTCTAAAAAAATATAGCAATTATATGGATGTGTGGAAAAATAAATGTTTACATGCTAAGGACTAATTTAGGTCAGCATTAAAATGCATCTATAAGGCATACATGAAATGTATTGATTCAGGTATGCATTGCTATACAATTTATGGCCTCGACCATGCTGATACATGCAATGCCTTGGTGCTAAAGGCGCACAGACTCCTCCACATAGCCACAAAACATGTTCAACAATAGCAATCTGAGCCCTCAAAGGTCTCGTAAGTGGAACGGAAATGAAACGGATTTATAGGGTGGTGATCCGTCGGAAATCAGCTCTCTGAATCAGACGGAAACCCATCCCAACAACGGAAGTTTTCTGAACGAACGGAAAATTTCCGATTTTGCTTGGAAAATGATCCGAACTAACGGAAATGTTCCGATTTGCTTCCGTTCATTGAAAGCGCATTCTCGAAAGTTCGTATGAATGAAAAATGAACGAAAAAAAGCAAAAAAATTACAAACACCCACCAAAACTTTCACAGACAGCTACGGAAGCCTGGACGAATGTGTCTCTGAATCGAGCCTAATGTCCTTATCACTTCTCCTCCCTATTTGTCAGCAAAAGATCAAGAGCACCAGTTAGAAGCAAACTGGCCTCCTTCTACTTGCTCTTCCCCCTCCCAGCCTGATAGACTGGTAGTCAGGAAGAAAACTTTTTCCTGAACCTGTGGGCCTCATTGACAGACATGCATTATTCCTGTAGGCAAGCTGGTGCAGCTGTTCTAACTACGTACTGTATCTACTGCCATAGCTGCTAGGGCTGTAAAGACTACAATGTTTTTGGTGTATATGTATACTGTATAACTGCATATATAATTCTTTATTGTAAATGTTTATGTAACATTGATCTAATATATATATATATATATATATATATATATATATTACCGGCAGCTTATTGCAGGGTAATGTTTTGTGCAGATATGAAAAAACATGTTTATGGTGGAGGGAGGTTGGTCAGCGTCCAGATTACTTAATACATTTAAAAATATGGGCATTGGATTGCTTTAAACAGATCTGATTTTTGGAATGTAGAATTAGATTCATGTTTAGCATTCTACATTGATTACGTGGTATAAAATAAATTCCCTTTGTTTAAACAAAAAATAAATCTAGAACATGAAGCACTATCATTTAAATGCAGCATCTACAATTAATGCTTCAAATATGTTACTGGCCGAAAGTAAACATGAAGTCACACCATGGAACAAAAACAAGCTTTGTCCTAAATCTTTTTCTGTGGGTATATTATAGCATCCTTACACAAGTGCTTTTCTTGGTTATTATAAGACATTTGATTTCTGTGACCAAACATAGCATTCTGAAACGTCTGTACACATTTTTGTGACAAGGTTATTTCACAGGTCATTTTTTTTTCCTATGAGAAATATGATGAGTATTGAACAAAATAATATCCAATATCCAGCAACTCAGAAAGGAGGAGATGTGTATCAGTTTAATTTGGACGGTGACAAAAGTACTGTGCTCTATAAAAAAAATCATCCAGTTGTCTAACAAATAAAGATTTATCAAGAACAGCACAAGGAAAGGTGAATCAAAAACTGAACATCTTCCCAGAATAAACTAATTAAAGGGAAACTTTAGGCATTTAAAATAAAAAAAGATATTCACCTTACTGTAACAAGAATGACAGCCCAAGGTACATAGCTTATAACAGTTGTGGTATACTGTTATAAGCTATGTACCTTGGGCTGTCATTCTTGACTGCTGGAATACAGGTAGGGTTGGCAGTCAATCTAGGATCACAACCTGGACCTGCAATGCAGTGCAGGCAGAAGATTAGATAACTGGGCTCAGAACTTGACACAGAGGAGTGGTCAGAAAAGGCAGGGTCATCACCTGGGCTTGGCATTTAGATGTAGCCAGGCAAGGCAGTGTCAGAAACTGGTATGTCCCCGAATGTAGTCATGAAAGGCTAGCTTGGCAAAGAGACATGATCAGCCAAGGCAGAGTCAGGAACAGGCTTGTCTCAGAATGTAGTCAATCGAGGAACATGTTTTGGCACTGGGACATGGTCAGAAACATGCTTGGCATATAGATGTGGTCAAGCAAGGCAGAATTGGCAACTGGGCTAGACATGAAGACATAGTCAGGCAAGGCAAGGGTCAGCAAAAGCCTTATCATAGAGACATAGTCAGGCAAGGCAGGGTCAGCAACAGGCTTGGCATGGAGACGTGGCAAGGCAACACAGGGTTAACAATACAGTCAATGGTTGTGCTAGTTGAACCACGCTCCATACACCACAAGCTGTAAGGCACCTTTGTTACCAGGCAATTCTAGATGGAGAGGACTGAATGGTGCCGCTACCTCAAAAAAAATTGTGACGCACCCCTTGCTTCAGTCACAAAATGGAAGCAACGCACTGTGACACTTACCCTTACAGGTGATAACTCCAGGTTCATTGGAGAAGGACTTCCATATAGTAGATTCTGTCTCTGGTCTTCAGACTCTCTGCCACAGTGTGCTCGTCATGCCAACTGCACACAGTGTAAGGAGCCATTTGTAGCAATAGGGCACCTGGGCTAGATGTATTCTTCAAGACTTTTCTTTGGTCATCTGACTGGTTTTATGAAATATATCACAACCTGGATACGTGTGCGATTACAACCAAAGTGGACAGTAGTTCTGGCCATGGTTCTGCTCTTTGAAGATGGTGGCCAGACTAGCTCAGCCATGCTCTAATGATTGAAGTGTTGATGCACCCAGCTTCTGTGTGTAGCTAGAATATTGGTGACAGAAGACGTCCAGTTACCAATCTCACATGCACATTACTAAATACTTCTAGGTCTGAGAAAATATGCAGTTTCCATTACTTTGAATGACTGCAGTACTAATTGGTTAGATTTGAGTTAGCTTTTAGCTTACGCACGGTGCTTAGTAAACAGCATAGGATAGAGTCAGGTTAGGAATCTAGCTAGAAGAATGGTTGCAAAGACAGTCTGGAAAACAGCTGGGAGGAGCAGGATAGATAGGCTGGCACTCTAATGCCAAACTATTAACTTTTTTGGCATGCTTCTCAGGTTGATCAGGTGCCAGTTGGAGGATCTTCATCATTAGTGTTCTGCTCAAATGCATTGACATTTTTTTAAATATTCTGTTTCAGCAGACACTTGAATTCCAATACGGGGAGGCCGATTCATTAATAGCGCCAGGTAGCGCCAGATGAGCGACTGTAGCGTGATTTTTTCAGCGCCAGCCAGTATTCGCTGTGCTTGGCCGGCGTTAGCTTGATGACAGCGACTCAGTCGGTGTGCGGTAATGTTGAATACGGGCTGGGGGGTCGCTGTTTCACAGGTTCAGCGTTGTATGTGAGCGCCTGACAACGAATGGCCAGAGCGAACGGCTAGCTTCATATTCATTAACAAATCACGCTCCGAATGTGCTGTCGCTGTCCATTCCTTGTTTAAACCCCAGAGCGCTGGCGGCGATGGGTATTAACTAGTTTTTAACCCCTAAACAACCATATTTTTTGAATGTAACATTATACATGTGTTTAGAATCATTTTGTAATATGAATACATTAATCTCAGACCTGTTAGATCAATTCTGCACAAATTTTTTTTTAATTTTTTTTTTTACTTAAAAATAAATCCTAACATTGCAGAAGTGGTCTCTGAATTTTTGACATTAAAAAAAAAAAAAAAAAAAAATTAATACCAATTAATTATGATTAATTATAGATTGCTCCATTGAAATGCATTGGACATCGCCAGGGAGTGACAGCTCATACCTGGCGCTGTGAGGGAATTTGCAGCGGCGCTGTTCGGTCCAGGCGGCTTCATGATGAATGCCGCGCTAGCCGTCGCTCTCGCCGGCGCTTGCCTCATTTTGCTTGATAAATGCGTCATTGTGACCGCCGCCGGGCGTACTTGAGTCGGTAGTCGCCGTTAGCTGCCGCTACCTGGCGCTCGTCAGACACTACCTGGCGCTAGCCCGTGATAAATAAGGGCCATAGTGTCTCAGTCCTGTGTGACTGCCTTGACCACAACTATCTTCCAGCAGAGTTTAGGAATGTCCAATCTCAACAGACATAATACTAAGGGCCTTATTTATCACGGGCTAGCGCCAGGTAGTGTCTGACGAGCGCCAGGTAGCGGCAGCTAACGGCGACTACCGACTCAAGTACGCCCGGCGGCGGTCACAATGACGCATTTATCAAGCAAAATGAGGCTAGCGCCGGCGAGAGCGACGGCTAGCGCGGCATTCATCATGAAGCCGCCTGGACCGAACAGCGCCGCTGCAAATTCCCTCACAGCGCCAGGTATGAGCTGTCGCTCCCTGGCGATGTCCAATGCATTTCAATGGAGCAATCTATAATTAATCATAATTAATTGGTATTAATTTTTTTTTTTTTTTTTTTATGTCAAAAATTCGGAGACCACTTCTGCAATGTTAGGATTTATTTTTAAGTAAAAAAAAAAATTAAAAAAAAATTTGTGCAGAATTGATCTAACAGGTCTGAGATTAATGTATTCATATTACAAAATGATTCTAAAAACATGTATAATGTTACATTCAAAAAATATGGTTGTTTAGGGGTTAAAAACTAGTTAATACACATCGCCGCCAGCGCTCTGGGGTTTAAACAAGGAATGGACAGCGACAGCACATTCGGAGCGTGATTTGTTAATGAATATGAAGCTAGCCGTTCGCTCTGGCCATTCGTTGTCAGGCGCTCACATACAACGCTGGACCTGTGAAACAGCGACCCCCCAGCCCGTATTCAACATTACCGCACACCGACTGAGTCGCTGTCATCAAGCTAACGCCGGCCAAGCACAGCGAATACTGGCTGGCGCTGAAAAAATCACGCTACAGTCGTTCATCTGGCGCTACCTGGCGCTATTAATGAATCGGCCTCCCCGTCTGTAGGGAAAGAATTCTGGTTGTGTACAGTATTTTGGTCTCAGGAAAGCAACTAACGCAGCCAAAGTCCTCCACTTTGCAAGGAAAACCCACGACAATATAAGAAACACTGTGCTAGTTTAAAAAATCAGAGGTTCCTTTAAGCCAAACAATGTGCTTTTAGAATGAAAACTCCCCTTTGATGCCTTTTATTAGTTCCTCTTTAACAAAATAAAGTGCTTTTAATTGAAATATCCTTCTTTTAACTCCAGTAATTTGCTAACAATGAGTTTTCCCTTAGTCACCTATTTTTATACAAATAATTAGTGGTGCACACACTAGTGAACACCCTAAGGGGCAGTGAGTGCAAACATGTGGGTGCCGGTGTGCTGCCCCAGCCACGGTGCCTAGGGAGCAGTTGGGAGGTTAGGCGCCTTGTTTAAGGGAACTTCAGTCATGTCCCATGGTTGGGAATCGAACCTCAACCCTCTGGCTTAAAGCGGACCTTCACCCTGAATAAAAGTATATCTTATATGTTCCCCACACCCTGTACATACAGATTACACTCATTAAAAAGTATCCTAGCTGCATCTACTGCATGTTATGAGCCTTTAAATATCCAAGATGGCGGCTCATTGGGCATCAGGCAGCCTGCAAACAGGAAGTGTCTTCTGACTATGTCCGCTGCATTCTGGGATTTCTGTCCTTTCCCTGACCCCAGCTCTGCTCTGTCTGAGCAAAGTACAGCTATAACCCGCCCTCCTGTATTTTATCCCGCTCTCCTCTCCTCAGTATGTGATACTACTGAGGCAAAATGGCGGCGCCCGTATCCTAGAGTCCAGAAGAGAGTTGCAGCCCAGTGGAGGAAAGAATAATAAGTAAGTGACTAAGTAAGTAAGTGACTAAAAACTTGAAATATATTAATTTTAGATGCTGGGGGATAGATTTTTAAGCGTTTGGGCTTTTCATTAAATGATGACGAAGGTCCGGTTTAAGGCAGTTTACCATAATAGGATAGAATCAGTGGACCGGCCATGCAAATCATCCATTTTCACCATTGTGATAAATCAGTGCCCAGAAAGAGCCAGCAAATATTAGGAGGTTTATTCAATGTTTTAGCCCACAATAATAAGCCTAAAAGATTCTCTCTCTAAGAGGCTTGTCCCCTTTTTATGTTGTAATGTAAAGGTTTGATAAAAATATATAATATCTTTAAACAGCCTAAACATACTTTTTGCATCATCACTGTTCATCTGTACACATGTATTAGCTGTGTATGTAACAGAATTTTTTATGTTGTGGGGAAGCACTAGAGTACATAAACAGAGCAGCAACTGGATTTGAGGGGCTAGCTCAAATAGTAAAAACAAAGGTTAAAAAAAGTTGACAAAGTAGATGGAAAACACTTTGAACTTCAGTCGCGCTGCAATGAATAAATGTTTCTTGATTGTCATAGAGGATTCTAACCACAAATATATATATTAGGGTGATCTCTCGGAGTCCTCTAAATTTCAATTATTGGCTGTATCGGCAGATTAATCTGTCTTAGCAGCCCTGATAGGATCAGGAACAATAGAGAGTATCCTTTTATATTTATGATCAATATTGCATTCCTAGGTCTAGTGTAAGTTGCCAAAGATTAGAAAGAATGGGGCACTTACCGCTGCGGCCTGGGGGTTAAAATCCTGATCTGGGCCCTTGAGAGTTAACCACTTCTGAAGATGGACCTGAAGCTTGTTATCGGGTGTGCGCGCCGCTCGTCGTGTATCCCGATGAAGTCAGGAGGTTATGCTCTTTCAGTATGTAAACTCTTTTAATATGATAAAATAAAAACAAAAATAAAAATAAAAACAAACAAGATGGTAGGCGAAGTAGTTAGTTGCCGTAGCTGTTGCAGTTAAATGTCCAATTTGTTTCCAGTCTTTGAGAGAAGGGAGAAAGTCTCCAGTACATCCACGTTTCTTGCTGTTTCCTGCTGTTTCTGTAGAACAACGCGCCTTTCGTCCTTTGACATCCTCAGGTTCTGATAGAGCCTTGGGGTAGTTTTCTATAGAGCTTGCTATCTTCATCTGGGGAACTTTGGGAGATATAGCCTGTGAGTATAGTCCGTTAGAGTGCAGGTGCGGCTTCTGTGCAGCTCTAAACAGCTTTTGGATCTATTTGTCCGACTTATTTTGTTTGACTTCTTTCACTTTCAAGCTGTGTATGGCCTGTGTTTCTTGTCAGTATGTTTCCTGTAATACCCAGAGCCCTGAACCCATCTCTAAGAGATGCGCTCCTTTACCTGGCTTATAAATTGTATTGCTGGTGCTTCAGATATGTCTAAAATGTCTCCTGTGTTAGAGCAACTACTAGTCATAACAAACCAAGATTACGAGCCATAACAAATGGAGATTTAATTCAAACAATGTGGTAACGAGGCATTAGGATTATTTATCACAGCAAACATTTCACCTGAGCAAATATACAGAATAATAATTTGGCACACCCTCAGTGCACGAGTGAAAAGGATATCTACTGTGTGTAGCTGGACCTGGAGTGAATCCACCAGCCTCAGCCAGTCAGTAGACTGGTGAACCACACCTGACCAAACTTTACTGAACTCACCCATTGTCAGACTGCAGATCCTTGGGCACACTCAAGTAAGACATTTTTTTGGTAGTCATTTTTGGGGCCACCAGAACAAATTATTTCTGGGCCCACACAACTAGATTGTTACATAATATAAAATGTTATGTTTATCAACCAAATAACAAATGTAACAACCTTTACAGGGAAATAAAAAATCCATTGTTAGTCTTGGAACTCTTGTACTGCCCCAACGATGGCCTTAAAGAAGAACCAACAGCCCTGGTGAAGTGGGAACTCCACGCAACACGTCAGCTGGCCGCTCTCCTGGGGGACCCTATGGCTCACATGATGCTATAAAGGTGATGTCATTCTTTGATTGGTCATATATTTTGATTACATGTAGCCACCAGCTGCCTGCTGCACAGCAGGTGATCCCAGAATCCCAGAATGCAGAGCAGCAAAGAATGCAGAGCAGCACAGTCAGAAGACACTTCCTGTTTACAGGCTGCCTGATGTTCCATGAGCCGCCATCTTGGATCTTTAAAGGCTCATAACATGCAGTAGATGCAGGTAGGATGATTTTTAATGTGAGCAATCTGTATGTACAGGGTGTGGGAAACATATAAGATATGTTCTTATTCAGGGTGAAGGACCGCTTTAAGCACAATGCACTTTTATTGACTATGATGTCTTTTCTTGTTCACAGCCAGCATTTTCTGGGCTGACTGTTCACATATGGCATAACAATTGTTGGCTGCTGGCTTTCAATTAATTGTTTATCTATATGACTTATTTATATCTAACTCTATCATTTGTTGTAATTCCAAGAGCCTTTTTCTTAGGGATCCCCTGAGGATATGTATAGATTTTTTTTTTAATTTTGTCTTGTGTTTTGTCCCTCTTTTGTGAGCCCCAATAAATTTGATACAATTTTATATCAAGTTGTGGTGAGTGCAGACCTCATTTTCTTGTGGGGAATTCCCAGAGCCCCCAAAACTATATATTTACTGGTGGCTATGTAAGTATGCATTGTGAACACAACAGTGGGGAATCCCAAAGCATAATGCCCCAGGGAGAGGGAAATGGCCGGTCCTTAACCAGCCAAAAAGGTCTATGCTCCTATTTAAACCTGAACAACACCCATTTTTGGGAAAATTGATGTTGTTCCAAGTGCAGGGGACATCTCGTTTGCTCTGGCCCCCCTGCACCTTAGCACCAGTAATTGGAAAAAATTGTACCTTTCTCTTCGGTCCACTGGATAAATCGAGCATACTTATTGCCTGCCACGGTCACATGGGTGCCGGCACTCGTTGCAGTCACACCCATGTGCTCGCACAACACCCATTTTTCATAAAAACATAATTTACCTTAATTTATAACAAAAATCCTTATCAGCACCCCTGGAGGAGCACCAGACTTGTGCTAAAAGGGCTGGTGTTTTGCAATGTTTTTTAGACCCCTGAGCCCTGTGGATATCAGCCCATGCACTGAGCTAATAGCCCAAGGATGGGGGGTTAAACCTGCATTTATCCTTTTTTAGGTCTGTCTGAGCCGTATCTATTTTTATTAGGAACATGTCTTAGGTGCTAACCTACTGGTTGTACCGATCAGGCTTTGTGTATGTCCTTCTCCAGTCAAGGGTGCCATCTGTACTTGGCATACCGTATATTATGTATATTAATTAATATATATATATATATATATATATATATATATATATATATATATACCCAAATGTTCTTTGTAATATCCAGGACCTTTAAGTATATTACTTGAGCCCCTCTTTCACAAAATAATGTCCTCTTAGTGCCAGTGGAAATTATTGTAACCACCTAATGTATTTGATAGAGAAAAGTAAAAAAATATTTAAACTTTAGTAACCTTTTCACTTTCAGCAGTACATTTTATTCACTGTAAAATGTGACTGAAGGCTGAAAAATAAATAAATGAAGTCTAAATGGTGTTTCTTCGTCCAATTGAAAAAAAAAAGAATTATTTTCTTAAAGGGGAACTCTAGCATTAAATACAAATGATTTAAATGCGTTGAGAGCAGAAGTCTAGTTTTGGGGTTTTCCTTCATGATAAAGGATTTGATTGTATATTTTTACATTTCACTCCATTCGAAAACATCTATTTTATTTCCATGATGGATTCACTGACACCTTACCACATCTCCACAGGCTGCTTTACACATTGATGACATTTCAATACCCTCCTATGTTTCTTTCATTTTAGCATTTCAGTTAATTTCTGTCACAAGCAACTACTTACCTGTCCAGAGCTCTGGTTGGTGCTGTGATGAGTCAACAGCCAGGACCATCATTTACTGGAAGCTCTGCTTCCTTTGAATGCTGTCGACATGCATGTTCACCATTTGGGGTGTTCAGAGGGAGAGACCATGCAGAATGCTAACATCCTGATTGAGTGCCAGATTTGTTTCTCATTGAGTGCCAGATTTCACATTTAGTGTGGTCGGGGCACCACCTGCTCAGCTCAGACCTTTGGGGGGTAAAAGGTAAGTGGGGTTCATTGGAGGGAACACAGTGTGTTTTGTCCTGGATGGTTTCCATCCTGTAGACTTGCCTGGGACGTTTCCAACATTAGACTGGTCCTGCCATCTTGTCACCTTCCTGCCACCAGCTGGCTTGACGTTCCAGCTCATCGGAAACAGTTTATTTAAAAGTAGCTCCCAGGAACAACATTGCACTGACTGTATTGTCAAGTTGCCATGCTGTTCCGGCCTCATGCCTCAATATGTGCACAGAGCCCTAAGCCTATACCCAGTAACAATATACCCAGAACACAGGGACTAGGTTATTTATCTGAATATGTATTTTCTTTCTATATATCTGGAACCAGGAAGGAACCGGAGGGCCAAGATGATAGGCAACCAGGCCAAAAATGGGATATCTGGACCCAGGACTGACAGGAACTGGAGGACCAGAATTACAGCCAACCTAAGTTGGAAATTAGACAAAGTGTTTGGAGCTGTGTAAGCAGGAAATACTACCCAACAGCAGGTGACTCAATACTGGAGCACCAAGCATAGTCTAGGAAGCCAATGTATTGTTGTGGTCCAACACCAATTTCCTACCAACTGGGAAACACATTGAGATGGAGCTTTCTTAACCCCCCATGCATAAAACCCCTGCCCTCCGCCCTCCCAAGAAATTATACCCCCACTATTGGCTGTAAAATGGTGTGGAGTAGCCTCTTTTCTAGACAACGGTGGATACATGCATCATGCGACCAACGATGGCCAATCGCAGGCCTGCATTTTGCGGGGGCATTGCAGTACAGATAATTGAAACTGGGAGGTTGTGGTAGTATACACACAGGGGGGGGGGCTCTAGCAATCTGGATGTCCCTCCACACCTGTCGCAATGTATTCCTTTACCCATTTGGTAGGAAATGGGTGTTGTACTGCTTTAATTAGGCTTGACTGAGGATTAACTACTCAGGGAAGGAAGCCAGATAGAACCACTAAAAAGTAACTGAAAAGTATTGCAATCGAGGAACAAGCCTTTTCTTGACACCCAAATGATTGCCATGCCGAAAAGCTGAATCTTGGGGGGGCTGCACCATAGGGGCAGCTTGCTACAGCAATCTGTTTTTCCTTGCAGTGGTTATGGTGGAAAACCAGACTGCCTCCTAGGCTCCAGGAGACTTATTATTAAGGTCTGTAACCAGAGAATTCACATCCAGCTCCATGACACCTAGGTCCGTGGCAAGCACTGTCCTTGATAAGAAAACAGCACTGCAACTGTTTACAAAAATAAAAATGGTAGCTATTAAAGGAGCTGTATCACGACAAAATGGTCCAGTAATAAACATCCACATAAATATGCTAAATAATAAGTAGAGGGGTTACGTATATATCTGGCATGAAAAACATTTAACCAAATGTGTTTCATTTAAAGCCCAGGATTTTGACTATGCTGGGTTTTGGTCCTTTCCCCCGGGGCACCCTGATCAGGGGTGCCTCATTGTGTGAAACCCCCCAGTCGAAGTTAACTCACCTCTTCCTAGTCCTATGGCGTGGCCACTCGTCCAATCAGTGCGCTCTGAGCCTTCATCTAAGGCCAGTGCTGCAGCCGCATCCTCCACTTTCTTCTAACAGGGAGCGTGCCCGTGCCGGCCATTCACAAATGCCTGGCACAGGCACTCGCCCTGCTAGAGGGATAGCGGGGATGCGTCTACAGCTGACGCATGCTCCATTGGACCGGGAAGCAAGGTAAGTGTATGGGGCGACCTGGAGGGTTTCACACAGCGATTTTGAATGCCCCGGGGAGGGAATCAATCGGCTCAGGACGATCGCGGTCAATTTTGGTTCAATTTAATAGAAGGAAGGAGGGTCGGGGATGAAAGGTTTTGAACATACAATTTTGCTTTTACAGGGGAGATCTGCTAAGCTCCAGTGGGCAGCCTGTACTGAAATAACAGCTTATTGTTATTACAGTTCTTCTGATGTGTGTAGATGCTTTAACCCATCATGCAAACCTTGAAACATATATTAGACTGGTTCATTGTTGCTGCTCCCCAAAGGTTAGATAAGGAGACAAGCATTGGGATAGAGCAAATCACCCCTGTAAAAGTGCAATGGTAAGCCCAATAACCTTTTGCCCATAGATTTTATTCCTAACAGCAAAAGCTTGGTGGGAATCTTTTCAGTTGGGGTGTATTACTGACCCCTTCCTGCTCACTATCCAACATGTTAATATTAAATGATTCACAACAGGACTTATTTAACGTTAAAGCTTCATTTCTGCCTAATTTTGTTTTACAGCTACAGTACTCAGTGGGATTGTTTAACACTTGAATCAAGAGCCTCCTTCATAAAATGTGATCAAGCAAAGTAGACCTGTTCTTCTTTGTTTACCAGCTGAATAGCTTATTATTTTGAGACTGTGGGAGTTGGGAGCGTTCTTGTATGTATAGCGCCTACAAAAATAATATTCACTGCCGTGGAGGTTTCCCCTTTTTATTGTCATAATATATTATTCCACAGAGGATATGAAGTTTCTGTTTATCAATGTAAAAAAAATCCAATTCAACTCACTGAGGTATGTTGCCTATGACAATAAAATCTGAAAATGAAAATAAAATGAAAAAGGTTAATACTTTATATTGGCACTGTAGATTTCACCCTCAGGCATTATCAATGTTACAGATATCTTTAAAGTGTTGGACAAGAGGTTTGGGGAGGGGGGAGGAGGCATAATGGAATGTCAGTTTCTTAGGAAAAAGCATTGCAGTGATTTAGGGTGAATGCACTGTCCTTCCGGGGGTTCGTGCTCCCTTATAATGATACCTAAGTTCTATTAATAGCATAGCTTAGCTAAGACTCCAAGGCCGGCTGATTCTCTCCCCCTAGGGCATTCCAAACTAGGTTACCCTGCTGTGTGAAACCCCCTGATTGGCCGGCAATTCTTACCTTTCTGACATCCCTTGCATCCCTTCTCGGCTGCCGCAACTGAATGGCCGTACCTGGCTGCACACAGCCGAAGGGTTGAGAGTGATGTTAATATGCGCAGCTGGAGAAGCTGATTGGATGAGCAGCCATGAATGCACCATTGGACCGAGGAAAGGTGAGTAGATTCAGTGAACGGCACAGTTTTACACAGTGGGGCGTCCCAGGTGGACAAACCAAAATCCTGGGTTTTGGTCCACTTTAAAAAGAGCAAAATTATGTCAAACTTAAAGTTGAGCAAAACTCAGCAGTGGCCGGCCACTGGCTTGTCCCTTAGGCATCCCAAATTGGGATGCCCTGCTGAATGAAACCGCCCAGTTTGCCCATGAAAACTCAACTTCCCACGCTCCGATGGCACATCCCCACTTCCCACGCTTATCCAATGAGAGCCGGCTGCTGTGACGAACTCATTCGGCAGAAGGCGCTCATTGTTTACAATAGGAAGCATGCACTGCCGCATCCCCTGCACCATGCTATTTAGATAGCTCCCCACAATAGACCGCACATGCACCGTTGGAGCCTGGGCAGGTGAGTTTTTATGGGCAAATAGGGGGGTTCACACAGTGGGGCATCACAATTCCCGGGTCTTATCCCACTTTAAAACCTAAAAGGCTCTACGTGCAGGTTTAATGCTTCCCTAGGGAGCATGATGATTTGGGATACCCCACAATGTGAACCCTCCTAACATACTATATACGGTACCCTGCAGCAAAGAGTAGGGCACTTTGCCATGGCACGGCATCCATGCTCCCTCACAATGTGCACCTGGGGATGCTGCTGCAGAGCAGATTGCGGACCAAATTGGGTGCATAAACAGTAAGGCTAAGGGGTTTTACGCTGTGGGCCAACCCAGGGCAAGACTTCATCCGGACCACCCTAGGTCAATTTTGGTCAAAATGACCAAACGAACACCCTCTCCCTTTAATACTCACGCTTCCAACATCCTTTACACAGCGCTCTCCTGCAACAAATAAGGTTTGATAGGTAAACAGAACTAACCACAGGATCGTGCACTCCCAAGTGGGCCCCAAAACCGGCCCCAAAGTGGGAGTGCAGACCAGATGAGTTATTAATGTCCACTTCTGTGGACTCTCCCGGGGAGGCCGATTCATTAATAGCGCCAGGTAGCGACAGATGAGCGACAGTAGCTTTATTTTCACAGCGCCCGCTAGTATTCGCTGTGCTTGGCCGTTGTTCGGCTGTTGAGAGCGACTCAGTCGGTGTGCGGTAACGTTGAATACGGGGTTAGGAGTCGCTGTTTGACAGGTTCCGCGCTGTATGGGAGCGCATGACAGTGAACGGCCATAGCGAACGGCTCCCAGCATATTCATTAACAAATCACGCTCCAAAAATTCTCAAGCTGTGAAATGCTTGTTTAAACCCCAGAGCGCTGGCGGCGATGGGTTAAAAGTAGTTTTTAACCCCCAAACAACCATATTTTTTGAAGAAAAAAAAACATGTTTTCAAAACATTTTGTAATATGAATACATTAATATCAGACCTGTAATATCAATTCTGCACAAATTTTTTTTTTTTTTTTTACCTTAAAAAAAAAAAACTAACATTGCAGAAGTGGTCACAGCATTTTTGACATTTAAAAAAAAAAAAAAAAAAAATTAATAGCAATTAATTATGAATATTTAAAGATTGCTCCATTGAAATGCATTGGAGAGCGCCAGGTAGCGAGAGGTCATACCTGTCGCTGTTCAAGGTCGCTCGCTGGCGCTGTGGGGTGAGGCTGGAATAATGATGAATGATTCGCTATCTGGCGCTCTGTCAGTCGCTAAGCAGGATCGGCTTGATAAATGTGTGATTGCGGAGGGGAGCCGGCATTCTCGTGGCGGTGAGCGTCATTACCGTTCGCTCACCATTCGCTACCTGGCGCTATCCCTTGTTAAATAAGGGCCTAAGACTCCAGGGCCAAGCCACAGTAACTAGCAGATCTGCTTACCTTACTGCTGCTCCTAAGATGACGACCAGTCTCGTGCAGCCCTGGTTTGTGAAGCTGGGAGCTGTGCTTTGTTCCAGCTGAGGGTGGGCATGGCCTCAGAATGGCTGGCTCCCATCGAAAACAAAAGGGGTCTCGTACATGGAAGTTCCTGGTGTGAGCCAACCTAAAATATTTTTTTGACAGGCACATTCACAGGCTCTAATACAATCAGAACTCACTGCTGTGCATTCATGCACGTCAGTAAGTTTTGAATGAATGGACTGCGGGTAACATGCTGGCACATCAGATAAGAGTATCAGCAACAAATTAGGGGGTGTCACACAGCAGGACATCCCAATTGGAATGCCCCAGGGAAGGGCTTTCCGCTGATCCTGGAAGGTCCAGGTGTGCACTAATAGCTCCTTGTTGACTGTATCACAGCCTATTTTTTCTTTTGATCTGTTTCTGGTTCTTCTACTAGAGTGGTGCAACTGTCGCAGCAGAGGGAGTATGTTGAGGTTGTGTCTGCCATGCCATCCCTTTCACACACAGTATGCGGAGCTGTGTGCCCTCCTGCTATATTAACTGTAATGTTTTCAGGCCAGGGACCGAGATTTACAGTGGACCTGAAGGGATCAGCTGCATAGGAGGTAAGGTGAATATCCATTTTTTACCTGGTGTCTATTAATGTTAGGACTATTGCCCTGGACAAGTTGAGTGATACTGTACAATTAACTTTGCTAAGCCTGGTCCAGCAATATCTAGTTTCAGTGACTTAAAGTCCCTGTCCAGGCAAAAAAAATCAGAAATCTTTTTGTACTCACCCTTGATCATACGGTTATTTTTATTTTTATACTATTTATTATTTTTAACCCTCAGGAGCCATATATATTTATATGTAATATGGTTGCTTCCTTATCTGAATTTGTTTATTGTGACTATCATTTCCTCTCGATTTTACTTGATCTGTCTGGTCTCAAAAAACAATTTTTATTTAATCAATTGTAGTGCAGCATGTTGTGGTTTTGGTCCACTTATTAATCTATATTTTAGGGCTTTGCAGCAGTTGTGTTTTGGCTAGTATAAAATTTACTGGTTCCTGAGATCATATCCTGGGGCATTCACTGGTAGCCTTTGAGATGAACTGTCACAGTGACTGGCTATGCCTACTTCATTCACTGCAATGGAGGGAGGCCTGGGAATATTCCCTCCAATAAAATGAATAGAGTGGGTGTCACAGTGACTGATGCAGGGGCAGCTATATAACATGGAGGTTCCTGGGGAGCTTCGACTGCAGTGGACAAAAGGTAAGTATGTTTTTTTTTCCTGCCTGGATGGTCACTTTAATATCAGTGATTTACATAGTATGCAGCATTAGTAGTAGCTTGCTATGTTAGCCACCACCATCTGCTGAAAACAGTATGACATTTTTTCTTTGATACTAACTATAGATCACAGAAGGCCATCTGCATCTAATTATATGCAGGGACTCATACGGGCCTGTTGTTTTCTACTCCTTTACTGAAAGATACCTTTAATGTGTAAGTCGCACATTCATGGTGTGAATAGATGAGGATTTTCAGGAACCGCAAAGTCTAATTTTAGAGCCCCAACTGACACAGGTATAAGGTTGTTGATAAGCATACATTCTGGAAAGTCGCCTGTCATCTGTCACATTCCCTCTGGCTATTCAGCTTTAGCTCTGCTTTACAACAATTATCACAGATGGGCATTGAAGTCTTTTGAAAAGAATCAGACTGCTAAGATTTCCTGCTAATCTGTTTATGTTCATTCCACTTTTTTTTCATTTAACACATACCGAACCATAGTAACCATAGTAATTCTATACTTTAAGAGTGACTTGCATGCCTTGTCTGTTCCATACTTTGTTTTTGGCCTAAATGTTTCTATAGAATAAACAGCTTTTCCCTGACATATGCATTGTGAGGAAAATCATGAATAATAGTACATTTTATTTCTGATGCCCCGGCCCTTTTCATTAAAAGACACCTTCCTAGCAAATGTTCCCTTCCCTCTAGACTTTATTGCTGAGCCTTCTGCATACTCAACCAGGTGACTCATCTAAAAAAAAATCCAGCTCTAGGGAGATTAGCACATCCACTGCACTGCAGGGGGCACAGCCTCACAGAGAACCCCAGTGACATTACCCGCCTGTGGCTGGGAATGTTGTCAGGAGGACTGATCAGTAGATTACCCCATGCGAGAAGCTCAGCCCACAGACTTCTCAGACAGACTCCAATAGAATTACTGGACCTTTTTTCCCTAGCCTATTAAGCCCTAGCCCTAAGCTAAATACCCTGCTAGAATCTGTAGGTCCAGGTGCACCCATAGCTATGCATCCCATTTGTGTAGCTGGCTCAGAACCCGAGAAAAAGGAAATCTTTGGTTCCTATCACCCCATTCTTAGACCCATAAGAAGCCCAGAGGCTGACGACTGTGTCATTTCACCTCAAAACCAGGGCTTGGGGGCATTCATAACAAAAGTTATGATCCACAAACCGTTTTAACAATTTTAGCTAAGGAATAGTTAAGAGATGGACATGGGACTTCCCCCTAGGGGAGGGGGAGTGAGAGACCCTAGCATAAAAGTCCTGAGGCTGGCATCCTTATCTGGAGGGAGGTCACGTGGTCATCGTGCTGGTAGGACCGGAAATCTGCAGGCCATCTCCATGCTTCCCCCTTGGGTGCCCTGCATCACAACACATCATCCATTTGGCAATCTGTGTTTCTGTTTGCAATTACTTACCTGTAACCCGTACTCTGTTCTCAGACCTTTGTTGTATTATTCATCACTTGTATTTCCTGCTTAGTGTGTGCTTATCCCATTAAAAATATAATTTAACTTGAGCTGTCTGTTTGCCTTGATCAAAACTTGCATGTCCATCTCTCTTGGCTAAAATTACAGGCCACTGGCGGGTTAATGGACTGAGATCAGAAAAGTGTATTGCATTATTCCGGAAACTGTGGTGTCAGCTGGGTTCGCATGATACCCCGTTTCTCACATTCATCATAATTTTTAAAACCTTTCTTACCTTTCCAACTTTTACCTATTATTTTTTAGGGATTAAAGCACTAGTCCAGCCTCCATTAGAGTCCACTGCTGATGCCCCCATGCCTGGTGCTGTCCTAGATTTAGGTATTTAAAATAATGTACAAAGCTTACCTTACCACTTCCACACAGTTTGGGGATGTTGCACACTAACTAGCTGACTAGGCGCTCAGTCACAGCCGGGGGGGGGCAGAAATTGAAGAGCTGGCCAGCAGATGCAGTGGCACTGGAGTTCAACAAAAAGCATTGCACTCATCTATAGACATAATAATAAACTGCAACCACACGTGGGCATCCCTTTTTACTTCACCTCAAATTTGGTGAAAATAATTTGCCAATTATATGCATTAAAAAGGCGCAGAAAAAAGACAAGATTGTGGGGACAAAATGACATTAGGGGACACACTGGGACAGTGGGAGACATTACACAGGGTTATAGAAGGAGCACACAGTGGGCAAACAAAGTACATACAGTGTAGTGTAGGGGCCGGTTGGATGTATGAGATCTCAGTAGGGGCACTGAAAACACACTGTGTATAGTGGGGACATAAATGCAAATGCAGAAATGGGTAGACAGAGATGTACATTTTCAGGGATGGTTAGCTTTAGGAATGAAAAGCCACCATTTAAATGGGGTTACCTAACAGTATCTTATCCACTGTTAATTTACTCAGGGTGCCAGAAGGACTTGTTCGGCATCTTTCTGAACATATGGTGGAATTTTTTAAGGTCACACTTACCTTTTATTTTTTATCACACCTGTTAAGCCATCTGGGGGCCAAAAACTGGCTTTGGCCATCCCTTGACCAGCCCACAAGCTTCCAAGTCATATCCCCCAAGGTGCTTTCATTGTGCTGAACAACTGCATTTATAAGCTGAGTCTAAATTACTGAAGGGGCAAGTCATAGGCAGGGGTGGAAATGACCAAGCTTAAGATAGGGTATTGAAGCTTTAGTATTGTAGGGGCAGATACTGTGGCAGGGGTGGGTATGGCCCCTATAGCTATGTTTCTGTAGCTCTAAGCTTATAAGGTATAAAGGCTTGGGGGTGGCTTGGAGGGCTGTAAGTAGAGAGGAAGTGGGTTGAATTAATTCTGCCAAAGAGTGTGGGGGAGGTGTCAGCCGAGTTGGCTGCAAGGCAGTGCGGCCCACAGGGAATCACACCCAAATTTACTGCACAGCATTTCCTTTTAATATTGGCATGGAGGGTTAACAAGGCTTATGTACTGACGCCAGTCGAAGTTATCAGTTAAGTTAAGTGTATTAAGTGTAAAGGTCACCTATAGCATATTTTAAAAGAATGAATACATAAAATGTGACTTTTCAAATCTTCTTTCTTCATTTAATTTGCTTCTGCTGACTCCTCACAATCTATATTGGTCAGTGTTGCGCATTGGTGCTTAGTTAAAGCATGAGGAGCATACAGAGACCAGCAATATTTGACCCTTATAGATTTATGTAGTAGGCCTCCTAGGGTAGGGATTGTTAAGACAACGAGACACTTGCCAAAATTAAAAAAAAAATCTTGTCTCTCCTGAAATCAGCATCATGGTGCAACTAGCTCCATTCACATTTAATCACCAACCCACTCCTCAGAGCCTGGTATCTTGATGATATGCAGGCCAGGTCCAGCATCACTTTTGGCTTTGGTTACATTGGTTGTAAGGCAGGGACCAGTCTGGGGCTAGGTTGTGTTGCCCAGTATATTTGGCACCTCGGCCTGGGTTGGCACTGCCCACCTGCATTTAGACCACAAACCTGAATTGGACCTGTTGAACAGATAACTGGGTTGTTGGGCCCAGACAAAAGCAATAGATGCTATGGGAGCAGCTGCAGGTAAACAGGGGACCCTTGTGCCACCACAACAGTTCTGGTCAGAGATCTTCTGGGAAAGGCCAAGATTGTAAACTTTTTGATGTACATGAATAAAAAACAATTTTCCTAATTATTTGAACATGTTAATGTTTCTTGTGAAATCAGTTATTGTAGACCATGACTAAAAAGAAGTTTTATTATTGAAAATGAATGTCACGTCATAAAGGCCACATAATCCTTTAACAACTTAACATAAGTATACATAAGCTCATTAAATAAACTACAAACATTGGATTAGTAATCGCTCAGAGTAAATCCACGGGGGATAAGGAAATATGTTTATATTTTAAAAATATGATAAGGGACTAAAAGCTTAACAGATTCTATTGTACAGATTGAAGTTTTACACCATAGGCACCTACAGCAGGTTTGACTTATCTGCCTTACTTACCCAAAGGCCATCACAACTACAGTGTACGATTTATTATAGTTAACTAAACTAGGGATGAAAGCAAGAGAAGGTATTAGAGTCGCAGAAGGGAAAGGAAGCCAAGCCTTTCCCTTTTTATCTCCACCATATATAGAGAATAGTCATTTTTTCATAGCTTTATAGGCAGATGTCAGCTGCCACTGCAATATGGTGAATTTTTTTTTTCTGGGGACATATGATAATTGAATAAACAGACATGCATTCACCATATAGTAATCATCACATTTTTGTAGCTGTCATCATTTCCAATACAGGGGTCCTGATTTTAGGTAACTGCCTAAAAGTCTAACAATTGTGGCAGCCTATGGGTACTGTACTTTAAATTACTAGGATTAACAGCCATCACAGAGCTTGTGTTTGAGCACAGTTGATTAACATACTGACTGCAGAGCTAACTCCTGTACACTTCCTTTACTGGCTCCGGTGAAGGTTGTAAATCTGGATACTTCATGTGAAGTCAATTCAATATTGTTGCATTTCTGGGGAGTATAACTTTAAATACTGAATTCTCATAAAGGACATATCTGCCTGGCATGAAACCAATTACACTATACACGCTTCATAAACTTTATTGTGCCGAATAATAAAATACAATGTGTAGAAACAGTAGCAGCTACCTATAAATTCTCCTCAAATATTGTCAAGAAACCAATCTAACATCTTATCCAAAATCCACCACAGGCATGTAATGATTCTTTAGAATTAACACAGGAATTCATTTGAAATTTAAACATAATATTATTAGGTTACAACATTACAATTATTAATGTTACTTGGGCAGGGGGGTTTGTGGCTCCCTAGCTAACGTGTGGTCACCTCAGCTTAGCCAGTGTCTGGTACTCACTACTGTAGGGCTGCACCTGCCATATATATTCCCTGCCAGCAGGTGTTATCCCTTGTATCTGCTTATTAGTTGCAGTTATTTGTGTCCACCTCGCCATGTATTTACCCTCTTTCTGGTCAAATCACTTATGGTAGTTAAAGAGGAGCAACCGCCTCCTTATTTAGCCACCCTGGAGTCTAAAAGACTCCGGGGTGGCCAATCAAATAACCCTGGGGCATCCTGAATTGCGATGCCCCACAGTGTGAGCCCCCCAGATAGAATTCACTTACCTTTTCCTGGGCTCCTATGCCGCTATCGCGAATTGTGGCTACATTCACGGCACCCCTGTAGCCGCAGACTGCACACCACAGGGAAACCGGGATGAAGCCTCTCCCACTCTTTTATGACGGACCCTCAGTTTACATTAACAAGCAGCAGTGTGACTGCACTGGCCTGTCTCTGTAGTGCAAAGGTCATTGAAGTCTCTCCTCAGAAGGGGTTGCAGCAATCAGGTGAGCTGTTTTATTTTACGCCCAAATTAGGGGAGGGATGGGTGCCTGGGGTTTTACAAAAAGCTTGGACTTCCTCTTTAATGAATTTTGAGAAAATGTAGGTTTATGTGTTTATGTGTATGTATGCACTTTGTGTGACTTTCTTGTTTTGCGTCCTCTGCTTTTCCTTGGTCTTGGTATCCTGCTATTCCATGAATGGTGATGGGATTAATGGGGCAAAGCTGGAGGGACGGAATGGATGGGGCAAAGCTGGAGGGACGGAATGGATGGGGCAAAGCTGGAGGGACGGAATGGATGGGGCAAAGCTGGGGGGACAGGGATGGATGGGGCTGAACTGCGGCAGGGGGACAGGATTGGATGGAGCAAAGAGACAGAGAAACAAAGTTTGTGTGTACCGTGCAATGCCTCTTCCAGCCCGTGCAGTACTTCATATTGCAGTGCTAGGTGCCAGGGAGCCTGGCAGGGAGACTAAGCACTACATCGCCAATCAAGTAAAGGGGGCAGCTCTGAGCACGGCAACACAGAAGCAACTGAGTGCAGGGCTGTCAGGGCAGGGGTCTGAAAATCTGGCACTTAGCTCCGCATTTGGACCCCGGTCCGCCAGTTGAGTATGGCTGGGCTATACAATTACTTTTTATTTCTACTCCAGCTAACTTTTTTGCAGTCCTCTCAGATTTTCAATGATCAATGATCTCTCCCAAAGTCATTGCACGTATATAATTCTGTGGCTGTCCTGGGCAAGACAATTTTATGGCTGTCCTGGGTAAAATATTTTTGGGGCTGTCCAGGGCAAAATAGTTCAGCATCTGCATCTGTCCTGAGCAAAATAATTCTGTAGCCATCCTAGGCAAATGAATACAGTGCCCGTCTGCCTCTGCTCTGGACTAAATAATGTGTCTAATAACATGACTAAATATCTGTGTCTGTAATCATACATTTGAATGGTCTTGTTAGCATTTTATTTAGCGTTTGTTATTAACCGGTCCTTTGAAGGTAAGCAGAACGCTGATGTGGCCATCTGTGAAAATGAGTTTGACACCCCTGCCCTACTGCATTGCTGGAGAGGAGGGGCTTCAAGAGGATAGCCTAAATATAGTGCTGGTTAAAAACAAGGCGACATTACATGCAGGGCTGTATTTAGTGTTCAGGCTGCCCTAGGCACTTCAAGTGATGACACCCCCTTTTGTTCAGTAACGTTGAGCAGGGCCGGCTAGGGAACAAAAAAGAGCTGGAAGGAGAAAATGAATAGAAGGACTGACAGAAAAAAGAAAGATGGAAAGACAGAAAGAATAAATGGAAAGAAAAGAATAAAAGGGAAGAAGCAACGGTGGGCCCCCCGAATGTGCAGCTGCCCCGATACCTGTCTAGGTACACCCAGTGCTGATCCAATATACAAAATAAATGTGCGTACGGAGGAGAGTTTTCAAGGGAAGAAAGGCAGAGGAGCATACTATTATATATATTACTGGCTTCCAAGCTCCCAACACAGTCACATGGCCACAGCAGTAAAGGGAAGCTGCAGACTGCTGTTAAACCATTGCGTCTTCTCCCCAGTTCTACACACACAATGTGGCTCGGGAGCGATTGTAAGGAGGCATTAATGCGCCAATGACTCTTTTCTTCTTTTTTTTTTACTATAGCAGTAAGGTCTGCACCCCCCTGCAGGTGGCCACCCTAGGCACAGGCCATAGGTTTGCCTAATTGTAAATGCAGCCCTGATTACATGCTTCCACCAAATGAAAAACTCACATTTGGCTGTAAAAAAATTGCAGGCTATCACATATGCACTGTGTTTGTGTATTAGTTTGAGTCACCTGAACACCTGCCCATTATGTGTGTGCAACCTTTAAAACAGACCAACAGTCAAAAATGACTTAAACCGGACAAACACAACAAGCAGTGCTCATATGCATCCCCCTGCAGGGCAATATAGATTGCTGTATATAAAAATTAATTTACTCCTACTGTAGTGAATTTTAGAAACTAAATGGTGGCTCATGCATTTGCAGGCCACCTGCAAACAGGAAGTGCTGCTGGGCTTCCTGTTACTGTGCATTGTCAGTTATGTTAGTTGAATCCAGGCAGCAGCATGGCTGAGATGCTGTGAGGGAAGCTCCAAAATGGCTGCTATCTTTCTTTATATAACTGTGCCAGGCTGTGTATCCGGTTAAAAGAGGAACTATAGGCAAGTCACCACTTCTCGATTAATGTGTATGGCACAAAATGGCAGCACCCCATGGCTTGCACTTGAGGTTTAGGGCAACCTCAGGTAAGCTTGCTACCAATTTATCTATTGCATTGTATGTCCCAAATGGGGCTCTCAGAGATTAGAGTTAGGACTGCACAGGGGCACCTTGGCGCTGGTGGTGCAGCTTAAGCATACTTCTGCAGATCTGTGTGACCGAGCCCTCTGTTTTTAACCAAGTTTAGAGACAGATTGTAGGTTGGTCAGCAAGCTAACCGATTTGAGTGCTGTGGCTCCTTTAAGACTTTTGTATCCTAATTGCCCTGCTAACGTGCACCTCCCAGGTTAGTTATAAAATGGTCTGAGCACCTGCCACCCCTCCTTTGTTTCTACAAAATGGCAGTTAATCATGTGACTACTGTTGACTAATCTGAATTTCCCAGTGGGCTTGCACGTCCAAACTGAAGAGTTTCCTTTGGTCACATGATTAACTGCCATTTTGTGGCACACACCATGAATGAGGAGTGGTTACTTGCCTATAGTTCCACTTTAATGTCAGTAAGTTGTTGTACCGTGTTAGCCAAAGTTAAGGTAATACCAATTAGATTATGCCTGAAGAAGCTTGAATTGCTTAGTAAGCTGACATTTTTAATCTTATTGATTTAGCCAATAAATGGTATCACCTTGATCTTGGATTTCCTGCAATGCATCTCTGAAACCTGTTTCTGCATCTAGGCCTATGTGTGACTTTCTTGTTTTGCTCCCTGAGTTGGGGAAATATTGCAAACTCTGCTCATTCATTTGAGAGAGTGGGAGGAGATCCATCTGTATTCTGCATTTATGAGGGAGATACACCTACTCATTTTATACATTTATACATTAGGATTTCAGAGAAAAACAGCTAACATGTTGCCTTTATTTAATTCTGGTTTGCAGAGAATGCACTTAAAAGGTTATTCCCCTTTTGATGGCCTTTTTTAAAGTTTCCATTATTGTGAGACAAAATATTGTGCTCAATAGCCTTGATTCAGAGCCGCTTTCACATGCACTTTCGCATGTGTCTGTGTATTTATTGAGAGTTTTTACATGCTTTTTCGGCTTCTATGTTACTTTTTCCATGCAAATGCGCGTTTACACTAACGTGTATACGTGCTTTTGAAAAACGTATGTTTATCGGCAATTTGCTGTTATTTCGGCCAAGTTACGTGATTGGTATGGGCTGGTGGGTGATTCCGAGCCTTGATTGCCGATGACAAACCACTCAATAAAACGGGTTTGCTTCCGCTGGACTTAAAAGGACATTTTGTAGGTGAAAGCAAGCTGTTAACATGTTTGAGGAGGACGTGGAGGAGTACGAGCGCCTGCAGCTGAACGGCTTGCTGTGCATCACCATGGCAGAAGCCCGATCACACCGCGCACGCATCGACATCGATTGCATGCATGACATTGAGCTGTTCGAGCTCACCCACCTTAACAGCGTTTCCCTCCATAATTTGTATAGTGAGCTGCGGCCATGGTTAGCCTGCACCACAAGGAAGGGGCATGCAATTTCAGGTATGACCAAGATGCTTGGCTGCCTGCAATTTTTGGCGAACGGCTTTTTCCAGAGGCTGATAGCCCTCTCCGTGGGGATGTCTCAGCCTATGCTGAGCCGCACACTAAACAAGTTTTTGGATGGCATGGCTACCCTGTCTAAAAAATACATCTATTTCCCAGACAACATGGTAGCCTGGAACACGGTTAAGTTGGGCTGTTAAAATATAGCCGACATGCCCAACGTCATGGGTGCGATCGTTTGCACACATGTTGCGTTAGTTCCGCCCGTCGATGAGGAATATCTTTTCAGGTTTGTATTTTAGGTTCACATTATGACTTTTTAAAATTAATTGTTTATCGGTATATTCAAAGTTATATTTAAAGCAATCATTTTCATGCATACCTTAACTAATAATTATTAGGTATGTCTGGAAGACCTTATTTCATGCATACCTTAACTCATTTTTTGCATGTATGTATGAACTAAATTATTTTATGCATACCGTAATTCGTCCTTATCATGTATACCAAATTACACACCGACTGGTCTATTGTAATATGTATTTGGTATAAATAGTTAGGGGTTCTAAATGTTCAATTTATGCTTTAACCAAAAGGATACCTTATTTGGTGTTGTGTCTTGCTGTAGTGTGGTGTAGGTAAATTTTGGGATAGTTTTATTGTACTAATGACCTATATTTCTGCTCTTACAGGAACAGGAAGCTTGGTCATTCCATCAACGTCCGAACTGTGGTTGGTCCTGACCTTCGCTTTTTGAGTGTGATGGCTGGGTTTCCCGGATCCACCCACGACGCATATATCCTGAGAAATTCGAGCCTCTATGGTCGTTTTCAATCAGGAGCATTGTCTGGTGGCTGGCTACTGGGTAAGTTTGGGGAATGAATAGCATTAGACTTTCAATGTCAGACTAATATTTTAGTGCCTATAAACCTGTATCAACATATGGTGTTATTTTCCTCTGATGACATCATATCCAATGTAGCTAAGAAGTGGACCTTGTTTTTTTGTGTGTGTTTCCAGGTGATTCGGGATACCCACTACTGCCATGGCTGATGACCCCCATCCTGCGCCCTCAGACTCAGGCCCAGGAGGGCTATAACAGGGCCCATCGCAAGACCAGGGCTGTGGTGGAGAGGGCCTTCGGCCTGCTTAAAACCAGGTTTAGATGCCTGGATCATACCGGGGGTGCCCTGCAGTATGACCCCAACAAGGTGCTTAAGATCATAATGGCTTGCTGTGTCCTACATAACTTTGCGTTAAACCGGACCTTCACCATGATTTATTGAAAAGCCCAAACCCTTAAAAACGATTCCCCAGCAGCTAAATTAATATATTTTAAGTTCTTAGTCACTTACTTATTATTCTTTCCCCCACCGGGCTGCAACTCTGTTCAGGACTTTAGGACACGGGCGCCGCCATCTTGACTCAGAAGCATCACACTTACTGAGGAGAGTGGGATAAAGTACACTGGGTGGGGTTATGGTTGTGCTGTGCACAGACAGAGCAGAGCTGAGGTCAGGAAAAGGTCAGCAGTCCCAGAATGCAGAGCAGCACAGTCAGAAGGCACTTCCTGTTTGCAGGCTGCCTGATGTTCCATGAGCCGCCATCTCGGATGTTTAAAGGCTCATAACATGCAGTAGATGCAATTTTGATGATTTTTAATGTGAGCAATCTGTATGTGCAGGGTGTGGGAAACATATAAGATAGACCCTTATTCAGAGTAAAGGACCGCTTTAATGCAGCAGGTACCCCGGTATGTTGAAGAGTCACCCTCTCCAGCCACCACGGACATTCCAGAGGAATTGTATGCAGGCACCCAGAGTGCATCTGGACAAGCCGTCCGTGAACATTTAATTTCCTCATTTTTTGAGTGATTTTTTTCTTTTTGTTTTTGGTCCTGCCAGCTGGTTTTGCTTTTTGCCCAAAGTGTGTTTTTTTTACCCAAAGTGTGTTTTTTTTTACCCAAAGTTTTTTTTTTTTTTAATTGTTTTAAAAAAAAAAAACATGACCATACAATCTATGTACTTGTCATTATATCTGTTATAGATTGGTAACGAAACCAAGATATGTTATGTATCCTTTTATTTGCTTATCAATACATCCTAATGTAGGCAACAAAAATATAAACAGATTTGCGTGCAATGCATTTAATTTGTCAAGATTTGTTGTCCCAATAAACATAATTAGTCATAATAAAAATAAAGACATGGGTGGAGCGCATGCGCAGCCGACGGCAATGGAAGCCTGAAGCCCCGGCTCCGCACTGACAGGCGGCCCTGAGCTATTTATAGCAGCTTTGCAGGCTCCGTTTCGGGCCCCCCTTCCCCCACACAGTAGCTGAGCTACCCGTGCTTCTATACAGCGGCAATGCATGCCACGGGAGGCAAGAAGAAAGGAGGCAGGGAGGCAGGGAGGGCAGCAAGATGGCGACAGGAGGAATCTCTACCTTTGCAGCACGTGGCCAAGCTTACTCCTGCATGGAGGATTCTGATCGGGAGGAGGTAGGGGGTGAAGCCATCGCTGAAGATCTCTCCCTGGACTCAGCTGACAGCTGGCCGAAGTCGCCCTCAGCCCCCCTCCCCACAGCTCAGCACACTGCACACAGCTCACTCAGCCATGACACTCTGAAGCAGCTCAGAGCAATTATCAGGGAGGAAGTTACAGCAGTGACCGTTAAACATACTGAGGCTGTGCTAAAAGAGATCAGAGATCTGGGAGGTAGAACAGACGCCCTAGAGTCCAGAATGGATGATGTCACTGAAGTCTTAGACAGCCAGGGAGCTCTCATGTCACAATTGCTGGAAGAAGTGAATCTCTTAAAGGGGCAGAACGAAGATTTGGAGAATCGAAACAGAAGATCAAATTTGAGATTCAGAGGTCTCCCGGAGACAATGGAGGATACAGTGGGGTCTATTACTGCGCTTTTGCGGGAGCTGGTTGCAGAGATCCCACTAGATTGGCTTGAACTAGATAGAGCTCATAGAGCTCTGACTAAAAGACCAACGGATGGGCCTCCCCGGGACATCATAGTAAAGTTCCATTTTTTCCAAACCAAAGAAAAAGTCCTGGCGGCTTCGAGAGAAAAGGCACCCCTCAAATTTCAGGGCCACTCTTATCAATAATAGAGGGGGGAGACGCACTTCCGCCCCTGGGATGCGCGAGACGCACTTCCGCCCCTGGGATAACAACCAACCAGGGGACCAGCAGGTGGCGCGGGGAGCGGAAACCCCGCCCACCCTGCAACACAAGGCCCCGTATTTCTGCAGACAGCACAGAGGCATACACATACGGTTCCAGCAGCGACAAGCAGACACACCGCTCACAGAGCGGGACGGCACACCCAGCGGGACGACAGACATCAGCGCATGGACACAGCAACCACATACTGCAGAATCGCCCCCTGATGCAAAACACAAGGGGGTACTGGCTGAATGGCTAATATGACCACAGACAACTAACACAAAGGTAAGCAGCATAACGAAAGGGGCTTTCCACCCTCCATAGTGAACCTGTCCAAACTGTCAAGGTAACTGCTACAATAATGTAGAACCAGGATACTAATATAGGGACAAGAGACAACAACAGGGACAAGGGACAACCACACATATGGACAGTTCAACAAATCTAAGGACAAACCCCCCTGGATATAAACATAATCCAGGGGACCACAACCCAATACCCAATAGTCACCCCAATACCCATACTTTTTAAGGGGGCACATGCAACGTTGAACACAATAAGATATATCTAAGGTGGCGCACAATAAATCACACATATATACATACTCTACCCCTTCTCCAATATGGACAAAAGCACCATTACACAGAAAATGACACCTGCACTCCCTGTCTTATACCAATTCAAAGGCAACACCCTGGGAAACCGCATATACCAAGAAGCTGGGAGGAACCGCTGCAACCAAAGCTCTAACGCCGAGGTGAACGCCGATACAAGCTGCAAAAATCAGCATCCATTTAGGAACAAGGACAAGGAAATGTAAGTTTACTTTTGTATACATTGACCTTTGCATTTACCTCTATGTTGTTGCATCCAACAAATATACATGACAACTAACCCTGTACTGATACATCATAACCAGACCACAAGGACCCCCACACTGAAGAAGCAAAAAAGCGAAACGCGTCTGTGAAAGAGGTCCACATCAACAGACCACAACAAGCCTTGCTACAGGCTGAGGGCAAACACAAGCCCCAAAATAATCAAGGACTTTTTACTAAACAAATGAACTGGATGTATGGCGGGGACCTTAAACTCCCTTGCAGAAACAAGTATGAATAGAATACTGTTTGTTGTATCGCACAAATTGAACGAGTATTAAATGTAAAGATTTCACAACTGGTTTATACCAAGCCCTTGTAATAATTGTTTATGTGCTACGCATGACCCAACTTCCCCAGGAAGTGACTTAGAGGCCCTTTTTCCTCCCGAATCTGGAGGTTTCCAATAGACTCCACCTTCACACCAACACTTCGATTGGTTGTGAAAGTGGCCTGGAGGAATCCTTCTGGACCACGGGAACAGAAAGGAAAGAAACCCAAATTTAGCCACTCTTATCAAATCTTCGCTGACCTCGCCCAGACAACCATCCTCAAAAGGAGGGCCTTCAGACCTTACCTACAAGTCCTACAGGCAAAGGGTATTCGCTACAGGTGGGGTTTTCCTTTCAAACTCACTTTCTCGGCCCAGGGCAGACAGATCCAGGTCTCCACGCCCTCCGAGTTGGCAGACAAATTCAAATCACTAGATTTTAAAACTCCAGAGTTGGAGTCCATGGTACCTTCTCTCCCTTCCACTCCGAGGACACCGAGGCCTGCGCAGAGAAACAACCTGCAAACGACACCTTCTCCGAGGCAAAACATACAACCGCAAAAATCCCAGGCGATGAAGCGTCTTCTCTCCCAGGTGTTCCACCCCGCCTGATTCTTTAGACCCCGAGGACATCTGCACCTATCTTCGTTGAATGTGTGTCGTCCACTGACACCAATTTCTACTTTGAAGGCATCCCGCACCGGTTGAGGACGCACCGCTTGTGGACTCACAAGCCGAGTTTGCTCCTTTTTCTCTTCTCACCTATGTTTTCTTGGTGGAACAGCCAGTTGCCCCACTGTTGTAACAGGCTCAGCTCCTCTCATGCTCTGTGCTGGAATCCTGTTTCTGGGGGACTTGCACCTATTTGGGACGTGAGTTATGCATAATAGTTACTCTTTTTGTTCTTTTTATTTTTTTATTTTTTTTTTTTATTTCTGATACCACTGCATAATTATTAGTATTTGTTTTAGTCTCACCCTAGTTGAACGCCATATTTAGGTTGTTATGACTTGTCTTTTTCAATTGTCGCCCACGATTTGGGGCGGGTTGTCCTACCGGGACCCTCGCGGGTCCTGGAGGACAATTAATCTATATACCTAGTAATGTTGTGGTGCGGAGGTGGCGCTCTGGGTCCTGCGTGCCCGCTCGCTGAATAGCCCAGCAGATATGTTTCTGTGAATTTCGTGGCACTTGTGCCACTGGGGCTGGAAGGCGGGGGGCGTGCGGGGTCTGGGGCCCCGGCTCGGCCTACTCTGGTTTAACGCTGTATGTATACTAGCTTATTGATAGCCTGTAAGGCCTATATTTAATAATCTCAGTTCGGCCTATTGTCAGGCCATACGCTCTCCCATACTTCCAGTGAAAGGAGGATCCCCTCCTAATGACTTGGAAGCAGTTCACAAGTTATATTGTGATCGCATTTTGTTGGCTATGTTTTAATTATATTCATTCCCCCCCCTCTCTCATCCCCATCTTTCCGGAAATTCTTCCTCCCCAGTTACCAACAGATCAAACTACTTACCTAGGAGGGTTCCCTATGTCACACCGAGCCATAGTTCTCCAGTGGATACCTACCTCTTCCAGTTACACATGGGACTAAAACTAGTCTCGATTAATGTACAGGGTCTAAATTCTCCCAACAAGAGGTCTAGAGTCTTTAAACAAATTAATTCCCTGAATGCAGATGTGATTTGCCTGCAGGAAACCCACTTTGCAACCAACTCTTCTCCGAAACAAGTTAATGCCAGGTATAAACAGTTCTATCAAGCCACTAGTCGGACTAAGCAAAAAGGGGTACTTATAGCCTTTCATAATTCCACCCCTTTCTCGTGCCACAAGCGAATAGCTGACCCAGACGGCAGATACCTACTATTACAAGGCACTCTTCAGGACGAGGAGGTCACCTTTTTCACCTATTATGCGCCCAATGTTAAGCAACTCCCTTTTCTTGCACACATTTGCACATTATTAAAAGATCATCAGCGGGGGGTGGTATTCCTATGCGGGGACTCAAATATGACCCTCCAACCTCACCTAGATAGGTCCCTCCCTCCCAATACCCAGGTGACGAAAGACAGTGCGCTATTTGTAAAATTAATCGACAGCACGTCGTTGTCGGACGCGTGGAGGGACTTTCATCCCCACAAAAAAGATTATACCCACTACTCAGCTCCACACAATTTGTCAACCCGGATAGATCATATCTTTGTCTTGTCAACGTTCCTATCTCAGGTAGATCAAGTTAGAATTCACCCAGTTCCCTGGTCGGACCATGACTTGGTGGCGATCTCTTGCAAAACACTGAATATTAGATCTAGGTCATCTACGTGGCTTTTAAATGATTCATTGCTCTCCTCCAAACCGTTGGTCGAGGAGGCCAATAGAGTAGCCTCGGAATATTTCAAAATGAATGATAAGCCGGAATCGCCGCCAACTATGGTCTGGGGGGCCTTTAAGGCAGTACTGAGAGGCCATTTTATAAGCTTAGCCTCCAGGAAAAAAAAAAGACAGAGCTGCTTTGTCAAGACAACTGCAATCACAATACGAAACGGCTGCCAGAGATTTTAAGGCCCATCCAACCCAGGGAACACTACGTAATCTGGAGTCCTCTAGAACTAAGCTTAACTTGCTCCAAGCGGAGGAAGCCGAGGGCAGATATAGAAGATCAAAGCAAAAATATTACATATCTGCGAATAAGCCAGGAACCCTCCTGGCCTCCCAATTAAAATGCCAGGACTGCCCGGCAAAGCAGATTAAGCTTAAGACTAGTGTTGGCTCAATAACTAATAATCCTAAAGCTATAGTGGAGGAATTCTCAGCTGGCCTGGCAAAAGTATATGACGCTCCGCCCCCTCCTGAGGAACTCCAGATCCGGGCTTTTTTCTCTGACATAAAGATACTTCCAATTCCCGAGGCTAGTAGTGAGCAGGTTGATGAGGACATCACAGTAGAGGAGATCTTGAAGGTCATTAAATCTCTGAAGTCCAATAAGCGGCCCGGTCCTGATGGATTTTCAGCTCACTTTTATAAAAAGCTAGCCCCTGTCGTTGCCCCCATCCTGGCCAAACTATACAACTACATAAAAAAAGGCAACCCCATGGACCCTGACATGCTCAGAGCCACCATAGTCATGATACCCAAGCCAGGAAAAGACCCCCATAGCTGGACAAGCTACAGACCCATCTCTCTACTGAACCTAGATTTGAAGATCCTCACAAAAGTACTGGCAAATAGGATCAATGTATTTTTGGGTGATATAATACATAAAGACCAGGTAGGCTTTGTGCCTAGAAGGCAGGCAGGGGATGGTGTGCGTAGGATTTTGCAGGTGATAGAGGGCATACGAGAGCGAGGGCTAGAAGGTATGCTCCTGTCTCTTGACGTGGAGAAAGCATTCGATTCCCTATCCTGGCAATACCTCCAGATATCCCTACAGAAATGGGGCTTTGGTCCGGGACTCCAATCCTGGGTCTCGGCCCTATATACAAACCCCAAGGCCCATGTTAAATACTTGGGACATAGCTCTACAGACTTTCAAATTAAGAGAGGCACGAGACAGGGGTGCCCATTGTCCCCACTTCTTTTCATCCTGGCTCTCGAACCATTAGCTGAGAAAATAAGAAATGACCCCTCAATTAAAGGGATTCCGTGTGGGGGTAGGGAACACAAGATATCCTTGTTCGCCGACGACATGTTACTTCTGCTTTCATCCCCGCATATCTCAGTCCCGAACGTTATAAAATTACTAAACACCTTTAGCGCATTCTCAGGTCTTAAACTTAACACTTCCAAGTCCACGGCTTTGGACGTCACACTGCTGGATAGCACTAAAACCACCCTCTCACAAAACTACACATGGTCCTGGACCCAAAAATTACCATACCTAGGTATCAAGTTGACTGCCACCAGTGATAAAATATACAGTGCCAATTACCCAGAGGCGATAAGGTCCCTAGGGGCCTTACTGCAATCATGGACATTCTTAAAACTATCATGGATGGGTCGAATAGCGGCCCTGAAAATGACATTCTTACCCAAGCTTTTATACCTCTTTCGAGTACTTCCAATTCAGGTCCCTAGGCAGGTCTTGGAAATGTTACAGCGCAAAATTTTAGCCTATGCCTGGAATAAGGCCAAACCGAGAGTTGGGAAGAATGTACTGTACTGTAGGAAGGAGGCAGGCGGTCTGGCTTTTCCTTCCCTCTACAAATATTACATTGCAGCCCAGATTGCCCCGCTAGTCCTGTTGCATGCCCCAAAATATAAGCCGCTTTGGGTTGCAAACGATATAGCCAACTGTGACCCGGTGGCGCCAGCCTCACTTCTATGGCTCCCTCAAAAAAATAGACCAAAGGCCCTCCCCAACATCTTAAGATTCTCTCTGTCAGTATGGGACAAGGTCCGCCACATTTTCACATCCCCATACCTCCCGGCCTCTCCTATACTGGGTAACCCCCAATTCGCCCCGGGGGTCTCCCACCGACAGAAGTTTACCTGGTGGAAATTCAAAGGGCTTGTAACAGTTGACAAGCTGTGTACCCCAAACGGGATGAAACCCCCTGGAGATCTCGTCCCTGGAGATGACTTCCCACCAGCTGAAACTTTTAGGCTTCTACAAGTACAACACTATGTAAAAGGGCTCTTGAAAAAATCCCCTCCTCCTTACAAACCGACAGATTTTGAACACAGGTGCATCGGAGATCAATTCGCAGGAGGCCTGATCTCCACTATATACGCTGCAGTGTTGACCCCCTCGACCCATGGAAAGCATAAATACATGGTTAAATGGGAAAACGACTTGGGTCAGGAGCTAGAGTTGGAAACCTGGCAGAGCATCTGGAGTAATATAAACAAAGCTTCCAGAAATGCCCTAATACAGGAAAACGCGTTCAAAGTATTGCTTAGGTGGTATCTTACCCCGGACCGCGTACATAAGTTTTCCCCCTCCAGCTCTCCCTCTTGCTTCAGAGGTTGTCAGGATGGCGGCACGCTGCTTCACACAAGGTGGGCCTGCCCAGTAGCCAAGACCACTTGGGATAAAGTATACGAACTGATCTCCAACATCCTGAGAATTTCTGTCACGGGGGATCCCTGGGAAGCCCTTCTACTGCGTAAGAAAAATCATTACTCCAAACCTGAATGGCGCTTAACCCAACATATCCTCTCAGCAGCAAAAATCACATTAGCGAGAAATTGGAAAACTCCGACCATACCCTGGCCTGAAATCTGCAACAGGATCTCCAACACGATGTGCAATGAAAAGATTACAGCGATAGTTAATGACCAATATGACCAATTCCGCGATATCTGGGGCCCCTGGCTGGAACATGTAGGGATCACAGTGAACCAAACTGACCCAGTATTCCCAATATAATTACCGCTACTTTAGGCCCTGTACTTAGAGTGCTTGCAGAATCCCTGGTAACCACTTGCTTCTTGGAAAAGCTCGGTGTCCTAGGACCCCCCCATCCCCCCCCTTTTTTCTATCCCTGCCCCCCGACCCTAATTTTAACACGCTTACCCCCCCGTAAAAGCGGAGTTTGCTCCTTTGGCATAGGCGCCCTGGACTTGCATGAAGGTCCGCATACAGTCTTCATAGCAAGGTACGATACTTAACTATTAGCTATATGGTTGCACACTCCTTTCTGTCACATTATAATAATTAGTGGAGCCCATATAAGATTGTTAAATGTAATAATAAATGCATCGTCTTTTGCTTTGTAGTGTTGTAACCCTCCATAGAGGGTCTTTATTTGTCTGTAGTTAAGTTGATATCGATATTTGCACCTATACTTTCCAGCACGCTTACTGTTGTATATGTACTACTTTATGCTTGCAAACCCAATAAAATTTTTGTAAAAGAAAAAATAAAGACATGGGTAATAAGAACACAGCACACAACAAACTCAGGAACACAATTCATTCCACAATATACAACTTAGTTGTTGATGTCCAATCGCAGCCTACGCAGACATCTAGTATGTCAAGGAAGGATCCATTTGGCCACAATCTTGGGCACTCTTAATTTCAAACACCCTTGAGGTCCAAGGACACTTCCTCAAGGCAGAAACTTCAGACCCCTAAGGAGCACTATTGTTAAGGGCAAGGGGCCCATGATGGCTGAAATCCCTAGTCCCCAAACCACACCCTCTCCAGCTCGTACCCTATTTCTGCATTACAATGTAGGCAGCCCTAAGTCACCGTGCAGCTCAACGGCTGCAAGTTCAAGGGCCTGCCAGCCTATGACACCCTGCCCCCAAGCAACTGCAAAAAAATACTTTATGCTCACAAGTCTGAGCTATGAATTAGTCACCCAAGAAAGTTAACCTATATTCCACCCACCCACGATTATGTTTGCAGGATCTCATTAGACATAAACCTGCTGCGTGTGAGCTTGAGCGGGCGCTTTAATGAGGCCCAAAATATGGCATGGGCAAGTGGGGTTTCGGACCACTATCATGAGCTGTATGGACGAAATTCTAACACAACCAGCCTAGGCTCAAATGGCCAAATATGTTTAGAGATCACCAGACAGGTCAATAGTGTGGGAATGTTGAGGAAAGATGTAGAATGAAATGCCTGGAAAAATGTCAATCTGTTTGATTGACATTCTAAGGCTTTTTTTGCGCTTGGAGGACAGCCAACATCTGTGCTTGTGTGGCATTCATAATTTGCCACTGCTCAAGCATAGCCTCCCTATGCCTGTTGGTCTGGCTGCTGATATTCCTAATTTCCTCAATCAGGGTTGTGAAGTTGTTATTAAAGTTCACTAAATGTGCAGCCAGCTCCTCTCTTAATCTTAGGTTCACTGCCCTAAAGCGGCGGCTATCATTCCGCCATGCTGTCTCCAGTATCTGCACACGCCTCGTCTGGCTGACATGGCGACGTTGCTGAGGGCGTCCTCCACTTGGGTTGGGGCGCGTGCAGATGCTGGAGCTATAGGCTTAGCAACCAGGCCAGATGTAGTAGGCAAATCCTCTGCAGCAGAGCTAGCACGTGGGACAGTTGGTTCTGTCACTTGCTGCTGCCCATGGTGGTCTGCCAGCAGAGGGCGTGTTAGTCTCTGCTGCAGAGGATTTGTGGGCGGATGCTGCTGGGGCAGTGACACCTGATGTGGCTGGGTAGGCATTAGTGGGGCCAGGTTAATGATCTCCTCCTCCTCCAGATGGTGGATTGCATCCATTAGGGGTGTTGTCTGTAGGGATATATAAAATAACCTATGTAAGATATTAGGCCCAATATATGTTTGCCGAAGTAGTCATCATAAAGCACATGCAACACCATTTCTTGCTCAGTACACTTACCAGATCCTGCTGGTCCTGTGTTGAATATGTTTGGACTGGTTGCCGTGAAGTGGTGGCAGTGGGCAAACAGGTTGAGGGCTGCAGAGTTGGCTGAGAATTCTGAGGAGCCGTAATGTTACAGTAAAGTCAAGTTAACACATAACCTAGGATTATCTTGCCTTTAATGCACCCAGACCTAACTTTAACTATCGCCTCCACCAGTGCTTTAACATACACATTTTTGCGCACTTAACATACAGATTTTTTACTTTTTTTTAAACTACTGTAGCCTGTGAGCGCCCCCCCCAGTTCCAATCAGATACGCCTGTGTGTGTCTCGTGGTTGGTTTAGTTAAATTATGCAAGAAAAATGTTATAGAAATATCCTTGCAATACATACCTTCGCAAATGTCAAAGTAGTCAGTGTCTTGGGCCCCGGATAAGCCTTGTAGGGCCGATGGGTGGATAAGTCCAAGGACAAGCTCCTCAGCTGCTGTGTACTGCAGTTTAGTTGGGAATCCTCCTCCTGTTTGCATCCTGAAAATACAATAAGGTCCACCATTAATGACAAGGTTGGCCACAACAAACCCCCCCAAAAAAATCCCACACCCATATGTACCCGTGCTGCCTTTGCTTATTCCTCTTCTGTCTCACGGCATATTTGAGGTCAGAAAATTTCCTCTGGATCTGTTCTACATCTTTCCTTTCAGTCCCCACACAGTTGACCTGTCTGGTGATCTCCTCCCATATTTGGTTCTTGCATACCTTGCTGGTGGCTTTAGAATTTCTGCCATATAGCTCATGAAAGTGGTCCGAAACCCCACTTGCCAATGTCATGCTTTGGGGCTCACTAAAGCGCCTGCTCAGCATGCCACGCCGCAGGTTTCGCACTAAGGTTGCCCTGGATGGCTCTTCATGGGTGGGTGGAATATTGGGTGACATTCGTGGGTGAGTTGCAGGCGTAAAATAGGCAGAAATTTCACTTAACATGGATTTGGCTGGGGGCTGGGTGTAATCGGCTGGCTTGCCAAAGAAGTGACTGCCGATGAGCTGCCCCGTGACTCAGGGCTCTCCACGTTCGATTCCTGACATTGGGAAGGAACAGGAGAGGGTGTGGTTGGGGGGCTAGGGCTTCTAGGACGAGTCTTACCCTTACTAGTAGTGCTCCTTTGGGTTTTTGAAGTTGTGGGCCGGGGAGCATTCTTGCTTGATGATGTCTCCTACGCCTTCCGAGATGGGGCAGCTTTGGAGGTGGATGGAGTGTGTTTCACTGGATACTTATTGTGGCGACTGGATTTTCTGGCCGAATGCGAGTGGCCACTGGTTTTGTGGGACCTAGTTGCAGGCGTCACAGAGGTGTTTTCATGCCGTATGCCACTACTAGAGATGAGCGAACTTTTGAAAAATTCGATTCAACTGATTCGCCGAATTTTCCGACAAAAATCGTTTCGACCCGAATAAATTCGCGACGAATCGCTATTAAAAACGGCTATTTCTGAGCCTCCTACAGCCTCAATAGGGTTGTAAACCATTCAGCCTTGCTGTAACACGCACAGGATGCGTGCTGGGTTAGTTAAATAATACTTTGAAGAAATATCACATGCAGATCAGAGGCATCGCTAATAGAATCGCAGAGCGGCACAATTGCAGAGAGTTGAAGTGGCATCACTATGAGGGGCAGAAGGAGCCCAAATATACACTGGAGTTGGCCTCAGGAGCCCAAAAATTGGATGAATCACACCCTGGAGTTGGCAGGAGTTGGCAGCAGCAGCAGCAGGAGCCCAAATATACACTGGAGTTGGCTTCAGGAGCCCAAAAATTGGATGAATCACACCCTGGAGTTGGCAGGAGTTGGCAGCAGCAGCAGCAGGAGCCCAAATATACACTGGAGTTGGCTTCAGGAGCCCAAAAATTGGATGAATCACACCCTGGAGTTGGCAGGAGTTGACAGCAGCAGCAGCAGGAGCCCAAATATACACTGGAGTTGGCTTCAGGAGCCCAAAAATTGGATGAATCACACCCTGGAGTTGGCAGGAGTTGACAGTAGCAGCAGCAGGAGCCCAAATATACACTGGAGTTGGCCTCAGGAGCCCAAAAATTGGATGAATCACACCCTGGAGTTGGCAGAAGTTGGCAGCAGCAGCAGCAGGAGCCCAAATATACACTGGAGTTGGCTTCAGGAGCCCAAAAATTGGATGAATCACACCCTGGAGTTGGCAGGAGTTGACAGTAGCAGCAGCAGGAGCCCAAATATACACTGGAGTTGGCCTCAGGAGCCCAAAAATTGGATGAATCACACCCTGGAGTTGGCAGGAGTTGACAGTAGCAGCAGCAGGAGCCCAAATATACACTGGAGTTGGCCTCAGGAGCCCAAAAATTGGATGAATCACACCCTGGAGTTGGCAGCAGCAGCAGCAGGAGCCCAAATATACACTGGAGTTGGCTTCAGGAGCCCAAAAATTGGATGAATCACACCCTGGAGTTGGCAGGAGTTGACAGTAGCAGCAGCAGGAGCCCAAATATACACTGGAGTTGGCCTCAGGAGCCCAAAAATTGGATGAATCACACCCTGGAGTTGGCAGGAGTTGACAGTAGCAGCAGCAGGAGCCCAAATATACACTGGAGTTGGCCTCAGGAGCCCAAAAATTGGATGAATCACACCCTGGAGTTGGCAGGAGTTGGCAGCAGCAGCAGCAGGAGCCCAAATATACACTGGAGTTGGCTTCAGGAGCCCAAAAATTGGATGAATCACACCCTGGAGTTGGCAGAAGTTGGCAGCAGCAGCAGCAGGAGCCCAAATATACACTGGAGTTGGCTTCAGGAGCCCAAAAATTGGATGAATCACACCCTGGAGTTGGCAGGAGTTGGCAGCAGCAGCAGCAGGAGCCCAAATATACACTGGAGTTGGCTTCAGGAGCCCAAAAATTGGATGAATCACACCCTGGAGTTGGCAGGAGTTGACAGCAGCAGCAGCAGGAGCCCAAATATACACTGGAGTTGGCTTCAGGAGCCCAAAAATTGGATGAATCACACCCTGGAGTTGGCAGGAGTTGACAGTAGCAGCAGCAGGAGCCCAAATATACACTGGAGTTGGCTTCAGGAGCCCAAAAATTGGATGAATCACACCCTGGAGTTGGCAGAAGTTGGCAGCAGCAGCAGCAGGAGCCCAAATATACACTGGAGTTGGCTTCAGGAGCCCAAAAATTGGATGAATCACACCCTGGAGTTGGCAGGAGTTGACAGTAGCAGCAGCAGGAGCCCAAATATACACTGGAGTTGGCCTCAGGAGCCCAAAAATTGGATGAATCACACCCTGGAGTTGGCAGGAGTTGACAGTAGCAGCAGCAGGAGCCCAAATATACACTGGAGTTGGCCTCAGGAGCCCAAAAATTGGATGAATCACACCCTGGAGTTGGCAGGAGTTGGCAGCAGCAGCAGCAGGAGCCCAAATATACACTGGAGTTGGCTTCAGGAGCCCAAAAATTGGATGAATCACACCCTGGAGTTGGCAGAAGTTGGCAGCAGCAGCAGCAGGAGCCCAAATATACACTGGAGTTGGCTTCAGGAGCCCAAAAATTGGATGAATCACACCCTGGAGTTGGCAGGAGTTGGCAGCAGCAGCAGCAGGAGCCCAAATATACACTGGAGTTGGCTTCAGGAGCCCAAAAATTGGATGAATCACACCCTGGAGTTGGCAGGAGTTGACAGCAGCAGCAGCAGGAGCCCAAATATACACTGGAGTTGGCTTCAGGAGCCCAAAAATTGGATGAATCACACCCTGGAGTTGGCAGGAGTTGACAGTAGCAGCAGCAGGAGCCCAAATATACACTGGAGTTGGCTTCAGGAGCCCAAAAATTGGATGAATCACACCCTGGAGTTGGCAGAAGTTGGCAGCAGCAGCAGCAGGAGCCCAAATATACACTGGAGTTGGCTTCAGGAGCCCAAAAATTGGATGAATCACACCCTGGAGTTGGCAGGAGTTGACAGTAGCAGCAGCAGGAGCCCAAATATACACTGGAGTTGGCCTCAGGAGCCCAAAAATTGGATGAATCACACCCTGGAGTTGGCAGGAGTTGACAGTAGCAGCAGCAGGAGCCCAAATATACACTGGAGTTGGCTTCAGGAGCCCAAAAATTGGATGAATCACACCCTGGAGTTGGCAGAAGTTGACAGTAGCAGCAGCAGGAGCCCAAATATACACTGGAGTTGGCCTCAGGAGCCCAAAAATTGGATGAATCACACCCTGGAGTTGGCAGAAGTTGGCAGCAGCAGCAGCAGGAGCCCAAATATACACTGGAGTTGGCTTCAGGAGCCCAAAAATTGGATGAATCACACCCTGGAGTTGGCAGGAGTTGACAGTAGCAGCAGCAGGAGCCCAAATATACACTGGAGTTGGCTTCAGGAGCCCAAAAATTGGATGAATCACACCCTGGAGTTGGCAGAAGTTGGCAGCAGCAGCAGCAGGAGCCCAAATATACACTGGAGTTGGCTTCAGGAGCCCAAAAATTGGATGAATCACACCCTGGAGTTGGCAGGAGTTGACAGTAGCAGCAGCAGGAGCCCAAATATACACTGGAGTTGGCCTCAGGAGCCCAAAAATTGGATGAATCACACCCTGGAGTTGGCAGGAGTTGACAGTAGCAGCAGCAGGAGCCCAAATATACACTGGAGTTGGCCTCAGGAGCCCAAAAATTGGATGAATCACACCCTGGAGTTGGCAGGAGTTGGCAGCAGCAGCAGCAGGAGCCCAAATATACACTGGAGTTGGCTTCAGGAGCCCAAAAATTGGATGAATCACACCCTGGAGTTGGCAGAAGTTGGCAGCAGCAGCAGCAGGAGCCCAAATATACACTGGAGTTGGCTTCAGGAGCCCAAAAATTGGATGAATCACACCCTGGAGTTGGCAGGAGTTGGCAGCAGCAGCAGCAGGAGCCCAAATATACACTGGAGTTGGCTTCAGGAGCCCAAAAATTGGATGAATCACACCCTGGAGTTGGCAGGAGTTGACAGTAGCAGCAGCAGGAGCCCAAATATACACTGGAGTTGGCTTCAGGAGCCCAAAAATTGGATGAATCACACCCTGGAGTTGGCAGAAGTTGACAGTAGCAGCAGCAGGAGCCCAAATATACACTGGAGTTGGCCTCAGGAGCCCAAAAATTGGATGAATCACACCCTGGAGTTGGCAGAAGTTGGCAGCAGCAGCAGCAGGAGCCCAAATATACACTGGAGTTGGCCTCAGGAGCCCAAAAATTGGATGAATCACACCCTGGAGTTGGCAGGAGTTGGCAGCAGCAGCAGCAGGAGCCCAAATATACACTGGAGTTGGCTTCAGGAGCCCAAAAATTGGATGAATCACACCCTGGAGTTGGCAGAAGTTGGCAGCAGCAGCAGCAGGAGCCCAAATATACACTGGAGTTGGCTTCAGGAGCCCAAAAATTGGATGAATCACACCCTGGAGTTGGCAGGAGTTGACAGTAGCAGCAGCAGGAGCCCAAATATACACTGGAGTTGGCCTCAGGAGCCCAAAAATTGGATGAATCACACCCTGGAGTTGGCAGAAGTTGGCAGCAGCAGCAGCAGGAGCCCAAATATACACTGGAGTTGGCCTCAGGAGCCCAAAAATTGGATGAATCACACCCTGGAGTTGGCAGGAGTTGACAGTAGCAGCAGCAGGAGCCCAAAAAATGGCCTAAAGACATAAATATGTTTTGCACCATTTGGAAAGTGTAAAACGTGGCACCATGCTGAATCTAGTCGCATGCATCAGGCATTGGTGGGTGGAAATCCTGGCTGATCCATCCCTGATTCATTTTGACAAAGGTGAGTCTCTCCACATTTTTAGTTGACAGACGAGTTCTCCTCGCCGTAACTATGGCCCCCGCCGCACTAAACACCCGCTCAGATGGCACGCTACTTGCCGGGCAGGACAGCTTTTCCAGGGCAAACTCTGCTAGTTGCGGCCACAAATCAAGTTTGGCTGCCCAGAAGTCCAGCGGATCCTCAAGGTGTGTTGGCATGGTCATGTCAAAGTATGACATGACCTGCTGGTTCAGGTCCTGCTCCAGGTCTTCCTGCTGCTCATGAGTAGCCTCACTATGCGGGTGTAGAAAGCTACTCATTAGCGACTGAAGACTGAGGCTGCTGCTGCTGATGGAGCTTCTGCTGCTGCTGCTGCCAACCCCCCCAGCGGCCATGGCAGTGGAAGGTGAGCGCAGAGGTCCCCTCGAGTCAGACCTGCGAGAGTATGGACCATGGCGCAGATAGGCATCGGCCAACTGCCTACGTAGAATGTCTTTGTAGTAGTTGAGTTTGTCCTCCCTCTCGGTGGGTTTAAAAAATGCCCCCATTTTGTGCCGGAAGCGAGGGTCCAATAAGGTGGACAGCCAGAAGTCATCCCGCCGACAGATGGAAACAATTCTGGGGTCACTACGCAAGCACGTGAGCATGCTTCGTGCCATTTGCGCAAGTGACTCGGATGGACTACCTGTCTCCATCTCCACTGCATACTGCCACGGTGTGCCCGGGTCCTCTGTCTCTCCTTCCTCAAAAACCTCTAGCTCCTCTGGCTGCTCCTGCTCCTCCTCTCCTGTCCGCTGACTAGATAAACCAGCCATTTCGCCAAGCCTAAACTGTGTTTCGCTGGGCAACTCCTCCTCCTCCTCTTCCTCCTCCTCCTCCTCCAGTTCAGCTCCAAGGGGGTTCATGTGGCCGTAAGATGTAAACGCCATGTCTCCAGTGCCCTGACCAGCCATGGTTTCCAACATGTGCTGTAGTACATGAAGCAGTGGAATCACGTCGTTCATCCCGTAATCCTGCCGACTGACAAATAAAGTGGCTTCCTCAAAGGGCCTGAGCAAACGGCAGGTGTCACGTATGAGCTGCCACTGGTTGACATTGAAGTTACACAGGGGAGTCCCCCTATCTGCTTGGATCATCAGGAAATCCGTGATGGCTTTTCTCTGTTCATATAATCGGTCCAACATGTGAAGGGTGGAATTCCAATGGGTGGAAACATCGCAAATCAGACTATGTTGGGGGATACCATTCTGACGCTGTAGCTCAAGAAGGGTGTGTTTGGCGGTGTAGGAGTGGCTGAAGTGCATGCAAAGTTTCCGTGAAGTTGTTAGGATGTCCTGCAGATGGGGGGAACACTTCAGAAACCGCTTGACAACCAGATTGAAGACGTGAGCCATGCAGGGGGCATGGGTCAGGCTTCCTTGGCGCAGCGCAGACAAAATGTTCTTCCCATTGTCGGTAACCATGATTCCCATTTTAAGTTTTCTCGGAGTAAGCCATGTTTGGATTTCCTGATGAATACATTTAAGCAGTTCCTCCCCTGTGTGACTCCGTTCGCCAAGACAAACCATGTGAAGCACTGCGTGACACCTCCGTGCCCTGCACACATGGTAGACTGGAGGGGCACTGAGACTTGAGCCTACAGTGGAGGGTGAGGAGATGGCGGAGGATGAGGAGGCCGAGTCGCACGGTGTCACAGGCCCAATGGGCAGAGAGCGCGGAGGCCGAAGCGGCGTGACCTGTCCAAGTTGCTGCTGCAAAGGGACCACATTCACCCAGTGGGCCGTAAACGACATGTACTGCCCCTGACCGTAGTTACAGCTCCAGATGTCGGCGCTGCCATGTATTTTGCTACACACCGACAGGCTCAAGGACTGGCCCACCTTCTGTTCAACAAAAGTGTGCAGCGCTGGTACTGCCTTCTTGGCAAAGAAATGACGGCTTGGGACTCTCCACCTCGGCTCGGCACAAGCCATCAGTTCTCTGAAAGGTGCAGATTCCACCACCTGAAAAGGGAGCGACTGCAGCACCAGCAACTTGGACAGGAGCACATTCAGCTTCTGCGCCGTAGGATGAGTGGGCGCATACTGCTGTCTCTTGGACATGGCTTCGCTGATGGATTGCTGGCGGGATGCATGACTTGGAGGAGGAGGAGGAGGAGCAGGAGCGACAGAGGATGGGTGTGACGCACAGCTGCCTTCGGCTGAGGTGCTGGAGCCTTGGCTGGCAGAAATTGGGAGCTCACTTGGTGAGGAAGCAGACTGGACCACCCCTTGGGAGCCTCGGTTCTCCCAGGTCGTTTTATGGTGACGCATCATATGTTGACGCAGGGCCGTGGTGCCAACATTTGGACCCTGGCCACGCTTCACCTTTTGCCTACATATCTTGCATGTGGCCATGTTACCCTCCTGCGGATGCCTCAGGAAAAACTGCCACACTGCCGAGTAGCTACTTTTCCCACCCCCTGGCCTCACTGATTCACTGCTGCTGTTGCCAACTCCAGGAACCCCTGCTCCACTACCTCCCGATAAGGTAGACTGCCGCACAGCAGGTGCTCTACCCCGGCCCCGGCCCCGGCCGGCTCCAGCCTTTGGAATTGTGCCCCCATGCTGACTGCTACCACCTTGCTGCCTCAGCTGCTGACTCCGGGGCAACCTGCGCCCCTCTTCTCCTGATGATGACGATGAAGCCCCTTCATCACCCGGCTCCCAAGTGCGATCGGCTTCATCGTCATCATCATCATCATCACCGGGTTGTGGCTGTACGTCACTGATGTTCGTGGATTCGTCAACAGTGTCTGGCGCAGGAGCTGGAACGCTCGCAGCACCCACGACACTGTCCACATCACTATTTGTCTGCCTAGCTAAAGAAGCCACCTCCATTTCTTGGCTGGGCAGTAGCTGCTGACTGTCCTCCTGTATCTGATCGTCCTCCTCACTAAAGAGTGGAGCTGAACCCAAAGCATAGGATACGTCGCTGGGGGAGGGAACGGCGTAGGACAGAGGCAATGGGAGGACAGGGACTGCTCTCGGGGCATGCCAACTCAGGGTTGTGTCAGAGGAACCTACCGACCCTAGACTGGGGGTCTCAGATGTAAGTTGTGATGATGTTGTTGATGAGCGCGTCAGCCAATCTACCACGGCAGATGCGTTACTGGTGGAGACCCGACCGCTAGCAGATACTGGCAGATTAGGTCTCTCAGCGTGACTCCTGCTGCTACTGGCCCCCAGTCTGATGCGAGCTCTGCCTGCGGAATCTTGGCCTCTGCCACTCCTCTTTTCACTTCCAGGCACTTGTCTGCCCGACATAGTCTAACTGGCGTGGTAGTAGGTGATATTTTAAGAACCCCCAGGCAGCAGTGGGTCTATATAAAACAGAATATAATGCACACCAAAAGTGAGCAGTAACACTCAGCCTCCAACAGGCCTGCTTAGTGTAAATAAGAGAGCTGCTTAGTGTAAATAAAGAGGGGTATGCTATGTTACAGAATGGGATGCCTCAACAGAAGTGCACCTGGCAGGCAGCAGTAAGCCTATGCCCAGCAAAAGTGTCTTATAATATAAATATAATAAGAGCAAATGCTTATATGGTCTTAAACAGAGGCTGCTTTAGTCACAGAATGGGATGCCCCGGGCAGGAATCGAGCTGGCAGGGTCCAGTAGTGCTTTGGCCAGCAAAAGTGTCTTTATCAGGCTAATTTCAAATATGATAAGAGCAAATGCTTATATGGTCTTAAACAGAGGCTGCTGTAGTCACAGAATGGGATGCCCTGGGCAGGAATGGACCTGGCAGGGTCCAGTAGGGCTTTGGCCAGCAAAAGTGTCTTTATCAGGCTAATTTCAAATATGATAAGAGCAAATGCTTATATGGTCTTAAACAGAGGCTGCTTTAGTCACAGAATGGGATGCCCCGGGCAGGAATCGAGCTGGCAGGGTCCAGTAGTGCTTTGGCCAGCAAAAGTGTCTTTATCAGGCTAATTTCAAATATGATAAGAGCAAATGCTTATATGGTCTTAAACAGAGGCTGCTGTAGTCACAGAATGGGATGCCCCGGGCAGGAATCGAGCTGGCAGGGTCCAGTAGGGCTTTGGCCAGCAAAAGTGTCTTTATCAGGCCTAATTTCAAATATGATAAGAGCAAATGCTTATATGGTCTTAAACAGAGGCTGCTTTAGTCACAGAATGGGATGCCCTGGGCAGGAATCGACCTGGCAGGGTCCAGTAGGGCTTTGGCCAGCAAAAGTGTCTTTATCAGGCTAATTTCAAATATGATAAGAGCAAATGCTTATATGGTCTTAAACAGAGGCTGCTTTAGTCACAGAATGGGATGCCCCGGGCAGGAATCGAGCTGGCAGGGTCCAGTAGTGCTTTGGCCAGCAAAAGTGTCTTTATCAGGCTAATTTCAAATATGATAAGAGCAAATGCTTATATGGTCTTAAACAGAGGCTGCTGTAGTCACAGAATGGGATGCCCCGGGCAGGAATCGAGCTGGCAGGGTCCAGTAGTGCTTTGGCCAGCAAAAGTGTCTTTATCAGGCCTAATTTCAAATATGATAAGAGCAAATGCTTATATGGTCTTAAACAGAGGCTGCTTTAGTCACAGAATGGGATGCCCCGGGCAGGAATCGAGCTGGCAGGGTCCAGTAGTGCTTTGGCCAGCAAAAGTGTCTTTATCAGGCTAATTTCAAATATGATAAGAGCAAATGCTTATATGGTCTTAAACAGAGGCTGCTGTAGTCACAGAATGGGATGCCCCGGGCAGGAATCGAGCTGGCAGGGTCCAGTAGTGCTTTGGCCAGCAAAAGTGTCTTTATCAGGCCTAATTTCAAATATGATAAGAGCAAATGCTTATATGGTCTTAAACAGAGGCTGCTTTAGTCACAGAATGGGATGCCCCGGGCAGGAATCGAGCTGGCAGGGTCCAGTAGTGCTTTGGCCAGCAAAAGTGTCTTTATCAGGCTAATTTCAAATATGATAAGAGCAAATGCTTATATGGTCTTAAACAGAGGCTGCTGTAGTCACAGAATGGGATGCCCCGGGCAGGAATCGAGCTGGCAGGGTCCAGTAGGGCTTTGGCCAGCAAAAGTGTCTTTATCAGGCCTAATTTCAAATATGATAAGAGCAAATGCTTATATGGTCTTAAACAGAGGCTGCTTTAGTCACAGAATGGGATGCCCTGGGCAGGAATCGACCTGGCAGGGTCCAGTAGGGCTTTGGCCAGCAAAAGTGTCTTTATCAGGCTAATTTCAAATATGATAAGAGCAAATGCTTATATGGTCTTAAACAGAGGCTGCTTTAGTCACAGAATGGGATGCCCCGGGCAGGAATCGAGCTGGCAGGGTCCAGTAGTGCTTTGGCCAGCAAAAGTGTCTTTATCAGGCTAATTTCAAATATGATAAGAGCAAATGCTTATATGGTCTTAAACAGAGGCTGCTGTAGTCACAGAATGGGATGCCCCGGGCAGGAATCGAGCTGGCAGGGTCCAGTAGTGCTTTGGCCAGCAAAAGTGTCTTTATCAGGCCTAATTTCAAATATGATAAGAGCAAATGCTTATATGGTCTTAAACAGAGGCTGCTTTAGTCACAGAATGGGATGCCTCACAGCAGACTTAAGATCAGTTCAGTATATATGCACAGTTAGTTACTATAAGCAGCCTGAAAACGCTAACAAAGGCTGGATGAAAAAAAAAAAATCTCCCTGTCAGCCAGCTCCGTTTTTCCTACCTTTCCCTGGCTTTCTGTCTGTCTCCTGTCTGTCTCCTGCCTGTCTCCTGCCTGTCTCCAGCCTGTCCCTGTCTGTCCCTGTCTCCAGCCTGTCTAACTGCCTCAGCTACACAGCGTTCTGTCTGTCTGTCACGAATGCAATAGAGAAATGAGGAAAAGCAAGATGGCCGCCGTTAAATACCGCTGTGTGACGTCACCGGGCTTGCTGGCTGCTGATAGGCTGCATGTGACTGCCCCAGCTTGCACTGGCGCGGGATACATGTCCAGACATGTCCCATCCGCCATCTTAGAATGCCTGTAATGTAAATGAATGGATGTTAAAGGAAAACTTCGAGTGATCGAATCGCGGGGAAATTCGGATTCGATCCGAATCGAATTTTTCCTGAAATTCGGATCGAATCCGGGTTCGTCCGGATCGATTCGCTCATCCCTAGCCACTACGCTTATGGCGCTCAGAGGATTTTTGGGTTTTGCGGCTAGCTTTCTTTGCTGGCATAGCGATATCTGTAGAGACACAGAGCTGTTTCTCCAAGTACCTTTTAAATACTTATGACTGTGAATGATGCTTTCGCGTAAGCGTGCGTACGGATGTGCGCGTCCCAGAAACCGCTTGGGCGCAACATATCTGGTGAGCAAGGCGTTCAAAATGGCACCCACGCTCTTCACCCGCGAGCAGCAGGAGACGATAATGCTGGTAAGTGTAGGGTCAGGACATTGATTTGCATGCAAAATGCATGCATATGCAATTAGCCAGCGCAGGTCCAAACAGTGGGGGGCACATTTGGAATTTTAACGGCGTCCCAACCAAAAGTTAGTGAGCACATGTGTGCAACAACAAAATGGCAGCTAGAAGGATAGTGAAACATTTGAAATGTTATGTTGACTGCAAGTTAGCAACCTGCTGTAACTGTGATTGTGATTAGTCTGATGTTTTGACTAATCCAATGTGTTTCACTTGTATCTTTCAGATGATGATGGAGGCCAGGTACAATCACCTGGCGAATGACTTCCAGAAGAGGATGTTGGCCCTGGAGAACTGAAAAAACTGAAGCCGACAGCGGCACCACTTACACCTTTACCCAGATCATCCAACACTGGTCGGACCTAAAGAGAAGAGGCCCCGGGTGAGGCGATTGTTCGCTCTACATTTCCCAAGTTAGTACATGACTATTACTTGTAAGCTAAACAAAAGTCCATATGTAGGCCTCTTCTTATGAATGGTATTATCTTCTAGTGAGCGAATGGGATTATCGAATCCGACCCACCCGGAGGCGAGCAGTCCGGCCAGTGTGGGATGGATCTGGTCGTAGTGAGGGCGGTGCCTCTCCAGGTCCAAGGTCCTCCCCCTCCTCTGTAGGTGGCTCCAAGCAGCCACTAGACCTCTCTACAGAGGAGGGGCAACAGCGCGTTGCCAGGGAGTCATACCAGATGCCTGAATGACTAGACTCTGTTTGTATGTCTGACTGTCTCTGGTCTCTGGTATGTTTGTCTGACTGAAGCACACACAGGTACATCCACTGTCAACACACACCTATTCCCTGCTTCTATTCTTTTAGATGTCGATGTAGCGGGTGGAGAGCGTCCTTTGGAGAGGCCACCAGATGACGCCCCTGAGGTGCATGGCGAAGATGGGTGTTGTCACACTGACATTATGAAACCAATGTTGGCTTGACATAATCTGACATTACAATTAAACATATTTTTCCTTCCTCTACAGCCTCAGATCCTGGTCAGTGACAGGCCCCAGAGGGAATGCTGATCCCCCAAGCAGAGGTCGCCCACCAGCCTGGTAAGTTTTGTGACTACTTATTTAATTACATAGAACATAGCTTCGTTCACAGACCTATGGCCTGATCCCTAGCCTAATACCTTAGCATAATGACCTATGGGCTGATCCCTAGCCTAATACCTTAGCATAATGACCTATGGGCTGATCCCTAGCCTAATACCTTAGCATAATGAACTATGGCCTGATCCCTAGCCTAATACCTTAGCATAATGACCTATGGCCTCATGCCTTTGCTGTAACCTTACTAATATTTCATTTCACAGCTAGCAAACATGTATATGCCTAGAAATAATTATTGCTTCTTTTACACAGAAACCCCACAGGAGAGACTTAAAAAGCTTACCGCGACGGTGTATCGGCTGGTGGGCGACATCCAGGAGCTTGCTGCTTCCATGGGGACCAGTGAAGACTAGAAGCCTGGGGCCTGCCACTTGGTTTTATATTGTTAATTTTTAGAAAGTTTTGACATTTAATATTTAAAACATTTTAAAATATATATTTTGTTAAAATAAAAACAAAAAAAGTCAAAAGACCTTTAAAAACTTTTTTTTTAAAGCTAATAAATGCTGTTAAACTTAACAATGTTAAGTTTTCCGCCGCCCGCTGACAGCGTAGCCGGCCTGCCTGCTCCCACCATGCCGGCATTTTTTTTGCAGATGAGCGATTCGTGAAAGTTCGATTCGGGCGAACCCGAATTTCTTGGGGAAATTCGGCGAATCGCCCGAATCGAACTTTCAAGAAGTTCGCTCATCTCTAATAAAGGGGCAGGTAGTGCCTCTTAGCGACAGGTAGCAAATGGTGAATGCCGCGCGCTGTACGCAATACCACATTTATCAAAGCGATTCTGGTGAGCGACTCTAACAGCACCATGTAGCTTCCGATTCATCGTCACAGACGGCTCAGTGTATAGCGCCGGTGCTCTGGCTTTCAGAGCGCCTGGTATTACCTGTCGCTACCTGTCGCTCTCCGATACATTTCAATGGATGTTACCTTTTTAAACAGGGTTTTATTAAATGTTTTTTTTTTTTTTTTATCAAATCATTGTGTGACCTCTCCTGGCCTATTTAAAGTCATTTTTGAAAACTTTTTTGATATTTTATATTTTTATGCAGAATTGTCATTACAGGTCTGGTATTAAAGTGTTAATGTCACAAAGTAATAACAATGTAATTCCATATGTTTTCGTTTTGTTACTAGTGGATATGTGTTCAAAATCGGACTTTAATCACACAGCGTCTGGCGCTCTGGGCTACAGAGACCCAATTTTGAGTGCCGACGCTGTGTGAGGCTGTTTTGGTTTCGAGTTATGGTTTGAGTCGCTCACATTGACCAGTCGCTACTGTTCGCTCCCATATAGCGCTGTACTGGTGTTATAGCGACTCACACATCAAATTCATCAATGCCGGCCAGCGGCTGAGGCACTCTATAATAGCGACTCACGGCCGATCAGAGCGGCCAATAGTGGTCACTCTTAGCGCCGCTGTACAGACGCTCATCTGCCATTACCTGGCACTTGTAGTGAATCAGCCTGAATGTGTTTATGTTAGCAAGGTACGCCAAAAGTGTTTTTGAGTACATAGCAGAGACTTCCTGAGTCTGACTTGCCCATCATTTATAATTCAAACTCTGTAGATAAGGGGATCACTGTCTTGTGTACCAGCAGTTAAAGGGTTACTGGCAGCTTTCACACCTGGGTTCATTACTGCTGTGTGATTTAGCCAAAGCTGCTGATGAGCTCACCTGTTACAGTGGAAGTGTTCTGGGGCATGGAGTCAGTAGTTGTTACTCAAGGCCAGGAAAGCCGTTAGGATCACAAACACACAGGAATATAAGTAACTTGGAAGCAGCTTGCTGATAATAAATAAATCTTAGATCTAGGTGCACAATCCTAAGGCTCTGTTCACACCTCTCCATTGTGTTAAGAGCAGCAGTTTTGTAAGTATTCCAGAGGTGCATTGTAGCAAAACATATATTGCGCTTTTGATGCGTTGGCAATGTCTTTGTGTTGCTTTTGTGTTTTTGAAAACGTGACACAAGCGCATTGCTGACGCATCAGTGTTTTGATACATTGTTCGCTCTTAAAGCGGACCGTCACCCTGAATAAGAGCATATCTTAAATGTTTCCCACACCCTGTACATACAGATTGCTCACATTAAAAATCATCCTACCTGCATCTACTGCATGTTATGAGTCTTTAAACATCCAACATGGTGGCTCATGGAGCATCAGGCAGCCTGCAAACAGGAAGAGTCTTCTCACTGTGTTGCTCTGCATTCTGGGATTGCTGTCCTTTGCCTGACCCCAGCTCTGTTCTGCCCGTGCAAAGCACAGCTATAACCCCACCCCCTGCGCATTATCACGCTCTCTTCTCCTCAGTATGTGTGATGCTTCTGAGTCAAGATGGTGGTGCCCGTATCCTAGAGTCCAGAAGAGAGTTGCAGCCCAGTAGGGGAAAGAATAATAAGCAAGTGACTAAACACTTAAAATAAATTCATGTTAGATGATAGGGAATCATTTTTTAAGGGTTTGGGCTTTTCATTAATTCACGCTGAACGTAAAGGTGTGAACAGAGCCTAACACAAACGTTTTTTCTACACTCCAGACAAGGAAAACAATAAGGCAGAACACCAAAAACCTGACAAAAGGGGAGTTTTCCTTTAAACTCTAACTTCTGGAAAACCTTTGTGAAGTTTATGCACCACTACACTAATTTGCATATTAACCCCTTCCTGACACATGATGTACTATTGCGTACTTTTCAAATGGAGCTTTTTGCAATGTCTTAATTCCTGTGAAGCACCTTAAGGTTGAATAAACTTCCTGGAAGGAGGTTTGCATATGTTGAAAGGTGAAGTTTTAAAATGGGGAGGCTAATTTATTAATATTGGTGTGGGCGCCACTTAAGCGCCTCGTCTGAGATGCTTATCAGCACCCGCACCACAGCATCAGCTTCTGGTCGCTGGCAGTGCTGTCAAGGGATAGCGCCAGGTAGCGACTGGTGAGCGAACAGTAATGACGCTCACCACCACGAGAACGCCGGCTCCCCTCCGCAATCACACATTTATCAAGCCGATCCTGCTTAGCGACTGACAGAGCGCCAGATAGCGAATTATTCATCATTATTCCACCCTCACCCCACAGCGCCAGCGAGCGACCTTGAACAGCGACAGGTATGACCTCTCGCTACCTGGCGCTCTCCAATGCATTTCAAAGGAGCAATCTTTAAATATTCATAATTAATTGCTATTCATTTTTTTTGTTTTGTTTTTTTTTAAATGTCAAAAATTCTGTGGCCACTTCTGCAATGTTAGTTTTTTTTTTTAAGGTAAAAAAAAATATATATATAAATTTGTGCAGAATTGATATTACAGGTCTGATATTAATGTATTCATATTACAAAATGTTTGGAAAAACATGTTTTTTTTTTTTCTAAAAATATGGTTTTTTGGGGGTTAAAAAACTACTTTTAACCCATCGCCGCCAGCGCTCTGGGGTTTAAACAAGCATTTCACAGCGCGAGAATTTTTGGAGCATGATTTGTTAATGAATATGCTGGGAGCCGTTCGCTATGGCCGTTCGCTGTCATGCACTCCCATACAGCGCGGAACCTGTCAAACAGCGACTCCTAACCCCGTATTCAACATTACCGCACACCGACATCGATGTCAACAACCGAACAATGGCCAAGCACAGCGAATACTAGCGGACGCTGTGAAAATAACGCTACTGTCGCTCATCTGTCGCTACCTGGCGCTATTAATGAATCAGCCTGTTACATTACATAACAAATTCTATCAAAAAAATACCAGGTGCTCCAAGAGGCGCTCAAATAAACGGAATTCAGGCACCCAGCACCTGTTGGATTCCCAATGTTTAATTTTTTAGGGTTATTTTTTTGTTTTTTTTTTAATTATAAATGGGTATTAGGGACATTAGACTAACATGACATAACTTTCTCACAGCCCAAATCACAAGCTTGCTGCACAAAAATAGTGCTAAAAATACATATGAAAATAAACCCAACCAGCACATGGATCCTGTGGCACATGCACCAGCCCAAAAGAATTTAAATAAATCGACTAAAATGTTTAAATAATTGTAATGTATGGGATCAGTCCACACAGTGCAGTGTGAGCACCTGGTCCTATCTGGCACTATAGGGAGCTCAGTGCCGGCACTCATCCCATCGCCAGTGCTGTTGATAGATGGAACACTACCTGGCATTTTCACAGACACTGTGGATTTTTGACTTGGGGGTTTATTCATGAAGGGATAGCGGCAGGTAGGGCCTCGTAGCGGCAGGCGGCGTCTGGTGAACGCTGTACACAATACCACATTTATGAAAGTGATTCTGGTGAGTGACTCTAACAGCGCCATGTAGCGTACAATTCATCATTAAAGGCTGCTCAGTGTATAGCGCCGGAGCTCTAGCTTCCAGAGCGCCAGGTATTACCTGTCGCTACCTGTCGCTCTCCCATACATTTCAATGGACGTTCCTTTTCTTCTATTTAAACAGGGGTTTTTTTGTTTTTAATATTTTTTTTTCTCTAAAATAATTGTGTCACCTCTCCTGGCCTAGAAAAAGTCATTTTTGAAAACATTTTTGATTTTTTTTTATTTATATGCAGAATGGTCATTACAGGTCTGGCATTAAAGTATTAATGTCACAATGTTACAACAATGTCATTCCATGTGTTTTCGCTTTGTTACAGGTGGATATGTGTTCAAAAACAGACTTTAATCACACAGCGTCTGGCGCTCTATGCTATAGCGACCAGATTTAGAGCGCCGACACTGTGTGTGTGTCCTTTTTTGATAAGTATGGTGTGGAGCGCCGAGTGTCGGACGCACTGAGCTGGTGCTACCTTTCGCTCCCCGCAGCGCTGTACTAGTGTTAGAGCGCCCAACCTACATGTCATTCATCAATGCTGGCCAGCTTACTACAGCAACTGAGGCGCTCTGTTACAGTGCCCGATACCCGCTTACAGCTTATACTAACGGTCGCTCTGCTGCTATACAGATGCTCATCTACCGATACCTGGCGCTAGTATTGAATCAGCCTCCCCCTGTTAATTGTTCTGAAGGCAAATTTGGTTTCCCATGCTAATTTACCAGTGGGTTGTTACATTTACGAGGACGCAATACTTTATGCATGATTTATGGTACACTGCTGTATACAGCACAGGGAGGTGTTTATTTGTGTTTTCATATTTATAACATAAGCATAGTTGATGGCACCCTGGTGATGGCACCCTGGTGTTTAGTAATATTTGCAGCAAGTTTTATATACGTAATTGGGATCTTGGTGTAATTTGCTATTCAGTTATATTTATAGCCCACTTTATATAGCTAGTTATTGGTATCCTGATGTTTTTGCTATTCAGTATTATTTGCAGCATCGCCACGAGAACGCCGGCTCCCCACCACAATCACACATTTATCAAGCCGATCCTGCTTAGCGACTGAGATAGCGCCAGATAGCCACTCATTCATCATTATTCCAGCCTCAGCCCACAGCGCCAGCGTCCGACCTTGAACAGCGACAGGTATGACCTCTCGCTACCTGGCGCTCTCCAATGCATTTCAATGGAACAATCTTTAAATATTCATAATTTTTTTTAAGGTAAAAAAAAAAAAAAAAACTTTGTGCAGAATTGATATTACAGGTCTGATATTAATGTATTAATATTACAAAATGTTATTAAAAACTTGTTTTTTTTTGTTTCCAAAAATATGGTGGTTTGGGGGTTAAAAAACTACTTTTAACCCATCGCCGCCAGCGCTCTGGGGTTTAAACATGCATTTCACAGCGCGAGAATTTTTTGAGCGTGATTTGTTAATGAATATGGTGGGAGCCGGTCGCTAGGGCCAGTCGCTATCATGCGCTCCCATACAGCGCGGAACCTGGCAAATAGCGACTCCTAACCCCGTATTCAACATTACTGCACACCGACTGAGTCGCTGTCAACAACCGAACAACGGCCAAGCACAGCGACTACTAGCGGGCGCTCTGAAAATACTGCTACAGTCGCTCAACTGTCGCTACCTGCCGCTATTAAACGGTTACTATCCAAAAGACAATATGCATTCAAGCATACGTTTGAAATTTGGGCCACCCAGATATGGGATCAGCTGAATCTTCTGTGTACCCCTCACTGCAGGTAGAGGATGTTCTGTTTATTTTGCCTAATTATTTTATAAGCAACTTGACATATTTTCTATATCTGCCTGTTTTATGTAAATATTTTATATTGTACATTTTCTATCTGTGCTTTTGTAGGTGAATTAAAGCGGACCAAAACCCACATTTTTAACTAGCATCCCCTGAATTGCTCCCCCTCCCATGAATTTTTACCGCTCCTTCTTCACTCTAATCCCAGATAATAGCGCCTGTTTTAGCTGTAAAGCTCTGTCTCCTCCATTCATTGCCACTGTTGTGTGTGGCAATGATGTCATTGCCATACCTAAGTATTGACTGATCGCCTGCCATCTCACACCGACGGACAGCAAAAAAATCTGTGTTCCAGAAAATATCCATTTATAGTTCTATACTCTAATAGGGGAGCATCGGCAGGGGCTAAATGTATTTTACAAGTTTAGTGGGTTTTAGCTGGCTTTAAGTCCTAAAAATGTATAAAGTGGCAATGCCACTTTTAAATCGAGATTGGATGTGTAGAGCCTTCCCAGCCCTAATTTAGTGATCAGTTGCAGAAGGGATCTTTGCTAAAGAGATGTGTTAACCCCGATTATATGGTGTCCGGCAGCCTAATACCAGAGGTGGCAGCCTTACAGAGTATCAGTGTATATGTGAGTTATGATTGTAACTCTGTTTGGATTGGGATCTCCTCGATTCATAAAAGCACCGCCGGCCCAGGAGCAGAATAGGATCGGTAGACGGGTAGATGCACCTTGTGACACTTTAGTTCCATTTTGATTATACAGTTCCCCATTTCAATTATACCTTTTTAAACCAATTAGATCTAAATACAGAAAAATCTAATTAAATCTAATGTGTGTTAATAGACCTTAAAGTGGCTCAAAAAACACGCTCCAACGACCCTGAAATCTATAGGATTCCAGTGCCACTGAATTCCCTCCCCCAAGGAATCCAGAATCGGGATGCCCCGCTGTGTGAAACCCCCCAGGTCGCCCAGAAACTCATCTTATTTCCCTGTCCAATGGCACTATCCCGTGCCAGGCATTTGTGAATGGCAGGCGTGGGCACATTCCGTGTTAGAGGGTAGCAGGGGATGCGGCCGCCAGTGCACTCGGATCTGCTCGCCTTAGAAGAGCTATTAGGTGAAGGGGCAGGAGCAGATCCAAACGTGCCGATTCGACGAGAGGGCTGCACATTCGCCGTCGGGCCCGGGAAGGGTGAGTGAGATCGGATGACTTGGGGGTTTCACACAGTGGGGCATCCCTGATCGGGGTGCCCGGGGGGCAAGAACCAAAACCCAAGATAGTCAATATCTTGGGTTTTGGTCCACTTTAAGGAAGCCAGTAACTCAAAACATTATATATTGTGAGTTCAGAATTTTATGTCTCAGTGCTATTGGCACTGCTATATATATGTTTTCCTCACCTGAGAAAGCCGGTTAGATGACTAACAAATATGCGTCATGAAATACTACAGGTTTCTGGAGAATAATATACTTTCTATAAAAAAGATAAATAAAGCCAGATGGCTTAATTTGATGCTGTTTTTTAAATGTGTTGGCTGTTTATTTATTTGCACATTATGCCTGGCCACAATGAGGTTTGGAGGAGGAGGAGCAGTTTATTGGCGCCCCGTGAAGTCAGATAGAAAGTGTGGAATAAAGAACTGTCTAAAGGTTTATTTCCATAAACAGATAACTTGACAGTTCATTGAACAAGCTATTGGATTGCATTCGTAAGCAATTGTTTGTGAGATCGCTTGTGGGGTGTGTTCTACATCCTATTTGTGGTCATTTTCTGCCTCCACATGTCAACAGTCATGCACCGAACAAGAAATGTTGGGCCTTATCTATGATGTGCGCCATTTACCATGAGGCCGATTCATTAATAGCGCCAGGTAGCGACAGATGAGCGCCAGTAGCGTTATTTTCACAGCGCCAGCTAGTATTCGCTGTGCTTGGCCGGGGTTTGCTTGTTGTCAGCGACTCAGTCGGTGTGCGGTAATGTTGAATACGGGGTTAGGGGTCGCTGTTTCACAGGTTCCGCGTTGTATGGGTGCGCCTGACAGCGAATGGCCAGAGCGAACGGCTTGCTGCAGATTCATTAACAAATCACGCTCAAAAATTTCTTGCGCTGTGAATTCCTTGTTTAAACCCCAGAGCGCTTGCGGCGATGTGTGTAAAGTCGTTTTTAACCCCCAAACAACCTTTTTTTTTTATATGTAAAAATTATACAAGTTTTTCTAAACATTTTGTAATATGAATACATGAATATCAGACCTATAATATCAATTCTGCACATATTTTTTTTTTTTTTTTACTTTAAAAAAAATCCTAACATTGCAGAAGTGGTCACAGAATTTTTGACATTAAAAAAAAAAAAGAATATTTAAAGATTGCTCCATTGAAATGCATTGGACCACGCCAGGGAGCGCCAGGTCATACCTGTCGCTGTGATGGGATTAGCAGCGGCGCTGTTCGTTGCAGTCGGCTACAAGATGAATCCCGCGCTAGCTGACGCTCTCGCCGGCGATAGCCTCATTTAGCGTGATAAATGCGTCATTGTGACCGCCGCCGGGCGTACTTGATTCGGTAGCCGCCGATAGCTGGCGGTACCTGGCGCTCGTCAGACACTACCTGGCGCTAGCCCTTGATAAATAAGGCCGCATGTTTCTGGTGGCTATAGCGCTAATATAAGAGCGCCAGCATCTTTGGCCCTTATTTATGAAGGGATAGCGCCAGGTAGTGACTCTTTAGCAACAGGTAGCGAGAGGTATCGGCACGAGAACGCTGGCTCAAATATGCAATTACACATTTATAAAGCCGATCTTGTTTAGCGACTGGGAGAACGCCATGTAGCGTTAGATTCAAAATGATCCCAGCGCTACCTGGAGCTCTCCCATACATTTCTATGGCAGAGACTCAAATGTATTTTTTGGGTATTATATTTATTTATTTTATTTTTTTTTTTAAATACAAATGTGTTAGACATTATTCCTGAAGTGTATGTGATGTTTCCATTGTTTTTTTTTTTTACTTCGAAAAGTTACTTTGTAGTGTGCCACTTAAATTTAAAACTCACATCCCTACCCCAATGTCATTCCCGTTATTTTTCCAGTTTTTAACTTTTGTTTACACCACAAAAAATCACTTTAATCTAACCGTGCCTGGCGCTCTATGCCGCAGTCAGCCAAAAAACAGCGCCTACGCTATTTCCCAGAAATTTCTTGTTGAATCTGGGTTATTGCGGCGAGGGCCAGTCGCTATGCCCAGTCGCTACCTGTCGCTGGCTGTGGCGCTGTGCTGTTCATACATGTGTTTTTTTTTTGGATCATGAAATTCCTTGTAACGCCAAGAGTCGCTGTTGTTGAATAAGCAGCAAAGATTTACGCACATCTGAGTGCACTAGCATGACCTTGAAACCATAGTTAAAGTTAAACTTAACCCATTAGTGATAACATTGTGAAACACATTGTTCCCCCTTACATTCTTGAAGCATTCAAATGTATCCCAACCTATTTCTGTAGTCATGTTTTTAACACATTCACATCTATATATAAAGTTACTCTCTCTGGAATTACCTTGCAAAAAAGAATTACGCAACATAAACAAAAATATGTTAGAAATACATTTTAGCTTGTGTGTATGGAGTGGCTGAGCTTGTTATGTTTACGCTATTTTAACCTTTGCGTATCCTTGCGATATCATAGGCGTATGTTAGCGTATTATTATTGCGAGGAGTGTCAGATTTTTAGCTTTCACTTTCCTTTTTGCTACTTTCGTTTTCCCCCTACGAGGATCCATCATGCGTCCCAGACGCCCTTCCAGACGTCTCCTCAGCTATTCCTCTGATTCTGCCCTACGCCTCAGGTAAGTTTCACATCACAACATGTTAGTACTAAACATAATGTAGTTGTATTAGGGATTTTATTTTGAGCTGTCCTTTTTTTTTGTTTTCCCTCAACACAGATAAGCATCTGTGGGGATACCTCCCCCGCACAAGAGTGGTGGACTCGGATGTGCTGTGTTAAATATCCTGTGCCATCATTATCTGTTTTTCAGGGCATCATAGAGCCGGCACCTTCAGCAGCTATGCACCAGACCTTGCACTCGGGCATACTCGTGGTAAGTGTTTTTGGTTATCAGTCACATGGTGTATGTAATGAGATTATAAAATGCATACACATGTTTTATGCTACCTAGCAATATATTGTGTTGACATTTTCAGACACTTCAGTAACACCACTCCAGTTCAATACAAATGCAAGCAAGCACAAAATACAATTCTGTGATTACTCACCTGTAGAATTGATATTATGAGTATACAGTATGTCCTGCTCCAGATAAGAATCATTACACATGGGTATTACACAGCCAGATGGCGCTGTACTGCAGAGACAGCGAAATTGACTCCTCCCGGCCCCTCAAATACCCGGGACCTCCCACAAATCCCCAGCATTGAAAAGCAGTTAACGAGAAGCCGGGAGAATTAAAACAGAACCAACTAGTAACTATAACAATGATAACAGTCACCATACAGGGGATCCAGGATAATGCAAAAACCAAGGGTGGGGTGGAGCAGGACATACTGTATACTCATAATATCAATTCTACAGGTGAGTAATCACAGAATTGTATTATTCTTAGTATGCAGTACGTCCTGCTCCAGATAAGAATCATTACACATGGGACATCCAATAGCAGTGTCCATAAAGTAGGGTGGGATCCCCAAAGGTAACAACAGACAGGTCAGACCACTGCCGCCTACAGAACCTGTGGCCAAAAGCGGCATCAGCTGAGGCCCTAACATCAACCTTGTAAAACTTTGAAAAGGTATGAACAGAAGACCAAGTAGCGGCCTTGCAAACTTGTTCAACAGAAACCTGGTGCTGAAAAGTCCAAGAGGCATGAGTAGAATGAGCAGTAAGGCGGAAGGGAGGATTCTTCCCCTTAGCAGAGTAGGCCTGAATCACAGCCTGATGGATCCATTTGCTGATAGTAGATTTAGCGGGAGCCAGACCCTTCCTAGGACCAGAAGGGACCACAAAAAGAGCATCAGTTTTTCTGAATGGAGCAGTAGCCACCAGATAGTACTTCAGACACCTAACCACATCCAAAGAATGCAAGACCCTCTCCTTAGCATTACTAGAATTAGGGCACAAGGAAGGAAGAACAATGTCCTGATTCAAATGAAAGGCAGACACAACCTTAGGCAGAAAATCTGGCTTGAAGCGAAACACCACCTTGTCCTGGTGTCTCTCAAAGTAGAGGGGCTGGATGGAAAGCGCCGCCAATTCAGACACACGCCTAACAGAGGTGATAGCCACCAAAAAGACAACCTTGAGAGTAAGAATGGCCAGGGCAGCCTCCTGCACATGTTCAAAGGGAGCAACCTGCAAGGCAGACAAGACCAAGTTCAAATCCCAAACAGGCAACATAGGCTTACGTGGGGGACGCACATGAGTAACCCCCTGGAAAAAAGTCAGAGCACTGATCAGAGAATGCTGGGCAAAGGACCTCTGGAAGAAAACAGTCAGGGCAGAGACATGACCCTTCAGAGTACTGAATTGGAGCCCCAGCTCCAACCCATGCTGCAGGAATTCCAGGATCCTGGGAATAGAGAACACACGACAGGGAAGAGACCCGACTCACACCAGTAGGCACGCCAAACCCTATAGTAAATGGAAGAAGAAGACTTCTTCCTAGCCTTTATCATGGTATCAACAACAGAGACAGACAGCCCCTTCTCCATCAAGATGGAGGTTTCAACAGCCAGGCCGTCAAAGCCAGAGTTTGTAAATTGGGATGGCGTAAGTGACCCTAAGTGAGCAGGTCTGGCACCCTGGGCAGAGCGTGCTGATCTACTGCCAGCTGCACCACGTCTGTGAACCACACTCTTCTTGGCCACCTGGGGGCTACCAGTATTGCTGGCACCCCCTCCTGAGCTATCTTGCGCAGAACTCTGCCCAACAGGGGGAATGGAGGAAAGACATACAAGAGCTGAAAGTCCTGCCATGACATTGCTAGAGCATCTGTGGCCAAGGCCAGAGGATCTTGGGACAGGGAGACAAATGCCGGGAGCTTGTGATTGTGACGGGACGCAAACAGATCCACATCTGGTTGGCCCCAACGATGACACAGAGATTGAAACACCCTGTTGCAGAGGGACCATTCTCCCAGGCGAGAGGTCCCCCTGCTCAGAGAGTCTGCCTAAAAATTCTCCACCCCCGGGATGTACACAGCTGATATGCAGGGAACATTGTCCTCCGCCAGGCCAGGATCAGAGACACTTCCTGGAGGGCCCTCTTGCTCCGGGTCCCTCCCTGATGATTGATGTAGGCAACTGCCGTCTGGTTGTCCGAGCGTACCTGAACAGGCAGGCCCCGAAGGTGATGGGTCAAGTGAGCCAGAACTAACCTGATCGCCCGCAGTTCCAGAGCGTTGATAGGTGTGTGGGCCTCCTGAGGGCCCCACCGCCCTTGGAACTGCAGGGACTTCCAGAAACCCCCCCAACCTGTCAGACTGGCATCTGTGGTGACTTTCTCCCAGCAGGGGGCCAGAAAGGATCTGCCCACCAACAGGTTCCTGGAGTCCAGCCACCACGAGAGGGACCGCCTGACTAGGGGGGAAAGCACAACAACCTGGTCCAGGGACGCAGGATCCTTGTCCCATAGTGACAAGAGGTGGAGTTGCAGAGGCCTCATGTGGAACTGGGCATAAGGGACCACCTCGAAGCACGACACCATCAGGCCCACCAGCTGCATTCCCTGCCTGATGGAGGGATGAGGGCAATATAGCAGGAACTGAACCTGCGCTAGCAGACTGTCCACCTTCTGCTGAGGAAGAAAAATCCTTGCCTGAACTGTATCCAGATTCATTCACAGGAAGGGTGTCACCAAGGAGGGAGACAGGGAAGACTTGGGATTGTTGATCACCCAGCCAAATGACTCCAGAGTGGACACTACCAGCTGAGTATCCAACTCTGCCTGTTGGAGGGACTGGGAAGAGATGAGAATGTCATCCAGATAGGGCAGCACGCGAATGCCCTGAGACCTGAGCAGAGACATCACTCCTGCCAGCACCTTGGTGAACACTCTGGGAGCTGAAGTGAGACCAAAGGGCAATGCCACAAATTGGTAGTGCTGTTCCTCCAGAGCGAATCTGAGGAACCTTTGATGACCTGGAAACACAGGAATATGAAGGTAAGTGATGAAGGAACTGATGGCAGAGCGCAGAGTTTCCATGCGAAAGCGCCTGCACCTGACAAATTGGTTAAGGATCTTCAAGTCCAGGATGGGCCTGACTGACCCATCTCTTTTGGGCACGGTGAAAAGGTTGGAATAGAACCCCTTGCCCCTCTCGTAAGGGGACCTGACAGATGACCCCCAGCTCCAGAAGGCTTCGCACCACCAGAACTAGAGCCTGAGCTGACACAGGGTCCTGAGAAATCTGATGAATCTTGGGGGCGGCCAGGCAGCAAACTCTATCTTGTAACCGGAGGACACTACCTCCTGAATCTACCGTTCTGAGACATGAAGCCTCCAGACGTGAGCAAAGTGCTGAAGCCGTCCCCCCACCCGGATGGGTTAGGACGCCCCTTCATGCCTGAGGGGACTTGGGAGAAGACTTAAGCTTGGAGCCCCAGGAGGAGCCAGGGCGTCCACGTCCTCTGCCCCTACCCCAGAAATCTCCTCAGGCCCCGGTAAGGGAGACCCCCTTCCCCTGTCTGGCACCACGGTAGGGGGAAGAAAAGGAGCCCTGTCCCCGAAAGGGCCGAGACTGCCGCCTGTGCTGGGGTAACCTGCCTCCCTTAGCAAACAGGTCCAGGCGGTCCCCAAACAGGCGTAATTCTTTTGAAGGGAAAACCAGTGAGAGCTTTCTTGGCAGCGTTGTCAGCAGCCCACTGGCGCAGCCAAACCGAGTGGCGTATAGCCACCACCAGGGCAGTGGTTCTGCCACACATCCTAATGGTATCATCCAAGGCAGAGAGGACATAAGTCACAAAAACCTCACGAGAGAGTGCATTAAACTCCTCACTAGACACATCATCAGGGGCACCATCTAGGATACTTCTAAGCAGGGTCCTAATAGCCACAGCCGTAATGGCAGAGGCACAGACCGGGCGCAGAGCCGTCCTCACACATGCAAAGGCATGGGACACCAGCAGATCAATACGCCAGTCCTCAGTATCCCGCAAGCGTAGTAGAGTCAGGGGAATGCATGACACAGGTGTTTGACAACCCTAGGATCGGGGCATCAACCTCAGGAGGGGATGACCAACGCTTCCCCACATCAGCAGTAAAGGGATACCTCTTATCCCAACTCTTAGGTACATCGGGAAGCCTGCGTGGGCGCTCCCATTCCCTGAGCACGAGATTATTAAAATGGGCTTGCTCAGGAAACTCTAAACGTGGCTTAGCAGTATGAAACAATTCCCCCTGTTGCCTGGGGGCTGCAACCGGGGGAGAGATAGACAGTACCTCAAAAATCTGAGCCAACAGCCTATCCGTATCATCTGGGGCCCAGGGGTCAGAGCCAGAATCATCATGACCCCTGGGCCTCTCATCAGATGACTCAGAGTCAAAGAATAACTCCCCTTCTTCCAAAGGGGTACAGCCAGACAGTTCCAAAAACTCATCAGCCTCCATAGGGAAAAGAGTGACATCAGGCGTAAGGGGCCGCTTTTTAGCAGAGGCCTTACGCGCCAAGGTATTAGCAAGCAACTTCTCAACACTAGCCAGTCTGGAAGACACATCAGGCTGAGAATCCCCACTGGTATGCAACTCAATGGGAGTCAAATTTAAGCTTGGGGGAGTAGGTGAAGCCATACGAGGCGCAGGCCCAGCTACTGGTAAACCAGGCTGCAGGGCAAGCACCTGCTGGGCACAAGGTACACAGACCCGCACATTGTCAGCACTAGTAGGGGACACCCCACAAGCTACACACAGCCGGGCTTGTCCCGAAGGAACCCCGAGCACATTATCCTGAGACGCCTCCATATGGTGATTATAGCTGCACAATAGGCCGATAGGGATTCACGCTATAAAAGCAACCCGGGATGCCCCAATAACCCACTAGGGAAGTGGGAGCAATTTACAAACTAGGCCTCGCAAGTTTAATAACTAAATAGAGGGAGTAGGGCCGGGAGAAACCAATAGAGGTCGGCCCGTCTGAAAGACATAAGCGAAGAGAACCCCGTAAGTGACATGTATAATGACATAGGGTAATAAAAACCGCCCACGAGGGCACTCACGGACCGCGGTAGGTAGACGCCAGTCACGCAGCAGCCGAATCCAGAGAAAATGGCGCCGGGTATACCTCGAGGGGCGAGCTGCGGAGACAGTGACGCGGAACGCGCCAACGCAGGCCCCGCCCCCCCCGAAGCAGCACACGTGACAAGCAGCCAATAACGGCGCACCAGCGCCTGAGGTAACGCAACCAGTCCAACCAAGTCAGCGCGGCGACTGACACCAACCAGACAAAACATAATACAGTGAAGCACCAAGGCATATACACACACACAACCCCCCCCCCCCCGAGAGCTACAAGGGAGAGCAAGGGAGGACAGCGGCCACTTAACATAGGGCCCACCGGTAGACAGGGGCAAGGGGCAATAGGGCAGGAGGGGCATCCCATAGAGGCTCACCATATGCCTATACCACATACCCTTTGGTGGGGGATTGCGGTGGAGCAGCGCTCCTAAGCACCTGACCGCGGTGCTGCCTATCATCACCCGGACCAGCGCAGCCAAGGCTGGGAGGCACATTAATATTAGAACGGGTGGGAATAGTCCTACAGGGCCGCAGCTAATAGCCCCACTCACCTGCGAGAAAAGAGAGCCATCTTCTGGGGATTTGTGGGAGGTCCCGGGTATTTGAGGGGTCGGAAGGAGCCAATTTCGCTGTCTCTGCAGTCCAGCGCCATCTGATGGAGTAATACCCATGTGTAATGATTCTTATCTGGAGCAGGACGTACTGTATACTAAGAATATATAATTTATAGTGATTACAGCATGATGCTGCATTGCAAATGTGTTAGAAAATGTACACTTTTTTTTGCTACCACATGTGCCAGACTAAAATATAAATATGTTCATGTCAATTTAAATTCAGTAATTGGCATTGCACTGGGAATGTGTACCAAAAATTTATGTAAAAACAGGACAATGTTATTGAGTGCTCCATGTGGCCTAATTAAATTATACAGCTGACCTCATGAACCTCTAAATACCATGCTAATGTCTTCTAAACATGTGTAAAACCTTGTTAGCATGATTTAGATCAGACAAAAAACACGTGGATGTAGAAGAATAAGATTCAGGGACCAAGCTTATGATGTTTTTTGTTGGGTTTTTGTCTACACAGATATTTCCACGCAGACGGACCCTGTCACCATACTCCCCACCCCAGCTCCAGGAACCCCCAGCAGCATGGTCCCTAGCCACAGCTGCGATGGTGAGTCCAACTACTTGTTTGCAAAACATACTTTTACAACATATGTCTTCAGAAATAACCACGCATAAAGGTTAATGTCATTATGGGGTTAATTAGCAGACATGTAGATGACATTTGGCCGAGGCACAATCAGAAATGCATGTATTCATGCTAGATTGTTGCCTCCCCTTTGTTTAAACGTAAACACATAATACATTCGGCCTGTGAGTGTGTTTGTTCAATAACACACTCATTCAATATTAATTTTGATAACTATAATAGGACTAGCAGAAGGATTTGTTTAGTTAGTACTATGGACATGAGTGCTTTAGGCAAACCGGAAAAACAATGTCCCCAATCTTACGTAGGCCTTCAATTCATAAAAGAGGTAATGTAAACATATAGAGTAGTGCGAAAAATTGCACACGTAAGCCAAAAAAACTAATGTCATGTAACCAGATATTCACAGAGTTTAGCATAATGTGAAGAATGTGGCAACATAATGAGTAACAACTATTACATTGTAATTAATATACTTACGTTTTGATCCATTTCACAACAATAATGAGCTTTTTTTCTCCCTACAGCTTGCAATAATGAGCATCGCAGACTGTGGCAGTATGTCTGCCGGACCCGATATCTGCTGCTGGGCAGTATGGGTTTGGCCGCTCTGCGGCATTTAATTGTGTGTTGACCTTGAAACCATAGTTAAAGTGAACATGAACCCATTAGTTATTTCATTCTGAAACACATTGTTAGACCTTACATTCTTAAAGCATTGTAATGTAGTAATTTTTTCAAAACATTCATATATATTGATATAGAGAGGTGTTAATGTCTGGGTTAGTAGCTATGTAATTAGGTACCAAACACACATTAGTCAAGATATACAAGAATTTATTAAATTAAATAAAGTCAAACCAAATTATAAAAGCATTTGATTTGACCCCCCAAAAAAAAATTTAGTCCCTGGGTTGCCTTGGTGGTGCCGACTCATTGTTAGGGGCGGTGATGGGGGCCAACAGTGCAGTAAAAAAAATAGACTGCTGCTGTATTAGCTGATGTAACAACAACAAAGTTTCATCCTGGCGCTCTATAGATTGTTGGATGCCATGCATCATTTGTTGGATGGCATGCATCATTTCGGCCTGTGGTTGGTTTAGCAAATCTCTAACTTCTTGCCTCAGTTCACGAATCTGTTGTTGGTCCACCAGCGATTGGGTTTCCAACGCCGCAATGCGCTCCTGAGTTCCATCACATGGCTGTTGGCGACTGTAGGCCTCCAGCATCCGGCCCCCTAACTCATACAGGTCGGCACTTGTGGGGGCAGCTCGGGCAGTTGGTTGTTGCGCAGGCTAAAACAGAAAGCAATATATTATTTTCCAGATTGCATTTAGCAGATAAAACAAAACCTAATACATCTATGGTTAGATTAACATGTACCGTTGGTACTGCCTCTGTAGCCTGGCCACATGGGACTTGTGAGGAGGGCACATCCTGGGTTGGCGCCAAGGATTCCTGCTAAGATCAAAGCATGTTGTATGTTACATGGGTTTACCTGAGTGTCCCCAAAACATGTAACCGTTGCTCAACGATAAACAATTCATTAATGCTACCTGAGTGTGCTCCTCCTCAAATAGTACAGGTGTCTGGGTGCCAGAAAGGGGCAAATCATCATCCGAGAGTGGCGGCAACATCACATATGCTAAAAAGAAAAGTTGTGTTATTTGTCTGGCTGCTGTTATTGTGTGTCCACTTTTTCTAACCAGTATAGAGTCAATAACTGTCCAAAGTTACCCATTGGCCAATACACACACCCTTTACATTTAGTAGTTATTAGGAAGAATGATCGCTGTTAAACAAACACGCTAAACTCATTGTGTTCACACAGATCATAATTACATCTAAAAACACACATACCCGCCACCTTGGATATGTCCAGACTTAGGCCATCACTAGAGCTTTGCCCTAAAAATGCATGGTTCAGAGCAAATGTCAAGAGGCACACAACATTTCATGAAAAACAACATCCTTACCTTAACAAATTCAAACACATTCTTACCCTCAGCCGCACGGTGAAGGGCCCTTTCAGGACCAGCACTTCCTGTTTTCGGGGCTAACATAAAGCAGAATTGGTATTACTTTAAGCTGCCATAGTATTGTTAATGTAAATGTATTAGAAAAGCAGCCTAATGCCAAAACATGTATTTTACATTTTCATCATTTGAGAATTTGGAAATAGTATCCGTTTGCTGCACAAACATAACCAACTATCCAGCTTGGAATGTGAAGTATCATGGTTTGCCATTTTGACATAGTAAAATCTACACATTCGATAACAAAATACACAAAGGATACAGTGTGCTTTGCAATACACACCAACAGGGTCCTGTAGGTTTGCAACACAGGAAGTGGGGTCCAAAGATGAAGCAGGGACTTGGCCTACAATTAAAAAGCATGATTGAAATACATTCACACATTTTAATTACTTTGACAAAAGCCAGGTTGCCACATGCACTTACTGGCATCCAAAGAGTAGGTAGACTCATGAGGAGATGCTGGTGCAATTCTGAGGGCATCTATGTGAAACAAATTAAAATAATTATGCATTGTTAATGTGCACTCGAAAAAATTAACAGCAACAACAATATCATAAAATCACATTATCAAGACTATTTACCTTCAACCTCAGACTAGTTTAAGATTGAGGCTGGGAAAAGGGCAGGATTCTGGGATCCCTCATCACCCGGCTCCTGCGAGTCCTCATGTGCCACTATGCGTAAACCAAGAGAAATTTGATTCAAAAAATACATAGCTATAATATGATACTTACTCTGACCTATTTTTAGTATGAGAAAGAGTTTTGTTACAGAAATGGGTCAACATTATTAACAACAATAATTTACAAGGTTAAATCAATGTACCTTCTCCCCAACCGGTGGTGTCATCCCCAGCATCCACACCCTGCAGCCGACAGAGTGGAATCTTGCACTTCAGCATCTCCTCATATGGCCTGTATTTACTCTTTGGACCCTGCTTCGTCCCACTGTCTACAAGTAGATCATTCTTCATCGTTAGCATAAGGGCCCTTTGCAAAGTGTAGAAGCGTTTCTTGCAGGCTGGGCCACTATGTGGGTAATTGAGCAGTGCTAGTAAGCTGCTCACCAATGGCATCCCATAATTTGCTCCTTTCTTGTTTGCCTAAACACTGACTTTGGGCGCCAAATAATAACTCCCATTTAGCCAGTGTCAGACGCACAAGAGTATTATTATCCACCAAATTAAATTCTGGCTCCCTCTTGGCAAATGGACTCTTGGCCTTGGGTGGGGCTTCACCTTCAGGCTGTGCCCTTTTCCTTGAGGAAGGTCTGTGGCCATGACGCACACCACTGGTACTGGGCCCACCAGGAGACACAGCAGTGGCCGGCAGTTGTCCAGAATTTGGCTCCATCCTGTAGCTGCACTTACCACCAAACAACAAACACACAAGGACGCATGCAAACTACAGAATGGCAACAACTGCTGAATGTGTCTGCCAGAATTTATGTGCTTTGGTAACCAATCACAAACAGGCCCAGTTAATTAATTGACACATACTGTGCAGATGTTTGGAGATACATCTTGACTACAATGACTGATGTTTCAGCCAAACATGTGTTGCAGTCAATAAACTAATTAATTATCTACTTACCAAGCCAGATAGACATTAGGAAGTAATGGGATCCATGTCTCTTAACAACATTGGAAATGGTGTGCCAAAAACGGCTATTGGGCAAAAGATGTCTGTGCAACCAGATCCGCACAAGTACGCTATTATGGAAGCGCTAGGCATTTCCGCAACACCTGTGGTAAGCTAATTACAGACCGGAAACTGCTAACAAACGCAATAGGCGGCTAAGCGGACCAGTCCTTTGGATAAGTTAAGTATAAATTCCAAATACTTTAATCATTCTTTTCTTGATACACTGTGGCAAAGGCAGTGGTGTTTGTTGTTACTTTGCCCTAGCTTGCACAAAGTGGCTTGCTGTGTTTAGTGATTACTGTCTGTGGCTTTGTTGAGCTTTTCTGGCATCAGTGCTGTATCTTTGTGAGATTTGTTTTGGTGGCATCTGCAAATATTGTGTAGCATTCAGCAAGTGTGGATTATTTTGGGGACCTTTTGTGGGTTGTGCAGCAACTTCCCTCTTGGTTGTGCCAAACTTTGAAAGCATACTTTCAGCAGACGCACCCAATCCATCCCTGGCATAGTTTGCCTATGTGCCATGCTCAATATAGTGGCACGGGAGAATTTCCAGGCAACCTCTGCCCTCCTCAGCGGGATCAGCCAGGCAACAATGAGCCGCATATTTTACAAGGTAGTCCTTATCCCCGTTTATATAAAATTTCCTGAAGATGAGGAGGAGGTTGCCAATATAAAGCGTGCGTTCTACCGCATGGGAGGGATCCCTAATGTGCTAGGGTGCATGGATGGTACACATATCCCTTTCTGCCCTCCACGTGCACCCACAGACCACTGCCCAAGTATGCTACAATGCAGCACATCGCAAAACCAGATGCATTGTGGAAAGAACCTTCAGCCTGCTGAAAGCACGCTTTCTCTGTTTGGCACGCCCAGGAGGAGAGATGTTGTACAGTCCACAAAGGTTCTCCAAAATCATCCTCGCATGCTGTGTCCTACACAATATTTGCATATGTCACCGAATCGAACCCCCCAAGGAAACAGCACTGGTGCCAGAAGTCCCCAACATGGCCGCAGACAATAACGAGGACACCCAGACTGGGTTTGAGTGACGGCAAAGCATGATTAGCTCTATTTTTTCGGTAAGCTAGGCCACCTTAACTATACTACAACTACTATACTACAGGGCCCTTCTAAACATTACTTTAAAAATATGTGGGTGGTCTAAAATTATTAAACAGAAAAATGTGTAGCTTAAATTAATAAAAAAAAAATATGTGGGTGGTAGTTTAGATTGATAAATACAAAGTGGCTTGCTTTCATTCTATAGAGTTCCAAGGTGTTTTGTATGTAATTAAATTCAACAACACCAAACAAAGGGGATTTTGGTAAATATATTTTTTAGCAACTACATTAACTAACTACAATTTTTTCTCAATTTCAGGCACCATGAAGAAGGCAACATCTGTTTTTGGATTTTACAATAAAATTAATTATCTGCTTCTTTAAATAAAAATATAATCTGGTTCCATGTGTTATTTGCATAATGTTATATCACATTTCCAAATGTAACAGATTGATTTCTATCCAACAGCAAAGAAACGCTCAGGCGCTGTATTGAATACGGTGTCACAACTCAACAGCGCCTCTAAAGCACATTTGAAACATCACATTCAACATTGGCAGCGTGATTACCAATAACGGCAGGTAGCGGCTGAGGAGCCCTGTAATAGCAACTGGCAGCTGATCGTGGCGGCCACTACCTGGCCGCCACGATGTCGCTACCTGGCGTTAGTGATGAATCAGCCTGCCCGTCTTTTCTGGTACTGTGATCTTAACTAGAATGGCACTGGAAGTCACAGCGCCTGATGTTATCTAATTTGCTTTGATTGTTGATATTGGTCAGCACCTGTTGGACCTGACTGCCGATTATACTAGCGCCAACGTGCACCCCTTTGTACTGCCATATATTTGGCGCTGCACAGTGTATTTATGATTTTTTGACACCCTGAAAAGATTGGCACTGTATTTTTTTCAGCGCTGGTCTGGGTTTCATCATCACAGTTACAAAATATCACTGCTGGGGACAAACTTTATAGTGCATTTAGGCTGCATTTTAGTTGTTGTCCGAATTATTCCTTGTAAGAAAAGAAGCCATGATAATCGATTTTACACTAAAAAAATGACATTCGATGACACCTACGTTCTGCTGTACATTATTGACAAGTCACAATGCAAATTTTGTACAAAAAAAAGTGTAATATTAACTATAAGCATAAAACATTTTAATCCAGTTCTGCACATTGTGCTCTATGGGATGTTGACCTACAGTGCCACTATCAACTGGCTGCTTAAACCAGAGTGCCCCGCACTGTGACCTATACGGCACTGTTGTTAAATAAGACTCTACCTGGTGGCCGCATCGGCGCAGCCAGTTTTTGGTTACTTAAATCGCTGCTGAGGCAAAAAAGCACTGAGGGGTGCTGACGCTTCATAAATCAGGCTCCTCATATCAGTCAAAACTATATGATGCTCAAACATTAAACTAATTATCTTTCATCAGTTAAATGCATCGGGTATTTCCACTTATCCATTTTTGTCAGATGTAAATTTATACATTTGAGTCATTAGGTACTTTAGCAGGCTTCATCAGGAATGCTAAGAGGGAGATATATGTCTGGGACCAGGAAGGTTTTGAACATAAAGAAAAAATATACAGGTAATTAGACATGAACCATTGGAGTCCCTGAAATGGACTCTAGTACTGAGACCAGGGACAGGATAAAGGAAATGGGTAACTTTGTAGGATCAGTAGACAGGTATAAAAAATGGTCAATCTGAGAGAGAGACTTAGAAAAGGGTTGGGAGGATCCTCAAATTGTTACTAAGGGGGGAACTCAAGCAGATAAAATTCAATTAGGCGGCTCAGTAAGGTAGTAAGACTAGAGCTATAAACTTTGGATTTAGGGACATGGATTTGTGAGGGAAGAAGAAGACTACAAAGAAACCTAGCAAAATCTCGCAAAATGACACAGGATGATCAGAGCAGGTTTTGGGAGGACGGATTATGGCATGACATGACATGGAGTCAGTAGGAACTTGAGGCTTGCAGGCTTCATCAGGGACACTGAGAGGGAGATACTTGTTATGGATCATGAAGGCTTTGAACATGAAAGAAACTGTGGAACATCAGACAACTATTTATAATTTATAATTAGAGATGAGCGAATCGAATCTGACGAACCCGAATTCATTACGAATTTCAGGAAAAATTCGATTCGTAACGATTCCGAATATCGCCGCGATTCGATCGCTCAAATCGCTTCCTTAAGACTCCATTTACTACTATCCAGGCCATCTAAAATGGTGGATCCACATGTCAGGACATGTCCCATGGGGCAAGGAATCCTGGGTAGGCGTCACATGCTACCTATTAGCAGCCAGGCTTCCCGATGATGTCACAGCCCTATATAAGTGGCGGCCATTTTGCGGAAGCTCATTTCGGCACTGTATTGCGGCCAGAGCGGATCAAGCAGGGAGAGAGGGACAGATAGACAGACAGACAGATATATAGATAGACAGATAGATAGATAGATAGATAGATAGATAGATACAGCGAGGGAGAGATATATAGAACAGGGAACAGAAGGAGCAAGGGACAGAGAGAAAAGGAGAGAGGCAGTGACAGTGAAAGAGAAAGACAGAGACAGTTTAAAGTGTTTGCATTAGCTTTCAAACCTATTTAGTGTTAAAAACACACCTGCCTATTTAGCTTTTTCTTTTCCTGGTGTCATTCTTTAAAAAGCATGCTAGCATTAATATTTTAAGAGTACCTGTCTATTAACATTGTGCATTTTGTAAAGAATGTCACTTTTTCACTTTTAAAGCAGCCAGCCTTTGCCTTTGAATAAGGAGGCATCCCAAATACTAGCATAAATATTTGAAGAGTACCTGTATATTAACATTGTGCATTTTGTAAAGAAAGTCACTTTTTCACTTTTAAAGCAGCCAGCCTTTGCCTTTGAACAGGGGGCATCCCAAATACTAGCATAAATATTTGAAGAGTAGATGTCTGCTAACCGGTTGCATTTAGTAAAGAAAGTCACTTTTTCACTTTTAAAGCTGCCAGCCTTTGCCTTTGAACAGGGGGCATTGCAAATACTAGCATAAATATTTGAAGAGTACCTGTCTATTAACATTGTGCATTTTGTAAAGAAAGTCACTTTTTCACTTTTAAAGCAGCCAGCCTTTGCCTTTGAACAGGGGGCATCCAAAATACTAGCATAAATATTTGAAGAGTAGCTGTCTGCTAACCGGTTGCATTTTGTAAAGAAAGTCACTTTTTCACTTTTAAAGCAGCCAGCCTTTGTCTTTGAACAGGGGGCATCCCAAATACTAGCATAAATGTTTGAAGAGTTCCTGTTTATTAACATTGTGCATTTTGTAAAGAAAGTCCCTTTTTCACTTTTAAAGCAGCCAGCCTTTGCCTTTGAACAGGGGGCATCCCAAATACTAGCATAAATATTTGAAGAGTAGCTGTCTGCTAACCGGTTGCATTTTGTAAGGAAAGTCACTTTTTCACTTTTAAAGCAGCCACCCTTTGCCCTTGAACAGGGGGCATCGCAAATACTAGCATAAATATTAGAAGAGTACCTGTCTATTAACATTGTGCATTTTGTAAAGAAAGTCACTTTTTCACTTTTAAAGCAGCCAGCCTTTGCCTTTGAACAGGTGCATCCCAAATACTAGCATAAATATTTGAAGAGTAGCTGTCTGCTAACCAGTTGCGTTTGGTAAAGAAAGTCACTTTTTCACTTTTAAAGCAGCCTTTGCCTTTCATCGGGGGGCATTCTGAGTGCTACCACTTATCTTTTAAGAGTACCTGCATCTTTTCCTTTTACATTTCAAACAAAAGCCACATTTTAAAACTGCCTGTGGTGCATTTAAATCTGACCAGGGGCATCGTGTGTAAGACCATCTGACAGTGTCTTTTTGCATTAGCTTTTAGTTACAGTGTCTGCCTATTTAGCTCCAACTTTTCTACACACCTGCTGTTGCAAAAATACTGTTTTAGGTGTAGTGTAGGGTATTGTTTTCCTCTCCTAAACTCAGTAAAAATGTCAGGCAGAAATGTGACAGGATGTGCATCGAGGAGAGGCCTAGATTCATCAGGCAGAGGTTGCAGCAGACTAGGGGCGAGTGGCAGCAGGAGTCGCGGTGAGAGGCCTGATCTCCCGGTATCTGCTAGCGGTCGTGTCTTGACCAGCAACACATCTGCCATCATGGATTGGTTAACGCGATCATCCATCTCATCACAAGTGACATCTGACACCCCCAGTCAACAGTCGGTAGGTTCCTCGGACACAACCCTGAGTTGGCATGGCCTGGGAGCAGCCCCTGTCCTTACATTGCCTCTGTCCTACGCCCCCCCCTCCAGCCGATGTATCTTATGCTTTGGGTTCAGCTCCACTATTCAGTGAGGATGATGTGTTAGAGGACAGTCAGCAGCTACTGCCCAGCCAAGAAATAGAGGAGACATCCACCGCTTCTTTTGCTAGGCAGACAAACATTGAGAACGAGAATGGCGTGGAAGGTGGTGTGGCGAGCGATTCAGCTCCTGCAGCAGACGCTGTTGAGGAAACCGAGGAGGACATCAGTGACAACTCGATGATGATGATGATGAAGCGGATCGCACTTGGAAGCCCGGTGCAGAAGGGGCTTCATCATCATCATTATCAGGAGAAGAGGGTCCCAGGTTGCCCATGAGTCAGCAGCTGAGACAGCAACGTGGTAGTATGGTTGGTAGTTAGCCTGGTGGCAGAATTGGGATGTCTGGAGCCAAACGTGGCCTGTGTCGGGGTAGACCACCTTCTGCGTGGCAGGCTACCTTCCCAGGAGGTAGTGGAGCAGGGGTTTCTGGAGCTGGCAGCAGTATCAGTGAATTAGTGCGGACTGTTGGTGGAAAAATTAGCTACTTGGCAGTGTGGCACTTTTTCATCAAGCATCCGCAGGAGGGTAACCTGGCCACATGCAAGATGTGTAGACAGAAGGTCAAGCGTGACCAGGGCCCCAATGTTTGTACCACGGCCCTGCGGCAACATATGCAGCGTCACCATAAAGCGGTCTGGGAGAACCGAGGCTCTGAAGTGGGGGTCCAGCCTGCTGTGTCAGTAAGTGCCATGCTGCTCCCAATTTCAGCCAGCCCAGGCTCCAGCACCTCAGCTGAAGGTAGCTGTGCCTCATACCCATCCTCTGTCGCTCCAGATGCTCCTGCTCCTCCTACTACAGGTCAGTCATCCAGCCAGCAATCCATCAGCGAAGCCATGTCCAAGAGACAACAGTATGCACCCACTCATCCTACGGCGCAGAAGCTAAATGTGCTCCTGTCCAAGTTGCTGGTGCTGCAGTCCCTCCCTTTTCAGGTGGTGGACTCTGCACCTTTCAGAGAACTGATGGCTTGTGCCAAGCCAAGGTGGAGAGCCCCAAGCCGTAATTTCTTTGCAAAGAAGGCAGTACCAGCCCTGCGCAAATTTGTTGAACAGAAGGGGGGCCAGTCCTTGAGTCTGTCGGTGTGCACCAAAGTGCATGGCAGCGCCAACATCTGGAGCTGTAACTATGGTCAGGGGCAATACATGTCTTGTACGGCCCACTGGGTGAATGTGGTTCCTGCACAGCCACAACAGCAACTTGGACAGGTCGCTCGGCTTCGGCCTCCATGCTCCCAGGCCGTTGTGCCTGTGACTCCAGTGCGAGACTCTGCCTCCTCATCCTCCGCTGTCTCCTCAGCCTCCACTGTTCAGTCAAGCCTGGGTGCCCCTCCAGCCTACCATGTGTGCAGGGCACGGCGGTGTCACGCTGTGCTTCACATGGTTTGCCTTGGCGAACGAAGTCACACAGGGGAGGAGCTGCTAAAATTCATTCATCAAGAAATCAGAACATGGCTTACTCCGTGAAAACTGGAAATGGGAACCATGGTGACTGACAATGGGAAGAACATCTTGTCTGCGCTGCGACAAGGAAGCCTGAGCCATGCGCCCTGTATGGCACATGTGTTCAACCTAGTTGTTGAGCGTTTTCTGAAGTCTTCCCCCTATCTGCACGACATCCTAACAAGGGGAAGGAAACTTTGTATGCACTTCAGCCACTCCTACACCGCCAAGCACACCCTTCTTGAGCTACAGCGTCAGAACGATATCCCCCAACATAGTCTGATTTGCGATGTTTCCACCCGTTGGAATTCCACCCTACATTTGTTGGATTGACTATACGAACAGAGAAAAGCCATAAATGATTTCTTGATGATCCAAGCAGATAGGGGGACTCCCCTGTGTAACTTTAATATAGACCAGTGGCAGCTCATACGTGACACCTGCCGTTTGCTCAGGCCCTTTGAGGAAGCCACTTTATTTGTAATTCGCCAGGATTACAGGATGAACGACGTGATTCCACTGCTTCATGTCATACAACACATGTTGGAAACCATGGCTGGTCAGGGCGCTGGAAACATGGCGCATACATTTCACGGCCACATAAACCTCATGGGAGCTGAGAAGGAGGAGGAGCACAGTGAAGCACAGTTTAGTTTTGGCGAGATGGGCGGTTTATCTAGTCATCTGACAGGAGAGAAGGAGCAGGAGCAGCCAGAGGAGCTAGAGGGTTGTGAGGAAGGGGAGACAGAGGACCCAGACACACTGTGGCAGTATGCAGTGGAGATGAAGACAGGTAGTCCCTTTGAGTCACTTGCACAAATGGCACGATGCATGCTCATGTGTTTGCGTAGTGACCGCAGAATTGTCTCCATTTTTCAGTGGGATGACTTCTGGCTCTCCACCTTATCGGACCCTCGCTACCGGCACAAAATGGGGGCATTTTTTACACCCACTGAGAGGGAGGACAAACTGACCTACTACAAAGACATTCTACGTAGTCAGTTGGCCGATGCCTATCTGCGCCATCGTCCATACTCTCGCAGGTCTGACTCGGGGGGAACTCTGCGCTCACCTTCCACTGCCATGGCTGCTGGGGGGGGTGGCAGGAGCAGCAGCAGCTCCATCAGCAGCAGCCTCAGTCACTAATGAGTAGCTTTCTTCACCCGCATAGTGAGACTACTCATTAGCAGCAGGAAGACCTGGGGCAGGGCCTGAACCAGCAGGTCGTGTCATACCTTGAAATGACCATGCCAACGCACCTTGAGGATCCGCTGGACTTCTGGGCAGCCAAACTTGACTTGTGGCCGCAACTGGCAGAGATTGCCCTAGGAAAGCTGTCCTGCCCGGCCAGTAGTGTGCCATATGAGCTGGTGTTTAGTGCGGCGGGAGCCATAGTCACGCCAAGGAGAACTCGTCTGTCCACGAAAAATGTGGAGAGACTCACCTTTGTGAAGATGAATCAGGCATGGATCAGCCAGGATTTCCACCCACCAATGGCTGATCCATGGTAGTAGCTGATTCATGGTAGCTCCAAATGCTGCTGCCAACTCCAGGGTGTTTCTTTCAGGTAACATATGGGCTCCTAATGCTGCTGCCAACTCCAATGTGTTTTTCAGGCAATATATGGGCTCCTAATGCTGCGGCTACCAACTCCTGGGTGTGTCTTTCAGGCAATATATGGGCTCCTAATGCTGCTGCCAACTCCAGTGTGTTTTTCAGGCAATATATGGGCTCCTTATGCTGCTTATGCTGCTGCCAACTCCAGGGTTTGTTTTTCAGGCAATATATGGGCTGCTTATGCTGCTGACAACTCCAATGTGTTTTTCTGGCAATATATGGGCTCCTAATGCTGCTGCTGCCAACTCCTGGATGTGTCTTTCAGGCCATATGTGGGCTCCTAATGCTGCTGCTAACTTCAATGTGTTTTTCAGGCAATATATGGGCTGCTTATGCTGCTGCCAACTCCAATGTGTTTTTCAGGCAATATATGGGCTCCTAATGCTGCTGCTGCTGCCAACTCCTGGATGTGTCTTTCAGGCAATATATGGGCTCCTAATGCTGCTGCCAACTCCAATGTGTTTTCAGGCAACATATGGGCTCCTAATGCTGCTGCCAACTCCAGGGTGTGTCTTTCAGGCAACATATGGGCTCCTAATGCTGCTGCCAACTCCAGGGTGTGTCTTTTAGGCAATATATGGGCTCCTTATGCTGCTGCCAACTCCAGTGTGTTTTTCAGGCAATATATGGGCTCCCCATGCTGCTGCCAAACTCCGGGGTGTGTCTTTCAGGCAATATATGGGCTCCTTTTGCTGCTGCCAACTCTAGTGTGTCTTTAGGCAATATATGTGCTCCCCATGCTGCTGCCAACTCCAGGGTGTGCGTTTCAGGCAATATATGGGCTCCTTATGCTGCTTCCAACTCCAGTGTGTATTTCAGGCAATATATGGGCTCCTTATGCTGCTGCCAGCTCCAGGCTCCAGCGATTCTAATAGTGATGCCTCTGATCTGCATGTCATACTTCTTTACAGTGTTATTTCACTAGCCCAGCAAGCATCCTATGCATGTTACAGCAAGGCAAAATGTTCTACAACCCTATCGAGGCTCTCGGAAGGCCAGAAATAGCAGTTTTTAATAGCGATTCGCCGCGAATAAATTCGGACCGAAACAATTTTTTCCGTAAAATTCGGCGAATCATAAATTCGCTCATCTCTATTTATAATAGACTTGGGAGAGATTAAAGTGCTACTGCAGGTGAGGGTACTTGTTAGACAATTGTGTTGAGCTACATTTGGCACTGTTCTAAACTGTTTTCCATTTTTTAATTGAAGAAGAAATTGACGAGATATTGAGGTTTACAGGTTCAGCTTATTATTTCTCTTCAGAAATTTGTGATGAATCTGGAGGAGGACGTGGAGGGAGGGACAGGAGGAGGGAGAGATCAACAATCCTGTCCTGCTCTGCTGAGCTGATTGGGTGGCGGTATGAAATAGAGAATGTCATTGACTGAACCTGTAAACCTTGATATCTTGGTCATTTCTGCTTAAATTTAAAAACTGAAAACAGTTTAGGACAGCGCCAAATGAAGCCCGATGCAATAGTCAAACAATTACCTTTGTCAGTATTATCACTTTTAACCAGAACAACACCCATTTTTTCACAAAACTCGATTTCAGATGCCCCTTGCACATCAACAGTGCAGAACAGGATATATCTTACCTTTTTTCTCGGTCCCCTGGAGAAATCCAGGACTCTGATTGTCCGACGTGATCACCTGGCAGCTCGCACATGCACTGTTGGACGTGGAGAAGGTATGTTTTTCTCAAGACTTGGGGGGTTTTACACGGGGAGGGGTCTTATACTTTAGGTTCCAAGTGGTCAACTTAAGGTCAAGGTTCCTGAGTTTGGTGGTAAATATAGGGTGTCCAGAGACACTTCTGAGACTATACATTATTTTAAAAGGTGTACTTATGAAATAAAGATGATAAAGCAATGCAGTGTTTTTAATGTGGTAAAAAGTGGGGGTTGAATTTAGAATACAGTATTCCAAGGTCAGTTTTGGACACATATCTAACAACCAGTGACCTGAGGGCCATTTTATGCTTTATGGTTTTGGCACAGGGATATAGCATGACTTGAAGGAGGCCAAAATAAATGCATGTTTGATCTTATCAGTAGGGAAAACTTATGGCAATCAATGTAAACAATGATGGCATTGGTTGCTACATTCTCTATTTATTAGATCTAACCCTATTTTAACATGTATTCAAAGAAGTTTCACAAAACTCTAAAAAGTTTACTTAAATATATTCAGTGATATAAAACTTTTTTCCAGTCTAGAGGTATTTTGCATTATTCATTACTAGCTGACCTTGAATGGCTGTTCTTTGCTTATCCCAATTTTTCTGCTGACATTAAAATAAGTTGGAGGTTGTAGAAGCTCCAGTGAATAAGCATCTGTGTCACTTGTTTTAGAAAATAGGAAACAATTAATCTGCCAAGGTTCAGGTTTCCTTTTTTATATTTAATGCAATCTGTCCCTTTCGGACCCGATGCATAGAATCATCCCTACAGCCTCCCTCACACTTCATGGTAAGGACTGTCACCCTGCTTAGCTACCAGAAGCAGCCACACATCTACAAAGTTTATTTTACTTTTTTCAATTTACACTTGGGGGAGGGGGGGGGCAATCTTCATGCTTTTCTTTTTGTCACACTCAGAGCAACAGCATACTGCCTGCATGAGGATGTGCAATGCATTGCTGCCTCTAGAGAGATATGTCATGAAGAATCAGTTGCAAAAAAAGAAATGGTAAAGACAATAAATCATACACATGTTTAAAATTGCTCATATATATTTATTGTGTAACAATAGGGGATTTTTTAAAAGTGGATGGAAATGGACCCAGAAATGGGTCCACCGTTCAGCTGCTGCCCCCCCCCCCCCCCATCCCGAACAGCCAGATGGTGTTGTTGGCTCAGCAGTGGCCTGGTTTTCAAGGAAAACTGTATTTTTCACCTCGGAAGCCACGCCCTGCAGCACTTTTTGAGAGACGATTGGTCAGGTAAGACCACCGTGGGGTTTCATATAGCAGGGCATCTGGTGTAGGCAGCCCTGAGGGTAGGCTAGCGGCCAGGCCTGGAATCTTTTAAATTCACACATAAAGTTATTCGATCCGTCCTTCTCTTCACCCAGGGGGCATCTGATTCCCCCCCCCCCTGCTTAAGGAGAGGACCCAGTTTAGGACCCCCTAATTTACTCACCTGTGTGAGTAAATCATCTTCCCTGGGGGGGGGGTTCTGATCCCCGCCGGGCTTTTCCTTGGTGATGAGAAGACCCCAAAAGGACCCTCTCCCCTGCTTTCGCAGTCATCAGCTCTGGCCCCACCATTTGTTTGCCGGGGGGTGACAGCATCCCACTTCCAGTGCTGAGCAGTTGGAGGGGGGTAGGTGGCTGTGATCCCCTTCCTCCCCAGCCCCTCTCCAGCCAGCAGGTAGCTCTCTCAGGCACTCCCTCCAGGTTAATTGCCCAGCTGCAGCTGCTAATAGTCTAGCCTATAAAACAGCTCCACTAACAAGGCTCCTTATTCAGTATCTGATTGCCTTCCTGCATTTCAGACCTGCTGCTCGGCTCTCCTGAAACTCCATCACCAGACCCTGCTTTTGTTCTAACTTCAGATTCTGTTTGTTTAGCCTCTAGTACAGTTTCCATTCCTGAGCCCAGTCTGGTCCTGTCCTACCTTCCAGTCTTCCTGCTCTCTGGTTCCCTCTCCATACTCTCTTAGGTACCTGGCAGCCATTGTCCGTGGAGCCTGTATATATTGGAGTTGTGGTGTGCCGTTATATATTTGTTTTCTAGTTTGGTGTGCTCTGTATTTGGTTTTGTATATATTTCTTGTTTGTGGTGTTTAGTATTTGGTGTAGGTGCAGGGTTGTTGTATATAGTTTATATTGCAGAGTTCATGGTTAATGGTTAATAAAGTGTTTATATTTAACTTTACTTGTGCTGTGTGGTGCATTAGCTGGTTTCCCAGAAGAGATCCCGAGTGGGATTGTGACAGCATACTGGAGCCACACTTTCCAGCTAACCACACACACACCTGTGGCCAGCCATGCTGTCTGCTTCTGATCAACTGTTTCTCTGCACATGCTGTTAGATGAGACTGGCTTCCAGCAGTGAGATTTTCCAGTTATTCCAGCAAGGTTCTTTTAAATTTAAAGAGTGTGGCAGTCTGGTAGACGGGAAGTTTTTTCAGTTCTGACATTCAGCCTGCAATAGCAATACGGACAGATATGGATCTTTCTGACATGGAGGTTAGGGATGACTTTAGCCCTCCATTTACTGATGCACAGGTGGACAGTCTGCTGGATCTGCTTAATGAGGACCCTGAATAATTTAATGAACAAAACCAAAGAAGTTTCTAGCTGAATGCAATCAGTTCATTATCATTATCAGTTCAAGGTAGACAAAATCGAGTTTAATCTTTGGGAAGTTCAGCCACTACTGGTCTGATTTATGAAATTGGAAAACCCCACCATTACTCAGAGGTCATCTCCCTGTCTGTCACCCCTGGCAACCACTGCTGCAGCTTTTCTCTCTGGCAAACATCAGATTATCCCTTCAGTATATCCTCTCCTCCTGGATCCGAGGCCTGGGAAACAACCCAGTTTCCACAAACATCCACCAAACCCTCTCCACCCTCAGTTCACAGTTGGGCCAAAATAGCCCAACTGGGACAAAATAGATACCTTGTTCCTAAAGGCCAAATCCACTTCTACTTACGGGTGTATGACTAATACCCATGAGGCAAAGGATGCTTCATCTGGGCTTCCTTACCCTGGGGGTATTCTCAATGTATCTCCCAGTAGAGGGAGGCCTGGAATATACCATGGGGTCCAGCTGCTTGAAATAGATCCTGGTGGAGGTCCCCGTCGCCCCCACAGCCCATACAAAGGACACCCCAGTCATGTCTTGCACTCTCCAGAAGTAATGCCTGCCAGTGGCACCCTGGAAGAAGGCCTCGATCTCCAAGATGAGTACCAGGGGAGTTTTAGGAGTTGTGCTTCCCATTCTTGTGTCAAAAGTCACTTTCATGATAGTGAACTCTGGGAAGCGTGGAACTGGATCTTTGGTGTCTATTTGTTGGGAACTCTTTTATTTGCATTAGTTGAGCCATGGACAATGAAGACCTAAAACCTATTTATTTCGGACTTCATACTAGTTTTGGTTTTCTTTCATGGAACTTTGTGTTACAAACTGGACACTAAAAAGGAGATTGGAGAATGCCCGGAGGTCACCCTAAAAGGGGGGGATATGTCAAGGAATGGCTCAATCCCTGGCTGCAGTACCCCTTATCCACCTACTGATGGCACTGTTCTACTGATTCTTTTTATGTTTTTTGCTTTACATGAAATTACTACTGAGGCGTTGGCAATTTTGCTGTAATACTGGGAGCATCAGAGCAGATGTTTTTAATGTAACTCCTAGCTTTGAGGATTTTAAGGGGAAGTGTTTGCAATTCCTTGTTAAACTCTGGATTTGGAGGAAAACTTTTGCCTGATTTTGGAATCTATTTGGTAAGGGTTCAACTTCTTACACTTGGTGGAGGGCATGGGTTTGTGTGGAAGTGCGTGTGCCACAGGACGACTTTTATAATACATGAATTGAAGCTGCTCTTACTATCATTGAATTGCTCTGTGCATAAGTGTGCAAGTTTATGCACTTTGCTTATAGAGTCCCTTTAAATATAAGGAGAAGTTAAATAAGGAGAAGTTGAACCTATCCACTACCCCCTTGTATTCTATTTGTCTATGTGTTGATAAGTGAGGACAATAGCCTCCTCACTTAAGGTGCTGCTATCCCTACATACAAGCACAACACCACCTATAGAAGTTTAGGGGCAGCTCAGGTAAAGCACATGTATTGTGCATTTAGATACTTATCTAATATGCCCCTGTCCATTGATGTAGCCATAGAGTTGTGCACTTTCTGGCTTGACAGATGAGCTGCTGTGTGTGTGTTGCCTTCTTCTATACCAGCAGACTCCTGCAAGTACATAGAACCTCGCCCAATACTCACCGTAAGCTGCCCAGTGCAATTGAAGGTGCACGTTCTTTAGTTACACACTTAGACCTAAGCTGTGGTAAAAAACAGTATAGTGAGTTAAAGCCACAGGTTGTCAAGGGGTAGCAAGCACAGTTTTACTTAAAGTTACACAACAACACTCTCAGAAATACTTATTCAGCCACTACTAAAAACCCCTAATGTTAATCAGGAAGCCTTTCAATTAACAGGGAAACGTTTATACAAGATGGTTCTTTGGTTTCTGTGTTCAGGTCCAAGATGCATCTTTTTTGAATCAGGTAAGGACATGATGCTAATGCCATATCTAGTGAAGAATTCAGGCCTGGTTACAGAAAAAGCATCATTCAAAACATTGCAAGAAGGGGGTTATTAGTAAATTAACACTAGGACCCTATTCTAGGGGGTTGACATTAGTTTAAATATACAGTATATATATATATATATATATATATATATATATATATATATATATATCACATTTTCGCCCCATGAGACGCACACAGCCATAAGACGCGCCTAGGATTTGGAGGAGGAACATAAGAAAAAAAAACAAATGTGCTAAAACACCCAATTACAGACAGTGTGGCATTCTCCCCTCCCCTTCCTCATGGGCAGTGTGGCATTCCCCCATCCCATTCCTCATGGGCAGTGTGGCATTCCCCCATCCCATTCTCCATAGGCAGTGTGGCACCCCCCATCCTATTCCCTATACGGCAGTGTGGCACCCCCCATCCCATTCCCTATATAAGCAGTGTGGCATTCCCACCCATTCCATTCCCCATATAGGCAGTGTGGCATCCCCCCTCCCATTCCCTATATAGGCAGTGTGGCATCCTCCCTCCCATTCCCATAGGCAGTGTGGCATCCCCCCTCCCGCTCCCCATATAGGCAGTGTGGCATCCCCCAATCCCCCTAATCAGTGAGACATTCCACCCAACCCCCCAGAAAAAGAAAAAAAAAAGTATACTTACATGAGCCCCGTCCGCTCTCACGCCGGTGAGCACTGACAACCGAGTGTTCGGTGCGCACTGACAGTCGAGTGTTTGTGCCAGCGCGCTGAACGAGGTGTGTTGGAGGGGGCGGGAGCCAGAGCAGGGACAGACAGCGTCCCCGCTCTGCCATTGCACTTCGTTCAGTGTGCACTGACACTCGGCAGTCAGGGTGCGCTTTCAACGCAAGGCTCGAGTCTCAGGTAAGTATATATTTTTTTCACTTTCTTTTTTTACATTCGCCCAATAAGACGCCCTGAGATTTTCCCCTTTTGGGGAAAAATAGTGCGTCTTATAGGGCGAAAACTACGGCATATATTTATGAAATTCAAAAACCCTTTCCGATTCCCTTTTCAAGGAAACCTAGAAAAACTGACCTTCATTTAAATAGACTACAAATGGCCAGGATTTTTATCAATTTGTTTCTAGGGCAGAGCGAGCAAGCTGGTCATTCAGGGTTCCTAGGGGGCTCCTTTAACCCAGCCATCCTGTTGGCTGCAGATGAGTCAGAGCCACAGTAAGTGGAGCAGGCCAAAAGGAAGGCCTTCACCCCCCATATTGGGCTCATTCATGGGGAGGGGTCACTGCCTGCTGCTAAGATAGAGAAACAGCATGGCACATACCTGTATGGGACAAAAGCAACACCGTAGAATGGGTGAGGAGAGGGCAGAATTCTTCCCACACTGAGCGCTATTTTCCTAGAAACTGCCCTGCATGTCACCAACCACTATATATATATATATATATATATATATATATATATATATATATATATATAAAACAAATATTACATATATGCAAAGGCAAGTGAGGTTAGCTGTATGTAGTTGAACTATTTTCTCTTTCACTACCCTCTGTAGCCCCACTCTTAGTGCTGTTTATGGTACCTAGCCCTTTAAAGGTGAAAAAAGATAAAAAAAAATTTTTTATGTTTAATATATTTATATTTTATAGATTCTAGAAAATATTTAAAAAAAAAAACACCCCATAACTGTTCCATCTTACTCTGTATGTATACTCTGAGTCCTGTGGCGTTCATGCTCATCAGCCATATAGGAGACTGCCCTCCAAGTTATCAGTCACAGTGACTAAAGCACACCTACTCCATTCACTGCAATAAAGGTGTTCCAGGGTCAATCACTAAAGATTCCCCAAGAAATTTGAATCTGTCCAAATTAAATATTTAAAAACTCAAAAAGCAAAAACTCACCTACTGCCTCACTATTCAGCATCCTGTGCAGGTGTCTGCATCATAAAAATAGCAAATGGAAAGATCACATTTGTCTCTGCCACCGACTGTCCACTTCTGGTAATAATGCCGCTTCCTCTGTCATCGGCTGATAAGGCAAAAGGAATGCCAGATGAAAGTAGGGAGAAGGTGAAGTGCAACGTGCGCGCTGAAGAATGTAGCTTAGCGCCAGTCACGGTGCCTGACAGCAAATGGTCCATCGGAAGTGATGTTACCCAGTGGAACACACACATTTAATCTGGTATTTCTTTTGCCTTAGTGGCTGATGACCTGGGAGGCGGCATCAGTACCGGAAGTGAGCAGGCGGCAGCATGGACTCCCGGTAGGTGTGGGGACAAGTTGGACCCTTGCGTTCACTATTTAAAGGTAAGGTAAAGCCTGGCACTGGATATTGAGGCAGAAGAGTTTGTTTCGGTTCACTCATCCCCACCAATTACATGACTGGCGGCGAGCATTCAATACGCTCAACACATTACAACAGAAAGAGGGGAGGCAGTAAAAGAGCAGGCTTAGGCACCAAGAAATATACATCTCATGGTGTACAAAGTAAAGTAACACATCAAAACTTGCTTCTTAAGAAATCAAATTTGCTGTCATAAAATGTAAACGTTGAATGTAGCATTGAATGTATTGCTAGCGGTGGCTCAGTGTAAAGCAGAGGCGCTGTATGTTCAGCAGTGCCATGTAGCACTTGTCGCTCTATAGCGCTCTCCCATACATTTCAATGGTGTTTTATTTGGTTGTGTATAAATAGCGTTTTGCAAGTAATGTTCTAAAATTTTGGTTCAAATGATTGTGTGGCCTCTCCTGCCCAGCAACCAAACACTTTTATTGTGATTTTATTTTTTTTTATGCAGAATTGTATGTGTAGGTCGGCCATTGCAGTGTCATTGTTACAGTGTTTAAACAATGGCATTCCATATGTTTTCGCTCTGGTGCTGGTGTATACGTGTCGAGAAACAGATTTTTCGCACATAGCACCTGACACTCGAGGCTAAAGGGCCCAGTTTTAGAGCGTCAATGCTGATTGTGTGTAGTTTTCTATTAAATATGGGCTTCAGCACCGAGTGCCGGACGCACTTAACTGGCGCTACCTATCGTTCGCTGCAGCATTGTCCTGTTGTTAGATGTAGCGTCGTCTTGGGCGATTTGACCACCTGGACACCACCTAGCATTCTGGATTGGCTCTGCAGTGAATCAGGGAGAGCGCTTCTATAGCGCCCTCCAGACATCACATTTGTCACTGCTGGACAGGATAGTACAGCGTCACTTGTCCAGCCGCTACACTAGTTTATAGCGCCAGACACCCACCTGCTCAAATGGCAGTATAGGGCGCTGGTCTTAAATTAGCCTCCACATCAGAAAGTGTTACAAGAAAGTAGTTTATGGTAAATCATGTCAATGTGATTAAATAGCATATTATATTTTATGTGCATGTTGTTTAGTTATTGCATTTATTTAAACCCGGTTCCAGATAGCAATTGTAAAGTGACATGGTGGCAATAGAAATGTTAGACTGTCAGCTAGGATGGAAATGCATCACTTTCCACAAAGGGCTTATTATTTGCTACCTCACTGGTAAAAATTCCCCATTTCAGGTAGGGGATTTTTTTTTGCACTTTTCTGTGTTTTAAAGTGTGACACAGATGTAGGTTTCAATACACACCAACGTTAAGCTTCACCAAGTAATTAGCTTGACCCCTATGGGCAACCCTTCCAGATACACATCCTCTAAAATGTCAGAAATCTTAGAGGACTGGTAAAACTGGATTTAAAGAGGAACATCGGAGGCCATCTGAGTTCCAGTCCAATTCGGGATGCCCTGCTGTGTGAAACCTCCTGATCATCAGTTTCACTCACCTTCTCCCAGAGCCTTTGCTGCGTCTCTGCGAAGAGGCTGAATCCCCACTCACCTCTAGCCTTCCTGAACAGGCGGCGCGGGCACATCGGGGCTTGGAAGCTAGCAGGGGATGCGGCCATCGGCGCACTCGGATCCCTTCATTGCTTCTTAGCCATCTGCAGAGACAAAGGAAGCCGAGTGAAAATGAGCGCACAGATTGGCTAAGCGGCAGCTCCGCCAATTATTATTATTGTTTATTTATATAGCGCCATCTTCTTCCGTAGTGTGGTGCAAGGTACAATTATAAGGTAAAACATACTGTACAGGGGTCACTATGAACTAGATGTTAAAAAGTTCAAACCAAATGTGATAGCAAGAGACAATAGGAAGGAGAGCTTTGCCCTTGCGAGCTTACAATCTAAAGGAGCCAATCAGCACACTCGCTTTCAGTTCGAACCTGTGCTGTGGGAACAACAGGAAGGTGAGTGGATCGGTAAGCTAGGGGGATACACACAGCAGGGTGTCCCGTTTTAGGATGCCGTTGCACTAAGGAACAGCACTCCGAAAAGGGAAAATCTGTATGGCCAGTTAGGGATAATGGTATGGACTTTTCATTAGTGAGCATTTGAGGCAGAAAGTATATTTCATTAAATATACTGTACACACTCCTTTGTCTGGCTGGAAAAAGGCTGCTTAGCTGGACAGCTGCCTGCATCTTGAATGACAGTTTGGCTAAAGCTCGCTCCCCACATAAGGAAGAAATCCATTTTTATCCAAGCTTCTTTTTATTCTTGAGATAAGAGGTGAGGGCATGTTATTCTGTATTGAATAAAGTGTTAATGGAACGGTGCTTCTTTGAAACATCTACAGTAGTATTTTCCACAATTGGAATCAGCCCATCTGATGCCATTTGTGCTGGAAAGAGCTCTGGCTGCATAAGCTCGTAAGCTTTGTAACTCTGGAAAGCACTATGTTGTATTGATTTACTAAAGACTAACAAGGGATTTTCAGGATTTGAAAATTATTGCAACTTGCCAAGTGTACACATTATCAATAATTCCGTTCATGTCATAATGTCAGTTTTAGCTCTCCGCTTTCCAGTACTATATATCCTTGAAATTTCTCAGCAAGGTCATTTAACCTGTGCAGGCTTTACTACTTACCATGTGTGCTGATCCCACCTATAGCATTTCCCTTCCAGTTTTCTCAGGCATTTGTTGTGTGTAAAATGTTATTGCAGTGAATATTTGTATTGTGGCCCTTTTGTACATTCCATTTGGAGTTGGAGATATGTACTCCAATAAGTGAATTTAATAATAATTTTAATTTTCTAAGTAAAATGAGTTTAAAACAAGTAAAATCATTTTGTAAACATGTGAATGTTTACATTGTACTCAGGGGGCAATGAGACCCCTCTGCATCTGGAGGCTGGTTGCTTTATGCTGGATAAAGGAAAATGCACCCAACTGTTATCCAAATGATGTATTCAGCTTTGGAGAGGCTGAGTTTTGAGAGCTGATACAAATAAAATATCTACCACACTGTTAAAGAACTGCCCCATTGCAGTGCCCCCCCCCCCCCCCCCCCACTGCCTTTCGATGTCTAAAACGCCCACATCCAGCAATACTTCTGGCCCGTTTCCACCCCCTCCCTCCTTAGCCGCTCCAGAGTGATGGCTACAGGCAGGGCCGGCTCCAGGGTTTTATGGGCCCATGGGCGACAAAGTCTGAGTGGGCCCCTTGTGACAAACAGAGCCATTTGATGAACATTAAATACACACGGCAAAAGGCCCTGATTGGATGAGAGCCCACACATACGCCATAGAACCAGGGAAGGGTGAATTTTTACAGACGAAACAAATCCCAAGTCAAAATCCTGGAAAATCTGCCTCTGTGGCCGGCCATGGAATCTAAAAGACAGGGCTGGCTGATTATCCCTCATCCCGGGCATCCTGAGTAAAAATTCACGCAATGCGTGCCAGCATTTAACGCTATGCAGAACTTCTATTTATGTTTGTCTGTATGACTTACTTTTCTTTATTCATTTGTCTTTTTTTCTCTTCTTCCTTCACAATCTCTCTGTTCTTTCTTTTATTCCATCCATTTTTCTACATTCCTTCCTTCCTCTTTTCTTTTTTTTCCTTTCCATCCATCACAACTACCTTCTCTTTCCTCCCTTCTCCTTCTCCCTCTGTCTATTCCTTCATCCCCTACTTTCGTTTCTTCTTTTCTCCCTTCCACCCTTCATTCTCTTCTATTCCCTCTACCGTGCTTACCTTTCCTTCCTTCCTGCTTTCTTCTTTTTTCCTTCTTCCTTCCTTATTTTTTCTTTTCCTTCCACCCTTCTTCCCTTCCTTTCCTCGCTTATTTCATTGTCTTCCTTCTTTTTCCCTTCTTTCCCATTGTTCTTTTGCTTATTTCATTTTCTTCCTTCTTTTTCTCTTCTTTCCCATTGTTCTTTCTTTTTTCCCTTTGCCTTTCCTCGTTCTTTTTTCACCCTTCCTTCCATCACTCTTTATTTCTTGTCTCTTCCTCTACCTCTTTCCTTCTTTCTTTCCTACCCACTTTTGCTTGCTTTCTTTCCTCCCTCCGTTTTTTCTTCCTTCCTTACTTTTTTTCCTTTTCTTGTTCCTTTTTCTGTTTCTCCTTTTTTTGTTCTATCCTTTTTGCCTACCTTCTATTTTTTGCTGCTTTGTACTGCAGTCCCAAAGCTGCTGCTTCATAGGGGTTCCATAGCAACCAGGCTCCCTTGGTTACTGAACAGGGGACCCCATAGTAGCCTGGCCCCCGTTGTCACATAACAGTGGGGGGCCCACAGCAGTCTGCTATAGGGCCCCTCCTTCAAGGTAGCCACAGTCTCTGGCAGCCCACCATTACAAAGCCACAGGGGCCAGGCTGCTATGGGGCCCCCCTGTGCAGAAGCTACAGAAGGCCTCATAGCAGCCTGGCCCTATGGCTGCTGCACAGGTGGCCCCATGGTTGCTGCTATGGTGCAACCTGTGCAGCAGCCATAGGGCCAGGCTGCTGTGGGCTCACCTGTGCAGCAGTCATGGGGCAAGGCTGCTGCCCTTGGGGCCCCATAGCATCCTGGCCCTATGGCTGCTGCACAGGTTGCACCATAGCAGCTTGGCCCCTGTGGCTATGTAACAGTGGGGCCCACAGCAACCTACAACACGGCCCTTCCAACCTGCAATATGGCTTCTCTTTCCAGTGCCTGCCTGCGCCACACTACATACCGCAGGGGTTGCAGGAGCTCGGGACGCTTGGACTTGTTTGCTGGAACTATTTCTTTCGCCGCACTGGTGCAGCTCCCACCTCTCCCACGTGATGGAGGCCATGTGGGCTGGAGTGAGGAGAAGACTGCCCCGCCCCCTTGCATCACCGTAGGACCGCCCAGATCCGCCTCACCAATGGACAGACCGGCAGGGGAAGCGATGCAGACGATAGAGGAGCAGCTGCTCAGACAAGCAACACTGGGCACTCACTGGAGCAGTGATGGAATGAGGAAGGTAAGTATATGAAATACGCGATTGCTACACGAGTGGGCCCCCTACTGGCGCCAGGCCCTCGGCATGTGCCCGGGTTTTCCGGTTTTCTGGGTGCTGCCGCTGGCCCTGGCTACAGGCTTAGCCGGCCTTCTCGCCCTGAGTGTCATTGCAACCTATGCAATGACACTGCACATGCTGGAGATGGGGGGGGGGCGCAGTGCATGTAATGATTTGAAGATGGCGATGCCCGACGGAGGACGACAGGGGAGAAGAGGGATGCCGAGTGCAATGCGACCAGAGAGGTAAGTTATTAATATCTGATTTGTAAACCGGAGGGGCAGGGGAGCCAGGCAAGCTATGTCTGGGGAGTTTTTACTAACTGCCCATGGTCTGTAATGTTGCTCTTTAAAGGCTCTCAACACTGAGTCTCTCCAAAGGCTTTAAAATTATTTAGATAACTCGCATGATAATATAGATATTAGTTAAAGCTGACCTATGATCTTCAATGCTGGACCTGGAGTCTAAAAGACCCCTGGTGATAGGCCCACTTTAATTCTCTTAAAGTGGCCCTCCTATCACCTCCTGTAGTGGCCCTTGGAACTGCTTTGAGATTTTTACTGTATTTATATAATGTAATGTATATTTTTAAATATCGTGAATGAGTTGTGCATGGAACACGTTTATTATTACATTATGTAATTGTGTTACTGTGCATTTATAACATGTTTATTTACTGTAGACATAAATAATAGATAAATGCTGTATACAATTAGTTTGAATATTTATTAGTCATAGTTTTTTAAGGGATAAAAAGGTCACGCTACTGTTTATTATGTTTACTGTTTATTATGTCTACTGTTTGTTTAGAACAAGCCTAGGCCAACTTGTCACCTTCAAAGGTCAGACTATTCTATATCCATATTTAAATGTCTTTCTCTTTCATTTCTTTTCTCTTTCTACTTTTCTTTCCTTATGAGAAATGTTAATAATGCATGTGCATAGCCTCTTTTTCTTCGTGAGTTCAAAATTAAAACATGATTTTAACCCATTTCGGGAGGAGTCTTTTTCATTCAAGCAGGTTTATTGTGAATGTTCTTTTGTGCTGTATATTAATATACTATTGATCTGAACCAAAACTGACTGAAGAACCAGGACCAGATGTTTACACCCACATGCCTTTAAACATGTATGTTCCATATTGTCAAATATATTGTTGCTTATTTTATTTAATTAGATTGAAGCAAATTATGTGGTAAATAGATTTCTATTTTACAATATTATTATTGGATGTATTGGATTTACACAGGTAGCTTACATAAAGGGGGGGGGGGGGGGACTCCAGGTGATTATTAGGCATCCCCACAGCTACTGAATTGCAGTACAAAAACGTATAACCCATTAGATGGGACCTGCATTGGCATTGACAGGATATTTGTGTTGTGCTGGACATTCTTGCTTCTGTATAAGAAGATGGTGGCTGCACACTCTGGTCCTTGGCCCACTCCTCAGGCTCCTAGGGCAGGTGTATGGCCTATACCTCACCTCTGTGTTGTTCTGCAGTAATTTTCCCTTCTTGCTCACTCTTGCTCCCTACTTTGACTTTGACGAGCTTAATTACAGATAATCAAAAGCTAGTTTATTTTCTTATATTCATTTTGGTCCCTCCCTGCCCAACAAATGTATCCTCCAAAACACATACTTGGCCAAATAAGGAACATTCTAGGTAGAATAGGCACATGCTAAACTATTACATGGTTAAAAGTCTAACTACAGAAGATCATTTCCTCACCTAAGCTGCTACAGCATTTGACTAATAGTCCCTATGGAGGACAGAGGCGTAACTTGAGGGGGTGCATCCACACCAGAAGATCAGGGGGCCTCATCATTGTTGCTCCTCCACCTTATCATTTGGATAAAGGAAGCACTATGTGTTTCTGATGTTTCAGTCATTAGCTGCATCCAACTGAGGTAAGACAGAATTTTACTGTATGAGCCATAAAAGGGCCCTTTTTAATGTTCACACCAGGGCCCGTCACATTAAGTTACGTTCCTGAAGGAGCTGTAAGGTTTGCTAGGCTAGCTAACTCTGGGGCATTACTAGGGTAAATGGTGGTTAACACTCACTGTCACACACTATACAGGTCCGTCTCAAAACATTTGCATATAGTGCTAAAGTTCATTATTTTCCATAATGAAATGATAAAAATTAAACTTTCATATATTTGAGATTCATTGCACACCAACTGAAATTTTTCAGGTCTTTTTTTGTTTTAATACTGATGATTTTGCCATACAGCTCATGAAAACCCCAAAATCCTATCTCAAAAATTTAGCATATTTCATCCGACCAATAAAAGAAAAGTGTTTTTAATAAAAAAAAAAAGTCAACCTTCAAATAATTATGTTCAGTTATGCACTCAATACTTGGTCGGGAATCCTTTTGCAGAAATGACTGCTTCAATGCGGCGTGGCATGGAGGCAATCGGCCTGTGGCACTGCTGAGGTGTTATGGAGGCCCATGATTCTTCGATAGCGGCCTTAAGCTCATCCAGAGTGTTGGGTCTTGCGTCTCTCAACTTTTTCTTCACAATATTCCACAGATTCTCTATGGGGTTCAGGTCAGGAGAGTTGGCAGGCCAATTGAGCACAGTAATACCATGGTCAGTAAACCATTTACCAGTGGTTTTGGCACCGTGAGCAGGTGCCAGGTCGTGCTGAAAAATGAAATCTTCATCTCCATAAAGCTTTTCAGCCGATGGAAGCATGAAGTGCTCCAAAATCTCCTGATAGCTAGCTGCATTGACCCTGCCCTTTATAAAACACCAGCAGCTAACATGGCACCCCAGACCACCACTGACTGTGGGTACTTGACACTGGACTTCAGGCATTTTGGCATTTCCTTCTCCCCAGTCTTCCTCCAGACTCTGGCACCTTGATTTCCGAATAACATGCAAAATTTGCTTTCATCAGAAAAAGTACTTGGGACCACTGAGCAACAGTCCAGTGCTGCTTCTCTGTAGGCCAGGTCAGGCGCTTCTGCCGCTGTTTCTGGTTCAAAAGTGGCTTGACCTGGGGAATGCGGCACCTGTAGCCCATTTCCTGCACACGCCTGTGCGCGCTGGCTCTGGATGTTTCTACTCCAGACTCAGTCCACTGCTTCCGCAGGTCCCCCAAGGTCTGGAATCAGTCCTTCTCCACAATCTTCCTCAGGGTCCGGTCACCTCTTCTCATTGTGCAGTGTTTTCTGCCACATTATTTCCTTCCCACAGACTTCCCATTGAGGTGCCTTGATACAGCACTCTGGGAACAGCCTATTGGTTCAGAAATTTCTTTCTGGGTCTTACCCTCTTGCTTGAGGGTGTCAATGATGGCCTTCTGGACAGCAGTCAGGTCGGCAGTCTTACCCATGAAGGCGGTTTGGAGTAATGAACCAGGCTGGGCTTTTTAAAAAAGCCTCAGGAATCTTTTGCAGGTGTTAAGAGTTAATTAGTTGATTCAGATGATTAGGTTAATAGCTCGTTTAGAGAACCTTTTCATGATATGCTAATTTTTTTAGATAGGATTTTGGGGTTTTCATGAGCTGTATGGCAAAATCATCAGTATTAAAACAAAAAAAGACCTGAAAATTTTCAGTTGGTGTGCAATGAATCTCAAATATATGAAAGCTTAATTTTTATCATTTCATTATGGACAATAATGAACTTTAGCACTATATGCAAATTTTTTGAGACGGACCTGTATAGCTATTAACTGTCACTTGTCCACTACAAGATCATCTGTTACTCTAACAATCTGTAAAATACGTAAAATACTGATAGTATCATATCATAAATTGATACCAAATCACCTCTGATGAGGCTGGAAATGGTTCTGTGAAACATGTCAAGCAATAAAAAATCCAGTTAGGAGTAACTAACTGGGATTAATGATTGTATTGTGCACATGGCAAGAGTAAGTAGAAATAAATTGTATTCTTGAACAGCTAAAGAAGCACTGTAATAGTACATAGTATAATGAGAGATATGGAGGTTGAGAGGACATATAAGCTCCCTGAATACTATAATATATCAAAAATAACGTAACCCACCACAAATAGTATCACTGAAATGCTGAAATATATTATCCAGCAATTATGCTCCCAGTAGAGAAAAATGGCAGTGGCAAAGGTAAATTTATAGATTTATAGAGATACAAAAGGGTCCCAACAACTATAATTCAACTTGCTACATGGTAGACAGTGCACATCACCTTATGCCACAGTAAATATAGTAGCAATATACATTAAACAGCTAATGTACAGTATTGTTTTTCATGATATGAAGTTATTTCAAACAATTTGAAAGTTTTTATGTCTATGCTTTACATTTCCTTTTATGACATTCAAAGCTAAGAATATACTTTAAAACTGTTCTTTATTTTTTTGTAATATTTGCCCACATTTAAACACACTTGTTTCAAATCTTTTCGCATAGCAATATACTATTCTAATTTAGCAATTTCTTACATTTTCATTGACTTTCATATGAGTACTCAGATCAGGCACAAGGCTCCTCTGCTTACCTTTCAGCAGCTTTCAGGGCATGGATTGCACTCCCGCAGCCCTGTTAGCTGTAGCAATGTGCCACAGTTACAGCTTTTAGTTTGTTGATGGGGGTGTGCAGTGACCAAGTTGCCATTTATTCTCCATAGGTTATGTAATACACACACATAACTAATGCATGGGAGGCACAACGATCATGATGCCACTTTACACCGACTTCTTTCAAAGGATGTTCCTTTATTGTGACATGCTTAGTGGTTCCCTTCATTTGCCCTGTGCCCTTAGGTATGTCATTTTCAGCTGCCCATCGTTCTCCTCCACCGCATGTTTTGGTCACTGCACCAGTCAGCAGCACATCCAGCTTGCCAGAGCTCTACAGGCCAAGTCCCCTGCTTATATACAGCCTGAGAAAATATTGAGGCATGATCACAGTGTGTCTGCTATTTGGGGAGGAGAAATCAAGTTCAGAGAGATATGTGACCTGTCTGGAGTCTTTGCCCTGTCTGCCACCAGGGAAGTTCACCTGTACCTGAAAAACCCTGACTCTGCTAAATTTAAGGTTCCTGCAATTATTACAGGCCTAAACCGCTTAACATACATTACCCAGAAAATCCACTTCAAGTCTCTCCCCTTCAGTGACATCATTAGTCACATGGGAGGAATTCCACAAAGGCTTCACCTTTGTGATATAAATGGTTCCTTACATCTCTTGTACGAGCTGGTTGAGTAGTTTTAATTTGATTGGTTGATTGTTTTTAGTTATGCTTCTTTGTGATTGGGTAATGCCCTGAGGAGCACCGATCCAATTGTAGAGGAACTTATTTGAATACTTCTGGTACACTTCCACCACAGCCTTTTTGAAAGTTTACCCAAGACAAGCGGTGGTCAGTTGAAGCGTGGGACAGGACCTGGGACCTCCCTCCTTTCCATTTGAATAACTTGTCGGCCACAAGTGAGAACTGTAAGTGGGACCTCATTGGAAGTCTATGTATCAATTTTATGGAATGTGAGCGTATTTCTTAACACGTTAAAGGCACTTTTACTCCGCTATTATTCTGTGAATGTGAATGAATGGCAGTACAAAGTGGCACTGGGCTAATCAGCCGGCAGCTCCCAAATATCCTTATCTCATTGGAAAAAGTATGCACCCACCACAGAGGTAGGTGATGTTTTGGGAAATATTAAAACATAAATGTTTTATAGAATTTTCTTTTAGTGTTCAAGTAAAAAAGTTCACTCAGGTGTACTCTTCAGTTCACACCACAAAGTACACCCAAATGTAAACTTGCTTCACTAGATCTTTAGCATGACCCCCAATGATAATAATGTGTTCATATGACCAATTTATGCTTGCACATACAAAGAAATGCCACTTTTAAACCATACGTGCAAATGTGCAACACACAACATAATCACACAATAGTAAACACACCAGTGATGTGCACCAGTGAACACACTATTGAGTGCAAATATGTGCACGGATAAAATACTGTAGTCTAGTACCGTCCAAAAGAATATGTACTTTACTTTCTGCAAATTAGATTTGATTAGAGACAGTGCTAAAACCTGCCACTTTTATGACCGCTTGTGATAAATGGGATTTAGACCTTTAAGTGCCAGCCTACCTAGAGATTTTGTCACCCTCTATTGCCAGACCATTTTTCACTATTATGTGCTATACATGTTCAACTGTGTTATTTTAAGGGATTTCCCAGGAACATTATATATTGTTTTTTTTCAGCAGAATCTAGGCTTTAATTTAATCTTTTAATGTATTATCAATATTTTTTATTTAAACATTTAAGTTTTTCATATTGCAGGTAAAATCCCCAATTTTCCTGGTTACAGCGATACCAAATATGTATTGGTAGACAGCCTTTCCTGCCCAGGAGACTCCCCCAAACTGAAACAGCACTTAGATCAAATAAAACAGCTATGAGCACTTTGCCGTTTTTCAAGAAAAACAACCCTTTACATTTAAAATAAACCCCACAAACTATATCTGGAAGTATACACCTTAAGCTTTCTAGGCATACCAGGCTTGTTGACGTGGGCACAGTTTTCTTCAAGTAATCCCTCAATTAATTATTTTTCCCTAAAAAAAGAATAAAGAATCAAAGCCATTTTTCGTAAACAAAAAATCTGCAAACATGTAAAAACAAAAGAGACAGAGAAAAAAAAGGAAAAACAAATTAAATATGAAAAAGCCAGGTCCCCCAAACAGAACAATACCCAACATGCCTAGGTACTGTCAGGGCAATTTTACTTGAAAATTTCGGTTCTGCAGACAAAATGCACATCTTGTGCTTTTTCAACCAAACAACCCTAACAGAAAAATATCCAACATGCATAGCTGTTTTTAACCCTTTTAACTGCCAGCCTACTTGAACTTTTGGCACCCTCTGTTGACAGGTCATTTTTCACCATTCTGCACTATGTTTAATTGTGATTTTTGCTGGAATTTCCTGAATTTTTTTACACTTTAAAATTAAACGTCTTGTAATCTTTCCATTGTTTTTAAACATTTTTGAGTTAAAAAAAGGATTTTTTTTTGTCTCATTCATTTTAAATAAAACATTTATTTTATATAAGAAAGCCATATTGCATGTGAAAGCCCTATTACTCCCAACTACAACGGTGCCATATATGTATTGGTAGCAACCTGTTCCTGCCCTGGGACTGCTCCAAGGTAAAGAGATTATAGATTAAGGTTTACAGTATGATCAATTCTTTCCCAAATAAAAATATTAATAAACCCTGGAAAGCTCTTTTGGGTAGGGAAACATAGATTTCATTAACTGCCACAAAACAGACTATTTTCAAAACATGGCTTAAGCTAAAAAGTTAACCTACATCCTATTGAGCCGCCAAAACAATTTCCGTAAGACCTGGAAGCCTTGGATTAATTATTTTGCCATTTAGTAGCTGTGAGGAGATTTATGACGGATAATTTAACAATAATAATAATTGTAATAAGAAGGTATGTACCCTATTCCTTTTATGTTTCATTCTTTTATTCCTTTTCTTTGTCCCTTAGTGTTACCTTTCAACTATTTTTCAGTTCGTTTTGGGACAGAGTTTTACAGAGGGTCACTCAAAGCATGTTGTACTGTATTATACTTAAGATATATATTCTTCTCCTTCTTTCGTGAGATCTAAGAGTCTTTAAAGGTAAAGTAAAGGAGTTGTGAATGTATTAAAACTTGTTATATTTAGCCATAATGATACTCAAGATTGTATCTACATTCATTATTATTTGAATGCATATGTGTTATTTTTTTATATCATGCACTATTTTAATAAAAATTAAATGAAACAGGAAGGAATCTCCTTCCCGTACAGTTATTTTATGAATGGGGGAGGAAAGCTTCATTTTATGTCTCAGCCGCATCTGGACTTGGTTTTGCGTGTAGATAATAAATACTGGAATAAATTAGCAGGGCGCAGCTCTAAGGGTTCCCAGAACACTACCCTGCTGGACAGTGGTGTAACTAGATGTGTTGGGGCCCTGGTACAAGCATTAATTGGGACCCCGTAAGGGCTCATATAGTAACTGTCTTGGACCGGGTGTGGCGGCACAGGTGTGGATCCACTGTGACTGTGATACTGATAGCGAGTACCGTGTCAGGGGAGCGAAGTCTAAGAGGCCACCGGTATTCACCAGAGGCTGCCGCAAAGCAGGTTGGTCTTGTAGCGGCGAGTGACCCCCAGGTCGCTACCCCCCAACAGCGGCTCAGCCACACAGTCAGCCGAGGTACTGCGTGGTGCAAAGGAGGCAGGCAAAAGTGATGTCAAATTCCAAGCAGAGGTCAGGGCTGGTAGCATAACATCGAGATCGAAGGAAGTAGCCAAGATCGGGACGGGAGTCGGGGACAGGCAAAGGTCGGTACACAGGTGAGCAATCCTGAAAACAACTGACTTTCTGCATACATAGGAAGACCAAGATCCGGCACAGATGGAAAGGAAGTGCCCCTTAAATAGGGGAAGTGGATGCAGGATTGGATGACTGGGCACCAATCAGTGGTGTACCAGCCCTTTAAACTTCAGGAAACCAGCGCGCGCGCCCCGTAGAGGACAGGGACGTGTGCGCACCGGAGCAAACGAGGAGGCAGAGCGAGGAGAAGGGAGACGACTGGGAGCAGGCGCGGGTAAGGAGGGAGAATGGGGAGCGCTGTGAGATGGACGCTCCCCAGCACTCCGCTCACCTCCGTTGCTGCTCCTGCTGCCCGGGCGAGCGCTGCTCGCCCTAACATTACCCCCCCCTTGGGTCTCCCCCTCTTCTTGGGGCCAAGAAAATCAGAGACGAGACTGTGGTCCAGAATGTTCTCCTCGGGTTCCCAAGATCTTTCCTCTGGGCCACAGCCTTCCCAGTCGACCAAAAAAATATCTTTTGCCTCTGGAGACCTTAGAGGCCAGGATCTCTTTCACCGTGAAAACGTCCACGGTACCAGATAATGGAGCGGGCACCAAGATTTTCGGAGAAAAACTATTGCAAATCACTGGCTTCAAAAGAAACGTGGAAGGAGTTGGGGATACGAAGAGATGCTGGAAGGTGAAGCTTATAGCAAACCGGATTGATCTGTTGCTTGATCTTATAAGGGCCCAGATAGCGGGGCCCCAGTTTGTAGCTGGGAATTCAGAAGCGGATGTATTTCACCGAAAGCCACACCTTATATCCAGAAGAGTTAACAGGAGGAGTTCTTCTCTTTTTATCAGCGCTAATTTTCATATGAGCACGTTGAGTGGCGGAAGTGGATGATGAACGTACACCACAAACAACGGAGATTTTCTCGTAGATTCAGCATCCTTAAAGTTATAGGAGAACTCCGCCCAGGGCAGAAGGTCGACCCAATCATCTTGGCGCACAGAAACAAAATGGCGAAGATAATGGCCGAGGACTTGATTAACTCTTTCCACTTGGCCCTTTGACTGGGGATGATAAGCAGAGGAAAAGTCCAACTTAATCTTCATTTGTTTACAAAGAGCCCTCCAGAACTTAGAAACAAATTGCACTGCTCTGTCAGACACAATGTGTGTAGGTCATGAAGCCGAAAGATATGCATAAGGAAGTGTCTCGCCAGCTGAGGATCCGAAGGAAGGCCAGGCAAACGTGTAAAATGCGCCATCTTAGAAAACCTATCCACTACCACCCAAATAACGGTGTTGCCATGCGAAGAAGGGAGGTCAGAAATAAAGTCCATAGCAATGTGTGACCATGGAGTATTTGGAATAGGTAGGGGAAGAAGTAAGCCTTCAGGTCTTTGGCGAGGAGTCTTGTCACGTGCACAGATGGTACAAGCCTGAAAGAATTCCGTCACGTCCTTCCCTAGAGAGGGCCACCAATAATATCTGGAAATGAGAGAACAAGATTTACTGATACCAGTATGGCCAGCTACATGAGAAGAATGTCCCCATTTTAATATTCTGCAACGTTGGCGAGGGGGCACAAAGGTCTTTCCAGGTGGTGCCTGTACCAGAGTAGCGGGGGCAGAGTGGACTAGGCATTCAGGAGGGATAATATGCTGTCGAGTGGATTCTGACCCAGAAATGTCTGAAGAGCGAGAAAGGGCGTCCGCCCTGATGTTCTTGGCGGCCAGATGGAAGTGGATTTGAAAGTTGAAACGGGCGAAAAATAACGACCATCGGGCTTGTCGAGGGTTTAACCGCTGGGCAGTTTCTAAGTAACACAGATTTTTGTGGTCGGTAAAGATGGAAACAAGATGGGCAGAACCTTCCAAATCCACTCCTCCAATGCTAACTTGATGGCGAGTAATTCCCGATCTCCAATGAAGTAATTCCTCTCTGCCAGAGAAAACGTTTTTGAAAAGAAACCGCAGGTGAGAATCCTGCCAGTAGCGGATTTTTGAGTAAGCACGGCTCCAGCTCCAATGGAGGAGGCATCTACCGCAAGGGCCTAGCTGGATCTGGTCTTGAAAGCACCGGAGCAGAAGAGAAGACATTTTTAAGAGTATCAAAGGCCTGAGGAGGCCACGACTTAGAATTGGCCATCTTCTTCGTGAGAGCCACAATAGGCACAACTATAGTCGAAAAGTGGGGAATGAACTGGCGATAATAATTAGCGAAGCCCAAAAAGCGTTGGATAGCCCGTAGACCAGAAGGACGTGGACAGTCCAACACTGCTTTTAACTTGCTGGGGTCCATCTGGAGACCTCGACCAGAAACTATGTACCCAAGAAATGGTAGAGTGGTATGGTCAAATTTGCACTTCTCCAGCTTGGCATATAAGCGATGTAGGCGGAGGCGAGACAGGACTTGCCGGACGTGGCGGTGATGTTCTTCAGGATTAGAAGAGAAGATGAGTATATCATCCAGATACACTACCACGCAGGGGTAAAGCATGTCCCGGAATATGTCGCTCACGTATTCCTGGAATACAGTGGGTGCATTGCAAAGTCCAAAGGGCATCACTAAGTATTCAAAGTGGCCATCGCGGATGTTAAAGGCGGTCTTTCACTCATCGCCCTCACGTATATGTATCAGATTATAGGCCCCACTCAGGTCGAGTTTAGTGAAGATCTTGGCACCACGAAGTCGATCAAATAATTCAGAAATCAAAGGTAAAGGGTAGCGGTTTTTGACGGTAATCTTTTGAGACCACGGTAGTCAATGCAAGGGCGAAGAGAACCATCTTTCTTGGCCACGAAGAAAAAGCCTGCGCCTGCTGGAGAGGAAGACTTCCGTATGAAGCCTCTTAGGAGGTTCTCCTGTATATACTATGACAGTCTCGGGAGCCGAGAGAGGATAGATTCTGCCACGAGGTGGAGTGGTACCCAGTCAAGAGTGGGATCATTACGTTGTAGCCAGGGTGGGCCGAGAAGGATCTGAGAGGTACAATGAGGGATCATGTAAAACTCAATATTCTCTTGGTGAAAAAGTCCAATCTTTAAAAGGAGGGGTACTGTGCGATAACGCACGGTGCAATCAAGCCTGTCACCATTGACCAATGCGATAAATAGGGGCTTTGCGAGGCGGTTCACAGAGATGTTATATTTATTAATCAAGGAGGACTCGATAAAGTTCCCTGCAGAGCCTGAGTCAGGTTCAAGTAGATGATAGTTGCTACGGTAAGTCGCACAGGAACCGTAAGCTGTGGAGAGGTAGCACACACACCTAGGGACGCCTCTCCCACATTCACTAGGTGTGCCCATTTCCCTGTCCTGGTGGGCGAATAGGACAGTCTTTCAGGAAGTGCTCAGAGCCAGCACAATACAAGCAAAGATTCTCATTCCTCCTGCGAGTTCTCTCCAGCTGGGTTAAGCGAGATCGGTCCATCTGCATGGCCTCCTCACTGAAAGGCGCATGTGCGGACAAAAGATGTTGAAACACAGGAGCCAAACTGGATGCCCTCCTAGGGCGCTGAGAGTCTCTTTCCAGGCGGAGTTCCTCACGTCTTTCAGAAAAACGCACATCGATGTGTGTGGCCAAATGGATGAGGTCAGTCAAAGATGAAGGCAAATTGCATGCAGCTAAAGCATCTTTAATTTTGCTAGACAGTCCCTTCTTGAAGGAGGCACATAAGGCCTCATTATTCCAAGACAGTTCAGATGCCAGGGTACGGAACTGAATGGCGTATTCACCAACCGACACGTCGCCCTGGACCAAGTTCAATAGGGCCGTTTCTGCAGATGAGGCCCCGGGCCGGTTCCTCGAAGACCTGGCGGAACTCGGAGACAAAGGCAAGTACATTGGAAGTAACTGGATCCTTGCGATCACATAATGGGGTAGCCCAGGCCAGCGCCTTTCCTCAGAGCAGACTAATAATAAAGGCCACCTTGGCACGTTCAGTGAGGAATTGGTCCGCCAACATTTCCAAATGCATAGAACACTGGGTAAGGAAGCCTCGGCATAACTTGGCATCCCTGTCAAACTTAGCCGGCAAGGAGAGACGGATTCTAGAAGTTGATGCTACTGGAGGCTGTGACGGCAACACTGGAGTAGATGGTGGCGATTGCTGCTGCTGAATCATGGCGGGAAGCTGGTTAATTTGGCGAGACTGCATAGCCACTATTGTAGGTAGTTCAGCGGCATCGGGCAGTGGCACCTCAGCGGGATCCATAGCCAGATCTTACTGTCACGGACCGGGTGTGGTGGCACAGGTGTGGATTTGCTGTGACTGTGATACTGATAGCGAGTACCGTGTCAGGGGAGCGGAGTCTAAGAGGCCACCGGTATTCACCAGAGCCCGCTGCAAGGCAGGTTGGCCTTGTAGCGGCGAGTGACCCCCAGGTCGCTACCCCCCAACAGCGGCTCAGCCACACAGTCAGCCGAGGTACTGTGTGGTGCAAAGGAGGCAGGCAAAAGTCATGTCAAAGTTCAAGCAGAGTTCAGGGCTGGCAGCATAACATCGAGATCGAAGGAAGTAGCCAAGATCGGTACGGGCAGCGAAGGTTCAGAGTCGGGGACAGGCAAAGGTCGGTACACGGGTGAGCAATCCTGAAAACAACTGACTTTTTGCATACATAGGAAGACCAAGATCCGACACAGATGGAAAGGAAGTGCCCCTTAAATAGGGGAAGTGGATGCAGGATTGGATGACTGGACACCAATCAGTGGTGTACCGGCCCTAGACAACTAGACTGACAGCAAACAATTGATGCCTCATTTCATGTATATGATGCAGTGAGGGTACAAATCTGATAAACAAGGTGGAGGAACAACAATGTTGGGGCTCCCTGGCCTTATGGGCCCAGGAGCAGTCGCAACCTCTGCACCCCCTCCTTCACATCTTGGAGGATGCCAGATTTACGATGACAACTCCTCCTGGATAAAATGTATTAAATCATGGTAAATAATAAGTCAATTACTTGATGGAAGAGGGGGGGTAGACAGGTATTTTGTCTTTATTTTTTCCATCTTTCTCTATTTCTATCATCTTTTCTTATTCTTCCTCCTCTTTCCTCTTCTTACGCATATCTTTTTTAAGATCTATCTTCCTTTTTTACTCTTTTCCAGATCCCTAGTATTTTACTTTGAATATTTGTATCCTGTATGGCAGGTTGTCAATACTAGGGGAAGGAATTACACCTATTATTTTGAATCCTTGTTAAAAAACATATTTAAACAACATCTTTTTATCTCATATTTGTGTATTTGACTATTCCTACTGGATGCAATTAACTCTTCTGTTCTGTATTTTATTCTCTTTTGGATCTCTTACCTTCCAGGAAAGTTCTACTAAAATATAAAAGAACCATTTATTAAGCTGATTGGCAGACCAGTAAACTCTTGATGAGGGGATACATATGAAAAGTGACATCATAAAAAAAATCTTTGCATCACTTCTTGTCGGCTTATTTGCTTTGTTTTACAAGCTGCTTTGGCAAAAGCCAGACTGGCAACATCAAAGATTCTTTTTAAACAGGTAGGTTTTTAAGGATTCTTTATGTGCATGTTTGCTTTGTAGAGCGTGACCAAATATTTGGAATTGGTGGGATTCAATTTTTTAATGAAAGGTTCCCTATTCCGAAAGTCATCAAGTGGTGCTGCACAAGTTACATACATTTGTACTTTGACAATAAATATTTGCATACAACCTGTAACTTTAAAATTATTTGCCTGACAGCTTCAATCGGTCTCTTTGCTCCAGTCACTGAAAGAAAGAGACTTTCTTTTTCCTCCAGTGCCTTTTTTTGCCTCCAGTATCTCCCCCTGATTCAGACTACCAATACAATCCTAAGGCTTGTGCCAAGTTGAAACCCCCTCTCTTGGTGATAGGCTAGAAAGAATTTCTCCATACCGTCAAGCAATCTGAGCTCACTCTAATCTGGGCTTGTATGACTCGGTCCTGCTACTACCCATCAGGAAATAAGGAACACAAGGTGAAACTTCATTTTGTGATTACTCTGACAATATAGAAACATAGAACATTTGTGTCAGTGGTGGGTACCTCTTCCCTGGTTCTGAAAACTGGCTACAATTTTAACAACTGGGGATGCAGTTAGTCATGCTGTCTACTACCACCCATAACAATTCTTAGATTTGATGAGACTCACAAAGATGTTTGTCTATTAAAATCTCTTTTTGCTTGGAATTTTCTTTTTTGTGGGGTTGTTCAAGTATATATCTATATAAATTATATGTTCACCTATGTTCAGCTTTACCAAACAGTTTGTTTCATCCATGAAGGCCAAACCACATAGAATTACAGTTAAAATGCCCCTTGATTACATTTAGAATCTTGAGAAATGAATGATCATTAAAGAAATGGCATCACCTTTAATGATGGCAGAGCAGCTGGGGCAATTAAAGGGAATGTTCCAGAGTTGTTTGTTTCTAAAAATATTGTAATGTTTTGTCGGCATACAAATGTCCCCTTTAACTACCCAATACAGAGAAGCATAGCAAAAGCACATTGCATATTAAACTCTTCGGTCACATGGACACAGGGGTTTTGCTCTCTGTTAGTTGTAGAATTCAACCTGGTCTTCCTACAAGGAATTCAATCCAGTAGTTCCCCTATAATGGGGACTCTTTTTATACTATTCTTACTTAAAGCTTGTCAGAGCTCTTCATATACCAAGTGGGGACTCCACTGCCTGGATTCACAGGCAAGTGACAGGCTTATACATCCTCAGTTTCCACTCCCCAGATTCGACATTCCCATGGAAGGAATGTTCTCACACACCCAGAAATCTATTACTTCCTACCCATTAGGCCCCACCCTGCCAGCCTAATAAGAATAACTTGGGTTTTGGTGCCACAAGTAGTGGCCTCAGGGCTGAATCTAGATTTGACCTGGATCTTGCCAATTTGCTGCAGTTTGCCCCATCCTGGATACAAGATCCAAGGATAGGGTGCATCTGGGTCAATTAAAGGAACTCCTTGTACTCCTTACCAGTTCACAAACAAATTAAAAAAAAAGAACTAAAAAAAAAATGTTGCCGCATCTTCGATCAACTGTCTTCTGCCAAGCAGTCTCATCTCAGCAAGTCCATAAGCAGCAGACCAGCACCCACTGGACCAGGAGGGAGCCCCTGCCCTGTCAGACATGCTGAGAGTGGACCCCTATACTCGTTCAGTGGGTATTGCTAGGGGGAACTAACCACATTTTACCACTCTTCAACCTAAAAAAAAAACCTTAAATCTCAGGTTCCTGCTTTCTTCAACAAGCAGCCTCTACAGAAGCATCAATTTGTGTAAGACAAATGTGTGTTATGTTCGAATGCTTGTTTCCAAACTGTGGCATTCTCTGAGAACCTTGTGACCACTTTTTTTCCTTTGCTCTTCATATTGGTTTAGGAGCAGAGAAGTCACATGGTTTGGTTGTAGGACTCTCTAATTGAATAATGTCTGTAGGTACAGTAGTGGCAGGTCCCTGTTTATAACCACATTTTAAAGGAAAAACTTAAAATTTTAGAAAAGCTCTAAATCTTATTTGGGACTAATTTTCATTCACATATATAAACCTGACTGCTCCTGCCTTAGATGTTGTTAGGCCCAAGGCCTGATTATAGAATAAGCATGTGTATTTGTATATAATGTATAGTCCAAGACCTGGGTGAGGGGTCACTCAGACTGTGTTTTGTGTATTCCAGTTTTATGGGGGGTTGTTTGTGGTACTTCCTTCTTTGAAGTCAAAAGCCTTTGAAGCAGCAGGATGTGCTATCTCTGGACCCACCGTAAAACCAAACTAAGATAAGGGACCTGGGAGAGAAATGCCCTCACCAGGTGGGGTCAGGGGGGAGGGGGGATGAAGCTTTTCCCTTTGCCCCTACATTCTAAGCCAGAAAGCTGGGACACAAGCCTGTGGCAAAATGCTGGACATAAGACCTTAAGCAACAGCTGGAGATTCACTCACAAGGACTGCTACGCCATTATACTGTAAGGACTTTCTTTTTATTTGCTTAACTGGTCTTGTCGTACTCTTTTATGTATTTTTGTACCTGTATGTCATTTGTTTCTGTATATTACATCTAGCACAGTGATACCATTTTATCAGATTAAATGTTTAATTAATCAGCTGTGGCCTTTGATCTCTAAATATATGAGCTCACCTTTCTGAAGGAAGCTCTGGTGAAACACGTTTATCAAAGGGTTAATTTGGTGACTTGCTGGGACTAGTAGTGCATACCCAGGGGTCTGGTGGCTTTAACCCTTGCACCATCACACTCTCTCTAGCGTCTTGTCTGGGCTGATACAGTGCGATTGTGACAGATGTAGATATAATACTTAAAGAAGACCTAAAAGTCATAAAATAAAGATACTCTTATATTTCCCCTTTCAGCTGCCCTAATTTGACTTAACTCAATAAAATATAAAATACTTACAACCTGTAATTGAGTCTTTTCACCACCAGAAGCTGGATGTTGTTTGCATGGCTGCCATGGCTTGGGTACCACAATGGATCATGGGTGAACCAATCCTAAAGCAGGTTTCAAATCAAGCGGATTATTGTAGATAAGCATGGCCATTTCATTATCCAATCACTGTAGCAGCCAGCCTGTGGCAAAGCATCTCTACAATAATTAGGCCACACTTGAGTCCCACAGTGGATTATTGATTAACTTTTTATCATGTAATGACCACAGGACCCAGCTTCCAACAGGGGACAATTCCTCACTTAGAGCAGGTAAGTATTTCTTTCATTTAATATGCCAGATCAAGGTGGTGAGTCCTTTAAGCTGCAAGGGCCCTAGAGGTCCATTTTATTTCTTTATGTAGATCGATAAATAAACCCTGAAAGAGAAACAAACGAGGAAAGTGAAAAACATTGATGGAAAAAAGGGAAAGTCCCTGTAAATGAGGGACAATCGGAGGCATGCACCACTAAGAACGCATACACATGGTGTGCTGTACATCATACCATTTTAATGAATTTCTTCACAGCCCATTTGCAGGAGAGAATGTTGCTAACACTGACTTAGCCAACCAAATCCTCTTTAAGACTGTTACCAATAAAAGCTAACTTTGAGATGACTATGAAACGACTGCACAACAATTAACACCCGTAATCAGGGCTGTTTGAATGGTTCTTGCTGCCTTAAGCACTCTTGTTTGCTAAAAGGCACCCCCTTTTATTCCCACCATGAAAATGTATGAAATATAAACAGTGAATTAGTTTTTACTAAACACTGCTATAGAGCTACTACAAACTTAAAGCTTCTGCACAGACTGAAAAAGAAAAGGTAATGGGGCTGAGATCCCTTGGGGGACCTCTTTGCCATGTGTCACTGCAAGTGTGACAGTAATCCCTGATCCCCTGACACCAGCAAAGTTGTGTACACAGGTAAGTGTGCACTTTCTGTCTCGCTATACTATCCTTACCACCAAGGGTAATGGCAGGCCCTTGGGGAGGGAACACCAATGGGAGTACGGAGCCTCAGTGATATCGTCCTCATTTGTCTAAGTAGATCACTGGGTGAGATTGGGTGAGATTTCCCCCCTTGCCTCCACCCCCAAAACTTACCAACCCAATGAGCCAAGCTTAGGAGCTGGTAGGCAAGGACTCAAAGGGGTGACCCCAGCACTTAGGCCACTGAGCCTGTCTTACTTGGTAAGCATTGGGGGGTTCCATGCTTTTTTTGTCTTGTTTGGGAGGGCATCCCAAGAAAGCATCACTGAAGAGAAAAGACATGACATGGTAATAATTTATGGCATAAAGCACTGTGTAGCCACAAAGCGTTGGCATAAGGGAGCAGAAGCGGTGCATCCCCAGTTTCCCTGCAGTGTGTGACATGCTCCTGCTCCCATGAATGACTGGATGCTCTCCCACAGCTCAGCCACAGGGTTGCCAGGGATGAGGATGCAGCTGGTGAGCATGGCGTAGGAGCCCCCAGAAAATGTGAATAAATGCGGGGTGATCTTCGGGGCTCAAACAGCACAATTCGAAATGCCCCAAGGTTGCTTGATCGGCCAGCCCAGGAGATTAAAGTGGACCACAACCCAGGATTTTGACTGTCCTGGGTTTTGGTCCTTGCCCCCTGGGCATCCTGATCGGGGGTGCCCTGATGTGTGAAACTCCCCCAGGTCACCCGATCTGACTTACCCTACCCTGGACTTATGACACCTGCATGGCCTCTCGTCCAATCAGCGCACTCGGCTCCGCTCTCAACCCTTCGTCTAAGAACTCATCTAAGCGAGTGGATCCAAGCGCGCTGGCAACTGCATGCCCTGCTATGCTCTAACAGGGAGCATGCCTTGGCTGGCCATTCACAAGGGCCTCATGTGAGTACATGCCCTGCTAAAGGGATAGCGGGGTTGGACTGGAAAGAAGTTTCCAGGAGACCTGGGAGTTTTCACACTTAGGTGGAGGGAATCAAGTAGCCCTCCGACTGTGGGTTTTGGTCCACTTTAAAAGAGTGGGTGGTTGGTCCATGCTGATTAACTCTTATCCAAAAAGACTGAATGTTGTCATAAATTCAAAGTGAAATTCAACAAAGCATTAGTTTATGGTTGTGCATATTTATGCAACCACATTATTCTACCTCTTTATTTTTATTTTCCATTCTAAAATATTTTAGTTTGTTTTATAGTAGAATTTTATAGAATATAGGTAATAATAATAATAAAAGTAATCGTCCAGGCACACTCAAAGGTATTCCCATTGTGTAGGGCTACACACATCTCATTTTCTAATTTTTTTCTTCTTTGAAATCGGCTATATTGCCAGAGTAATTATAAAATACATTTTCACCTTATGTGTCCTCTGTGATGGAGTGATGCAAGCATACTGTGTGCTTTACATTGGAGTAACCTGGAGCTTCATTCTAACCCACCACTAGTAGGGGACGTAAACCTGACACCTAAACTGCATTAGGTAAGCTGCCAGTAATTCATTTGAAAGATTTTAAAGTTTGACTGGTCCCTTTTTAAATGTGGAAAAAAAGAAAAATCCCTTTTCTAGTGCCAGCTACGTGAGTCTCACGTAGTCACCTCTCCTACCGTTAAGTGAGACTCACATAGCTGACTTTAAACCCCTCACCTGACCCCTCGTTATTTTAGGCCGGGTCTTCTCTTCACCCGGGGGGCATCCGATCCCCCCCTCCTTCTGTCTTAAGGAGGGCACCCGAAATCGCGCCCCCCCCCCCCCCCCGCTTCGGCCGCTGGCACAAACTGTAAAAAAAAAAAAAAAAGATAAATGACATTTACTCACCTGCAGTCCCGATCCCTCCCGCTGCGTCTCCTCTTCACTGGGGGGGCCTCAGATCGCCCCCCCCGGGCTCTTGCGTGGTGAGGAGAGGGCGAGAAATCGCCCTCTCCATCACTTCCTGGTTTGCGGCTGCTAGCCCCGCCCCTTGGGGGCGGGTGATGTCATTGGTGACCCGGCACCTGTCACCCAGTAGCCGGGACCTGAAGCTCAGTCGCTGTTAGAGCCCGAGTCCACAGAGGGTATGTGGGCTTGTAGGCTGCAGGGTGGGGGGCCACCAGAGCTGGACCCTGTTCTACAAGCCCCCATAGCTGGTCCCGGGCTGGTTATGATGGGTAGGGGGGACCCTATGTCATTTTTTTTAATGAACCCCTTATGTTTATAGTGTGAATATTAGTTGTATTTTATTTGTAAATGTTATAAAGTGCTCTTTTCAGTTTGGGGGGTCTCCAGGGCAAGAATGGGGGGGCTGCCGATACATATGTGGTAACGTTGTGATAGGGAGAAATGGGGCTATCACATGCAATATGGTTTTCATTAATAAAACAAATGTTTTATTTAAAATAAAGGAGACAATTGTCTAAAAGTATTAATTATTATTTTTTTGTTTTTTTACGCAAAAATATTTAAAAAACAGTAGAAAAATTACAAACAAGACATTTCATGTTAAAGCCTAAACTCTGCTGCAAAACATATGTATATAATTTTCCTGGAAATTCCAGCAAAAATCACGGTTAAACATGGCGCAAAATGGGGAAAAATGACCTGTCAACAGAGGGTGACAAAGCTTCAAGTAGGCTGGCAATTAAAAGGGTTAATAGTACCTATGCATGTTGGGTATTGTTCTGCTCGGGGGACCTTGCGCTTTCAGATTTAGCTTGTTTTTTCTTGTTTACATATTGATATTTTAGGAAAACATGTTTTTTATTCTGCTTTTTTATAATTATAGAGAAACCCTGTGCAACCTAAAAATTCTTCAAGGGATTACTTCCAGAAAGATGAGCCCACTACAACAAGCTCAGTATGCTTAGAAAGCTTAACATGTTTACACTCAGGCAATATATGGTTTATGGGGGATATTCCAAATGTAAAGGGTTGTTTAGAGCTAAAATTTTCAAGCATAATTACCGTTATGCACATGCTTTACTTTGGGGTGTTTGGCTATGCATGTTGGGTACCGTTCTGTTCGGGGAATGTTGCTTTTTCAGATTTTACTTGTTTTTTCTTGTTTCATATAGTTTTTGTTAGGAAAATGTGGCTTTGATTCTTCCTTTTTATTCTTTTTTAGGGAAACTCTGTGCAACCAAAGAATTGATTGAGGGATTACTTCCACAAAACTACACCCACATAAACAAGCCTGGTACACCTAGAAAGCTTGAGGTGTGTACTTCCAGAGAATATATAGTTTGTGGGGTGTTGGAGCGTATTTCAAATGTAAAGGGTTGTTTTTCTGGAAAAACTGCAAGGTGTGCTTAGCGCGTAGCATAGTTGTATTTTATCTGAAAATCTCCTAAAGCGCTGTTTCAGTTTGGGGGAGTCTTCTGGGCAGTAAAGGGGGTCTACCAATACATATGTGGTAGAAATTGGGGTTTCACACGCACTAAGATTTTATTGACAAACTTACATTTTTTATTACAACAAACACTACAAATTGCAAAAAATCGATTTTATTTATTTTTTTGCACATATTTCACCCAAAAGTATTGAGAATACACTAAAAAAAGGCCAAACAAGACATTGTATGTTGAAGCTCAGACTCTGCTGAAAATAACCGATATATAATTTTCCTGGAAAATCCCTGGAAATCCCTTCAAAAATCAAGATTGAACATATGTAGCGCCAAATAGTGAAACGTGGTCGGGCAACATAGGGTGACAAAAATTCTAGGAAGGCTGGCACTTAAAGAGTTAAATGTGGAAAAAGTTTGAAAATTATAATTTTTGGTCTGGTTTTACGTTTTCTTATTTTACATAACAAAAACCTTATATTTTAATAAGCTTTATATACTGTAAAATTGCATCATCTGTGATGAAAGCAATCAAGTTTAGAGTGTGGGTGGTAAGCATAAAGGCCTTTTCACACCTGTAACTACTTTCACTGTTTTGTTACGTAAAAGGTAAAAAAAAAAAACAACCCAGCAAAGAAAAAAAAAAAGCGGCAAATGGTTTGAATTGTTATGTTGTCCCCCCAATATTGCTGCTGTGTACATAAAAGTGCATTACTGTCAGCAGTCACTACATTTTTGCTCTTTAATGTAGCATATTTCCAAGTAAACTTGTCACTAAATGTGACCATGAGCAGAACATATATATAAACCTTCTAATGCAAAGTTACTATTTCTCCCTTTTACCAAATGAGGCCCCATTCACACAGCATGTTTGTATAAAGGTTCTGACTTTTCACAAAAGACCTGCTATTCCTAATAGGGGCTTAACTGATGATGCATGCACTGCACCCTGTAACTGTCACCCTAAACTAAGAATTACTTTAAATGTCACACTTGACACATTCCATAATCATGGAAAGGTCCACAAATACAGGTATAGAATAGATGAATGTGTGTTCTTGTTTTACAAGAGCTTCTGTTTAGGGCCAGCTCCTAAGAGTAACATATTGATAGTATAAGACTACATCAATGGACAGAACTTTATCACTTTAGAAAAAAGATGAAAACAACCAGGATCACAGTACTAAAAAGGGAAACTGCAGGTTTGGCTTCAAAATGTATTTTTACATTTTCAAAAAAGTGGAGAAGGGTTAGGCTAATTGTATGTCTTTTACATTGTATGGAAGACACGTGATTCTTTAGTGCATGGTTATGTCAGCTTTTCTTCAGGATAGGCACTTGATGTGTTGTTCTTCTGCGATACATATCACTTCAAGGATAGATGTATTCAGAGGATTTCGGCAGTACTTGCCAAAAGCTTTTTCCCTTTATTTAACCCTTTCGCTGCCAGCCTACCTGCAGCTTTTGTCACCCTCTGTTGCCAGACCATGTTTCACTATTTTGCGCTACACATGTTCAACTGTGATTTTTGAAAGGATTTCCAGGGAGGAAAATTATATATTGTTTTTTCAGCAGAGTCTGAAAATGTCTTGTTTGTCATTTGTCAAGTGTGTTCTTAATATTTTGGGGTGAAATATGTGAAAAAAAAATAAAAAAAATCAAATTTTTACAATTTGTAGTGTTTTTTTGTAATAAAAAATGTAAGTTTGGCAATAAAATCTTATTGCGTATGAAATCCCAATTTCTCCCGGTTACAACGGTACCACATATGTATTGGTAGACACCCTTTCCTGCCCAGGAGACTCCCCCAAACTGAAACAGCACTTTAAGAGATTTTTAGATCAAATACAGCCATGCTAAGCGCTATGTGCACCTTGCAGTTTTTTAATAAAAACAACCCTTTACATTTGAAATACCCCCTACAAACTATATATTCTCTGGAAATACACACTTCAAGCTTTCTAGGCATACCAGGCTTGTTGATGTTGCCACAGTTTTCTGGAAGTTCTCCCTCAATGTATTCTTTGGTTACACAGAGCTTTCCTAAAAAAGGATAAAAAAGGCAGGATCAAAGCCACATTTTCCTAAAAAAAAACTATATGCAAACAAGAAAAAACAAGTTAATCTGAAAAAGTAACATCCCTCGAACAGAACGATACCCAGCATGCATAGGTACTGTCAAAAGAAGAGTTGCCAAACACCAAAAAGTAAAGCATGTGCACAATGGTAATTTTGCTTGAAAATTTCAGCTCTGCAGACAAAGTGCGCACCTTGCGCTTTTTCTACCAAAACAACCCTTTACATTTGGAATACCCCCCACAAACTATACATTTCTGAAAGTACACATGATAGGCTTTCTAAGCGTACCCAACATGTTGTAGTGGGCCCATCTTTCTGAAAGTAATCCCTCAAAGAATTCTTTGGTCGCACAGGCTTCCTTTAAAAAATGTATAATAAAGCAGAATAAAAAATGAGTTTTGCCCCCGGGGCATCCAAAATCGGGATGCCCCTCTGTGTGAAACCCCCCGGAACACCCGCTACCACTTACCTGAATCCCGGTCCTACGGCGCATGTGCGGGCCGCATCCCCGCTATCCCTTTAGCAGGGCGCGTGCCTGCGCTGGCTATTTATGAATGGCCGGCGCGGGCACACTCCCTGTTAGAGGGAAGTGGGGGATGCGGTCTCCAGCACGCTCAGAGTGGCTGAGCTTAGACGTCTCTTAGACGTCCATAACTCAGCTGTTCTGAGCGCGCTGATTGGACGAGCGGCCGCGCATGCACCATAGGATCGGGGTGAGATGAGTTATTGTGGGCGATCGGGGGGTTTCACAGAGCGGGGCATCCCCGATCGGGATACCCCAGGGGAAAGGACCAATAGCCAGGATAGTCAAAATCCCCATTTTTTGGGAATTTTAAGGGTTAAAAACCCTTAAAAATCCCCGCAAAAAATGATGTAGGGTCCCCCCTACCCAGCATTACCGACCCAGGCCAGCTATGGGGGCTTGTAGAACAGGGCGAAGGGGCCAGCGTTGGTGGCCCCTGGCCCTGCATGCTACTAGCCCACATAGCCACTAAGTGGCTGCCACCTCCTTCCCCGGGCACCGATCTGACAGCTGAGAGAGCCGAAGCTGGTGATTGGGGCCGGGATGACGTCATTAGCCCTGCCTCTTAGCGGCAAGATGGCGGCCGCCGTCGGAGGAGCAGAGGGGAGAGAGCCTCCCGTGCTCTCTCCTGAAGATCGGTAAGTCCTGGGGGGGGGGATCGGAGGCCCCCCAGGTGAAGAGGAGGGACAGCGGGAGCCAGCGCACATGCAGGTAAGTGAATGTCATTTTTTTTTTTTTTTTTTTTACAGTTAGCAGCTGCTGCGGCCAAAGCGTAGGGGGTGGGCTATTTTGGGGGCTCTCCTGGAGCCATCCGAGCCCCCACGGGGAATCGGATGGCACCAAATTAAAGAGGAGACCCGGCCGGATCCAACGAGGGGTGAGTATTTTTTATTTTTATTTTTTGCGCTTGGCACTTAAAGGGTTAAAGTGATATTTCAGGAAAAGGCAATTGTTAGGCCATTGTGTCGGGCTATGTTTGGCACTGTCCTAAACTGTTTTCCATTTTTAAATTAATCTCCTGAAACATGTTAGCATGGCCCTTGGAGCTGTGATGCTGCATAATAAGGAGGAAGCTGGGTGGGAGGAAGGATGGAGGGTTTTTTTAAACTTTTGGCTGATAAATCCCTTTAAAAGCAGACCAACACCTGTGCGGCATGGGTGTTGTTCCCCACCGATAGGCTATGATAGGCTGGGGGGGCATCCAGTAGACTGGAGCCATCCCACACATAAGCATCCAGAATGCCCATAAAGCTTACCTTTACCTTGGTCCACTGAATGTCCTGCCCACATGAGTGCTGATGGACACTTGCAGCCTATTCCCATTGGTGGACCTAGGTTAAAGTAAGATTTACGGGTGTTCTGGGAGACTATGTGTGGGGCCTCCAGCATTTTAGATGTCCCCCTAGCCTATCTTATAGTGCGGGGACCAACACCCATGCCCACACTGGTGTTGGTCCCAAACAGGTGGTACTAGTACCAATGGTGGTACTCAAGATCATCTCAGGTGATCCTCTGCAGATAGATCCCCAGCCTGACTTTCTGCCATCTAAACTTCACTAAAGCCTGATTTGCACCATAACTAAAAAACTGCCCATTTTTTCATAATTCATTCACTTTAAATAACTTCTTGCATTTTTTTCTTGCACACAAGTTGTACTTGATATCATCAGAAAATGGATAGTGGATGGAAAATGGATGGAAACCTCTGCACTAGATCCATCAGGTCTGTATCAGCATCTAGACACCAGGCCACAGTGGAAAAGATCTGCATAGCATCCATCTGGTTATTGGCACATACCTTTACTACAAGTTGCCATCAGAGGCTGTGACTGACTGCTAGGTTTTGAAGGCCATCAATTAAGAAGAGTTCAGTTCCTAACTAAATCGTTTCAATCTTTAGGATTGTTTTTGTGTTTGCACCCACTAAAGAGTCAGCCATTTGTCTTATACGATGCAAAGGAAAAAGGAAAACTTAGTACTCTAAATTATTTTTCTTGACGTCATATGGAAGACAGAGGTCCAGCCATGTTGAAGGTTCCCCCGTGTGGAAATTGTGATCAGATGGAAGATGATCTGGAGTCCTGTGTTTCACACAACTTCAATAAAGATAATTTACTTTGAATGCTAAATGTTCTTTCTGTGAGAGAAACCTTGCAACTCTTCTCTTTCAGTATGTGATGCCTAGAAGAAAGTTTATCCAACATAAAAGCTATAGGATTATATATTATATAGGAAAAGCTATGATTCACTGTATTTTACTGTTTAATCAGTCAGCAAATCAAAGTTTAGTAAATTGTTTCCCTATATAACAGAATAAACCACTGGGTTTGGTGTGGGCGAGGAAACCTGTTTTGGGATGCCCTGCAGTGTGAAACAAACAGTTTCTCCATAAACTCAATTCAATCCTCGATCCCACAGCACATGCCTAGTATTCATATATATATTTATACACAATACTCAAAATCATACAGAATACGCATTATTATGCAGTATTCATCCAGGGTTGGATGGGCCCACAGGGCTACCCAGTGTCGGACTGAGATGCCTTGGGCCCACTAGTAGAACTGTCTCTGGGCACCCACCCCACATTTAGATGCAAGCATAACCGACTTACATTAAGAGCCTATGCACAAAAACTTTATTCCAGGCTGTATTGCCTGTTTGTGTGCATTTGGGATGCCACAAATAAGCTATAGATATATTAGGTTTGGTGATGGAGGACCTCAAATGTGACCCTGGGACTAGGGCCCCTGTGAATCCCTCAGTGGCCCCTTTTGATGGGCCTCATCTCTTGTGGCATCCCAGGTGCTTATACCATCAATACAGTCTGGCATAATGTTTCTATACATGGGCCCTAAATATAAGCCAACAATACTTCTATTTGTGGGGTGGCCCCAAGAAACCACAAGTACGACACTGTGTTCATTCCAAAGGTAAATAGAACTTATGAATACAAATGTAAATTGGAATTGAAGTTATTCACCTTATTTGACAGGGATCCTTTTGAGTGAGTTTCCCCTACACTGTCATCAATCACATTTTCCCTCAGTGTTACAGTACATGTCAGGTCTGGTTTGCATCCAGTTAGAGGCTGGGATTGAAAAATGTAAATGATAAAAATCTCTTTCTTGAAGCAGAAAATATTTACATGACACATACAGACCAAGAAAAACAATTACCACGACTCACAATGAGCAGATGGGGCCATGCAAATAATTTCTTAATTACTTTTGGATTATCTCCCAAACTCCCATAAACATAGAGAACCATATATTTAAATATATTAAGATATTTACAAAGCCATCCACTCCACTTGTGGACATGTGTTTTAGAGCATAGCCCCTCATTAGTACAAGGGCAGAGATATATGACTGAATGGAATGTGAAACCTGGGAGTGACAGAACATATTCATAACCCACTTTAGAGAGAGATCTATTTTAGTCTAAATATAGTTGAATAAAAAAGACCAACCCCCCCTAAATTTAAGAGTAAAAGTTAAAGGGCAAAGGTAATTGTTACACCATTGCATCAGGATACATTTGGCACTGTCCTAAACTGTTATTAAATTGAAAAAAATGGCTGAGGTATCGAGCTTTACAGCTTCCCCTTATGATTTGTCTTCTTAAGAAAGTGGGCGTGGCCCTTGGAGCTGTGATGTTGCATAACAATCAGCATAATGGGCGGAGTCTGTAAGATTCCCAGAACTTGCATCAGACACCGTGGCTTGGCTTCTCCCCTGTGTTTCAAGGGTAACCCCCCCCCTTAGTAATGCAGCAGAACTCACCCAAATCTGCTGGGGGGAAGGTGACCCCACCACCTTCTTCCTGTGAAGAAAATGGGGGTTATTCAAATGTTCTCTAAACATAGCCTCTTAAAATTTAAATAAATCATTTGGATAACTATCAAAGATACATTTTATTTCTGGACTATGTAACACCATTGTATTGTTGCTAGACTATTTTTTTTTCTTCTGCAGTATAGTTTATATGGCTTAGCAGCTGCTTTTTCTGCGGCTCTCCTATCTGGTGAGCTGTGTTTAGTTTTGATATATATCAGGTCAGGTGGCTGCATCTAGCGACACATCCTTTTGAGCTCCACCCCAAGCTATTTGATGCATTGTGGGAGCCTGCAATAGCAAAGAATCTGCCCTCCACCTTCTGGTCTGGAGAACAAAAAATGTTGACTTCAATAAAGGCAGAGAAAAAACACGGCTGTTAGGTAGAAAAAACAAGCTGAAGACGGAGTGAGAGTAAACTCTGAGCCATTGGTGTTGTAAATGAATTATATAACTAAAATACATTTAAATGGAGGTATGATCTTTCTTTATATACCTTTTTCTGGCTGTTTTATTATTTATTCATCCCAGAGGTAATTATATTTAATCCATTTATTAGAAGTGCTTGAATAGCCTTCCCAGCCTTTCTTTGTGCTGTTTATTTTTTGTGCATGAAGAATAGGTCTCTGATGAAAGTGAGAAATTACATAAATGACCATTTGTTTGTTTCTGAAAATCATAAAAAATAATTGCACCAATAGTGTGAAAAAAATACTAGAGAAAGGCCGGAGTTCAGTAAACTCTCCATCTAATATTGCGTGAAACTAAGGGCCATTTCATGCTTTGTTACAAAATAAGGCAAGCGATAAAACTAGATGTTATTCAAAAAAAGTTGAATATTACATTAGTTTATAAGTGCCTAAAAATCCACACATGTTCATTATAAACATTTAAAAACTTTACTTTTGTGGATTTTTCATAAGACTCCAGGGCCAGCCAGATCCAGCAGAAACTAGTAGATTTGTTTACCTTGCCACTGCTCCTCCATCACCAATTCAATTTCTTAGCATCTTTCCTAATGTGACCCGCAGGGAAAGAAGTGATACCATTGTCTCAGATGGAAAATAGAAGTGCCTTCAATATGAGGCATAAATGCTGTAATAGACTGTTCATGTATTCACTTGTGATTTGCACTATTGTGTATTTATGATGCACAGATGTGCACTGTTTTGTTGTAGATTCAGGACATATTTTAAATAGAGTTAGAGCCCAACTTTATGCAGGCCTCATTTTTATTTTCATATCACCAGACACCATTGCAGTGTTCACCAATGATATGGTATCAATGGTGGACAATCAGATGCACACAGGTGGTGGTTAGGAGCATGCGTCTAACTTCAAAGGCGATAGCACCAAAACAAGACTGCTTCTGCCAGCAAGACTACATTAGGTTGAGGTTGTGAGCTGTCAGGTCAGTGATTTCTTTTTCCCTGGACAATCCCTTTAAACCAGACTAACATCCATTTTATGTAACATCACACAACAAGTGTGTGCGTCCTAAAGGTTAGGATATCTAGCAGTGATGGGCGAACCCAAAGTTCAGGTTCGTACTTCAGCCAGAGGTCCGTGTTCGAGTTTGCCTTTTGGCCCAGACATGGAAAAGCTGGTTGATGGGCTGAGTAGGAACAGGAAGCTGCTGTAACTCACCTCGGCTCACAATCCTCTTCCTGTCAGCCTCTTCCTGAAATCGCCCCCAGCCAGAGCTACAAAAAGTGTAGTGTGGACACTGTGGTGCAACAGCCGCATGCTTCCTGCTGCCCATTCTGCGCCACCACCAAGGTTCTTTTTGTACAAAGAGCCCATCACAGAGACCACAGAGCAGCTGTCATCCCCAGCTTCCTCCAGCATGGCAGCACATCAGCTGGGAAAGCCCGGCATGTGGCCGGTACATGCAATCCTGGGTGGTTTCACACAGTTTGGCATCTCTCATTTGAATGCCCTGGAGATAGGGAATCAGCCGACTCCGGGGTCATTTAGACTTTTGCACCCCCTGCCAGTTCACCACCCTGTTGCATGGGACAGTGGAATGGCAAGGGAAGGCATCTGCGAGTGGGTACCTCTGTCTAGCATCAGGCTTGATGATTGGTTATGTGCAGGGGACTTCTGGTGAACACCGGTGGGGTTATTCATATATAAAATTCATATATATATATATATATATATATATATATATATATAGAGAGAGAGAGAGAGAGAGAGAGAGATTTACATATTCTTATTGAGGTTGGGTTTCCTAGGAGTAAATCTTACTTTAGTACAAATGTATGTCTACAATTTTAACTGCTTGGCATTTTAAGTATGTGCCAGAGAATTTCCAACTTAAGGTTCCCAGCAGACAAGGGGTAGAGATAAGTTTAGAGTAACATGAAACCTCTCTTAAATCTGGTCTAATGAACTATCTGAATGAGTGTTCAGTTGGTTGACTTGAAGGCTAAACTCTGACCAAGCCATTGAAGACACAGATGAACGTATTTGTAAACTAGATTACCTGTCATTATTTTTTTTAAATTCAGCAAGGCTCGCCATAGTACACCCAGTGTATCATAGTATAATATATTTTGGGAAAACCACAGTATAAATTCTGATGCTGTATGCAGGCTCTTCACCACCTATGCGAGTGCCCCGATGGCTGTTCGCTGTATGGCTACGCTGTATGGCTAATAATCCTGCAACTGGAGTAGCCAGGTGCACATATCACACATACTTATGGTTAAACAATTTGTTTAATGGTTGAAAATTTACATTACATTACATTGAAGGACTAATATAATGCCCTTATATGCACATAGCACAATAGAGACGCCACCCGGTGTGTCTATAGTACACTATACTACACTGCAATCCTGTATCACTTTTGACACAAGTATTACTCACAGTTCTTGGTTTAACCACAAGCTAAAAGAGACTCACTGGGCACCAGCTGCTTTGATAATGAATCAATGAAGGCTCCACATCACACTGGTACTATTAAGGTCATTGCCCAGGAGCTATAGCTTTCCAAGGAATGGTGTATTTACCAGTTAGTGGATATCTCTATTTCCAATCAGTCCTCTATTGAAGGAGGTTCTCCACTGACCAGCTATCATCACAATTTAAGCCATAGTCTTGTAGGCCTAAGCAGGTTTAGCAGTTTAACAACAAAGTATAACTTTACAACTAAAGCAGCAGTCAGGGGCAGACTGGGGCCAAATATGAGCCCAGGAATTCACTGTTAGAGGCTAGCGGGGATGCTGCCATCAGTGCACTAGGCTCCATTAGACCCTTAGCCAATTGTTAGATGGACTATATATCAAGCAAAACATTCTGGTAATAATGGTGGCCCGTTATAAGTAATAAGTGAATAACGTTGGTGATATCGGGACTAAGGGAGGGAAAATACTTATATTATGTGCAGTGTCAGACTGGGATGCCTGGGGCCCACCAGTAGAGATTGTTCTGGGGGCCCACCCCAAATGCAAATGCATTTGATGCAGATTTTACTGGATTACATTCAGGGCCCATGTACAGAAACAGTATGCCAAACTATATTATTGTCTCTGTATGTGCCCTTGGGGTGAGGGCTGAGTGCTGTGGCTCCTTTAAGACTTTTGTATCCTAATTGCCCTGCTAACGTGCACCTCCCAGGTGAGTTATAAAATGGTCTGAGCGGCTGCCACCACTCCTTTGAATTTGTGCAAGCACATGGTGTCTGGGGTCTAGGCTGTATTGCAAGGTCTTTGACCCTTCCACCCCATGGCTTGCACTTGAGGTTTAGGGCAACCTCAGGTAAGCCTGCTCCCAATTTATATATTGCATTGTATGTCCCAAATGGGGCTCTCAGAGATTAGAGTTAGGACTGCACCCCACAGAGGCACCTTGGCGCTGGTGGTGCAGCTTAAGCATACTTCTGCAGATGTGTGTGACCGAGTCCTCTGTTTTTAACCAAGTTTAGAGACAGATTGTAGATTGGTCAGCAAGCTAACTGGTTTGAGTGCTGTGGCTCCTTTAAGACTTTTGTGCACTTGGGGTGCCACAAATAAGCTATATGTAGTTCAGGCTTGGTGATGGAAACTTTCAAATGCCTCCTGGGACTAGGAGCCCACCAGGTTTTTTCCTGGTAACCATCTGGGCCAGTCAAAACCTAGTGATGTGTGTTAGAAAAATGGTAATTTTATTGAGTATATTATTAGGCGATTGAGGGGGGAAATGATTAACTTGTATAAATATATAAATGGCCCATACAAAAAATATAGGGGAACACTATTTCATGTAAAATCCTCTCTAAAGACAAGGGGGCACTGCCTTCGATTGGAAAAAAAGAAATTTAGTCTCCGGAGGCGACAATCGTTTTTTACCATAAGAACTATAAATCTATGGAATAGCCTCCCACAGAAGCTTGTCATGGCATCAACCGCTGACAGCTTCAAAAAAGGATTAGATGCTTATTTAGAAGAAAATAACATTAACAGTTACTATTAGCAGTTATCAGTAAAAAAAAGAAATTAACTAAAAAATAACTTCCCCTACCCCAACGCCCTTGGTTGAACTTGATGGACATATGTCTTTTTTCAGCAGTATTAACTATGTAACTATGTTGGAATTGTGGAGAAAGGGTAAAGAGCAGATATATAGAGTGAATCTAAGAGTTATAGGGCTTACATACCTGAAAGAACTGGAATATATGTGTATATATCATTAGAGATGTGTGGCAAAAATCATTTTATTCAGCTGTATTGGGGAAAAGATTGTGTGCAACAAATAAATTGGGGTAGCTGGGTGGAGGGCATGGTGAAGCTGGAGTTTTTGGGAAGTGAAGATATTAAAACCTGAGACATCTTAGGAGTTTCACTTGGATCGGGAGGACAGGTGCTTGTGTTGCAGCACTAGCACCACAGAGATTGTGGAGCAGCGAGCCCGGGACACAGCTGGGCATGTGTGGATTTATTCAGGTAGTATTCAGCTCCTGACTGGATCATATCAGGTGTTTGTTTGATGAGAGGTGAGTGTCAGCAGTGGAGGGTCATGGGAGAGTGTAGGGCATGATGATGTGATACTCTATGAGGGAGGCATGCCTGAGGCACAATGACATACTGCTTTAGCCACCATGAGGGGAGCCTGTTTCTCACCTTCTTGTAACACACTGAGGGGCGAGGGCTTATCACATCCCAACATACGTTACATATATGGTATAAGTGGTGCATGCAAAGAACTTGGAAAAGAAAACAACTAACCTAACACATTTTTGTGTTTTTCCATCCATCCTGCAATTCTTTAGGGAGATAATATAGTGGTTATGATACAGTTTCCACAGATGGGCCCAGGTGGCCCACCTCTTAGGGGTGAGCAGGTCTCCCCTGCAAAAGTGGAATGGTACGATTTAAATCCTGTCACTCCTGAAATGTCTTTCTTCTAGTAAAGGAAAGCAATGAGCTTGGCAGATTTTATTTTCACACAAGGAGTATATTTAATTCTATGTCCATAATCTATGGACATGAACTTGTAATATAGGACTATTTCACAATAGATCTCCCTAAAAAAACACTTGCTTTAAAACAGAAAGTGCTCCTGCACGTTGTCCAAGAATAACAGAATTACCCATTACTCTTAGTGCGCTTCACTAAAAGCTGGCAGGGCTGATTCTTGGCCAGCATGTAGCATGTAAATGACAGAATGGAGAATGGTGAAATTGGGCATAAAGAGATTATTTGCATGGCCCAGCTAACTTGCTGTGAATGATGGGTAATTCAGTTATTCTTGGTTAGTGTGTAATTGTTTGCTGTTTTAAAACAGCTTAAGCTATTCTAGTAGGTGGGCTATTTAGCCTGTGATGATCTATACCATAGCAAATGTTAATCAAGATAGATAGAGAGACTTAAAGAACTTAATTTGTACAGTCTGGAGGAAAGAAGGGAGAGGGGGGACATGATTGAGACCTTTAAATATGTGAAAGGATTGAATAAGGTTCAGGAGGGAAGTGTTTTTAAGAAGAAACTTAACAATAGAACAAGGGGGCACAACCTGAAGCTAGTCGGGGGGAAGATCAGGAGCAATGTTAGAAAATATTATTTTACAGAAAGAGTAGTAGGTGCTTGGAACAAACTTCCAGCAGAGGTAGTTGAAACATCAACAGTCACTGAATTTAAACATGCCTGGGATAAGCACACATCTATCCTAAGATAAAGAGTACATACAGTATACACATAAGGGCAGACTAGATGGACCGTATGGTCTCCTTCTGCCGTCAACCTTCTATGTTTCTATGGTCCAGATGAATTGTAAAAAGAGAGCATTGATTGCTTACCTTCCATGCAGAGGATGCATCCTCCGGTGTGCTGCAGAGTAGATTTTTTTGTAGAGATCCAGACCATGAATTTGATTTATTAATGATCCCCTTTTTTTGTGCACTGAAATGGTAGCTCTATCTCCACCACCATGAGACTGTGATATGCTTGTGTATGCAGGGGATTATTACTGCTCCCTCGTCTGCTTTTCTGTTTTTTTCCCTGCTTCTTTGTATAGGGCAAAGTTAAAGTAGACCAATCACCGGCCAGCAACGTAGATGCCCCCAGGGGCATGCTGATTCAGGATGCTCCACTGTCCACTTTGATGCCCCGCAGTGGCCATCAAACCCCTTACTTTTCCGCCAGTCCCCCCCTGTGATTGCGGGCTGCGGCCACATTCACCGCATCCCTGCAGCTGTGTCCAGCCATTCAGATAGGCCATGTGTGGGAGCACGCACACTCTGCAGGGAGACCAGGGATACAGCTGCCCCCACTTCCTATACTGACGCTCAGTCCAAAACAACGGCTTTAAATGGCTTTAAATTTATGTTTTTATACTAAAGACTTATCCTTAGTACTGATTCCACCCAGAGGCTTATTGTAAGGTCCTTACCTGCTCCCCGGTGTCTGTCCCGCGGCGCCTCTTCCCGGCGGCGCCTCCACCTCCCGCACTGAGGCTTCAGTCTCCGCCGCCTCCCCTGCCTCGGCGGCGGCTGGGGTCGGCTGCTTCACGGGGGCTCTCTCCGCGCCGGTGGGCGGCTCCTCCGCCTCTTCAGCCAGCGCAGCGTCTCCTCTCCTCTCGGGGAGCGCGCCCGGCCAGCGCATTCGCCGGGGGCAAGTTTAAATGGACCAGTCAGGTCCCTAACCTGGGTGGGGATGAACCCAGGGACTGGACAGTCTGACTGGCCAGGGCGGTCGAGTCCCTGGGGCTGCTGCTATAGGGAGCTTGATTCTAGTCGCACCAATCACCCACAGTTTACACCAAACACCACATTCCCCTTCCCATTGGTCAGTTCCCTTTTAAATGCGTTCCACCAGTGCCCGTTATAGCCTTTAGTAGCTTGGGTGTGCTTTTGGATTGCGTTTAGTGTTTACTGATCCGGCTCTGTCTTTGACCATCCCTGTCCGCTGCCCGCACCGACCATCTCCCTGTCTGACCACGTCTTTGCCTTGCCCCTTTGATACCGCGTTCTGGTGACCACCCGGCTTTGACCCCTGCTTGTCTTGAACCATTCTTGTCTAACCTGCTGGACTCAACGTTTCGGACTCTGCCCGCTCAAACTACCAATTTGGGATACCCCGCTGTTCATCCTTTTTCACGATAAGCCTGCAATCTTTGTGCCAGTAAGTCCTGGGGGCAACCGAGTCTGGAGAGGCATAACCCGTGTCTCCAGCAAGCGGGGGCTTGTCTATAGGCACAAGAGGCGGTGGAGATTGGGGATTGCTTGGCTTATGAAAGAGGGGTGTCCGGCGATCCCTTACACTTATAATCTGATGGCTTAAAGGACTTTAACCTTATATCAAAGTGGGAGAGGTTTGTTCTGGCCTTATGGGTACCAGTATCAATATTTGTGAGAGTGGGATAACCAATCTGCACCTCACTGGTCAGTCTAAACAACCTTCTAACACATACTACTCATAAAAACATTTTTCTTAAATAAAGTGAATCATCTTTTACTGGTGTCACAAATTATATTACTGTACAGTTGCAATAAATTAGTTACAAAAAAATACATAGCTGCTTTCACAAGACAGGTGTAATTATTCGCGTCAGATTTCTTCAAAGCAATTCGCCTTAGCTCCCTCAGGGAGAACTATGATCCAGCTATATACCAATATATAGTGTGTTCATACAACTTTAGGGATTCGTTGTTCTCGGGGCTTTATTAATTCAATAAATGCCAACTGTGAAACATGAAGTCTGTTATTTTTCAGCCCAATTAGGATGGTTTTCCTTGTCTAGAGAGCTCCTGTGCTGTGGTGTTCTATGGAGCCAGTATCACGTCCTCTACTGTGAAACAAAGCACGCAGACCATACGTTCTCATCTCCTCCACCTTTCCTATTTCATTTAGGATGCACTCTGCACTTTATTTTAATTGAATGGATTAAAAGTTAAGTCTTAACTTATGGTTGGGGGAGCGCAAGCAGGATACTTTTCACTTTGGACTTCCAACTCAACATACGATAAAGTGAAAAAAAAAACTCATGCACTTGTAAAGGGACAGTTGTATAGGTGAGGGGCAACATATCTACTTAGTTGTAGAACTGCTCCACCCCAAATACCAATTTGCTGCAGGAGGTTAGCTTATTAAGAAGATATTCTTTAAATTGGGGAATAGCCAAATGACTTTAAAAGCCTCTCAAATCTGTGTTTTATTTTGTTTTAAGACCTACATGGGGAGGCCGATTCATCAATAGCGCCAGGTAGCGACAGATGAGCGACTGTAGCGTGATTTTTTCAGCGCCAGCCAGTATTCGCTGTGCTTGGCCGGCATTAGCTTGATGACAGCGACTCAGTCGGTGTGCGGTAATGTTGAATACGGGCTGGGGGGTCGCTGTTTCACAGGTCCAGCGTTGTATGTGAGCGCCTGACAACGAATGGCCAGAGCGAACGGCTAGCTTCATATTCATCAAAAAATCACGCTCCGAATGTGCTGTCGCTGTCCATTCCTTGTTTAAACCCCAGAGCGCTGGCGGCGATCTGTATTAACTAGTTTTTAACCCCTAAACAACCATATTTTTTGAATGTAACATTATACATGTTTTTTGAATCATTTTGTTATATGAATACATTATTCTCAGACCTGTTAGATCAATTCTGCACATATTTTTTTTTTTTTTTTTTTTACTTAAAAATAAATCCTAACATTGCAGAAGTGTTCTCCGATTTTTTGACATTAAAAAAATTAAAAAAAAAATTATTACCAATTAATCATGAATTATTATAGATTGCTCCATTGAAATGCATTGGACATCGCCAGGGAGCGACAGCTCATACCTGGCGCTGTGAGGGAATTTGCAGCGGCGCTGTTCGGTCCAGGCGGCTTCATGATGAATGCCGCGCTAGCCGTCGCTCTCGCCGGCGCTAGCCTCATTTAGCTTGATAAATGCGTCATTGTGACCGCCGCCGGGCGTACTTGAGTCGGTAGTCGCCGTTAGCTGCCGCTACCTGGCGCTCGTCAGACACTACCTGGCGCTATCGCTTGATGAATAAGGGCATTAGTCTACAGCTGGGATGGAGAGAAAACTATAAAAATTGTCTCCTCTGTGCATAGGTACAGTTAATACGATGGAAAAAAAGACATATGTCCATCAAGTTCCCCCAAGGGACAGGGTTTTCCTTTTTCATAGATACTAAGCTGATAGAAACTGTTAATGTTATTTACTTTTAAATATCACCTAATCCTTCTTTGTAGCTGTGTCAGCTGTTGATGCTGTAGCAATCTTATGTGGGAGGTTATTCCAAAGATTTATAGTTCTGATTGTGAAAAGAAAAGCTTGTCACCTCTGGATTTATTTCCCCAGAGTAAGGGAGTGTTTTCTGGTTTTTATAGAGGATTTTACATGAAATAGATTTTCCCCATATTTTTTTGTTTTGGATATTTATACAAGTTAATTATTCCCCAGGTGTCTCCTTTCGAGATTAAATATATTGAATCCTATTGAACTAAATCCCCCTTAGCAGTTTGGTGGCTCTCCTCTGCACCCTTTCTGAAATCGGGGCATCCTTTCTATGGACTGGTTCATATTTTAGCATCATTCATAAATAAATAACATAATATTTAGAGTTCTGACTTTCTCACAGAATTGTGCCGTATGTATTAGTGTTGCCTTATTGTATCTGTTTGTGTCTTTCAGGTTTAGCTGTTTATTCAGACTCATTAGCTGACACAATTGCCAGGACCCCGTGCCCCAATACAAGGTTACAAATCGCTCGCTCAGGCTTCACCTTTAGACAAGGAATGGATTTTGTTGTTGAACTGAAGCTACAGGGAAATATTTGCCCAGCACACAGCAAACACATTGGTGAATGGCATGGTAAAGAGCACATCTCATTGTTCCCAGACAACTTTACAACATCATTGTTTTAAAGGCCATTTATTCATGTATTCTTCAGTTCTAGGAAATGTGGTAAACATTAGTATCACCTTCCTGATGCAATAATATGTTTATCTCTTTTTTAAAAAGTACATTGTTTAACCACTTAATTTCCAGAGTATTTACTCCCCATCCTTACCAGACCCATTTTTCAATTTTAGCAATGGGAATATATAACTGCAAATAAATATTACATTTTTCAGCTTCATGTATTTGATTTCGTTTGCATTTCTGAAGATGGACAGTCTAAAAGTGATTCAGGGGCCAACTACGGGGGCAAGTCAGAGCCAGGTGAGAAAACTCATTCCTTTTGTAGGAGAGAAAACTGTCATTCACTTTATTGTCTAGCTTGGTGCTGATTCAATACTAGGTGAAATTCACAGCTGGTTGTTGAATCAGTCTCAAGTTAGCCAATGAAAGTCAATAGCAATTTTTCTCTCCTTAAAAATAAGAGAATTTTCCCACCTGGCCCTGAATCAATCCCTGTGTTTACCAATCTGAACACAATAGTTATGTGGAATTCTAAAGAGACAAGTGAGCATCACTCTCAATCAACTAGTCAGTTGTTAGATTCTGGAATAAAATATTACATTCCAAAAAGCATGCATAACTCACTCTTATACGGGGCTGAGAACTTTATTGTCTAGTAGGAGGTCTAGCAGGGTCCACAAGTAGGTCCAAGGGACAGGGTGGCTCCTTGGAATGGATGGTTCCCCTGTAGAGAGAACAAGGTGGGATAGGCTAAGACGACTAGTGTAGTGGGGATATGTTAGAGGGTAATTGTGCCTACCCCTCCTGGGAGATTGAGGGTGAATGGCTGATCGCTAGATGTGCTGTATATGGTACGCCAAACTGGCCATTTTGGCTCATTGTTCCTTGGGTTCCTTGGGGGAGATTGGAAGATGTCTATCTTGGGGATGTGGCATGTTCCTCCCAATTTAGTGGTCGAAGATCTCAGCAAGAATAGGATCTCAGTCAGAGGAGTATAAAAGAGAAGGAGGGGACAGAGAGGAGAGAGAGGTCACAGCCAGAGGAAGAAAGTCTAGAAAACACATATTGTTCCACATACACACCAGTGCGCTGGCATGCTAAATTCATCATGGAGGTTAGTGTAAAGCGGTTTGGGGATCCGGGGACCAGGGACTATTAGATCTGTTTTCAAACTACTGATAAAAGCTAAGCTGGACTGTTGCTCCCATATTACCCCTGCCCAGCATGGACGGCTCTGACAGGCTATAGTGACTCTCATACCAGGTGAATTGCTTGGTAGAAAGACACCAACATTCTTTTGGCTGGCACAAAGTGGGCTGACCTACTGCCTCGGGCTGCCAGGGCACTGGTGATTTGAACCATGTCTATCTACTACATTGAGACTACCTGATGATGTATTTTATGTGTATGGCACTCAATAGTTAAAGTGGAACAAATCCATCCCATCCTGGGGCATCTCAAATTGCCGGTGTGAGACACCCAAGAACACCTATACAAACTCATTTTTTCCCCAGTCCTAAGGTGCATGTGTGGGCTCTTCAATCCAATCAGAGCTGTTTGCTGTGCATATTTAATGTTCACCAAACAGCTCTGTTAATGGGAACAAAAGTGGTTGCATCCCGATCAACAGCCCAGTGATGGATGCGACCACCGATATTTAACACTTAACACCGCTGACCTTCATCTTAAAGGGAGACATTTTAAAGAAAAGTTTCTTGCATTTAACCATTAGGCTGGGTTCACACCATGGCATTTCTGATAGAAAGAAAGATACAGCTACCCCTTTGTTGCCGGAGTGATTGCATCTGCACGTAGAGAGACGCTATGATCTATGAAGAACAGATAAACAATGGAGATCCCAGCAGACTGTGGGTGCCCGATGTCCTCAAACAGAGAATATAAAAACGTAGCATTTAATCGTCCATTTAAAAACAGGAGTAAGCCATGTGACCCTGCACATAGATCTCAGCTACATGTTTCGGGGACGTGTTCGCCTTAGTTGTGCATTTCTGATGCCGTGGCAATTACCTATGGAAATTTGCACAGAATCAGCATAGTCAGGAGATTATGGGGGTTATTTGAGAAGGGATAGCGTCAGGTAGTGCCTTGTAACGCCAGGCAGTGTCTGGTGAAACTTTTTTGACTTTTTATATTTTTATGCAGAATTGTCATTACAGGTCAGGCACTAAAGTGTTAATGTCACAGTGTTAAAACAATGTAATTCCATGTGTTTTCGCTTTGTTACTGGTGGATATATGCACCTGGCGCTCTATGCTACAGCGACCAGATTTAGAGCGCCAATGCTGTGTGTGTCCTTTATTGATAAGTATGGTGTGGAGCGCTGAGAGTCGGGTGCACTGAGCTGGCACTACCTTTTGCTCCCTGCAGCGCTGTACTGGTGTTAAAGCGCCCAACATTCATCACATTCATCAATGCCGGCCAGGTTACTACAGCGACTGAGATGCTCTGTTACAGCGCCCGATACTCGCTTACAACGTCTACTAGCGGTCGTTCTAAGCGCCGCTATACAGACGTTCATCTGCAGATACCTGGCGTTAGTAATGAATCAGCCTCCACAACTGCTCTGCAATTGCAATTGCCTCCGTGAATGTGCTTATAGACAAATAAAGTAAAACGACCCGTGTAAAAGGGGCCTTAGCACCACCTTGCTTTACTTATTGTTTAAAGCAGTACGTTTACATGGGGAGGGCTCCAGCAGGCATGTAAATACAGGGAGTATAAAGGTAGCGACTAGAGATGAGCGAACTTTTGAAAAATTCGATTCGACTGATTCGCCGAATTTTCCGACAAAAATCGTTTCGACCCGAATAAATTCGCGACGAATCGCTATTAAAAACGGCTATTTCTGAGCCTCCTAGAGCCTCAATAGGGTTGTAAACCATTCAGCCTTGCTGTAACACGCACAGGATGCGTGCTGGGTTAGTTAAATAATACTTTGAAGAAATATCACATGCAGATCAGAGGCATCGCTAATAGAATCGCAGAGCGGCACAATTGCAGAGAGTTGAAGTGGCATCACTATGAGGGGCAGAAGGAGCCCAAATATACACTGGAGTTGGCCTCAGGAGCCCAAAAATTGGATGAATCACACCCTGGAGTTGGCAGAAGTTGGCAGCAGCAGCAGCAGCAGGAGCCCAAATATACACTGGAGTTGGCTTCAGGAGCCCAAAAATTGGATGAATCACACCCTGGAGTTGGCAGAAGTTGGCAGCAGCAGCAGCAGGAGCCCAAATATACACTGGAGTTGGCTTCAGGAGCCCAAAAATTGGATGAATCACACCCTGGAGTTGGCAGGAGTTGACAGTAGCAGCAGCAGGAGCCCAAATATACACTGGAGTTGGCCTCAGGAGCCCAAAAATTGGATGAATCACACCCTGGAGTTGGCAGGAGTTGACAGTAGCAGCAGCAGGAGCCCAAATATACACTGGAGTTGGCTTCAGGAGCCCAAAAATTGGATGAATCACACCCTGGAGTTGGCAGAAGTTGGCAGCAGCAGCAGCAGGAGCCCAAATATACACTGGAGTTGGCCTCAGGAGCCCAAAAATTGGATGAATCACACCCTGGAGTTGGCAGGAGTTGACAGCAGCAGCAGCAGGAGCCCAAATATACACTGGAGTTGGCCTCAGGAGCCCAAAAATTGGATGAATCACACCCTGGAGTTGGCAGGAGTTGACAGTAGCAGCAGCAGGAGCCCAAATATACACTGGAGTTGGCCTCAGGAGCCCAAAAATTGGATGAATCACACCCTGGAGTTGGCAGAAGTTGGCAGCAGCAGCAGCAGGAGCCCAAATATACACTGGAGTTGGCCTCAGGAGCCCAAAAATTGGATGAATCACACCCTGGAGTTGGCAGGAGTTGACAGTAGCAGCAGCAGGAGCCCAAATATACACTGGAGTTGGCCTCAGGAGCCCAAAAATTGGATGAATCACACCCTGGAGTTGGCAGAAGTTGGCAGCAGCAGCAGCAGGAGCCCAAATATACACTGGAGTTGGCCTCAGGAGCCCAAAAATTGGATGAATCACACCCTGGAGTTGGCAGAAGTTGGCAGCAGCAGCAGCAGGAGCCCAAATATACACTGGAGTTGGCCTCAGGAGCCCAAAAATTGGATGAATCACACCCTGGAGTTGGCAGGAGTTGACAGTAGCAGCAGCAGGAGCCCAAATATACACTGGAGTTGGCTTCAGGAGCCCAAAAATTGGATGAATCACACCCTGGAGTTGGCAGGAGTTGACAGCAGCAGCAGCAGGAGCCCAAATATACACTGGAGTTGGCCTCAGGAGCCCAAAAATTGGATGAATCACACCCTGGAGTTGGCAGGAGTTGACAGTAGCAGCAGCAGGAGCCCAAATATACACTGGAGTTGGCCTCAGGAGCCCAAAAATTGGATGAATCACACCCTGGAGTTGGCAGGAGTTGACAGTAGCAGCAGCAGGAGCCCAAATATACACTGGAGTTGGCTTCAGGAGCCCAAAAATTGGATGAATCACACCCTGGAGTTGGCAGAAGTTGGCAGCAGCAGCAGCAGGAGCCCAAATATACACTGGAGTTGGCCTCAGGAGCCCAAAAATTGGATGAATCACACCCTGGAGTTGGCAGGAGTTGACAGCAGCAGCAGCAGGAGCCCAAATATACACTGGAGTTGGCCTCAGGAGCCCAAAAATTGGATGAATCACACCCTGGAGTTGGCAGGAGTTGACAGTAGCAGCAGCAGGAGCCCAAATATACACTGGAGTTGGCCTCAGGAGCCCAAAAATTGGATGAATCACACCCTGGAGTTGGCAGAAGTTGGCAGCAGCAGGAGCCCAAATATACACTGGAGTTGGCCTCAGGAGCCCAAAAATTGGATGAATCACACCCTGGAGTTGGCAGGAGTTGACAGTAGCAGCAGCAGGAGCCCAAATATACACTGGAGTTGGCTTCAGGAGCCCAAAAATTGGATGAATCACACCCTGGAGTTGGCAGGAGTTGACAGCAGCAGCAGCAGGAGCCCAAATATACACTGGAGTTGGCCTCAGGAGCCCAAAAATTGGATGAATCACACCCTGGAGTTGGCAGGAGTTGACAGTAGCAGCAGCAGGAGCCCAAATATACACTGGAGTTGGCTTCAGGAGCCCAACAATTGGATGAATCACACCCTGGAGTTGGCAGAAGTTGGCAGCAGCAGCAGCAGGAGCCCAAAAAATGGCCTAAAGACATAAATATGTTTTGCACCATTTGGAAAGTGTAAAACGTGGCACCATGCTGAATCTAGTCGCATGCATCAGGCATTGGTGGGTGGAAATCCTGGCTGATCCATCCCTGATTCATTTTGACAAAGGTGAGTCTCTCCACATTTTTAGTTGACAGACGAGTTCTCCTCGCCGTAACTATGGCCCCCGCCGCACTAAACACCCGCTCAGATGGCACGCTACTTGCCGGGCAGGACAGCTTTTCCAGGGCAAACTCTGCTAGTTGCGGCCACAAATCAAGTTTGGCTGCCCAGAAGTCCAGCGGATCCTCAAGGTGTGTTGGCATGGTCATGTCAAAGTATGACATGACCTGCTGGTTCAGGTCCTGCTCCAGGTCTTCCTGCTGCTCATGAGTAGCCTCACTATGCGGGTGTAGAAAGCTACTCATTAGCGACTGAAGACTGAGGCTGCTGCTGCTGATGGAGCTTCTGCTGCTGCTGCTGCCAACCCCCCCAGCGGCCATGGCAGTGGAAGGTGAGCGCAGAGGTCCCCTCGAGTCAGACCTGCGAGAGTATGGACCATGGCGCAGATAGGCATCGGCCAACTGCCTACGTAGAATGTCTTTGTAGTAGTTGAGTTTGTCCTCCCTCTCGGTGGGTTTAAAAAATGCCCCCATTTTGTGCCGGAAGCGAGGGTCCAATAAGGTGGACAGCCAGAAGTCATCCCGCCGACAGATGGAAACAATTCTGGGGTCACTACGCAAGCATGTGAGCATGCTTCGTGCCATTTGCGCAAGTGACTCGGATGGACTACCTGTCTCCATCTCCACTGCATACTGCCACGGTGTGCCCGGGTCCTCTGTCTCTCCTTCCTCAAAAACCTCTAGCTCCTCTGGCTGCTCCTGCTCCTCCTCTCCTGTCCGCTGACTAGATAAACCAGCCATTTCGCCAAGCCTAAACTGTGTTTCGCTGGGCAACTCCTCCTCCTCCTCTTCCTCCTCCTCCTCCTCCAGTTCAGCTCCAACGGGGTTCATGTGGCCGTAAGATGTAAACGCCATGTCTCCAGTGCCCTGACCAGCCATGGTTTCCAACATGTGCTGTAGTACATGAAGCAGTGGAATCACGTCGTTCATCCCGTAATCCTGCCGACTGACAAATAAAGTGGCTTCCTCAAAGGGCCTGAGCAAACGGCAGGTGTCACGTATGAGCTGCCACTGGTTGACATTGAAGTTACACAGGGGAGTCCCCCTATCTGCTTGGATCATCAGGAAATCCGTGATGGCTTTTCTCTGTTCATATAATCGGTCCAACATGTGAAGGGTGGAATTCCAACGGGTGGAAACATCGCAAATCAGACTATGTTGGGGGATACCATTCTGACGCTGTAGCTCAAGAAGGGTGTGTTTGGCGGTGTAGGAGTGGCTGAAGTGCATGCAAAGTTTCCTTGAAGTTGTTAGGATGTCTTGCAGATGGGGGGAACACTTCAGAAACCGCTTGACAACCAGATTGAAGACGTGAGCCATGCAGGGGGCATGGGTCAGGCTTCCTTGGCGCAGCGCAGACAAAATGTTCTTCCCATTGTCGGTAACCATGATTCCCATTTTAAGTTTTCTCGGAGTAAGCCATGTTTGGATTTCCTGATGAATACATTTAAGCAGTTCCTCCCCTGTGTGACTCCGTTCGCCAAGACAAACCATGTGAAGCACTGCGTGACACCTCCGTGCCCTGCACACATGGTAGACTGGAGGGGCACTGAGACTTGAGCCTACAGTGGAGGGTGAGGAGATGGCGGAGGATGAGGAGGCCGAGTCGCACGGTGTCACAGGCCCAATGGGCAGAGAGCGCGGAGGCCGAAGCGGCGTGACCTGTCCAAGTTGCTGCTGCAAAGGGACCACATTCACCCAGTGGGCCGTAAACGACATGTACTGCCCCTGACCGTAGTTACAGCTCCAGATGTCGGCGCTGCCATGTATTTTGCTACACACCGACAGGCTCAAGGACTGGCCCACCTTCTGTTCAACAAAAGTGTGCAGCGCTGGTACTGCCTTCTTGGCAAAGAAATGACGGCTTGGGACTCTCCACCTCGGCTCGGCACAAGCCATCAGTTCTCTGAAAGGTGCAGATTCCACCACCTGAAAAGGGAGCGACTGCAGCACCAGCAACTTGGACAGGAGCACATTCAGCTTCTGCGCCGTAGGATGAGTGGGCGCATACTGCTGTCTCTTGGACATGGCTTCGCTGATGGATTGCTGGCGGGATGCATGACTTGGAGGAGGAGGAGCAGGAGCGACAGAGGATGGGTATGACGCACAGCTGCCTTCGGCTGAGGTGCTGGAGCCTTGGCTGGCAGAAATTGGGAGCTCACTTGGTGAGGAAGCAGACTGGACCACCCCTTGGGAGCCTCGGTTCTCCCAGGTCGTTTTATGGTGACGCATCATATGTTGACGCAGGGCCGTGGTGCCAACATTTGGACCCTGGCCACGCTTCACCTTTTGCCTACATATCTTGCATGTGGCCATGTTACCCTCCTGCGGATGCCTCAGGAAAAACTGCCACACTGCCGAGTAGCTACTTTTCCCACCCCCTGGCCTCACTGATTCACTGCTGCTGTTGCCAACTCCAGGAACCCCTGCTCCACTACCTCCCGATAAGGTAGACTGCCGCACAGCAGGTGCTCTACCCCGGCCCCGGCCCCGGCCGGCTCCAGCCTTTGGAATTGTGCCCCCATGCTGACTGCTACCACCTTGCTGCCTCAGCTGCTGACTCCGGGGCAACCTGCACCCCTCTTCTCCTGATGATGACGATGAAGCCCCTTCATCACCCGGCTCCCAAGTGCGATCGGCTTCATCGTCATCATCATCATCATCACCGAGTTGTGGCTGTACGTCACTGATGTTCGTGGATTCGTCAACAGTGTCTGGCGCAGGAGCTGGAACGCTCGCAGCACCCACGACACTGTCCACATCACTATTTGTCTGCCTAGCTAAAGAAGCCACCTCCATTTCTTGGCTGGGCAGTAGCTGCTGACTGTCCTCTATCTGATGGTCCTCCTCACTAAAGAGTGGAGCTGAACCCAAAGCATAGGATACGTCGCTGGGGGAGGGAACGGCGTAGGCCAGAGGCAATGGGAGGACAGGGACTGCTCTCGGGGCATGCCAACTCAGGGTTGTGTCAGAGGAACCTACCGACCCTAGACTGGGGGTCTCAGACGTAAGTTGTGATGATGTTGTTGATGAGCGCGTCAACCAATCTACCACGGCAGATGCGTTACTGGTGGAGACCCGACCGCTAGCAGATACTGGCAGATTAGGTCTCTCAGCGTGACTCCTGCTGCTACTGGCCCCCAGTCTGATGCGAGCTCTGCCTGCGGAATCTTGGCCTCTGCCACTCCTCTTTTCACTTCCAGGCACTTGTCTGCCCGACATAGTCTAACTGGCGTGGTAGTAGGTGATATTTAAAAAAACCCCGGGCAGCGGTGGGTCTATATGAAACAGAATATAATGCACACCAAAAGTGAGCAGTAACACTCAGCCTCCAATAGGCCTGCTTAGTGTAAATAAGAGAGCTGCTTAGTGTAAATAAAGAGGGGTATGCTATGTTACAGAATGGGATGCCTCAACAGAAGTGCACCTGGCAGGCAGCAGTAAGCCTATGCCCAGCAAAAGTGTCTTATAATATAAATATAATAAGAGCAAATGCTTATATGGTCTTAAACAGAGGCTGCTGTAGTCACAGAATGGGATGCCCCGGGCAGGAATCGAGCTGGCAGGGTCCAGTAGTGCTTTGGCCAGCAAAAGTGTCTTTATCAGGCCTAATTTCAAATATGATAAGAGCAAATGCTTATATGGTCTTAAACAGAGGCTGCTGTAGTCACAGAATGGGATGCCCCGGGCAGGAATCGAGCTGGCAGGGTACAGTAGTGCTTTGGCCAGCAAAAGTGTCTTTATCAGGCCTAATTTCAAATATGATAAGAGCAAATGCTTATATGGTCTTAAACAGAGGCTGCTTTAGTCACAGAATGGGATGCCCCGGGCAGGAATCGAGCTGGCAGGGTCCAGTAGTGCTTTGGCCAGCAAAAGTGTCTTTATCAGGCTAATTTCAAATATGATAAGAGCAAATGCTTATATGGTCTTAAACAGAGGCTGCTGTAGTCACAGAATGGGATGCCCCGGGCAGGAATCGAGCTGGCAGGGTCCAGTAGTGCTTTGGCCAGCAAAAGTGTCTTTATCAGGCCTAATTTCAAATATGATAAGAGCAAATGCTTATATGGTCTTAAACAGAGGCTGCTGTAGTCACAGAATGGGATGCCCCGGGCAGGAATCGAGCTGGCAGGGTCCAGTAGTGCTTTGGCCAGCAAAAGTGTCTTTATCAGGCCTAATTTCAAATATGATAAGAGCAAATGCTTATATGGTCTTAAACAGAGGCTGCTGTAGTCACAGAATGGGATGCCCCGGGCAGGAATCGACCTGGCAGGGTCCAGTAGGGCTTTGGCCAGCAAAAGTGTCTTTATCAGGCCTAATTTCAAATATGATAAGAGCAAATGCTTATATGGTCTTAAACAGAGGCTGCTTTAGTCACAGAATGGGATGCCCCGGGCAGGAATCGAGCTGGCAGGGTCCAGTAGTGCCTTGGCCAGCAAAAGTGTCTTTATCAGGCCTAATTTCAAATATGATAAGAGCAAATGCTTATATGGTCTTAAACAGAGGCTGCTGTAGTCACAGAATGGGATGCCCCGGGCAGGAATCGAGCTGGCAGGGTCCAGTAGTGCTTTGGCCAGCAAAAGTGTCTTTATCAGGCCTAATTTCAAATATGATAAGAGCAAATGCTTATATGGTCTTAAACAGAGGCTGCTTTAGTCACAGAATGGGATGCCCCGGGCAGGAATCGAGCTGGCAGGGTCCAGTAGTGCTTTGGCCAGCAAAAGTGTCTTTATCAGGCCTAATTTCAAATATGATAAGAGCAAATGCTTATATGGTCTTAAACAGAGGCTGCTGTAGTCACAGAATGGGATGCCCCGGGCAGGAATCGAGCTGGCAGGGTCCAGTAGTGCTTTGGCCAGCAAAAGTGTCTTTATCAGGCCTAATTTCAAATATGATAAGAGCAAATGCTTATATGGTCTTAAACAGAGGCTGCTTTAGTCACAGAATGGGATGCCCCGGGCAGGAATCGAGCTGGCAGGGTACAGTAGTGCTTTGGCCAGCAAAAGTGTCTTTATCAGGCTAATTTCAAATATGATAAGAGCAAATGCTTATATGGTCTTAAACAGAGGCTGCTGTAGTCACAGAATGGGATGCCCCGGGCAGGAATCGAGCTGGCAGGGTCCAGTAGTGCTTTGGCCAGCAAAAGTGTCTTTATCAGGCCTAATTTCAAATATGATAAGAGCAAATGCTTATATGGTCTTAAACAGAGGCTGCTTTAGTCACAGAATGGGATGCCCCGGGCAGGAATCGAGCTGGCAGGGTCCAGTAGTGCTTTGGCCAGCAAAAGTGTCTTTATCAGGCTAATTTCAAATATGATAAGAGCAAATGCTTATATGGTCTTAAACAGAGGCTGCTGTAGTCACAGAATGGGATGCCCCGGGCAGGAATCGAGCTGGCAGGGTCCAGTAGTGCTTTGGCCAGCAAAAGTGTCTTTATCAGGCCTAATTTCAAATATGATAAGAGCAAATGCTTATATGGTCTTAAACAGAGGCTGCTGTAGTCACAGAATGGGATGCCCCGGGCAGGAATCGAGCTGGCAGGGTACAGTAGTGCTTTGGCCAGCAAAAGTGTCTTTATCAGGCCTAATTTCAAATATGATAAGAGCAAATGCTTATATGGTCTTAAACAGAGGCTGCTTTAGTCACAGAATGGGATGCCCCGGGCAGGAATCGAGCTGGCAGGGTACAGTAGTGCTTTGGCCAGCAAAAGTGTCTTTATCAGGCTAATTTCAAATATGATAAGAGCAAATGCTTATATGGTCTTAAACAGAGGCTGCTGTAGTCACAGAATGGGATGCCCCGGGCAGGAATCGAGCTGGCAGGGTACAGTAGTGCTTTGGCCAGCAAAAGTGTCTTTATCAGGCCTAATTTCAAATATGATAAGAGCAAATGCTTATATGGTCTTAAACAGAGGCTGCTGTAGTCACAGAATGGGATGCCCCGGGCAGGAATCGAGCTGGCAGGGTCCAGTAGTGCTTTGGCCAGCAAAAGTGTCTTTATCAGGCCTAATTTCAAATATGATAAGAGCAAATGCTTATATGGTCTTAAACAGAGGCTGCTGTAGTCACAGAATGGGATGCCCCGGGCAGGAATCAACCTGGCAGGGTCCAGTAGGGCTTTGGCCAGCAAAAGTGTCTTTATCAGGCCTAATTTCAAATATGATAAGAGCAAATGCTTATATGGTCTTAAACAGAGGCTGCTGTAGTCACAGAATGGGATGCCCCGGGCAGGAATCGAGCTGGCAGGGTCCAGTAGTGCTTTGGCCAGCAAAAGTGTCTTTATCAGGCCTAATTTCAAATATGATAAGAGCAAATGCTTATATGGTCTTAAACAGAGGCTGCTTTAGTCACAGAATGGGATGCCCCGGGCAGGAATCGAGCTGGCAGGGTACAGTAGTGCTTTGGCCAGCAAAAGTGTCTTTATCAGGCCTAATTTCAAATATGATAAGAGCAAATGCTTATATGGTCTTAAACAGAGGCTGCTTTAGTCACAGAATGGGATGCCCCGGGCAGGAATCGAGCTGGCAGGGTACAGTAGTGCTTTGGCCAGCAAAAGTGTCTTTATCAGGCTAATTTCAAATATGATAAGAGCAAATGCTTATATGGTCTTAAACAGAGGCTGCTTTAGTCACAGAATGGGATGCCCCGGGCAGGAATCGAGCTGGCAGGGTACAGTAGTGCTTTGGCCAGCAAAAGTGTCTTTATCAGGCCTAATTTCAAATATGATAAGAGCAAATGCTTATATGGTCTTAAACAGAGGCTGCTTTAGTCACAGAATGGGATGCCCCGGGCAGGAATCGAGCTGGCAGGGTACAGTAGTGCTTTGGCCAGCAAAAGTGTCTTTATCAGGCTAATTTCAAATATGATAAGAGCAAATGCTTATATGGTCTTAAACAGAGGCTGCTGTAGTCACAGAATGGGATGCCCCGGGCAGGAATCGAGCTGGCAGGGTACAGTAGTGCTTTGGCCAGCAAAAGTGTCTTTATCAGGCCTAATTTCAAATATGATAAGAGCAAATGCTTATATGGTCTTAAACAGAGGCTGCTGTAGTCACAGAATGGGATGCCCCGGGCAGGAATCGAGCTGGCAGGGTACAGTAGTGCTTTGGCCAGCAAAAGTGTCTTTATCAGGCCTAATTTCAAATATGATAAGAGCAAATGCTTATATGGTCTTAAACAGAGGCTGCTTTAGTCACAGAATGGGATGCCCCGGGCAGGAATCGAGCTGGCAGGGTACAGTAGTGCTTTGGCCAGCAAAAGTGTCTTTATCAGGCCTAATTTCAAATATGATAAGAGCAAATGCTTATATGGTCTTAAACAGAGGCTGCTTTAGTCACAGAATGGGATGCCCCGGGCAGGAATCGAGCTGGCAGGGTACAGTAGTGCTTTGGCCAGCAAAAGTGTCTTTATCAGGCTAATTTCAAATATGATAAGAGCAAATGCTTATATGGTCTTAAACAGAGGCTGCTTTAGTCACAGAATGGGATGCCCCGGGCAGGAATCGAGCTGGCAGGGTACAGTAGTGCTTTGGCCAGCAAAAGTGTCTTTATCAGGCCTAATTTCAAATATGATAAGAGCAAATGCTTATATGGTCTTAAACAGAGGCTGCTTTAGTCACAGAATGGGATGCCCCGGGCAGGAATCGAGCTGGCAGGGTACAGTAGTGCTTTGGCCAGCAAAAGTGTCTTTATCAGGCCTAATTTCAAATATGATAAGAGCAAATGCTTATATGGTCTTAAACAGAGGCTGCTGTAGTCACAGAATGGGATGCCCCGGGCAGGAATCGAGCTGGCAGGGTACAGTAGTGCTTTGGCCAGCAAAAGTGTCTTTATCAGGCCTAATTTCAAATATGATAAGAGCAAATGCTTATATGGTCTTAAACAGAGGCTGCTTTAGTCACAGAATGGGATGCCCCGGGCAGGAATCGAGCTGGCAGGGTACAGTAGTGCTTTGGCCAGCAAAAGTGTCTTTATCAGGCCTAATTTCAAATATGATAAGAGCAAATGCTTATATGGTCTTAAACAGAGGCTGCTTTAGTCACAGAATGGGATGCCCCGGGCAGGAATCGAGCTGGCAGGGTACAGTAGTGCTTTGGCCAGCAAAAGTGTCTTTATCAGGCTAATTTCAAATATGATAAGAGCAAATGCTTATATGGTCTTAAACAGAGGCTGCTTTAGTCACAGAATGGGATGCCCCGGGCAGGAATCGAGCTGGCAGGGTACAGTAGTGCTTTGGCCAGCAAAAGTGTCTTTATCAGGCCTAATTTCAAATATGATAAGAGCAAATGCTTATATGGTCTTAAACAGAGGCTGCTGTAGTCACAGAATGGGATGCCCCGGGCAGGAATCGAGCTGGCAGGGTACAGTAGTGCTTTGGCCAGCAAAAGTGTCTTTATCAGGCCTAATTTCAAATATGATAAGAGCAAATGCTTATATGGTCTTAAACAGAGGCTGCTTTAGTCACAGAATGGGATGCCCCGGGCAGGAATCGAGCTGGCAGGGTACAGTAGTGCTTTGGCCAGCAAAAGTGTCTTTATCAGGCCTAATTTCAAATATGATAAGAGCAAATGCTTATATGGTCTTAAACAGAGGCTGCTTTAGTCACAGAATGGGATGCCTCACAGCAGACTTAAGATCAGTTCAGTATATATGCACAGTTAGTTACTATAAGCAGCCTGAAAACGCTAACAAAGGCTGGATGAAAAAAAAAAAATCTCCCTGTCAGCCAGCTCCGTTTTTCCTACCTTTCCCTGGCTTTCTGTCTGTCTCCTGTCTGTCTCCTGCCTGTCTCCTGCCTGTCTCCTGCCTGTCTCCAGCCTGTCCCTGTCTGTCCCTGTCTCCAGCCTGTCTAACTGCCTCAGCTACACAGCGTTCTGTCTGTCTGTCACGAATGCAATAGAGAAATGAGGAAAAGCAAGATGGCCGCCGTTAAATACCGCTGTGTGACGTCACCGGGCTTGCTGGCTGCTGATAGGCTGCATGTGACTGCCCCAGCTTGCACTGGCGCGGGATACATGTCCAGACATGTCCCGCCCGCCATCTTAGAATGCCTGTAATGTAAATGAATGGATGTTAAAGGAAAACTTCGAGTGATCGAATCGCGGGGAAATTCGGATTCGATCCGAATCGAATTTTTCCTGAAATTCGGATCGAATCCGGGTTCGTCCGGATCGATTCGCTCATCCCTAGTAGCGACCATTTTCAGGCCCCACTATTGTTCCTTCTCCTGTTTCAGTGTTTAGAGGTCGAATTGTATACCATTTACTTAATAATTGTCATCATAGGGAAAATGTTACTTTATGAAAAACAGCAGGGCCCCATTTAATCTCTGCACTGGGGCCTGGTCATGGTTTATTTATGGGACTGAGCTTCTATTTTATTTTAGTAGTAGTATAACATGTAGTACTTTATCCCATACAAAAGGCCTGTAGGTTAAATATACAGTACATAACATAGAATGTAAATGCATAGATACCACAATTGTGTGCTTGCTAAACATTTGACTTCATGTTTTCTGCAACATCAGCCTCCACTCTTCTAGAAATGTTTCCGATTATATTTTAAGCATGATTAGGAATTTGTTCAAATTGGTCCAGTCAAACATTGATAATGAGTGATTGGTCTTAACTCCTTCCTACAATTTTAATTCATTCCAAATGTATTTATTAGGCTTTAGGCCTTGGTTTTAAGCAGGCTAGTCAAGTTCCTCACAACAAAGTCATTAAGACATTTTTTTCTGAACTTAATTTTCAGCTTCATGTATAGAGATATTTTCTGTTCATTGGAATGCTGGAAGCAATTAATACCCTTATGGTCTAACATTAAGATTTCCCCATGTTCCGGACCCCCCCCCCCCCCGAGGGCGCCACAGAGACTGCTGAGGGATGCTGCAGACATATCTGGAGGACGCTACAGACCAGAACCAGGGGATGGAGCTCTGTTAGAAAATCCACTGCAGAGATCTTAACGGAAAACCTATACACTGGTGGTAAGGCAATTGGAAAAAGATTTGATCGTTTTACTTAAACACACTTAAACATTTACTTAAATATATTTTCTTCATATTTTTTTTAAATATACCCTTTATGAGGAAAAATATTGATAGCGGCATATATACACACATACACACACACATACACACACAGTCTACCTTGCCCTCTATGCTAATGTTGGTTTATCCTTCGGGCAGGCATATTCATTACTAGCGGCAGGTAGTGATGGATCAGCGTCGGTAGCAGGAATTTCAGAGCGTCTGCTAGTAGTCGCTGTGCTCGGCCGTGGTTCGCTAGTTCAGAGCGCCTCAGTCGCTGTGCAGCATTGATGAATACATTGTGAGGAGTCGCTATATGACCAATACAGCGCTGTATGAGAGCGAACGGTAGCGACTGGTTAGTGCAACCGACTCACAACATATTCGTCAAAAAAACAGCCTTACACACCGCCGGCGCTCAAAAATGCTTCGCTGTAGCCCAGAGCGCCGGAGGCTGTTTTAAAGGCTGTTTTTTAACATGTATCCACCAGTAACAATGCGAAAACATATGGAATTACATTGTAATAACATTGTGACATGAACTCATTAATGCCTGACCTGTAATGTCAATTCTGCATAAATATATAAAAATTTAAAAAAAATTGAAAAAATGTCTTTTTCAAGGCATGGAGAGGTCACAACATTATTTGAGAATAAAAAAAAAAAATTAATAATAAAAACATCCTGTTTAAAGAGAAGTAAAAGAACGTCCATTGAAATGTATGGGAGAGCCACAGGTAGCGAGAGGTAAGACGTAGCGCTCTGCAAGGCTGAACACCGGCGCTGTACGCTGAGGCTGGGATAATGATGAATCGTATGCTATATGGCATTATCCCAGTCGCTCAACAGAATCCGCTTGATAAATGTAATGTAATTGCCTGCCGTGTCCGGCGTTCACCTGTCGCTACCTGTCGTTTACAAGGCACTACATGTCGCTATCCCTTCATGAATAAGGCCCAAAGTCAGGTCAGGGGCTGGACATTGCAGGGATGAAACTGTGTTTGTCAGTTTTACCTCTGGGACATCAGAGGTGGCATGCATCACATTAATTATATGGACTATGCGACACGTTTGTGTAATCAAAAATGTAGGGGCGTGGCTGCCCCATTTATTTCCAAGTCACATGTATTTACCTGTATTTATACCAGTACCAGGTAAGGTGTAAAATGTATTAAAGCAGCTTTAAAGCCATGTGGTATGGTCCTGAAGTTTTCAAAGACTACAAAGACTCCAGAGCCGCGTGCTAGTCTGTCCCTGGCGCATTCAAAATTGGATTGGATGTTTGAAACCCCTAGGATCGCCAGTAAACTCACATTTACAGGAGGCTCCACTACTTTGATCTTGAGATCAGCCAAACTGTGATCTCAAAAATGCCAGGTGGCTGTGGTCGAGGTGGTGGAAAACCCTTTTATAAAAAAAAAACTACCGTACCACCATGGGCCAGAAATGGGTTTTGTGCCACTTTTTAGAGGCTGTTTATTTGCTGTTTGTTCCATTTGATTAGATTTTAAATAAAGATAATTTAGGAGGAGCGTTGGCTAAATGTTATTAATAGAGTGTGCCGCATCACACCTAAAGTGTTTCATACATATAAATATAAGATGGCTATGTTTTTTTTTTCTCAAGACAATGATATTAGTTTGCCAAAATTGTGTCTCAAAGTGTAGAGATGTTTTCATAATTAGCATGTGTTAAAACAATAGAAACAATTAAAAAATATACTGCAGGGGATCTAGTCTGCAGGAGATCAGAAAAGTACAGATTTTCTTTCGTTTCTGCCCAGACAAGCTCTTTAAAGTGGACCAACACCCAGGATTTTGACTATCCTGGGTCTTGGTCCACTTCGGTGGGGCACCCCCGATCGGGGTGCCCCGCTGTGTGAAACCCCCCCGAACCCCAAGAAAAACTCACCTCTCCCTGCTCCCAGCACCGACGGACAAGCCGCGGACAAGCGGCTCCTCCGCCGCCGCCTCCCGCGCGTCACTCTTGACACGCGCGTGCCCGCGCCGGCCATTCACAGACGGCCGGCGCGGGTGCGCGCACGTCTAGAGGGGCGCGAGGGAGGCGGCGGTGGCCGGCCGCCGCCGAAGATAAGGTAAGGAGTTTGGGGTGTTTGGGGGGGTTTCACCCCGCGGGACATCCCGATCTCGGATGTCCCGCGGGGAGGGAGGTGATCGGCCCGGGAATCTTATAGATTCCCGGGCCGATCACCTGTGGGTGTTGGTCCACTTTAAGGCTTTAGGGCCTCATCACGATGTTGAACAGACATGGTCGCTTGGCTTGAATAATGACTCTAAACTGGCACAGGACTGTTCTAAAATTAAGAACATGAGGCATACATATGATTATGGCAAAGCCTAATGGCAAATCATTTGTACTGAAAAGCTGAATGATTAATTATACAATAATACCCATTCTCAAGGAACCAGCAATAAAGTGAAGTGTAAACTGACATTTATAACTTACAGCAACTGGATGCTTTTATATTAATGGTCAACTTTTATTAGAGTATATTTCCTAGTTGTATCATTTATCCACCCAGCTATAGGGGACTGTTTTTAAAATTACAGGCAATTAATAATGATGGTTATTACAAACAAGTAAATCAATCCAGGAAACAGGGTTTGTGGTGGGTTCAGCTGCTTCTGATGACATCTTGCTCGGTGGCTGTAGGTCTCTCTCAAGTGCCATGCAAGCATCCCAAATCTCTGTTTTATTTCTTTTAATTACGATTAGAGATGAGCGAGCTTTTGAAAAATTCGATTCGACTGATTCGCCGAATTTTCCTACAAAAATCGTTTCGACCCGAATTTATTCGCGAGGAATTGCTATTTAAAACGGCTATTTCTGAGCCTCCTAGAACCTCAATAAGGTTGTAAACCATTCTGCCTTGCTGTAACACGCATAGGAAGCGTGCTGGGTTAGTGAAATAATACTGTAATTAATTATCACATGCAGATCAGAGGCATCGCTAATAGAATCGCAGAGCGGCACAATTGCCCCTATAGTGCCTGAAATACACACCCTGGAGCTGGCAGCAGCAGGAGCCCAAAAATTAGCTGAATCACACCCTGGAGTTGCAAGCAGCAGCAGCAGCAGCAGGAGCCCAAACATTGCTTTAAAGAGACACTGGAGTTGGCTGCAGGAGGCCAAAAATTGGATGAATCACACCCTGGAGTTGCAAGCAGCAGCAGGAGCCCAAACATTACTTTAAAGAGACACTGGAGTTGGCTGCAGGAGGCCAAAAATTGGATGAATCACACCCTGGAGTTGCAAGCAGCAGCAGCAAGAGCCCAAACATTGTATGAAAGACACACTGGAGTTGGCTGCAGGAGGCCAAAAATTGGATGAATCACACCCTGAAGTTGGCAGCAGCAGGAGCACAAGCATTAGCTGGAAGGCACACCCTGGAGTTGGCAGCAGCAGGAGCCCAAACATTGCTTGAAAGACACCCTGGAGTTGGCAGCAGCAGCAGCAGCAGGAGGCCAAAAATTGGCTGAAAGGCACACCCTGAAGTTGGCATCAGCAGGAGGCCAAAAATTGGCTGAAAGGCACACCCTGAAGTTGGCATCAGTAGGAGCCCAAAAATTGGCCTAAAGACATAAATGTTTTGCACCATTTGGAAAGTGTAAAACGTGGCACCATGCTGAATCTAGTCGCATGCATCAGCCATTGGTGGGTGGAAATCCTGGCTGATCCATCCCTGATTCATTTTCACAAAGGTGAGTCTCTCCACATTTTTAGTTGACAGACGAGTTCTTCTCGCCGTAATTATGGCCCCCGCCGCACTAAACACCCGCTCAGATGGCACGCTACTGGCCGGGTAGGACAGCTTTTTCAGGGCAAACTCTGCTAGTTGCGACCACAAGCCAAGTTTGGCTGCCCAGAAGTCCAGCGGATCCTCAAGGTGTGTTGGCATGGTCATGACATGACCTGCTGGTTTAAGTCCAGGCTGCTGCTGCTCCTGCCAACCCCCCCCCAGCAGGCATGGCAGTGGAAGGTGAGCGCAGAGGTCCCCCCGAGTCAGACCTGCGAGAGTATGGACCATGGCGCAGATAGGCATCGGCCAACTGACTACGTAGAATGTCTTTGTAGTAGTTCAGTTTGTCCTCCCTCTCGGCGGGTTTAAAAAATGCCCCCATTTTGTGCCGGAAGCGAGGGTCCAATAAGGTGGACAGCCAGAAGTCATCCCGGCGACAAATGGAAACAATTCTGGGGTCACTATGCAAGTACGTGAGCATGCTTCCTGCCATTTGCGCAAGTGACTCGGAGGGACTACCTGTCTCCATCTCCACTGCATACTGCCACGTTGTGTCCGGGTCCTCTGTCTCGCCTTCCTCACAACCTCCTAGCTACTCTGACTGCTCCTGCTCCTCCTCTCCTGTCCGCTGACTAGATAAACCGCCCATTTCGCCAAGCCTAAACTGTGCTTCACTGGACTACTCCTCCTCCTCTTCCTCCTCCTCCTCCAGTTCAGCTCCAATGGGGTTCATGTGGCCGTAAGATGTAGACGCCATGTCTCCAGTGCCCTGACCAGCCATGGTTTCCAACATGTGCTGTAGTACATGAAGCAGTGGAATCACGTCATTCATCCCGTAATCCTGCCGACTGACAAATAAAGTGGCTTCCTCAAAGGGCCTGAGCAAACGGCAGTTGTCACGTATGAGCTGCCACTGGTTGACATTGAAGTTACACAGGAAGTCCCCCTATCCGCTTGGATCATCAGGAAATCCATGATGGCTTTTCTCTGTTCATATAATCGGTCCAACATGTGAAGGGTGGAATTGCAACGGGTGGAAACATCGCAAATCAGACTATGTTGGGGGCTACCGTTCTGACGCTGTAGCTCAAGAAGGGTGTGTTTGGCGGTGTATGAGTGGCTGAAGTGCATGCAAATTTTCTTTGAAGTTGTTAGGATGTCTTGCAGATGGGGAGAACACTTCAGAAACCGCTTGACAACCAGATTGAAGACGTGAGCCATGCAGAGCGCATGGGTCAGGCTTCCTTGGTGCAGCGCAGACAAAATGTTCTTCCCATTGTTGGTAACCATGGTTCCCATTTTCAGTTTTCTTGGAGTAAGCCATGTTTGGATTTCTTGATGAATAAATTTAAGCAGTTCCTCCCCTGTGTGACTGCGTTCGCCAAGACAAACCATGTGAAGCACAGCGTGACACCTCTGTGCCCTGCACACATGGTAGGCTGGAGAGGCACTGAGACTTGACCCTACAGTGGAGGGTGCGGAGATGGCGGAGGATGAGGAGGCCGAGTCGCACGGTGTCACAGGCACAACGGCCAGGGAGCGCGGAGGCCGAAGCAGCGTGACCTGTTGCTGCTGCAAAGGGACCACATTCACCCAGTGGGCCGTAAATGACATGTACTGTCCGTGACCACAGTTACAGCTCCAGACGTCGGCGCTGCCATGCACTTTGCTACACACCGACAGGCTCAAGGACTGGCCCACCTTCTGTTCAACAAAAGTCTCCACCTCGGCTCGGCACAAGCCATCAGTTCTCTGAAAGGTGCAGAGTTCACCACCTGAAAAGGGAGCGACTGCAGCACCAGCAACTTGGACAGGAGCACATTCAGCTTCTGCGCCGTAGGATGAGTGGGCGCATACTACTGTCTCTTGGACATGGCTTCGCTGATTGATTGCTGGCGGGATGCATGACTTGGAGGAGGAGGAGCAGGAGCATCAGGAGCGACAGAGGATGGGTATGATGCACAGCTGCCTTCGGCTGAGGTGCTGGAGCCTTGGCTGGCAGAAATTGGGAGCGGCGTGCCGCTTGGTGAGGAAGCAGGCTGGACCACCTCTTAGGAGCCTCGGTTCTCCCAGGCCGCTTTATGGTGACGCATCATATGTTGACGCAGGGCCGTGGTGCCAACATTTGGGCCCTGGCCACGCTTCACCTTCTGCCTACATATCTTGCATGTGGCCATGTTACCCTCCTGCGGATGCTTCAGGAAAAACTGCCACACTGCCTAGTAGCTACTTTTCCCACCAACAGGCCACACTGATTCACTGCTACTGTCGCCAACAGGAACCCCTGCTCCACTACCTCCCAATAAGGTAGCCTGCTGTGCAGCAGGTGCTCTACCCCAGCCCTGGTCCGTTTGGCTCCAGGCTTTACAATTGTGCCCCCATGCTGACTGCCAACCATGCTGCTAACACCTTACTGCCTCAGCTGCTGACTCCGGGGCAACCTGCGCCCCTCTTCTCCTGATGATGACAATGAAGCCCCTTCTGCACCCGGCTCCCAAGTGCGATCGGCTTCTTCATGATCATCATCACCGAGTTGTGGCTGCACGTCACTGATGTTCTCGGTTTTCTCAACAGTGTCTGGCGCAGGAGCTGGAACACTTGCAACACCCACGACACTCTCCACATCACTATTTGTCTGCCTAGCTAAAGAAGCCACCTCCATTTCTTGGCTGGGCAGTAGCTGCTGACTGTCCTCTATCTGATCGTCCTCCTCAATAAAGAGTGGAGCTGAACCCAAAGCATAGGATACGTCGCTGGGGGAGGGAACAGCGTAGGACAGAGGCAATGGGAGGGCAGGGACTGCTCTCGGGGGAATGCAAACTCAGGGGGTCTCAGATGTAACTTGTGATGATGTGGATGACCGCGTTAACCAATCTACCACGGCAGATGTGTTACTGGTGGAGACACGACCGCTAGCAGATACTGGCAGATCAGGTCTCTCACCGTGACTCCTGCTGCCACTCGCCCCTAGTCTGCTGTGACCTCTGCCAGCTGAATCTTGGCCTCTGCCACTCCTCTTTGAACATCCTGGCACTTGTGTGCCTGACATTTTTATGTATTTGAAATGCGCAATAGGTACTTTAAAAAATGTGTTTACTTTAAAAAGCAGAAGCTAAATAAAGTGAGGAACTGCTTCTCTGCACCAGATACTATGAAAATTGGCAATATGGGATACCCTGCGGACTGGTGTTTTGACAGCAGGACAAAAACCAATTCGAAATGCAATAGCTTAATAAAGCTGAGGATGAACAAGCTTATTTAGTATAACAGATAGGGTGCAACGTGCAGGTTTAGGATACCCTGCGTGCCTGGTGCTTTGACAGCAGGACAAAAACCAATTCAAAATGCAATAGCTTAATAAAGCTGAGGATGAACAACGCTTATTTAGTATAACAGATAGGGTGACATGTGCTGGTTTGGGATGCCCATGTGGGCTGGTGTATTTAAACCAGACAAAAACCAATTCAAATGCAATAGCTGAATTAAAATGAGGCTGAACAACGCTTATTTAGTATAACAGATAGGGTGCTGCATGCAGGTTTGGGATACCCTGCAGCCTGGTTTTCTTTGACAACAGGACAAAAAACTATTCAAAATGCAATAGCTTGATTAAGCTAAGGATGAACAACGCTTATTTAGTATAACAGATAGGGTGCTACTTGCAGGTTTGGGATACCCTGCGGCCTAGTGTTTTGGCAGCAGATCAAAAACCAATTCAAAATGCAATAGCTTGATTAAGCTGAGGATGAACAATGCTTATTTAGTATAACAGATAGGGTGCTACGTGCAGGTTTGGGATACCCTGCGGCCTAGTGTTTTGGCAGCAGACCAAAAACCAATTCAAAATGCAATAGCTTGATTAAGCTGAGGATGAACAACGCTTATTAAGTATAGCAGATAGGGTGACATGTGCAGGTTTGGGATGCCCATGTGGGCTGGGGTTTTTACAGCAGACACAAAAAAAATGTAAACTAATCGAGTTATAAGAAATGCTTGAGTGTAACAGATAGGGTTAAATATGCCACTGCCAACATGGCATGCACAGTGGCAAAAAATGTTTACAGCACAAACAAAAGCAATTTAAAACTGATCTGGCAAATGAAGTGAACTGAAAATAAAAAAAAGCTTTCCCTGTCTCTTTCTCTGCTGTCCCTGCCTCGATCTTTCCCTATCTTTCCCTGGTTCTTTTCTGGCCCTCTGTGGGTCTCCCTGACTCTCCCTGACTCTCTCTTAGTCTCTCCCTGTCTCTAAACAGCTCCGTTGTGAAATGCGCACCAGCAAGATGGCCGCCGTTTATATAGCGCTGTGACGTCACCGGGGCTCCTGGCTGCTGATAGGCTGCATGTGACCTTCCCATGATAACTTGCCCCAGGGGATATGTCCAGACATGTCCCTCCACCATTTTGCAATGCCTGTAATTGAAGTAAATGGAGTTTAACCCTTTAAATGCCAAGCACGTAGTTTCTACGTGGTTGCCTCTCCTACCGTTAAGTGCCAAGCACGTAGAAACTACGTGCCTGGCATTTCCCACAAACAGTTAAAAAGATAGAAAAAAAAAACACTTACCTCCGGTATCCCCGTGAAGCTTGGGGTCCCCTCTTCCCGCGGGGGGCATCCGATCGCCCCCCCGTCGTCCTCCGTCTTCAGGGGGGGGCCCGAAACCAGCCGCCCCCCCCCCCGTTTCCAGCGCTGACATTGGCGCTGTAAAAAAAAAAAAAAAAAACAAACTGTCATTTACTCACCTCCGCGCCCGAGCCTTCTGTCCGGGTCTCCTCTTCACCAGGGGGGGGTCCGATCCCCCCCCTGGGCTGCGCAGTCTTCAGGTGAGGACCCTCTTCCGGGTCCTCACCTCTTGTAATGGCGGCGATGGCCGCCGCCGCTTAGCTCCGCCCATTGTGGGAGGAGCGGGATGACGTCATCCCGCTCCTCCTATACCCCCTCCGAGCTCCGGCATCTGTCAGATGCCGGTGGTGATCGGAGCAGGGCGGATGTCAGGTGAGGAGGCTCCGATCGGAGCCCCCTCGCCTGTCACCCACCCTGCGCCGATCACCACCGACATCTGTCAGTGACAGCGGCGCGGGACAGACAGCGGCGAGGGACGTCGGATCGGAGGTGAGTACAGTGTAAAAAAAAGAAAAATAAAGTTTTTTTTTTCTCTGTGTCTGTGTGATTTTTTACTATTAACCCCTTGTGAACTGGTAAGGGGTCCATGACCCCTATACCAGTTCACAAGGCTGGGGAGATGGCAAGCCACCTGCGCTAGCGGGTGGCTTGCCATTAACCCCTGGCACCCCCATTACCTGCCTCCCCAAAGGCCAGGGGGGGGCAGAAGAGCCCGGGCCCACATGGGCTATGTGGGCTCGTAGGCTGCAGGGTGGGGGGGCCACATAAGCTGGCCCCCCCACTCTGTGCCTACAAGCCCCCATAGCTGGTCCCGGGCTGGTTACTGTGGGTAAGGGGGACCCCACGTCAATTTTTTTTTTTATTTTTAAGGGTTTTTAACCCTTAAAAATCAAAAAAAAAATGGGGTCCCCCCCCCTGGGAGGGGGGACCCTATGTCATTTTTTTTTTTGATTAACCCTTTGTGTTCTGTCATCCAGCAGCTATAAAAGGCTTCTAGCAAGTGAGCAGAAGCCAGTGATCGCCGAGGGACAGAGGGCTCCAGGATGGATGGGAGGTGAGTACAGTGTAAAAAAAAAAAAAAAAAAAATAATAAAATATTTTTTCTATGCTTGTGTCTGTGTCATTATTTACATTTAACCCCTTGTGAACTGGTAAGGGGTCCATGACCCCTATACCAGTTCACAAGGCTGGGGGGATGGCAAGCCACCTGCGCTAGCGGGTGGCTTGCCATTAACCCCCGGCACCCCCATTACCTGCCTCCCCAAAGGCCAGGGGGGGGCAGAAGAGCCCGGGCCCACATGGGCTATGTGGGCTCGTAGGCTGCAGGGTGGGGGGGCCACAAAAGCTGGCCCCCCCACTCTGTGCCTACAAGCCCCCATAGCTGGTCCCGGGCTGGTTACTTTGGGTAAGGGGGACCCCACGTCAATTTTTTTTTTGATTTTTAAGGGTTTTTAACCCTTAAAAATCAAAAAAAAAATGGGGTCTCCCTCCCCTGGGAGGGGGGACCCTATGTCATTTTTTTTCTCGATTTAACCCTTTGTAGTGTGGATGGTAGTTGTATTTTTTTTGTGAATGTTATAAAATACTTGTTTCAGTTAGGGGGGTCTCCTGGGCAAGAATGGGGGGGCTACCGATAAATATGTGGTACCGTTCTAATCGGTAGAAATGGGGCTTTCACATGCAATATGATTTTCCTTAATAAAATACATTTTTTATTTAAAATAAAGGAGTCAATTTTTTTAAAACATTTTTTATTTATTTATTTATTATTTTTACTTAATAATATTGTAAAAAAAAAAAAAAAATTTACAAACAAGACATTTCATGTTAAAGCCTAAACTCTGCTGCAAAAAAATATATATATAATTTTCCTGAAAGTTCCAGCAAAAATGGCGCAAAACATGACGCAAAATGGGGAAAAATGGCCTGTCAACAGAGGGTGACAAAATCTCAAGTAGGCTGGCAATTAAAAGGGTTAATAGTACCTATGCATGTTGGGTATTGTTCTGTTCGGGGGACCTTGCGCTTTCAGACTTAGCTTGTTTTTTCTGGTTTGCATATTTATATTTTAGGAAAAGGTGTTTTTTATTCAGCTTTTTTATAAATTTTTTAAGGAAACCCTGCGCAAACAAAGAATTCTTTGAGGGATTACTTCCAGAAAGATGAGCCCACTACAACAAGCTGGGTACCCTTAGAAAGCTTAACGTGTGTACTTTCAGGGAATATATGGTTTATGGGGGATATTCCAAATGTCAAGGGTTGTTTTGGTTGAAAAATCGCAAGGTGCGCACTTTGTCTGCAGAGCTGAAATTTTCAAGTAAAATTACCGTTACGCACATCCTTTACTTTGGGGTGTTTGGCAACTCTTCCCTTGACAGAACCTATGCATGTTGGGTATTGTTCTGTTCGGGGGATGTTGCGTTTCCAGATTAAACTTGTTTTTTCTTGTTTGTATATAGTTTTTTTAGGAAAATGTGGCTTTGATTCTGCTTTTTTATCCTTTTTTTAGGGAAACTCTTTGCAACCAAAGAATCCATTGAGGGATTACTTCCAGAAAACTATGGCCACATCAACAAGCCTGGTACGCCTAGAAAGCCTGAGGTGTGTACTTCCAGAGAATATATAGTTTGTTGGGGGTATTTCAAATGTAAAGGGTTGTTTTTCTGGAAAAACTGCAAGGTGCGCATATTGCGTAGCACAGTTGTATTTTATCTGAAAATCCCCTAAAGCGTTGTTTCAGTTTGGGGGAGTCTCCTGGGCAGGAAAGGGTGTCTACCTATACATATGTGGTACCGCTGTAACCGGGAGAAATTGGGATTTCACACGCAATAAGATTTCATTGACAAACTTACATTTTTTATTACAAAAAAAACTACAATATGTAAAAATTTTTTTTTTTTTTTTTTTTTTTGCACATATTTAACCAAAAATATTGAGAATACACCTAAAAAATGACAAACAAGACATTTCATGTTAAAGCCCAGACTCTGCTGAAAAAAACAATATATCATTTTCCTGGGAAATCCCTGGAAATCCCTTCAAAAATCACATTTGAACATGGGAAGCGCAAAATAGTGCAAAATGGTCTGGCAACAGAGTGTGACAAAAACTCCAGGTAGGCTGGCACTTAAAGGGTTAAAGGAAAACTTTGATCGACTGAATCGCGGGGAAATTCGGATTTGTTCAGAATCGAATATTTCCTGAAATTCTGAACGAATTTGGGTTCATCCAGATCGATTCGCTCATCCCTAATTACAATGGTGGTCATTTAGCAGATGTAGGGAGGTAAAAAATCTTCAGAAAATCTCCAGAAATAACCATCATAAAAGTAAATGAGAATTTAGTGCTTTGGTGCTGCTGCCTCTTAAAGAATTGCTGCAATATAGAGTGCATATTCAGTGTTGTTGCTGGAGGATAACACTGTTTAGTTCTGAAGAATTCATTCCAGGGCCAGCCGCTGGCTTTCTATATACTAGAACTATGTTTTGATCTGTCATAGTTTAAAAAAAAGACATTTCTGCGGGGTTTAGAAACATTAATTATCATTAATATTATTATTATTATTATTTGTGTTTATTAATAAAGCACCATCCTTTTCCATGGTGCTGTAAGTGGAATTACAAACAGGGTAAAACAACTATCGTAACTTATAATAAATGAGCATTATGCGTCAGATGTAACAGAACAGCACAAGTACACAGTCATAATGAAATACACCATAAGAGAGGGCCCTGCCTATGTAGGCTTACAATCTAAAGCATAAGAGGTGGAGACAAAAGGTAGGTCACAAGTAGTGTGTACTAAGTATGATGGCAAGTGATCTGAACAGGTTGGGGCCTATCATTTAGGCCACATGATAGGCTTGTCTGTATAAATGGATTTTGAGGGCACTCTTAAAGTGGACCATCACCCTCGGGTGATCGGCCCGGAAATCTATAAGATTCCCGGGCCGATCACCTCCCTCACCCCCCCAAAACCCCCTTACCTTAGCCGCCGCCGCCTCCCTCGCGCCCCTCTAGGCGTGCGCGCGCCTGTTCCGGGCGTCTGTGAATGGCCGGCGCGGGCGCGCGCGTCAAGAGGGACGCGCGGGAGGCGGCGGCGGAGGAGCCGCTTGTCCGCAGCTGTCAAATCCCTTGTCCGTCGGCACTGGGAGCGGGGAGAGGTGAGTTTTTAGGGTGATCGGGGGGGTTTCACACAGCGGGGCACCCCGATCGGGGGTGTCCCACCGAAGTGGACCAAGACCCAGGATAGTCAAAATCCTGGGTGTTGGTCCACTTTAAAGGCTTGAAGGCTTGGTGAGTGGAGAATTGTATCTAGCAGGACATTGCAGAGTAAAGGGGGTAGTGCATGTGAAGTCCTGAATGTGAGAGTAAGAGGAGGTAATTAAGTTTGGGGACAGGAGGATGTCCTGGGCCAAGCGGTTATTGTGTCAGAGTTGGTATTTGATCATAAGTGAAGAAATGTAGACAGGTGTTGGAGACAACAGGAGGTGGCGAGTGGATGAATGTGAGGTGTGAATGAGAGAGAAGTCCAGTATTACACCAAGACATCCTGCTTAGTGCTTGGATTGGGATTGTGATAAAACGTACCTTTCTGATGTACCCATGGTGCACGCAGAGGAGTAGCTAGGCTTTCTGGCACCCGGGGCAAATATTCGAAATTGCCGCCCCACCTGTTTTCAAGCCCCCCTTTAGCGTCCCCCTGACCTGCTGCACCCAGGGCGAGTGCTCCCCCTGCTCCCCCCTAGCTACATCCCTGGGTGCATGCACAGGCTTCCAATCAGTCAGAGTAGATTGTTAGCTTTATAGAGATCCCAGCAAGGAAATGGGAATTAGTCAGCCCATTATTTTTTTAGACTTCAGGGCTGGCTAGCATAGCTTTTGATCCGCTTTAATAGCATTTTCATTAGGTACAATAATATTATTAGATGGATGTGATAAAAAAAATCTATGGCTAAAAAGATATTCTATGTATAATAAATTCAATGTTTCTATACCCATCTTTTCCTCTATTTACTTCTTTTTTTTTTCTTTAATTGTAATCTCATTATAAGTTAAATGTTTAAAGCCCCTTTGTAAAAAAAAATAACATACCCCCTGCCCTGACCCCCTCATAGTGCACGTGTAATAAAAGAAAAAAAAAACTTCACCCGGAATCCAGCAGGAAAGTCGGCGATGCCACACCGAACGCCTGCCGCCATGTTCTTGAATTCCTGGCCAGCCGCTGGGAGCTGGTGCTTTACGCATTGTTTGTGCTCCTGCAGAGAGTGCCGCTTCCAGCAGCCAGCGGGGACATTAAGAATATGGCTGGCCGGCTGGATTCAGGGTGAAAAGGTGAGTTTTTTCTTTTATTATATGTGCAGTATCGCTAATAGGAGGGGGCAGGGTGGGGGGGTATGATTTGTTTTTTTTACAAAGGGAGAGGAGTGGCAGGAGTGGTCATCATAACGAGTAGTTGATATACTGTAAAGTGATTTTATTAGGTTTCAAACTAATTTCACATCAGAGCATAAAGCATAAACAGTAATGACTAGAGGGGCATAAAAAGAATTAGTCAGTCAAGGATTAATTCAGTCATTAACATTTTCCAGATTAGTCACTACTACCCTGTCACTACATAAAGGTAGACTTTCTAATGCAGTTTACTTCTAAACTGGAGATGGAGGGGCGGAGGGTAATATCCATTTGGAATTAAACTGTTAACAGGTTAAAGGGGGTCTTTACCGGTACATTAGCACTGTTGTTAATAAAAGTGATTATGCCTGGGTAAATGACACACTTTGTAAACAAGTGCAGACACTTAACCTTAAATGATGCTTGACCGTCTGCCTTCACCCAGTTACACAGTGTTTGTCTAACCAGACAAGAGCAATCCTAGCAGGCACCTGTCAACTGTAGCGTAAATGTATTTTTGTTAGAGTACGGTATTTCTGGATTTAATCTTATCAGGGCCCATACCATAGAAGAGGCCCCAAAGGTAGAACATTACATTTATAAAGTAAGGTGCCGTCATGAAGACTTGAACAGGGATCTAAGGACAGCCCTCTACTGGGAGCAAAGTGTTGTGACCTGCACAAAGGGGGTTTCATGGGCTGGTTTCACTTGTGAACACTTAGGTTAGGCCTGTATGCAGCCCCTAAGCTGGCAACTTTATATTATATTAGTACATATATGTAATGTGGAGGCTCAAGGGCTCACAAACAACTGTTTTGTTGTGCATCATACTTTATAAAGTGCATTCTTTGCGGACTCAAGTGAACTTAAGCAAGATGAAGTTTTGCAAATGTGTGTCTATAGAGAGTAAAATATAATCTTTACTATTAACAAATGTGTCCTTATTATTCTGCATGAATAGGCAATTAGATATATTGAATCTAATAGACACTAGCATGGGAAATAGTCATCTACAAATATCATTGTTGATGTGATTTACTTTCCATTAGCTGTGTTTTCCTTGGGGTTGGGATATTACATTACACATGAGCTTTTATAATTAGGTTTTATGAGCACAGTGATAACTAAGATGGTGTTTTGATGTATGGCTAAGCATTATGAAACACTTTGGACTTAATGTCTTTACATGTTGTGGTTTATTGCATATTTTAATTCAGTTTGGACTTTATATTGATGGCAAATAAGGCCTAAAATAGCCCAGGCCACAATTTAATTTCTTGTAAGTTATCAGAGAGCATATAAATTAATTATTGGAAATGCAATAACTTTTCTGTATACTAAGTTATTACAGCGTATGCATTTGTACATTAAGAAGTTTGGAAGGAAAGGATGCTTAGCCTGAAATATAAGCCCTGTAATGTATGTTATACATGACTAGGGATGAGCGAATCGATCCGGACGAACCCGGATTCGATCCGAATTTCAGGAAAAATTCGATTCGGATCGAATCCGAATTTCCCCGCGATTCGATCACTCGAAGTTTTCCTTTAACATCCATTCATTTACATTACAGGCATTCTAAGATGGCGGACGGGACATGTCTGGACATGTATCCCGCGCCAGTGCAAGCTGGGGCAGTCACATGCAGCCTATCAGCAGCCAGCAAGCCCGGTGACGTCACACAGCGGTATTTAACGGCGGCCATCTTGCTTTTCCTCATTTCTCTATTGCATTCGTGACAGACAGACAGAACGCTGTGTAGCTGAGGCAGTTAGACAGGCTGGAGACAGGGACAGACAGGGACAGGCTGGAGACAGGCAGGAGACAGACAGAAAGCCAGGGAAAGGTAGGAAAAACGGAGCTGGCTGACAGGGAGATTTTTTTTTTTTCATCCAGCCTTTGTTAGCGTTTTCAGGCTGCTTATAGTAACTAACTGTGCATATATACTGAACTGATCTTAAGTCTGCTGTGAGGCATCCCATTCTGTGACTAAAGCAGCCTCTGTTTAAGACCATATAAGCATTTGCTCTTATCATATTTGAAATTAGGCCTGATAAAGACACTTTTGCTGGCCAAAGCACTACTGGACCCTGCCAGCTCGATTCCTGCCCGGGGCATCCCATTCTGTGACTACAGCAGCCTCTGTTTAAGACCATATAAGCATTTGCTCTTATCATATTTGAAATTAGCCTGATAAAGACACTTTTGCTGGCCAAAGCACTACTGGACCCTGCCAGCTCGATTCCTGCCCGGGGCATCCCATTCTGTGACTAAAGCAGCCTCTGTTTAAGACCATATAAGCATTTGCTCTTATCATATTTGAAATTAGCCTGATAAAGACACTTTTGCTGGCCAAAGCCCTACTGGACCCTGCCAGGTCGATTCCTGCCCAGGGCATCCCATTCTGTGACTAAAGCAGCCTCTGTTTAAGACCATATAAGCATTTGCTCTTATCATATTTGAAATTAGGCCTGATAAAGACACTTTTGCTGGCCAAAGCCCTACTGGACCCTGCCAGCTCGATTCCTGCCCGGGGCATCCCATTCTGTGACTACAGCAGCCTCTGTTTAAGACCATATAAGCATTTGCTCTTATCATATTTGAAATTAGCCTGATAAAGACACTTTTGCTGGCCAAAGCACTACTGGACCCTGCCAGCTCGATTCCTGCCCGGGGCATCCCATTCTGTGACTAAAGCAGCCTCTGTTTAAGACCATATAAGCATTTGCTCTTATCATATTTGAAATTAGGCCTGATAAAGACACTTTTGCTGGCCAAAGCACTACTGGACCCTGCCAGCTCGATTCCTGCCCGGGGCATCCCATTCTGTGACTACAGCAGCCTCTGTTTAAGACCATATAAGCATTTGCTCTTATCATATTTGAAATTAGCCTGATAAAGACACTTTTGCTGGCCAAAGCACTACTGGACCCTGCCAGCTCGATTCCTGCCCGGGGCATCCCATTCTGTGACTAAAGCAGCCTCTGTTTAAGACCATATAAGCATTTGCTCTTATCATATTTGAAATTAGCCTGATAAAGACACTTTTGCTGGCCAAAGCCCTACTGGACCCTGCCAGGTCGATTCCTGCCCAGGGCATCCCATTCTGTGACTAAAGCAGCCTCTGTTTAAGACCATATAAGCATTTGCTCTTATCATATTTGAAATTAGGCCTGATAAAGACACTTTTGCTGGCCAAAGCCCTACTGGACCCTGCCAGCTCGATTCCTGCCCGGGGCATCCCATTCTGTGACTACAGCAGCCTCTGTTTAAGACCATATAAGCATTTGCTCTTATCATATTTGAAATTAGCCTGATAAAGACACTTTTGCTGGCCAAAGCACTACTGGACCCTGCCAGCTCGATTCCTGCCCGGGGCATCCCATTCTGTGACTAAAGCAGCCTCTGTTTAAGACCATATAAGCATTTGCTCTTATCATATTTGAAATTAGCCTGATAAAGACACTTTTGCTGGCCAAAGCCCTACTGGACCCTGCCAGCTCGATTCCTGCCCGGGGCATCCCATTCTGTGACTACAGCAGCCTCTGTTTAAGACCATATAAGCATTTGCTCTTATCATATTTGAAATTAGCCTGATAAAGACACTTTTGCTGGCCAAAGCCCTACTGGACCCTGCCAGGTCCATTCCTGCCCAGGGCATCCCATTCTGTGACTAAAGCAGCCTCTGTTTAAGACCATATAAGCATTTGCTCTTATCATATTTGAAATTAGGCCTGATAAAGACACTTTTGCTGGCCAAAGCACTACTGGACCCTGCCAGCTCGATTCCTGCCCGGGGCATCCCATTCTGTGACTAAAGCAGCCTCTGTTTAAGACCATATAAGCATTTGCTCTTATCATATTTGAAATTAGCCTGATAAAGACACTTTTGCTGGCCAAAGCCCTACTGGACCCTGCCAGGTCCATTCCTGCCCAGGGCATCCCATTCTGTGACTAAAGCAGCCTCTGTTTAAGACCATATAAGCATTTGCTCTTATCATATTTGAAATTAGGCCTGATAAAGACACTTTTGCTGGCCAAAGCCCTACTGGACCCTGCCAGGTCGATTCCTGCCCAGGGCATCCCATTCTGTGACTAAAGCAGCCTCTGTTTAAGACCATATAAGCATTTGCTCTTATCATATTTGAAATTAGGCCTGATAAAGACACTTTTGCTGGCCAAAGCACTACTGGACCCTGCCAGGTCGATTCCTGCCCAGGGCATCCCATTCTGTGACTAAAGCAGCCTCTGTTTAAGACCATATAAGCATTTGCTCTTATCATATTTGAAATTAGGCCTGATAAAGACACTTTTGCTGGCCAAAGCCCTACTGGACCCTGCCAGGTCGATTCCTGCCCAGGGCATCCCATTCTGTGACTAAAGCAGCCTCTGTTTAAGACCATATAAGCATTTGCTCTTATCATATTTGAAATTAGGCCTGATAAAGACACTTTTGCTGGCCAAAGCACTACTGGACCCTGCCAGGTCGATTCCTGCCCAGGGCATCCCATTCTGTGACTAAAGCAGCCTCTGTTTAAGACCATATAAGCATTTGCTCTTATCATATTTGAAATTAGGCCTGATAAAGACACTTTTGCTGGCCAAAGCCCTACTGGACCCTGCCAGGTCGATTCCTGCCCAGGGCATCCCATTCTGTGACTAAAGCAGCCTCTGTTTAAGACCATATAAGCATTTGCTCTTATCATATTTGAAATTAGGCCTGATAAAGACACTTTTGCTGGCCAAAGCACTACTGGACCCTGCCAGCTCGATTCCTGCCCGGGGCATCCCATTCTGTGACTAAAGCAGCCTCTGTTTAAGACCATATAAGCATTTGCTCTTATCATATTTGAAATTAGGCCTGATAAAGACACTTTTGCTGGCCAAAGCCCTACTGGACCCTGCCAGGTCGATTCCTGCCCAGGGCATCCCATTCTGTGACTAAAGCAGCCTCTGTTTAAGACCATATAAGCATTTGCTCTTATCATATTTGAAATTAGCCTGATAAAGACACTTTTGCTGGCCAAAGCCCTACTGGACCCTGCCAGGTCCATTCCTGCCCAGGGCATCCCATTCTGTGACTAAAGCAGCCTCTGTTTAAGACCATATAAGCATTTGCTCTTATCATATTTGAAATTAGGCCTGATAAAGACACTTTTGCTGGCCAAAGCACTACTGGACCCTGCCAGCTCGATTCCTGCCCGGGGCATCCCATTCTGTGACTAAAGCAGCCTCTGTTTAAGACCATATAAGCATTTGCTCTTATCATATTTGAAATTAGCCTGATAAAGACACTTTTGCTGGCCAAAGCCCTACTGGACCCTGCCAGGTCCATTCCTGCCCAGGGCATCCCATTCTGTGACTAAAGCAGCCTCTGTTTAAGACCATATAAGCATTTGCTCTTATCATATTTGAAATTAGGCCTGATAAAGACACTTTTGCTGGCCAAAGCCCTACTGGACCCTGCCAGCTCGATTCCTGCCCGGGGCATCCCATTCTGTGACTACAGCAGCCTCTGTTTAAGACCATATAAGCATTTGCTCTTATCATATTTGAAATTAGGCCTGATAAAGACACTTTTGCTGGCCAAAGCCCTACTGGACCCTGCCAGCTCGATTCCTGCCCGGGGCATCCCATTCTGTGACTACAGCAGCCTCTGTTTAAGACCATATAAGCATTTGCTCTTATCATATTTGAAATTAGGCCTGATAAAGACACTTTTGCTGGCCAAAGCCCTACTGGACCCTGCCAGCTCGATTCCTGCCCGGGGCATCCCATTCTGTGACTACAGCAGCCTCTGTTTAAGACCATATAAGCATTTGCTCTTATCATATTTGAAATTAGGCCTGATAAAGACACTTTTGCTGGCCAAAGCCCTACTGGACCCTGCCAGGTCGATTCCTGCCCAGGGCATCCCATTCTGTGACTAAAGCAGCCTCTGTTTAAGACCATATAAGCATTTGCTCTTATCATATTTGAAATTAGGCCTGATAAAGACACTTTTGCTGGCCAAAGCACTACTGGACCCTGCCAGGTCGATTCCTGCCCAGGGCATCCCATTCTGTGACTAAAGCAGCCTCTGTTTAAGACCATATAAGCATTTGCTCTTATCATATTTGAAATTAGCCTGATAAAGACACTTTTGCTGGCCAAAGCCCTACTGGACCCTGCCAGGTCCATTCCTGCCCAGGGCATCCCATTCTGTGACTAAAGCAGCCTCTGTTTAAGACCATATAAGCATTTGCTCTTATCATATTTGAAATTAGGCCTGATAAAGACACTTTTGCTGGCCAAAGCCCTACTGGACCCTGCCAGCTCGATTCCTGCCCGGGGCATCCCATTCTGTGACTACAGCAGCCTCTGTTTAAGACCATATAAGCATTTGCTCTTATCATATTTGAAATTAGCCTGATAAAGACACTTTTGCTGGCCAAAGCACTACTGGACCCTGCCAGCTCGATTCCTGCCCGGGGCATCCCATTCTGTGACTAAAGCAGCCTCTGTTTAAGACCATATAAGCATTTGCTCTTATCATATTTGAAATTAGGCCTGATAAAGACACTTTTGCTGGCCAAAGCCCTACTGGACCCTGCCAGGTCGATTCCTGCCCAGGGCATCCCATTCTGTGACTAAAGCAGCCTCTGTTTAAGACCATATAAGCATTTGCTCTTATCATATTTGAAATTAGCCTGATAAAGACACTTTTGCTGGCCAAAGCCCTACTGGACCCTGCCAGGTCCATTCCTGCCCAGGGCATCCCATTCTGTGACTAAAGCAGCCTCTGTTTAAGACCATATAAGCATTTGCTCTTATCATATTTGAAATTAGGCCTGATAAAGACACTTTTGCTGGCCAAAGCACTACTGGACCCTGCCAGCTCGATTCCTGCCCGGGGCATCCCATTCTGTGACTAAAGCAGCCTCTGTTTAAGACCATATAAGCATTTGCTCTTATCATATTTGAAATTAGCCTGATAAAGACACTTTTGCTGGCCAAAGCCCTACTGGACCCTGCCAGGTCCATTCCTGCCCAGGGCATCCCATTCTGTGACTAAAGCAGCCTCTGTTTAAGACCATATAAGCATTTGCTCTTATCATATTTGAAATTAGGCCTGATAAAGACACTTTTGCTGGCCAAAGCCCTACTGGACCCTGCCAGCTCGATTCCTGCCCGGGGCATCCCATTCTGTGACTACAGCAGCCTCTGTTTAAGACCATATAAGCATTTGCTCTTATCATATTTGAAATTAGGCCTGATAAAGACACTTTTGCTGGCCAAAGCCCTACTGGACCCTGCCAGCTCGATTCCTGCCCGGGGCATCCCATTCTGTGACTACAGCAGCCTCTGTTTAAGACCATATAAGCATTTGCTCTTATCATATTTGAAATTAGGCCTGATAAAGACACTTTTGCTGGCCAAAGCCCTACTGGACCCTGCCAGGTCGATTCCTGCCCAGGGCATCCCATTCTGTGACTAAAGCAGCCTCTGTTTAAGACCATATAAGCATTTGCTCTTATCATATTTGAAATTAGGCCTGATAAAGACACTTTTGCTGGCCAAAGCACTACTGGACCCTGCCAGGTCGATTCCTGCCCAGGGCATCCCATTCTGTGACTAAAGCAGCCTCTGTTTAAGACCATATAAGCATTTGCTCTTATCATATTTGAAATTAGCCTGATAAAGACACTTTTGCTGGCCAAAGCCCTACTGGACCCTGCCAGGTCCATTCCTGCCCAGGGCATCCCATTCTGTGACTAAAGCAGCCTCTGTTTAAGACCATATAAGCATTTGCTCTTATCATATTTGAAATTAGGCCTGATAAAGACACTTTTGCTGGCCAAAGCCCTACTGGACCCTGCCAGCTCGATTCCTGCCCGGGGCATCCCATTCTGTGACTACAGCAGCCTCTGTTTAAGACCATATAAGCATTTGCTCTTATCATATTTGAAATTAGCCTGATAAAGACACTTTTGCTGGCCAAAGCACTACTGGACCCTGCCAGCTCGATTCCTGCCCGGGGCATCCCATTCTGTGACTAAAGCAGCCTCTGTTTAAGACCATATAAGCATTTGCTCTTATCATATTTGAAATTAGGCCTGATAAAGACACTTTTGCTGGCCAAAGCCCTACTGGACCCTGCCAGGTCGATTCCTGCCCAGGGCATCCCATTCTGTGACTACAGCAGCCTCTGTTTAAGACCATATAAGCATTTGCTCTTATCATATTTGAAATTAGCCTGATAAAGACACTTTTGCTGGCCAAAGCCCTACTGGACCCTGCCAGGTCCATTCCTGCCCAGGGCATCCCATTCTGTGACTAAAGCAGCCTCTGTTTAAGACCATATAAGCATTTGCTCTTATCATATTTGAAATTAGGCCTGATAAAGACACTTTTGCTGGCCAAAGCACTACTGGACCCTGCCAGCTCGATTCCTGCCCGGGGCATCCCATTCTGTGACTAAAGCAGCCTCTGTTTAAGACCATATAAGCATTTGCTCTTATCATATTTGAAATTAGCCTGATAAAGACACTTTTGCTGGGCATAGCACTACTGGACCCTGCCAGGTGTACTTACTGCTGGTTTTTAGGGCATCCCATTCTGTGACTACACCAGCCTCTATTTAAGAACCTAACCATTTGCACCTATTCTAATTGAAATTAGGCATGATAAAGACACTTTTGCTGTGCATAGTCTTACTGCTGCCTGCCAGGTGCTCTCTGGTTTTTGGGACATCCCATTCTTTAACATACCATTAGCCTCTGCATTTACTGTAAGCTGCACATTTATTTAAAGAAATTTGGCCTGTATGAGCCTGCTAACACACTGCTGCTGTGTGCATATATACTGATCTCAAGTCTGCTTGGGGCATCCCATTCTGTAACATAACATAACCTACCTACCATACTAAGCAGCTCTCTTATTTAAACTAAGCAGGCCTCTTGGAGGCTGAGTGTCCACTTTTGGGTGTGCATTTATATTCGGTTTCATATACAGTGGGGTATCCCAATTTGTAAGATAACCTACCCCAACCATGTAAACTAAAGGTTACGTCCTTCCAGAAGGAAAACTTATACCGAACACTATTTTTGTTAGGGGCATTGACCTTTGGATTGATCGGCATGAAATTAATTTTTTTTTTTCAAAGTATGGCGCTGTGAAGAAGGTCAAAATGATGTCTCATACTTGGATTATTGTTACTTTTTGTTCAGCTTGAAATATAACAGGCCACACGGGCATCCCAAGGCACATGCTATTTTAAACCTATCTGTTATACAACATAAGCGTTGATCAGGCTACTTCAGTTTGCACTTGTTTTTGACTGATTTTAATAAACCAGGCCGCAGGGCACCCCAAAGCTGCACCTTGCACCCTATCTGGTATACAACATAAGCGTTGATCAGCATCAGCTTCATTAAGCTACTTCAGTTTGCACTTCCTTTTTGACTGCTTTCATTTAACCAGGCCGCAGGGCACCCCAAAGCTGCACCTTGCACCCTACCTGTTTATACTAAATAAGCATCTACAGCCTCAGCTTTATTAAGTTATTGCATTTTGAATTGGTTTTGGTCTGCTTTAAATACACCAGGCCGCAGGGCATCCCAAACCTGCATGTTGCACCCCATCTGTTATACTAAATAAGCGTTGATCAGCATCAGCTTTATTAAGCTATTGCATTTTGCATTGGTTTTTGTACTGCTGCCAAAACACTAGCCCATATGGGCATCCCAAACCAGCACATGTCACCCTATCTGTTATACTAAATAAGCTTCTACAGGCCCTTTTTTTATTTATTTATTTTTATTTATATAGAGCTGCAATGGCTTATATTGTGAGGTTAATTTGCCATTTTGCAGCATAATATAGAGCAGCCCCTGTGTAAATCTGAGGGGCAATAGCTTATATAGTGAGGTAAATTTGCCATTTTGCTTCGTTATATAGAGCAGCCCAGTTGCCATCTAAATCAACTACTGTCCGGCCAGTACAGCTTTTCCAGGGCAAACTCTGCTAGTTGCGGGCACAAGTCAAGTTTGGCTTCCCAGCAAATCCAGTGGATCTTGAAGGTGTGTTGGCATGGTCATGTCAAGGTATGACATGACCTGCTGTTTGAGGTCCAGCTCCAGGTCTTCCTGCTTCTCATGAGTAGACTCACTATGCGGGTGTAGAAAGCTACTCACTAGCGACTGAAGACTGAGGTTGCTGCTGATGGAGCTGCTGCTGCTCCTTCCACCCCCCCAGCAGCCATGGCAGTGGAAGGTGATCGCAAAGTTCCCCTAGAGTCAGACCTGCGGGAGTATGGGCCATGGCGCAAATAGACATCGCCCAACTGACTACGTGGGATGTCTCTGTAGTAGGTCAGTTTTTCCTCCCTCTCAGTGGGCGTAAAAAATGCCCCCATTTTGTGCCGGAAGCGAGGGTCCAATAAGTTGGAGAGCCAGAAGTCTTCCCACTGACAAATGGAGACAATTCTGCGCTCACTAGTACGCATGCATGTGAGCATGCATCGTGCCATTTGTGCAAGTGACTCGGAGGGACTACCTGTCTCCATCTCCACTGTAAACTGCCATGGTGTGTCTGGGTCCTCTGTCTCGCCTTACTCACAACCCTCTAGCTCCTGTGGCTGCACCTCCTCTCCTGTCAGATGACTAGATAAAATGGTCATTTTGTGAAACCTAAACTGTGGTTTGCTGTGCCCCACCCCCTCCTCCTCCTCCACTTCAGCCCCCACAGGCTTCATGTGGCTGTGAAATGTATGTGCCATGTCTCCAGTGCCCTGACCAGCCATGCTTTCCAACATGTGTTGTAGTACATGAAGCAGTGGAATCTCATCGTTCATCTCATAGTCCTGGCAACTGACTAATAATGTAGCTTCCTCAAAGGGCCTAAACAAACGGTCGGTGTCACGTATGAGCTGCCAATGGTTTACATTGAATTTACACAGGGGTGTCCCCCTATCCGTTTGGATCATCCAGAAATCCGTGATGGCTTTTCTCTGTTCCTATAGTGCAGTGGTCCTCAACCCTGTCCTCAAGGCCCACCAACATGTCATGTTTTTTGGATCTCCAAATAGCCAGCTCTATTGCTCTGCAGCTGCACTAATTACTCCACCTGAGCATCTTTGTGGAGATCTGCAAAGCCTGGCCTGTTGGTGGGCCTTGAGGACAGGGTTGGGGACCACTGCTATAGTGGATCCTGCATATGGAGGGTGGAATTCCAACGGGTGGAAACATCGCAAATCAGACTATGGTGGGGTACACCTTTGTGACGCTGAGGCTCAATAAGGTTGTGCTTGGTGGTTTAGGAGTGCCAGAAGTGCATGCTAACTTTCTTTCCTGTTGTTCGGATGTCTTTCAGATGGGGGCAAGACTTCAAAACTAGACTGAACACGTGTGCCATGTCAGGACGCATGACTCTGGCTTCCTTGTCGCAGCGCAAACAAGATGTTCTTCCAAGTGTCAGTCACCATGGGTCCAAATTTGCAGTTTTCGTGGATTAAGCAATGCTTTCATGGATTGAGTTCTCATTTTTAGTAGTTCCTCCCATGTGTGACTCTGATGGTCAAGGAAAACCATGTGAAGAACAGCGTGAAACAACAATCACCAAGGGGGCCTAAAAGGATATATATTGTCCACCATGAGTCTATAGTTACAGCTCCAGGCGTAGACAACACTGTGCACTTTGGTACACACTGACAGGCTAAAGGACTGGCCCACCTTCTGTTCAACAACCATGCCATGTGACTCTCCACCTCGGCTCGGCACAAGCCATCAGTTCTCTGAAAGGTCCACCACTGGGTAATGCAGCAGGCTGGACTTATGGTGACGCTGTCTGAGAGGAGAAATCCCTCAGACATCAAGATTAAAAATTCCAAGAATTTTTGAGGGCTAATTATTCAGAGGCAAATGATAGCTAGTTGTTTCTGATTTAATTGCAAGGTGGAAACACACCCTCAAACAAAACTTCACTTTCGCAATACTATTGCATTTGTCTATTCATAATTTTATGTATATACACTAACTAACCTACTTTTTCTCCACAGGATGCTGCATGGAACACTGCCACATCGCTGAGTAGCTGATTTTTCCTACCAACAGTCCGCAATAATTCGCTGCTGCTGCCGCCGCCACCGCCGCAGACTCCAGGGACCCTCTTCCACTACCTCGGCTTGCAACACCTCCTCCCACGACACTCTCCTCATCACTAGTTGCCGGATAGTGGAAGAAGAGGCGAGTGTCTCCTCCACTTCTTGGCTGGGCAGTAGCTGCTGAATTTTATGATTATCAGATCTTGGATATCAGATCAATGGATAGTGGAGCTGAACCCAAAGCATAACAGGCAGACAGTTGACTGGGGGTGTCAGATGCCACTTGTGATGCAGTGGACTGCTTTTGCAGCACTTCCAGACAAAGTTGCTTCATTGGCTGACACAATGACTGGTAAAGCTGTGGAACATATGGTTGAAAAGCAAGAATAACCATTTGTTTTTATATGAAAAAGACCCTGGTTTATACAGACTTTTTTTTTCCAGAGACTGCCCTGCGTGGAAATGAATGGCGCATGGATCAGCCAAGCTTTCCTCCCAACAATGCCTGATGTATTCCAGTAGATTGATGACGGGGCCAGACCAAGAAAGATGGATCGTGCAAAACAGATTTAAGGCGCTGCTCTCAAGTTACAGACATTCCTCCGCATCGGACCACAAGTAAGTATTGATAAAAAATCCTTTACGTTACTCTTACTTTTTATTAATATTCTTCGGATAAGACGGATCAGACATGATTCCAGATTAAAAATTCCAAGAATTTTTGAGGGCTAATTAGTCAGAGGCAATGACACCTTCTTGTTTCTGATTTAATTAAAAGGTGGAAACACACCCTCAAACAAAACTTCACTTTGGCAAACTTTTGCATTTGTTTATTCATAATTTTATGTAGATATTACTAACTAAGCTACTTTTTCTCCACATGACTCTCCACAGGGTGTGATTCATCCAATTTTTGGGCTCCTGAGGCCAACCCCAGGGTCTGTTTAAAGTAATGTTTGGGCTCCTGCTGCTGCTGCTGCCAACTTCTGCCAACTCCAGGGTGTGATTCATCCAATTTTTGGGCTCCTGAAGCCAACTCCAGTGTATATTTGGGCTCCTGCTGCTGCTGCTGTCAACTTCTGCCAACTCCAGGGTGTGATTCATCCAATTTTTGGGCTCCTGAAGCCAACTCCAGTGTATATTTGGGCTCCTGCTGCTGCTACTGTCAACTCCTGCCAACTCCAGGGTGTGATTCATCCAATTTTTGGGCTCCTGAAGCCAACTCCAGTGTATATTTGGGCTCCTGCTGCTGCTACTGTCAACTCCTGCCAACTCCAGGGTGTGATTCATCCAATTTTTGGGCTCCTGAGGCCAACTCCAGTGTATATTTGGGCTCCTGCTGCTGCTGCTGCCAACTTCTGCCAACTCCAGGGTGTGATTCATCCAATTTTTGGGCTCCTGAGGCCAACTCCAGTGTATATTTGGGCTCCTGCTGCTGCTGCTGTCAACTTCTGCCAACTCCAGGGTGTGATTCATCCAATTTTTGGGCTCCTGAAGCCAACTCCAGTGTATATTTGGGCTCCTGCTGCTGCTACTGTCAACTCCTGCCAACTCCAGGGTGTGATTCATCCAATTTTTGGACTCCTGAAGCCAACTCCAGTGTATATTTGGGCTCCTGCTGCTGCTACTGTCAACTCCTGCCAACTCCAGGGTGTGATTCATCCAATTTTTGGGCTCCTGAGGCCAACTCCAGTGTATATTTGGGCTCCTGCTGCTGCTACTGTCAACTCCTGCCAACTCCAGGGTGTGATTCATCCAATTTTTGGGCTCCTGAGGCCAACTCCAGTGTATATTTGGGCTCCTGCTGCTGCTACTGTCAACTTCTGCCAACTCCAGGGTGTGATTCATCCAATTTTTGGGCTCCTGAAGCCAACTCCAGTGTATATTTGGGCTCCTGCTGCTGCTGCTGCCAACTCCTGCCAACTCCAGGGTGTGATTCATCCAATTTTTGGGCTCCTGAGGCCAACTCCAGTGTATATTTGGGCTCCTGCTGCTGCTACTGCCAACTCCTGCCAACTCCAGGGTGTGATTCATCCAATTTTTGGGCTCCTGAGGCCAACTCCAGTGTATATTTGGGCTCCTGCTGCTGCTACTGTCAACTCCTGCCAACTCCAGGGTGTGATTCATCCAATTTTTGGGCTCCTGAGGCCAACTCCAGTGTATATTTGGGCTCCTGCTGCTGCTACTGTCAACTCCTGCCAACTCCAGGGTGTGATTCATCCAATTTTTGGGCTCCTGAGGCCAACTCCAGTGTATATTTGGGCTCCTGCTGCTGCTACTGTCAACTCCTGCCAACTCCAGGGTGTGATTCATCCAATTTTTGGGCTCCTGAGGCCAACTCCAGTGTATATTTGGGCTCCTGCTGCTGCTACTGTCAACTCCTGCCAACTCCAGGGTGTGATTCATCCAATTTTTGGGCTCCTGAAGCCAACTCCAGTGTATATTTGGGCTCCTGCTGCTGCTGCTGTCAACTCCTGCCAACTCCAGGGTGTGATTCATCTAATTTTTGGGCTCCTGAAGCCAACTCCAGTGTATATTTGGGCTCCTGCTGCTGCTGCTGCCAACTCCTGCCAACTCCAGGGTGTGATTCATCCAATTTTTGGGCTCCTGAAGCCAACTCCAGTGTATATTTGGGCTCCTGCTGCTGCCAACTCCTGCCAACTCCAGGGTGTGATTCATCCAATTTTTGGGCTCCTGAGGCCAACTCCAGTGTATATTTGGGCTCCTTCTGCCCCTCATAGTGATGCCACTTCAACTCTCTGCAATTGTGCCGCTCTGCGATTCTATTAGCGATGCCTCTGATCTGCATGTGATATTTCTTCAAAGTATTATTTAACTAACCCAGCACGCATCCTGTGCGTGTTACAGCAAGGCTGAATGGTTTACAACCCTATTGAGGCTGTAGGAGGCTCAGAAATAGCCGTTTTTAATAGCGATTCGTCACGAATTTATTCGGGTCGAAACGATTTTTGTCGGAAAATTCGGCGAATCAGTCGAATCGAATTTTTCAAAAGTTCGCTCATCTCTATACATGACATGAGCAAAGTTTTCCATCCAAGGCAGCTATCTGCCATCTAAATTTCCTGTATTCTTTTACAATAGTAGAGGGTCAGCTATATGGTGTAGGAAGTGAGTCACCTAACACCTCTCTGGTACCTGGGTATTGTGCCACTGTGCCAGTACTAACCCTATTAGACCACAGATGAAGCTTAACAATGGAGGCAACTTGGGGGTTTCCATGATTTTTCATTTTTGGTGAAATCCAATAGACTGCTGTTATTTCAAAAATTTATAAAATAAAATATCTACTGGTGACCTGTAAGGCCCATAATGTGCCCCTAAATTTTAAGAACAAACATGACTGCAGTCCCACAAGGTTGAGATAGTTACAAGCCATTGGAGGGTCTCAAACCTATTATGGGAGGTCTTTCAGGTCGAGGCAAAATGAATTTATTAACTCAAGATCCTGGGGGAGGCGGGTCTGAATATTGAATCAAGTTTAAATGCATTTATTGACACAGCATAAAATCTATGTATTGTATTTTAGTTTGGCAGAAGTAACATAGTAACATAGTATGTAAGGCTGAATAAAGACTTTAGTCCATCCAGTTCAGCCTGTTTAACTCCTTCCAGTGGTCTAGCAGCCATAGCTGGAAATGTTATTACATGCCAGGAAGGCATCAAGGCCACTTTTGAACGTTTTTTACTGTATCCATCATTGCTACCTCCTCTGGCAGCGAGTTCCATAGTCTCACTGCTCTTACAGAGAAGAATCCCCTCCTATGTCGGTGGAGAAAGCACCTTTCCTCTAACCTTAGTGGATGCCCTCGGGTTATGGTTACACTCCGGGGTATTAATAGATTGTGGGACAGATCTTTGTATTGACCCCGAATATATTTATACATAGTTATTAGATCACCCCTCAATCGTCTTTTTTCTAAACTAAATAAACCTAACTTGGACAATCTTTCAGGGTACTCTAGTCCCCGCACTCCTTTTGTTAACTTTGTTGCCCTTCTTTGAACGCGCTGCAGTTCTGATATGTCCCTCTTAAGCACTGGTGCCCAGAACTGTACACAGTACTCCATATGGGGTCTGACCAGTGACTTGTACAGGGGTAAAATGATTCTCTGGTCATGAGCACCTATGCCCCTCCTGATCCTCCTACCCCATGATCCTATTTGCTTTGGCAGCAGCTGCCTGGTATTGATTACTACAGTTGAGCGTATTGTCAACTAAAACCCCTAGGTCCTTTTCCATTGTTGTTTTACCAAGTGTTTATTTACTGTGTAATCATGACACAGATTTCTCCTTCCCATGTGCAATAACCTTACATTTATCTGTGTTAAACTTCATTTGCCATTTAACTGCCCATGCTTCCAATTTATCTAAATCTGTTTGTTGCTGCCTGCTGTCCTCTTTTGTTTTAATTACTTTACACAGCTTAGTATCATCTGCAAAGATTGAGACTTTACTGTTTAATCCATACACAATGTCATTTATATATATATTGAAGAGAATTGGTCCCAGAACTGACCCTTGTGGTACTCCATTAGTAACAGTGACCCAATCTGAGTGTGTACCATTGATAACCACCCTCTGCTTCTGATCATTAAGCCAATTTCCCACCCATCTGCACATGTTTTCCCCCAGTCCAAGCATTCTCATCTTTTGTACCAGCCTTTTATCTGGCACAGTATCAAATGCTTTAGAAAAGTCAAGATATATGATATCCAATGACTCCCCCTGATCCAATCTTGAACTTACCTCCTCATAAAAGCTGATTAGGTTTGTCTGGCAGGAGCGATTCCTCATAAATCCATGCTGATATGGAGTAATAAGGTCATTTTCCCCAAGGTGCTCCAGGATAGTATCCCTTAACCCTTTAAGTGCCAGCCTACCTGGAGTTTTTGTCACACTCTGTTGCCAGACCATTTTGCACTATTTTGCGCTCCCCATGTTCAAATGTGATTTTTGAAGGGATTTCCAGGGATTTCCCAGGAAAATGATATATTGTTTTTTTCAGCAGAGTCTGGGCTTTAACATGAAATGTCTTGTTTGAAATTTGTTAGGTGTATTCTTAATATTTTTGGGTGAAATATGTGCAAAAAAAAAAAAAAAAAATTTTTACATATTGTAGTTTTTTTTGGAATAAAAAATGTAAGTTTGTCAATAAAATCTTATTGGGTGTGAAATCCCAATTTCTCCCGGTTACAGCGGTACCACATATGTATTGGTAGACACCATTTCCTGCCCAGGAGACTCCCCCAAACTGAAACAGCGCTTTAGGAGATTTTCAGATAAAATACAACTATGCTATGCAATATGCGCACCTTGCGGTTTTTCCAGAAAAACAACCCTTTACATTTGAAATACCCCCAACAAACTATATATTCTCTGGAAGTACACACCTCAGGCTTTCTAGGCGTACCAGGCTTGTGGATGTGGCCATAGTTTTCTGGAAGTAATCCCTCAACGTAATCTTTGGTTGCAAAGAGTTTCCCTAAAAAAAGGATAAAAAAGCAGAATCAAAGCCACATTTTCCTAAAAAAACTATATACAAACAAGAAAAAACAAGTTTAATCTGAAAACGCAACATCCCCCGAACAGAACAACACCCAACATGCATAGGTTCTGTCAAGGGAAGAGTTGCCAAAGACCCCAAAGTAAAGCATGCGCATAACGGTAATTTTACTTGAAAATTTCAGCTCTGCAGACAAAGTGCGCACCTTGCGATTTTTCAACCAAAACAACCCTTTACATTTGGAATATCCCCCATAAACCATATATTCCCTGAAAGTACACACTTTAAGCTTTTTAAGGGTACCCAGCTTGTTGTAGTGGGCTCATCTTTCTGGAATTAATTCCTCAAAGAATTCTTTGGTTGCGCAGGGTTTCCCTAAAAAATTTATAAAAAAGCTGAATAAAAAACACCTTTTCCTAAAATATAAATATGCAAACCAGAAAAAACAAGCTAAGTCTGAAAGCGCAAGGTCCCCCGAACAGAACAATACCCAACATGCATAGGTACTATTAACCCTTTTAATTGCCAGCCTACTTGAGATTTTGTCACCCTCTGTTGACAGGCCATTTTCCCCATTTTGCGTCATGTTTTGCGACATGTTTTGCGCCATTTTTGCTGTAACTTTCAGAAAAAATATATATATTTTTTTTGCAGCAGAGTTTAGACTTTAACATGAAATGTCTTGTTTGTAATTTTTTTTTTTTTTTTTACAATATTATTAAGTGAAAAAAAAAATAAATAAATAAAATTTTTTTTTTAGAAAATTGACTCCTTTATTTTAAATAAAAAATGTATTTTATTAAGGAAAATCATATTGCATGTGAAAGCCCCATTTCTACCGATTAGAACGGTACCACATATTTATCGGTAGCCCCCCGTTCCTGCCCAGGAGACCCCCCTAACTGAAACAAGTATTTTATAACATTCACAAAAAAAATACAAAAACCATCCACACTACAAAGGGTTAAATCGGGAAAAAAAATGACATAGGGTCCCCCCTCCCAGGGGAGGGAGACCCCATTTTTTTTTGATTTTTAAGGGTTAAAAACCCTTAAAAATAAAAAAAAAAAATTGACGTGGGGTCCCCCTTACCCAAAGTAACCAGCCCGGGACCAGCTATGGGGGCTTGTAGGCACAGAGTGGGGGGGCCAGCTTTTGTGGCCCCCCCACCCTGCAGCCTACGAGCCCACATAGCCCATGTGGGCCCGGGCTCTTCTGCCCCCCCCTGGCCTTTGGGGAGGCAGGTAATGGGGGTGCCGGGGGTTAATGGCAAGCCACCCGCTAGCGCAGGTGGCTTGCCATCCCCCCAGCCTTGTGAACTGGTATAGGGGTCATGGACCCCTTACCAGTTCACAAGGGGTTAAAAGTAAATAATGACACAGACACACATAAAGAAAAAAATATTTTATTAATTTTTATTTTTTTTTTACACTGTACTCACCTCCCATCCATCCTGGAGCACTCTGTCCCTCGGCGATCACTGGCTTCTGCTCACTTGCTAGAAGCCTTTTATAGCTGCTGGATGACAGATTACAAAGGGTTAATCAAAAAAAAAAATGACATAGGGTCCCCCCTCCCAGGGGGGGCGGACCCCATTTTTTTTTGATTTTTAAGGGTTAAAAACCCTTAAAAATCAAAAAAAAAATTGACGTGGGGTCCCCCTTACCCACAGTAACCAGCCCGGGACCAGCTATGGGGGCTTGTAGGCACAGAGTGGGGGGGCCAGCTTATGTGGCCCCCCCACCCTGCAGCCTACGAGCCCACATAGCCCATGTGGGCCCGGGCTCTTCTGCCCCCCCCTGGCCTTTGGGGAGGCAGGTAATGGGGGTGCCAGGGGTTAATGGCAAGCCACCCGCTAGCGCAGGTGGCTTCCCATCCCCCCAGCCTTGTGAACTGGTATAGGGGTCATGGACCCCTTACCAGTTCACAAGGGGTTAATAGTAAAAAAATGACACACACACACAGAGAAAAAAAAATCTTTATTTTTCTTTTTTTACACCATACTCACCTCCGATCCGACGTCCCTCGCCGCTGTCCCGCGCCGATCACCTCACTGACAGATGCCGGTGGTGATCGGCGCAGGGCGGGTGACAGGTGAGGGGGCTCCAATCGGAGCCTCCTCACCTGACATCTGCCCTGCTCCGATCACCACCGGCATCTGACAGATGCCGGAGCTCGGAGGGGGTATAGGAGGAGCGGGATGACGTCATCCCGCTCCTCCCACAATGGGCGGGGCTAAGCGGCGGCGGCCATCGCCGCCATTACAAGAGGTGAGGACCCGGAAGAGGGTCCTCACCTGAAGACTGCGCAGCCCAGGGGGGGGATCGGACCCCCCCCTGGTGAAGAGGAGACCCGGACAGAAGGCTCGGGCGCGGAGGTGAGTAAATGACAGTTTTATTTTTTTTTTTTTTTTTACAGCGGCGATCAGCGCTGGAAACGGGGGGGGGGGGGGGCGGCTGGTTTCGGGCCCCCCCCTGAAGACGGAGGACGACGGGGGGGCGATCGGATGCCCCCCCAAGGAAGAGGGGACCCCAGGCTTCACAGGGATACCGGAGGTAAGTGATTTTTTTTTTCTATTTTTTAACTGTTTGGGGGAAATGCCAGGCACGTAGTTTCTACGTGCTTGGCACTTAACGGTAGGAGAAGCAACCGCGTAGAAACTACGTGCTTGGCATTTAAAGGGTTAAGAAACCTTCAAACAGCTTGCCCACCACAGATGTTAAGCTTACCGGTCTGTAGTTCCCAGGTTCCCCCCTAGATCCCTTTTTGAATATTGGCACCACATTTGCCAAGCGCCAATCCCTCGGAAGAGACCTTGTAGTTATTGAGTCCACAAATATTAGAAATAACGGCTTGTCTATTACTGTACATAACTCCCTTAAAACACGAGGATGTATGTCATCTGGTCCTGGTGATTTATCGATTTTTATCTGCTTGAGACGGTGCTGGACTTCTTCCTTGGTTAGACCAGTGACATTTAATGGAGGGTTTTGGTTATTCCCCTGCATTTCACTCGGCATGTCACATTCTTTTTTGAATATAGAAGCAAAGAAGTTGTTTAGTAAATTTGCTTTCTCCTCATTTCCCTCTCCCCTCCTTGCTTTTCAGGGGGCCCACACCCTCAGGTTTGTACCTTTTACGGTTTATGTAGCTAAAGAAAAATTTGGGGTTAGTTTTACTCTCTTTCGCGACCAGTCTTTCTGTCTCCAGCTTAGCTGCCCTTATCTGTTGTTTACATTGTTTATTTTCTTCTTTATAGTTTTTTAATGCTTCCGCTGTCCCTTCCTGCTTTAAACTTTGAAATGCCTTTTTTTGTTGTTTATTGCCCCCTTAGCCTTTTTGTTTAGCCACATCGGTCTACATGTGTGTCTAATATTTTTATTCCTGTAAGGTATATATCTGTCACAATAAAAATTCAGGATTCCTTTGAAAGTATCCCATTTTGTGTCCATGCTTTTGTTTTTAAGGACATTTTCTCAGTCAATGCAGTTTAGGGCATCTCTAAGTTGGTCAAACTTTGCCTTTTTGAAGTCCCGCGTTTTTGTGACTCCTTGATAAGGCACCCTAGTGACTGCTAATTGGAAATTAATGATTTTATGATCACTGCTTCCAAGGTGTCCCCCAACCTGTACCTTTATTACTTTGTCTGGTACATTGGTTAGTATTAGGTCCAATATGGCTTTCCCCCTTGTGGGAGCTTGTACTTGTTGGGAAAGGTAGCCATCTTTTGTTTTAGATAAAAAACTATTACTTTTATGCGAGACACGTGTTTCAGTGTCCCAGTCTATATCTGGGTAGTTAAAGTCCCCCATAATCACTACCTCATTTAGTTTAGCGCTATATCTATTTGCCTTAGCATCATATTTTCTATGTATCCGGATATATCTGGAGGTCCGTGGCAAACCCCATCAGTATTTTATTTTTGTTTCTCCCTCCATGTATTTCTACCCATACAGACTCCACATGGTCATTCCCCTCACATATATCCTCCCGCAGAGCGGGTTGTAGAGAGGATTTTACAATTAAGCAGACTCCACCCCCTTTGCATTTGTTACGGTCCCTCCTAAACACAAAGTAGCTCTGTAGATTTACTGCCAAGTCATAGCTTTCATCCAGCCAGGTCTCTGTTACCCCCACTATGTCATATTGTTCTTCTGTTATTATCAGTTCTAGTTCATCCATTTTATTAGTCAAGCTTCTAGCATTTGTAAGCATGCATTTCAAATGCTTATGATAATTTTGATAATTTTGTATATTGCCCTTTTTCCTCCTAGACGTGCTAACCTCTCCCCCCTCTCCACCCCCAGTTTCATGTCTACACCCACTGTCACTTTCTTTCCTATCTTCCCCGTTGTAACTGCTTTCACCCTCCCCCCAGTGCTTAGTTTAAACACTCCTCCAACCTTTTAGCCATCCTCTCCCCCAGAACAGATGCACCCTCCCCATTGAAGTGCAACCCATCCCTGCCAAAGAACCTGTAGCCCACTGTGAAGTCAGCCCAGTTCTCTAAGAACCCAAACCCCTCCTTTTTACTCCAATTTCTGAGCCACCTGTTTACCCCTCTAATCTCCCGCTGCCTCTCTGGTGTGGCTCTTGGTACTGGTAGTTTTTCTGAGAATACGACAGTTGAGGTCCTTGCCTTAAGCTTACGGCCTAAGTCCCTGAATTCATTTTTAAGGACCTTCCACCTACTTCTTCCTATGTCATTTGTGCCAATATGCACCATGACCGATGGGTTCACGCCAGCCCCTTCCAATAATCTGTCAGCCCGCTCCGCTACATGCCGTACTCTTGCCTCAGGAAGGCAACACACTGTTCGGCAATCCCGGTCTTTGTGACAGATTGCTCTGTCTGTTCCCCTAATAATAGAGTCACCCACTACCAGCACCTGTCTTGCCTGCCCTGTTCTCCCATTTCCCCTCCCTTTCTTACTGGATGTTTCTTACAGATGTGTCTTGCTGTAGCTGTGCTATCCCTGAGCTAACATCCTCCTCATCTGCTAACTGGGCAAACTTGTTTGGAGGTGCCTGTTCAGGGCTAGCCTCCCTGTAACTTTTACCCCTACCCCGCCTTCTAACTGTTATCCAGCTAGCTGCCTCATTTTCCTGCTTTTCCTCTCCCCCCATACTACCACTCTCCCCTGACCCATGGAGTGCCAGATTAGTGAGATCCAGACTCTTTTCCATGACAACAATGTCTCTCAGTGTTGCCAATCGCTTATTTAGTTTGTGAATGATGGCTTCCAAATCAGCAATTCACAGACATCCGGGGCATAAATATCCACCATCGACAGATTGATCAAAAAGTGCATACATAGCACAAGATGTACACTGGACAGCATTGTTAGGCATGGAACCCATTGTATCAATTTGTTGAAACACCGAGTGAAGAATTTACAACACCTTAAAATAACAATCTGAAATCAAAGGCAGATACTTACAGCTTCAGTACTTCTGCTTGTAACTTCTGCTTTAACTCACCACTTACCAAGCAGCCACTTACAGAGTCAGCCTCCAGGAGCAAGCTCCAAGAGCTGTACAATTGCTTATAACACACCTGCTTCAATTACGCCTCAGCAGGAATCCAAGAGAGAGAAAGTGAAAGAAAAAAAAAAAAGAACTTTTTTTTTCTTTTGTTTAAATTTGTGCCAGCATTAACACACTGATTCACAAAAATATAACAAGTACAGTTTGTTATATTTTACTTAACAATCGAGCCCAGTTTCCTAAAGCTTACCACAGGAGTTCCTGCATTAACTCACCACTTACCAAGCAGCCACTTGCAGAGTCAGCCTCCAGGAGCAAGCTCAAAGAGCTGTACAATGGCTTATAACACACCTGCTTCAATTAGGCCTCAGCAGGAATCCAGGAGAGAGAAAGTGAAAAAAAAAAAAAAAACTTTGTTTTTCTTTTGTTTAAATTTGTGCCAGCATTAACACACTGATTCACAAAAATAAAACAAGTATATTTTGTTATATTTTACTTACCAATTGAGCCCAGTTTCCCAAAGCTTACCACAGGAGTTCCTGCTTTAACTCACCACTTACCAAGCAGCCACTTACAGAGTCAGCCTCCAGGAGCAAGCTCCAAGAGCTGTACAATGGCTTATAACTAGAGATGAGCGAACTTTTGAAAAATTCGATTCGACTGATTCGCCGAATTTTCCGACAAAAATCGTTTCGACCCGAATAAATTCGCGACGAATCGCTATTAAAAACGGCTATTTCTGAGCCTCCTACAGCCTCAATAGGGTTGTAAACCATTCAGCCTTGCTGTAACACGCACAGGATGCGTGCTGGGTTAGTTAAATAATACTTTGAAGAAATATCACATGCAGATCAGAGGCATCGCTAATAGAATCGCAGAGCGGCACAATTGCAGAGAGTTGAAGTGGCATCACTATGAGGGGCAGAAGGAGCCCAAATATACACTGGAGTTGGCCTCAGGAGCCCAAAAATTGGATGAATCACACCCTGGAGTTGGCAGAAGTTGGCAGCAGCAGCAGCAGCAGGAGCCCAAATATACACTGGAGTTGGCTTCAGGAGCCCAAAAATTGGATGAATCACACCCTGGAGTTGGCAGAAGTTGGCAGCAGCAGCAGCAGGAGCCCAAATATACACTGGAGTTGGCCTCAGGAGCCCAAAAATTGGATGAATCACACCCTGGAGTTGGCAGGAGTTGACAGTAGCAGCAGCAGGAGCCCAAATATACACTGGAGTTGGCCTCAGGAGCCCAAAAATTGGATGAATCACACCCTGGAGTTGGCAGAAGTTGGCAGCAGCAGCAGCAGGAGCCCAAATATACACTGGAGTTGGCCTCAGGAGCCCAAAAATTGGATGAATCACACCCTGGAGTTGGCAGGAGTTGACACCAGCAGCAGCAGGAGCCCAAATATACACTGGAGTTGGCTTCAGGAGCCCAAAAATTGGATGAATCACACCCTGGAGTTGGCAGAAGTTGGCAGCAGCAGCAGCAGGAGCCCAAATATACACTGGAGTTGGCCTCAGGAGCCCAAAAATTGGATGAATCACACCCTGGAGTTGGCAGAAGTTGGCAGCAGCAGCAGCAGGAGCCCAAATATACACTGGAGTTGGCTTCAGGAGCCCAAAAATTGGATGAATCACACCCTGGAGTTGGCAGGAGTTGACACCAGCAGCAGCAGGAGCCCAAATATACACTGGAGTTGGCTTCAGGAGCCCAAAAATTGGATGAATCACACCCTGGAGTTGGCAGAAGTTGGCAGCAGCAGCAGCAGGAGCCCAAATATACACTGGAGTTGGCCTCAGGAGCCCAAAAATTGGATGAATCACACCCTGGAGTTGGCAGAAGTTGGCAGCAGCAGCAGCAGGAGCCCAAATATACACTGGAGTTGGCCTCAGGAGCCCAAAAATTGGATGAATCACACCCTGGAGTTGGCAGGAGTTGACAGTAGCAGCAGCAGGAGCCCAAATATACACTGGAGTTGGCCTCAGGAGCCCAAAAATTGGATGAATCACACCCTGGAGTTGGCAGAAGTTGGCAGCAGCAGCAGCAGGAGCCCAAATATACACTGGAGTTGGCCTCAGGAGCCCAAAAATTGGATGAATCACACCCTGGAGTTGGCAGAAGTTGGCAGCAGCAGCAGCAGGAGCCCAAATATACACTGGAGTTGGCCTCAGGAGCCCAAAAATTGGATGAATCACACCCTGGAGTTGGCAGGAGTTGACAGTAGCAGCAGCAGGAGCCCAAATATACACTGGAGTTGGCCTCAGGAGCCCAAAAATTGGATGAATCACACCCTGGAGTTGGCAGAAGTTGGCAGCAGCAGCAGCAGGAGCCCAAATATACACTGGAGTTGGCCTCAGGAGCCCAAAAATTGGATGAATCACACCCTGGAGTTGGCAGGAGTTGACAGTAGCAGCAGCAGGAGCCCAAATATACACTGGAGTTGGCCTCAGGAGCCCAAAAATTGGATGAATCACACCCTGGAGTTGGCAGAAGTTGGCAGCAGCAGCAGCAGGAGCCCAAATATACACTGGAGTTGGCCTCAGGAGCCCAAAAATTGGATGAATCACACCCTGGAGTTGGCAGGAGTTGACAGTAGCAGCAGCAGGAGCCCAAATATACACTGGAGTTGGCTTCAGGAGCCCAAAAATTGGATGAATCACACCCTGGAGTTGGCAGGAGTTGACAGTAGCAGCAGCAGGAGCCCAAATATACACTGGAGTTGGCCTCAGGAGCCCAAAAATTGGATGAATCACACCCTGGAGTTGGCAGAAGTTGGCAGCAGCAGCAGCAGCAGGAGCCCAAATATACACTGGAGTTGGCCTCAGGAGCCCAAAAATTGGATGAATCACACCCTGGAGTTGGCAGGAGTTGACAGTAGCAGCAGCAGGAGCCCAAATATACACTGGAGTTGGCTTCAGGAGCCCAAAAATTGGATGAATCACACCCTGGAGTTGGCAGGAGTTGACACCAGCAGCAGCAGGAGCCCAAATATACACTGGAGTTGGCCTCAGGAGCCCAAAAATTGGATGAATCACACCCTGGAGTTGGCAGAAGTTGGCAGCAGCAGCAGCAGGAGCCCAAATATACACTGGAGTTGGCCTCAGGAGCCCAAAAATTGGATGAATCACACCCTGGAGTTGGCAGGAGTTGACACCAGCAGCAGCAGGAGCCCAAATATACACTGGAGTTGGCTTCAGGAGCCCAAAAATTGGATGAATCACACCCTGGAGTTGGCAGAAGTTGGCAGCAGCAGCAGCAGGAGCCCAAATATACACTGGAGTTGGCCTCAGGAGCCCAAAAATTGGATGAATCACACCCTGGAGTTGGCAGAAGTTGGCAGCAGCAGCAGCAGGAGCCCAAATATACACTGGAGTTGGCCTCAGGAGCCCAAAAATTGGATGAATCACACCCTGGAGTTGGCAGGAGTTGACAGTAGCAGCAGCAGGAGCCCAAATATACACTGGAGTTGGCCTCAGGAGCCCAAAAATTGGATGAATCACACCCTGGAGTTGGCAGAAGTTGGCAGCAGCAGCAGCAGGAGCCCAAATATACACTGGAGTTGGCCTCAGGAGCCCAAAAATTGGATGAATCACACCCTGGAGTTGGCAGAAGTTGGCAGCAGCAGCAGCAGGAGCCCAAATATACACTGGAGTTGGCCTCAGGAGCCCAAAAATTGGATGAATCACACCCTGGAGTTGGCAGGAGTTGACAGTAGCAGCAGCAGGAGCCCAAATATACACTGGAGTTGGCCTCAGGAGCCCAAAAATTGGATGAATCACACCCTGGAGTTGGCAGAAGTTGGCAGCAGCAGCAGCAGGAGCCCAAATATACACTGGAGTTGGCCTCAGGAGCCCAAAAATTGGATGAATCACACCCTGGAGTTGGCAGGAGTTGACAGTAGCAGCAGCAGGAGCCCAAATATACACTGGAGTTGGCCTCAGGAGCCCAAAAATTGGATGAATCACACCCTGGAGTTGGCAGAAGTTGGCAGCAGCAGCAGCAGGAGCCCAAATATACACTGGAGTTGGCCTCAGGAGCCCAAAAATTGGATGAATCACACCCTGGAGTTGGCAGGAGTTGACAGTAGCAGCAGCAGGAGCCCAAATATACACTGGAGTTGGCCTCAGGAGCCCAAAAATTGGATGAATCACACCCTGGAGTTGGCAGAAGTTGGCAGCAGCAGCAGCAGGAGCCCAAATATACACTGGAGTTGGCCTCAGGAGCCCAAAAATTGGATGAATCACACCCTGGAGTTGGCAGAAGTTGGCAGCAGCAGCAGCAGGAGCCCAAATATACACTGGAGTTGGCCTCAGGAGCCCAAAAATTGGATGAATCACACCCTGGAGTTGGCAGGAGTTGACAGTAGCAGCAGCAGGAGCCCAAATATACACTGGAGTTGGCTTCAGGAGCCCAAAAATTGGATGAATCACACCCTGGAGTTGGCAGGAGTTGACACCAGCAGCAGCAGGAGCCCAAATATACACTGGAGTTGGCTTCAGGAGCCCAAAAATTGGATGAATCACACCCTGGAGTTGGCAGAAGTTGGCAGCAGCAGCAGCAGGAGCCCAAATATACACTGGAGTTGGCCTCAGGAGCCCAAAAATTGGATGAATCACACCCTGGAGTTGGCAGGAGTTGACAGTAGCAGCAGCAGGAGCCCAAATATACACTGGAGTTGGCCTCAGGAGCCCAAAAATTGGATGAATCACACCCTGGAGTTGGCAGAAGTTGGCAGCAGCAGCAGCAGGAGCCCAAATATACACTGGAGTTGGCCTCAGGAGCCCAAAAATTGGATGAATCACACCCTGGAGTTGGCAGGAGTTGACACCAGCAGCAGCAGGAGCCCAAATATACACTGGAGTTGGCTTCAGGAGCCCAAAAATTGGATGAATCACACCCTGGAGTTGGCAGAAGTTGGCAGCAGCAGCAGCAGGAGCCCAAATATACACTGGAGTTGGCCTCAGGAGCCCAAAAATTGGATGAATCACACCCTGGAGTTGGCAGAAGTTGGCAGCAGCAGCAGCAGGAGCCCAAATATACACTGGAGTTGGCTTCAGGAGCCCAAAAATTGGATGAATCACACCCTGGAGTTGGCAGGAGTTGACACCAGCAGCAGCAGGAGCCCAAATATACACTGGAGTTGGCTTCAGGAGCCCAAAAATTGGATGAATCACACCCTGGAGTTGGCAGAAGTTGGCAGCAGCAGCAGCAGGAGCCCAAATATACACTGGAGTTGGCCTCAGGAGCCCAAAAATTGGATGAATCACACCCTGGAGTTGGCAGAAGTTGGCAGCAGCAGCAGCAGGAGCCCAAATATACACTGGAGTTGGCCTCAGGAGCCCAAAAATTGGATGAATCACACCCTGGAGTTGGCAGGAGTTGACAGTAGCAGCAGCAGGAGCCCAAATATACACTGGAGTTGGCCTCAGGAGCCCAAAAATTGGATGAATCACACCCTGGAGTTGGCAGAAGTTGGCAGCAGCAGCAGCAGCAGGAGCCCAAATATACACTGGAGTTGGCCTCAGGAGCCCAAAAATTGGATGAATCACACCCTGGAGTTGGCAGAAGTTGGCAGCAGCAGCAGCAGGAGCCCAAATATACACTGGAGTTGGCCTCAGGAGCCCAACAATTGGATGAATCACACCCTGGAGTTGGCAGGAGTTGACAGTAGCAGCAGCAGGAGCCCAAATATACACTGGAGTTGGCCTCAGGAGCCCAAAAATTGGATGAATCACACCCTGGAGTTGGCAGAAGTTGGCAGCAGCAGCAGCAGGAGCCCAAATATACACTGGAGTTGGCCTCAGGAGCCCAAAAATTGGATGAATCACACCCTGGAGTTGGCAGGAGTTGACAGTAGCAGCAGCAGGAGCCCAAATATACACTGGAGTTGGCCTCAGGAGCCCAAAAATTGGATGAATCACACCCTGGAGTTGGCAGAAGTTGGCAGCAGCAGCAGCAGGAGCCCAAATATACACTGGAGTTGGCCTCAGGAGCCCAAAAATTGGATGAATCACACCCTGGAGTTGGCAGGAGTTGACAGTAGCAGCAGCAGGAGCCCAAATATACACTGGAGTTGGCTTCAGGAGCCCAAAAATTGGATGAATCACACCCTGGAGTTGGCAGGAGTTGACACCAGCAGCAGCAGGAGCCCAAATATACACTGGAGTTGGCCTCAGGAGCCCAAAAATTGGATGAATCACACCCTGGAGTTGGCAGAAGTTGGCAGCAGCAGCAGCAGGAGCCCAAATATACACTGGAGTTGGCCTCAGGAGCCCAAAAATTGGATGAATCACACCCTGGAGTTGGCAGGAGTTGACACCAGCAGCAGCAGGAGCCCAAATATACACTGGAGTTGGCTTCAGGAGCCCAAAAATTGGATGAATCACACCCTGGAGTTGGCAGAAGTTGGCAGCAGCAGCAGCAGGAGCCCAAATATACACTGGAGTTGGCCTCAGGAGCCCAAAAATTGGATGAATCACACCCTGGAGTTGGCAGGAGTTGACAGTAGCAGCAGCAGGAGCCCAAATATACACTGGAGTTGGCCTCAGGAGCCCAAAAATTGGATGAATCACACCCTGGAGTTGGCAGAAGTTGGCAGCAGCAGCAGCAGGAGCCCAAATATACACTGGAGTTGGCCTCAGGAGCCCAAAAATTGGATGAATCACACCCTGGAGTTGGCAGGAGTTGACAGTAGCAGCAGCAGGAGCCCAAATATACACTGGAGTTGGCCTCAGGAGCCCAAAAATTGGATGAATCACACCCTGGAGTTGGCAGAAGTTGGCAGCAGCAGCAGCAGGAGCCCAAATATACACTGGAGTTGGCCTCAGGAGCCCAAAAATTGGATGAATCACACCCTGGAGTTGGCAGGAGTTGGCAGCAGCAGCAGCAGGAGCCCAAAAAATGGCCTAAAGACATAAATATGTTTTGCACCATTTGGAAAGTGTAAAACGTGGCACCATGCTGAATCTAGTCGCATGCATCAGGCATTGGTGGGTGGAAATCCTGGCTGATCCATCCCTGATTCATTTTGACAAAGGTGAGTCTCTCCACATTTTTAGTTGACAGACGAGTTCTCCTCGCCGTAACTATGGCCCCCGCCGCACTAAACACCCGCTCAGATGGCACGCTACTTGCCGGGCAGGACAGCTTTTCCAGGGCAAACTCTGCTAGTTGCGGCCACAAATCAAGTTTGGCTGCCCAGAAGTCCAGCGGATCCTCAAGGTGTGTTGGCATGGTCATGTCAAAGTATGACATGACCTGCTGGTTCAGGTCCTGCTCCAGGTCTTCCTGCTGCTCATGAGTAGCCTCACTATGCGGGTGTAGAAAGCTACTCATTAGCGACTGAAGACTGAGGCTGCTGCTGCTGATGGAGCTTCTGCTGCTGCTGCTGCCAACCCCCCCAGCGGCCATGGCAGTGGAAGGTGAGCGCAGAGGTCCCCTCGAGTCAGACCTGCGAGAGTATGGACCATGGCGCAGATAGGCATCGGCCAACTGCCTACGTAGAATGTCTTTGTAGTAGTTGAGTTTGTCCTCCCTCTCGGTGGGTTTAAAAAATGCCCCCATTTTGTGCCGGAAGCGAGGGTCCAATAAGGTGGACAGCCAGAAGTCATCCCGCCGACAGATGGAAACAATTCTGGGGTCACTACGCAAGCATGTGAGCATGCTTCGTGCCATTTGCGCAAGTGACTCGGATGGACTACCTGTCTCCATCTCCACTGCATACTGCCACGGTGTGCCCGGGTCCTCTGTCTCTCCTTCCTCAAAAACCTCTAGCTCCTCTGGCTGCTCCTGCTCCTCCTCTCCTGTCCGCTGACTAGATAAACCAGCCATTTCGCCAAGCCTAAACTGTGTTTCGCTGGGCAACTCCTCCTCCTCCTCTTCCTCCTCCTCCTCCTCCAGTTCAGCTCCAACGGGGTTCATGTGGCCGTAAGATGTAAACGCCATGTCTCCAGTGCCCTGACCAGCCATGGTTTCCAACATGTGCTGTAGTACATGAAGCAGTGGAATCACGTCGTTCATCCCGTAATCCTGCCGACTGACAAATAAAGTGGCTTCCTCAAAGGGCCTGAGCAAACGGCAGGTGTCACGTATGAGCTGCCACTGGTTGACATTGAAGTTACACAGGGGAGTCCCCCTATCTGCTTGGATCATCAGGAAATCCGTGATGGCTTTTCTCTGTTCATATAATCGGTCCAACATGTGAAGGGTGGAATTCCAACGGGTGGAAACATCGCAAATCAGACTATGTTGGGGGATACCATTCTGACGCTGTAGCTCAAGAAGGGTGTGTTTGGCGGTGTAGGAGTGGCTGAAGTGCATGCAAAGTTTCCGTGAAGTTGTTAGGATGTCCTGCAGATGGGGGGAACACTTCAGAAACCGCTTGACAACCAGATTGAAGACGTGAGCCATGCAGGGGGCATGGGTCAGGCTTCCTTGGCGCAGCGCAGACAAAATGTTCTTCCCATTGTCGGTAACCATGATTCCCATTTTAAGTTTTCTCGGAGTAAGCCATGTTTGGATTTCCTGATGAATACATTTAAGCAGTTCCTCCCCTGTGTGACTCCGTTCGCCAAGACAAACCATGTGAAGCACTGCGTGACACCTCCGTGCCCTGCACACATGGTAGACTGGAGGGGCACTGAGACTTGAGCCTACAGTGGAGGGTGAGGAGATGGCGGAGGATGAGGAGGCCGAGTCGCACGGTGTCACAGGCCCAATGGGCAGAGAGCGCGGAGGCCGAAGCGGCGTGACCTGTCCAAGTTGCTGCTGCAAAGGGACCACATTCACCCAGTGGGCCGTAAACGACATGTACTGCCCCTGACCGTAGTTACAGCTCCAGATGTCGGCGCTGCCATGTATTTTGCTACACACCGACAGGCTCAAGGACTGGCCCACCTTCTGTTCAACAAAAGTGTGCAGCGCTGGTACTGCCTTCTTGGCAAAGAAATGACGGCTTGGGACTCTCCACCTCGGCTCGGCACAAGCCATCAGTTCTCTGAAAGGTGCAGATTCCACCACCTGAAAAGGGAGCGACTGCAGCACCAGCAACTTGGACAGGAGCACATTCAGCTTCTGCGCCGTAGGATGAGTGGGCGCATACTGCTGTCTCTTGGACATGGCTTCGCTGATGGATTGCTGGCGGGATGCATGACTTGGAGGAGGAGGAGCAGGAGCGACAGAGGATGGGTATGACGCACAGCTGCCTTCGGCTGAGGTGCTGGAGCCTTGGCTGGCAGAAATTGGGAGCTCACTTGGTGAGGAAGCAGACTGGACCACCCCTTGGGAGCCTCGGTTCTCCCAGGTCGTTTTATGGTGACGCATCATATGTTGACGCAGGGCCGTGGTGCCAACATTTGGACCCTGGCCACGCTTCACCTTTTGCCTACATATCTTGCATGTGGCCATGTTACCCTCCTGCGGATGCCTCAGGAAAAACTGCCACACTGCCGAGTAGCTACTTTTCCCACCCCCTGGCCTCACTGATTCACTGCTGCTGTTGCCAACTCCAGGAACCCCTGCTCCACTACCTCCCGATAAGGTAGACTGCCGCACAGCAGGTGCTCTACCCCGGCCCCGGCCGGCTCCAGCCTTTGGAATTGTGCCCCCATGCTGACTGCTACCACCTTGCTGCCTCAGCTGCTGACTCCGGGGCAACCTGCACCCCTCTTCTCCTGATGATGACGATGAAGCCCCTTCATCACCCGGCTCCCAAGTGCGATCGGCTTCATCGTCATCATCATCATCATCACCGAGTTGTGGCTGTACGTCACTGATGTTCGTGGATTCGTCAACAGTGTCTGGCGCAGGAGCTGGAACGCTCGCAGCACCCACGACACTGTCCACATCACTATTTGTCTGCCTAGCTAAAGAAGCCACCTCCATTTCTTGGCTGGGCAGTAGCTGCTGACTGTCCTCTATCTGATGGTCCTCCTCACTAAAGAGTGGAGCTGAACCCAAAGCATAGGATACGTCGCTGGGGGAGGGAACGGCGTAGGCCAGAGGCAATGGGAGGACAGGGACTGCTCTCGGGGCATGCCAACTCAGGGTTGTGTCAGAGGAACCTACCGACCCTAGACTGGGGGTCTCAGACGTAAGTTGTGATGATGTTGTTGATGAGCGCGTCAACCAATCTACCACGGCAGATGCGTTACTGGTGGAGACCCGACCGCTAGCAGATACTGGCAGATTAGGTCTCTCAGCGTGACTCCTGCTGCTACTGGCCCCCAGTCTGATGCGAGCTCTGCCTGCGGAATCTTGGCCTCTGCCACTCCTCTTTTCACTTCCAGGCACTTGTCTGCCCGACATAGTCTAACTGGCGTGGTAGTAGGTGATATTTAAAAAAACCCCGGGCAGCGGTGGGTCTATATGAAACAGAATATAATGCACACCAAAAGTGAGCAGTAACACTCAGCCTCCAACAGGCCTGCTTAGTGTAAATAAGAGAGCTGCTTAGTGTAAATAAAGAGGGGTATGCTATGTTACAGAATGGGATGCCTCAACAGAAGTGCACCTGGCAGGCAGCAGTAAGCCTATGCCCAGCAAAAGTGTCTTATAATATAAATATAATAAGAGCAAATGCTTATATGGTCTTAAACAGAGGCTGCTTTAGTCACAGAATGGGATGCCCTGGGCAGGAATGGACCTGGCAGGGTCCAGTAGTGCTTTGGCCAGCAAAAGTGTCTTTATCAGGCTAATTTCAAATATGATAAGAGCAAATGCTTATTAAACAGAGGCTGCTGTAGTCACAGAATGGGATGCCCCGGGCAGGAATGGACCTGGCAGGGTCCAGTAGTGCTTTGGCCAGCAAAAGTGTCTTTATCAGGCCTAATTTCAAATATGATAAGAGCAAATGCTTATATGGTCTTAAACAGAGGCTGCTTTAGTCACAGAATGGGATGCCCTGGGCAGGAATGGACCTGGCAGGGTCCAGTAGTGCTTTGGCCAGCAAAAGTGTCTTTATCAGGCTAATTTCAAATATGATAAGAGCAAATGCTTATATGGTCTTAAACAGAGGCTGCTGTAGTCACAGAATGGGATGCCCTGGGCAGGAATGGACCTGGCAGGGTCCAGTAGTGCTTTGGCCAGCAAAAGTGTCTTTATCAGGCCTAATTTCAAATATGATAAGAGCAAATGCTTATATGGTCTTAAACAGAGGCTGCTTTAGTCACAGAATGGGATGCCCCAACAGGAATCGACCTGGCAGGGTCCAGTAGTGCTTTGGCCAGCAAAAGTGTCTTTATCAGGCCTAATTTCAAATATGATAAGAGCAAATGCTTATATGGTCTTAAACAGAGGCTGCTGTAGTCACAGAATGGGATGCCCTGGGCAGGAATGGACCTGGCAGGGTCCAGTAGTGCTTTGGCCAGCAAAAGTGTCTTTATCAGGCCTAATTTCAAATATGATAAGAGCAAATGCTTATATGGTCTTAAACAGAGGCTGCTGTAGTCACAGAATGGGATGCCCCGGGCAGGAATGGACCTGGCAGGGTCCAGTAGTGCTTTGGCCAGCAAAAGTGTCTTTATCAGGCCTAATTTCAAATATGATAAGAGCAAATGCTTATATGGTCTTAAACAGAGGCTGCTGTAGTCACAGAATGGGATGCCCTGGGCAGGAATGGACCTGGCAGGGTCCAGTAGTGCTTTGGCCAGCAAAAGTGTCTTTATCAGGCCTAATTTCAAATATGATAAGAGCAAATGCTTATATGGTCTTAAACAGAGGCTGCTTTAGTCACAGAATGGGATGCCCTGGGCAGGAATGGACCTGGCAGGGTCCAGTAGTGCTTTGGCCAGCAAAAGTGTCTTTATCAGGCTAATTTCAAATATGATAAGAGCAAATGCTTATATGGTCTTAAACAGAGGCTGCTGTAGTCACAGAATGGGATGCCCTGGGCAGGAATGGACCTGGCAGGGTCCAGTAGTGCTTTGGCCAGCAAAAGTGTCTTTATCAGGCCTAATTTCAAATATGATAAGAGCAAATGCTTATATGGTCTTAAACAGAGGCTGCTGTAGTCACAGAATGGGATGCCCCGGGCAGGAATGGACCTGGCAGGGTCCAGTAGTGCTTTGGCCAGCAAAAGTGTCTTTATCAGGCCTAATTTCAAATATGATAAGAGCAAATGCTTATATGGTCTTAAACAGAGGCTGCTTTAGTCACAGAATGGGATGCCCTGGGCAGGAATGGACCTGGCAGGGTCCAGTAGTGCTTTGGCCAGCAAAAGTGTCTTTATCAGGCTAATTTCAAATATGATAAGAGCAAATGCTTATATGGTCTTAAACAGAGGCTGCTGTAGTCACAGAATGGGATGCCCCAACAGGAATCGACCTGGCAGGGTCCAGTAGTGCTTTGGCCAGCAAAAGTGTCTTTATCAGGCCTAATTTCAAATATGATAAGAGCAAATGCTTATATGGTCTTAAACAGAGGCTGCTTTAGTCACAGAATGGGATGCCCTGGGCAGGAATGGACCTGGCAGGGTCCAGTAGTGCTTTGGCCAGCAAAAGTGTCTTTATCAGGCCTAATTTCAAATATGATAAGAGCAAATGCTTATATGGTCTTAAACAGAGGCTGCTGTAGTCACAGAATGGGATGCCCTGGGCAGGAATGGACCTGGCAGGGTCCAGTAGTGCTTTGGCCAGCAAAAGTGTCTTTATCAGGCCTAATTTCAAATATGATAAGAGCAAATGCTTATATGGTCTTAAACAGAGGCTGCTGTAGTCACAGAATGGGATGCCCCGGGCAGGAATGGACCTGGCAGGGTCCAGTAGTGCTTTGGCCAGCAAAAGTGTCTTTATCAGGCCTAATTTCAAATATGATAAGAGCAAATGCTTATATGGTCTTAAACAGAGGCTGCTGTAGTCACAGAATGGGATGCCCTGGGCAGGAATGGACCTGGCAGGGTCCAGTAGTGCTTTGGCCAGCAAAAGTGTCTTTATCAGGCTAATTTCAAATATGATAAGAGCAAATGCTTATATGGTCTTAAACAGAGGCTGCTTTAGTCACAGAATGGGATGCCCTGGGCAGGAATGGACCTGGCAGGGTCCAGTAGTGCTTTGGCCAGCAAAAGTGTCTTTATCAGGCTAATTTCAAATATGATAAGAGCAAATGCTTATATGGTCTTAAACAGAGGCTGCTGTAGTCACAGAATGGGATGCCCCGGGCAGGAATGGACCTGGCAGGGTCCAGTAGTGCTTTGGCCAGCAAAAGTGTCTTTATCAGGCCTAATTTCAAATATGATAAGAGCAAATGCTTATATGGTCTTAAACAGAGGCTGCTGTAGTCACAGAATGGGATGCCCTGGGCAGGAATGGACCTGGCAGGGTCCAGTAGTGCTTTGGCCAGCAAAAGTGTCTTTATCAGGCCTAATTTCAAATATGATAAGAGCAAATGCTTATATGGTCTTAAACAGAGGCTGCTGTAGTCACAGAATGGGATGCCCTGGGCAGGAATGGACCTGGCAGGGTCCAGTAGTGCTTTGGCCAGCAAAAGTGTCTTTATCAGGCTAATTTCAAATATGATAAGAGCAAATGCTTATATGGTCTTAAACAGAGGCTGCTGTAGTCACAGAATGGGATGCCCCAACAGGAATCGACCTGGCAGGGTCCAGTAGTGCTTTGGCCAGCAAAAGTGTCTTTATCAGGCCTAATTTCAAATATGATAAGAGCAAATGCTTATATGGTCTTAAACAGAGGCTGCTGTAGTCACAGAATGGGATGCCCTGGGCAGGAATGGACCTGGCAGGGTCCAGTAGTGCTTTGGCCAGCAAAAGTGTCTTTATCAGGCCTAATTTCAAATATGATAAGAGCAAATGCTTATATGGTCTTAAACAGAGGCTGCTTTAGTCACAGAATGGGATGCCCTGGGCAGGAATGGACCTGGCAGGGTCCAGTAGTGCTTTGGCCAGCAAAAGTGTCTTTATCAGGCTAATTTCAAATATGATAAGAGCAAATGCTTATATGGTCTTAAACAGAGGCTGCTGTAGTCACAGAATGGGATGCCCCAACAGGAATCGACCTGGCAGGGTCCAGTAGTGCTTTGGCCAGCAAAAGTGTCTTTATCAGGCCTAATTTCAAATATGATAAGAGCAAATGCTTATATGGTCTTAAACAGAGGCTGCTTTAGTCACAGAATGGGATGCCCCAACAGGAATCGACCTGGCAGGGTCCAGTAGTGCTTTGGCCAGCAAAAGTGTCTTTATCAGGCCTAATTTCAAATATGATAAGAGCAAATGCTTATATGGTCTTAAACAGAGGCTGCTGTAGTCACAGAATGGGATGCCCTGGGCAGGAATGGACCTGGCAGGGTCCAGTAGTGCTTTGGCCAGCAAAAGTGTCTTTATCAGGCCTAATTTCAAATATGATAAGAGCAAATGCTTATATGGTCTTAAACAGAGGCTGCTGTAGTCACAGAATGGGATGCCCCGGGCAGGAATGGACCTGGCAGGGTCCAGTAGTGCTTTGGCCAGCAAAAGTGTCTTTATCAGGCCTAATTTCAAATATGATAAGAGCAAATGCTTATATGGTCTTAAACAGAGGCTGCTTTAGTCACAGAATGGGATGCCCTGGGCAGGAATGGACCTGGCAGGGTCCAGTAGTGCTTTGGCCAGCAAAAGTGTCTTTATCAGGCTAATTTCAAATATGATAAGAGCAAATGCTTATATGGTCTTAAACAGAGGCTGCTGTAGTCACAGAATGGGATGCCCCAACAGGAATCGACCTGGCAGGGTCCAGTAGTGCTTTGGCCAGCAAAAGTGTCTTTATCAGGCCTAATTTCAAATATGATAAGAGCAAATGCTTATATGGTCTTAAACAGAGGCTGCTTTAGTCACAGAATGGGATGCCCTGGGCAGGAATGGACCTGGCAGGGTCCAGTAGTGCTTTGGCCAGCAAAAGTGTCTTTATCAGGCCTAATTTCAAATATGATAAGAGCAAATGCTTATATGGTCTTAAACAGAGGCTGCTGTAGTCACAGAATGGGATGCCCTGGGCAGGAATGGACCTGGCAGGGTCCAGTAGTGCTTTGGCCAGCAAAAGTGTCTTTATCAGGCCTAATTTCAAATATGATAAGAGCAAATGCTTATATGGTCTTAAACAGAGGCTGCTGTAGTCACAGAATGGGATGCCCCGGGCAGGAATGGACCTGGCAGGGTCCAGTAGTGCTTTGGCCAGCAAAAGTGTCTTTATCAGGCCTAATTTCAAATATGATAAGAGCAAATGCTTATATGGTCTTAAACAGAGGCTGCTGTAGTCACAGAATGGGATGCCCTGGGCAGGAATGGACCTGGCAGGGTCCAGTAGTGCTTTGGCCAGCAAAAGTGTCTTTATCAGGCTAATTTCAAATATGATAAGAGCAAATGCTTATATGGTCTTAAACAGAGGCTGCTTTAGTCACAGAATGGGATGCCCTGGGCAGGAATGGACCTGGCAGGGTCCAGTAGTGCTTTGGCCAGCAAAAGTGTCTTTATCAGGCTAATTTCAAATATGATAAGAGCAAATGCTTATATGGTCTTAAACAGAGGCTGCTGTAGTCACAGAATGGGATGCCCCGGGCAGGAATCGACCTGGCAGGGTCCAGTAGTGCTTTGGCCAGCAAAAGTGTCTTTATCAGGCCTAATTTCAAATATGATAAGAGCAAATGCTTATATGGTCTTAAACAGAGGCTGCTGTAGTCACAGAATGGGATGCCCTGGGCAGGAATGGACCTGGCAGGGTCCAGTAGTGCTTTGGCCAGCAAAAGTGTCTTTATCAGGCCTAATTTCAAATATGATAAGAGCAAATGCTTATATGGTCTTAAACAGAGGCTGCTGTAGTCACAGAATGGGATGCCCTGGGCAGGAATGGACCTGGCAGGGTCCAGTAGTGCTTTGGCCAGCAAAAGTGTCTTTATCAGGCTAATTTCAAATATGATAAGAGCAAATGCTTATATGGTCTTAAACAGAGGCTGCTGTAGTCACAGAATGGGATGCCCCGGGCAGGAATCGATCTGGCAGGGTCCAGTAGTGCTTTGGCCAGCAAAAGTGTCTTTATCAGGCCTAATTTCAAATATGATAAGAGCAAATGCTTATATGGTCTTAAACAGAGGCTGCTTTAGTCACAGAATGGGATGCCCTGGGCAGGAATGGACCTGGCAGGGTCCAGTAGTGCTTTGGCCAGCAAAAGTGTCTTTATCAGGCCTAATTTCAAATATGATAAGAGCAAATGCTTATATGGTCTTAAACAGAGGCTGCTGTAGTCACAGAATGGGATGCCCTGGGCAGGAATGGACCTGGCAGGGTCCAGTAGTGCTTTGGCCAGCAAAAGTGTCTTTATCAGGCCTAATTTCAAATATGATAAGAGCAAATGCTTATATGGTCTTAAACAGAGGCTGCTTTAGTCACAGAATGGGATGCCCTGGGCAGGAATGGACCTGGCAGGGTCCAGTAGTGCTTTGGCCAGCAAAAGTGTCTTTATCAGGCTAATTTCAAATATGATAAGAGCAAATGCTTATATGGTCTTAAACAGAGGCTGCTGTAGTCACAGAATGGGATGCCCCGGGCAGGAATGGACCTGGCAGGGTCCAGTAGTGCTTTGGCCAGCAAAAGTGTCTTTATCAGGCCTAATTTCAAATATGATAAGAGCAAATGCTTATATGGTCTTAAACAGAGGCTGCTTTAGTCACAGAATGGGATGCCCTGGGCAGGAATGGACCTGGCAGGGTCCAGTAGTGCTTTGGCCAGCAAAAGTGTCTTTATCAGGCTAATTTCAAATATGATAAGAGCAAATGCTTATATGGTCTTAAACAGAGGCTGCTGTAGTCACAGAATGGGATGCCCTGGGCAGGAATGGACCTGGCAGGGTCCAGTAGTGCTTTGGCCAGCAAAAGTGTCTTTATCAGGCCTAATTTCAAATATGATAAGAGCAAATGCTTATATGGTCTTAAACAGAGGCTGCTTTAGTCACAGAATGGGATGCCTCACAGCAGACTTAAGATCAGTTCAGTATATATGCACAGTTAGTTACTATAAGCAGCCTGAAAACGCTAACAAAGGCTGGATGAAAAAAAAAAAATCTCCCTGTCAGCCAGCTCCGTTTTTCCTACCTTTCCCTGGCTTTCTGTCTGTCTCCTGTCTGTCTCCTGCCTGTCTCCTGCCTGTCCCTGTCTGTCCCTGTCTCCAGCCTGTCTAACTGCCTCAGCTACACAGCGTTCTGTCTGTCTGTCACGAATGCAATAGAGAAATGAGGAAAAGCAAGATGGCCGCCGTTAAATACCGCTGTGTGACGTCACCGGGCTTGCTGGCTGCTGATAGGCTGCATGTGACTGCCCCAGCTTGCACTGGCGCGGGATACATGTCCAGACATGTCCCGTCCGCCATCTTAGAATGCCTGTAAATGTAAATGAATGGATGTTAAAGGAAAACTTCGAGTGATCGAATCGCGGGGAAATTCGGATTCGATCCGAATCGAATTTTTCCTGAAATTCGGATCGAATCCGGGTTCGTCCGGATCGATTCGCTCATCCCTACTTATAACACACCTGCTTCAATTAGGCCTCAGCAGGAATCCAGGAGAGAAAGTGAAAAAAAAAAAAAAACTGTTTTTTTCTTTTGTTTAAATTTGTGCCAGCATTAACACACTGATTCACAAAAATAAAACAAGTATATTTTGTTATATTTCACTTACTAATTGAGCCCAGTTTCCCAAAGCTTACCACAGGAGTTCCTGCTTTAACTCACCACTTACCAAGCAGCCACTTACAGAGTCAGCCTCCAGGAGCAAGCTCCAAGAGCTGTACAATGGCTTATAACACACCTGCTTCAATTTGGCCTCAGCAGGAATCCAGGAGAGAGAAAGTGAAAAAAAAAACAAAAACTTTTTTTTTTTCTTTTGTTTAAATTTGTGCCAGCATTAACCAACAATCACCATAAAGAGGTAACAAAAAAAACAAGGGAGGGGCGGTACGGGATGTACACTCATAATATCAATTCTACAGGTGAGTAATCACAGAATTGTGTTATTCTAAGTGTACATCCCGTACTCATGGGACATCCAATAGCAGTGTCCGTAAGGTAGGGTGGGATCCCCAAAAGCAACAGCAAGCAGTCTAAACCACTGCCGCCTGCAGAACTTTGCGGCCAAAAGCAGCATCAGCTGAGGCCTTAACATCAACCTTGTAAAACTTAGAAAAAGGAGGAACAGAAGACCAAGTTGCGGCCTTGCAAACTTGTTCAACAGAAGCTTGGTGCTGAAAAGCCCAAGAGGCACCAATAGTCCGAGTAGAATGAGCAGTAAGACGGAAAGAAGGTTTCTTTCCCTTAGCAGAATAGGCCTGAATCACGGCCTGACGGATCCACTTGCTGATAGTGGATTTAGCAGGAGCCTGGCCCGTCTTAGGACCAGACGGAACCACAAAGAAAGCATCAGTCTTCCTGAAGGGTTCAGTAGCCACCAAATAGAACTTCACAGCCCTAGCAACATCGAGAGAGTGTCCCCCCTTTCTTTGGGGTTACCAGGGTTAAGGCACAAAGAAGGCAACACAATGTCCTGATTGAGATGAAAAGCAGACACAACCTTAGGCAGAAAGTCAGTTTTAAAGCGAAACACCACCTTGTCCTGTTGTCTTTCAAAATAAGGAGGCTTGATGGAAAGCGCCGCCAATTCAGAAACACACCTGACTGAGGTAATAGCCACCAAAAAGGCTAACTTTACAGTGAGAGTGGATAAAGCCACCTCCTGCAAGGGCTCAAAGGGAGACCCTTGCATGGCAGACAAAACCAAGTTCAAATCCCAAACAGGTAACATGGGCTTGCGTGGAGGACGCAAATGAGTAACACCTTGAAAGAAGGTCTTAACCAGATGATGCTGAGCAAAAGACCTTTGGAAAAAAACAGCAAGAGCAGAGACATGGCCCTTCAGAGTACTAAGCTGAAAACCAATATCCAAGCCATTTTGTAAAAATTCCAATATCCTGGGAATTGAGAACACCCGACATGGAAGTGACCTAGACTCACACCAGTCAATGTAAGCACGCCAAACCCTGTAGTAAATGGTAGAGGAAGACTTCTTCCTGGCTCTGATCATAGTATTAACCACAGAGGCCGGCAACCCCTTGTCCATCAAGATGGAGGTTTCAGCAGCCAGGCCGTCAAAGCCAGCGTTTGTAAATTGGGGTGGCGGAGCCGCCCCTGAGTGAGCATGTCCGGTACCATGGGCAGGACGACCTGATCTACTGCCAACTGTACGATTTCTGCGAACCAAATTCTTCTTGGCCAACACGGGGCCACCAGAATGGCTGGCACTCCCTCCTGGGCTATTTTGCACAGCACCTTGCCCAGCAGAGGAAACGGAGGAAAAACATAAAGGAGCTGAAAGCTTTTCCAAGACATTGCCAGAGCACCCACTGACAGGGCCAGGGGATCCTGTGACAGGGATACAAAGACTGGAAGCTTGTGATTGTGAGAGATTGCAAAGAGATCCACATCCGGCTGGCCCGAACTGAGACACAGAGAGTGAAACACCCTGTTGCTGAGGGACCATTCTCCCATGCGAGAGGCCCCCCTGCTCAGAGAGTCTGCTTCCAGATTCTCCACTCCCAGAATGTACACCGCTGAGATGCAGGGAACATTGTCCTCTGCCAGGACAGAATCAGGGATACTTCCTTGAGAGCCCTCTTGCTCCTGGTTCCTCCCTGATGATTGATGTAAGCAACCGCAGTCTTGTTGTCTGAGCGGATCTGAACCGCCAGACCCCGAAGGTGCATGGTCAGCTGGTAAAGCACTAATCTTACTGCCCTCAGTTCCAGAATGTTGATTGGGGCATGGGCCTCCTGAGGACCCCACTGCCCCTGGAATTTCAGGGACCTCCAAAAGCCCCCCTAACCTGTGAGGCTTGCATCCGTGGTGACCACCTCCCAGCAGAGAGTCAAAAAAGATCTGCCCACTAGTAGATTCCTTGGGTCCAGCCACCATGACAGAGACCGCCTGACCAGAGGGGACAGAACAAATACCTGATCCAGGGACCCTGGGTCCCGATCCCATACCGACAAATGAACCTGGAGAGGCCTCATGTGAAACTGAGCGTATGTGACAGCCTCGAAGCTGGACACCATCAGACCCACCAGCTGCATAGCCTGTCTGATGGACGGATGAGGGCAAGACAGAAGGAGCTGTGTTTGTGCCTGAAGACCCTCTATCTTCAGCTGAGGGAGAAAGACCTTGACCTGATAGGTATCCAGAGTCATGCCCAGAAAAAGCTTTACCCTGGAAGGAGACAGGGAAGTCTTGGTAAGATTGATCACCCAGCCAAACTTTTCCAGAGTGGATACCACCGTCTGAACATCCAGCTCTGCTTGTTGCAAAGTCTGAGACTACAAGAATGTCGTCCAGATAAGGAAGAATGCGAATGCCCTGAGATCTCAGCAGAGCCATTACTCCTGCCAACACCTTGGTGAACACCCTGGGAGCAGAAGTAAGACCGAATGGCAGAGCCACAAACTGGTAATGCTGATCTTCCACTGCGAACCTAAGAAATTTTTGATGGCCTGCAAAAATTGGCACATGAAGATAAGCATCCTTGATGTCTATAGAGGCCAAGAAGTCCCCTGGGCGAAGAGAATTTATGACAGAACGCAGAGTCTGACAAATTTGTTGAGGAGCTTTAAATCCAGGATAGGCCTGACTGATCCGTCCTTTTTTGGAACAGTGAAAAGATTGGAATAGTAGTCCAAGCCCCTTTCCCGCAGAGGGACCGGGCAATTCCAGTAGATTTTGAACAGCCAAGCACAGACACTGAGCTGACAGGGGGTCCTGAGCCATCTGTGATTTTGTGAATCTTGGGGGCGGCCAGGCTGCAAACTCTGTCTTGTAAACGGAGGAGACTACCTCCTGAATCCACCGGTCTGAGACAAGACGTCTCCAGATGTGAGCAAAAAACCAAAGCCGTCCCCCCACCCGGATGGGTGAGGGCGCCCCTTCATGCCTGCGGTAGTTTGGGAGAGGATTTTGGCTTAGAACCCCAGGAAGGACCGGGCCTGCCACGTCCTCTGCTTCTACCCCACGACTCACCACGGCCTCCCGCAGGGGGAGCCCCCTTTCCTCTTCTGGGGGAATAAAAGGGGGACAGAGCAACTCTAGACCCCCGAAAGGGCCTGAGTGGTTTCTTGCGCTGAGGCAGTTTGCCTTCCTTGGCAAACAGATCCAGACATTCTCCAAAAAGGTGCAGTCCTTTAAATGGGGCCCCAGTAAGAGCCTTCTTAGCAGCAATATCAGCCATCCATTGGCGCAGCCAAACAGAACAGCGTATAGCAACCAGCAGAGCAGAGGTTCTGCCACACATTCTAATGGCATCCTCTAGGGCAGCAAGAACATATGAAATAAATTCCTCACAATACATAAGCCAGTTAAATACATCTCTGCCCAAAGCCGCAGAACCACCCTCTAAGGCACGTCTGATCAATCTTCTAATTGCCACAGTTGTAATAGCAGATGCACACACAGGACGCAGCGCGGTCCCCACAGGCAAAACCAAAACGAGATTGTTGAAATTTGCCTGTGCAGGGAACTCCCAGTGCGGTTTAGCAGCATAAAATAATTCTCCCTGTTGCTGCAGGGGGGCAACAGGGGAGATATTTCAAGCACTTCAAATAAATGGGCAAGTAGCCTGTCAGTATCAGCTGCATTCCAAGGCTTGGACCCGGTCCAGCTTTTTGGTACACCTGGAAGTCTACTTGGCTTTTCCCATTCCTGTAAAACGTCCTTGGATCATCAAAAGACCTATTCTGATCCTCAGATTCAGACTCCCTCAGGGGAAAAACCAGCGCTTCAGAAGCAATAGGGCAAACATATGTATTATCAATCAAAAGCCGTGTCTTGCCAATAGCCTTGCACGGCTCATAACCGCCCATCCGCCTCTCCAGATCAGCCAATCTAGTAGCAAAATCAGATTGGGCATCCCTGGTAGCATGCGCCACAACCAGAGCCGAATGCAAGAGAGAGGGAGTAGGCAAGGCCTCAGGGGAAGGGGCCCTCAGCAGGGGCATCCCAGACAACCGCGCAACCGTCTGCTGGGCGCAAGAGAGACAGACCTTGAAGTCGCCAGGTACAGGGGAAATCCCACAATCAGTACAGAACCGGCCTTGTCCCAAAGGAACCCCGGACTCATTGTCTTGAGAAGCCTCCATATGGTGATTATTGTGGCTCACAAAGGCCAAATGGGAATAATGCCGAAGCAAACCTGGGATGCCCCCAATGCACCGCAAGGGAAGTGAGAGGATTTTAAGATATTAGACAAATTCCCTTATCAATGTAAAGGCCGGGAGAAACCACTAATTCTATAGGCCTAAAAGACAAAGAGAGGATCCCGTAAGCACAAAATATATCACAGTAATAAATAAAATAAAAATAGCCCGCGAGGGCACTTACAGACCGCACACGAGCATCAGCCATGCCGCACCGCTGAGACAAGATGGCGCCCAGACATATACCTCGAGGGGCAGGCCGCGTGGGAGCAACGCAAAATGCGTCACTCGCCCCGCCCGCCTCCCTCCGAAGAGTGCGAAAAGGACGCGCCTACGTGACCTAAACAGCCAATGGCTGCGACAAGGAGCCTGAGGTAAATGTTGCCGCCCTATACAAAGCGGTGTACAATAGCGCGATATTAGAGAAAAAGAAAACAGTGCAACCAATTCAAACCGGGATCACTGCATAATGCACTCCGCAGAAGCCAGAGCATAAAAACAAAAGATGCCACACAATACATGATACACAACATCTAATACAAGGAACACCCCCCCCTTCCCCTAAGGAACTCAGTGGAACGAGGGGAGGCAGCGGTCACAAGGGAACCATTATTGAGGGATAGGGGGTGACAGGCACACAAAATGCGGGCAGGGCATCCCATAAGGCTCACCATGGCCTGAACCGTCTAGCCTTTGGTGGGGGAGTTGCGGCGGAGCATAGCTCCTTAGCACCTAAATATGGTGCTGTCTACCGTCACCCGAAAGCTACAGCCCAGGCTGGGAGGCAGTATAGTAAAGACAGCACGGGTGGGAATAGCTCAACAGGTCCATAGGGCCATAAGACCCCGCTCACCTGCCTGAAAAAGAGAGAGCCACTTTCTCGTCCTGGCAGTCCGAGACTGCAGAGAAAAACTGGGGTTCTGTGGAAGGTGCCTCGGTATATATAGGCCGGGAGGGGCCACTTTTTCTGCTCTGCAGTCACGTGACATCTGAAGATGATTAACCCATGAGTAAGGATATCTTTCGGAACGGGACGGGATGTACACCAAGAATATAAAACAAGTACAGTTTGTTATATTTTACTTACCAATTGAGCCCAGTTTCCCAAAGCTTACCACAGGAGTTCCTGCTTTAACTCACCACTTACCAAGCAGCCACTTACAGAGTAAGCCTCCAGGAGGAAGCTCCAAGAGCTGTACAATGGCTTATGACACACCTGCTTCAATTAGGCCTCAGCAGGAATCCAGGAGACAGAAAGTGAAAAAAAAAAAAAACGTTTTTTTTCTTTTGTTTAACCCTTCTAGTGCCAGCTACGTGAGTCTCACGTAGCTGCCTCTCCAACCGTTAAGTGCCAGCTACGTGAGACTCACGTAGCTGACTTTAGAGCCCCATAAAAAAAAAGTAAAAAAGATACAGACTTACCTGACCCCTCGTTTGAAAGCGCCAGCGATTCTCTTCAAGCATCACCTGTTCGATTTCCGCCCCCAGGCCTCTGATCTTCAGGAGGGGGCATGGAATAGCCCCCCCCCCCGCTTCCGCCGCGCCGACATCTGAAAGAAAAAAAAAAATGACACAAACTCACCTGACAGCCCGATCGCTCCTCCGATGTCTTCTCTTCACCAGGGGGGGCTCTGATCCCCCCCCCGGACTTGCCACGATTCGGGTGAGGAACCAGAAATGGGCCCTCACCATCCTCTTCGGGCGGCGCTGGCCCAGTCCCCGCTCACTTGTCGGAGGAGCGAGATGACGTCATCTCGCTCCTCGTATACCGCACCCGGCTCCGATCTGTCAGTTGTTGGTAGTGATCGGAGCAGGGAGGGTGGGAGGCAGGGAGGCTCTGATCCCCTGCCTCCCACCAGTCCTGCTCCGATCATTACCGACAACTGTCATCTGTAGCGGCGCGGGACACTGGATGGGAGGTAAGTATAAGTGAAAAAAAGAATAATAAAATATTTTTTGTCTGGTGTCTTTTTTACTTTTAACTATTTGTGAACTGGTAAGGGGTCCATTAGACCCCTTTACCAGTTCACAAGGCTCTGGGGCTGGCAATCACCTGTGGCTAGCGGGTGACTTGCCATAACCCCCAGCCCCCCCATTACCTGCCTCCCCAACGGCCAAGGGGGGGCAGAAGGGCCTGGGCCACTTAGGCCCTTATTTAACATGGGATTGCGCCAGGTAGCGAATGGTGAGCGAATGGTAATGACGGTCACCGCCACGAGAACGCCGGCTCCCCTCCGCAATCACACATTTATCAAGCCGATCCTGCTTAGCGACTGACAGAGCGCCAGATAACGAATCATTCATCATTATTCCAGCCTCACCCCACAGTGCCAGGGAGCGACCTTGAACCGCGACAGGTATGACCTCTCGCTACCTGGCGCTCTCCAATGCATTTCAATGGAGCAATCTTTAAATATTCTTAATTAATTGCTATAATTTTTTTTTTTTTTTTTTTAAATGTCAAAAATTCTGTGACCACTTCTGCAATGTTAGATATTTTTTTTAAGGTAAAAAAAAAAAAAAAAAATTTGTGCAGAATTGATATTACAGGTCTGATATTAATGTATTCATATTACAAAATGTTTTGAAAAACTTGTTTTTTTTTTAATCCGAAAATATGGTTGTTTGGGGGTTAAAAAACTACTTTTAACCCATCGCCACCAGCGCTCTGGGGTTTAAACAAGCATTTCACAGCGCGAGAATTTTTTGAGCGTGATTTGTTAATGAATATGCTGGGAGCCGTTCGCTATGGCCATTCGCTGTCATGCGCTCCCATACAGCGCGGAACCTGTCAAACAGCGACTCCTAACCCCGTATTCAACATTACCGCACACCGACTGAGTCGCTGTCAACAGCCGAACAACGGCCAAGCACATCGAATACTAGCGTGCGCTGTGAAAATACCGCTACTGTCGCTCATCTGTCGCTACCTGGCGCTATTAATGAATCGGCCTCCCCTTGGCTATGTGGGCTAGTAGCCTGCAAGGCCACCAACGCTGGCCCCTGCGCCCTGTTCTACAAGCCCCCATAGCTGGTCTGGGTCGGTAATGCTGGGTAAGGGGGACCCTACGTCATTTTTTTTTAATTAACCCCTTACAACTATGCAATCATATTGCATAGTCGTATCCTATCTGAAATCTCCTAAACTGCTGTTTCAGTTTGAGTCTCCTGGGCAGGAAAAGGTGTCTACCAATACATATGTGGTACCGTTGTAACCGGGAGAAATAGGGCTTTCACACGCAATAAGATTTTATTAACAAACTTACATTTTTTTATTACCAAAAAATACTACAAATTGTAAAAAATAGATTTTTTTAATTTTTTTGCACATATTTCACCCAAAAGTATTGAGAATACACTAAAAAAAGGCAAAACAAGACATTTCATGTTGAAGCCCAGACCAAAATCCCTGGAAATCGCTTCAAAAATCAAGGTTAAACATGTGTAGCGCAAAAAAGTGAAAAGTAGTCTGGCAACAGAGTGTAACAAAAAATCTAGGTAGGCTGGCACTTAAAGGGTTAAATTTGTGCCAGCATTAACACACTGATTCACAAAAATAAAACAAGTACAGTTTGTTATATTTTACTTACCAATTGAGCCCAGTTTCCCAAAGCTTACCACAGGAGTTCCTGCTTTAACTCACCACTTACCAAGCAGCCACTTACAGAGTCAGCCTCCAGGAGCCGAAATTAAGTCTCTGATTATTGTCTTTTTAATATTTTTTTAAATGTTAAAAAATGTTAAATATATCTTCTATATATAGTTCTATATATAATATAGTTCTATACATAATTCATAGTTCTAATGAATATCCTTTTTGAAACCCTGGAGGTTTTGAAGGTTGCATATTAAAGGACCATTTCACTATTATTTTTAAAGCATTAAGAATGTTTGAAGTACCATTTTAAATTTCACTGAGCTTGGTGGTGCATAGGAATAACAGCAGGAGAATGCACCAGTTGTTGATATAATAGCACCTGAGTCTATTACTAGATTACTCTGATAGCCAAGATGCAGGAAGAACTAGCCTCATTTACCCCAGGACAGTGCCTGTGACTAAGACTCAGTGCACGCGTGGAAAGGGTACTTGTTAGTGCTTCCGAGACTAGGCACAAACGCAGTGTGTCTGGGATTACATCACTTACTCTGATTGCGGAAGTACACTGGCATAGCAACTGATCTAAATAATAGCAGAGCAAAGCTATCGCCAAATCCAAAGGTCACTATTTCTTTCTCATTCCCCAGGCTTCGATACTGCTGAACACTCCCTCCAACTCAAAATACTCGCAACCCTTGGAACTCAAAAAAACTCACTTCACGACACTTTACCTGTTACTTCACAGATAACATATTTAGTGTATCTTACTCCAGCATGACCCTCTCTCCTCATTCTCTGTCTGTTGTATACCACAAGGTTCAGTCCTTGCCCCCCCAATATCCTTGATCTACAGCAATGGTCTTAGCCTACTCAGAGACTTTTTCAGTTTTTTCCAGTTCTCACTTCCCTTCTATCTTATGTTCCAGACTACCTCACAGTAATTAATTCATTCATGTGATCTCGTTCTCTCAAACTGAACATGGACAAAACAGAGTTTTGTTTTCCTGTCTTCAATATAACAATATCTGACAATAATCTTACAAACTCTGTAGCTCCCCAAGCTCAATGCCTTGGTGTTATATTAGACTTCTCTATCGCATTCACACCTCAAATTCAGTCACTAGCCACCTCCTGTCTCCTCCAACTTAAAAACATCTCCTGCACGTGCCCCTTCCCCATATCATTCAATAGGACCGCATTAATCGAATAGAAGATTGGCATGTGACATATGTTGCAGGGGGCATCCAAGCCTAATAATTCAAGTTTAAATGTTTTTGTTTGTTGGTGTGTGTTTGCATTTATTTGCTAATAAATGTTGTTTGGTTTTACACTAGTGGTTCTGAATAAGCTTTGGCAGGCCAAAATGCAGTGCAGTGAAACCTTAGTGTGCACACGTCACATAAGCCTCGATTCAGGGACAGATTCATCTGGACTTTTGCATGTGTCTGTGTATGTTTTTGGGTCTGTTTGGCCTTTTTTTTGCTTTTTACGTTCTTTTTTCCATGCGTATGTTCGTTCCCGGTAATGCGTATGTGGGCTTTCGATAGACGGATCGAAATCTGATCATTTGCGTTACTTTTGATCATTTTCGCATCCAAATCTGATATTTTGCGTTCGTTCAGATAACTTATGTTATTGGCATGGGCTTGCATCTCATTCAGAGAGCTGATTGCCGAGGGCCCACCACCCTATAAAACGGTTTCATTTGCGATCCACTTACGGGACAATTTTGCACTCGGCTAGCTGACCATGTATTGGGGCTTTGTGGAGGAATATGAGCGCCTTCAGCTCCAGGGCATTACATGTGTCAGCAGGGCCGAGGCCAGATTGCACCAGCGACGCATGCATATTGATCGCATGCATGATGTTGAGTTGTTCGTGCTGACCCAACTTAACCGCGCTTCTATCCATAAGTTGTATAGTGAGCTGCAGCCATGGTTAGCCCGCACCACAAGGAAGGGGCAAGCAATTTCAGGTATGACCAAGATGCTTGGCTGCCTGCAATTTTTGGCGAACGGCTCGTTCCAGAGGCTGGGTGCCCTCTCCGTGGGGATGTCCCAGCCTACGCTGAGCCGCGCCCTATCCAAGTTTTTGGATGGCATGGCTACCATTAGTTCAAAATATATTTCATTTCCGGACGACATGGTAGCCTGGAACACGCTTAAGTTGGGTTTTTTTAATATTGCCGACATGCCCAACGCCATGGGTGCGATCGGTTGCACCCACGTTGCATTGGTCCCTCCCGCAGCCGACGAGTACATCTGTAGGTAAGTTCATTTATGTCATTTTGTTATATAGTTTAGACAAACTGTATTGTAAATATTGATTAATCCCTCCTTGAAAATTGTCCCTGTGACTAATTTAACCGTGTATACCTTAATCCCTCCTTGTAAATTGTCCCTGTGACCCATTTAACCATGTATACCTTAATTCCTCCTTCTCAAGTGTCCCTGTGACCCATTTAACCGTGTATACCTTAATCCCTCCTTGTAAATTGTCCCTGTGACCCATTTAACCGTGTATACCTTAATCCCTTCTTGAAAATTGTCCCTGTGACCCATTTAAGCGTGTATACCTTAATCCCTCCTTCTCAAGTGTCCCTGTGACCCATTTAACCGTGTATACCTTAATCCCTCCTTGTAAATTGTCCCTGTGACCCATTTAACTGTGTATACCTTAATCCCTTCTTGTAAATTGTCCCTGTGACCTATTTAACCGTGTATACCTTAATCCCTTCTTGTAAATTGTCCCTGTGACCTATTTAACCTTGTATACCCTAATCCCTCCTTGTAAATTGTCCCTGTGACCCATTTAAGCGTGTATACCTTCATCAATGTTTTAAATGTAGGCCTTAGCACCACACACATATACTTTTTGATTTTAAAACTACTTAAAACTACTTATGTACTTAGTTAGTGTTATTTGGATTGTCAAACATGTATTTGGGAAGGTGTTAGGAGTTAGTGTTTGAGTAATTTACCTTGGATTGCTAAAAAATTTTATTTTTTTTTCCTTCCAGGAATCGCAAAATGGGCCACTCACTGAATGTACAAGCAGTGGTGGCCCCGGACATGCGGTTCCTTAGTGTTCTCTCCGGGTATCCAGGCTCATCCCATGACGCTTACATCTTGCGTAGCTCAGGATTATTCCGTCGGTTTGAGTCTGGAGAATTATCAGGTGGATGGCTCCTTAAGTTTCCTCAAATTACCTCATTTCCTTTTCACTGTATGGCTATGGATATAGTTGATGACCCATGTCTTAACCTATGGCTGTTTTTACCCCTTGATGACATGTTAAACCAGACCTTAACCATGATCTTTAAAAAAGCACAAACCCTTAAAAACTGAGGAGAGAGGAGAGCGGGATAAAGTGCAGGGGGACGGGTTATAGCTGTGCTTTGCTCAGACAGAGCAGAGCTGGGGTCCGGAAAAGGTCAGAAATCCCAGAATGCAGAGCAGCATAGGCAGAAGCCACTTCCTGTTTGCAGGCTGCCTGATATTCCCTGAGCCGCCATCTTGGATATTTAAAGGCTCATAACATGCAGTAGATGCTGGTAGGATGTTTTTTTATGTGAGCAATCTGTATGGACAGGGTGTGGGTAACATATAAGATAGGCTCTTATTCAGGGTGAACGACGGCTTTAAAAAATATTGTTGTTTGGAATGTGTAATTTATGTAAGTATTTTATTATTCTTTCAGGGGATTCCAGCTATCCGCTTCTTCCCTGGCTAATAACGCCCATCCTTCGGCCACAGAATGAGGTCCACAGAAAGACCCGGGCCGTAGTCGAGAGGGCCTTTGGCCTGCTAAAAACCCGTTATCGGTGTTTGGACTATACTGGGGCGGCACTCCAATATGACCCCAACAAGGTCATCGACATAATCCTGACCTGTTGTGTCCTGTATAACTTTGCCATCATGCAGCGTGTCCCCCAGCATTTGGCTCTGCCCCCCTCTCCACCCAGCCAGGAGCCAGATGAGCACTCCCCTGGCACACCTAATGCCTCTGGCCAAGCCGTGCAGGCCAACTTAATCACCGGCTATTTTGCCTAATTTTTTTTTTGCTTTGTTTGTTTGCTGATGTTAATTTGTGATTATGACTTTGATTTGCCTTTGTGAAGGCTTTTATTTAAAAAAAAAAAAAATAGTAATGGATTAATTACTAAAAAATTGACACATGATCTGAGCCTCATGCAGTTTATTTTCGCATGTTTGTTTTTAAAAACCTTCAGTAATCTCAAAATAACACAAACGTTAATGCATCAACTTAGTCAACAATTAATGCAATCAACTTATGGAAATATGAAAATTTTTAGTTTAAGGGCACTCGCAGACTTCATGTACATACATAGTAAAACTGAAATATACATTGGTGCAGACTCATGGCACCTAGCAATTGGCCACATCCAGGAGTTGTAAAGTAATGCACGCCAGGCCGAAGTTTCACCGCCCAATAACATAAACATACATAGGGAGCAACCATTTGCAGGGGAATATTTGGCCAGGAATACATAGGGTCACATACACACCCTCTCCTGCTTGGCCACATTTGCCACAGGCACAGGTGGAAAGCAGCCATACCTATGCCACATCCACGCCTGTAAGTTAGTGGGCCACGACAATAACCCCCAGTCCTAATGCCAGTCCAGTCCAATCTTTGACATGGGCAAATGTAGTTGTTTCACAGCCAAGAATGTCCCCCAATATTGCCAACAAACAGGATGAGCCAGCCACAATTTCATTAGGCCCAAGGCTGCAGCGTGTCAGCTTAAGGGGTGAGGCTTTAGCTCAGGCATTGGCTAGTGGGGTATGTCAGCACTCTAATGAGCTATATGGGTGACATTTAAAATCAAACCAGCAAAGCCATAAAAAAGCCAATCTTGGTAGCGCTCAACAGACAGGTAAATAGTGTGGGGATGTACAGGAAAGATGTGGATCCAGGTGAAATAGATCTTAAAATGATGTTGCCCATAATAAGGTTGTGGTGGGCCTTGGAGGTGGCCCAACACCTGGGCATGTGTGTCATTCAGAATCTTCCACTGCTCAAGCATCTGTCTGTTGCTAGTTCAAAATGCATCTAGCATGGCAGTGAAGTTTGCATTTAAGGTGGCCGTTTGTTCTGCCATCTGTGTGGTTAAGTTGGCCATTTGTTCAGCCATCTGGCTGTTGCTCGTCCTAAATTCAGTCAGCATGTTAGTTAATGTATTATTGAAAATATCGAATTGTGTAGTAATCTGCTTTGTTGTTCATTGAGTCACCTGCCGAAAGTAACGGCTGTCATGGCGTCATGCTGACTCCAGGATCGGCACCCGCCTCCCCTGGGAAACTGGTCGACGTTGTTGACTGCGTCTTCCACTTCCCCGGGTTGGAGCGCCTGCAGATGCTGGACCTCTAGGGCAAGCAAGAGTCCCAGATGTGCTCGGCAAAACCTCTGCAGCAGAGCTACCACTGGGGACTGTAGGCTCAGTCTCAGCCTGCTGCCCACAATGGGCTGGGAGCATGCGTCCAGCTTCACTCTGCTGCAGAAGATTTGGTGCAGTAGGATGCTGGGACAGTGGCAGATTAGGTTCCGGGGGGGGGGGGCATTTCAGAAGGTCCCATCAAGCTGGCATCCTAATCCTCCTCCATCTCCTGAATTTTATCCATCAGTGTGTGGGTCTGTTGGGACATGTGAAAAAACTGTTTCAGTTTGAGCCCTAAATATATTTGTTAGGCAAATTAGTCATGTGCATTCACATGCATCAGCAGTTTCATCAAAGTCCACTTACCCTATATATCTGTTCCTGGGTCTTAGGCAGCAGGGAAGTAGACGGCGTGCTCAAACTGGAGGAGGCTTCCACACTTGCAGAGGCTGGATGCTGGGCTGGGTTTAAAAGTAAAAGGCATGTAAACACAAAAAAATACATTGATGAACTTCCTTACTACATCTGCTTTAAAAAAAAACGTGGCCAACCAGGAATGCCAACTCCCCCAACGGTCCAAGTTGACCTTCACTATGAATGTCAGTATCTCTTATATGTATGCCTCATCCTGTACATACAGATTGTTCACCTTAAATACTACAAACATGCATGTACTGCATTTTATGAGGCTTTACACATCCAAAATGGCGCATTAGGGGCCCACAGTCAGCTTGAAAATAGCATTTGGCTTCAGAGTATGCTGCTGTACATTCTTCCTATGTAGACCTTCCCCTGACCCCAGATCACAATCATCTGACCAAAGCACAGCTACAACCCAAGTGGTAGAAAGACCAATAAGTAAGTGTTGTCTAGTATTGACTATATTCACATTACAGGCAGTGCTTTGGTAAGTTAAAGAGTTTAATAGTGAGCATATATACTGTCCAAGGTCGTGTATTGCCTGCAAATATTTTAAATGACCATTAACTACGGCACCCTGGGAGAGTGGGCATCAGGAATCCCATTCCTCAGACATAAACCACCCGGCTAAAACAGTAACCTCCCCTCAAAGCCACTCCCTAGTGGCATGTGTTCATATGGGCCTGTAAGCCTCATTTCACACGTTTCCAATAGTTAACATTCAGACAAACATTACTAACCTGCTGGAATGGTATGGATGTCCGTGTCCCGTCCGCCAGAGAGGCCCTCTAATGCGACGGGGTGTATTAATGCCAGGACCATTTCTTCAGCTCTGGTATATTGTAATTTGGTGGGGAAGCCTCCGCCAGTTTGTAAGCTAAAAAATAGAGGTTAACAAATTTGGGCCAATGTGCCCACTACAACAAGCAGAAAAATCCACAACTCAAATATGTACCTGTGATTGCGCCATTTATTCTGTTTCTTCCGTGCTGCATACTTCAGGTCAGATATTTTTCTCTGGATCTGCGCCACATCTTTCCTCTCGTCCCCTGCTGCATTCACCTGTCTGGTGAGCTCGTCCAAGATTTGGGTCTTTCTCATTTTGCTGGTTGATTTTGAATGTCGCTCAAATAGCTCATCATAATGAAGTGTGAGGCCACTTGCCAATGCTAGGGTTTGTGCCTCCCCAAAACGCCCACTCAACTGGCCTTGCCGCAATGTTCTGCCTAATGGTTGGCCTTCTGGCTCATCTGTGTTTGTTGGCAATTCGGGGGACATTCTGGGCTGGCTCTGTGGTGATGAATCGGGCATCACGTGGCTGGAAAAAGAGTGGACTGGACTAGCATTAGGACTGGGGGTCCTTGCCTGGGTGGCCACCGAACTTCCAGGGGTGGATGTTGCATAGGTCTCGCTGGATTCCACCTGTTCCAGTGGCAAATGTGTCCGAGGAGGACAGGGTGTGCTTGGGGGGCTGGGGTTTCGGGCCCTCTGCTTCTTTTGGGCCTTGGAACTGGTGCTCCCTTTATCATGGGATGTGCTTGCGCGGGGAGGAGGAGAGGGTGTGCTTGTGGGGCTGGGGCTTCAGGCCCTCTGCTTCTTTGTGGCCTTGGAACTGGTGCTCCCTTTATCATGGGATGTGCTTGCGCGGGGAGGAGGAGAGGGTGTTCTTGGTGGTCTGGGGCTTCGGGCCCTCTGCTTCCTTTGGCCCTTGGAACTGGTGCTCCCTTTATCATGGGATGTGCTTGCACGGGGAGGAGGGTGTTCTTGGTGGGCTGGGGCTTCGGGCCCTCTGCTTCCTTTGGCCCTTGGAACTGGTGCTCCCTTTATCATGGGATGTGGTAGGGCGGGGAGGAGGAGAGGGTGTGCTTGTGGGGCTGGGGCTTTGGGCCCTCTGCTTCTTTGTGGCCTTGGAACTGGTGCTCCGTTTATCATGGGATGTGGTAGGGCAGGGAGGAGGAGAGGGTGTTCTTGGTGTGCTGGGGCTTCGGGCCCTCTGCTTCTTTGAGGCCTTGGACGTAGCCGTACCTTGCTGTTTGGATGTGGGTGCCTTCTTCTTTGAGGTCCCTTCCTTGGTTTTGGTTGCTGTTTTTGGATGTTCCAGGATTTGGGCCAATGTCGCCTTCTGGTGGCCACTTTTGCTGCGCGTTTCCGGCACCTTGCTAGTAGCTTGGTGTGACCGAGTGGTCGGACGGGAGGAAGAAGTCTCCTCATGCCGCTGTGGCCTTTTGCTGGTGGCCTCCTTTGCTGGTGTGGCCTTAGCGCTCTGTTTTTTTGTGCCATGATGACAATCTCAAAGAGAATGAGCTGTGTGTCCATGACCCTTTAAATCCTAATGACTGGGTATGATGCGTTCGCGCACGCGTGCGTACGGCCATTCGTCCGGCTGTGCGGAACCCAGGAACCGCTGGGGCATTACTTATCTGCTGCGGACAAGAGACAAGACAGCAAAGTGATTTTGGTAAGATTTAGGGGTGGGAAATGGAAGAGTATACTGAGCGTGATGTGATTTAGCTAAGCATTGAATGCAGAAGTGAATGAACCAAATATGTAGGCGAGCACATTAATGAGTTAATTTCGTAGTGCGCAGGCGTAAGGTCGTAACGATCTCCGCCTGGCCGATTATTTCTAGAAAAAGGAAATCTGAATCCAACGGGAAACGTAAATGATTTGTTCGAGGAGACGATGGAAAAAGGGCAAAAACGAAAGCCTACGTTGTAACATGAGTTACATAAACAGAAAACGAAAGCTGAAAAATGCCATTCTCGTTGGCGTACGAACGGACAAAGAGGTTACTGAAGGCTTGCGATGCAGGCTTAGAATCACGCGTACACTCATACGCGAGCGGGAAAATTAAAAAAAAAACAGATTGACACAAAAACGAAAGTCTTTTTATGTCTCTCTGAATCAACCCTATAGTGCCAGTATACTCTCCAATCAATGTGTACAAAATATTTTATTTTCATCATTTGTGAAGAGAAAACATAGGTATATGCAAAGCAAATAATTCAATTGAAAAGGCAAAAGAAGATCATTATAGCATAGTAATAATTTTAGAGACACACAGCATGAGACAGTAATTAAATATTGCAAAATACTGTGATAATTGTGTTGCAATCTGTGCATTGGCCAAATATTACAAATCACCAGGGAGCCTCTAACCTATTAAGGACCATAATTATGTGCACCTTTTACCATCATTTTTGTGGCTATAGCTGTTTTAAAAGTGCTCACAGCTCGGCTGAATGCATGGTCACTTTGCTCTGTGCACGGGTCAATGTAGCTTCCTCCGCTGCTCCTCCATAGTGCAAAAATCAAATGTGTATGCCAGCACAAAAAAACTCTCCATTTATTGTAGACATTAAAATCATCCAACAGCAGGTGGGACAAAAGACATAGGCAAGGCGCTGCTACGTGTTTCAGAGGGAAACCTCCTTAATCATGTCTATATATATATATATATATATATATATATATATATATATATATATTACTTTATATTTGTATCTTCTATTTGTATAATACCATCTCCTTTCATAAAGCTGTGCATCCTGTACATAGACTTTACAAAGAAGATGAGTTCAGTATGAATGGTATGAAAACAGGATATAATAGGCCATCACCAGCTTCCTAATAAGAATAGTGGAGTCAAAATAGAGGCGGTTATAAGTAGGTATTCAGTTTGGTGCATGTAACCTGGTCTGGTTAGACATGCATCCCCTGGGGTATCCCAAATTGAGATTCCCCGCTATGTGAAACCCCGCCAGTAACCCAATAATCTTACCTGGCCAAGAGTGGCATCTGCATCTCTTGCATCTCGGGCAGTACCTGGCTTTGCCCACCATACCTGAATGGCTATTGTGGCTAAGAAGCTGAAGCTGGTGTGGCTAAGAAGCTTGCTGGTTGTGTAGTGTAGTTTGCTTTATTAAAGCCAATTTGTGTGTGAAAAAAAAAATCTCACTCATGAAGGGGACAGATAAGAAAAATAAGCGCAAAAAATGTTCTAGTTAATTTTTAAGGATGCAAGGTGACCATATCAAGTTTCTGAGCATATAGCATAAATAGTAATGAGCTGGATAAGGGACTGTACAGTTGGGAAGACCTCAGGATGGATAGTACCCAGTATCCAGCATTTGGTCATTCTGAAGCTGTATACGACAAAAGTCTTTGGAGGGGAAAACCCAACAATTTCGACATTTTCCCTTTTCTTTGAATTAGATAAAATAATGTGCCCCCCTCCCCATGGGCTACAAGCCGGTGGACCCTGCATAGGGGTTAGTAGCTCAGGATCCATAGGCCAAAAGACCAAACATGCCTGGAAGTACATTGGACTAATTCTGGTGGCCACTGGGCTTGTCCACACTCCATACACAAACTTTTTTTAATCACTTACTCACCTATCCTTGTCTGCCATCTTCTGTCTCCCAACAGATGGCATCCTCTCTGCCAGTCCATCAGGTTGGGGGGTTTTCTTTCTGGTTTGGCAGGCTGGTCTTCTGATGTTGGCAGTGGCAGTATTAGCAGCCTCCCTCCCACTGGCATCCTGAGGACAAAGGTCCTTCTGCCTTGGCATCCAGCCACCGGAAGGGTCCCTGGGGAATCCCCAATGTGACTAACTGCATCACTGGAGGAGCATGGGGGTATCCTCCTACCCTTCAGTAAATTGACATGGGAGAGATTCCACAGTGGCCTTGCCTCTGTACCTTTAAAGCTTCCCTCCCCAATGGGGCGTCATTACCCTAGGCAGGATGTCTGGGTAGAAGGATGGGGGGACATGTGTCCCCCTTAACTGCAGATGCCGATGGGGCATACTCCAAAATCCTTCTCCAGCTCTTGAACACAACTGTAACTCATTTAATGTACAAGCTAGAGCATTATAATTTGCCAGCACATAACTTCACATTTGTCGATATTAAAGCCTAGGTTTAGGCTGTAAAAAACGAATATACAGTATATATTATATATGCACATTTAACCCCCAACATATAATCTAGAACACAAGTTTTAAGACAGCTGTATTCTTTATCTGTAATCTTCTACAGAAGCACACACTCCCCCTGTTCAGCTCCACGGTTGATTATGACTACTAACCAATCACGTTTTGTGATGCAGGCTGTGTGACCCTCCCCGGGATTGCCCATAACTAGTACACTTCACTGGACAGTAAAACATTTTGCAGCAAGCTCCGTTGAAAAACGTTCGCTCCGCGTAGACAAACCTGTCATCCTCTGCGTAAGCCGTGAAAGCTGTATGCGAAACGTTCTCACAGGCTTATGCAACAACGAAGAAGTAATGAAGCGGGCCCGATGGAGACTAAGAATCATGCATACGCACGTATAAGCAACAAATAATACGTGTAAGGAATGGGCTTACACACTAAAATGAAAGATAGAAGGTTGTGAATCACCCTTATAGTCACAGCAAATGTCTTTGATTGGAGGAGAGCATGAACATGTGGGAAGAGTTGAGTTACTATGGGCGATCGGGGTTCACACAGCGGGGCATCCCAAAACAGAATGCCCCCAGGGCACGGAACAATAGATGGGTTTTGTTCTGCTTTAACCAACCTGTTAAGTATGAACCAATGTTTGAAATATAAATCTATTTCATCTAATGATTCCTAGAAACACTCAGTATTAATCAGTATTATCAGTAAATTGCATATTACATTTTAATGACTAGCTATGGTTATTGCTAATCAAAAGTGGTACTTAATGTCTGACAGCTATTATAATATGGATCCATTGTTATGAATAGCAGGTATCTTCAAGCATTATATCTCTCTCGAATATATCTCTTTCTGGTAGTTAGGCTAACTTTATTTGGTTAATGCTAATTAAAGCGGAAATCTATTCCCCTGGCGCTAAAACAGAACAGGTGGGTTAAAAAGAAGAAAAAAATCCTTACCACAGCCACAGTCCAGCACCATTCTTCCATCGCTTTGGGTCCTGGGTGCTGCCATCTTGGAAAGAAAGCACAAAGCGTGGGAATGCGCATATGTGCTTTCGAAGAGCGAAAGCAAATCGGATCATTTGCGTTAGTTCAGATAATTTTCGCATCAAAATCTGACATTTTGCGTTAGTTCAAATAACTTACGTTATTGGTATGGGATTGCGTCTCATTCAGAGAGCTGATTGCCGAGGGACCACCACCCTATAAAACCATTTGCGATCCCCTTACGGGACCATTTTGACCTCGAATACCCTTGTTATGAACCTGTTTTGTGCCTTTGTGGAGGAGCATCACGAACTCCAGCTAATGGGCATAGAATGTATCAGCAGGGCCGAGACCAGATTGCACAGGCGACGCATGCATATCGATGGCATGCGTGACGTTGAGCTGTTCAAGCTGACCAGACTTAATCGCGCGTCCCTACATAAGTTGTATAGTGAGCTGCGGCCATGGTTAGCCCGCACCACAAGGAAGGGGCAAGAAATTTCAGGTATGAACAAGATGCTTGGCTGCCTGCAATTTTTGGTGAATGGCTCGTTCCAGAGGCTGGGTGCCCTCTCCGTGGGGATGTCCCAGCCTACACTGAGCCGCACGCTATCCAAGTTTTTGGATGGCATGGCTACCATTAGTCAGAAATATATTTATTTTCCAGACGACATGGTAGCCTGGAACGCGCTTAAGCTGGCATTTTATAATATCGCCGACATGCCCAACGTCATGGGTGCCATTGATTGCACCCACATTGCATTGGTCCCTCCGGTAGCCGACGAGTACATCTATAGGTAAGTTTAATCGGTCATTTTTATATATAGTTTACATAAATTCTATTTTACCTATCTATTAATCCCTCCTTGTAAATTGTCCCTGTGAAATAGCTTACACTGTATATCTATTAATCCCTCCTTGTAAATTGTCCCTGTGAAATAGCTTACACTGTATACCTATTAATCCCTCCTTGTAAATTGTCCCTGTGAAACAGCTTACACTGTATATCTATTAATCCCTCCTTGTAAATTGTCCCTGTGAAATAGCTTACACTGTATATCTATTAATCCCTCCTTGTAAATTGTTCATGTGATACATTTGCCCGTCTTTAGCTTCATCAATGTTTTTCATACCGGCCAAAGCCAAACATTTTCATGTGGACCTTAATTAGTCATTTTCAAGGTAATCTTTAGTTGATCCAACATACATATCCTTTTTTGGGCTAAAAAATACTTAGGTTCTTAGTTAGTGTTATTTGTATTGGCCAACATGTTTTTTGGAGGGTGTTAGGAGTTAGTGTTTGAGTAGTTTAACTAGCCTTGCTAATTTTTGTTTTTCTTTTTTCCCAGGAACCGCAAAATGGGCCACTCCCTGAATGTCCAAGCTGTGGTGGCCCTGGACATGCGGTTCCTTAGTGTCCTCGCCGGGTTTCCAGGCTCATCCCATGATGCATACATATTGCGACAATCTGGATTGTACCGTCAGTTTGAGTCTGGAGAATTATCCGGTGGATGGCTCCTTGGTAAGTGGACGCAAATAACGTCATTCACTTTTCAATGTATGCCTAGGAATATAGTTGATGACCCATGTCTGGACCTATGGCTGTTTTTACCCCTTGATGACATGTTAAACCGGACCTTAACCATGATCTTTAGCAAAGCACAAACCCTTACAAAAAAATGTCAAACCATTTCTAAATAATATATTTCTACTTTCTAGTAAATTACTTATTATTCTTCCCCACACTCGGCTGCAAATCTGTTCTTGACTTTATGATAGGGTCTGCGCCATCTTTGCTTAGAAGCATGACACTTACTGAGTAGAGGAGAGCGGGATAAAGTGCAGGGGGCGGGTTAGATCTGTGCTTGGCTCAGACAAAGCAGATCTGGAGTCCTGAAAAGGTAAGACATCCAAGAATGCTGAGCAGCACAGTCCTAACCCAATTCCTGTTTGCATTCTGCCTGATTTGCCCTCATCCGCCATCTTGGATGTTTAAAGGCTCAGAACATGCAGTAGATGGTGTTCGGCTCTTTTTTGAGGTGAGCAATCTGTATGTACAGGGTGTTGCAAAAATATAAGATAGTCTCTTAGTCAGGGGGAACGACCGCTTGTCCCCAAATGTTTTTGTTGGATTGGGTAATTAATGTAAGTATTTTCTAATTCTTTTAGGGGATTCTGGCTATCCGCTTCTTCCCTGGATGATGACGCCCGTCCTTCGGCCACAGAATGCAGCCCAGGACGCCTACAATCGGGCCCACCGAAAAACCCGGGCCATTGTGGAGAGGGCCTTTGGCCTCCTAAAAACTAGGTTCAGATGTTTGGACCATACCGGGGGGCACTCCAGTATCACCCCAAAAAGGTGATTGATATAATACTGGCCTGCTGTGTGCTACACAACTTTGCCATAATGCAGCGTGTCCCCCGGTATGTGGATCTTCCCCCCTCTCCACCCAGCCAGGAGCCTGATGCCAATTACAGTGGCACACCTAGTGCCTCTGGGCAAGCTGTGGGTGCAAATTTGATTCGGACCCATTTTGCCTAATTTTGTTTTCCTGTTTTTGTTTGTTGTATGTATTTGCTGTTTTGTACTCTCATTTGCCTTTGTGACGGCTTGGTTATTTTATTATTTAGAAATAGTAATGAATGAATTACTAAAATTTTCAAACTTGATCTGAGCCTCATTCATTATTTTCTCACATGTTTGATTCAAAAAACCTTCAATAATCTCCAATTAACCCAAACATTAATGCATCAACTTAGTCCACAACAGCTAAAGTCACATTCAATATATTTAATATAAATATGTCAATTATTAGTTGAAGGGCACTCGCAGACTTCATGTATATACATAGTACAACATAAATATACATTGGTGCAGAATCATGGCACCTAGCAATTGGCCACATACAGGAGTTTTTAAGTAATGCACTCCAGGCCGAAGTTTCAAGAACAAATAAAAGAAACAGACATAGGGAGCAAGCATTTGCAGGTCAATATTTGTGCAGTAACACATAGGGCCACATACATACCCTCCCCTGCTTGGCCACATTTGCCACAGGCAAAGGTGGAAAGCAGCCATACCTATGCCACATCCACGCCTGTAAGTCAGTGGCCCACCCAAACAATAACCCCAAGTCCAAATCCAAATCCAGTCCAATCTTTGCCAGGGTTTATGGTCGTAGTTTGCCAGCCCAGAATGTCCCCCAATCTTGCCTACAAACAGGATAAGCCAGACACAATTTCATTTGGCCAAAGCCTGCAGTGTGACAGCTTGAGTGGCAGGTTCAGTGAGGATTGAGCTCAGGCATTGGCTAGTAGGGTATCTCAGCACTCTAATGAGCTATATGGGCGAAAATTCAAATCAGACAAGCCAAGCCATAAAAAAAGGCAATCTTGGTAGCGCTCAACAGACAGGTCAATACAGTAGTGATGTATAGGAAAGATGTGGAGCAGATACAGGGTAAATAGCTGTTAAAATGGGTGTTGCCCATAAAACCCTGGTGGTGGGCCTTGGGGATGGCCCATCACCTGGGCATGTGTGGCATTAAGAATCTGCCACTGTTACAATATGAGTCAATTGCTATTTCTAACTTCCTCGAGCATGCCTGTCAAAGTATTAGTTAAGGTGGCCATGTGGCTGTTGCTCGTCCTAAATTCTGTCAGCATGGAAGTGAATGTATTATTTAATGTATCTAATTGTGCAGCAAACTGCTCTGTGGTTCTTTGAGTCACCTGGCGAAATAAACGTCTCTCATGGTGCCACGCTGACTCCAGGATCGGCACGCGCCTTCCCTGGGAAACTGGGCGACATTGCTGACTACGCCTCCCAATTCTCCGGGTTTGAGCGCCTGCAGATGCTGCTCCTCTAGGGCGAGCAAGAGTCGCAGATGTGGTTCAGTTTGGTCCCTAAATATATTAGTTAGGCTAATTAGTCATGTTCATTCACATGCATCAGCAGATTCAGCAAAATACACTTACCGTGTATATCTGCTCCTGGCTCCTAGGCAGCACGGAAGTTGACCGCGTGGTCAAACTGGATGAGGCTTTCACACTTGCTGAGGGTTGATGCTGCGCTGTATTGTAAATAAAAAGGCCCGTAAACACCCAAATATCCATTGATGATCTGTATAACTACATATGCTTCACTAAAACACATGGGCAAGCAGGAATGTCAACTCCCCCAACGGTCCAAGGTGACCTTCACTATGAATGTCATTATCTGTTATATGTATGACTCACCCTGCACATACACATTGCACGCCCTAAATAATACAAACATGCATGTACTGCATGTTATGAGGCTTCACACATCCCTAAAGGGCAATTAGGGACCCACACTCAGCTTGCAAATTGCATTTGGCTTAAGAGTATGCTGGTGGGCATTCTTACTATGTAGACCTTTCCCTGACCCCAGATCAAGTATTTGAGAGCAAAGCACAGCTAAAACCCAAGTGGCCAAAAGACAAAGAAGGAAGTGTTGGATATGATTGAGTAGAATCACATAACAGGCAGTGCTTTGCTAATATTAAGACTTTAATAGTGACCATAAATACTGTCCAAGGTCATGTATGGGCTGGAAAATTAGAAAATGAACATTCCGCATACATTACACACCCTGCTAAAACTGTAACCTCCCCTACAAGGCACTCCCTAGGGGCATGTGTTCATATATGCCTGTGAGCCTCATTTCATACCTTTAAAACATTTCACATACACACTAACTGTTAGGGCGAGTGCTGCACGCCCATCTAGCAGCACTTCACTTACCTCCATAGCTGCATCCAGCCGTCATCCATTTTGCAGCACTTCCCTCATCGCTGTTCCCAGCTGTCTCCCTTCCCCCAATGCTTCCTTCTCACATGCTCAGGTGCGCGCACGTCTCCGTCCACTAGAGGGCGAGCGCACTAGATTCCTGAGATTTAAAGGGCCTGTACAGCACTGATTGGTGCCTGGTCATCCAATCCTGCATCCACTTCTCCTATTTAAAGAGGCACTTCCTTCCTTCAGTGCCGGATCTTGGTCTCTCCATGCTTGTTGAAAGTCAGACATTCTTGGATTGCTCACCCGTGTACCGACCTCTGCCTGTCCCCGACTCTGAACCTTTGCTGCCTGCCCCGACCTCGGCTACTCACCTTTACCGCGAACCTGTGCTGCCAGCCCCGATCTCTGCCTGTACTTACTACGCCTTTTGCCTGCCACTTGTGTACCTCGCTGAACCCGGCTGACTGTGGGACTGGGCCGCTGTTGGGGGGTAGCGACTCGTCGCACAAGACCAACCTGCCTTGCGGTGGACTCTGGTGAATACCGGTGGCCCCTTAGACTCTGCTCCCCTGACACGGTACCCGCCATCGGTCCCACAGTTAAAGCGGATCCACACCAGAGTCCGCTCCACCCGGTCCGTGACACTAACATTACCTGCAGGAAAAGTAGGGATGTCTGTGTCCCGTCGCCAGTTTGGCCCTCTAATGCCACGGGATGTATCAGCCCCAGCACCATCTCCTCAGCTCGGGTAAACTGTAATTTTGTGGGGAAGCCTCCGCCAGTTTGTAAGCTGAAAAATATAGGTTTGCAAATTTAGAAAATTGTTGACAATACAAGAAGCAGACAAATGCACAACTCAAATGTGTACCTGTAATTGCGCCGTTTATTTTCTTTCTTCCGTGCTGCATACTTCAGGTCAGAAATTTTGCATTGAATCTGCTCCACATCTTTAAGCTCCTCCCCCGCTGCACTGACCTGTCTGGTGAGCTCCTCCAAGAGTTCAGTTTTTCGCAATTTGCTGGTTGATTTGGATTTTCGCCCATATAGCTCATCATAATGTAAGGTCAGCCCACTTGCCAATGCCAGAGTTTGGGCCTCACCAAACCTGCCACTCAGCTGTCCTCGGCGCAATGTCCTGCCTATTGCTTGATGTTCTGGCTCATCTCTGGATGTAAGCAATTCGGGGGACATTCTGGGCTGGCTCTGTTGTGTAGAAATGTTGGACAGGTGGCTGGATAAAGAATGGACTGGACTTGGAAATGGACTTGGGGCACTTGCCTGGGTGGCCACTGAACTTGCAGGCGTCGATGTGGCATATGGATAGTTGGTTGCCACCTGTGCCGGTGGCAAATGTGGCCGAGGAGGAGAGGGTGTGCTTGAGGGTGTTGTGCTTCTGGCCCTGTGCCTCTTTGTGCCCTTGCCACTTGTGGTTCCATGCCCCATGGGAGGTACTTGCACGTGGCTCTGGAGTTGCTGAGCTTGGGGGGCTGGGGCTTCTGGGCCTGTGGGGGGCTGGGGCTTTTGCTCTTTCCATGGGTGCATTTCCCACGTGGCTCTGGAGATGCTGAGCTTGGGGGGCTGGGGCTTCTGGGCCTGTGGCTTTTGCTCTTTCCATGAGCACGTTTCCCACGTGGCTCTGTAGATGCTGAGCTTGGGGGGCTGGGGCTTCTGGGCCTGTGACTTTTGCTCTTTCCATGGGCGCGTTTCCCACATGGGTCTGGAGATGCTGAGCTTGGGGGGCTGGGGCTTCTGGGCCTGTGGCTTTTACTGGCCTTGCCAGTGGAGCGTTCTTTCTGAAAGGATGTGGTAGGCAGGGTAGGAGGGGATGGTGTTTTTTGGAGGCTGGGGCTTCTCACCCTCTTAGTGGCCTTTTTTGCGGGTGTACTTGCCTGCTTGGTTGGGGTCTTCTTCTTTGCCGCTGCCTCCTTTGCTTTGCTGGTTGTTTTTGGCTTAGCAGACTTGGCTGGTATTGTCGCCTTGGCCTGGCCACTGTGGCTGCGCGTTTCCCGCACCTTCGCCGTTGGAATTTGGGACCCAGTGGTGGGGCGTGAAGAAGCCTCCTCAGGCCGCTGTGTCATTTTGCTGCTGCCCTCCTTGCCTGGTTTGGCCTTATGGCTTTTTTAGCTGGCATGTTGAGACTCTGAAAGAGAATGAGCTGTGTGTCCAGGACCCTTTAAATACTAATGGCTGGGTGTGACGCTTACGCGTTCGCGTACGCATGCGTACGGCCGTTCGTCTGGCCGTGCGGAACCCGGAAACCGCTGGGGCATTACTTATCTGCTGTGGACAAGAAGAAAGATGGCGCCCACGATCTTCACCCGCCAACAAGAAGAGCTGATTATGCTCGTAAGTGTATTGTAATGACTTTGATTTGCTATCTAAATGCATGCCTAGGCCTTAAGGAAGCGCAGGAAGAAACAGTTATGTGTAAAAGTGTGTAAACCTCCGTGCAGAACTGAAGTTAGTGCGCACATGTGCGAACCAACTCACTAACATCTAGAAGGATAGTTTGAGGCTAGAAATGTGTCTGGGAATGTCATTTAGTCAACTGATCTATTGTGACAGATATTTGTATGCAGTTTGATCTAAAAACTATGTTTATTTTGTGTTTTTTAGACGATGCTTCAGCGCAGGTACGACTACCTGCCCAACTCTTTTGAGAAGAGGACCGTCGCCCTGGAGATCTTTTCCAAGATCCAGCAGGAGACTGACACCATCTTCACCCATACGCAGATCATGCAGCACTGGTCGGACCTGAAACGACTCCACATGCCCCGGGTGCGGCGATTTTTTGGGCTCCCTTTCCCAAATAAGTACATAGCGATTGCATGCTAGATGTAACTAATACAGAAGGTAGGCCTACCGCAAAGTGGTTTGGGTAAGTTTTAGGGGTCCAAAATGGAAGAAGAACCTAACCGCGAAGTGGTTTGGGTAAGTTTTAGGGGTCAGAAATGGAAGAAGAACCTAACCGCGAAGTGGTTTGGGTAAGTTTTAGGGGTCCAAAATGGAAGAAGAAGCTAACCGCAAAGTGGTTTGGGTAAGTTTTAGGGGTCCAAAATGGAAGAACCTAACCACAGAGTGGTTTAGCTAAGCATTGTAGCACAAGTGAGTGAACCAAATATGTAGGCGAGCACTTTAATGAGTTAAGTTTGTAGTGCGCAGGCGTAACATCGTAAGGATTTTCGTCTGGATTATTTATTGTAAAAGGAATTCAGAATCTAACGGGAAACGTAAAGGATCCGTGGGAGGAGACGATGGAAAAAGGGCAAAAACAGAACCCTATGTTGTAACATGAGAAAAAAAAAACGGAAAACGAAAGCTGGAAAATAACATTTTCGTACTCGTACTCTGGCATACGAACGGACGAAGACTTTACAGAAGGCTTGCAATGCATGCATAGAATCGCTCGTACACTCATACGAGAGCGGGAATATTTAAAAAAAAAAAAACGATCGACACAAAAACAAAAGTCTTTTTTTGTCTCTCTGAATCAACCCAAATAACCAAGATGCAGACAGAATTTTATAGGGTCAGAACCAGATACTCAGTGCCCATGGGTCATTATCTTTTTTTAAAGAATTTTTATTTTTAATGTAACCAGCTCTATGTAATTTAACCCTTTAAATGCCAGCCACGTAAAATTTACGTTGTTGCCTCTCCGTCACTTAAGTGCCAGCCACATAAAATTTACGTGCCTGGCATTTACCCCTGCTAGTGGGCAAAAAAAAAAAAAATACTCACCTGACCCCTCGTTGGATCCGGCCGGGTCTCCTCTTTAATTTGTTACCATCCGATCACCCGTGGGGGGTCGGATGGCTCCAGGAGAGCCCCCGGAATAGGCCATCCCCCCCCCCCGCTTCTGCAGCAGCAGCAGCTGATAACTATAATAAAAAAAAAATAAATAAAAATGACATTCACTTACCTCCGTGTGCGCTGGCCCCCACTGTCCCTCCTCTTCACCTGGGGGGCCTCCGATCCCCCCCTGGGCTTACTGATCTTCAGGAGAGAGCCCGGGAGGCTCTCTCCTCTCTCCTCCTCGATGGCGGCCGCCATCTTGCCGCTAAGCCCCACCCCTTGGGGGCGGGGCTATGACGTCACCCCGTTCCATCTCCCCGTCAAGCCCCACCCCTTTTGGGGCGGGGGCTATGACGTCATCCTGGTCCCGATCACCGGCTTCAGCTCTTTCAGCTGTCAGATGCCGGTGATCGGTGCCCGGGGAAGGAGCTGGCAGGAGATCCTCTGATCTCCTGCCTCCCCCTTCTCTGGATGCTGATCACCGGCATCTGTCATCAGAGCGGCGCGGGACAAAGGAGCTTACAATTGGAGGTAAGTACAGTAAAAATTTTTTTTTTTTTTTAATAAAATACTTTTGTGTGTTTTTTTTTTTTCAGTTAACCCTTTGTGAACTGGTAAGGGGTCCATTACTTAATAATAAATAAAATTACTAATAAATAAAATTTACAAACAAGACATTTCATGTTAAAGCCTAAACTCTGCTGCAAAAAATATATATGTAATTTTCCTGAAAATTCCAGCAAAAACTACGCAAAACATGGCGCAAAACATGGCGCAAAATGGGGAAAAATGACCTGTCAACAGAGGGTGACAAAATCTCAAGTAGGCTGGCAATTAAAAGGGTTAATAGTACCTCTGCATGTTGGGTATTGTTCTGTTCGGGGGACCTTGCGCTTTCAGACTTAGCTTGTTTTTTCTTGTTTGCATATTTATATTTTAGGAAAAGGTGTTTTTTATTCTGCTTTTTTATACATTTTTTAGGGAAACTCTGCGCAACCAAAGAGTTCTTTGAGGGATTAATTCCAGAAAGATGAGCCCACTACAACAACCTGGGTACTCTTAGAAAGCTTAACATGTGTACTTTCAGGGAATATATGGTTTATGGGGGATATTCCAAATGTAAAGGGTTGTTTTGGTTGAAAAATCGCAAGGTGCGCACTTTGTCTGCAGAGCTGAAATTTTCAAGAAAAATTACCGTTATGCTCATGCTTTACTTTGGGGTGTTTGGCAACTCTTCCCTTGACAGAAACTATGCATGTTGGGTATCGTTCTGTTCGGGGGATGTTGCTTTTTCAGATTATACTTGTTTTTTCTTGTTTGTATATATTTTTTTTAGGAAAATGTGGCTTTGATTCTGCTTTTTTATCCTTTTTTTAGGGAAACTCTTTGCAACCAAAGAATACATTGAGGGATTACTTCTAGAAAACTGTGGCCACATCAACAAGCCTGGTACAAATAGAAAGCCTGAGGTGTGTACTTCCAGAGAATATATAGTTTGTTGGGGGTATTTCAAATGTAAAGGGTTGTTTTTCTGGAAAAACTGCAAGGTGCGCATAGCGCATATCACAGTTGTATTTTTTCTGAAAATCCCCTAAAGCTCTGTTTCAGTTTGGGGGAGTCTCCTGGGCAGGAAAAGGTGTCTACCTATACATATGTGGTACCGCTGTAACTGTGAGAAATTGGGGTTTCACACGCAATAAGATTTTATTGACAAACTTACATTTTTTATTACAAAAAAACACTACAAATTGTAAAAAATTGATTTTTTTTATTTTTTTGCACATATTTCGCCAAAAAATATTGAGAATACACCTAAAAAATTACAAACAACATTTCATGTTAAAGCTCAGACTCTGCTGAAAAAAACAATATATCATTTTCCTGGGAAATCCCTGGAAATCCCTTCAAAAATCACATTTGAACATGGGGAGTGCAAAATAGTGCAAAATGGTCTGGCAACAGAGTGTGACAAAAACTCCAGGTAGGCTGGCACTTAAAGGGTTAAAATAAAGTGATTCTGTCCTTCTCATAGGCTGATACAACTGACTGAGACTGTTGGATAATACAAATAGGGGAGGTATGATGCTGCAGCCTTTATCCTACATTCCTGTTTTGGGTCTGGCAGAGGTAGTTTAAATGGAGAGACTTTAAAAAATGATATAAGGAAATGAAACCAATTATTAAAAAATATGCACATACAGCACTTCCTTTAGCTGATTTTAATGGAATCTTTACTTTACAAAATAATTCAGGTCAGCGTTAAGTGATCTTAAGTGAATAAAACATGGTACTTAGTACTTCCGCATTCAATTAGAGCAGACTGTCTGGCTGGGACTACGGGTGACCAATAGGGTAACTGGGCAGGCAATCCACATGTGCTGGTGGGCCACCAGCTGCTTCAGTGCTGGCTCTGGCCCACCTCCCTGAGTGGGATGCCAGCTTTTCCTGTTAAATTGTCCCAGCAACAGCATTAAAATAAGCACGTCTTGTTCTGGAACCTACAGTGTGGGGCCACCAAAAGATCCCCTTACACAACTGAGAAGAAACAGAGTTCCTGCAGCCTTACCCAGCAGTTTCCATTCATTACAGCCAGACAGATGTTATTGAGAAAAAGTAGCCAGATGCATTGTTAGGCTCTGTTCACACCTCTCCATTGCGTTAAGAGCAAGCGCTTTGTAAATATGCCAGAGGGGCATTGTATCAAAATAAACACTGCACTTTTGATGCATTAGAAATCCGTTTACATTGCATTTTTTTTTAAAGAAAAATATTTTTTGCATAAAAAGTTAATGGTAAAGTCTATGAACACAATGCAAACGCAACGCAACTGTGTTATACCTGTGTTGCGCTTGCATTGAGATAGACTTCTATTGACCTGTGCTGTTACAACCTTGCGCTGTTACACCCTTGCGCTGAAACACTTTTTTAATGTGTTGCACAACACAGCACAGATATGTGAACTATTCCATCTAGAATAATGGTTTCCTGTGCGTTGTAGCTGTGTTGCAACTCAGCACAACAACACAGAGAAAGAGGTCTAAACAGAGCCTTAAAGTAGCAGCTTGTTCAAGATGGGGAGCGCTGTCCTTATTTAGCTGTGTATCTCTTGTGGCACACACTGCAGTGTACGTCATTTTGGACACAGGTAAAGCAGGCACTCCACTCAAGGAAGCAGGGCAAAGTCAGCATTGGATCAGTTGGTGGTTCACTGGCTAAGGTAAAACATAAAGAATGGCTGAGACTGAGGAAGAGAAACATAAAGTACTAAAATTTCAAGGAGTTAAAAAAATAGACATACAGAAGCAGCAGCTTTGCGCCTAATACTTAACTTGTGATGCGACCTTGTACAATGAACCAGCTTGACAAAATCCTGCTGTTACATTGCAGCCAGATCCCTGCTGTGCTACATTGTAAACTTCCAGGTGTGTGACTGCAGTGACCATGTAACAACGGCTGTACCCTCCTACTGCGTTATATTGTTTAGCAGCAGGATGCCCTGCATTTACAGTGTAAAAAGTTTGACAGCTGACTGCAATGTGTGAGTAGTCTCTTCATTGTGCTGCTGAACAAAATAAATGCTGTATCTATATCAGAAAATAATAGTTATATTTAGTTGGTTCAAAATATAACTTCCAAAAATTATTGTGATCAGGTGACCAGCATGCAAATCAGATTTTTGCTTCCTATATGAAAAAACACTCCATCATGGGCAGAGGATTCTTGCAGCCAGACATGTGTACCAGCAGAGGTGATGCTAGCCACTCTGCTGATCAGAGGTGAACTATAGAAAGGTGCCACATCTATCAAATATTAACCTATCTGTATATCAAAATGATTGGTCCACACTGTCATGTTGTTTTACTGAATACATTCAATCACTAGTGGTCAACGGCCCCATGGGGGTAGGGAGCTGAGCCACCAATGATTGAATGTGTTCAGAAACAACATGATGGTGTGCAGTGGGGCCTTGTTAAACTACCAATGAACTGGTCCAGTGATTGCCATCCCCATAAAATATAAAATATTATAGATACAAGTTTAAAATATCTAAACTAGCAGGCAGATGAGCGTCTGTACAGCGGCGCTAAGAGCGACCACTAGTGGTCGCTCTGATCGGCGTGAGTCTCTATTACAGAGCGCCTCAGTCGCTGTAGTAACATGGCCGGCATTGATGAATTTGATGTGTGAGTCGCTATAACACCAGTACAGCACTATATGCGTACGGTAGCGACTGTCAGCGTGAACGAATCAAGCCATATTCATCAAAAAAACTGCCTCACACAGCGCCGGCGCTCAAAATTGGGTCACTGTAGCCCAGAGCGCCAGAAGCTATGTGATTAAAGTCCGTTTTTGAATGCACAACAAACTATGAATGGATAAGCACAGCCTATTTGATAATTCAAGAAAAAGATCACATAAGGGGGTGCCAGATGGTCCGGTGTTTGTATATCTGTGAATAGTCAAAGAAACTTGAAGGGACACTCTGGTATGTCCCGTACATACACCAGGAGCAATCTGCACTCACCCTGAATGAATTGGTACAAACCAATGTATGGAAGATATAAAGGACTATTTTATTAAAGTCAGACAATAATAATCACAATAAGCAAAATACAAACATATAAATTTAAAAAACATGTATAAGACAAATTTAAAAAAGAAGGTGGTGGGGGCATGGGCAAGGCAAATGCTAAATAATCAAAAAAACACAGTAGTACTGTATATATAATATGCTAGTATATTAGCAATAACCTGCCACACGGCAAAGGAGCATGACAAACATGCTGTTGTTACCTGACCAGCGGATGTGAGTATGGCCAATAAGGAATAAAGAGGTGTAGTGAAAAAGGATAATGAGAGAAGAAAAAACAGAGTGTGTAGAGAACGTGCAGCAAAGCGTGATAAGGAGTGCAGTGAGGTGCCAAAGAAAACACCAAAATACAGCAGTGGAGAGGAGATGAAGTGATTGGCAAAACAAAACACTCGCTGGCCGGCAAACCAAAGTAATGAAATGAAATACAATGTAATAAAATGTAATGAAATCAGAAAAATCAATCAATACATCACCGTGAAATAGCAGAGCCTACCGATCCCCCCACACACCGGGAAGAACAAATTTGTCTTATACATGTTTTTTAAATTTATATGTTTGTATTTTGCTTATTGTGATTATTATTGTCTGACTTTAATAAAATAGTCCTTTATATCTTCCATACATTGGTTTGTACCAATTCATTCAGGGTGAGTGCAGATTGCTCCTGGTGTATGTACGGGACATACCAGAGTGTCCCTTCAAGTTTCTTTAAAGTCCGTTTTTGAACACATATCCACTAGAAACAAAGTGAAACATATGGAATTACATTGTTATTACATTGTGACATTAACACTTTAATACCAGACCTGTAATGACAATTCTGCATAAAAATCAAAAAAGTTTTCAAAAATGACTTATACGCCAGGAGTGGTCACACAATGATTTGCTAATAATAAAAAATAAATAAATAAAATAAAACCCAGTTTAAAGAGAAGAAAAGTAACTTCCATTGAAATGTATGGAAGAGCGACAGGTAGCGAGCCGTCTGTGATGATGAATCGGTCGCTATGTGTCGCTGTTAGAGTCGCTCACCGGAATCGCTTTGACAAATGTGGTATTGCGTACAGCGCCCCACGGTCACCGTTCTCTACCTCATGCTGCCAGTCGTTACCTGTTGCTATGGCTTGATGATTAAACCCCTAGGTCTCCAAGTAGCTTCCCTAGCTAGGATGGTAATTGAGCCTCTTAGATGCTAATTTGGTATCGACGGAGACCCAGAAATCTTGTCAGCAGTGGGGTAGATACAATAGATTTGGGTGTATAAAGGATTTGTAATTATGTTGTTAGAGTGAAGAGTAATTCTTTAAGGTCTTGGTATTTCCCTTGGCATGGAATTATTCTTCTGTTCTTACACTGTTGTTCCATGTTTCGCAACCAGACATCACAAGACAGGAACCAGATAGGTTCCGTTAAGTTCTCCTTTATGTACCAAGTTATAAATTATAATTCCTAAAACTTAGACCTTGTTCCCCAAATTGTAACCACACAATAAGTCACCCTGTCCTGAGGTTTGACACTTAGCCTGGCCTTCTGACCCTTTGTCCTGTTATACTGCGCATGCTTCAAAGTTGTAACCCTTGCAGTACTGTTCGGACACTAACCAATTATGGATGTATATCCGGCCTTTTAGTTTGATTTTATTGGATAATGAATAGACCGCCTAATGGCTTATGATTGGTTGTTTTTACTTCTCTTTTTGCTGATTGTATTCGTATAACACTATATCTACCTCTGCCACGTGGCCAATAAAGATTATCACGCTGCTGCTACAGAATTGTCCTCTGTGGTTCTTGTGTGGTCATCCTGATCAGGATTTGAATAGCAAGTGATTCACACAGGGCTGAAACCTTATTATTGAATTAAGATAGAAAGTTATACTCTATCAATGTAATGGAAATGAAATCAATGCCTGGCCATTAAATCCTTTTGTGAATGGATGAGCTGGCTAAAGGGATGGGCTAGTCCTTCCCAACAGGAAGTGAGGTGTCCTGGAAAGATTTGGGGGAGATATTTGGGCAGACCAAGGGAGGGGACCAAGGAGGAGACAGGACGCATGTGCACGAGGGCCCTGTATTGGTAACTAAGAGCAAGTAATTTTAGGCCTATTTGGCAATTGTAAATACTAATAGTATATTTTAGGAATTGTTTTATGTACTTGTTTAATCCCTGTAATACCTATACTGTCTAGGGGTTAATATAACTGTTTAGGCCCTAATTTTTTATATATTTTGTATTATTTTTACATATGTACAACTGTCCTATATCATAGGTCTGTGCACAATATAATCTTTTTATACACAATCACTGGTGTGATACCTTTCCTCACCCACAACCTTGAACCTACAGTGAGCAATTATTGTTATAGTTACCATTGATATTTTTATTGATGTTTGTATAATAATAATTGTTTACAGTCACCCTCATGTATAAGGCAATTCTGGCTGAACCTTTGTCAGGCTCATTTTTTGCCATACTTTACATTATAAACAACAAGAGCTGAAGAGAAAGAAGAGAGATAAGAAGGACATATCAGAACTGGAGCACGTTCAAAGAAGGGCAACAAAGTTAATAAAAGGAGTGCGGGGACTAGAGTACCCTGAAAGATTGTCAAAGTTAGGTTTATTTAGTTTAGAAAAAAGACGATTGAGGGGTGATCTAATAACTATGTATAAATATATTCGGGGTCAATACAAAGATCTGTCCCACAATCTATTTATACCTCGGAGTGTAACTATAACCCGAGGACATCCACTAAGGTTAGAGGAAAGGTGCTTTCTCCACCGACATAGGAGGGGATTCTTCTCTGTAAGAGCAGTGAGACTATGGAACTCGCTGCCAGAGGAGGTAGTAATGATGGATACAGTAAAAACATTCAAAAGTGGCCTTGATGCCTTCCTGGCATGTAATAACATTTCCAGCTATGGCTGCTAGACTACTGGAAGGAGATAAACAGGCTGAACTGGATGGACTAAAGTCTTTACCCAGCCTTACATACTATGTTACTATGTTACTATGTTTAGATAGGAAAAGGAAGATGGCTTTGTAGTTGCCAGCCTTACATTTGCAGATCTTATTTCAGACTTTTTAAAAAAGGATTCTGGCATTTACCTTTACTTTTCCCTTTACAGAATCTATACTAGGAATTCTCTCTCTCTGTAATACAGGATTTGTTAGCTGAATTCTTAGAGACAAATTGAACAGCCTGTGACATTTTCGAAAAGATGCATGACGATTTCAGGATGGAACGGATTTATATCTCTTAGGTTTAACAACTTTTCTAAATCTCTACTCAAAAGCTTAGTATTTGGGTTAATGCTCTGGAAATAGTTTCAGGTAAGATTATTCAGAGGACGATAACAGAGCTCTTACATTCTATTCCTGATATTACAGATTAGCTGTATTGAGCTGCCTAGCCTGAGGGGAGCATTCAAATATGTCTAGGTGTCTACAATTCCCTCTGTTAATACTCTGAACTTTGTTTTTATTCATTTTAGCCTAAAAATAGAAGTTGCTACAGGAAAAATCTAGTTATTTGCTGTAATTTGCACTTCTCCAAACAAAACAAGCTAGACTTACCTTACACCCCAGGCCAAGACAACGGCCAAGACAACGGCCAAGACAACCAGACAACAGACGAGTTCTTTCTCTTATTTTGTTCAGCTGATTTTCAGCAGCAGCGGCTGCTCCCGCAAACCCCACTGAGAATGCAACACTGAGATAAGAGCACCCAGCACAGTCTGTCTTGGCATGCTTTTCTGGTCCCATCCAGAGAAAACAGAAGAAGGGGTCCTCTTCTGCTGTTAGATAGTCCAAGGAGCTGCTCACCTGGGAAGGGGAAGGCGGTATCAACACTTCATTTTTCATGCTTTTCAAACTGGTGTTAAAGAATTTTAGATGTTTTATTATTTGTATCAATATGTGTTTTGCTATTAATGTATTTATTGTATGCATAGAAATACAAAAACATCTGATGTGTGCGCTATATGCACTAGTATCATTTTAGATGGAAGGTCTGCCTTAGACAAACTGCACCCAAAATGTAGCTTACAGTTTCTCTTTAAGTTACATTCTAAAGTATGAGAGTCTCATTGTCTAAAAAAACACCAAATCCCACCGTGATCGGCCAGGAATCGATCAATTCCCTCGCCCCTCTGTATGAAACCCCCCAGGTCCCCCCATACACTTACCTTGTTTTCCGGTCCAACGGCACATTCGTGAGCCACGGCCGCATCCCCGCTATCCCTCTAGCAGGGCGCATGGCCGCACCAGGCATTTGTGAATGGACAGCATGATCCCTGTTAGAGGGTAGCGGGGGATGTGGTCATCAGCACGCTCAGAGCCGCTGGCCTTAGACGAAGGCTTAGACGATGTGACGTCAGCAGCTCCGAGCGAGCTGATTGGACGAGCAGCCACGCATGTGCCTTAGGACCAGGAAGAGGTGAGTTCAGTCAGGTGATCTGGGGGGGTTTCAAGCAGCAGGGCACCCCAATTGGGGAAAGGACCAGAATCCAGGATAGTCAAAATCCTGGGTTTTGGCCCACTTTAAACATGTATTTGAGAATGTTTAGATTAGTCCCCATTTAGAAACATAGAAACATAGAGGAAACATAGAAGGTTGACGGCAGAAGGAGACCATACGGTCCATGTAGTCTGCCCTTATGTGTATACTGTATGTACTCTTTACCTTAGGATAGATGTGTGCTTATCCCAGGCATGTTTAAATTCAGTGACTGTTGATTTTTCAACTACCTCTGCTGGAAGTTTGTCCCAAGCACCTACTACTCTTTCTGTAAAATAATATTTTCTAACATTGCTCCTGATCTTCCCCCCGACTAGCTTCAGGTTGTGCCCCCTTGTTCTATCAGTAAGTTTTGTCTTAAAAACACTTCCCTCCTGAACCTTATTCAATCCTTTCACATATTTAAAGGTCCCAATCATGTCCCCCCTCTTCCTTCTTTCCTCCAGACTGTACAAATTAAGTTCTTTAAGTCTCTCCTGATAAGTTTTAAGTTTAAGTCCTTCCACCATTTTCGTTGCCCGCCTTTGGACCCGTTCTATTTGAATAATGTCTTTTTGCAGGTAAGGTCTCCAGAACTGCACACAGTATTCTAGCTGTGGCCTCACCAGGGCTCTATACAGCGGCATCACAACCTCCCTCTTCCTACTGGTGATGCCTCGAGCTATGCAGCCGAGCATCCTGCTTGCTTTTCCCACTGCCTGGCTACACTGTCCACTCATCTTGCAGCTATCAGTAATCAGTACCCCTAAATCTCTCTCCTCCGAGGTCCTGGCTAACACAGTGCTGCCCATACGGTACTCAGAACAGGGATTCCTTCTACCCAAGTGCATGATTTTACATTTAGAGACATTAAACTCTAGTTTCCAGAGTTTAAGTTCTAGTACTAGTTAAAAATGATAACAATAACACTATTTTACAGTGAAAAAGTATTCCTCATTTAACTGTAATAAATTAATGTTAGAGCTCTGTTACACAAAGGGCCCGATTTATCAAGCACAATCTCCAGAGTTCACCACATTGATGCACATTAGATAAGTATATAATTTACATTTTTTTGCATGTTGCTGCAATACTAATGTTTTAGTAAATGTGTTTCTTGCAGCGCTGCAGCATGTGCCATTTTAAAAAGTACATTCAGAACCAGGGGTACTCAACCACTTCTTGCAAAAAAACAGCTTTTTATTTTTTTGGCCCCACAGAACCTACAGCTCTGACCAATGGCACAGAACTACACCAAAGCAAAAGGGACATATTCCAGCAATACTAGTTATGAAATGTGGTGGTTTAGCTCTCTCTATTTTCTCATCTTAAAAGCTAGGTGGAGTTTGAAACCAATTTATACAAATTGCAATTAAATAAGATAGCAGTATAATCTACTTTGATTAAATAAATCCCTTTAGCAGCCTTTGACAACTAATCCAAACTTAAGGTTGAAACGTTCTTATTCCAAACAAGAAGATGATTAGAGTATATTAATTCTAGCAATGCAATACTACAGTATATGACATGTTCTAGGACTCTGCAGCTGTCATTTTTTGGGTTGTGTAGGGTAAGCAAAACAACATGAGCAAAGTTGTTGGGTTCCTCTACTAACCTTTTGGTATGGGCCACCACCCTATTCATGGTGGATTGACTGTAGGCTAGAAAGTTTTCTGCAGTTATCAGCTCTGAAGAGCCATTCTGTAGCGCTTTGAGCTTCAACCAAACCAGACGTTGAGACTTCGAGTTTCAGCACAACATGTGTAAACGTTTCATACACCTAGGTGGACATCTTAAATGAAACTGATGCTAACAGGCCTTCTTCGCCACAGCGTTGATGTGGTGGTTCCATACAAGATCCTGTGTGTTCTTCAAGGTATTTAAAAGAGAACATTCTTTCCTCCTAGGCCTCATTGACATTCATATGCTCTCTTTTTGATGCAAAATGACCATCTTGTTCCCTTTGCATGCATTGAGGTAAAGATTGTTTGCCTGGCCCCAGATCTCTAGACTAGGCAGCAAAGTTCTTGGTAACTGGTATGTTTCTGAGCATCAGCCGGGACCTTCTGCACAGAATAGAAGGTGAGTGCTATTTTGTTTTTTATTTTGGGTTTAATAACCCTTTAACACTCAACATCCACTTTAAATGGGCACAGAAAAGAGTGCGTAAAAGCAAGCTACAGATAAAGCTGCAAATACAGTTATAAAAAAGAGGAAGACAGGGATTTATCCATTCTACACCCTGGACAAGAAGCACCTCCTGACCAAAGAAGTAGATTACAAAAATGTCAAGAATAAGTGTGACATCAATACATACTTGTCATGCTTTCCAGATTTATGCTTAGCTGCTGTGTCAGGAGAAGTTTGTGATGGGGTCCTGGTGCAAATATTAAATGAGGGACCTTTAAGGCTCATACTGTACACTTTTTTCTCTCCTTTTAACTAGTTGGATTCAGCTAGATAACTAAAGACAGAAACAGCAGAGACAAATTGTGCTTCCTATCTCTATGATGATGACAATTGAACACAAATATGATAAATAATGGGGGAGGAGTAGCAATGATGGAGCACCTCTGACCTTTTGGGGCCCCGGGGTTGAGCATGTTGCTCAATTAGCATCTTGTGTTTTAACTATGCCTTGCAAATTCTTTCTAGCCTAGTGTCATTCACAGACAGAATGTTAGAATTCAGTGTGTTTGTGTGTTTGTTTGTGTTTTTGTGCTAATGAAACATCTAGGATTCATTTTTTCTATCAAAATAATGTCAAAAGAACTGAAAGAAACAAGAAAAACAGATAAATAACTCACATCCCTTGCCCCTGCAGACACAGTGTGCTGCACACGCACACACACAATAGTTAAAAAAAGACAGGGGCTTCATTATATAAAAAGAACTAAGTCGCAAGCCAGTATGTGGAGAGACCCATGTTAGGCTTAATATAGGAGGGCAAAAGAGACCAAAAGACCCTCTACTTAGGTAAAGGAAGCTTTCCTAAAACAGAAAGTATTTGCACAGTACCCAACACAATGAAAAATAGCTTTACCCATCAATCTTTGCAGCATGTGGAGCTATGCAAATCATCTCTTAATATCTCTGAGCAATCCAAGCCCCTTAGAAACGAGTGCAATGCCAAGGATTAGCTTTAAAGTGGACCATCACCCTCCGGTGATCGGCCCGGGAATCTATAAGATTCCCAGGCCGATCACCTCCCTCCCCGCGGGACATCCGAGATCGGGATGTCCCGCGGGGTGAAACCCCCCCAAACACCCCAAATCCCCTTACCGGCCGCCGCCTCCCTCGCGCCCCTCTAGACGTGCGCGCGCCCGCGCCGGCCTTCTGTGAACGGCCGGCGTGGGCGCGCGCGCGTCAAGAGTGACGCGCGGGAGGCGGCGGCGGGGGAGCCGCTTGTCTGCGCCTGTCAAATCCCTTGTCCGTCGGCGCTGGGAGCGGGGAGAGGTGAGTTTTTCGGGTGATCGGGGGGGGTTTCACACAGGGGGTGCCCCACCGAAGTGGACCAAGACCTAGGATTGTCAAAATCCTGGGTGTTGGTCCACTTTAAATTTACACAGCCAACTAGTGAACATGTGTTTGGAGCTTTAGGCTGTCATCAGCACTAGCACAGATGTTTCTGGATGTATGGGGAGTGAGACTTTGTGAGTACCAAAACAATATGTCGCAAGCCAGTATGTGGAGAGACCCATGTTAGGCTTAATATGGGGGGGGGGGGGGGGGCTAAAAAAACCAAAAAAAAAACCTCTGCTCAAAGGTAAAGGAAAAGAGGTGCTTTCCTGAAATGACAAGTATAAAAAGGACTAGAAATCAACAAAAGCTTTGTACAGCAGATTAGCTCGATAGTTCAAATGCATAGGAGGTGAAAAGGGTGTTTTGATCTTTCACTTAGCCAGAACAATATAACAGCAGATATACAGTTATGCTATTATCCCAGTTACAACCAGAGAAGAATGAGTAGGTGTCCCTCTTGTTTTTCGGAATATATACCACTAGGTAGCAATGTGTCAGTTGTGTGGCGTGAAGGGTGACTTTATATAGTCATGTTAGAGCCCTGCTAAATGATTTCAGGGGGAGATGGACAAAGGTATGTGAGCGAGGAGGCCTGATCTGATGAAACTCCCATGGGGGAGTGAAACGTACGTCGGTGAAGGCCCCTAGCCACGCCCTCCTCTGTGACGCCATCACGCTGCGGCCGCATGTGATGGGCGGCTGTATGTAGTACAGGAGGCTGCGTTTTTTGTTTACCTCTGGAGATCCACGTGGGGCCTGCGAATATGAAAGTGGCGGTGGCGGCGGTGATGCTGGGATAAAGACACGGCACGGTGTGAAGGGTGAAGGTGGTATTTACATCTCTGTACAGGCCGGTCCCAGCAGACTTATCACCACCCCCCGTTTTGTGCCTGATTGCGGCTTACTTCATCTATACACACGGACCTGGACACGTGAGTGCCTGCGGGCAGATATCGGCTTTGTAACTGATTCAGTCTCTATAAGTCCCACTAGCAGTGGACGTGGGAAGGGCTAGCAATTCAAGATTCAGTCGGCTATCTTGAGGACTTATATTGACGCACCCCTATAACTACTTGGTCCATACGCTGCCGTCAAGTTTTGGTGGACTTAGTCCCTGTAATATATGCCGGCCGGCGTGTATGAGTGCAGTGTGAGTGGACGAGGTGTGGAATCCCGGTTAGTCCTGGTGGGGGCCCCTGTTTTTAAACAGCAATTGCTATTTTACACATGTGTACAGTTTTATATGTGTTTCTTTTGCAGAGTATATGTCATGTGCCAGAATCGGGGAGGCCGATTCATCAATAGCGCCAGGTAGCGACAGATGAGCGACTGTAGCGTGATTTTTTCAGCGCCAGCCAGTATTCGCTGTGCTTGGCCGGCGTTAGCTTGATGACAGCGACTCAGTCGGTGTGCGGTAATGTTGAATACTGGCTGGGGGGTCGCTGTTTCACAGGTCCAGCGTTGTATGTGAGCGCCTGACAACGAATGGCCAGAGCGAACGGCTAGCTTCATATTCATCAAAAAATCACGCTCCGAATGTGCTGTCGCTGTCCATTCCTTGTTTAAACCCCAGAGCGCTGGCGCCGATCTGTATTAACTAGTTTTTAACCCCTAAACAACCATATTTTTTGCATGTAACATTATACATGTTTTTAGAATAATTTTGTTATATGAATACATTAATCTCAGACCTGTTAGATCAATTCTGCACATTTTTTTTATTTTTTTTTTTTTGACTTAAAACTAAATCCTAACATTGCAGAAGTGTTCTCCGATTTTTTGACATTAAAAAAATTTAAAAAAAAATTATTACCAATTAATCATGAATTATTATAGATTGCTCCATTGAAATGCATTGGACATCGCCAGGGAGCGACAGCTCATACCTGGCGCTGTGAGGGAATTTGCAGCGGCGCTGTTCGGTCCAGCCGGCTTCATGATGAATGCCGCGCTAGCCGTCGCTCTCGCCGGCGCTAGCCTCATTTTGCTTGATAAATGCGTCATTGTGACCGCCGCGGGCGTACTTGAGTCGGTAGTCGCCGTTAGCTGCCGCTACCTGGCGCTCGTCAGACACTACCTGGCGCTATCGCTTGATGAATAAGGGCATAAGTAAAAATTAACCTTTTTGTATTTTTTGGCTAAAATTTCGGCCTAGTGGTGTTTGTTATGTGCCAGCCTTGCAGGACAACCATTGTCTGTATATGTGTGTATATTTGCCCTGATCTAAAGGTTGCAATAGACATAGATATTGTTGTCATTCTCATTTATTGATCATTTAACAACTTTTATTGGATTTCATATTATTGTAGATATTACAGTTAGTAGTTTCATCATCTTTGGGGTACTGCTAATCTTCAGCATAATCTAATCTTCATCCATACAACTGTCAATTTTGCAAAATGTTTAAATAAATATAGGACATTGTAGCTGTAGCTGTTGCAGGACAAACGTATAAAAAAAGCTGCATCACAGAACTTGTGTAATCTTCTTTTCAAAGATCTGAAACTTTCACTAAAATTGAAAAAAAATCTGATTTAATAAATCGTGCAACATATTTTATATATGCATGTGGCAATCTTAACAATAATGGCCGAAAATGAAAGAAATCAATATTGAAAATGGATTAGCTGAGCACTCAAAGCAGCCCAGGTTTCTGAGACCTCTGACAGCTTAATATCTTGAGTGACCACTCCATCTGACATGTTGCACATAGCCTATGTTAGCAAGCATCTTTCAGAAGTAATTTTAATCAGATATTTAATTTTATTTAAATGTTAAAAGAAATTTTAAGAAACTAGGAAACAAAGAAAACACAAACTTCCCGTTCCTGCAAGCCTGATGATAGATCTTCAAATAATTAACAGGCTGATTCATCACTAACGCCAGGTAGCGACAGATGAGCGTCTATAGCAGGCATTTTCAGAGCGCCCGCTAGAAGTCACTGTGCTCGGCCGTGGGTCGGTAGTTTTTAGCGACTATGCAGTATTGATGAATACATTGTGAGGAGTCGCTATTTGACCAGTACAGCGCTGTATGGGAGCGCATGTTAGCGACTGGTCATTGCGACCAACTCACAACATATTGATTATAAAAACATCCTCACAAAACTCTGGCGCTGAAAAATGCTTCTTTGAAGCTCAGAGCGCCGGAGGCTGTGTGTTTAAAGTCTGTTTTTCAGCATGTATCCACTAGTAACAAAGCGAAAACATATGGAATTACATTGTAACAACATTGTAACATGAACACTTTAATGCCAGACCTGTAATGTCATTTCTGAGAAAATATATAAAAAATGAAAAATGACTGCTTTTTCTATGCCAGAAGAGGTCACAACATTATTTGAGATTTTTTTTCCCCCAAAAAAACAACATAAACCCTGTTTAAACAGAAGAAAAGTATCATTCATTGAAATGTATGGTAGAGCGACAGGTAGCGAGAGGTCACATCTGGCGCCGTGCAAGGCTGAACGCCGCCGCTGTTTGCTGAGGCTGTGGAAATGATGAATCGCATGCTACATGGCGCTATCCCAGTCGCCAAACAGATTCTGCTTGATAAATGTGAATTGCGTGCAGTGTCCGGCGTTCTCCAGTCGCTACCTCTCATTAACCAGCCACTACCTCACGCTATCCCTTCTTAAATAAGGCCCTACATTTTAATACCAACAACCATACTGACAAACATGGCCTTTGGTTAAATGATGCTCCATGCCAGATTTCAAAATGCCCAACCCCCCGAACACATGTAGGAAGGACCACATTAAACATTTGGTAAAGCAAGGTTCACTTTGGGTGCGCATTTGGCCTTGAATTGCAACCTGCTTCCGAGCCAGCTTTTATACTCAACAAAAAAACACAACAAATGTCCAAACATATCACCTGCACCTATAATATTTCCAAATTTCTAAAAATAATAACAAAACAAAAAAAGCAAAGCACAACCAAAGTGAAATTTGCTTAACCAAATAATTAGTATGTCCCCCTATACAATGACACTCAGGTAATGAAAGAGACGGGCGGATATTCTGGAAAATGGAGGAAAAGTAGCATAGAGAATAGAGAGAATGTGCAAGAGAGAGGGAGGAAAAAGCAGGATAGGGAAGCAGTTGAATGGAATATTGAAAACAAGGACACAGGAAAAACAGAGAGACAGAGTGGAAATGGATAAGCATTAGATAAAGAGAGATGAATAAAGAATGGAAGATAGAAAGACTAAAGTAAGGTTGAAAAAAGAGAAAGGGAAATGTGGAATATAGAAAGAGAAGGGAAGAGATGCGGAAAAAGATGCTCTGGAGCTTATGCCGAACTCCCCAACAGGCTTTGGTTCATCTCTGTTTCCAGTCAGGAAGGAGCAGGCTTCCTCATTGATTGGCAGCTGAGGTGCGACACATTAGTGCCCACCGTTTATATGCTTATAGCACAACAACTGGACTCTGAGTACTTGAGGATTCGGAGGATATAAATGTTCTTTTACTTTGTACAACAAAAAGATAAAACAGAATTAATTACCTTTTTCAGATCTTGCACACTTGTGATCACAGTTGGAGCAACACTTAAAGTTTTCTGGACAATCGTGATCACTGGAGCACGGGATGACAAATTCTAGTTTACAGACAACTGGACATTTTCCTGGCCTCTCTAAAAAAAATGATGTTATGTAGGTTAGGCACTTGCAATAAAATTATTTTATTTACAACCATAAGTCTTTGTCCAGACGCACACGCTAGGTTACTTCTAGAGATGAGCAAACTTTTGAAAAATTCAATTCGACTGATTCGCCAAATTTTCCGACAAAAATCGGTTCGACGAATCGCTATTAAAAATGGCTATTTCTGAGCTTCCTAGAGCCTCAATAGGGTTGTAAACCATTCTGCCTTGCTGTAACACGCATAGGATGCGTGCTGGGTTACTGAAGTAATACTGTAAATAATTAGGACATGCAGATCAGAGGCATCGCTATTAGAATCGCAGAGCGGCACAATTACAGAGAGTTGAGGTGGCATCACTATGAGGGGCCCCTATATTGCCTGAAAAACACACCCTGGAGCTGGCAGCAGCAGGAGCCCAAATATTGGCTGAAACACATCCTAGAGTTGGCAGCAGGAGCCCAAAAATTGGCTGAATGACACCCTGGAGTTGCAAGCAGCAGCAGCAGGAACCCAAACATAGCTTGAAAGAGACACTGGAGCAGCAGGAGCTGCAAGCAGCAGCAGGAGCCCTACATTACTTTAAAGAGACACTGAAGTTGGCAGCAGGAGCCCAAAAATTGGATGAATCACACCCTGGAGTTGCAAGCAGCAGCAGCAGGAGCCCAAACATAGCTTGAAAGACACACTGGAGTTGGCTTCAGGAGCCCAAAAATTGGATGAATCACACCCTGGAGTTGCAAGCAGCAGCAGCAGGAGCCCAAACATTGGCTGAAAGAGACACTGGAGTTGGCAGCAGGAGCCCAAAAATTGGATGAATCACACCCTGGAGATGCAAGCAGCAGCAGCAGCCCAAACATTGCTTTAAAGAGACACTGGAGTTGGCAGCAGCAGGAGCCCAAAAATTGACTGACACACCCTGGAGTTGGCAGTAGCAGCAGCAGGAACCTAGAAATTGGCTGGAAGGCACCCTGAAGTTGGCAGCAGCAGGAGCACATACATTAGCTGGAAGGCACACCTTGGAGTTGGCAGCAGCATAAGCAGGAGCCCAAACATTGCTTGCAAGACACCCTGGAGTTGGCAGCAGCAGCAGGAGGCCAAAAATTGGCTATGAGAGACACTGGAGTTGGCAGCAGGAGCCCAAAAATTGGATGAATCACACCCTGGAGTTGCAAGCAGCAGCAGCAGGAGCCCAAACATTGCTTTAAAGAGACACTGGAGTTGGCAGCAGGAGCCCAAAAATTGGATGAATCACACCCTGGAGTTGCAAGCAGCAGCCCAAACATAGCTTGAAAGAGACACTGGAGTTGGCTGCAGGAGCCCAGAAATTGGATGAATCACACCCTGGAGTTGCAAGCAGCAGCAGGAGCCTGAACATTACTTTAAAGAGACACTGGAGTTGGCAGCAGGAGCCCAAAAATTGGATGAATCACACCCTGGAGTTGCAAGCAGCAGCAGCAGGAGCCCAAACATTGGCTGAAAGAGACACTGGAGTTGGCAGCAGGAGCCCAAAAATTGGATGAATCACACCCTGGAGTTGCAAGCAGCAGGAGCCCAAACATAGCTTGAAAGACACACTGGAGTTGGCTTCAGGAGCCCAAAAATTGGATGAATCACACCCTGGAGTTGCAAGCAGCAGCAGCAGGAGGCCAAAAATTGGCTGAAAGGCACACCCTGAAGTTGGCATCAGCAGGAGGCCAAAAATTGGTTGGAAGGCACACCCTGAAGTTGGCATCAGCAGGAGCCCAAAAAGTGGCCTAAAGACATAAATATGTTTTGCACCATTTGGAAAGTGTAAAACGTGGCACCATGCTGAATCTAGTCGCATGCATCAGGCATTGGTGAGTGGAAATCCTGGCTGATCCATCCCTGATTCATTTTGACAAAGGTGAGTCTCTCCACATTTTTAGTTGACAGACGAGTTCTCCTCGCCATAACTATGGCCCCCGCCGCACTAAACACCCGCTCAGATGGCACGCTACTTGCCGGGCAGGACAGTTTTTCCAGGGCAAACTCTGCTAGTTGCGGCCACAAATCAAGTTTGGCTGCCCAGAAGTCCAGCGGATCCTCAGGGTGTGTTGGCATGGTCATGTCAAGGTATGACATGACCTGCTGGTTGAGGTCCTGCTCCAGGTCTTCCTGCTGCTCATGAGTAGCCTCACTATGCGGGTGTAGAAAGCTACTCATTAGCGACTGAAGACTGAGGCTGCTGCTGATGGAGCTGCTGCTGCTGCCACCCGCCCCAGCTGCCATGGCAGTGGAAGGTGAGCGCAGAGGTCCCCTCGAGTCAGACCTGCGAGAGTATGGACCATGGCGCAGATAAGCATCGGCCACCTGACTACGTAGAATGTCTTTGTAGTAGTTCAGTTTGTCCTCCCTCTCGGCGGGTTTAAAAAATGCCCCCATTTTGTGCCGGAAGCGAGGGTCCAATAAGGTGGACAGCCAGAAGTCATCCCGCCGACAAATGGAAACAATTCTGGGGTCACTACGCAAGCATGTGAGCATGCTTCCTGCCATTTGAGCAAGTGACTCGGATGGACTACTTGTCTCCATCTCCACTGCATACTGCCACGGTGTGTCCGGGTCCTCTGTCTCGCCTTCCTCAAAACCCTCTAGCTCCTCTGGCTGCTCCTGCTCCTCCTCTCCTGTCCGCTGACTAGATAAACCAGCCATTTCGCCAAGCCTAAACTGTGCTTCACTGTGCCCCTCCTCTTCCTCCTCCTCCTCCTCCAGTTCAGCTCCAACGGGGTTCATGTGGCCATAAGACGTAGACGCCATGTCTCCAGTGCCCTGACCAGCCATGGTTTCCAACATGTGCTGTAGTACATGAAGCAGTGGAATCACATCGTTCATCCCGTAATCCTGCCGACTGACAAATAAAGTGGCTTCCTCAAAGGGCCTGAGCAAACGGCAGGTGTCACGTATGAGCTGCCACTGGTTGACATTGAAGTTACACAGGGGAGTCCCCCTATCCGCTTGGATCATCAGGAAATCCGTGATGGCTTTTCTCTGTTCATATAATCGGTCCAACATGTGAAGGGTGGAATTCCAACAGGTGGAAACATCGCAAATCAGACTATGTTGGGGGATACCGTTCTGACGCTGTGGCTCAAGAAGGGTGTGTTTGGCGGTGTATGAGTGGCTGAAGTGCATGCAAAGTTTCCTTGAAGTTGTTAGGATGTCTTGCAGATGGGGGGAACACTTCAGAAACCGCTTGACAACCAGATTGAAGACGTGAGCCATGCAGGGGGCATGGGTCAGCCTTCCTTGGCGCAGCGCAGACAAAATGTTCTTCCCATTGTCGGTAACCATGATTCCCATTTTAAGTTTTCTTGGAGTAAGCCATGTTTGGATTTCCTGATGAATAAATTTAAGCAGTTCCTCCCCTGTGTGACTCAAGACAAGACAAACCATGTGAAGCACTGCGTGACACCTCCGTGCCCTGCACACATGGTAGACTGGAGGGGCACTGAGACTTGAGCCTACAGTGGAGGGTGAGGAGGTTGCCGAGGATGAGGAGGCCGAGTCGCACAGTGTCACAGGCCCAATGGGCAGGGAGCGCGGAGGCCGAAGCGGCGTGACCTGTCCAAGTTGCTGCTGGTGCTGCAAAGGGACCACATTCACCCAGTGGGCCGTAAACGACATGTACTGTCCCTGACCGCAGTTACAGCTCCAGACGTCGCCGCTGCCATGCACTTTGCTACACACCAACAGGCTCAAGGACTGGCCCACCTTCTGTTCAACAAAAGTGTGCAGCGCTGGTACTGCCTTCTTGGCAAAGAAATGATGGCTTGGGACTCTCCACCTCGGCTCGGCACAAGCCATCAGTTCTCTGAAAGGTGCAGAGTCCACCACCTGAAAAGGGAGCGACTGCAGCACCAGCAACTTGGACAGGAGCACATTCAGCTTCTGCGCCGTAGGATGAGTGGGCGCATACTGCTGTCTCTTGGACATGGCTTCACTGATGGATTGCTGGCGGGATGCATGACTTGGAGGAGGAGCAGGAGCGACAGAGGATGGGTATGACGCACAGCTGCCTTCGGCTGAGGTGCAGGAGCCTTGGCTGGCAGAAATTGGGAGCGGCGTGCCACTTGGTGAGGAAGCAGACTGGACCACCCCTTGGGAGCCTCGGTTCTCCCAGGTCGCTTTATGGTGACGCATCATATGTTGACGCAGGGCCGTGGTGCAAACATTTGGGCCCTGGCCAAGCTTCACCTTCTGCCTACATATCTTGCATGTGGCCATGTTACCCTCCTGCGGATGCTTCAGGAAAAACTGCCACACTGCCAAGTAGCTACTTTTCCCACCAACAGGCCTCACTGATTCACTGCTATTGTCGCCAACTCCAGGAACCCCTGCTCCACTACCTCCCGATAAGGTAGCCTGCCGCACAGCAGGTGCTCTACCCCGGCCCTGGCCCCGTTTGGCTCCAGGCTTTACAATTGTGCCCCCATGCTGACTGCCAACCATGCTGCTAACACCTTGCTGCCTGAGCTGCTGACTCTGGGGCAACCTGCGCCCCTCTTCTCCTGATGATGATGACGATGAAGCCCCTTCATCTCCCGGCTCCCAAGTGCGATCGGCTTCATCATCATTGAGTTGTGGCTGTACGTCACTGATGTTCTCGGTTTCCTCAACAGTGTCTGGCGCAGAAGCTGGAAATCTCGCAACACCCACGACACTGTCCACATCACTATTTGTCTGCCGAGCTAAAGAAGCCACCTCCATTTCATGGCTGGGCAGTAGCTGCTGACTGTCCTCTATCTGATCGTCCTCCTCACTAAAGAGTGGAGCTGAACCCAAAGCATAGGATACGTCGCTGGGGGAGGGAACGGCGTAGGACAGAGGCAATGGGAGGACAGGGACTGCTCTCGGGGCATGCCAACTCAGGTTGTGTCAGAGGAACCTACCGACCCTAGACTGGGGGTCTCAGACGTAACTTGTGATGATGTTGATGAGCGCGTTAACCAATCTACCACGGCAGATGCGTTACTGGTGGAGACACGACCGCTAGCAGATACTGGCAGATCAGGTCTCTCACCGTGACTCCTGCTGCCACTCGCCCCTAGTCTGCTGCGACCTCTGCCTGCTGAATCTTGGCCTCTGACACTCCTCTTTGAACATCCTGGCACTTGTCTGCCGGACATTTTTATGTATTTGCTTATTTAGTATAAACAGATAGGGTGCAAGGTGCAGCTTTGGGGTGCCCTGCGGCCTGGTTTATTGAAAGCAGTCAAAAAGGAAGTGCAAACTGAAGTAGCTTAATGAAGCTGATGCTGAACAACGCTTATGTTGTATAAGAGATAGGGTGCAAGGTGCAGCTTTGGGGTGCCCTGCGGCCTGGTTTATTGAAAGCAGTCAAAACCAAGTGCAAACTAAAGTAGATTCATGAAGCTGATGCTGATCAACGCTTATGTTGTATAACAGATAGGGTTAAAATAGCATGTGCCTTGGGATGCCAGTGTGGCGTAATGTATTTTAAGCTGAACAAAAAGTATTAACAATAATCCAAGTATGAGGAATGCTTTTGTTTAACAGATAGGGTTAAATAGCATGTGCCTTGGGATGCCAGTGTGGCGTAATGTATTTTAAGCTGAGCAGAAACTTTTAACACTAATCCAAGTATGAGAAATGCTTTTGTTTAACAGATAGGGTTAAATAGCATGTGCCTTGGGATGCCAGTGTGGTGTAATGTATTTTAAGCTGAGCAGAAACTTTTAACACTAATCCAAGTATGAGAAATGCTTTTGTTTAACAGATATGGTTAAATAGCATGTGCCTTGGGATGCCAGTGTGGCGTAATGTATTTTAAGCTGAGCAGAAACTTTTAACACTAATCCAAGTATGAGAAATGCTTTTGTTTAACAGATAGGGTTAAATAGCATGTGCCTTGGGATGCCAATGTGGCGTAATGTATTTTAAGCTGAGCAGAAACTTTTAACACTAATCCAAGTATGAGAAATGCTTTTGTTTAACAGATAGGGTTAAATAGCATGTGCCTTGGGATGCCAGTGTGGCGTAATGTATTTTAAGCTGAGCAGAAACTTTTAACACTAATCCAAGTATGAAAAATGCTTTTGTTTAACAGATAGGGTTAAATAGCATGTGCCTTGGGATGCCAGTGTGGCGTAATGTATTTTAAGCTGAGCAGAAACTTTTAACACTAATCCAAGTATGAGAAATGCTTTGGTTTAACAGATAGGGTTAAAATAGCGTTCAGGGCTAAATAGCAGTAAGGGTTAAATAGCATGTGCATTGCATGCACAGTGTGCAGCTGTATTTAAACCAAACTAAATATATTAACAGTAACCCAGTAATTATGAAATATGAATCATAGGCAGCACTAGGCACCCTGTCAATGTGACTTGTATGCTGCTGGATTGTTCCGGTTTTAAACCTATCTTTCCCTAGCTCTGTCTACCACTCTAAATCTCCCTAACTATCTGTCTCTCTCTTTACCTATCTGTAACTGTCTCTAGCTATCGCTAACTCTCACCTAACTATGACTAACTGTCTGTCCCTGTCTGTAGCCAGCAACCACAGCTGTCTCACGAATGCAAGTCTGAAATGCGCACAAGCAAGATGGCTGCCGCTTTATATAGCACGGTGACGTCACCGGGCTTCCTGGCTGCTGATAGGCTGCATGTGACTGTCCCATCGTCACTTGCCCCTGGGGACATGTCTGAACATGTCCGTCCACCATCTTAGAATGCTTGTCATTGAGTTTAAAGGAAAACTTTGATCGATCGAATCGCCGGGAAATTCGAATTTTTCATGAAATTCGGAACGAATCCGGGTTAGTCCGGATCGATTCGCTCATCCCTAGTTACTTCCATCATATCCCTGTGCTTTACCTTATTGTGTCTAAGATAAAGCAGAGAGCAACATTCCCCTCACACAGCTGTGATGACTAACAATTATTGGATGTTAAAAGAAGTATATCAGGGTTGTAGAATTCTGGTGTTCAGTGAAGTGAGGTTTTGTGGTGTGTATCTTTATTGAAAGTGGTGTGCACTAGGATTAGAGGAAAACAACACTAAACACAAGTAGACACAAGCTGTGCCATGTGCTTGTCTAAAAGACCCCTTACTGCCCTCCTCAGCCTGTCAGCGCTGCTGTGTGAGGGGGCCGCTTATCTCAGACACAATGTGAGCAGCCCTGCCCATGTCCCCCTGCTCTAGTTTTGTGCTGGGCTGTGTGTAACTGAATGAATCACTGCTGGAGAGCACCAGGAGCCCTGCTGCATAGCCAGGATGCCATATGGTCTGCATTAGAACATCAGATTGCATCTAATTAGTGTTTTTAGGAATATTTTGCAAAGACTAAAAGAAACACATGCTGTTATGGGGCACTAGGCTCTGGGGAAAGAAGGTGATGACATAAACTTCCTTTCCGAGTATAGGATCACTTTAATGTAGTCTAGCGAGCAGGGTTAGTACATTTGCTACCTTACTTTAAAATGTATAATGTTATTATATTAAGTTAGCTCTTTGTATGTCATCACTTCTCTTGGAATAACACATCGTTAAAGTGAACTTAAACCCTATCTGACATTGAGGGTCATGCTAATTAGCCAAGGAAGCAAGTTTAACTGGGTGTGAATTGCAATCTACATCTCAGTGACCTTTTACATTTGAACAAACAAAAGGGCAAATTAATCTTTTTTTTAGTTTACCCCCCACCCCCAAAAATCACCTGTACTTTTGATAGGGTTTCATATTTACAGGTACCTTATTATCCAAAGAAGTAAGAATATATATTTTTTTAAATAGTAGCACCCTATTGGCTAGGCAGAAACAAATCACCCACAGCCAATTGGTTGCTGTTCTTGGCAAACCCAATTGTATACCAGCAGTCATGTTGCTGGCAGCCATAAAATGAATGAGCAAGTTGGCTGACTTGACTATAGTGTCGCCTAAAGTGGACCAAATACCACCCTGGAGTCTGAGACTCCAGAGCAGCCATATTCTCTCCCCCTGATCGGGGGTGCCCCACTGTGTAAAACGCCCAGGTCACCCAAAAACTTGCCTTCGTTCACGGTCCAATGGTGCATGTGCGAGCAGCGGCCGCATCCCCGCTATCTCTTTAGCAGGAGGTGTGCCCACTTGTGAATGGCTGGCGCGGGCACGCTCCCTGGTAAAGGGTAGCGGTGGATGTGGCCTCCAGCGTGCTTGGATCCACTCGCATTAGACAAGCTCCTAGAAGAAGGAGCTCGAGCAGATCCAAGTTCGCTGATTGGACAAGAGGGTTGTGCATGCTTCAGAGCACTGGGGAAGGGTAAGTGATATCAGATGACTTGAGGGGATTTCACACAGCGGCTGCTCGGGGGGCAAAGAACAAAACCCAGGATATTCAAAATCCTGGGTTTTGGTCCACTTGTTTCACTTGAGAAAATATAACAATCACATACACAAGTGAGTTTTGTGGAAAAAATTGAATTGTTTTTGCCCTTTCTTGTGTGTTAAAATTCTTACCAAGATGCAGGTTGCAAATAACACCCAAAAGCCTACCCAAAGTTTATTTTACTTTACCAAATAACTAGCATGACTCTCTTTGTTTCCTTGTACAGGACTCTCTGACACTACCCTTCAACACTCTTAAGACCCTCAGTTTAGAGATACCCTTTTTCCTGCATGTTGACAAAGGACGGGGAAACAGCTGCAAAATGCAGTATGACATCCTTCCTATTAGTGGCAGTGCACTTGTGTGCTGCTTTTGCCATGTCCCTTATCAGACAGGGTTCCAAGGGTAGGGGGTGGGTTAGGGTGTCACAAACCTGAACCCCACTCATTGATGCAGGTTTGCTTCAACAAATTGTATGTGTGTTTTTATGTGCTTCCATGTTCTGTTTAACACTGGTTGTGTGTTTTCATTGCAAAACTCTGCAATATGAAAAGTTCTAAAAAGTTTTATCTACACAAATAAAAGGGAGGTTCAGCTGAACGGCAGCCCGGGAAAGCTGCCACAAGGAAGGACTATTTTGAGGGTCATCTCTAAGGAATAGCCCATTAGATACCTGCAGGATACAACTATCTCCTTTCTTCCCCTATAAATTCGCCATACAGCATCAGGCACTGTACTTTGGCTGAAGGTACCACCTTAAAGTGCAAAGACTGAGAGAGATACCTGACATAAAAGATACTCTCGAAGAGTCACACGGATAACTGCAATATACCCTGGATAATTGTAAGCTGGTTGAAATTCTTCCCTGAGGAAGTGTATGTGTGAAACGCATAGGGAGAACATTCTCCACTGTGATCACCAGCGAAATAAAATCAAATTGCCAAGAAATGTTACTATCTGTATTTTTTATGTAAAAACTCTGTATCCTCTACATGTATCTGAAAGATGGTCATGATGTAAAATGTAAGTGGATCAGTAACCTCATGTGCAAATGATTTACTAAAAATTATTGTATGTTAAAAGAAGTATATCAGGGTTGTAGAATACTGGTGTTCACTGAAGTGAGGTGTTGTGGTGTGTATCTCCATTGAAAGTGGTGTGCTCTTATATTAGAGGAAAACAAAACTAAACACAAGTAGACACAAGCAGTCCGGATGGACGCGTAGCTTACAACAGTGCAGTAACATAACTACCAAAAAGTAGCAGTAAATCAATAAGCAGTTAACAGTGTAAACAACTACCGCGCTTCAATATTTTTCTTAACTGGTTTACATGGATTTATGCCTGCATGATTAAGTCTTATTTGCGATGATTTGTAATGTACATTTATAAAAGATATTAATGGCTTATGTATAAGTGTGTGATTAGAAGCACGTGGCATTGGACTGTGAATGAGACAAGATCTACGGAGAGGCTTAATCACAATTTTCTATTCATCATCCGCACAACACAATTAATATGTCAGAGAGTTTCTCAGGTCTGACATATTAAACACAACCCAATTCTGGAAGGATGTCTTGCATATTGAGTATTTGTTTTTTGGTGACTGAAGAGTGAAATAGTTGTATATAAATTATATTGATATCTTAGACTAAAAAAACATAAATATTAAAAAACATAACAAAAGAGGTTTCCTTAAATCTGAAGAAAGGAAAAAAGAAATGGATACAAATTAGGAAAAAATCACTGAACTCTAAAATTGAAAAAGAACCTTAATTGGTTGTTAATATTACTGGTCCCAACCAGGGGGTACTTCCTTATATCACAGTTACTTAATTACCTCAAAAATTAAATGGAAGGAGTCTACCCTGGCCACATGGGTATCAATATATAATGAGAGTGGGAGGACCCACTTAGACCTCACTAGTCAGGGCAACCTCCTACAATAATTTACTACACAATTACAATTCATATAAGGTCAATCATTTTTACGGTTTCAAAATTATACATACAGGAATATAATTGCACTACATCACAAAATATACTTTACAAACAAATTGTGTTTTTCTCCTGTAGCTGGTATTTGTTAGGTTGATGTTAAACTTCATGTTAGATTTCTCCAACGCATCTCACCCAGGTGGCTTCCTCAGGGAGGACTATATTCCAGCTTTTTTACTTTCCAATATAAACATGTGCTTTAAGAGATGATTGAAATGCGTTGGAAGAATCTAACACAAATTTTTACATCAACCTAACAAATATTAGCTACACAGGAGAAAAACACACATTTTTTGTAATGTATATTTTTTGAAAATGTGCAATAATGCTTTTATATGTATAATTTTGATACAGTAAAAATGATTGACCTTGTATGAATTGGTATTGAGTAGTCAATGGTTATAGGAGGTAGTCCTGACTAGTGAGGTCTAAGTAGTCCTAAAACATAGAGTTCAGTGGGATTTAACACTTTTTTTGCTGCATATATATTCAAATATTTATGTTTCCAGGGGTAATTAGGGTAAAGTCACAGACCACTGGTTCTACAATGGTCTGTATTAGGCTGGAAGGTTTATTAAATGAGTTGAAGTACAGATAAGCATTCTTCAGAGTGAGCTCTTCATCACTCCAGCACAACAGAGAGAGTTACAAGTGGTGTACCCCTAGGCTTTGTCCCGGGCCCTATTCTTCTTAATATGTTTGTAAGTGACATAAGAGAAGGCTTAGTAGGTAAAGTTTTTCCTGTTTGCTAACGATACAAAGGAAAGTAATAGGGTGGATATTCCCGGAGGTGTCGTCAATGTGGAAAGTGATTTGGCTTTACTGGATAAATGATCAAAACTGTGGAAACTGGAGTTTAATGTTTATAAATGTAAAATCATGCACTTGGGTAGAAGGAATCCCTGCTCTGAGTTCCCTATGGGCAGTACTGTGTTAGCCAGGACCTCGGAGGAGAGGTATACTGATTACTGAAAGTTGCAAGATGAGTTGACAGTGTAGCCAGGCAGCAGGAAAAGCAAGCAGGATGCTCGGATGCATAGCTTGAGGCATCACCAGTAGGAAGCCACTGTATAGAGCCCTGGTGAGGCCACAGCTAGAATACTCTGTGCAGTCCTGGAGACCTGCAAAAAGACATTATGCAAATAGAACAGGTCCAAAGGTGGGAAACAAAAATGGTGGATGGACTTAAACTTAAAAAGTATTGGGAGAGACTTAAAGAACTTAATTTGTACAATCTGGGGGAAAGAAGGGAGAGAGAGGACATAGAGGGTACATGGAGGAAAGTGTTTTTGTGAAGAAACTTAGGGGGCACAACCTTAAGCTAGTTAAAAGAAAGATCAGGAGCAATGGTGGAAAATATTAATTTACAGAAAGAATAGTAGATAATTGGAACAAACTTCCAGCAGGGGTGGTTTAAAAATCATCAGTGATTGTAAACATGCTTGGGGTAAGCATCCCTATTAGAGATGAGCGAACTTTTGAAAAGTTCGATTCGGCCGATTCGCCGAATTTCACAAAGAAATTCGGGTTCGGCCGAATCGAACTTTTACGAAGTTCCCCATCAAAAATGCCGGCATGGTGGGAGCCGGCCGGCGGGCCGGTAAAGCCGGCCGGCCCGCTCCCACCATGCCGGCATTTAAAAAACAAACAAAAAAAAAAAAAAGCATTTTTGCTGGCATGGTGGGAGCGGGCCGGCCGGTTCCGTGCTGACAGCGGAACCGGCCGGCCCGCTCCCACCATGCCGGCATTTAAAAAAAAAGCAAACACTTACCTGCAGGTCCGGAGCGTGGAGGCCGGCGCCGCTCTCAGCTGTCATCTGAGGGCGCGTCATCAGAGGTAACAAGTATATATACAGAGTTCTATACAATACAGCCACTAGGTGGCCCTATGGAGTTATGCCCTTGGAGAAACCATTTGAGTACATGGAGTGAAGAATTCAGCAATATAAATGGTGAGGATAATGCAAACATAACGAGACACGCTAATGGTAGAGCTCCGTGCATACCTGACCCTCCTGACGAAGGTTTCTATACCGAAACGTTGAGGGGTTTTTGGATGTCATATTCCACTAGGTACTCTGCTTAATCTTGTATTCTACAATGTCGTTTTTGATCAGTTGATATCTATACATACTTTACTGTTCTTATGCATTGAAGTGGAACTGGAGTGTATGCACCACAGAGCTCTACCATTAGCGTGTCTCGTTATGTTTGCATTATCCTATTGAGCATTCCTCTGCTCCCGCAGCTGTTGATTCAGTGTGCGTGTGCTTGCACAGCATGAGAGAGATTCTGTTTGGTGTGTGTTGTGTATAGCAAAACTCCAAGCTTTGCTATTGTCTCCAACCTGCCCTCCACAGCCTGGCTTGTGTGAAAAGACTGAATCACACACAGGCACATTGCAGCACAACTAGGAACTATCTTTTGATCAAAGCAGCAAGCTAGAGAAAGATTTTATCTGCTTCACACATTCTGTGTGGAAACAGATAAAAATCCCCCTCTGGCTAAATGTGTATCACACAAGGAAGCTTCCAGCTCAGCTGTAGTGTGCCTGTGTCCAACAGAACTCCCCCCAACTCATGCTCATGTGTAAGCAGGGCTCTCCGGTGTGAGCAAGTTGGCCGCTCCCATACAGTCCAGGAGTGCAGCATCTGCAAATATATGACACAGCATCTGCATAGAGGTTAAGCCATTTCAAACAGCATACATCACTGATCATTGGGGGGAGCTTTATTTGCTGGAGGTCCACTTTAGCTAATCCAGTGTCATGCCATGTTAAAGCCAAGCCAAAAGACAGTGCCTGTTTTCTCTGGCCTCATGTCATCAAGGCTCAAATAAAGCACAAAATGGTGGATTATAATAATAAAACTTACCTCTTAAAATAGGAAGGCAGTCGTGTGAGGATTCTCGGGCACAGCACTTTGTAGTGGCCCGACATTCAAAATCACTAAAACATTTTGCCTGTCCTTGTTTACCGTTGACTGTAGCTGGTATATCATTGTATGGGCAGAATCCTTTTCGTTCTGATGGAAAATACAAGTTAAAATTATTTTAAAAGAGTGTATTAACTTATATACCGTTCGCTCACCATTCGCTGCCTGGCGCTATCCCTTGTTAAATAAGGGCCTATGTTTTTTGTGCATTATAGTTTCTTCTGTAATCTTTGGGTATCTTAATACTTTGGGTATCTTAAAGCAAACCTAAACTGATAACTTTGCGACAGAGAGGGTCCTAGTCTGCAGCACCCTATTCCCAGCCACAGGTAAACCCTGCAATTAAGTAGTACTCCTTCTCTCAGGGCTTGGTCTAACAGGGGACCCAGCAATGGCTAAATACAAGTTGGGCAACTGAACCTCCACCAATAAAGTGCATGTGGCAATGTAGTGTGCAGGTGTTTTTGGGTTCCACAGTTGATGGACTCTGCCAGAAGAGAGCAAGTTTCTTTTAACTGTTGGATTTACTAGCGAAGGGGTGGGGGGTCCAACATACCTGGACCATCCTTGAAACATAATTGGTTGGGGTGGTTAAGATCTGTGTAAAAGGTAACACACCCTCTTGGGAAGCTTTGCCAGTGGTCCTATACTGCTCTATAACATTTTTGAACCTGCTCTATAACATGTTTAAACCTTCACCCTTTAACTGCCAGCCTACCTAGAGATGTTGTCACCCTCTGTTGCCAGGCCATTTTTTACCATTTTGTACTGTATATGTTTAACTGTGATTTTGCAGGAATTTTTCAGCAGAGTTTGGGCTGTAACATGAAATGTCTTGAAATTTTGTCAGCACTTTCATACTATTTGTGGCTGAAATATGTGAAAAAAAAAATGTTGCATTTTTTAAATAAAATATTGTGTGTAAAACCCCATTCTTCCCAATTACAACGGTACCACATATGTATCAGTAGACACCCGTTCCTGCCCAGGACACCCCCCAAACTGAAAAGAGCGTTTTATGACATTTTCAAATGAAATACAATTACTATATGCACTATCAGGGGTTAAACCCTTAAAAAAAATGCATGTGGCACACCCACTCTGGGGGGGGGGGGGGGGGGGCACATATACACCTGTAACAAAGCGTAAACATATGGAATGACATTGTTTTAACACTGTGACATTAACACTTTAGTGCCAGACCTGTAATGACAATTCTGCATAAAAATATAAAAAGTCACAAAAGTTTCTAAAAGTGTTTGTTTGCAGCCAGGAGAGCTCACACAATGATATGACCAAAAAAAAAAATGTTCAAACACGCTATTCAAACACAAGCAAATGAACGCCTATTGAAATGTATGAGAAGCTAGAGCACCAGCGCTATAAGCTGAGCCACCTGTAATAATACATGTGACGCTACATGGCACTGTTAGAGTCGCTCACCAGATTCGCTTTCATAAATGTAGTTTTGCATAAGCGCCCGGCGTTCATCAGACGCTACCTGCTGCTACGAAGCACTACCTGGCGCTATCCCTTCTTAAATAACCTCCATAGCCGACTTTATCACTCCACCTGTGTGACTGTGTGGAGATCTGCAAAGCCTGACCTGACCTTGAGAGGGGGCTGGGGAACAGCGTTTTAAAATCAGTGGACCTGGTTGTAGAGTGTGGCTTGGTTTTGAGTCATTTGGGGGACAATAGAAAAAGTAAATGGCCGGCCTAAAGGGACAGCCCAGGCCTGATTTCTTCTCACCTCATAGTGGTTGTCAGGGGTTGTGTCCATCATTCAGCAGTGCTTTGCATCTTTTTGGACTTCAAACATCCCTTAAAAGTTTGATTTTTTTTTTTAGGGGATCTTGCATGACAAGGTCAGTAGGAGGAAGGAAAGGTTACTAGGGCTTAAGAGGACACGATGAATGAAAGACACAGCATCTGACAAGTACGGTAGCATGGGGTGAGCAGACTAATTAAACCCTTTGCTCGGGCTGTTCCTTTAAACCTCAGACACAGATCTAACTTTTTCCCCTCCCCACTGGACAAAACAGCATAATACACCAAGGCTTTCTAGGCCATTCTAAAATCATCAGACATTTGTCTCTGTTCCTGCACTTAGTATTACATCTACCTTTCATGCCATATACTGAGCCTCTGCACCTATGCCCTACACTCCATAATAGTGCAGGGGCATAGCTGGGGGGAGGGGGGGCATGTGCCCCGGGTGCAGCAGGTTAGGGGGGCCTGAGCATAGGTGGGTGGCGCCATTTTGAATCTTTGCCCTGGGTACCAAAAAGCCTAGCTACTCCTCTGTGATAGTGTATTACAAGCCAGCCCTGATCAGGTGGCCCTGCCTAGATTTGTGGCACCAATTGTATAATAGTCTTCTGAGAGGCAGCTGTTATATATAGACTGAAAAACTGGAGCAAAATCTAACGACACTGTGGACAGTTAAAGACAAAGTCCAAACACCCACCCACCTGGCCCTTCCCTTGTGCTTAGCCCAATTTGGGCAACAACTTAAACTCACTGGAGGAATTCTGCATGGAAGCTGAAACTGGGACCTTGAGTGACAGGTCAGTAAATCGATCCAAGCAGCATTGTGTCTGCTTTGGCATGTCACTTAAATCCAGCTGTCACTCAAGTTCACAGCTTCCTTGCGGAGCCTGCCCCAGACTAAATGAAGGTAGGATTGCAATATTCAGGTAAGTTGTTTTATTATGTTATGCGCATGAGAGGCCACTCATCCAATCAGCTCGCTCAGATGTATGCCCAAACCAGGCATAGCACATGGGAAGGGATAGGTGGATGGGGGTTACAAAAGGCTTCTTCCTTAAAGTGGACCAACACCCAGGATTTTGACTATCCTGGGTCTTGGTCCACTTCGGTGGGGCACCCCCGATCGGGGTGCCCCGCTGTGTGAAACCCCCCCAATCACCCGAAAAACTCACCTCTCCCCGCTCCCAGCGCCGACGGACAAGCAATCTGACAGTCCCGGACAAGCGGCTCCTCCGCTGCCGCCTCCCGCGCGTCCGCGACGGCCATTCACAGACGGCCGGTGCGGGCGCGCGCACGCCTAGAGGGGCGCGAGGGAGGCGGCGGCGGCCGGCCGCCGCCGAAGATAAGGTAAGGGGGTTTGGGGTGTTTGGGGTGGTTTCACCCCGCGGGACATCCCGATCTCGGATGTCCCGCGGGGAGGGAGGTGATCGGCCCGGGAATCTTATAGATTCCCGGGCCGATCACCCGTGGGTGTTGGTCCACTTTAACAATGTGTGAACTTACTGCTGAAAATGCTCCTTGGGTGCTGATATTATTGCTCTCACTTCTGGTGTGATTTTTAAAGCGGACCAAAACCCACATTTTTAACTAGCATCCCCTGAATTGTTCCACGAAGAGTACCATTTGCCAATTTTCACTGCTTCTGCTTGACTCTAATCACAGATGCTGACGTATCTGTGCTGTGGCAATGTCAATGGTTGATCTTATGCAATATCACAGAGAGGGACAGCAAAAAAACAGTGTTACAGGACAATTTGAATATCAAAAATATATATTTCTAGTTCTACACTCTAATAAGGGAGTATAGGCAGGGGCTTTGGCGACATTTATTTCACAAGTCCAGTGGGTTTTGGTCCACTTTAAGTACAGCAGCGTGGTTGTCCAGGTGTGTGTCCAGTCCCTTTCCTCCACACAACCCAGGTATTGGAGGTAAAGTAGAAACCAAAATTCGAGCCACATCTGTTAAAATGGGAGGTTTTGTCATGTTAAAACAATCAGACCAATCAGACCAAAAGGAATTTCAGGACTTTTTCCATCTGCAGTGTAACCAATATGCTGTACAATGCCATTGAAAAACAAACAGTAAAAAAAAATTTAGAGGGGGAAATAAAAATAACAAAACTCCAATAATGTGTTCCGAATCAGCCAATCACATTGAAACTCAAAGTGGACTAAATCACTGGCTTTCCTCTATCCCGGGCTTTGGTCCTTGCCCCAGGAATATCCCAGTTTGGGCTGCTGTGTGAAACCCCCCCAGTTCTCCCCCAAACACTAACCTTTCGCTGGTCCTACACCGCATGCTTGGACTCTCATCCAATCAGTGCCGTATGAGGAGTGTAAAATAAAAAAAAAAGATCATCAAAATTTTGCACAACAATGGCAGCATCAAGATCTGGACATCCAACAATTCATAAAAAAACTAAAAGCAAGTTGGTTCAGAAGGCTGCCAAGAGGCCTACAGCAACATTAAAGGAGTTGCAGGAATTTCTGGCAAGTACTGGTTGTAGGTCAAATTTTTACCATGGCCAAGTCAGAGCCCACACCCAGGGCTGGATTATGAAGGGGGTGCAAGGGGCGCGAGCCCCGGGGCCTCCACCACTTGCTCTGCAAAGGGGGCCTCCACCAACCTTTGGGTTATGGACTGGTCTAGGAGGATTTTCAGTCTTTGGTCTGATCAACCGCAGGGCCAACAACAAAGATAAGAGTGAGAAAAGATTGCCAATTCCAGATGTGTCAGACTGAAAGCTTTCATGGTGTGCAGATTTATGCAACAACTTTTTTTTATTTCTACTTTTCTATGTATAAATATCTATGTTCAGGGCCGGCTTCAGGTTTGTGGGGGCACTTGGTCAAGAGAGTTTTAGTTGGCCCCAAAGTGGTGTGTCACATGATGTCACCTTTCAGCTCCGCTGCCACAAATCGGTCAACTCCTGCTGCTGATCGCCCTCCAGTCCTTGTCAGTTGTCAGCTGGTTCTCACCACCTTCTGAGCTTCCATCAGTTGTCCTCCATTCCATGCCACCTTCTTCATTGTTGCTGAGGCCAGCCATGAGCAGGTCTGCAGCACCCGGCATTTGGTGGTTTGGGTCCACTGTAAAATAATACCATGGCCAAGTGTGAGCCTGAGTGGGCCCCTGAAGATGCCAGGGGCCCTGGCAATTGCCTAGGTCTGCCCTGTGCTGGCGCTGGCCCTCTCTATGTTATTATTTCTATTAGATCTACTGTTGGATTTCTGTTTGCTTTTCCACTAAAGTGTATAGATAATAGCTGACATCAAAGTGGACCAAAACCCAGGATTTTGACTATCCTAGGTTTTGGTCCTTGCCCCTGCTGTGTGACCCACGCCCCCCAGGTCGGTGAAACTCACCTCTTCCCGGTCCTACGACGCATGAGAGGCCACTCATCCAATCAGCTCGCTCAGATCTGCTGATGTCCCTTCATCTAAGGCGAGCAGCTCCAAGCGCGCTGACGGCCGCATCCCCCTTACCCTCTAAAAGAGAGCGTGCCCGCGCCAGCCATTCATAAATGCTGCTAGAGGGATAGCGGGGATGAGGCTCGCGCATGCGCCCTTGCACCAGATAAGAAGGTGTATGGGGCGACCTGGGGGGTTTCACACAGCGGGCCATCCCAATTTTGGATGCCCCAAGGGGAGTGAATTGATCAGCCATGGGCTTTGGTCCACTTTAAAGGTGGAAAAAAGTGAAATGAGTCTTCTTGGTCTGTTGTTTTACATGACAAAAACCTGGCATTTTACCAGGGGTGTGTAGACTTTTTATGTGCTGCCAGACACTAGAGTGATTATTCTGGTTCAGCCAGTGTAAAAGACATTGTTATAAATGATATACACTACAATTAAAATGCCGGGATACCCAGCCACAATGAGTCATACCTGAGAAGACACAGTTTAATCCACATCCAGTATCACAGCATTTCATGAGCGCCGAGCAGTCGCTGTCATTGGAGCAATAGTTTTTACAGAAAGCTTCAGGCTCCTTTGAAATTGCTGGTTTTGGGCAGACACCCAGCCTGGCTGCAAAAAGAATAGACAATATGCCTTTTAGCTTTGGAAACCATTCTCATTATTACAAGGACAGAAACAAAAACAATCATGCAAGGTAATAGTTCATGGGTGATAGTGTAATGTAGAGAACATATATGTTGTAAACAGACTGCAGTAAGTATTCGTTCTAGGACAAATATTATAGACAAGATGGTTAATGTCTATTTCCTAACAAAATTAACTTTTGGATAGACTAAGGCAGACTTAGGACTAATTTACTGTCCCTGTTTCATACTGTGACTCAAAGAAGAAATATAGCCCCCCATCCTCTGTTACTAGCCTTTCCTACAGCTATCAGGTTTCATTGAGGCAGGAGCTACACATTTAGGATCTGCCCCAGGAATGCCCTGTGAGTCTTCCACCTTCTGTGAGGTTGGCGACTCCCAATCTCCACCGCCGCTTCCGCCTATAGCCAAGCTTGCCCTGTTAACCAGGACGCATGAAACGCCCCACTGGCACGGTTGCCCCCAGGTCTTAAAAGGCGCAAAGGATGCCAGCTCACGGTGAAGATAGAAGGAACATGAGGGTTTACTATGGCCAAGGTCGTTTGAAGGTGCGGGGAAGAAGAATAGTCAAACACTAGCCGAAGGTCAAGCCAGATGATCAGAAGTAACGCAGTATCTAAAGGGGTCCAACAAAGTTCAAGGTTGGGCAGGCAAAAGGTTGGTTTGGGTAGTAAGCTGGGCTAGTCAATCAAAGCCGGGTCAATCACAAATATAGCACAGACAAAGTCACACCCTGAGCAATACTAGCTATAACAGGCAATGAGGTCAGGGCTAAACTTTATTTAAAGGATGGCTTCGTCGGGAAATACTGGTTTAAGTAGTCGATCAATATGAACTTAGCACTTGTTATTTTCTTTCTACTTCAAGGCATTCACCAGGTTTTTGCAGGTTTGCCACACCAAACTGCCTCTCTTTCTTTCTCTTCACTACACTTTTATCTCGTTCTCAACTTTCCTTCTCTCTTTCTCTTTTGTCCTCTTTCCTTCATCCTTTCCCTCACTCCTTCCTTTCATCCTTCCCTGTCTCTCCTCCTTTCTGCATTTCCTCTCTCCTTTTTCTTCTCCCACTCCTTTCTTCCATCCTCTCCTGTTCACACCTTTTCTTTCTTCCTTACATTCTTCCCTTTCCGCCTTTCACTCCTTCTCCCTCACTCCCTTACTGCCTTCTTCCTTCCTTTTGTTCTTTCACTCCCTCCGTCCTCTTTCTTATTCCCTGTCCTTGCTCTTCTCTCTCTTCCTTTCTTCAGTTCTCACTTCCTTCTCTCCCTCCTTCCCTTCCCATCCTGTTTCTTTTCTTGCTCCAATCCTCCTCTCCTCTTTCCATCCTGTCTTCTTCTCGTCTCTTTACTCTCTCTCTCTTTATTTATTTATTTCTCCCTCCCCTCTTTCTTTCCCTTCTTCCTCCCTTTCTCTTTTCTTTCACTCACTATTGCTATACATTGTTTCTCTCTTTTTTCATTACCTCTCCCACTTCTGTTTTCCCTCTCTTCCTTGCTTCCCCTCTCTCTATGTCTTACTTTCTTTTTTTCTCTCCTCTTCTTTCTTTACTCTTCTTCCCAACCTCCTAACTTTCTTCTTTTTTTTCTCTTACTTTCCCTCTCTCTCTTTCTTCCTCCATTTTCTCCTTTCTCTTGTCTTTCTCCCTCTTCTCACACTATCACACTATTTTATGCATGTGTGCACGTGGGTGTGCCAGTTTTATTCTTATCATTATGTAATTCTTAGGTGGTGTTTCCCCCTTATGGGCATGACTAGGGGGCGTGGCTAGGGGCATGGCTTAATGGTAACAAAAATGCCACATTTGTCCCTCTTTCTTGCTTCCAAAAGGTGGGAGGTATGCACAATGTAGCTGAGGAACTGCACACACTTTCTTTCCCTGTCTCTCTGCTCTATTTATCCTTGTCTCCCCAGCTCTGACCCATTGGTTGTATGTCCCCTCTGCCTCATCCATCCCTATTCCCTGTGCCCTGATCCATCTATCCTTGTTCGTTTAGCTCTGCCCCATCCATCCCTGTCCCCTCAGCTCTGCCCCCTCCATCCCTGTCCCCTCAGCTCTGCCCCATCCATCCATGTTCCCTCAGATCTGCCCCATTTATCCCTGTCCCCTCAATTCTGTTCCATCCACCCCTCTACCCTCAGCTCTGCCCCATCCCCTCAGCTCTATGCCTCTCCATCCCTGTCTCCTCAGCTTTGCCCCATCCATCCCTGTCCCCTCAGCTCTGCCCCATCCATCCCTGTCCCCTCAGCTCTGCCCCCTCCATCCCTGTCCCCTCAGCTCTGCCCCATCCATCCCTGTCCCCTCAGCTCTGCCCCCTCCATCCCTGTCCCCTCAGCTCTGCCCCCTCCATCCCTGTCCCCTCAGCTCTGCCCCATCCATCCCTGTCCCCTCAGCTCTGCCCCCTCCATCCCTGTCCCCTCAGCTCTGCCCCATCCATCCATGTTCCCTCAGATCTGCCCCATTTATCCCTGTCCCCTCAATTCTGTTCCATCCACCCCTCTACCCTCAGCTCTGCCCCATCCCCTCAGCTCTATGCCTCTCCATCCCTGTCCTCCCAGCTTTGCCCATCTAGCCCTCTTCCTTCCAGCTCTGCCAGTCTATCCAGCTTTTTTCCGGCTCTGCCCATCCCCCCCCCCCCCCCAGCTCTGCCAAGCCATTCCAGTCCTTTTCATTTTGCCCATCCATCCCTCTTCCTCCCAGCTATCTCTCTATCCATCCATTCCTGCACTCTCTGTTTTGTCGATCCTTCTTCCTCAATACTCTGCCCATTCATATGGGACCAAACTAAAAACAGCTCGAATGTGGTGTTGGAGGATAAGCAGTCCTTCTTAGTTTTGGCCATGGAATTTATAGACCCCTGACCCGCGACTCTCCGCCGCAAAGGGGCCCACTGAGACCATGCCGCCTGGGGCCCACATAAACCTGGAGCCGGCCCTGCTGTGTATGTCTGTGTCTGAAGGTGTGTTGCCCTCACTGGCTGGAATAGATGGATGTCCCTCACTGGCTGTAATGAGGGGTGTCCCTCATTAATTTTATTGGAGGGATCCCCCCCTTTGGTTGTATTAGAGGGATGCCCCTCACTGGTTGTATTGGAGGGATGCCCCTCACTGGTTGTATTGGAGGGATGCCCCTCACTGGCTGTAATGAGGGGTGCCCCTTACTGGCTGGAATTGAGGGATGCCCCTCACTGGTTGTATTGGAGGGATGCCCCTCACTGGTTGTATTGGAGGGATGCCCCTCACATGCCCCGGCCTGGATGTGTTTGTGGAGGTCTAAATAGACTTCCCATCTATGCTACATTGTAATTGGAATTAAATGTATATTTATGTATATAGTATATATCTATACAATTATTTGCATATCTAATCAGTGATGTGCGCCTACCTTCTTATTTTTATTGCCTATATCTTATTTGGGTTAATAGAGAAATTTACCCCATAGGTTGCAGCACTTGCATAGACACTTGTTCTAAATGATAGTCCTTTTAGGAGTGCTAACCAGATTGCTGATGTTTGTGGAGGCCTTTTCTGTATTATTATTATTTTTATTATTGTTGTTTATTTAATTCTTAGGTGGTGTTACCCGGCTTCCTGTGTCCCTTTTCGAAGTTGGGAGGTATGTTATAGCTCAGTTTGCCACAAACTAAACCAGCTGCAGCACACAGGGCGAACTGAAACTAGAGGAATCTAGCAAACGGTGTAAATCACCCAAATCTATGTGGTTTTAAATTATTTGTGTAGAAAAATACTTTGATTATGTGTTTCTCTATTAACAGTCTATAGCAGATTCTGCAAATACGTCCATGTTATAGAAGCATTCCATGCTTTTCTCTACCCTATACCATCACCTTGACCTTTCAGTAAGATGCACTTATGACTTGATCTCTACAAGATTACATACATAGTATAAATGGCAGACAGGAGGAGGCGACATTGTATGTGGGCACATGTCTGTACCATTACAGAAGAGGCAGTATGGGAGAGCAGCTATAGGTAATTATGGCATAGCAGCTATAGGTAATACCTGAATATGCACATCTGCGTCCATGTCCAGTATCATAGCATTTCATTCGCCTTGAACAGTCATTGTCTCTGGAACACTTATTTTCATGTAGAACATTTAACGGGTCTAAAGGAAATAGAGAAATAATTAAAACGTTCATTTTGAAAATAATTAGGATAAAACCACATTCATGTAAAGCAAGGGGTCATCCAAAAATGATTGGACACTGGGTGCATTGCATTAAAGTGAGCTGGGCTTGAGTAACAGTGTGGAAGGCTCCATTCTAGCCTACCAGTAGGAGAGGGGATGTCAACCTGACACGAGTCTCAGGCTTTGATTTGTGGTCAGGATCAGGGGTGAGGGAGCAGCAAAAAGGAAGAAGAAACCTCCCTTCAATGTAGTGTTCGGTAATGTAGACATGTTTTTAAATATTCACATTGCTCTTTCTCCTTTTTTAATTAAAGTAATTGGCAAGTCAAAAGTTAAAAAATAAATATCAGTAGCTTACCGTACATTGAGTCCTTCCTGCTATGTGGGTCTCCTTAGTGAGGAAATCACTTCCTCATTCAGATTTCAGTCTCTATGCCGCTGACCTGGTCCTTCAATCAACCTTCAGTGGGCTGAGAACGAAAACACCCCCCACTCCCTCCCTAGGCGTCCTGATTGGCTGCCTCTCTCTGCAGCTATAAAACCCTGCCCTCCTCTCTGGTCACACTCTGGTCACACTATATGCTGGCAGACTGGAGACGCTCTTAGCCTGCAGCATCTCTCACCCACTTTTTCTGGTCACACTACAGCTGGCAGTAATAACTAGAGGCACGACAATGCTCTTATTTTTTTACTATGATATATGTAAAGCACACAGTGTGCTTACATCACATTGCTGTAGCCACACCCACTGTTTCTCCTTCTTTTCTTCTCTGCATCTCTGCATCTCCAATACTCTAATACAAATAACTTAGGAACTACAGGGTATTTTTGAATGACAATGGGACAACATTCAGGCTTGCCTTTACGATAACTTTAATTGGGAACTTGTGGTAGATATAGTGTTTGGAAAGAACACTTTTGTTAAGTATATTTTATTATTTACTCATTTATATATTTTTTTCACTGCTTTTGAGCTTAGTATGCATCCGAACATGTGCATCTCTGTACATACTTACGTCGTCACTTTCTATCCCCAGCCCAGTGCCCCAGAGCCTGCGTTTTTTTTCTTTCTTACTAAAGCACAATATTCATAACAACACAACCTAGATGCAGTCGGCCATTGTTCACTGATTGAGAAGCCTTGCTCCCAGTGATGATGTGTTCAGTTACTATAAACGGATGGATGGAGGTCCACGAGGAATAGATAAGTTAAAGAAAGATTGCTGGGTGGGCATTCTAAATCAGGGTGCCTAGGGGGTGGGGATTACAGTGGGCTTGAAACCACTGCTTTAGAGCAGAGCAAAACCCATTTTTCTTTAAAGTTGACCAAAACCCAGCATTTTGACTACCCTGGGTTTCGGTCCTTGTCCCCGGGGCACCCCAATTGAGTATACCCTGCTATGTGAAGCCCCTCAGATCGCCCGATCTGACTTACCCTACCCCAGTCTTACGGCACATGTGCGGCCTCTCATCCAATCAGCGCACTCGGATCCACTCCCATCCTTTTGTCTAAGAGCTCATCTAAGGTGTCTAAAGTGAGCGGATCAGAGCACACTGGCGACCACATCCCCTGCTATACTCTAACTGGCTGGGGCTCGCACCCTGCTAAAGGGATGCGGACGCTGCTCACACATGCGCCGTTGGACTGGGAAAGAAGATGAGTTTCTGGGCAACCTGGGGGGTTTCACACAGCGGAGAATCCCGATTCTGGATGTCGCGGGGGGGGGGGGGGATGTAGTGGCCCTGGAACCTTATAGATTCCAAGGATGTTGGGGATTAGAATACAACAGATGGCACGGTCATAATCAATATTGAAACATCAAAAGATCCAATGTTCTGCGGCCACAATAGGCCAGTTCACTGGGCTAACAGCCAGACATACAAAAATGATAAAAAGATGTGTTCAGTTACAGTACACACGGCTCAGCAATGAGGAGCACCGTTAGAAATTTTTTCCTCAAGTTTTTCGTGAGAAAAATGTATCTTGATTTTTTTTTTCTAGGTGCAAGGGAGGGTCCTGGAACCTGTGGACCTGAAACTTTGGATTGATGTAATAAACCACAAAGGCTGATGGACCCTGCTTTGTGTGAACATTCCCAGCAGGAGTTGTGCCCATGCTGCTCCAGGGATTGGTGTTTGACCTGTCCCTCAAAGATCATGCGTCCAGCTTTCAAGGTAGAGTAAGTATTCAGTTTAGGATCATGATTGTGGCAGGTGAATTTTTATTTCATTGCCCCAATCAGGCTTTGCACAAGGTAGGGAGGAATAGACAGGTGATTTGCTAATGGCTGCACTTTCTCTTTAAGATGGCTTTGCACTCTTGCTAGTGTAGCTAGTATAACAGTGAGGACTTGTCTCAAGGGGAGTTTCAACTGTGATTTCTAATTAAAAAACCCTAATTGCTTTTTGAAATGAGCAAGCTGTATAAATTATATTTGTAAAGTTACGTTTCAGAATAGGCAGCAATTATAATATCACAAAACATTCATCTGAAATCCTGTCAACTTCTGTCCACACTAAAAACTTTTACAAGAAGCAAATGTTTCAGTCTTCTTAAAACTATTCAAGCCTTAGGCCCTTATTTATGAAGAAATAGCGACAGGTAGCGACTGGTGAGCGGCCGGTAATAACGGGCCCCGCCACGAGAACGCCGGCTCCCCACCACAATCACACATTTATCAAGCCGATCCTGCTTAGCGACTGAGATAGCGCCAGATAGCCACTCATTCATCATTATTCCAGCCTCAGCCCACAGCGCCAGCGTCCGACCTTGAACAGCGACAGGTATGACCTCTCGCTACCTGGCGCTCTCCAATGCATTTCAATGGAACAATCTTTAAATATTCATAATTAATTGTTATTATTATTATTTATTTTTTTTTTTTTAAATGTGAAAAATTCTGTGACCACTTCTGCCATTTTAGATTTTTTTGAAGGTAAGAAAAAAAAAATTGTACAGAATTGATATTACAGGTCTGATATTAATGTATTCATATTACCAAATTATTTAAAAAAACTAGTTTTTTTTGGTTTCCAAAAATATGGTTGTTTGGGGGCTAAAAAACTACTTTTAACCCATCGCCGCCAGCGCTCTGGGGTTTAAACATGCATTTTACAACGCGAGAATTTTTTGAGCGTGATTTTTTAATGAATATGGTGGGAGACGGTCGCTAGGGCCAGTCGCTATCATGCGCTCCCATACAGCGCGGAACCTGTCAAATAGCGACTCCTCACCCAATATTCAACATTACGGCAAACCGACTGAGTCGCTATCTACAACCGAACAACGGCCAAGCACAGCGACTACTAGCGGGCGCTCTGAAAATGCCGCTACAGTCGCTCAACTATCGCTACCTGCCGCTATTAATAAATCAGCCTCCCCATTTTAAGTGAGGTCTTTTTTTTCCATGTCTTGGTTGCTGTATATACCTCTGTCTCAACAAAATTCACATATTATCAATTGTATTCATGTAATCCTATCCAGTTCTAAGTGTGTGTGTGTGTGTGTGTGTGTGTGTGTGTGTGTGTGTGTGTGCATATATATATATACTCTATTTCAGTATATTTGAAAGACATACACATTTAAACACCCTATTTAGAATATTTTACTTACTTGGTTTGCTTGCTGTGGACACACAAATGCTTCCTATCCAAAGACACAAGAAAGTTACTGTAAAAAGCAAATTGGAACACCTCATTGTGTTTGTGAACAGCAGACTTTGTCACACTGGATTATGAGCAGATATGACAGTCACACGATTCATAGATGAGAAATATATCTTCTGCACAACAGATACACCTATTTCCCAGGATATATTTTAGTAAACAAATGTTTGACATAATTAATCGGATATACAGTTATCACATGACCATACCAAAATAATAATTACATGGGCGAGGATTAGAATAGAAATGTTTTTTACAAGGTAGTTTCCTGTCATATCCTGTCTTGTCTCCACAAGCAAGTTCTACATGTTGGTTCTGATAATTATTTGCAAGGAATAATTGGAACACGGAAGCTGCCATAGCCTCTTATAAAAGGTTTAGCAGACAGCTAATGCTCAATATTCCTGTGGTTATTATTTACATATACGGTATGTAAGGTTGCCATCAGATCTGTATTTTTTTTTACTTTACTGGCCACTGGTCTGGCGGTGCTGGTATTTTTTTTTTACTGGTAATTGAGGATGGGAAAATATACCCACAATTAAAATTAGCAGTAAAAAAACAAATATCAGCACCGCCAGGCATCGGCCAGTAAAGTAAAAACAAAATACTGACCAGGAGGCAACCCTAACTGTAAGCAGGTTACTTTTTCAATTAATGTCTACAAGGAATTTCCAGGATAATTCAAAATTGTGGCAAATGTATTTGCTTCACAGTAAACTATGCTACACAGCAGATTCTAACGGGCAGGCTGATTCATCACTAACGCCAGGTAGCGACAGATGAGCGTCTGTAGCAGGCATTTTCAGAGCGCCCGCTAGTAGTCACTGTGCTCAGCCGTGAGTCGCTACTTCATAGCGACTCAGTTGCTGTTCAGTAATGTTGAATACATTGTAAGGGGTCGCTATTTGACCAGTACAGCGCTGTATGGGAGCGCATGTTAGCGACTGCTCATAGCGACCGACTCACACCATATTCAGCAAAAAAACAGCCTCACAAATCTCTGGCGCTGAAAAATGCTTGTTTGAAGCCCAGAGCGCAGGAGGCGGTGTGTTTAAAGTGTGTTTTTCAGCATCTATCCACTAGTAACAAAGCGAAAACATATGGAATTACATTGTAGCAACATTGTAACATGAACACTTTAATGGCAGACCTGTAATGTCATTTCTGAAGAAATATATATAAAATTATAAAATTGTGAAAAAACTGCGTATTCAATGCCAGAAGAGGTCACAGAATTATTTGTCATTTTTGGAAAAAAAATAAAATAAACAAAAACCCCGTTTAAAGAGAAGAAAAGGATCGTCCATTGAAATGTATGGGGGAGCGACATGTAGCGAGAGGTCATACCTGGCGCTGTGCAAGGCTGAACGCCGGCTCTGTTTGCTGAGGCTGTGAAAATGATGAATCAGACGCTACATGGCGCTATCCCAGTCGCTAAACCAATTCTGCATGATAAATGTGTAATTGCTGCCGTGTCCGGCGTTCACCAGTCGCTACCTGTCGCTACCTTTCATTAACCAGCCACTACCTGACGCTATCCCTTCTTAAATAAGGGCCTAATTTTCTCATTAACAGAAGCTCCTCCATGATAGTGCCATAGGCACAGGAGATTCCATTCATCAATTCCTACTGATTTTGTTAGTAAATTTAAGTAAACTAGACTCTTGGTCCATTTTAAAACTCCATTTTTGCAAGGCCGTGCAGTGATAATCACTACTGAGACACCAGGAGCAGCGACTCATATTCATCTTCTTCCGGGTTCCCACAGCAATGAAATGTAGCAGCAGCAAATGGCACCCCCATCTTTGCTGTCTCCACTCAGCCTGACCAGCAGTGATTTGCAGAGCTGAAACAGCAGAGATGGCTGATGTTGCTTTTTATCGCCATGGAAACCAGGAAGAGGTTGAGTGCAAAGCACAACGGCATCTTCCTAGAGATTCCTACTGTGGGCCATCCAAAAACGTGATGCCCCATAAGCAATACGAAAGTGGAGCAAGAGTTTATTCTACCCTTTTGGTTCACTTTGACCTAAATGAAGCTGGAGGATGCAAGTAAAGCGGCTGAAAGTCTAAATTCTCTTTTTTTTAAAGTGGACCAGCACCCTCCCCTGATCGGCCCGGGAATCTATAAGATTCCCGGACCGATCAGCTCCCTGACTGCGGGGCACCCGGATCTGCCCCGCTGTGTGAAACCCCCCACAGATCCCTGAAAATCCTACCTGATCCTCGTTCCAGCGGCGCATGCGCGGGCCGCCTCCCGCGCGTCCCTCTAGCAGGGCGCACACCCGCGCCGGCCGTTTGTGAATGGCCGGCGCGGGCGTGCTCCCTGTAAGAGGGACGCGTGGGAGGCGGCGGCGGCCCGCACTCAGCTTGTCCGTCGCTGCCTCTCCTTGTCCGTCGACGGCGATTGGACGAGCGAGTCACGTGGGAGCGGGGTCAGGTGAGTTTTCGGGGCTTTCTGGGGGGTTTCACACAGCGGGGCACCCACGATCAGGGTGCCCCGCGGAAGTGGACCAATACCCAGGATAGTCAAAATCCTGGGTGTTGGTCCACTTTAACTCTAAACTATAAAGATAAAAACAGGCCATTAATAAGCATGCAAACTGCTACATGCATTTTGCTTTAATATTTCCCGGCAGATGTATGCACTGACTTTTGATATAACACAACACCAGCAGAAACATGGCTCCGCAAACCATCACTGACTTTGGAAACGTACATTTCCTGGTAGACGTATGCACTGACTTTTGATATAACACAGTGGACCAACACCAGCTCAGCTGCCAAAACCACCACTGACTGTGGAAACTTCACACTGAACAATGTCAGCATAATTGTTTTCTATAAAAAAGTAAAAATATTTACAAATTGCAAATATCAGTACATCACGCCGCGCTCAAGATTTCATAAATATACAAATCCACATTAGTATGTATAGTGCTTAACGTAAAAATGTCCTTATTCCAACAAGGGTAATACAAGCGTAAAAATTATATGTATTATACAGAGCACCAAAGCTAGATGGTAAATGAAGTCAGAGTCCCACAGCACATCCACATCAGATCGTGACTGGATCCAATCCTTTACCAACAATATAAATGCTTACCAGCTATGAGACGAAATAAGGCTTCACAAAAACGCAACCATAAAAGCTGTAGTCAGTTTCAGGGCGTTTCCTCTTTAAGGCACTGGTTCGCCACAATGTATGCAGGTCCAAATCTCAGCAGATTATATGCAAAGAATACAGAACCAGACCAAACATAGTGTAATTCCATATCATAAAGTGTTTAATTAGTAAAAATAGAAATGCACTCACAAGCCAACAAGGATAAAAACGGCATTCAATCTATTCAAATTTCAGCCAGCCCTGGAATCAGACAGCCGCAGGAGGGCACAAAATAGTAACGTTGGGTCCCTCTATAAAAACGAACTCCGCCACAGGCCACCGCCGACGCGTTTCGTCGCAACTCAGCGACTTTGACAAGGCTGGTGGCATGGCAGAGTGGCAGGAGTTTTATAGTAAAAAGATAACAGGAGCTTATCCCATGATGCAATGCAGCGCCTGTCAATTAAGGCTTGCGCTTAAAAAAAGAAGATTATAATATAAGCCTTTTAATTGTTTTCTAGTTTAGTGACTCGCTGAAACAGACTATGGCCTTGATTCCATACGAGTTGAAAAAATTCTCATGGTAGTAAAAAAATCATTTCATGAGAAAAAAGCCTGAGAATGTCACTGTTAGTGAATCACCAGATAAATAGAGACAATGAAAACCAGAAGACAATGAAAGTCAATTGCACTTTTTACTACAGGTAAAAAGTTCGATAATTTCTCAGGAGTAAAAAAGTGCCATTGGCTTTCACTGTCTTTCTATCTGGTGATTCACTAAAAGTGACATTCTCAGGCTTTTTTCTCATGAATTGAAATTTTTACTACCATGAATTTTATTTTCAACTCTTAGTGAATCAAGGCCTATTATACCAAAAGCACAGGGAACTCCTGAAAAAAGGATTACATGCAGCTCCTCCAACTTGAGCAAAACAAGGAGACAGACCAAATAAATGGAGTGGTCTGCTGCTAGAACTCATTTGGGGCTTGTGGGGGTTTTCTGTGATGCCCCCAATCGCTTTCCCAAGAAAAGTGATTAGCACCTGGCACTTACACCACCATGAGGCACAATTTCCTTGGGGTAGTGAGGAGAATATAAGGAAACTGTAGCTTGCTGACAGGGCATTAGCAATCGGCATGCCCTCTGCATGGTGCTGAAGTCCCATTTCCCTTGGAGGTGGCTGCTGTTCCTGTGCCCCATATGACTGCTGGTGATGAATTATGCTGTATGCCAGTCCACCTGGTGAACCCCAGGGGAAGGTTAAAAAAAATCACAACCTGGTGTGGGGTCCGTGTCACACAAACGCAATGCACTTCAATTAGGTCATCACAATTGGATTGATACCCATGTAATTTTATGGGCACTTTGACATGTGCCACTGAAAATTACCACACAAAAGCCCTGCCAGTCGCAATTTTGCAGTGGTCGGGGACAGGAGGAGAGGCAAGACCAGGGCTCCCAAGAGGGCAAGAGGAGAGGCAAGACCAGGGCTCCTAAGAGGGCAAGAGGAGAGGCAAGACCAGGGCTCCCAAGAGGGCAAGAGGAGAGGCAAGACCAGGGCTCCTAAGAGGGCAAGAGGAGAGGCAAACCAGGGCTCCCAAGAGGGCAAGAGGAGAGGCAAGACCAGGGCTCCCAAGAGGGCAAGAGGAGAGGCAAAGCAGGGCTCCCAAGAGGGCAAGAGGAGAGGCAAACCAGGGCTCCTAAGAGGGCAAGAGGAGAGGCAAACCAGGGCTCCTAAGAGGGCAAGAGGAGAGGCAAGACCTGGGCTCCCAAGAGGGCAAGAGGAGAGGCAAACCAGGGCTCCTAAGAGGGCAAGAGGAGAGGCAAGACCAGGGCTCCCAAGAGGGCAAGAGGAGAGGCAAACCAGGGCTCCTAAGAGGGCAAGAGGAGAGGCAAACCAGGGCTCTCACCTTGGTGAGTCCACCACTTAGGGGCCTGCACCATGTTAACGAGGGCAGCGATTAATCTACTGTTACTTATAGGGAATTCCTTAATACTTTCTGCCCAGGAACCTCCACCACACTTAATTTGTACCTGGCGGTGATAGGAATTGCTCTTGATTGGAAGGTGATCACACTCACAAGCTCGTAAAAATTGCTGCAGAAATGCTATTGGAAAATGTGGTAGCAATCTCTTAGGAAATCTCTTAGGAAATTGCCATCGCAAAGTGCCTGTGTGAAATATGGGGTTCCTGTTCTCGGGGGCCTCATTATTTTCTCTTTGGCACCTACAACGGCCTTTCTCAGAGGTTAAACCTCTATGATGAGGTCGCAGTCAGCTAAAGAAACACTAATGTAGTTTTGAGTGTTCCCTATTCCCATATGCTAACTAAAAAAGAATGGAATCTGGCCTTTATTTATTTTTTTAGGATCCTAAAAAACATCATAATTAGGTGTTTTAATTAGCAATTTAGGAGTATAACTACCTGTGTCAGTAGTCATTTGTCTTGCTAATGAATATTTTTTTTTAGTTACGAGAAAGCATGTGGTAGGGCAAATATTTAAGTGTACTTAGCAATTTTACACCAAAACAACACAGACAGATTTACGTTATAGAACGGATAAAGTGACTGGATTAGTAAACACTATAATTTCCTGTCCATTCAAGTCTAAGGGGGTTATACAAATGATTTTAGGATCCTCTGCAATTTTTGGAGAGGCTGGGATTGAGAGATTTTGTAACAACACACAATGAAGAGGAATCATTTTTTTCTATTTTCTTTAAAGCCGACCTTCAGCATCATTTAATGAACATCCCAAACCCTTAAAAACTAGTTAGAGCTGGGGTCAGGAAAAGGTCAGCAATCCCAGAATGCAGAGCAGCACAGTCAGAAGACACTTCCTGTTTGCAGGCAGCCTGACACTCCATGGACCGCCATCTTGGATGTTTAAAGTCTCAGAAAATGCAGTAGATGTAGGAAGGAGGATTTTAATGTGAGCAATCTGCATGTACAGGGTGTGGGAAAATACATAAGATATGCTCTTATCCAGGGTGAAGGACCGGTTTAAAGAAAAGCCTCTGCATCTAGGATGGGGTGGCTCTATAAGCGAGGGCCAGAATTTTTCCATTTCCCATTATTTCATTTTACAAACCTGAAACTAGCAGCCTGCAGTATGGGGGATAAAACATGACTTGTTTTTAATGTGTTAAAGTTGACCAAAAGACAGGATTTAGATTATCCTGGGTTTTGGTCTTTGGCTCCGCGCAGCCCTATCAGGGGTGCCCCCTGTGTGAAACCCCCCAGGTTGCCTGATCTCACTCACCCTCCCTTGGTCCTATGGCGCAGCCTCTCATCCAATCAGCGCGCTCGGATCCACTCCCGTCCCTTTGTCTAAGGCGAGCAGATCTGAACACGCTGGCGGCCGCATCCCCCACTACCCTCTAACAGGGAGCGTGCCCGTGCCGGGCATTCACAAATGCATGGTGTGGACACGCACCTTGCTAGAGGGATAGCGAGGATGCGGTCTCTATTGGACCAGGAAAGAAGGTGAGTTTTTGGGCGACCTGGGGGGTTTGACACAGTGGGGCATCCTGAATCTGGATGCCCTGGGGGGGCGAGTATGTCTGCCCTGGAGTCTCATAGACTTCAGGGTGGATTTTGGTCCAAGTCATCATGTTTCATAGCTGCAGAAAGGATGTCTGGGAGGGGAGTGGGGGTATTTTCGTTGAAATCTGAATGAGGAAGTAATTTCCTCACTAAGTAGACAGACATAGCAGCCAGGAGAGCGCTGGAGGGACTCAATGTAAGGTAAGCTACTGATATTTGTTTTTCAACTTTTGACTTGCCAATGACATTTACAAATGTGTACAAAATATATATCTATATAATGTACAACTTGCAAAATCCAAGTTAAGACAGATGCTTGACATCTCTATTGCATAGAGCAGACCAACTTCTGGCACTCATGAACAGGTATTCAATTCCAGGATGATTGCATTCCACAGTTCTTCAGCATTTTGGGGTTTTTCCTCCTAAACCAAATTTTTTTATGTCACACAACAAGTTCTCTATGGATCCCCCCTCAACCCTCTCCTTAAGACCTGCCAACAGGCATTGTTTTGCAGATCTTCACACAGATATACAGGTGAAGCATTTACAGAGCTATAGAGCCAGCTATTTGGAGATTCTCAAAACATGACCTGTTGGTGGGTCTTGAGGAGAGGGTTGGGGAACACTGCTCTGTGGGATGAAGGTAAGGGGATTGAGCAAGCCACTCCATTACCTCAGTCCTGTTTGCTGTAACAAATCACCAGTAATGAACAGTCAATAGTCACATAACTAAGTCTGTGGTTGTTGAAACGTGTCACGGGCAGTAGTCAGAGCCCGGAGAAGGCTCTGGAACAGACCAGATGGCCATGACAACATGAGTCCAAGGGACATCAGGAACCGGCAGAGGTTGTAACAGGCCAGCTCGTCATTGATGGGTTGGTTTAGAATGAGCACAATATTTGCAGGACTTGACAAAGGCAGTAGTGCCCGCCTTGATGTTGGGCCATTAGAGTTACAGCAATGTTCCATAATTTGCAAGGTCTTTTTAATGCATGGGTGACCTGATTCAGCACAATGTTTTTTAGTTTTTATGCTTGAGAATACATAGCAATTTGCCCTTTGCATTTAACCCACCTGTGAAGTGATACAAACACAATCAGTGAGTGACTTTAGCGGTGGGCTGTCCAAACCATGGCACCCAAAGAGACTATTCGTGAATGCTTATGAGAAAGAACTCGGCAAAATATTCGGTGATTCATGATTTTTTATTTCCATGAGAATTTTTCATTTTATCATGCAAATGAATGACAGCATGCAAATTATGGCTTTTATCAATGAAAACATCCATGTTACAAATATTGGCATGTTTGTGTTTTTTTTTCAATGAAAATGATATGCCAGAGAGATTTGTATTTTTTTTTTGTTATTAAATGTAAAAATGAAAAAAATGTGTACTCCCCTCCTCAAACTACTGTACCCAGCCCTGCCACCAGGCACTAGGTGGTTTGCCATCTCCCTGCCTTTGAACTGCAATAGGGTGTTATTCAAAAGTAGTGAAAAGGTGAATAAAGCCCACGGGGTCTACGGGTCCACTTATTTCCTGCGTGGGAAGTTGATGCCAGCTTTAGAGATACCTGGGAGTTGGGTCTGCTTAAAGCGTCCCAAATTATTATGCAGATGCTAATTGACCGTGATAAATCATTATTACAACAGACTAAAACTAATCTACATGAATTACAAACTAAACTAGAAGGTTATGACCAACTCACACAGGTAAAACCATTTCTGGCATCACTTTCCATAGACTTAGATAAGCATGAGAAATTGGTCATGGACACCAAAAGACGCAAACTACAGCGTGATATTTCGGACTTTGCACAAAAACGGGCCTACAAATGGCAACATAAGGGCAATTCACGGAGAGGGGGCAGTAGAGTTAATTTTAGGGGGTTCCAAAATAGAGACCAAGTCCCAGCCTCGCAAAATAGCTCACGGAGTGATGCCCAATTTTTATCTTCGGGCAGCGAGGCAGAGGACGAACCAGGCGGGGCGGCAGGCGAGGACCAAAGGTCCCTGAGAAACAGGGACTGTTGGGGCTACAAAGGATTCACGATGAGTCCACTACATTAACTTCCAACGAATTACAGATTATAAATCTTTCCAACCATGTCCTGAGTCCTGCAGAGAAGTCAGTCCTGTCAAGGGACCGATCTTTTTCTCCTTCCAATAACGTTGATCGGTTTTTACTGATCAAAGATGCATATCTTTTTTGCAGGAGGATACTTTTGAAAAAACACTTTGGGGCGACACAAAGAGGTACCGACTCAGTGACGCTGGGCCCAGAGGATCGACATGCTTTATTGGATTTACAATCACTATTGCAAGAACAGGACTCGTCAACTGCATTGGACCCTGGCTTGGTAAGAACGACAAGTGGCCTTAGGTGCCCCTCCACCTTCTGCCTGTCCTTGAATATTTCCCCTTCAGTTCAGGTCTTTTTCAACATGGTGGTTAAGGAAGTGTTAGAGCTACCAAGAATTTATGGTAAAGATAATCTCACACAAGCAGAAAGCCAGGCACTTAACAACCTAAAAAACAACCATGAATTGATCATAAAGGAAGCTGACAAAGGGGGAAATGTGGTGGTCTGGGCAACATCCAACTACTTACAGGAGGTGAATCGTCAACTCAGGAACACTCGCAATTATATGCATCTTACTAAGAACCCTAGTGATGCGTATAAATCTGAGTTAGGCTCCCTCCTGTGTGGTGCGCATGAGCAGGGCATCATCAGTACCCCTGAATTTAAATTCTTGACGGTCACTCATCCTGTCACCCCTACCTTTTATGTGTTACCAACACCTTACTGCCCCTCCGGGCCGTCCAATCGTTTCGGGCATAGAAAGCCTTTTGGAGCCAGTGTGTTCCTTTCTGGATCTGTTTCTGCAGGCTCATGTTTTGAGTCTTCAATCCTTTGTGCAAGACACAACGTATCTCCTACAAAAACTGGAGGACATCCAATTGCCATCCGATACATTGCTAGTCACATGCGATGTCGAGTCATTGTACACGATAATCCCCCACCACCTGGCCCTGACTGCGGTCAAGTTTTATCTAGACAAAGAGTCAGTAGACAGGGTGGATTTACATGGATTTTTGCTGGCCCTACGGAATTTCGTATTGACTCACAACTTCTTTACGTTCAACAGCCAGTATTATCGGCAAATCTCGGGGGTGGCCATGGGGGCTAAATGTGCCCCCTCAATAGCCAACCTCTTCTTGGGTTGGTGGGAAGAATGTACGGTCTTTTCTGCTGATCTGGAGTGGTACCACCCTGCGATATTGGGGTGGTATCGCTACATTGATGACATCTTGATCTTTTGGCAGGGTACAAAATCTTCCTGTCAAGAATTTCTGAATCAACTGAATGACAATGAACTCAACATCACTCTAACCTGGACCATCTCTCCAACAGAGGTAACATTTTTAGATGTCAAATTATTATTAAGATCAGATGGCAGGATAGATACTAGCCTGTATAGAAAACCCACAGCTGTGAATAGCTTTTTAAGCTACGATAGCGCACATGTCGCACATTTAAAAAGAGGTATTCCCTATGGACAGTTCCTCCGGGCCCGGAGAAACTGCACAAACTCGAGTGACTTCGAGAATGAAGCTAAGGATTTAGCTCAAAGATTTCTAACACGGGGGTACCCCAACAGGATTGTGAAACAGGCCTATGTTAGGGCCAAACTGTCTGATAGGACAGAATTGCTAAGATACCGTCCTTATCAGGGCGGACGGTCCAGGAAGGCAACAGAGGAAATACGTTTTGTGATGGATTATAACAAACAATGGAGGCTAATTCATGGTATACTCTCGAAACACTGGCATATCCTGGCTTCAGAGCCATCATTGGGTGAGATAGTGGGCCCAAGAGTATCTCTGGTGGCTCGCCGAGCTCCAAACCTGAAGGATCATCTCTGCAAAAGCCATTTTGCACCATCTGGCACCTGGCTGCAAAAAAGCAACACTTCGGGGTGTGCTCCCTGTGCAAAGTGCTCGATATGTGCACATGTAGAAAAGACAAAGCACTTCACCAATCAACAGACGGGTAGGCAATTAATTGGGTAAGAACATCTCCCCTGTGGCAGCCCACTTCTTGGATAAGCATGGGGGTGACCCCAAAATGCTGAAGGTAGTAGGCATAGAGAAAGTATCTGTAGGTCCACGGAGTGGTGACTTGAACCGCCGCCTTCAACAAAGAGAGCTCAGGTGGATCTTTCAGTTAGACACCCGAAGCCCGAAGGGCCTAAATGAGGATTGGGCTTTTACCCCGTTCCTGGGTTAGGTCATCATCCCAGCGGACCTGGGCCTGTAGAAGAACATGGGGGTGCACTTGGTACATCTTGAGTCCCATTAAGGGAGATGGGAGATATCTTCCGGAACATCACCAGTCCACCAGCATGGCTACTTTAGTTGTTTTCCCGTTCTCTTGGTTTATAAATAAGATAATTTCTACCTTGCACTGACGTGCTGATTTTGAGCACGTGCTATGGGTTTTTGGGGGCCCCTCCCCCTTCCTTTTTTCCTCTCTCCCCCCCCTTTCCCCCCCCCCTTTTCTTCTCCCCTCTTTCCCCCCCCTTTCCCCCCCTTCCCCTCCTCTCCCTCCCCCCCCCTCCCTTTAGTGGGGTGGATAGGCCCCCCCTCTGGTTGTAATTGCACTGCCCAGCGTGATGGAGACGGTGCCTTAAAAAGTTCTTAATAAATGGTTGTGGGTAGGGATGAGCGAATCGATCCGGACGAACCCGGATTCGATCCGAATTTCAGGAAAAATTCGATTCGGATCGAATCCGAATTTCCCCGCGATTCGATCGCTCGAAGTTTTCCTTTAACATCCATTCATTTACATTACAGGCATTCTAAGATGGCGGACGGGACATATCCAGACATGTAAGCTGGGGCAGTGTATGCTGGGACAGTCACATGCAGCCTATCAGCAGCCAGCAAGCCCGGTGACATCACAGCGGTATTTAAGGCCGGCCATCTTGCTTTCCTGCCTCATTTCTCTATTGCATTCGTGAGAGACAGAACGCTGTGTAGCTGAGGGAGAGACAGTTAGACAGTTAGACAGGCAGGGACAGACAGGGACAGGCTGGAGACAGGCAGGAGACAGACAGGAGACAGACAGAAAGTCAGCGGAAAACAGGGAAAGGAATGGAAAATCGGAGGCTGTCAGTTTTTTTTTTTTTTTTCATCCAGCCTGACAGGCTTTGTTAGCGTTTTCAGGCTGCTTATACTAACTAACTGTGCATATATACTGAACTGATCTTAAGTCTGCTGTGAGGCATCCCATTCTGTGACTACAGCAGCCTCTGTTTAAGACCATATAACCATTTGCTCTTATTATATTTGAAATTAGCCTGATAAAGACACTTTTGCTGGGCATAGTACTACTGGATCTTTTTTGGGGGCATCCCATTCTGTGACTAAAGCAGCCTCTGTTTAAGACCATATAACCATTTGCTCTTATTATATTTGAAATTAGCCTGATAAAGACACTTTTGCTGGGCATAGCACTACTTGTCCCTGCCAGGGCATCCCATTCTGTGACTAAAGCAGCCTCTGTTTAAGACCATATAACCATTTGCTCTTATTATATTTGAAATTAGCCTGATAAAGACACTTTTGCTGGGCATAGTACTACTGGATCTTTTTTGGGGGCATCCCATTCTGTGACTAAAGCAGCCTCTGTTTAAGACCATATAACCATTTGCTCTTATTATATTTGAAATTAGCCTGATGAAGACACTTTTGCTGGGCATATCACTACTTGTCCCTGCCAGGGCATCCCATTCTGTGACTAAAGCAGCCTCTGTTTAAGACCATATAAGCATTTGCTCTTATTATATTTGAAATTAGCCTGATAAAGACACTTTTGCTGGGCATAGCACTACTTGTCCCTGCCAGGGCATCCCATTCTGTGACTAAAGCAGCCTCTGTTTAAGACCATATAAGCATTTGCTCTTATTATATTTGAAATTAGCCTGATAAAGACACTTTTGCTGGGCATAGCACTACTTGTCCCTGCCAGGGCATCCCATTCTGTGACTAAAGCAGCCTCTGTTTAAGACCATATAACCATTTGCTCTTATTATATTTGAAATTAGCCTGATAAAGACACTTTTGCTGGGCATAGTACTACTGGATCTTTTTTGGGGGCATCCCATTCTGTGACTAAAGCAGCCTCTGTTTAAGACCATATAACCATTTGCTCTTATTATATTTGAAATTAGCCTGATAAAGACACTTTTGCTGGGCATAGCACTACTTGTCCCTGCCAGGGCATCCCATTCTGTGACTAAAGCAGCCTCTGTTTAAGACCATATAACCATTTGCTCTTATTATATTTGAAATTAGCCTGATAAAGACACTTTTGCTGGGCATAGCACTACTTGTCCCTGCCAGGGCATCCCATTCTGTGACTAAAGCAGCCTCTGTTTAAGACCATATAAGCATTTGCTCTTATTATATTTGAAATTAGCCTGATAAAGACACTTTTGCTGGGCATAGCACTACTTGTCCCTGCCAGGGCATCCCATTCTGTGACTAAAGCAGCCTCTGTTTAAGACCATATAAGCATTTGCTCTTATTATATTTGAAATTAGGCCTGATAAAGACACTTTTGCTGGGCATAGCACTACTTGTCCCTGCCAGGGCATCCCATTCTGTGACTAAAGCAGCCTCTGTTTAAGACCATATAACCATTTGCTCTTATTATATTTGAAATTAGCCTGATAAAGAGACTTTTGCTGGGCATAGTACTACTGGATCTTTTTTGGGGGCATCCCATTCTGTGACTAAAGCAGCCTCTGTTTAAGACCATATAACCATTTGCTCTTATTATATTTGAAATTAGCCTGATAAAGACACTTTTGCTGGGCATAGCACTACTTGTCCCTGCCAGGGCATCCCATTCTGTGACTAAAGCAGCCTCTGTTTAAGACCATATAACCATTTGCTCTTATTATATTTGAAATTAGCCTGATAAAGACACTTTTGCTGGGCATAGTACTACTGGATCTTTTTTGGGGGCATCCCATTCTGTGACTAAAGCAGCCTCTGTTTAAGACCATATAAGCATTTGCTCTTATTATATTTGAAATTAGGCCTGATAAAGACACTTTTGCTGGGCATAGCACTACTTGTCCCTGCCAGGGCATCCCATTCTGTGACTAAAGCAGCCTCTGTTTAAGACCATATAACCATTTGCTCTTATTATATTTGAAATTAGGCCTGATAAAGACACTTTTGCTGGGCATAGTACTACTGGATCTTTTTTGGGGGCATCCCATTCTGTGACTAAAGCAGCCTCTGTTTAAGACCATATAAGCATTTGCTCTTATTATATTTGAAATTAGGCCTGATAAAGACACTTTTGCTGGGCATAGCACTACTTGTCCCTGCCAGGGCATCCCATTCTGTGACTAAAGCAGCCTCTGTTTAAGACCATATAACCATTTGCTCTTATTATATTTGAAATTAGCCTGATAAAGACACTTTTGCTGGGCATAGCACTACTTGTCCCTGCCAGGGCATCCCATTCTGTGACTAAAGCAGCCTCTGTTTAAGACCATATAAGCATTTGCTCTTATTATATTTGAAATTAGGCCTGATAAAGACACTTTTGCTGGGCATAGCACTACTTGTCCCTGCCAGGGCATCCCATTCTGTGACTAAAGCAGCCTCTGTTTAAGACCATATAACCATTTGTTCTTATTATATTTGAAATTAGCCTGATAAAGACACTTTTGCTGGGCATAGTACTACTAGATCTTTTTTGGGGGCATCCCATTCTGTGACTAAAGCAGCCTCTGTTTAAGACCATATAAGCATTTGCTCTTATTATATTTGAAATTAGGCCTGATAAAGACACTTTTGCTGGGCATAGCACTACTTGTCCCTGCCAGGGCATCCCATTCTGTGACTAAAGCAGCCTCTGTTTAAGACCATATAACCATTTGCTCTTATTATATTTGAAATTAGCCTGATAAAGACACTTTTGCTGGGCATAGCACTACTTGTCCCTGCCAGGGCATCCCATTCTGTGACTAAAGCAGCCTCTGTTTAAGACCATATAACCATTTGCTCTTATTATATTTGAAATTAGGCCTGATAAAGACACTTTTGCTGGGCATAGTACTACTGGATCTTTTTTGGGGGCATCCCATTCTGTGACTAAAGCAGCCTCTGTTTAAGACCATATAAGCATTTGCTCTTATTATATTTGAAATTAGGCCTGATAAAGACACTTTTGCTGGGCATAGCACTACTTGTCCCTGCCAGGGCATCCCATTCTGTGACTAAAGCAGCCTCTGTTTAAGACCATATAACCATTTGCCCTTATTATATTTGAAATTAGGCCTGATAAAGACACTTTTGCTGGGCATAGCACTACTTGTCCCTGCCAGGGCATCCCATTCTGTGACTAAAGCAGCCTCTGTTTAAGACCATATAACCATTTGCTCTTATTATATTTGAAATTAGCCTGATAAAGACACTTTTGCTGGGCATAGTACTACTGGATCTTTTTTGGGGGCATCCCATTCTGTGACTAAAGCAGCCTCTGTTTAAGACCATATAAGCATTTGCTCTTATTATATTTGAAATTAGCCTGATAAAGACACTTTTGCTGGGCATAGCACTACTTGTCCCTGCCAGGGCATCCCATTCTGTGACTAAAGCAGCCTCTGTTTAAGACCATATAAGCATTTGCTCTTATTATATTTGAAATTAGCCTGATAAAGACACTTTTGCTGGGCATAGCACTACTTGTCCCTGCCAGGGCATCCCATTCTGTGACTAAAGCAGCCTCTGTTTAAGACCATATAAGCATTTGCTCTTATTATATTTGAAATTAGGCCTGATAAAGACACTTTTGCTGGGCATAGCACTACTTGTCCCTGCCAGGGCATCCCATTCTGTGACTAAAGCAGCCTCTGTTTAAGACCATATAACCATTTGCTCTTATTATATTTGAAATTAGCCTGATAAAGACACTTTTGCTGGGCATAGTACTACTGGATCTTTTTTGGGGGCATCCCATTCTGTGACTAAAGCAGCCTCTGTTTAAGACCATATAACCATTTGCTCTTATTATATTTGAAATTAGCCTGATAAAGACACTTTTGCTGGGCATAGCACTACTTGTCCCTGCCAGGGCATCCCATTCTGTGACTAAAGCAGCCTCTGTTTAAGACCATATAACCATTTGCTCTTATTATATTTGAAATTAGCCTGATAAAGACACTTTTGCTGGGCATAGTACTACTGGATCTTTTTTGGGGGCATCCCATTCTGTGACTAAAGCAGCCTCTGTTTAAGACCATATAAGCATTTGCTCTTATTATATTTGAAATTAGGCCTGATAAAGACACTTTTGCTGGGCATAGCACTACTTGTCCCTGCCAGGGCATCCCATTCTGTGACTAAAGCAGCCTCAGTTTAAGACCATATAAGCATTTGCTCTTATTATATTTGAAATTAGCCTGATAAAGACACTTTTGCTGGGCATAGCACTACTTGTCCCTGCCAGGGCATCCCATTCTGTGACTAAAGCAGCCTCTGTTTAAGACCATATAACCATTTGCTCTTATTATATTTGAAATTAGCCTGATAAAGACACTTTTGCTGGGCATAGTACTACTGGATCTTTTTTGGGGGCATCCCATTCTGTGACTAAAGCAGCCTCTGTTTAAGACCATATAACCATTTGCTCTTATTATATTTGAAATTAGCCTGATAAAGACACTTTTGCTGGGCATAGCACTACTTGTCCCTGCCAGGGCATCCCATTCTGTGACTAAAGCAGCCTCTGTTTAAGACCATATAACCATTTGCTCTTATTATATTTGAAATTAGCCTGATAAAGACACTTTTGCTGGGCATAGTACTACTGGATCTTTTTTGGGGGCATCCCATTCTGTGACTAAAGCAGCCTCTGTTTAAGACAATATAAGCATTTGCTCTTATTATATTTGAAATTAGGCCTGATAAAGACACTTTTGCTGGGCATAGCACTACTTGTCCCTGCCAGGGCATCCCATTCTGTGACTAAAGCAGCCTCTGTTTAAGACCATATAACCATTTGCTCTTATTATATTTGAAATTAGCCTGATAAAGACACTTTTGCTGGGCATAGTACTACTGGATCTTTTTTGGGGGCATCCCATTCTGTGACTAAAGCAGCCTCTGTTTAAGACCATATAACCATTTGCTCTTATTATATTTGAAATTAGCCTGATAAAGACACTTTTGCTGGGCATAGCACTACTTGTCCCTGCCAGGGCATCCCATTCTGTGACTAAAGCAGCCTCTGTTTAAGACCATATAACCATTTGCTCTTATTATATTTGAAATTAGCCTGATAAAGACACTTTTGCTGGGCATAGTACTACTGGATCTTTTTTGGGGGCATCCCATTCTGTGACTAAAGCAGCCTCTGTTTAAGACCATATAAGCATTTGCTCTTATTATATTTGAAATTAGGCCTGATAAAGACACTTTTGCTGGGCATAGCACTACTTGTCCCTGCCAGGGCATCCCATTCTGTGACTAAAGCAGCCTCTGTTTAAGACCATATAAGCATTTGCTCTTATTATATTTGAAATTAGGCCTGATAAAGACACTTTTGCTGGGCATAGTACTACTGGATCTTTTTTGGGGGCATCCCATTCTGTGACTAAAGCAGCCTCTGTTTAAGACCATATAACCATTTGCTCTTATTATATTTGAAATTAGCCTGATAAAGACACTTTTGCTGGGCATAGCACTACTTGTCCCTGCCAGGGCATCCCATTCTGTGACTAAAGCAGCCTCTGTTTAAGACCATATAACCATTTGCTCTTATTATATTTGAAATTAGGCCTGATAAAGACACTTTTGCTGGGCATAGTACTACTGGATCTTTTTTGGGGGCATCCCATTCTGTGACTAAAGCAGCCTCTGTTTAAGACCATATAAGCATTTGCTCTTATTATATTTGAAATTAGGCCTGATAAAGACACTTTTGCTGGGCATAGCACTACTTGTCCCTGCCAGGGCATCCCATTCTGTGACTAAAGCAGCCTCTGTTTAAGACCATATAACCATTTGCTCTTATTATATTTGAAATTAGCCTGATAAAGACACTTTTGCTGGGCATAGCACTACTTGTCCCTGCCAGGGCATCCCATTCTGTGACTAAAGCAGCCTCTGTTTAAGACCATATAACCATTTGCTCTTACTATATTTGAAATTAGGCCTGATAAAGACACTTTTGCTGGGCATAGCACTACTTGTCCCTGCCAGGGCATCCCATTCTGTGACTAAAGCAGCCTCTGTTTAAGACCATATAACCATTTGCTCTTATTATATTTGAAATTAGCCTGATAAAGACACTTTTGCTGGGCATAGTACTACTGGATCTTTTTTGGGGGCATCCCATTCTGTGACTAAAGCAGCCTCTGTTTAAGACCATATAACCATTTGCTCTTATTATATTTGAAATTAGCCTGATAAAGACACTTTTGCTGGGCATAGCACTACTTGTCCCTGCCAGGGCATCCCATTCTGTGACTAAAGCAGCCTCTGTTTAAGACCATATAAGCATTTGCTCTTATTATATTTGAAATTAGCCTGATAAAGACACTTTTGCTGGGCATAGCACTACTTGTCCCTGCCAGGGAATCCCGTTCTGTGACTAAAGCAGCCTCTGTTTAAGACCATATAAGCATTTGCTCCTATTATATTTGAAATTAGGCCTGATAAAGACACTTTTGCTGGGCATAGCACTACTTGTCCCTGCCAGGGCATCCCATTCTGTGACTAAAGCAGCCTCTGTTTAAGACCATATAACCATTTGCTCTTATTATATTTGAAATTAGCCTGATAAAGACACTTTTGCTGGGCATAGTACTACTGGATCTTTTTTGGGGGCATCCCATTCTGTGACTAAAGCAGCCTCTGTTTAAGACCATATAAGCATTTGCTCTTATTATATTTGAAATTAGGCCTGATAAAGACACTTTTGCTGGGCATAGCACTACTTGTCCCTGCCAGGGCATCCCATTCTGTGACTAAAGCAGCCTCTGTTTAAGACCATATAACCATTTGCTCTTATTATATTTGAAATTAGCCTGATAAAGACACTTTTGCTGGGCATAGCACTACTTGTCCCTGCCAGGGCATCCCATTCTGTGACTAAAGCAGCCTCTGTTTAAGACCATATAACCATTTGCTCTTATTATATTTGAAATTAGGCCTGATAAAGACACTTTTGCTGGGCATAGTACTACTGGATCTTTTTTGGGGGCATCCCATTCTGTGACTAAAGCAGCCTCTGTTTAAGACCATATAAGCATTTGCTCTTATTATATTTGAAATTAGGCCTGATAAAGACACTTTTGCTGGGCATAGCACTACTTGTCCCTGCCAGGGCATCCCATTCTGTGACTAAAGCAGCCTCTGTTTAAGACCATATAACCATTTGCTCTTATTATATTTGAAATTAGGCCTGATAAAGACACTTTTGCTGGGCATAGTACTACTGGATCTTTTTTGGGGGCATCCCATTCTGTGACTAAAGCAGCCTCTGTTTAAGACCATATAACCATTTGCTCTTATTATATTTGAAATTAGCCTGATAAAGACACTTTTGCTGGGCATAGCACTACTTGTCCCTGCCAGGGCATCCCATTCTGTGACTAAAGCAGCCTCTGTTTAAGACCATATAACCATTTGCTCTTATTATATTTGAAATTAGGCCTGATAAAGATACTTTTGCTGGGCATAGTACTACTGGATCTTTTTTGGGGGCATCCCATTCTGTGACTAAAGCAGCCTCTGTTTAAGACCATATAACCATTTGCTCTTATTATATTTGAAATTAGCCTGATAAAGACACTTTTGCTGGGCATAGCACTACTTGTCCCTGCCAGGGCATCCCATTCTGTGACTAAAGCAGCCTCTGTTTAAGACCATATAACCATTTGCTCTTATTATATTTGAAATTAGGCCTGATAAAGACACTTTTGCTGGGCATAGCACTACTTGTCCCTGCCAGGGCATCCCATTCTGTGACTAAAGCAGCCTCTGTTTAAGACCATATAACCATTTGCTCTTATTATATTTGAAATTAGCCTGATAAAGACACTTTTGCTGGGCATAGCACTACTTGTCCCTGCCAGGGCATCCCATTCTGTGACTAAAGCAGCCTCTGTTTAAGACCATATAACCATTTGCTCTTATTATATTTATATTATAAGACACTTTTGCTGGGCATAGGCTTACTGCTGCCTGCCAGGTGCACTTCTGTTGAGGCATCCCATTCTGTAACATAGCATACCCCTCTTTATTTACACTAAGCAGCTCTCTTATTTACACTAAGCAGGCCTGTTGTCACGCTGAGAGACCTAATCTGCCAGTATCTGCTAGCGGTCGGGTCTCCACCAGTAACGCATCTGCCGTGGTAGATTGGTTGACGCGCTCATCAACAACATCATCACAACTTACGTCTGAGACCCCCAGTCTAGGGTCGGTAGGTTCCTCTGACACAACCCTGAGTTGGCATGCCCCGAGAGCAGTCCCTGTCCTCCCATTGCCTCTGTCCTACGCCGTTCCCTCCCCCTGCGACGTATCCTATGCTTTGGGTTCAGCTCCACTCTTTAGTGAGGAGGACGATCAGATACAGGAGGACAGTCAGCAGCTACTGCCCAGCCAAGAAATGGAGGTGGCTTCTTTAGCTAGGCAGACAAATAGTGATGTGGACAGTGTCGTGGGTGCTGCGAGCGTTCCAGCTCCTGCGCCAGACACTGTTGACGAATCCACGAACATCAGTGACGTACAGCCACAACTCGGTGATGATGATGATGACGATGAAGCCGATCGCATTTGGGAGCCGGGTGAGGAAGGGGCTTCATCGTCATCATCAGGAGAAGAGGGGCGCAGGTTGCCCCGGAGTCAGCAGCTGAGGCAGCAAGGTGGTAGCAGTCAGCATGGGGGCACAATTCCAAAGGCTGGATCCGGCCGGGGCCGGGGTAGAGCACCTGCTGTGCGGCAGTCTACCTTATCAGGAGGTAGTGGAGCAGGGGTTCCTGGAGTTGGCAACAGCAGCAGTGAATCAGTGAGGCCAGGGGGTGGGAAAAGTAGCTACTCGGCAGTGTGGCAGTTTTTCCTGAGGCATCCGCAGGAGGGTAACATGGCCACATGCAAGATATGTAGGCAAAAGGTGAAGCGTGGCCAGGGTCCAAATGTTGGCACCACGGCCCTGCGTCAACATATGATGCGTCACCATAAAGCGACCTGGGAGAACCGAGGCTCCCAAGGGGTGGTCCAGTCTGCTTCCTCACCAAGTGAGCTCCCAATTTCTGCCAGCCAAGGCTCCAGCACCTCAGCCGAAGGCAGCTGTGCGTCATACCCATCCTCTGTCGCTCCTGCTCCTCCTCCTCCAAGTCATGCATCCCGCCAGCAATCCATCAGCGAAGCCATGTCCAAGAGACAGCAGTATGCGCCCACTCATCCTACGGCGCAGAAGCTGAATGTGCTCCTGTCCAAGTTGCTGGTGCTGCAGTCGCTCCCTTTTCAGGTGGTGGAATCTGCACCTTTCAGAGAACTGATGGCTTGTGCCGAGCCGAGGTGGAGAGTCCCAAGCCGTCATTTCTTTGCCAAGAAGGCAGTACCAGCGCTGCACACTTTTGTTGAACAGAAGGTGGGCCAGTCCTTGAGCCTGTCGGTGTGTAGCAAAATACATGGCAGCGCCGACATCTGGAGCTGTAACTACGGTCAGGGGCAGTACATGTCGTTTACGGCCCACTGGGTGAATGTGGTCCCTTTGCAGCAGCAACTTGGACAGGTCACGCCGCTTCGGCCTCCGCGCTCTCTGCCCATTGGACCTGTGACACCGTGCGACTCGGCCTCCTCATCCTCCGCCATCTCCTCACCCTCCACTGTAGGCTCAAGTCTCAGTGCCCCTCCAGTCTACCATGTGTGCAGGGCACGGAAGTGTCACGCAGTGCTTCACATGGTTTGTCTTGGCGAACGGAGTCACACAGGGGAGGAACTGCTTAAATGTATTCATCAGGAAATCCAAACATGGCTTACTCCGAGAAAACTTAAAATGGGAATCATGGTTACCGACAATGGGAAGAACATTTTGTCTGCGCTGCGCCAAGGAAGCCTGACCCATGCCCCCTGCATGGCTCACGTCTTCAATCTGGTTGTCAAGCGGTTTCTGAAGTGTTCCCCCCATCTGCAGGACATCCTAACAACTTCAAGGAAACTTTGCATGCACTTCAGCCACTCCTACACCGCCAAACACACCCTTCTTGAGCTACAGCGTCAGAATGGTATCCCCCAACATAGTCTGATTTGCGATGTTTCCACCCATTGGAATTTCACCCTTCACATGTTGGACCGATTATATGAACAGAGAAAAGCCATCACGGATTTCCTGATGATCCAAGCAGATAGGGGGACTCCCCTGTGTAACTTCAATGTCAACCAGTGGCAGCTCATACGTGACACCTGCCGTTTGCTCAGGCCCTTTGAGGAAGCCACTTTATTTGTCAGTCGGCAGGATTACGGGATGAACGACGTGATTCCACTGCTTCATGTACTACAGCACATGTTGGAAACCATGGCTGGTCAGGGCACTGGAGACATGGCGTTTACATATTACGGCCACATGAACTCCGTTGGAGCTGAACTGGAGGAGGAGGAGGAAGAGGAGGAGGAGGAGTTGCCCAGCGAAACACAGTTTAGGCTTGGCAAAATGGCTGGTTTATCTAGTCAGCGGACAGGAGAGGAGGAGCAGGAGCAGCCAGAGGAGCTAGAGGTTTTTGAGGAAGGCGAGACAGAGGACCCGGGCACACCGTGGCAGTATGCAGTGGAGATGGAGACAGGTAGTCCATCCGAGTCACTTGCGCAAATGGCACGAAGCATGCTCACGTGCTTGCGTAGTGACCCCAGAATTGTTTCCATCTGTCGGCGGGATGACTTCTGGCTGTCCACCTTATTGGACCCTCGCTTCCGGCACAAAATGGGGGCATTTTTTAAACCCACCGAGAGGGAGGACAAACTCAACTACTACAAAGACATTCTACGTAGGCAGTTGGCCGATGCCTATCTGCGCCATGGTCCATACTCTCGCAGGTCTGACTCGAGGGGACCTCTGCGCTCACCTTCCACTGCCATGGCCGCTGGGGGGGTTGGCAGGAGCAGCAGCAGCAGCTCCATCAGCAGCAGCAGCCTCAGTCTTCAGTCGCTAATGAGTAGCTTTCTACACCCGCATAGTGAGGCTACTCATGAGCAGCAGGAAGACCTGGAGCAGGACCTCAACCAGCAGGTCATGTCATACTTTGACATGACCATGCCAACACACCTTGAGGATCCGCTGGACTTCTGGGCAGCCAAACTTGATTTGTGGCCGCAACTAGCAGAGTTTGCCCTGGAAAAGCTGTCCTGCCCGGCAAGTAGCGTGCCATCTGAGCGGGTGTTTAGTGCGGCGGGGGCCATAGTTACGGCGAGGAGAACTCGTCTGTCAACTAAAAATGTGGAGAGACTCACCTTTGTCAAAATGAATCAGGGATGGATCAGCCAGGATTTCCACCCACCAATGCCTGATGCATGCGACTAGATTCAGCATGGTGCCACGTTTTACACTTTCCAAATGGTGCAAAACATATTTATGTCTTTAGGCCATTTTTTGGGCTCCTGCTGCTGCTGCTGCCAACTTCTGCCAACTCCAGGGTGTGATTCATCCAATTGTTGGGCTCCTGAAGCCAACCCCAGTGTCACTTTAAAGTAATATTTGGGCTCCTGCTGCTGCTGCTGCTGTCAACTCCTGCCAACTCCAGGGTGTGATTCATCCAATTTTTGGGCTCCTGAAGCCAACTCCAGTGTATATTTGGGCTCCTGCTGCTGCTACTGTCAACTCCTGCCAACTCCAGGGTGTGATTCATCCAATTTTTGGGCTCCTGAAGCCAACTCCAGTGTATATTTGGGCTCCTGCTGCTGCTGCTGCCAACTTCTGCCAACTCCAGGGTGTGATTCATCCAATTTTTGGGCTCCTGAAGCCAACTCCAGTGTATATTTGGGCTCCTGCTGCTGCTGCTGCCAACTCCAGGGTGTGATTCATCCAATTTTTGAGCTCCTGAGGCCAACCCCAGGGTCTCTTTAATGTAATATTTGGGCTCCTGCTGCTGCTGCTGTCAACTCCTGCCAACTCCAGGGTGTGATTCATCCAATTTTTGGGCTCCTGAAGCCAACTCCAGTGTATATTTGGGCTCCTGCTGCTGCTGCTGCCAACTTCTGCCAACTCCAGGGTGTGATTCATCCAATTTTTGGGCTCCTGAAGCCAACTCCAGTGTATATTTGGGCTCCTGCTGCTGCTGCTGCCAACTCCAGGGTGTGATTCATCCAATTTTTGGGCTCCTGAGGCCAACCCCAGGGTCTCTTTAAAGTAATATTTGGGCTCCTGCTGCTGCTGCTGCTGTCAACTCCTGCCAGCTCCAGGGTGTGATTCATCCAATTTTTGGGCTCCTGAAGCCAACCCCAGTGTCTCTTTAAAGTAATATTTGGGCTTCTGCTGCTGCTGCTGCCAACTCCAGGGTGTGATTCATCCAATTTTTGGGCTCCTGAAGCCAACTCCAGTGTATATTTGGGCTCCTGCTGCTGCCAACTCCAGGGTGTGATTCATCCAATTTTTGGGCTCCTGAAGCCAACCCCAGTGTCTCTTTAAAGTAATATTTGGGCTCCTGCTGCTGCCAACTCCAGGGTGTGATTCATCCAATTTTTGGGCTCCTGAGGCCAACCCCAGGGTCTCTTTAATGTAATATTTGGGCTCCTGCTGCTGCTGCTGCTGCTGTCAACTCCTGCCAACTCCAGGGTGTGATTCATCCAATTTTTGGGCTCCTGAAGCCAACTCCAGTGTATATTTGGGCTCCTGCTGCTGCTACTGTCAACTCCTGCCAACTCCAGGGTGTGATTCATCCAATTTTTGGGCTCCTGAAGCCAACTCCAGTGTATATTTGGGCTCCTGCTGCTGCTGCTGCCAACTTCTGCCAACTCCAGGGTGTGATTCATCCAATTTTTGGGCTCCTGAAGCCAACTCCAGTGTATATTTGGGCTCCTGCTGCTGCTGCTGCCAACTCCAGGGTGTGATTCATCCAATTTTTGGGCTCCTGAGGCCAACCCCAGGGTCTCTTTAATGTAATATTTGGGCTCCTGCTGCTGCTGCTGCTGTCAACTCCTGCCAACTCCAGGGTGTGATTCATCCAATTTTTGGGCTCCTGAAGCCAACTCCAGTGTATATTTGGGCTCCTGCTGCTGCTGCTGCCAACTTCTGCCAACTCCAGGGTGTGATTCATCCAATTTTTGGGCTCCTGAAGCCAACTCCAGTGTATATTTGGGCTCCTGCTGCTGCTGCTGCCAACTTCTGCCAACTCCAGGGTGTGATTCATCCAATTTTTGGGCTCCTGAAGCCAACTCCAGTGTATATTTGGGCTCCTGCTGCTGCTGCTGCCAACTCCAGGGTGTGATTCATCCAATTTTTGGGCTCCTGAGGCCAACCCCAGGGTCTCTTTAATGTAATATTTGGGCTCCTGCTGCTGCTGCTGCTGTCAACTCCTGCCAACTCCAGGGTGTGATTCATCCAATTTTTGGGCTCCTGAAGCCAACTCCAGTGTATATTTGGGCTCCTGCTGCTGCTACTGTCAACTCCTGCCAACTCCAGGGTGTGATTCATCCAATTTTTGGGCTCCTGAAGCCAACTCCAGTGTATATTTGGGCTCCTGCTGCTGCTGCTGCCAACTTCTGCCAACTCCAGGGTGTGATTCATCCAATTTTTGGGCTCCTGAAGCCAACTCCAGTGTATATTTGGGCTCCTGCTGCTGCTGCTGCCAACTCCAGGGTGTGATTCATCCAATTTTTGGGCTCCTGAGGCCAACCCCAGGGTCTCTTTAAAGTAATATTTGGGCTCCTGCTGCTGCTGCTGCTGCTGTCAACTCCTGCCAACTCCAGGGTGTGATTCATCCAATTTTTGGGCTCCTGAAGCCAACTCCAGTGTATATTTGGGCTCCTGCTGCTGCTGCTGCCAACTTCTGCCAACTCCAGGGTGTGATTCATCCAATTTTTGGGCTCCTGAGGCCAACCCCAGGGTCTCTTTAATGTAATATTTGGGCTCCTGCTGCTGCTACTGTCAACTCCTGCCAACTCCAGGGTGTGATTCATCCAATTTTTGGGCTCCTGAAGCCAACTCCAGTGTATATTTGGGCTCCTGCTGCTGCTGCCAACTCCAGGGTGTGATTCATCCAATTTTTGGGCTCCTGAGGCCAACCCCAGGGTCTCTTTAATGTAATATTTGGGCTCCTGCTGCTGCTACTGTCAACTCCTGCCAACTCCAGGGTGTGATTCATCCAATTTTTGGGCTCCTGAAGCCAACTCCAGTGTATATTTGGGCTCCTGCTGCTGCTGCTGCCAACTCCAGGGTGTGATTCATCCAATTTTTGGGCTCCTGAGGCCAACCCCAGGGTCTCTTTAATGTAATATTTGGGCTCCTGCTGCTGCTGCTGCTGTCAACTCCTGCCAACTCCAGGGTGTGATTCATCCAATTTTTGGGCTCCTGAAGCCAACTCCAGTGTATATTTGGGCTCCTGCTGCTGCTGTCAACTCCTGCCAACTCCAGGGTGTGATTCATCCAATTTTTGGGCTCCTGAGGCCAACTCCAGTGTATATTTGGGCTCCTGCTGCTGCTGCTGCCAACTTCTGCCAACTCCAGGGTGTGATTCATCCAATTTTTGGGCTCCTGAAGCCAACTCCAGTGTATATTTGGGCTCCTGCTGCTGCTGCTGCCAACTTCTGCCAACTCCAGGGTGTGATTCATCCAATTTTTGGGCTCCTGAAGCCAACTCCAGTGTATATTTGGGCTCCTGCTGCTGCTGCTGCCAACTCCAGGGTGTGATTCATCCAATTTTTGGGCTCCTGAGGCCAACCCCAGGGTCTCTTTAAAGTAATATTTGGGCTCCTGCTGCTGCTGCTGCTGTCAACTCCTGCCAACTCAAGGGTGTGATTCATCCAATTTTTGGGCTCCTGAAGCCAACCCCAGTGTCTCTTTAAAGTAATATCTGGGCTTCTGCTGCTGCTGCTGCCAACTCCAGGGTGTGATTCATCCAATTTTTGGGCTCCTGAAGCCAACTCCAGTGTATATTTGGGCTCCTGCTGCTGCCAACTCCAGGGTGTGATTCATCCAATTTTTGGGCTCCTGAAGCCAACCCCAGTGTCTCTTTAAAGTAATATTTGGGCTCCTGCTGCTGCTGCCAACTCCAGGGTGTGATTCATCCAATTTTTGGGCTCCTGAAGCCAACTCCTGTGTATATTTGGGCTCCTGCTGCTGCCAACTCCAGTGTGTGATTCATCCAATTTTTGGGCTCCTGAAGCCAACCCCAGTGTCTCTTTAAAGTAATATTTGGGCTCCTGCTGCTGCTGCTGCCAACTCCAGGGTGTGATTCATCCAATTTTTGGGCTCCTGAAGCCAACCCCAGGGTCTCTTTAAAGTAATATTTGGGCTCCTGCTGCTGCTGCTGCCAACTCCAGGGTGTGATTCATCCAATTTTTGGGCTCCTGAAGCCAACCCCAGGGTCTCTTTAAAGTAATATTTGGGCTCCTGCTGCTGCTGCCAACTCCAGGGTGTGATTCATCCAATTTTTGGGCTCCTGAAGCCAACCCCAGGGTCTCTTTAAAGTAATGTTTGGGCTCCTGCTGCTGCTGCCAACTCCAGGGTGTGATTCATCCAATGTTTGGGCTCCTTCTGCCCCTCATAGTGATGCCACTTCAACTCTCTTGAATTCAATTGTGCCGCTCTGCGATTCTATTAGCGATGCCTCTGATCTGCATGTGATATTTCTTCAAAGTATTATTTAACTAACCCAGCACGCATCCTGTGCGTGTTACAGCAAGGCAGAATGGTTTACAACCCTATTGAGGCTCTAGGAGGCTCAGAAATAGCCGTTTTTAATAGCGATTCGTCGCGAATTTATTCGGGTCGAAACGATTTTTGTCGGAAAATTCGGCGAATCAGTCGAATCGAATTTTTCAAAAGTTCGCTCATCTCTAGTTGTGGGTCACATATATTAATTACACATATGATTATCTATGGTGCAGCTGGCACCCATTCTTGTCATAATTTGGTTTTCACGTTTTTTTTCCTTCTCTTTGTCGTTTTCGTTTTTTAATTTTTTCTTTTTATTGTGGTCTTCTCCTGTTGGTTTTTGTAGATTGGCACAGAATCGGGTTCACACTATTGAAGCCTATGTTTCATCATTCTCTAGAAGACTGTTTTTTTCCCCCGGAGTTTGCAGCTCAAGAACCGCAGTGCACCTGCCGGCATCAGTGTCCACTTATGTTTGCAGCGTAGCAACTATATCTGTATATTGTATTTTGTATTGATCACTTCTGCAGGGAATACTGTACTGCCCCCCTTAACAGTTAGAGTGTGGTGTACTTTGGACAGGAGGGCTGCCTCGGTTTTGAGACCTCCCATACTGTCTGAGCTCACCACAGTCTACATGGGACTGCCATATGTTGCCATTGGCATATATTGGAATAACTTCCATGCTAATGTGGTGGTTATCGCCATGACAACAACAGTTAGGATCATATGAGCCCCGATTTACGGGGTCACTTATATGTGCTGCATGCAGGCCACTGGGGTTCCCAGAAGGCTGAAATTGCCCAGCCCTACGATGTGTGAGCACCTGCGGCAGCACTCTACTGTAGTAGATTGAGCATGATTACTGTCCCATTATCGATGCATGCATGTGTACATCATTTTCTTGAAATGGGGTGGTCCCCCTTTCCCTTTCCATTTTGTTTGTTTAATATAGAAACTATATATTATACTATATTATATATATGTTGATTCTTAAGTAAAAGTTTATGTATAGGGTTATAGGATTATAGTATGTGTCATATTAATGTAATGCCTGCATATACCTGGGTAAAGTTTCACACTTCTCTGTTCATTCTAGATAGTTGCGCCCCTGTCCACTTGGCGCCCTGTGCGCCCTCCCGCCGACACCCACGCCGGCTCATTGGGCGCTGGCCGGGACACAATGGTCCCGGCTGACGTCCCTGTTTGGGCAGGTGCGGGAGAAGAGAGGAGGGGGGAGGGGAGGAGAGAGGGGGGGTTCGGGGATTGTAAGGTGGCGCTGGGCAAACTTTATTTGCATTGTAGCTCCCGTAGGAGCCCGGCTGCCCGGCAGCATACATTGTGACATTTCTGTATAAAGGCACGGAGTATTGGCCGTGCGCTGCTGACGCGCCCCCTGAAATAGGCCCCGCTCCCTCTGACTGCCAGCATTGGCCTGGAAATCCACAGTCCGGCAGCGTCACATCCGGGAGTGTGTGACGTCACATCCGCCGCGCCAGGGCGATGATGACACGCAGGTGCGTTCCAATAGCACCTGTTACATGGCGCCAATCTTGGTTACACACTTACAGGTATTTATAGCAGGCACTTTTCTGTTGTACTTTATTCACCCAGCGAAGCGGCACGGGCGGCCGCGATCGTAGGTGTCCCCTCTGCTAGTCCCCGCTCCATACTGCACGTAATTTACCTGTTGCCAGGTTTTGTATTGGTTTGTATGCCCCTGTACTTACAGTTTTGTGTGTCTGTTTTGCGCACAGGTGTTCATGACCAATGTTCTGAGGATATATACTTAATTGTTGCACCTAGTCACTTTATATGTATTTTGCACCAGTAGTATTTAAGCTTTTTTGGAGATTTATGATGTTGTATACTTTATATGCATTTGTTGTTAGGATTATGTATGCACTGTCACTTTAATGTAGCTATTCCATCAGATATTGTTAATTTGGGGATTTTGTGCCGGCACAAAAGATTTGATTTATTACATAGGGTTTTTTACATTTTTACATACGTGCTGATACTTAGGAGTAAACCCAGAAATGAATCGCTGTGTTTGCAGCACTGGATGAATTTTGGGGAGTCGCAGTGTTTTTAAAGTGTTGGTTTTGTATATTGTTTGTCATGTCCAGTGTTTTAATATTGTTTATCTTTAATAAATGAAATTTAATTGGATTTTGATATTGTTTGGTGCTCCTGTTTTTTAGGCCTGTGGGCAGTGTCCCATGAGTCTAATTCTAGTATAGTGCTTTGGTTGTTACAGTGTAGCACAACCTATCATTTTTATGCGGTGCACCACTTTGGTCAAACTGGTAACTATAACAATGATAACAATCACCATACAGGGGATCCAAGATAATGCAAAACCAAGGGTGGGTTGGAGCAGGACGTACTGTATACTCATATTACCAATTCTACAGGTGAGTAATCACAGAATTGTATTATTCTTAGTATATAGTACGTTCTGCTCCAAATAGATTACTTACACGTGGAACATCCAATAGCAGTGTCCATAAAGTAGGGTGGGATCCCCAAGAAAAAAGTAGCAGTAGACAGTTTAAACCACTGCCACCTGCAGAACCTTTTGGCCAAAAGCAGCGTCAGCTGAGGCCCTAAGATCAACCTTGTAAAACTTTGAAAAGGTATGAACAGAAGACCAAGTAGCGGCCTTGCAAACTTGTTCAACAGAAGCCTGGTGCTGAAAAGCCCAAGAAGCACCAATAGCACGAGTGGAATGAGCAGTAAGGCGGAAGGGAGGATTCTTCCCCTTAGCAGAGTAGGCCTGAATCACAGCCTGACAGATCCATTTGCTGATAGTGGACTTGGCAGGAGCCAAACCCTTCCTAGGCCCAGAGGGGACCACAAAAAGGGCATCAGTTTTCTTGAAGGGTGCGGTAGCCACCATATAGTACTTCAGACTCTGATTCAAATGAAAGGCAGATAGTCTGGCTTGAAACGAAACACCACCTTGTCCTGGTGTCTCTCATAGTAGGGGGCTTGAATAGAAAGCACAGCCAATTCAGACACACGCCTAACAGAAGTGATAGCCAGCAGAAAGACAGTCTTGAGTGTAAGAATGGCAAGCGCAGCATCCTGCACACGTTCAAAGGGAGCACCCTGCAAGGCTGACAAAACCAAATTTGAATCCCGAACAGGCACCATAGGCTTACGTGGGGGGCGCACATGGGTAACCCCCTGGAAAAAAATCCTGATCAGAGGGTGCTGAGCAAAGGACTTCTGGAAGAAAATAGCCAGGGCAGAAACCTGCCCTTTCAGAGTACTGAGTTGGAGCCCCATCTCTAACCCATGCTGCAGGAACTCCAGAATCCTGGGAATAGAGAACACACGACAGGGAAGAGACTTAGACTCACACCAGTCAATGTAGGCACACCAAACCCTGTAATAAATGGAAGAGGAAGACTTCTTCCTAGCCTTTATCAAAGTATCCACAACCGAGGAAGACAGACCCTTCTCCATCAAGATGGAGGTTTCAGCAGCCAGGCCGTCAAAGCCAGAGTTTGTAAATTGGGATGGCGAAGAGAGCCCTGAGTGAGCAGATCTGGCACCAAGGGCAGAGTGTACTGATCTACTGCCAGCTGCACCACGTCTGCGAACCACACTCTTCTTGGCCACCTGGAGGCCACCAGGATTGCTGGCACCCCTTCCAGGGCAATCTTGCGCAGAACCCTGCCCAGCAGGGGAATTAGAGGGAAGACATACAGGAACTGAAAGTCCTTCCATGACATTGCTAGAGCATCCGAGGTCAAGGCCAGAGGTTCCTGGAACAGTGAGACAAAAGCTGGGAGCTTGTGATTGTGGCGGGACGCAAACAGATCCACATCTGGTTGGCCCCAACGGTGACACAGGGATTGAAACACCCTGCTGCATAGGGACCATTCTCCCTGGCGACAGGTCCCCCTGCTCAGAGAGTCCGCCAGGCGATTTTCCACCCCCGGGATGTACACAGCTGATATGCAGGGGACATTGGCCTCCACCCAAGTCAGAATCAGAGACGCTTCCTGGAGGGCCCCCTTGCTCCGGGTCCCTCCCTAATGATTGATGTAGGCAACTGCCGTCTGGTTGTCTGAGCGCACCTGAACAGGCAGGCCCCGAAGGTGAGTAGTCAGGTGAGCCAGAACGAACCTGATCGCCCGCAGTTCCAAGACATTGATAGGTGTGTGGGCCTCCTGGGGACCCCACCTCCCCTGGAACCGCAGGGACTTCCAGAAACCCCCCCAACCTGACAGACTGACATCCGTGGTGACCGTCTCCCTGGGAGGAGTAAGAAAGGATCTGCCCCCCAACAGGTTCTTTGAGTCCATCCACCACAAGAGGGACCTCCTGACCCGAGGGGAGAGCACACAGACCGCGTCTAGGGACGCTGGGTCCTTGTCCCATACTGACAATAGGTGAAGTTGCAGAGGCCTCAAGTGGAACTGAGCATAAGGGACTGCTTTGAAGCATGCCACCATCAGGCCCACCAGCTGCATCCCCTGCCTGATGGAGGGATGGGGACAAGCTAGGAGGGACTGAGCCTGTGCAATCAGACTGTCCACCTTCTGTTGAGGAAGGAAAATCCTTGCCTGAACTGTATCCAGATTCATTCCTAGGAATGGAGTTACCAAGGAAGGGGACAGTGAGGACTTGGGGTGGTTGATCACCCATCCAAATGACTCCAGAGTGGACACCACCAGCTGAGTATCCAACTCTGCCTGATGTAGAGATTGGGAAGTGATGAGAATGTCGTCCAGATAGGGAAGCACACGGACGCCCTGACATCTGAGCAGAGACATCACGCCCGCCAGCACCTTGGTGAACACCCTGGGAGCTGAAGTGAGACCAAAGGGCAAAGCCACAAACTGGTAGTGTTGATCCATCAGAGCGAACCTGAGGAACCTTTGGTGACCTGGAAATACAGGAATATGAAGGTAAGCATCTTTGATGTCCACAGAAGTCATGAAATCCCCTTGGCGCAGGGAACTGATGGCAGAGCGCAGAGTTTCCATGCGAAAGCGCCTGCCCCTGACAAATTTGTTGAGGATCTTTAAGTCCAGGATGGGCCTGACTGAACCATCCTTTTTGGGTACTGTGAATAGGTTGGAATAAAAGCCCTTGCCTTTTTCTCTTAAGGGGACCTGGCAGATGACCCCCAGCTCCAGGAGGCCTTGCACTGCTTGCACCAGTTCCTGAGCTGACACAGGGTCCTGAGGAATCTGGGATCTGATGAATCTCGGAGGGGGGCAGGCAGCAAACTCTATCTTGTAACCGGAGGACACTACCTCCTGAATCCACCGGTCTGAGACATGAAGCCTCCAGACGTGAGCAAAGTGCTGCAGCCGTCCCCCCACCCGGATAGGTGAGGGCGCCCCATCATGCCTGAGGGGGCTTGGGGGATGATTTTGCTTTGGAACCCCAGGAGGGGCCAGGACATCGAAGTCCTCTGCCCCTACCCCAAAAATCTCCTCGGGTCCCAGGAAAGGAAACCCCCCTCCCCTGTCTGGCTCCACGGTAAGGGGAGGAGAAGGAACCCTGACCCCGAAAGTGCCGAGATTGCCACCTGCGCTGGGGTAACCTGCCTCCCTTAGCAAAAAAGGTCCAGGCGGTCCCCAAACAGGCACAGTCCTTTAAAGGGAAAACCAGTGAGGGCCTTCTTGGCAGCGTTGTCAGCAGCCCACTGGCGCAGCCAAACCGAGCGGCGTATAGCTACCACAAGGGCAGATGTTCTGGCACACATTCTGATGGTGTCATCCATGGCAGAGAGGACAAAATTTACAAACACATCACAACTGGAAAGTGCATTGAACACCTCACAAGGCAAATCACCAGAAGCACTGTCAAGTATATTTCTGATAAGGGTTCTAGTGGCCACAGCAGTGATGGCAGAGGCACAGACCGGGCGCAGCGCCATCCCCGCACATGCAAAGGCGTGGGATGCCAGCTGGTCAATGTGCCAGTCCTCAGCATCCCGCAGGGTAGTATAGTCAGGTGAATGCATGACAGAGGTGTTAGATAGCCCTAAGACCGGGGCATCCACCTCGGGAGGGGATGACCAACACTTTACCACATCAGCAGGAAAGGGATACTTCCTATCCCAACTTTTAGGAATCCCGGGAAGTTTACTAGGACGCTCCCATTCCTTGAGTATAAGGTCATGGAAATGAGCCTGCTCGGGAAATTCCAAACGTGATTTTGCTGTATGGAAAAGCTCCCCCCTTTGCCTGGGAGCCGCAACAGGGGGAGATATGGACAGGACCTCAAAAATCTGGGTCAGAAATCTGTCAGTGTCATCCGGGGGCCAGGGGTCAGAGCCAGAATCGTCATGACCCCTTGGTCTCTCATCAGATGAGCCTGAATCAGAAAAGAGCTCCCCTTCATCAGACGGGGTATAGCCACAAAGATTAAAAAACTCCTCAGTTTCCATAGGGAAAAGAGTGACATTAGGCATTAAGTGCCGCTTTTTAGCAGGGGCCTTACGCGCCAAGGTATTATCAATCAACTTCTCAACAGTAGCCAGTCTAGAAGATAAATCAGGTTGAGAATCCCCACTTGTATGCAACTCAGTAGGAGTGAGATTTAAGCTTGGGGGAGTGGGTGAAGTGAAACGAGGTGCAGCCACTGGCAGGCCAGATTGCAATGCAAGCACCTGCTCAACACAGGGTACACAGACCCGCGCCTTGTCAGCGTCAGCATGAGGCTGCCCACACGCTACACACAGCCGGTCTTGTCCCGAAGGAACATAGAAACATAGAAACATAGAAGGTTGACGGCAGAAGGAGACCATACGGTCCATCTAGTCTGCCCTTATGTGTATACTGTATGTTCTCTTTATCTTAGGATAGATGTGTGCTTATCCCAGGCATGTTTAAATTCAGTGACTGTTGATGTTTCAACTACCTCTGCTGGAAGTTTGTTCCAAGCACCTACTACTCTTTCTGTAAAATAATATTTTCTAACATTGCTCCTGATCTTCCCCCCGACTAGCTTCAGGTTGTGCCCCCTTGTTCTATCGTTAAGTTTCTTCTTAAAAACACTTCCCTCCTGAACCTTATTCAATCCTTTCACATATTTAAAGGTCTCAATCATGTCCCCTCTCTCCCTTCTTTCCTCCAGACTGTACAAATTAAGTTCTTTAAGTCTCTCCTGATAAGTTTTAAGTGTAAGTCCTTCCACCATTTTCGTTGCCCGCCTTTGGACACGTTCTATTTGAATAATGTCTTTTTGCAGGTAAGGTCTCCAGAACTGCACACAGTATTCTAGCTGTGGCCTTACCAGGGCTCTATACAGCGGCATCACAACCTCCCTCTTCCTACTGGTGATGCCTCGAGCTATGCAGCCGAGCATCCTGCTTGCTTTTCCCACTGCCTGGCTACACTGTCCACTCATCTTGCAGCTATCAGTAATCAGTACCCCTAAATCTCTCTCCTCCGAGGTCCTGGCTAACACAGTACTGCCCATACGGTACTCAGAGCAGGGATTCCTTCTACCCAAGTGCATGATTTTACATTTAGAGACATTAAACTCTAGTTTCCACAGTTTTGACCATCTATCCAGTAAAGCTAAATCATTTTCCATGTTGCAGACACCTCCAGGAATATCCACCCTATTACTAACCTTTGTATCATCAGCAAACAGACAAACTTTTCCTACCAAGCCTTCTCCTATGTCACTTACAAATATATTAAAAAGAATGGGGCCCAGGACAGAGCCTTGCGGCACACCACTTGTAACTCGCCTTTGTTCAGATTGCACGCCATTTACAACAACGCTCTGATACCGATCCCTCAGCCAACTGGAAATCCACTGAACTATCCAGGGATTGAGTCCTACCTTCAATAACTTATCTATGAGCTCCTTATGTGGTACAGTGTCAAAGGCTTTGCTAAAATCCAGATAGGCGATATCCACAGCACCACCTTCATCTAACACTTTAGTGACATTGTCAAAGAAATCAATAAGATTGGTCTGACATGATCTGCCCTCAGTAAAGCCGTGCTGTTTTGGGTCCAATAGGTCATTAATTTTTAGATGGGAAATTATCTGTTTTTTTAAGAGTGTTTCCATTAATTTGACCACTATAGATGTTAATCTAACTGGCCTGTAATTACTGGCTTCTTCTCTACTCCCCTTTTTATGGATTGGTACGACATTGGCCATTCTCCAATCATCTGGAACCTCACCAGTTGAATGGGAATGGTTAAGTAAATCAGTTAGAGGGGCTGCAATCACAGACCTAATAACCGCTCATGGGTGGACCGCGCTGGGCGACTTGAAGGATATGTGGCCCGATAGGAACCTCGACCCCTGGAACTTACTTTATTTCCAATCTTACTTAACCCGCATGGGCTTTAAAAAAGATAGATGCAGGAGTCTCACGGATTTTGAAGGGTTTTGCACGGGGGAGCTGGAACATTCCCACCTTATCTCTAAGATATACTCACTGCTCTCGGAAAAACAGGAGACTCCCCCAATGTTGTGGAGGGATTGGGAAGGCAATTTGGGCAGATCCCTCTCAGATAAGCACAGAGAGAAGGTGGCGATGTTAGCACATAAATCCTCAGTAGCCACCAAGGTGCAAGAAGCAAATTACAAACTTCTAACGAGGTGGTACTACACACCGGATATAATTAGCAGGATGTTTCCAGGGACAGACGATCGCTGCTGGAGGTGTAGTGGAGAAAAGGGGACTCTATTTCATATTTTTTGGGGATGCCCTAAAATTCAGACATACTGGGGGAAGGTTATTCCAGTAATTGAGAAGATCACGGGCTCTCAGACCCAACACGACCCTGCAGTTATACTTTTGTACCTGGCGGAAGGTTCTATCGGGAAATACAAGAGGTCTCTGCTAGTCCACCTACTAAATGCTGTGAAGCAAGTGGTCCCTCATTTGTGGAAGCAAAAGGGGGCCCCATCAGTAGGAGATTGGCTGAGGGAAGTTTCCTCCATTAGGGAGATGGAGGACATGACTATTCTTAGTATACAGTACGTCTTGCTCCAAATAGATTACTTACACGTGGCTCCTCCCGGCCCCTCAAGTACCCGGGGACCTCCCACAAATCCCCAGAATTTATCTGCAGTCTGGACTGCGAAGGACGAGAAATGGCTCTCTACTCGCAGGTGAGCGGGGCTATTAGCCTGCGGCCCTGTAGGACTATTCCCACCCGTTCCATTAGTAATATGCTTCCCAGCCTTGGCTGCGCTGGTCGGGTGATGGTAGGCAGCACCGCTGTTAGGTGCTTAGGAGCGCTGCTCCACCGCAATCCCCCACCAAAGGGTAGGCGGTTCAGGCTTATGGTGAGCCTCTATGGGATGCCCCTCCTGCACTATTGCCCCTTGCCCCTGTCTACCGGTGGGCCCTATATTAAGTGGCCGCGGAAAAGAGGGGGGGTGTGTGTAACTGTGTATGCTATGCATTCTGTGTTTTACACTTTATCATTTATTGTTTCTGCCTTGCTTCAGCCGACGCGCTGGCTTGCTTTCCTTTTTACTGTCTTTCAAATTTGCTGCCGCCGCTGCCGCCGCGCGCCCTTTATGTCGCGCCCGGTCGCATTATCCTGGGACGCCTCCATATGGTGATTATAGCGGCACTATAGGCCGATAGGGATTAACGCTATACAGCAACCCCGTTCTCAATAACCCGCTAGGGAAGTGGGAGTATTACACAAGGTCTAACAAGGGCCGGGAGAAGCCAAAGGGTTCGCCCAGCCTGAAAGACATAAGAAGAAAAGACCATAAGCACACAGTAATAAAAGGAAGAATATAAAGCCGCCCGTGAGGGTACTTACGGACCGCGGTAGGTAGAGGTCTGTCGCGCATGGGCCAACCAAGCAGGTTAAAGATGGCGTCGGTATACCTCGAGGGGCGGGCCGGTATCGGCGATGATGCGGAGTGCGCCATAGACGGGCCCCGCCCACCCCAAAGAGCGCGAAGCCAAGCAGCCAAGCCGCCAATGACGGCGCACCAGCGCCTGAGGTAATGCCGCCACCAAGCGCAGAACTTAGTGCGACATAAAGGGCGCGCGGCGGCAGCGGCGGCAGCAAATTTGAAAGACAGTAAAAAGGAAAGCAAGCCAGCGCGTCGGCTGAAGCAAGGCAGAAACAATAAATGATAAAGTGTAAAACACAGAATGCATAGCATACACAGTTACACACACCCCCCCTCTTTTCCGCGGCCACTTAATATAGGGCCCACCGGTAGACAGGGGCAAGGGGCAATAGTGCAGGAGGGGCATCCCATAGAGGCTCACCATAAGCCTGAACCGCCTACCCTTTGGTGGGAGATTGCGGTGGAGCAGCGCTCCTAAGCACCTAACAGCGGTGCTGCCTACCATCACCCGACCAGCGCAGCCAAGGCTGGGAAGCATATTACTAATGGAACGGGTGGGAATAGTCCTACAGGGCCGCAGGCTAATAGCCCCGCTCACCTGCGAGTAGAGAGCCATTTCTCGTCCTTCGCAGTCCAGACTGCAGATAAATTCTGGGGATTTGTGGGAGGTCCCCGGGTACTTGAGGGGCCGGGAGGAGCCACGTGTAAGTAATCTATTTGGAGCAAGACGTACTGTATACTAAGAATAGTCATGTCCTCCATCTCCCTAATGGAGGAAACTTCCCTCAGCCAATCTCCTACTGATGGGGCCCCCTTTTGCTTCCACAAATGAGGGACCACTTGCTTCACAGCATTTAGTAGGTGGACTAGCAGAGACCTCTTGTATTTCCCGATAGAACCTTCCGCCAGGTACAAAAGTATAACTGCAGGGTCGTGTTGGGTCTGAGAGCCCGTGATCTTCTCAATTACTGGAATAACCTTCCCCCAGTATGTCTGAATTTTAGGGCATCCCCAAAAAATATGAAATAGAGTCCCCTTTTCTCCACTACACCTCCAGCAGCGATCGTCTGTCCCTGGAAACATCCTGCTAATTATATCCGGTGTGTAGTACCACCTCGTTAGAAGTTTGTAATTTGCTTCTTGCACCTTGGTGGCTACTGAGGATTTATGTGCTAACATCGCCACCTTCTCTCTGTGCTTATCTGAGAGGGATCTGCCCAAATTGCCTTCCCAATCCCTCCACAACATTGGGGGAGTCTCCTGTTTTTCCGAGAGCAGTGAGTATATCTTAGAGATAAGGTGGGAATGTTCCAGCTCCCCCGTGCAAAACCCTTCAAAATCCGTGAGACTCCTGCATCTATCTTTTTTAAAGCCCATGCGGGTTAAGTAAGATTGGAAATAAAGTAAGTTCCAGGGGTCGAGGTTCCTATCGGGCCACATATCCTTCAAGTCGCCCAGCGCGGTCCACCCATGAGCGGTTATTAGGTCTCCACTTCTCAGGTGTGGCAGATCTCCCCACCCCCTGAGCATGGCCCTAGAACAGCTTGAAGGGAGTGAAGGATTGTTCAGGAGTGATGTTAGGGGGGTTGGCCAGGGCGATATCTCCTCTTGTACCCTATGCCTCTTAAAGTGGACCAACACCCAGGATTTTGACTATCCTGGGTCTTGGTCCACTTCGATGGGGCACCCCTGATCGGGGTGCCCCGCTGTGTGAAACCCCCCCCAACCCCCCGAAAAACTCACCTCTCCGCGCTCCCAGCGCCAACGTACAAGCTCTAGTCCAGGACGTCTAAGCGGCTGCCGCCGCCGCCGCCTCCCGCGCGTCCCTTTTGACGCGCGCGCGCCCGCGCCGGCCATTCGCAGACGGCCGGCGCGGGCGCGCGCACGCCTGCAGGGGCGCGAGGGAGGCGGCGGCGGCCGGCCGCCGCCGAAGATCAGGTAGGGTTTTTCGGGGGTTTTGGGGGGGTTACACCCCGCGGGACATCCCGATCTCGGATGTCCCGCGGGGTGGGGGGTGATCGGCCCGGGAATCTTATAGATTCCCGGGCCGATCACCCGTGGGTGTTGGTCCACTTTAAAGACATTCAGGGTCGCGGATATCGTGGGGTGCGTCCTAACTTTGGGCAGGGGGATTACTTCATTCCATGGAACAATATCAAGGGGTGCTGGTGTTATTGCTCTCTCCATATTTACCCATCTCTTTGTATCTCCACATAACTGCCACTCGCACACCCTCTGTAGATGGGAGGCGACCCAGTATAGTTTGATATTGGGTAGCGCCATCCCTCCCTGTTGTTCTGGCCTACATAAAATCTGGTACTTTATCCTGGCCGTTTTCTTCTGCCAGATAAAGTTTTGAATGCCTGATTCAGGTCCTTGAAGAAGGGTTCAGGCAGGTGAATTGTGAGGGATTGGAAGAGGAACAACAGTCGAGGCAACACCGACATCTTGATAATGTTGACTCTGCCCATCCAAGAGAAGGTGGGCAGGTCCCATTTCTCTAAGTCTGCCTTTATCGTTCGCACAAGAGGCGAGAAGTTCAGGGCATAGATGAGCGGGAGTTGGCTCGGTAGCTGGGTTCCTAGGTAAGTTATAGAGGAATTTGCCCACCTGAAGGAGAAGGACTGCTGCAGGGTCTTGCTTATCTCAGTCAGGAGTGTCACGTTTAGGGCTTCTGACTTACTAAAATTTATTTTGAAGAATCAGAGTCTCCCATACGCTTCAAACTCTTTCATTAACACTGGTAAGGATAATATTAGGTTAGCAATGAAAAAGAGAAGGTCATCTGTGTATGCTGCTATTTTGTGTGACCCCTCTGCGGTTTCCACCCCCCGAATGTCTCAGTTATTCCTCACCTTACACAAAAAGGGTTCCAATGAGAGTGCAAAGAGGAGGGGTGACAGTGGGCATCCTTGTCGAGTACCGTTGCAAATCAGCACCGGCCTTGAGAGGAGGCCATTCACCCTGGTCCTACCTGAGGGGGAAGTGTAGAGTGCTTCTATAAAATTCCTCATCATGTCTCCCAGGCCAACGTGACGAACCGTTTCTTTCATGAACCTCCAATTCACCCTGTCGAAGGCCTTCTCTGCATCTGTAGACAGGAGCATCGTGGGGTGGCCAGTAGATCTCACCTTATGGATCATGTTGATGGCTCTCACCACGTTATCCCTAGACGGTTCCATAGCTAAGTTAAAGTCGGCACCCAGGATCACTTCCCCCTCTGTGAACTTTTCTGGTTTGTCTAGGGCCTGATTCAGGAACTTAAGCTGTCCTTGGTTAGGGGCGTAAAATTATGCAAATGTGTATTTCCTATGACCCATCAGCCCCTTAATTAGTACCACTCTTCCCCATTCATCACTCCATTCCTCTTGTGTAGTAAATTGGAGGTCCCTGGCCAGTAAGATTGCTACACCTTTTTTTTCTTCCCCTCTTCTGTGCAGCTAGTGTACACCTGGGTAAAGTCCCTGTTAGCTAGGCGTGGGATAGCGGTCTTCTTAAAATGGGCCTCTTGTATAAAAGCTATCTTCACCTTCTGCCTTCTTAACTCCTGCCGGAGGATCGTTCTTTTCTCCGGGGAGTTAAGACCCCTGACATTAAGAGACACCACCTTTATAGTGCTCATCTCTAAACCGTATCCAGAGAAATCCCGTGGGGGGAATGACGTGGGGATGGGGGGGGGGGGGGAAGAGGGAACAGGGGGAGACTAAGACAAGGGAAAGGAGAAAAGAAAAAAAACGGAGGGTCGGGGAGTAAGGTAGAACAAACTCCGATAAAGTACCGGTGCTACGCCTTTAGACGAGCACCGTCAACGGTACCTATTGCCTTCGCAGGGCGGGCGCCAAGCCCTAGACCCCTGTTAAAAGAATCTCACTCTCCCGTCTAAAAAATCAAAGGGGGGGTGGCAGCCGCTCAGACCATTTTATAACTAACCTGGGAGGTGCACGTTAGCAGGGCAATTAGGATACAAAAGTCTTAAAGGAGCCACAGCACTCAACCCAACAGGGTTCGAAGACCTTGCAATACAGCCCCACTTCGACCCTTCCACCCCATGGCTTGCACTTGAGAGGTTTAGGGCAACCTCAGGTAAGCCTGCTCCCAATTTATCTTTTGCACTGTATGTCCCAAATGGGCTCTCAGAGATTAGAGTTAGGACTGCACCCCACAGAGGCACTTTGGCGTAGTGGTGTAGCTTAAGCATACTTCTGCAGATGTGACCGAGTCCTCTGTTTTTAACTGAGTTTAGAGACAGATTATAGGCTGGCCTGCAAGCTAACAGGGTTGAGTGCTGTGGCTCCTTTAAGACTCTCCCATCTAAGAGGGTCCGTGAATCCTCTCAGAGGGGCGCACGCAAGACTCCTGGGGGGCGAGGAAGACTAAACTCTTGGTTGGTGCGTGGGATCTGCACCCTGATTATCACTAACCGAAGAGGCATAGATAGGCTCTAAGAGCCAACAGATAATATCAGACTTAACTTTAACCATAACTGAGGCAATAAGGCGACAAAACAGAATGCAAACATTTCAAACGTTTTGGATAGGCCGAGAGCGCGCCACTGGCCCGAGCCCTCCACCCCCCCAGCGCCAAAAGACACATTACATCTAGATCGTGAGGCGGCTAGGGGCAGGGGACCCGGCGGGCGACGCCCCCCGACCCACACCACATCAATTCAAGTATCACAAATCCAAAATGCTAAAAGCTCTTTGAGGAGGCGCCCATCTCAGCCCTCCCCCCCAGCAGGAAAAAACACGGGGGTGGGGGGGGGCGGAGAGGGGACCAAGGGGACACCAAATTAACACGCTAAAGTCCACACTCGGCGCTTCCACCCAACAGGGATGAGGCACTCCAACCTTACAGACGCCGTCCTCTTCTTCCTCTTCGACCATCCCTGAGTCCGCCTCCCGGGCGACGAGGAAGCTGCCTGGCATACACGGCTAGATCGGGCGCTGTCCGGTCCGGGATGTCGAACATCTCGGTATACAGAAAATGAAAAAGATCAGGCAACTGACTCGGAGCTTTGAGTATGAAAAGGCTGCCGTTCTTCTGGACTATAAGTTGGAAAGGGTGACCCCATCTATATGTTGCCCCCTCTCGTTGAATCGTCTCCAACAGTGGTTTCAGAATCCTGCGCATGTGCAATGTCCTTCGGGATAAGTCCTGTAGGACAATTACTTGGGCTCCCTGAAATGCGATGGGGCCCTTGTCCCATGCTCGTCTCAGGATCTCCTCTTTAATTTTGAAAAAATGGACTCTGCAGATGATGTCTCTGGGTCTGTCGCCCTCCTGAGGGGGGGGGCCCCAAGGGCCCAATGCACTCGGTCAAGCTCAATGGCGTTCTAATTTGGCTGGTCAAGCAGAGTGTTGAAGATGGAGACAACGGCTTGCAGTAGACCCTGGGCTCCTATTGACTCAGGGACACCCCGTAAGCTGAGATTATTTCTTTGGCTCCTGTTTTCTGCGTTGTGTTGCTAGAAACAGCTCCGAAAAGAGCCTTTTATTGGTTACCTGTTGCTGCTCCATTGCCGTCATCCGTTCTGACAGGGCCCTATGCGTGGTTTCCATGCCATCCAATCTCTGAATGACTTCCGCTACCGTTCCCTGTAGGGTCGCCAATTCTCTTAAAATAGTCCCCTCCATTCTAGAGACATATCCATCAAAGTCCCGTCGTGCGGGGAGACCCCGCAGGGCCTTGCTGATATTGATTCGGACCGCCTCTGCTACGGACTGTGAGATAACATCCAACGGAATAGAAGGGGCCTGACTGTGCCCAGGGAGGGAACCCCATTCCTCGCGCCCTCCGTGTTGCATGTCGCAGGGGGGCACATGGTGATCTGTCGCCCCGGCCGGGTTGTTCAGAGCTTGGTTTTCTCGGAGAGGATAGTCTCCCATGTGGCTTCCACGGACCACGGCAAGTCACAGGGATCCCTCGTCGGACCAGCAGCCATGCAATCTCGGACTTTGCTCCGCAAATGCTGAGGCCATCGCAGGGCTATCATGTGGCGGCTCGCACTGCACGTCCCAAACATGGTTCGGGCTCCCTGGGGGTGTCGGGGTGCCCATAAAAATACTGCTGCTGGAGGACTCCCTCGCGTGCTCCGCTGCAAGGGGCCTATTCTGGTTCTGGTTGGGGTCAGCTAGGAGAGGGGGCCACTCCCTGTAATCTGGGGAGTCAGGACTGACTGTGAGCTCCTCCCGGCCTTGTGACCCTCTGCACTGATACTGCGGCGTCTCTGTCCCACTGCTGATCTGGGCCTCCCCCCCCCCTCCCCACCTGGGCAGCTTGTGTGTGTTGTGGCTCTATGATTTTACTGGTGCCCATCTCCAAACTCTGCTCGGTGGGCTCACCGGGTGAGCCGTCGGTCGCTCCGTTTGGCCAGTCCGGCACACTGTGTATCAGCGTCTGCACCACGTGCGGGCGCCCCCGCTCCTCCAGCGTCTCTGAGGCTCTGCAGTGCTCACGAGGTGCCTGTCTTGCCTCCTCCTCTTCCACCACATAGGCGCACTTCACCGCCGCAGGACCGGGTGTCGGAGGACTCACCTCACGCCGCTCTCCGGCCGTTTGACCTGCGGCCCTGCGCACCGCCATCTTGGATCCTGCCGATGGCTCCTCTGCACTCTCCCCGCGGGTGAAATAGGAGGTGATGGCCCGATCCTTGCTCCTCCGGGCTGCTCCGCGCTGCTTCCCACGTCTGGGCATCCATCTGCCAGCCGCCGTTTGCCTTTCAAGCCTCTGCCAATGAAGGTAAGGTGCGGAGCTCCCTTCAAACGCTCCTCACGCCGCCATGTCGAGTCATGCCCCCCCTGAACTGGAAATTAACCCCCTCTTCCTTGACTAAATGTTCCATATGCAGAAAAATGGCCCAAAACATAATTCTCCTTCCACCCTGCTTAATTGTATGTTTTTTTTGGTGATGCTTTTTACCAGTTCACAAGTCCTTAAAGTAAAGAAGAACAAAATAACATACACAGTGACAAAAACATTTTCATACATTTTCATACTAACTAAATTTACAGTACTCACCTTCCACATCTTTCCCCCTCTGTCCTATGTTGGGTGACGTCTTCTCTGCAGCTCCTCCAGCATTTCCAGAGCTCCATTCAGGACCAGCAGCAGCTCATTTCCTGTTGGCAGAAGTGGCCATAGCGGCCAATCCACTGGCATCTGAAGTTCCCCGTCCTTATACAATGAATAATTTGGTCGATTTCTTTTCCCCATAAACTTTAATGTGTTCGGTTTTGGCTTTAAAAAACAATAGCCAGAAACGGCCTCCGAACTGGGGGCTGTTCAACTCATCACTATTGATAATTCTTATGTATACTAGTGTGGAACATATTAAATGTATGTTTTTATTGAAATCCATATTTTGACAAGCAGCTAAAATTAAGGATGTCAGGAGGCAAATTACCACTGGAAAATAATTCTTCTTTATATGCATTGATATAACTAGGTACCGTCCATTTACGACCCATTAAAAACCATCGCCTTAAATAACCCGGAAACCCCATCTAAGAATTTTTTTAAAAACCATTTTCTGCCTGGGAAACACATGTGGACCCAAGAACGGTGAGTTCTACTGTAGTAGATCAGTGCTTATTAGTATTCCTTTGGACAACATCCAGGTCATGCTTGTGATTCAACCCTTTGACCCATGTTTCATTTATTCTCCTATTAATATGTTTTAATAGGTTCCATTTTTCATTGCTTTAAAACTGTTGACAGGAAGTTATTTGTTTTTAATTATTAATATAATCCATATGCACACATTTATAAACAACAGGGAATTAGTCATGCATCTTTCAGGACTCTACTAATAGTAGTAAAAGTTGTAGAAATGTGTGTTTTAACACAGGCTACAGTCTTGATTTGTTCATTTACCTAAAGTTGTATTTCAAAAAACTCAAATATACTTTGGAACCACCCATCTCTCATGAATGCCCGCCAAGGTGGGATGCAACCTGACAGTCCGTAACAGAGGATAGGGACATGAAAAGCTTAAAAAAAGGTTAGCAGTTTCACTTCATGCACATGGGGCAAAATATTACCAGTAAAGTAAAGCCTTGGAGGCCAATACACATCCTCAAGTCAGTATTGTGGGGACTAACGTTTTTTAAAACAAGCAGAGAAGCTGGGTTAGGGAAGACCTTTAATACGCAAAACACAGATGAGGGCAACAGGACACTTTTGGGAATCACAGGTACAGGTATAACACAGCAATATATAGCTCAAATGGTGTATTTCCTCCATATATAAAAAAAACAGGCTTTCATCAGCATCCTGTAAAACAAAAGTCAAAGTCACAGTTATGACCAGAATACGGCTTCAACTGGTTACTGTTTTCCTAGGCGTCCTTTAGTGAGGTCCTCCTCTAAGTCACTGAAAGCTTTATTGCTTCGTGTTGTTGACTGCATCCCAGCAGTCCAAGAGATTCCTTTGGATGCCTCTGCCCCGGCATTACTATCATGCAGATATGCAAACCTGGCTACAGGCCTCCACAGGTTCCAACCCCTGGTGCCTCTTGCACCTGGTTCTTGCACAGCTGCAGTCCTCTCCCTGGATCAGCCAACATTAGCAGCCACTGTCTCAAGCTTTTCAGCTTCTTCATAGTCCTTCCTGTATGGATCAGAACTGAACTCGGCCAGCAGAAGGGACAGTAACTCAAGACATGGCACTCTCTCCTCGAGTTCTTGTGTTTCCCAATCTATTCTTTAGCCATTAAGAAATTCCAATTTCTAATATTTTATTCTATTTTGGTATAATGGAATAGTGGCAAGGCAGACAGAATAAAACATTAGGTCAGCACATTGACTAGAGACCTGCGCTTGCAGATGGCACAGCTGAATCCCACTGATTTCCACATAATTTCTATTTACCCTTTTCTCACATACTGTGATTTTATAAGGATTGTTTTACCTTTTGAGGGTAACAAATCTTTTTTATTATTGTGAAAATGCTAATTATAAACCATTACTGGTGCTAGGTTGGAAAGACTTGGAATGGATGTTGTCACAAAAACGTTCCCACAGATCCTGTCTTGCATAAGGTAGTTAACCATAAAAGACTTTCTGGGTCCTGCCCTAATAGGCGCCTTAAATATGTGTATTGACACCAAGGTAAACAACCTCAGATCCTCGCCCTGTCTTTAGAATTTGTCATAAAATGTTTACCAGGTCATAACCTGAAGGATTTCTTAAAGGTGACCATTGTGTTAAATTGCATAATTTTTTAAAAATCATATTCATACTTATTCAATTTATATAGACTGTATTTTTGCCAAGCAGGGTACTAGAAATCAAAATCCTGTCTGCAGCCAATGTGTTTAACCAGGTAATAAGCTGGACCTATTTGATGCAACATGACCAACTCGCATAAAAGGGTAAAAAGAAAATCAGAAGCCAACAACACTGCTTTTGTTATGTATGTACTTAATTAGTAAAAGGAAAGTCCGCTTTCGATAGAATATTTGAAATTGTATCTTTTTTTGTTTGCCAAAATGATGTCCTCAAGGTGCTGAGCTTGTCTAGAATTTTTTTCCTTATGTTACTAAATGTGGGTTTTATGGAACCAATATTCAATCTGTTGCTACTGGCAATATACACCAAGATCTACAAGAAGAGAGATGTGAGCCCTGTACACACAGAACACTGCTGCTGTATGTGTAAGTGTGAGCTTATATCAGCAGCTTTCTGTGTGTACAGGATTCACTTCTCTCTTGGTGTTCAGTCCCCAGTAACGGATTGCAGTTACTGATTGCAGATAGTGAATATTGCTTCCATGGAACGCACATAAAAAATGCGAACATAAGATAAAATAAAAAAAATACTAAATCAGCTCAACACCTTAAAGTCATCCTTTTAAGACAAAAATTCACACTTTCAAAAATGCAGTTAAAAGTGAACTTTCCCTTTAAAGGGGAACAAAACCCACCACCATTTTAAACCCAACATATTCTATAAGAAGAATTGTGTCAGGTAGGTATTAGGGTAAACTGAGCAGAGGTAATGGAATTAGCAGAACAGACCCACTTTACATCATTTTGTCCCACTGTTGCCTTGAAAGCTATGGTGATGCTTGAATGCCCCGCTTTAAAGGGGGGATTGTCCGGCTGAGAACAGGACAGTTTTAACAGGCACGGGATGGGCCATTTAGCATCAGTGCGGTAGTCTCACTCACCCTCACACTCACACAGACTTGCCCTAAACAGAGATAGAAGGGAGCTACTCTCTGTCCTTCTTCTATTGAGGAAAACAGGAAAATTTGTGGGAGATGCCTAGAAACAGTTTCAGTGACGGCAAGATGGGAGCAGCACTGACAGCTGGAGCACAGTGGGGAATTTCTAAACTTAAAGCGGCTGTGTATCCTTTGGAAGGACAGAATCCAAGGAAGATAAGTAAAAGGGATGGAGAGGGTCTAGAGGGAGGGTATAAGAAAAAGCTAGGCAGAAACAGAAGATGTAAGGGTTAAAAGAAGAAGCGTATCGAATTTTTGAGAGCCCCTAACCATATAAATTATTTTGCAGTTAAGAAAACAAGAAACGTTAATTACCCTTTTTCACCTGCAGATGCTCACTGGTTCTCCGACAAACTGGATCTTACCTGATCATCAGATCGAATCCAGGGCTTGGTCTCGTGTCATCAGCACCTCTATGATGTTGCCTCCCTCAAAATCAGTCACAATAACACTGGCTTGCTCTATGTATTAACTGCAATGGAGGGGACATGTCAAACCCTGGCACGCTGTCTCCATTGCAGTGAATGGAGTGGGCATGCCAGCACCAGTGTCATCAGCGAAAATGTGGAGCTGCTGTCCCATTATAGAAACAGGTATAGTAACAATATCTTGTAATACTGGGTTTAGAAAATACAATTCAAAAATATGATATATTCCATTACTTGTAGCCAATGTAATCTGCAATATATAGGAAGTACCTCCAGAATGTCAGAACATGTGTATGGGGCCCGTAGTAGAATGGTTAATAGGAACATCTCAAACATCTCACAACATTTAAGGGTAAATCAAAATGGTAATACAGAAGTTATTAAGCTAACAGTGTTGGAGCAAGTTTTTCTTGGGCCCAAAGTTAGGAAACTTCATGCTAAGCGATTTAATACGAAAGCATACTGGCTTTTTATCATGAATACTAGAAAACCTATGGGGTTAAAGCCTACATGGGGTATTGCCCTACATACATGAACACTGATTGTTAGATGAAGTTTATATGTATGTATTAAGCACTGTATTGCAAAAAGTCTTGGAATGTAACAATGTATGCAATAAGAATAATATTCAAAATGTCATGTTATATAACTGATTTTTTATTAATAATTTTACCCAGTATAATGTAGAAACTCCAACCACTATTTGGGCAGAAGCTCCTTTCCTGGATATGGTGGTCATAGTATTCAGTGCTAGTTATCTCTCCTTTAGAGGTGTGAGTTGTTGGCATTCCCCAAGAATCCCAAATTTTGCAGCTCTTCCCCGTATGGTGCACAGATGTACACTGGCAGGTCCTGTCTATAGCAGAACATTATAAGCCAGCTCCAGAGTGATTTATACAAATTAAAATTGAAAGGAAAAGACTGCCATGTGGCGTATCCCAAGTGACCAACCACCAGGTGGTAATGTGTTTCAACCCCTGGTTGGTGACACTTGGAATATGTCACATTGGAGTCTTTTACCTCGATTTTAGTAAAAGTTAAGTTCTAGTTTGCACAACTCTGGAGCTGTATTACAGTGTTCATGTGGGCCATCTTTGATCTCCCATAAATATGTTCCTCCTTCTTTATTGAGCTGAGCCAGTTCTCTTGGCTAGCTGACGGGGGGCTCACAATTATGCAGGCTGTTAGGGTGGGCATACCAAACACCAATAGGTGTGGGGTTGGGGGCATAAGCTTTTGGTAAGCTTATTAAGATGGGGCTATGGGGGTAGGGGCAGCCATCACAGCTACATGGCCAAGCTATACCCTTGGGGCACTGCTGGACTAAATTGTTGGTGGCGAATCTAGCTGTATGCTTGACTAAAGGGTTCTAACTTGAAACGCATTGCAGAATGCAAAGCTAGTTTTTCTTTGGACTGAATTGTATTTATTTGAACTATGGTATAATGGATGATTTTGACAAAGGTGACCATTTAGTCTCCTACTAATCCATTTTACCAAGTGCCTAGCTGGTGTGAGCCTTGAACCATAGCATGCCTTAAAAGAATATTGAAATTTCATTTAATCTTTCAGTTGAGTTAAAAGACAGAAAAACATTTGCTTTATGAGCCTTAAAAGGTTCCTATTTAATGTTCGCACCAGGGCCCCATCACATTTAGTTACGCCATTGGAAAAGTGAATATCCCTTTTAACAAAAGTGAATCTAGTATAATGATTGTGCGATTCCCCTGTTAAGCTGGAGCTTTTCAGCATTTTCTTATTACCTTTGTGTAGTTTGATGTGTGGATAAACCTTCCTGGTTTTCAATAACTGACAGCGTTAGTAGAAGTCTAAAGGTTTATTAAGAATAACCGGGGCAGTAAAACTGGGGAACAAATAAAGGCATACAATAGGACAATGGAGTCTTATGACAGTAGTGAATAAACAACAATGCAGTTTCACATGGCACATGCTCCAACGTGCTAAACCAGGCTGCTGGCAAACAGAGCAAAAAAAAACATCATAAATGTAATTTGTAAAAACAGAAATGGGCTTTTCATGAGTATCTGCAATGTGTTACAGATGTAGCTTGATGCAATATGAATATGGTGGCAAAATATGGTGAAAATTGTACAAAATGAATAAAGCAATTAATGAAATGACATTGAACCTTTTTTTTATTTTAATACCAAAAAACATGTACAGACTAAGAGGAATGGGCAGTTTATAGGTCTGGGGTTTATAGGAAATGTGTCACACAAACAGCTCTGGCACAACCAAGGTACACTATATGGGTCTAGAACCCTTCCCACCCATCCCTTGAGTATAAAAGGCTCCTGGCCGACCGCTTGCCTACCAGTGGGGGCATCCTGTTCATAGCTGCAATTTCTAAAATGTTGTGTTTTTCGCCCTTTACAACAGAGTGGATGACCCAGCGTAGACTCAGACCACCACCTCCTGTTCTTCCCAGGAACAAAGTAGACAGTTTTATGAGGATTTATTCATCTCTTCTCGGTCTGTGCTGGCAGCCCTTATTTTTGATTTATTCTCATCATTAATCACCATTAGTGACCTAATAAAGACCGGTTATGCCCCTCTGCTGAAGAATGCCACACACCTATTTGGTAAACACACATAGCCATGGTCATATGATAATCACAGTTTTATTTTTTCATTATGCAACAAGGAGGAAGTTCCTGTTGTGAGGCTTTATTTGGAATACCGACTAACTGCCAACATCACGTGAGGACAATGGCAGGCAATTTTATTAACTCCCCACTACCTGCAGATTCCTCTTTAACTATTAGTAACATACTTACTGAAATGTCAGCTGAATGGTGTCCAGAATATACTACACATGAAACTCACTGAGGGAGGGCTAGTCCTTAGCTAGATCTCAATAGTTACCCCAGACCAGACAGTGAAGGTGCTACAAATGACAAAAAAAGAATATAATATCCATTATACTCTGCAACTGATTTAGTATCAGGGGTGGACTGGGGTTAAAAAACAGCACGGGACTTTTCCGGTCACATCAGCCCTTCTGCAGTGTGTCTGGCCCGGTATCCACACACCCATAGCAGGTAGTATGCAGACGCCCCCCCATTACCGACTGAGTGTCAGAATCCCACCATAACAGGCAGTGTGCAGAACTCCCCCATAGCATGTTAAGTGGCAGAATCTCCCATAGCATGCTCAATGACATAATCCCCCCATAGCATGATAAGTGGCATAATCCCCCCATAACATGCTCTGAGGCAGAACCCCCCCATAAGGGGCTGGGCGACAGAACAACCCCCCCTCCCTACCCCGCGCTAACCTCGCTCTCCATTGGAAGCAGGGGATGTCACCGCCACTGGAAGCTCAGGGATGCCGCCACTGGGAGTCTAAAACTGAAGCTGAGGAGCGCCGCTAAGCTGGGGCTGCCCACCCGCCGCCTGACCCTTTGTGCAGTGTCCTATGACATCATAGGGAGGCCACCACCTTCCCTGCAATGGGCGACTGCCCTCTAGTTTAATAACCAGCTCCGGCTTCTAGCCATAGGCTGGTGAGTGGGAGCTCCTGTGGGCTGCCGGAAGCTCTGGACGGCCCACAGTGGCTCCCATTCACTCAGCCTGCTGCAAAAAAGCCAAAACCTCGGCGGCCGGCCAGTGCAGGGGGTTGTGGCAGCCTACCGGGCATTGTCCCGGTATGCCCTATGACCAGTCCGCCCCTGTTCAGTATCCAGTATGTGAAGAATCTATTATAAATTTAATTAGTTGTTATGGTAACATACTCCACAGATTTTACAAATAAGCTTAGTCTTTACAATGCTGATATTGCATTTGTTCAGGTCATAAAGCTATCTGGTTATTACAATTAAGAATAAATGTGCCCAAAAATTGCTGCTCTTGCAAATTCACTGTAAGGTAGCGGCTTTTAAGGGTCATGTAATTTAATCTTCCAGTGAGAGTAAACATATAGAAATAGCCTTAAACGCAACTAAATAGATCTCAATATTGTTTCTGGGGTGTATAGTTGGTCTTAGAGACAAAAATACTGCCTGCATATTTGCACTTTGCTCTTTGTAACCCCTGCAACAAACAGAAAGAGTTGGTCAAGCTGAATGGGGTTTGGAAAAAAAAAAAGTAGCCCACATGGCTTCTGGCAAAGTGTTCCAGGATTGGCATGCACAATTTGGACATTGGTAACCTGACTGTACGTGCAAATTTATACCTGTGCCATCTCTTTGCCATTTCTGAGTGATTAATTTAGTTGCACTTCAAGAGACATTCAGTGCTGAATCTGTTCTAGTTACTTGGCGTTATCTTGTGTCTTCATGCTAGACTATTATTATTATTATTTGTAGTCAGACATAAAGGTTTTTTTTTCCTTTGGGGGGGGGGGGGGAGGGGGAGTAGTCAAGGTGCATCCTAGTGCATTGGTGTAAAACCAGACCTTCACCCTGAATAAAAGCCTAACATATGTTTCCCCCACCCTGTACATACAGATTGCCCTCATTAAAATCATTCTACCTGCATCTACCGCATTTTATGAGCTCTGCTCTGTTACCCAGCCTCCTGCACTTTTGCCCCCTCTCCTCTCATCAGTATTTGATGCTTCTCAGGCAAGATGGCGATGCCGTATCCTAGAGTCCTGAACAGAGCTGCAGCCCAGTGGGGGAAAGAATAAAAAGTTATTAAAAATGTAAAATATATAAATTTTAGATGCTGGGTGATCGTTTTTTAAGGGTTTGGGCTTTTCATTAAATAATATTTAACCCTTTAACCGCCAGCCTACCTTGAGATTTTGTCACCCTTTGTTGCCAGATTATTTTGCACTATTTTGCGCTCCCCATGTTCAACTGGGATTTTTGAAGGGATTTCCAGGGATTTCCCAGGAAAGTGATATATTGTTTTCTTCAGCAGAGCCTGGGGTTTAACATGAAATGTCTTGTTTGTCATTTTATAAGTGTATTCTCAATATTTTTGGGTGAAAATTGTGCAAAAAAATAAAAAGAAACTATTTTTTACAATTTGTAGTGTTTTTTGTAATAAAAAAAATGTAAGTTTATCAATAAAACCCTTAAAAATCCCCCAAAAAATGGCGTGAGGTCCCCCCTACCCAGCATAACGAGCCTGTGACCAGCTATGGGGGCTTGTAGAACAGGGCGCAGGGGCCAGCTTTGGTGGCCCCTGGCCCTGCCGGCTACAAGCCGTCATAGCCTAGGGCCACGGCTCTTCTGCCCCCCCCCTGGGCTTTGGGGAGGCAGGTAATTTGGGGGGCCAGGGGTTAATGGCAAGTCGCCCGCTAGCCGCAGGTGGCTTGCCAGACCCCCGAGCCTTGTGAACTGGTATAAGTGGTCTCATGGACCCCTTACCATTTCACAAAGGGTTAACAGTAAAAAAGACACAGACACTTTTTGAAAATAACTTTTATTAAAAAAAAATAATTTTTTTTTTTACTTTACTCACCTCCGATCTTCATCTCCTGTGTCCCGCGGCGATCTGATGTCAGTGACGGCTGGGCAGAGAAGGGGGGAGGCAGGCGATCAGAGGATCGCCTACCTCCCTCCTTCTCTGTCCAGCCGTCACTGGCATCTAAGAGCTGAACTGCCGGGTGCCCCGACGGTGACGTAATCGCCCCCGCTTTGGGGGCGGGGCTAGAATCCAAGATTCGGAGCCCCGGAGGGAGGAGGGCTGGTATGCCCCCTTCCAGAAGATGAAAGAGCGGGGGGGGGGGTGATCGGAGCCCCCCCACCCCGTGAAGAGGAGAGCCGGTGGGAGCCATCAGCATGAAGGTAAGTAACTGTCATTTTTTTTTTTTTTTGCAGGCAATCCCGGCGGCTGCTGAAACGGGGGGGGGGCACCCTATTTTGGGCACTCCCCTGCAGCCGGAGGAGCCCCAATGGGCGATCGGAGCCCCTCTGGCTGAAGAGGAGAACCGGCCGGATCGAACGAGGGGTCAGGTAAGTGACTTTTTTTTTTACTTTTTATTCTGTAAGTGGGGAAGTTCAGGCATGTAAAATTTACGTGGCTGGCGGTTAACTGCAGGGGAGGCAGACACGTAAATTTTACGTGCCTGGCGTTTAAAGAGTTAAGGTCTGGTTTAAAGTGGACCAACACCCAGCTCCATCCAGTCCCTCCCCGCGGGGAATCCAAGATCGGGATGCCCTGCTGTATGAAACCCCCCAGGGCGCGAGCAAATCTTACCTGACCCCTGGTCCAACGGTACATGCACAGGCCACGGCCGCATTTCGCGCTTCTCTCTAGCAGGGCACGTGCCCGCACCAGCCAATTGTGAATGGCCGGGGCGGGCGCGCTCCCTGTTATAGGGAAGCGCGAGATGCGCCCGCCAGCGTGCTTAGAGTCGCTGAGGTTACGGCTTTGACGTGCATACCTCAGCGGCTCCAAGCACGCTTATTGGACGAGCGGCCGTGCATGCACCGTAAGAGCGGAGTGAGGTGAGTAGAATCGGACAATCTGGGGGATTTCACATAGCGGGGCACCCCCGATCGGAGTGCCCTGGGGAAGTGGTCCAAAACCCAGGATAGTCAAAATCCTGGGTGTTGGTCCACTTTAAGTGCTGTAAAACTCCTCTTGGTTCTCGCCATCTGTCTGTGACACATCTCATATTGTAAGTGATCATGCCAGATGTTTGTGATTCTGTAAGTACTCACGTAGCCAACCTCTCAACAGAAATATACCTACCTGACCAGGTCTTCTAAATCAAGAGGACTCTACAGCACTTAAAAAAAGTCTTTGCGACCTGCCACATTCTTTTTGCTGGTCTTATCCTTTGGAGGTGGGGACCTTGTCATGCAAAACCAACCAGGTTGCAGCAAAACTCACCTTTGGCATAATATAAACATCTGCAGACTCATTCTCAGCCCATAAAATGGGCTCCTGCTCTCAGCCATTCAGAAATACGCCCACATCTAAAGTGAACTTCCACTGCCTATTGCCGTGCTCTATGCTGATCATTAACATGCACAGCAAATGGCACTGATAAGGCGAGAGCACGTGCATGCACCATTGGGTCGGTGGACAGACAAGATTTACTGGGGATCACAGGATTTCACACAGTGGGGCATGCCAAATTGTGATGCCTCTGGGGCAGCAAACAAAAGCCAGGAAAGAGAAAATTCCGGGTTTTCTTACGCTTTAACTCTGAGCTGCCCATTGTCTTTTATAGCAGTGTTCCCCCAACCTTACACCACCAGGTCCACCAACAGGTTATTCAGCGCAGCGAAGATGCCAGCTCTCAACTCGCACTCCATTTAAAATATGTAGTCCATCTGTAAAATGTCATTACAAAGCACTTTGGATACTGGACCTATAGTCATACAATTATATAATGCAAAAGCGATGTTTAAATACATGTAGACAAGACTTGCACTTCCTGTTTGCCATTTCCGGTCTGTGCATGACCCAATAACAAAGAATATTCAAATGTAAAAATACAGAAAAACACATTGGTAAATTGTCCCTGGCAATATGTGAACATTAGACACTCATTGTTGTAATCATAATGGCCCATAATATAGCCCCTGAGAAAACTTCTTGAAGAAATTCAACCTGGGGAAATCGACCTGGGGAAATCGACCTTGCAGGAATTCCCCTAAAGTGGGTAGGAAGAAACATCAACTCCAGCCACGCCCTCCGCACGCCCGGCAGAAATCATGATCAGAAGAGCTTACAATCTCTCGCAAATTCCTGTCGGGTAGCGAGGGGTGAAAGCATGGGGATGTGGATGGAAGCTAGAAATCTTTCTCGTGAGACCCTATCAGACATTTCGGGGGGCGGGCATATGTGGGAGTAATTGGAAGCCACCCCTCCTATATCACTCAGGGGGGTGGACAATGGCGTCAAAATAAGGACAGTGATACTATAACGAATGTGCCCAATGCAAAAATATGTGATGTTCAGACAGGACACACAATGGAACTAAAAACAAAATAGGGAACGGAATGAGAAATGTGTGTGCCTGCTCTACCTACATGCGCAGCGGCATCCTATGGAGCAAGCAATGACCCCCCCTGGTCGAGAACCGGGCACAATGGCAAGAGCGGGATCACATGTTCACCAAAATTCACTAGTATAATGTAAAATTACAGCTGAGAAAAAACCTGATCTCATATTTCTTTTTGGTAACGAATGACTCAAACTCCTTGCCTGTCTTTAATACATTGCAACACCTGCATCTATTGCTTCCACATCTGAAACATCTCTGGGTGGACAGCCAATTATGTGGCTTCCCACGGGAGCTGGAGAACAGACTCAGGAACAACATGTTTCCCCAACTTGGAGCCTTCCTCAACATCTTTTTCACTCCATCTTTAAGGCATTCTCTAAATTTAGGTTCACACATAAGTATGGGCATGTTATTATCTACCATGCAACAAATCTGAAGATTCTCAGAACTGCAGCCTGTGGAAACAGTGGGTGTATTGACCTGGGTTCTCACCCTATTGCTGGCATACAGCAAATCCAATGCCACTATGCCACCTTTGCAGGTGATGAAATATAGACATTCTGGGTTGTTTGACCTTGATGTAACTCACTTCTCTAACTGTCAGAGTTTCCAGGGTGACACCATCATCCACCAGTTTAAATGGTACTTTGCTTAAAGTCTCAGTGGGGTCATCCCGTAAACTGGTATATGTGGTGTCATCCCAGAGTTGTTCGAGTGCTTCTTCTCTGAATGCAAATGTGTCTAGAAACCCTACACATCCCCCCCTTGTCCGCTTGGTGGTTCACCAACAAGCTATACTTTTTAAGCAGTTGGATGGCCCCCTCTCTGCCTTACTAATGTATGTCTGAATGTATTCAGACCTTCTCCCCTGGATTGAATTGGATAAAAGGGGGGATTATTTACTTTAAGGGGGCTCTATTGGATCAAATGTATGGGAGCCTTCAGTCTCTACATTTAACATTCCATGCACAGTTTTCTGTTCCTCAAACAATATAGGTGTAACCTGGGAGAACAACATTAGCATAATTTATAGGGTTTTTAAAGCAAAATGTCTCTTTGGGGTAAGCAAGCGAGCAAATTTACTGAAATTTAGTAAAATCTGATATATATTAAAACAGCAAGTAGGAGTAAAAGTCAAGCCTCTCTGCAATACACTTTCACTCCTTGTGGCACCCCTAGTCAGGGTGCCCTGCTGTGTGAGGGCCCACCGATCGCCATTTCCACTTACATACTCCTGGAGCACTCGCCAAGTCTGTGCGCTCCGGCCACATCCCCGCTCACCTCTAGCCATGCACACGCTCGAACCCAGCCTTTCTGAATGGGCAGCAGGGCACGCCACTACTGCAAGGTGGGCAGGGGATGCTGCGCTGCTCGGCCGCTTATCCGTCCAGATAGGAAGGGAGCCGAGTGACAGCGAGCAGGCCGATTGGCTGAGCATGCCCCTCTCGCACAAGTCTTCACCGTGGGAGCGGAAGGAAGGTGAGTGAAATGGGGCGACCTGGTGGGGTGCACACAGAGGGGCATCCTGCCACACAGGAAAGTGAAATTCCTGTGTGTTGTTCCTCTTTAATTGTGCCACAGTCAAGTTCTTACTAGGCAAATTCATAGCCAATAGGTATTGCTCCTCTACCTTCTTTTCCTTGATCTAATGTCTGCTCCCATGGTGTCGTTATCTGAATATTTATCTGACGTATCAAAACTAACAAACTTGCCCCGGGGTTTATTCAAATGGATTTGGGTTTCACAAGCTTCCGCCTCTTCCTGCGACTCCATTAATATACCTGATCCTGTGCATATATATACTTATCTCTAGCAAATTTGTATTTCTTCATAGTCATCACCGATACTTCCAAATCCCATAAATGGTAATGCAATTGTGTGTCCAACAATTTAAAATCTGAATCATCCTTATATTTGCTGATCTTAAGTTCCACCTCTTTGTTTTGCTGTTTCAAGTCCTTTAGTTAAATAATTTTCCTGCTCATATTTCATGATTAATTTGATCAGTGCCAGGGAAGCTTCGGTTAGAATTGGGTTCCATGACCCAACAAACTTCTCAGTGAACACATAAGGGGGGCACTTTCTTTATGAGCAGCCCACGGGGGACCATCAAGGATTTGACATATTTATCAAGTGTATTATAGTCCCACCAAACTCTGACCTCACAGGTTGAAGTCCTGAAGCTGATGCACAAGTTTAGTTAAGTCCCCTTGGTCGGGGTCATGGAGTCCGGTTTCTTGAAAAAAAGACCTCAGGGCTGTGAGCCTCTCCGTATCCGCTGTAATAGCCATGGTATAAACCCAGCAATAGTCCCTTTGAGGGTTAGATGGTAATGACACAAAGTTTGGAAGTGCAACAATGCAGTAGTATCGATCAAATGGGGGTGGGAGATGCCCGTAATCCAGCAGCACTTAAAGTGAACCATAACTCAGGCTAACTCCCTCCCCCAGGGGCGTCCCAAACTAGGGCACATAGTAAATTCACCTTTCCCCATATCCATTACTCATTTTCCTCCTCGTCTGTGTGCAGCCCTGCCCATCGCAACTGAATAGCTGTGCGGGCCATCCAGAGCAGAAGGGAGCCGGGTGATGCTGGCAATGCTCACAAGTGCAGCTGGGATTTGAGCCAAGGACAGGTAAGCGGATTTGGTGACAAGGAAGGGGTTTCACACATTAAGGCACGTCAAACGGTGGGACAGACCAAGACCCGGGATAATGAAAATCTTGATTAACTTTAAGCAGGGAGCATGGTGGACAACAATAGAATTCAACACAGCGAAGATGCCAGCTCTCAACAAGCACTGCACTCACTCCAATGCAGTCACATGGTGTCCAACGAAACAAAGCAATTGAAAAATACAATTCTGTGATTACTGACCTGTAGAATTGGTACTATATGTATACAGCACGTCCTGTTCCAGAAGATATTCCTTACACTTGGGATATACATCCAGCAGATGGCGCTGACTGCAGAGACAGAAAAGTGGCTCCTCCCGGCCCCATATATACCAAGGACCTCACACAAAATCCCCAGTATTGAAAAGCAGTTAGCACGAGAGTGGGAGTACTATAATCATTAAATTTGAACATAAGAACAATCACCATAAAGAGGTAACTAAAGATAATGATAACAAGGGTGGGGTGGAACAGGCCGTGCTGTATACATATAATACCAGTTCTACAGGTGAGTAATCACAGAATTGTATTATTCTAAGTATATAGCACGTCTTGTTCCAGAAGATATTCCTTACACTTGGGACATCCAATAGCAGTGAACGTAAGGTAGGGTGGGATCCCCAAAAGTAACAGCAGACAGTTTAGACCACTGCCGCCTGCAGAACCTTGCAGCCAAAAGCAGCATAAGCTGAGGCCCTAACATCAACCTTGTAAAACTTTGAAAAAGTATCAACAGAAGACCAAGTAGCGGCCTTGCAAACTTGTTCAACAGAAGCTTGGTGCTGAAAAGCCCAAGAGGCACCAATAGCATGAGTAGAATGAGCAGTAAGGCGGAAGGGAGGCTCATTCCCCTTAGCAGAGTAGGCCTGTATCACAGCCTGACGTATCCACTTGCCGATAGTGGACTTAGCCGGAGCCAGACCTTTCTTAGGTCCAGACGGAAGCACAAAAAGAGCATCGGTCTTCCTGAAGGATTCAGTAGCCACCAAATAGAACTTCAGAGTTCTGACTACGTCCAAAGAATGCAAAACCCTTTCCTTACGGTTACTAGGATTAGGACACAGAGAATGCAAAACAATGTCCTGATTGAGATGAAAGGCAGAAACAACCTTAGGCAGAAAATCTGTCTTAAAATGAAACAGAAGTGATAGCCACCAAAAATACCACCTTAAGCGTAAGAATGGACAAAGCAGCCCCTTGCAAGGGCTCAAAGGGAGACCCCTGCAGGGCAGATAAGACCAAGTTCAAGTCCCAGACTGGTAACATAGGCTTACGTGGGGGACGCACGTGAGTAACCCCTTGGAAAAAGGTCTTGACCAGGGGAATGCTGAGCAAAGGATCTTTGGAAAAAAATAGCCAAAGCAGACACATGGCCTTTCAGAGTACTGAGCTGAAGACCCAGATCCAAACCATGTTGGAGAAACTCCAGAATCCTAGGAATAGAAAACACACGACAGGGAAGCGAGTGGGACTCGCACCAGTCAATGTAAGTACGACAAACCCTGTAATAGATGGAAGAAGAGGACCTCTTCCTAGCCCTGATTCACCACCGAGGCAGGCAGTCCTTTTTCCATCAAGATGGAGATTTCAACAGCCAGGCCGTCAAAGCCAGCGTTTGTAAATTGGGGTGGCGTAGGTGTTCCTGAGTGAGCAGATCTGGAACCAGTGGCAGGGCGTACTGGTCTACTGCCAACTGCAAGATGTCTGCTAACCACACTCTTCTTGGCCAACAGGGGGCCACCAGGATGGCTGGCACCCCTTCCTGAACTATCTTGCGCAGCACCCTGCCCAGAAGTGGAAACGGTGGAAACACATACAGCAGCTGGAACCTCGTCCAAGACATTGCCAGGGCATCCGTGGCCAAGGCCAGAGGATCCTGGGACGGAGAGACAAAGACTGGAAGCTTGTGATCGTGACGGGATGCAAACACATCCACGTCCGGCTGACCCCAGCGGTGGCACAGGGAGCGAAACACCCTGCTGTTGAGGGACCACTCTCCCAGACGAGAGGTCCCCCTGCTCAGAGAGTCTGCCTCCAGATTCTCCACCCCTGGGATGTACACAGCCGAGATGCAGGGAACATTTTCCTCTGCCTAGGACAGTATCAGGGACACTTCCTTGAGGGCCCTCTTGCTCCGGGTCCCTCCCTGATGATTGATGTAGGCAACCGCCACCTGGTTGTCCGAGCGGTCCTGAACAGCCCGACCCCTCAGGTGTGGGGTTAAGTGGACGAGAACCAACCTGATTGCCCTCAATTCCAGAATGTTGATAGGGGCATGGGCCTCCTGATGGCCCCACTTGCCCTGGAATTTCAGGGACTTCCAGAATCCCCCCAGACTTGCATCCGTGGTGACAGTCTCCCAGCTGGGGGCCAGAAAGGACCTGCCCCCCCAGCAGGTTCCTTGAGTCCAGACCACCTGACCTGAGGGGACAAGACACACACCTGATCCAGGGACACAGGGTCCCGATCCCATACTGACAAGAGGTGAAGCTCAAGAGGCCTTATGTGGAACTGAGCATATGGAACCGCTGCATTCCCTGCCTGATGGATGGATGAGGACAAGACAGCAGGAGCTGAACTTTCTCTTGAAGGACCTCCACCTTCTGCTGAGGAAGACAGATCTTGACCTGAGCTGAATCCAGAGTCATGCCCAGAAAAGACTTCACCATGGAAGGAGACAGGGAAGATTTGGGGTGATTGATCACCCAGCTGAATGATTCCAGTGTGGACACCACCCTCTGAGTGTCCAGCTCTGCCTGATGGAAGGACTGAGAAGCGATAAGCATGTCGTCCAGGTAGGGAAGAATGCGAATGCCCAGAGATCTCAGCAGGGCCATCCCACCTGCCAGCACCTTGGTGAATACCCTAGGGGTCGAGGTGAGGCCGAAGGGCAAGGCCACAAATTGGTAGTGCCGATCCTCCAGAGCGAACCTGAGGGATCTGTGATGACCTGGAAAGATAGGTACGTGAAGGTAAGCATCCTTGATGTCTACAGGGGTCATGAAGTCCCCTGGGCGTAGGAAAGTCACAGCTGAGCGCAGTCTACATGCGAAAGTGTCTGAATCTGACAAACTTGTTGAGAAGCTTTAAATCCAGGATAGGTCTGATGGACCCATCCTTTTTGGGCACAATGAAAAGATTGGAATAATAGCCTTTGCCCCTTTCCTTCAAGGGCACCCAGCAGATGACACCTAGGTCTAGAAGGCCTTGGACAGCCAGGGAGAGACACTGAGCTGACGAGGGGTTTTAAGCTAACCGAAACTTGATGAATCTTGGGGGCGGCCAGGCTGCAAACTATCTTGTAACCGGAGGATACTACCTTCTGAATCCACCGGTCTGAGACATGACGCCTCCAGACGTGAGCCAAGAGCCGAAGCCGTCCCCCCACCAGCCTGAGGGGGCTTGGGGGAGGACTTAATCTTGGGACCCCAGGGGGGGCCAGGGCGGCCATGTCCTCTGCCCCTGCCACAAAAATCTCCACGGGCTCCAACAAAGGAAGCTCCCCGTCCACTTCTGGAGCCCCTGAAGGAAGGAGAAAAGGCACCTGAGCCCTGAAAGGAGCGAGGCTGCCTTCTAAGCTGAGGTAACTTGCCACCTTTAGCAGACAAGTCCAAGCGTTCCCCAAAGAGGTGCCGCCCCTTGAAAGGAAACCCAGTGAGAGCCTTTTTGGCAGCATTGTCAGCTTCCCACTGGCGCAGCCAGACCGAGCGGCGTATCGCCACCAACAAGGCAGATGCCCTGCTACACATTCTAATGGTATCATCCAAGGCAGAGAGAACATATGCAACAAATTCCTCACAATGCAGAAGAGCTCTATACTCTTCACTACCAGCATCATCATAAGGCTAAGCCATCAGGGGCTTCATCTAAGGCCCCTGAGCAGGCTTTTAATAGCAACAGCCGTGATAGCAGAGGCACAGACCGGACGGAGCACGGTCCCAACACAAGCAAAGGCATGGCAAGCAAGCTGATCTATGCGCCTGTTCTCCCCATCTCTCAGGGTAGTAGAGTCAGGGGAATGCATGACAGATGTGTTAGACAACCCCAGAACTGGTGCATCCACCTCTGGAGGACATGACCAACGTTTAACCATTTCAGCAGGAAAGGGATACCTCTTATCCCAACTCTTTGGTACCCCGGGAAGCCGGCTAGGCCGTTCCCACTCTTTGAGAATCAGATTATTAAAGTGAGTTTGTTCAGGAAACTCCAAACGTGGCTTAACAGTATGAAACAGCTCCCCCTGCTGCCGCAGAGCCACGGCAGCAGGAGAGATACAGAGCACTTCAAAAATGTGAGCCAAAAGTCTGGCAGTATCATCGGTCAGTAACACCGGGTGCCAGATGCCGCCGCTTAGCAGGAGCCTTAAGCGGACCAGACCCGGCAATATGCCTTTCAATGCTGGCTACCTGGGCAGCCAAATCAGTTTGAGACTCCCCACTGGTATGCACTTCACTGGGAGTCAAGTGTAAACGTGGGGGGGGTAGGCGAAGCTAGAGGGGGCGCAGCACTAGGCCCAGCCACAGGTAACACAGACTGCAGCACAAGCGTCTGCTGGGTGCAGGGTACACACACCAAAACATAATCACCTTTAGGGGATACCCCACATGCCACACACAGCCGGGCTTGTCCCGAAGGAACCCAGAGCACATTATCCTGAAAAGCCTCCATATGGTGATTATCACGGCACAACAGGCCAATAGGGATTGACGCTAATAATAGCAACCCAGGATGCCCCAATAACTCGCTAGGGCAGTGGGAGTAATGGAATATAATAGCCCTCCAATAAGAGTTAACACTAAATAGAGGGGATAGGACCGGGAGAAACCACAAAGTTTGACCCGCCTGCAAGACATAAGCAAAAAGATCCCATAAGCAATATGCAATACAGAGAAATATAACAAAAATCAGCCCGCAGGGGCCCTTACGAACCGCGATAGGGAGATGCCAGGCACACACAGCAGAGAACTAAAATGGCGCCCGCATATACCTCGAAGAGCGCGAAAATGCGCCCACCTGACAAGGCCAGCCAATGACGGCACAGCAGCACCTGAGGTGATGTCGCCGCCAACTGCGGAGCGTAGTACAAGCGTGCGGCGGCAAAAGAAACCAATGCAATCAATTCAAAAGGGATCAAAAGCACAAAACACAACATATAGCAAAGACATGCACCCTCCCCCCGCCTAAAAGGAGCCAACTGCGGGGACAGGGGGTGAGGGGCATAAAGTGTGGGAGGGGCATCCCATAAGGTTCACCATAGTCCTATACCTCCTACCCTTTGGCGAGGGACTGCGGTTGGAGCAGTGCTACCTACCTTCCCCCAGAACTAGTGCAGCCTGAGCTGGGAGGCAGTAAAAGGAAACGGGTGGAAATAGTCCTGCAGGGCCGCAGGCTAATAGCCCCACTCACCTGCGAGTAGAGAGAGACATCTTCTAGTCATCGCAGCCAGGACTGCAGAGAAGAACTGGGGATTTTGTAGGAGGTCCCTGGTATATATGGGGCTGGGAGGAGCCACTTGTCTCTGTCTCTGCAGTCAGCGCCATCTACTGGATGTATATCCCAAGTGTAAGGAATATCTTATTGTCCATATAATAAAACTTCCTAAAACTGTCCCTAGAATTTTATTATATGGAAACATGCTGGAACCTTTCTTCAATTCCACCAACAGGTCATGTTTTGTGGATCCCAAACATAGCTGGCTCTATAGCTCTGCTGCTGCACTAATTATTTCCCCTTTGTGCTTGAGTGGAAAATACCATTTTGTGAATACTCACCTGTAAAATGGGTATTATAAGTATGTCACACACCCCGCTTCAAAACTATTATTACACTTGGGGTTACTCACCTCTAGATGGCGAACTTGCAGAGAAGTCAAGAAAAAAAGAGAGCCCCTCCCGGTCTATAAATACCTGGGACCTCCCACTATATCCCAGTTTTCAAACAGCAGTAAGGTAAAGGGACCAGGAAGATCCAACTGTAAACCTAAAAATTGAAAAAGCTTCACCCTATAAAGAATCCAGGATACCAAAAAGGGCGGGTGAAGCGGGGTGTGTGACATACTTATAATACCCATTTTACAGGTGAGTATTCACAAAATGGTATTATTCTAAGTATGTCACACACCCCGCTTCAAAACTGTTATTACACTTGGGACGTCCAAAAGCAGTGTCCACAAAGGGCGGGTATCCAACAAAGCAAAACTCAAACCACCGCAGCTTGCAGAACCTTGCGGCCAAACACAGCATCCGCTGAGGCCCGCACGTCAACCTTATAAAACTTGGAAAAGGTGTGAACAGAAGACCAAGTACCAGCCTTACAAACTTGTTCAACAGAAGCCTAGTGCTGAAAACCCCAAGACGCTCCAATAGCAAGGGTAGAATGAGCAGTAACACGAAAAAGGGGGAACCTTCCCCTTGGCAGAATAGGCCCCAACAATAGCCTGACAAATCCATTTATTAATGGAAGACTGAGCAGGAGCCAAACCTTTCCTAGGCCCACAAGGTACCACGAACAAAACATCAGACTTACGAAAAGGAGAACTAGGAAGCAAATAGAACTTCACACATCGTACCACATCCAAAAAATGCAAAACCCTCTCCTTGTCATTCCTAGGCTTAGGACACAAGGAAGGAAGAACAATGTCTTGGTTAAGGTGAAAGGAAGAACCCACCTTAGGAAGAAAAGCAGGTTTGAATCGAAAAACCACCTTGTCCTGATGCCTCTCAAAGTAAGGAGCCTGAATTGACAAGGCTGCCAACTCTGAGACACGCCGAACAGAGGTGATGGCAACCAAAAAGACAACTTTCTGAGTTAACGTACAAAGAGCAATATCCTGCAAAGGCTCAAAGGGAGGACCCTGAAGAGCAGAACCAAATTCAAATCCCACACGGGATAAAGCGTAAAAGACCTTTGAAAAAAGACAGACAGGGCAGAGACCTGCCCTTTCAAGATACTCAGCTGGAAAGCCAAGTCCAGCCCATGTTGCAGAAAATCCCAAATCCTAGAAATAGAGAACACCCTGCAGGGCAAGGCCCTGACCTCACACCAATCAATATAAAGACCTCCAAGTCCTATAGAAGATGGTAGAAGAAGATCTCTTCCTAGCACTAACAAGAGTCTGAATCACAGAATCAGAGAGACCTTCCTCCTTTAAGATGGAGGTTTCAGCAGCCAAGCCGTCAAAGCCAACGTTGGTAAATTGGGCTAAAGAAGTTGACCCCGAGTGAGCAGGTCCGGCCGAAGGGGCAGAACGAACTGATCCACTGCCAGCCGGACGATGTCTGCGAACCACACCCGCCTTGGCCACCTTGGAGCCACCAAAATGGCGGGAACCCCTTCTAGGGCCAGCTGTCGCAACACCTTGCCCACCATGGGAATTGGAGGAAACAGATAAAGAAACCCCAGGTCCCTCCAGCTCAGGGACATGGCATCCACTGCCAGAGCCAGAGGATCCTGAACGATAGACACAAAAGCCGGAAGTTTGTGAATGTGACGAGAGGCAAACAGGTCCACCTCCGGTGTCCCCCACTAGAGGCAAAAAGACCGAAAAACCTTGGGATTGAGAGACCATTCCCCCCGGCGAGAAGAACACCTGCTCAGAGAGTCCGCCTCCGTGTTCTCCACGCCCGGGATGTACACCGCCGTGATGCAAGGGACATGGCTCTCCACCCAGGCCAGAATCAGAAACACCTCCCTGAGGGCACTCCAGCTGCGAGTCCCTCCCTGGTGATTGATGTAGGCAACCGCCGTCCGATTGTCCGACCGAACTTGAACCAGCAAGCCCTGTAACTGCTGTGTCAAGTGAGACAGAACCAACCTGATAGCTCTCAGCTCCAGAACATTGATGGGCAAGTGGGCCTCCTGAGGCCCCCACAGCCCCTGAAACTGAAGATCCTTCCAAAAACCTCCCCACCCCGACAGACTGGCATCCGTGGTGACTGTCTCCAAAAGAAACGTCAGAAAAGACCAGCCCCTCAAGAGATCGTCCGGAACCAGCCACCACTGAAGAGACTGCCGAACCCGGGAGGACATCCGGAAAGACAGATCCAACGACCTTGGACACCAGTCCCAAGCCGCCAACAGATGAAGCTGAAGCGTCCTTGTGTGAAACTGAACCAAGGGAACCGCCTCTAAGGAGGCCACCATCAACCCCACCAGTCTCATTCCCTGCCGGAGAGACGGGCAAGGGTTGGACAAAAGAAGCTGAGTCAATTCCTGAATCAAAAGAACCTTGGAGTGAGGAAGAAACACTCGGTGATGGAAGGAAACCAGAGACATTCCCAAGAAGGACACCACCCTGGAAGGAGAGAGGGAAGACTTGGGATAATTGAACACCCAGCCGAAAAACTCCAGAGTGGACACCACAGTCCAGGTGTCTGCTTCCAATTGACTGAAAGAAGAAGCCATGATGAGAAGGTCGTCCAAATAAGGCACAACGCGAACACCCTGGGCTCTGAGGAGGGCCATCACCCCTGCCAGCACCTTGGTGAACACCCTTGGAGCCGAGGTAAGGCCGAACGGAAGAGCCACAAATTGAAAATGCCAATCTTCCACCACGAACCTGAGGAATCTCTGGTGTGCCGGGAAAATAGGTACATGAAGATAAGCGTCCTTGATATCTATGGGCGTCATGAAGTCCCCTAGACGAAGAGAATTGATGGCTGAGCGCAGGGTTGCCATGCGGAACTTCCGGGGGTGAATAAACCCGTTGAGGAACTTCAGATCCAAAATGGGACGAACGGATCCGTCCTTTTTGGGCACCGTGAACAGATTGGAATAAAAGCCCAGGCCCATGTCCGGGGGAGACACCGGACAAATAACCGCCATGTCCTCACAGCCGCCCGGAGCCCCTGCGTGGCCAGAGGATCCGAAGGCACATGAGACCTGAAAAACCTGGGAGGAGGTCGGAACTCGAACTCCAGCTTGTAACCGAATGACACCACCTCCCGGATCCACCTGTCCGAGATCGCCCGGTCCCAGACCTGGGAGAAGTGTCGCAACCGTCCCCCCACCCGCAAGGGTGAGGGCGCCCCCTCATTGCTGAACGGGCTTAGCAGCGGGTTTGGGCTTAGAGCCCCAGGAGTGACCAGGACGGGCACGACCTCTGCCCCTAGTCCAGGCGGCCCCTCTGGAGGAGGAGAAGGCCGACCCCCTGCCAGTTCTGACTCCCCGAAAGGATGGATTAAAGGCAGCCGTCCCCCGAAAGGAGCGGCGTCATTTCTTGCGCTGAGGTAACTTACCTCCCTTGGCAACAGAATCCAATTTATCTCCAAACAGGCGCAGACCCACAAAAGGGAGAGCCGTAAGAGACTTCTGTGAAACGAAATCAGCAGCACATTGGCGCAACCAAACCGACCGCCGGATAGCCACAAACAAGGCAGTAGTCCTACTACACATCACCCTGGTGTCATCCAGAGCGGCAAGCACAAAAGACAAAAACGACTCACAACGTTTGAGAACAATAAACTCCTCACAAGCCGGGGCAAGTCCGGAAGGAGACAACAAATCCCTGACAATTGACCTGGAAGCCAGCAACAACAACAATGCCGAAGCACAAATGGGCCGCAAAGCCAACCCAACACTGGCAAAACCATGGCAAGCCAACTGGTCAATACGTCTATCTTCACCATCCTCAAGCGGGGGACAATCGGACCAGTCTAACGATTCAAACTCTTCAACATCACAGGCCAGTGCGGCCGTGGACAGATGCTTCCGCTTAGCCGGGGCCTTCTGGCAACCACATTAGAAACCAATTTCTCAAGAATGGCCAACCTGGCACACACACATCGGATTGCGACTCCCCACCCATGACCACGTCACATGGGGTACGGAACAGGCGGGGAGGGGTAGGTGATGACACAGGCGGCGAAGAACCGGAGGCCAGCGTACCGAACTGCCGCGCAATATTCCGCTGTGCACATGGAATGCAGAGTATGACATCATCCCCTGGAAGGGGAGCCCCACACCCCAAACATTGCCTGGATTGCCCCGAGGGGCCATTTGCGGTATAGCTGGAAGCCTCCACATGGTGAATTATGGTAGTCGCAATGACCCAAGGATTTACGCAATAAGCAACCCGGGATGCCCCTTTAATGCCCCGCTTGGGAGAAATTATAGGGAAACCTAAGCCTACCCAGGTATCTAGGACGGGGGACCCCTTTAACTTGCAACCAGGGATCTGGGAGGCAAGAGTACAGCAGTCACTCCAGAGCAAGGTTTCCCACACAGCAAAACATACATAGGCATATAAAACATATACATGTATACACAGGATATGCACAAAATGTCAGCAGCGCTATCAACTTAACTAGAAGGAAGAAATACTCACAAGATGACAGCAGCCGCAGCAGAAGGAGAAGGGGGGCGTGCCGGACCAACACGCGCGAAGTGCCCCGGCCCCGCCCCCTACCAGCCACACAGTACAGCGCGGGCCGCACGAAGCGCCGCCCCGCCCTCCAACAGAGGCCGGCAACGCCGAGCCGCCAAGAGGAGGCGGCCGCCTGACGCCCAATGCGTCCGGCCCCGCTTCCCCCCCCCCCCCCCCCCGTAGAAGAGCAAGGAACCTGGCAATGAGCGGGCTCCTCCACAGCGCGATCTTGGGAGCGGGCAGGTCGCGGCTCGCGCGCCGAGACCGGCCCCGCTCCTCCCGCAGCACCACTGAGGTGGGGTAGTTCCCCATCTTCCGAGAGAGCGCCGCATGTCCCGGCCGACAGTAAAAAAATCAAGCACGCACACACACTGTAAAAGCATAAGCACACATACACACACACACACACACGGGAAGCCCCCCCCCCCCCCCCTAGCGTAGGGAGAAATGGGGACCGAGCAGGGGAGAAGTGCCAAAACCCCGGGGGTGGGAACAGGGATGGGGCATCCCAATCCGGGATCACCAGACCGGATAACCGCTTGCCCCATAGTATGGTGCCTTGCGGTGGAGCTAGGCTCCTAGGCACCATAAAGGTGCCGTCTACCATCGCCCGGCCCTGCAGCCTAGGCTGGGATGCTTCTCTAAGGGAAATAGAACCGAGAGGGGGCCGGGAGTTACCCTGGCTACCTGCAATCAGGAGACTTCATTCTTCTGACTTGTCGCCAATCTGCAGAGAATAAACACTGGGATATAGTGGAAGGTCGCAGGTATTTATAGACCGGGAGGGGCTCTCTTTTTCTTGACTTCTCCGCCCTCTAGAGGTGAGTAAACCCAAGTGTAATAACAGTTTTGAAGCGGGGTGTGTGACATACTTAGAATATCCACAAATATGACCTATTGCCAGGCCTTGAGGAGGAGGGTTGGGGACCCATATTTTTATATTGGAAACCTTAATTAAGGTTATGTACTGTAAGGATTGGTTGCTATCTAACAGGGTTGAGTGCTGTGGCTTAAGATTTGTATTCCCATTGCCCTGCGCACGTGCACCAGGTCAGTTATAAATCTTTTTATTTTGTGCAAGAACATGGGGGCAGCTTTCGGCTCTTCCTCCCTATGTTCTGCACTCAAGGTTATAGTGCAACCTCATGTAAGCTGCTCCCAGTTTATACATTGCATTGTATGTCCCAAATGGGGCCCTAAAGATGAGAGTTAGGGCTGCACCTACACAGAGGCACCTTGGCGCAGCTTCAGCATAGCTCTGCAGATGTGTGCCAACCACAACCTCTGTTTTTAACCAGATTTTAGAAACAGATATGGTAAGATAAGATTGGCTGTTAGTTATCAGAATGCTGTGGCTCCTTCAACATTTGTATATTCCAGTTGCCCTGCTCATGTGCACCTCCCAGGTTTGTTATAAATTGTACAGGGCAACCTCAGTTAAGATGCTGCCAATGCATTGTTTGTCCCAAAGGCTCTCATAGATTAAGGACTGCAGTTCCGAAGGACTTTATATGTGGGTTCCTTCTATGACCCTCTAGAACTTGACATCAGGTATTAAAGATAATAAAAGAAATTAATATGCAGCCAACATTGATGGGATTTCTTTTCTCAGAGGAAACGGATTACTGAAATGTTCTCATAAAATCTTTCAATTCTCATGGGAAGCCAAAAACTATTAAAACACTCAAAAGCCATTTCTTCAATGACAAAGAATAATGCCTTCACTAATTCTTTGTGTCTTCATACAATTCATCTGAACCAGATGAGCCATGTATACATTTATTACATCAAATCTAAATATTTCACATAATTAGGTATTTCCACTATGACCTGAACAGGAATTCTGTGGAGTGAAGTAGAAAGCATAGGCACTGTACAAATATACAATAAGATAAATATATCTGTAGGATATGTTTATGTATTTACCATAACCTAAACAGATTTTGAAAGGGCCACTGACCTTAAACGTTTGCAATTCATTATGTGAACATTCTTTTTGACATTTGACATTGTATTCCATCCATGTGCGGGTATCCTTCTGATTGTAAACACTCTCACAACCATGTCTTGGCATACACACTTGTAGAGTTAGCATGTTATTAGCAGATGGTCCAGACGTCATAAGCAGGGTTACACTCTCCATCCAGGTCACATGAATTCTGGGACTGCATTTAAAGAATCGGAACCAGTTTATTCCACCACTTATATACATGTACACATACAGGGAATATTTTATGGCACAAGAACATTTTCAGAGAACCATCAGCAGTAACAAACAGTACCTTAGAAAAGTTCATATGGTACCCCTTTTTCAAACATTACAACCAAAAATAAAAAACTAAAAAGTGTGGCATACATATGTATTCAGACACCCAAGGAAATAACAGCTTGAGAGTGAGTTTTCCTTTTCTACTTATTTGTTTCGATTTTTTTACCCTAAGTGCAATTCGGCACCATATTTAGCTGTGCAATTTCTTAAACAAATTGCAAAGCTAAATATGGTGCTGAATTGCACTTAGGGTAAAAAATTGAAACAAAAAGTGTTTACTTTTAAAAAAACTCACGGCCATGAATCAACCCTATAGTAACACCACACTTTTCATTTTTTTTAATTATTATTTTAATTTAGAAAAGCATGTTTTATGCAAATACTTGGTACTTTAGGGTCGGTTTGTCACTATTTCCCCCTTGGTGCAAAATCACCCTCTAGTTAGACAATGAAAGTGAATGACACTTTTTAGTCCGAATAAAGTAGCACACATTTTATACCTCTTGCTAAATCAGGAGTGATTCAGAACCAGGTGAAAATGGTACTATATTCTAAGTATACAGCACGTCCTGTTCCAGAAGATATTCCTTACACTTGGGATATACTCCAGTAGATGGTGCTGGACTGCAGAGACAGAAAAGTGGCTCCTCCCGGCCCCTTATTTACCAGGGACCTCCCACAAAATCCCCAGTTCTTCTCTGCAGTCCTGGCTGCGATGACTAGAAGATGGCTCTCTCTACTCGCAGGTGAGCGGGGCCATTGCGGGACTGCGGTCGGCGTCTCTTCTGTCTCCGGGATTGTGGTGGCGTCTGCTGTCGCCATGGCGACGCGCCGTCTGTGTGCTGGCTGGTGTGGCTGATCAGAGAGAACTCTCTCTGGTTGGCTGGTAACCCCAGCCTATCGCGGGCTGGCGCGCTGCCGCCGCAGATGGTGACGTCACACTACGGGGACCCGGAAATCACCTGCCTCGTCGTTGGGAGGAGGTAAGTTTGTTGCCGTGTCCTATATGTATAAATAACTGTTAATAACATCAATAACTCATCTATGACTAAGGGCGGTTTAGCGCCCGAAACGCGTTAGAAGGCTGCTGATACTGTTTTTTGATTTTATGGCTTTTCACCATTTTTGTACTATTTTATGAGGACTGGATTAAAGGTTGCTTTTTAGGAGTGCGGACCATCCAATATTGTCGTTCGTCTGTTGGGGCTTGGAGAACCCCGGTTACTGCACCCGTGGATTGGCATATCTTTTTACCAGAGTGCATCCCATTGTTTGTATTTCATACGATTTTTCCTGGATTGCACCTGGCCTGCAGCTTATTTTTGTCCTCACGTCACTTGGAATATAGTGACGCCATCATATTTGGTGAAAATCTTCTGATTAGCAGCATTATAAATATGGATCTTATGCTAACAGACAAGAGCAAAAGATTGGCACAGTTAGACACATTTTCCCAAAGGGGCCCGGACAGCATCGATGCCGATGCCTCCAGAATGGATTTACATTCTTTATTTAAGATACATGGTGATCTATTAAATAAAGAGACACGGATCTGGTGGGACATGTCGACTTTATCAAAATACATTGATGATAAAATGATCCCGAAAGGATTAAGAATCAAGAAATTTCCCACGTTTGAGATCCCTGACCCCTATAAGACTAGATGGGACACTGTTTTATCAGAAACGTCACTTTCTTTAATGGGGATATTGGTGGAGTATCAAGGCCAGCGGCTAGGTGAGCTTCAAATACAGCTTGAAAAGTCAACAGCCGATTTGGAAGCTAGGAAATCTCAACCAGATTTTGATCTTTTACAAAAAAGAATGCTGGACTTACAGGAGAAACTGGAGTTATCTGTTATTAGCTCTAAAAAGCGCAAATATCAAAAGAGACACGGATGATTATATAACGAACCGTGTATATGATTGGAGCATGTATGATCGCAACAAGCGCTGCCCACGTTCTATCTTGAAAAGGCCCAGCCAATTTAAACGTGTAACTTTTTTTACTTCAAAATCGGAGTCAGATTCATCTGAATCCTCAGCATATGATTCCACCATTCAATCTGGACGTCAATCAAGGAGGAGTGGCTATAGCCTTGCCCCTACTAATATCCAACTCCAAGATGGTGGTAATGCTGATTTTTTAGGCGACCACAGACTGTCAGGACGGATGATTACATGCTCACAAGGAAAAAACCATATAGGAGAGGAGGCAAGAAACGGAGCATCCAAGGCAATACTCACGTCGGAGAAGATAGCAGAGTCTAGCAATGTTCTGAACTTATCAGACTATGTTCTGTCGGAACCAGAAATATCTGTACTAGCCAAAGGACTTTCTTTCGTTCCAGATACCCATTTTGACCCGTTTCATACTATGTTGGACGTTAATAAATTGGTTAGATCACTTACCTTGAAACGCCATTTTTCTTCTCTGGAAACTGAAGAAAAGGTGAGTATAGGGGATAATGTGCCTATCTATCTATTTCTCTATCACAGGGGCATCCAGCATTTTCAGAACAATGTACAACTGTGGATGTTGAACATTTATTGTTTGAACTAGGGCAGAAGTCCGCTTTTTCCTGTGCCACTACCCCCATTTCCAAAACCTTTTCCAACCCTGATTTTTACCCCATTAATTCCAGAGGAGATGTTTTGACCCTTTTTCAGAAAGCATTAGAAAGGGACCTATATAATCTTCAATCTAAGGTGAACAACAGGGGGCATCGTAACATGTCCCCTCAAGAATTTCCACACTGAAAAACAATGATCAAATCGTTATTAGGCAAGCAGATAAAGGGGGTAAAGTAGTGATCCTCAACAAATGTACCTATAAAGATGAAGCACTTAGGCAATTGCAGGATCCTACAACCTATAGACCTTTAGACAAGGATCCTACTACAAAGTTTCAAAAGATCCTATATGAACTTAATGAGGATGGGTTGGCCTTAGGAGTACTTTCCAATGAAACGGCTGATAAATTGAGAGTTACTAACCCGATCATACCGATATTCCACCACCTCCCTAAGATTAACAAAATGGACAATCCTCCTAAAGGTAGGCCCATTGTGGCTGGGATAGGCGGTTTAAATGAGCCCATTGGGCAATGGTTAGACCATTTTTTACAACCTTTGGTCTTGCAACTCCCCGGTTTCATTAAGGATACTGGGCATTTCATCCACCTCCTCTCCCATGTCACATGGGCGACAGGCTACATACTGTGTACTATGGATGTTACATCTTTGTATTCATCCATACCCCACAAATTGGCAATATCAGCATTGGAGTTTTTTCTATCTAAATTCTCGGATTACGATCAGGATCTTAGTCAGTTTATAGTTATGACCACTAAGTATCTGTTGAGTCATAATTATTTTTCGTTTGATTCTGTGTTTTATCTGCAGCTGAGAGGTGCCTCGATGGGCGCGCCATTCTCCCCATCCTTAGCCAATTTGTATATGGGGTGGTGGGAACATGAATACATTTTTGGTCAAACAAACCCTTGGCGTTCCAATATAGTCACCTATTTTCGATACAGAGATGATTTAATTTTGATTTGGAACGGGACAGAGTCTGATCTCAAACTTTTTTGGGATCATTGTAATCATAACCCGTTGAATTTGGAGTTTACATCCCATGCCGATTCCACTTCCATTGATTTTTTGGACCTCCATCTACATTTCGTAAACCCACTGTGGGTAATAACATCTTGCAGGCATCCAGTTGTCATCCCCCACACACCATCAAGGCAATACCAGTAGGTGAGATGGTGAGAAGTAGGCGAAATTGCTCTCAGTTTGATTCTTTTCTAACTGAGGCACATCAAATTGAAGCACGCCTACGGGAGAGGTGGCATCCCACCTGGATGCTACACAGGGCAAAAACTATTGCACTTACTAAGGATAGACAGGAGATGTTTAACAAGAAGGATAATAAGAAGATCTCTATTTGCCCTGCTCCTATTACGTTTAGTACTCCGTATACCCTAGAATTTAAGCAAATCTCTAATATTATTAAGAAAAATTTACCAATTTTAAGGGCAGATCCGTTACTTTCTAGGGAAATTGAAGGAGGCATTTGTGTGGTCAGTCGCAAATCACATAACTTGGGTAATCATTTGTCCTCAAGTTTTTTTCAAATGGCACCATCTATTCATGATACCTGGCTCAGCACCTTTTTGCGTTTTGCATCACTGTCTCCGCGGCCCGCCCCTCGAGGTATATGCGGGCGCCATTTTAATTCTCTGCTGCGTGTGCCTGGCGTCTCACTATCGCGGTCCGTAAGTGCCCCTGTGGGCTGATTTTTTTATGTACATATCTGTATTGCATATCGCTTATGGGATCTTTTGCTTATGTCTTGCAGGCGGGTCAAACTTTGTTGTTTCTCCCGGTCCTATCCCCTCTATTTAGTGTTAACTCTTACTGAAGGGCTATTACATACCATTACTCCCACTTCCCTAGCGGGTTATTGGGGCATCCCGGGTTGCTTTTACTAGCGTAAATCCCTATTGGCCTGTTGTGCCGTGATAATCACCATATGGAGGCTTCTCAGGATAATGTGCTCGGGGTTCCTTCGGGACAAGCCCGGCTGTGTGTGGCGTGTGGGGTAACCCCTATAAGTGATGATGTTAGGGTGTGTGTACCCTGCGCCCAGCAGGTACTTGCCCTGCAGTCTGGTTTACCTGCGGCTGGGCCTAGTGCTGCGCCCCCTCTGGCTTCGCCTACCCCCCCACACTTACACCTGACTCCCAGTGAGGTGCATACCAGTGGGGAGTCCCAACCTGATTTGGCTACCAGGGTAGCCAGCATTGAAAGGCATGTTGCTGGTTCTGGTCCGCGTAAGACTCCTGCTAAGCGGCGGCATCTGGCACCCAGTGTTATTCTCTTTCCTATGGAAGCTGAGGAGTTTTTGATGTTACTGGTTATACCCCCCTGGAAGAAGGGGAATTATTCTCTGATTCAGAATCATCTGAGGATCAACCTAGGGGTTATGCTGAGTCTGGGTCTGACCCATGGGCTTCAGATGATACTGACAGACTTTTGGTTCAAATATTAGAAGTACTCTGTATCTCTCCCCCTGCCGTGGCACCGCGGCAGCAGGGGGAGCTGTTTCATACTATTAAGCCACGTTTGGAGTTCCCTGAACAAACTCACTTTAATAATCTGATTCTCAAGGAGTGGGAACGACCTAGCCGGCTTCCCGGGGTACCAAAGTTGTGTGAGTTGGGATAAGAGGTATCCCTTCCCTGCTGTAATGGTTAAACGTTGGTAATGTCCTCCAGAGGTGGATGCACCAGTTCTGGGGTTGTCTAACACATCTGTCATACATTCCCTGACAATACTACATTGAGGGATGGGGAAGACGGCGCATGGATCAGCTGGCTAGCCATGCACTTGCCTGTGTTGGGACCGCGCTCCGTCCAGTCTGTGCCTCTGCAATCACGGCTGCTGCTATTAAAAGCCTGCTCAGGGGTCTTTTAGATGGGGCCCCTGATGATGCTGGTAGTGAAGAGTATAGAGCTCTTTTGCTTTGTAATTTGTTGCATATGTTCTCTCTGCCCTGGATGATACCATTAGAATGTGTGGCAGGGCATCTGCCTTGTTGGTGGCTATACGCCGCTCAGTTTGGCTGCGCCAGTGGGCAGCTGACAATGCTGCCAAAAAGGCCCTCACTGGTTTTCCCTTTAAGGGGCTGTACCTCTTTGGGGAACGTTTGGACTTGTTTGCTAAGGGTGGCAAATTACCTCAGCGTAGAAGGCAGCCCCAGTCCTTCAGGTGCCTTTTCTCCTTCCTTCAGGGGCTCCAGAATTGGACGGGGAGCTTCCTTTGCTGGAGCCCGTGGAGATTTTTGGGGCAGGGGCCGAGGACGTGGCCCCCCTGGGGTCCCAAGACTAAGTCCTCCCCCAAGCTCCCTCAGGCATGAAGGGGCGCCCTCATCCATCCGGGTGGGGGCACGGCTTCGGCTCTTGGCTCACGTCTGGAGGCGTCATGTCTCAGACCGGTGGATTCAGGAGGTAAATTCCTCTGGTTACAAGATAGAGTTTGCAGCCTGGCCGCCCCCAAGATTCATCAAATCTCATGTAGCTCGAAACCCCTTGTCAGCTCAGTGTCTCTCCCTGGCTGTCCAAGGCCTTCTAGACCTAGGTGTCATCTGCCGGGTGCCCTTGAAGGAAAGGGGGAAAGGCTATTATTCCAACCTTTTCATTATGCCCAAAAATGATGGGTCCATAAGACCTATCCTGGATTTAAAGCTTCTCAACAAGTTTGTCAGATTCAGACACTTTCGCATGGAGACTCTGCGCTCAGCTGGGACTTTCCTACGCCCAGGGGACTTCCCTCTGTAGACATCAAGGATGCTTACCTTCACGTCCTTTTCTTTCCAGGTCTTCAGAGGTTCCTCAGGTTCGCTCTGGAGGATAAGCACTACCAATTTGTGGCCTTGCTTTTCGGCCTCACCTCGGCCCCCAGAGTATTCACCAAGGTGCTGGCAAGAGTGATGGCCCTGCTGAGATCTCAGGGCATTCGCATTCTTCCCTACCTGGATGACATGCTTATTGCCTCTCAGTCCTTCCATCAGGCAGAGCTGGACATTCAGAGAGTCTGACAGGTTGGGGGGGATTCTGGAAGTCCCTGAAATTCCAGGGTCAGTGGGGCCCTCAGGAGGCCCATGCCCCTATCAACATTCTGGAATTGAGGGCAATCAGGTTGGTTCTCGCCCATTTAACCCCTCAGACAACCAGACGGCGGTTGCCTACATCAATCATCAGGGAGGGACCCGGAGCAAGAGGGCCCTCAAGGAAGTGTCCCTGATACTGTCCTAGGAGGAGGAAAATGTTCCCTGCATCTCGGCTGTGTACATCCCGGGGGTGGAGAATCTGGAGGCAGACTCTCTGAGCAGGGGACCTCTTGTCTGGAAGAGTGGTCCCTCAGCAGCAGGGTGTTTCGCTCCCTGTGCCACCGCTGGGGTCAGCCGGCCGTGGATCTATTTGCCTCCCGTCACAATCACAAGCTTCCAGTCTTTGTTTCTCTGTCCCAGGATCCTCTGCCCTTGGCCACAGATGCCCTGGCAATGTCCTGGACGAGGTTCCAGCTCCTGTATGTGTTTCCCCTGCTGGGCAGGGTGCTGCGCAAGATAGTTCAGGAAGGGGTGCCAACCATCCTGGTGGCCCCCTGTTGGCCAAGAAGAGCATGGTTTGCAGACATCGTGCAGTTGGCAGTAGATCAGTACGCGCTGCCACTGGTTCCAGATCTGCTCACTCAGGGACACCGATGCCACCCCAATTTACAAACGCTTGCTTTGACGGCCTGGCTGTTGAAATCTCCATCTTGATGGAAAAAGGACTGCCTGCCTCGGTGGTGAATCAGGGCTAGGAAGAGGTCGTCTTCTTCCATCTATTACAGGGTTTGGCGTATTTACATTGACTGGTGCGAGTCCCACTCGCTTCCCTGTCGTGTGTTCCTATTCCTAGGATTCTGGAGTTTCTCCAACATGGTTTGGATCTGGGTCTTCAGCTCAGTACTCTGAAAGGCCATGTGTCTGCTTTGGCTATTTTCTTCCAAAGATCCTTTGGTCAGCATCCCCTGGCCAAGACCTTTTTCAGGGGGTTACTCACGTGCGTCCCCCACGTAAGCCTATGTTACCAGTCTGGGACTTGAACTTGGTCTTGTCTGCCCTGCAGGGGTCTCCCTTTGAGCCCTTGCAAGGGGCTCCTTTTTCCATTCTTGCGCTTAAGGTGGTCTTTTTGGTATCTATCACTTCTGTTAGGCGTGTTTCTGAGTTGGCGGCGCTTTCCATCAAGCCTCCTTATTTTGAGAGACACGAGGACAAGGTGGCGTTTCGTTTTAAGTCAGATTTTCTACCTAAGGTTGTTTCTGCCTTTCATCTCAATCAGGACATTGTTTTGCCTTCTCTGTGTCCTAATCCTAGTAACCCTAAGGCAAGGGTTTTGCATTCTTTGGACGTAGTCAGAACTCTGAAGTTCTATTTGGTGGCTACTGAATCCTTCAGGAAGACTGATGCTCTTTTTGTGCTTCCGTCTTGACCTAAGAAAGGTCTGGCTCCGGCTAAGTCCACTATCAGTAAGTGGATACATCAGGCTGTGATTCAGGCCTACTCTGCTAGGGGGAAGGAACCTCCCTTCCGCCTTACTGCTCATTCTACTCATGCTAAGGGTGCCTCTTGGGCTTTTCAGTTGAACAAGCTTCTGTTGAACAAGTTTGCAAGGCCGCTACTTGGTCTTCTGTTCATATTTTTTCAAAGTTTTACAAGGTTGATGTTAGGGCCTCAGCTGATGCTGCTTTTGGCTGCAAGGTTCTGCAGGCAGCAGTGGTTTAATCTGTCTGCTGTTACTTTTGGGGATCCCACCCTACCTTACGGACATTGCTATTGGATGTCCCAAGTGTAAGGAATATCTTCTGCAACAGGACGTGCTGTATACATATAATACCAATTCTACAGGTGAGTAATCACATCATTGTATTTTTGTTTTAAGTAAAAAAGTGTCAAAACAGTTCCACCTAGTGCACTTTTTACTCACAAAAATCTGACTAAAGTACCATATTTTTCGCCCTATAAGACACACTTATTTTCCTCCAAAAGTGGGGGGAAAATGCCAGTGCGCCTTATCGGGCGAATGTAAAAAGAAAAAAATAAATAAATAAAATTAAACTCACCCGTTCCCGGCGCTCCAGCGTTGCCTGCCGCACTGCAGGAGGCCAGAAGAAGACAGAAGAGCGGTGGGCTGCTATTGCTGCGACAGTGATAGCAGCGGCAGGGATTGAGGCAGCGCCTGCCGCTCCGCCATCATCACCTGCCCTCCAGCTGCTGCCTCTTCCGGCAAGGGCAGGAGTGAACAGCCGGGTCCGTGCAGCAGGTGGGCGCGGCCTGCATTGCGTAGGTGCAGGCCATGCCCACTCGCTGCACAGACCCGACTGTTCACTGCTGCCCTTGCCGGAAGAGGCAGCAGAGAAGTTGCGGAAGAGAGGAAGGAGCGGCTGTCCCTATCCCCGCCACTCCTTCTTACTGGCCGGGCAGACACCCGGCTCCATAGAACGGGTGGGCGCGGCCTGCAACGCGATGCACGCTCATACGGCGCATGCCACGCCCACCCGATTCACGGGGCCGGGTGTCTGCGCGGCCCGGCCAGTAAGGAGCAGCGGCGGGGACGCACCTCCATCTTCAACGCGGGATGAACATGTGAGTTTATTTTTTTTTTTCTTTGTTATTGTGTGCCTATGGGGAACGGGGGGGGGGGAGGGAGTAACACTGCTTCTATGGGGAATAGGAGGGGGGGTGCCACACTGCCTATATGGGGAATTGGAGGGAGGGTGCCACATTGCCTATATGGGGAATATGAGGGGGGGTGCCACATTGCCTATATGGGGAATATGAGGGGGGGGTGCCGCATTGTCTATATGGAGAATGGGAGGGGGGAATGCCACACTGCCTATATGGAGAATGGGAGGGGGGATGCCACACTGCCTATATGGGGAATGGGATGGGGGAATGCCACACTGCCTATATGGGGAATAGGAGGCTGGGTACCACATTGCCTATATGGGGAATATGAGGGGGGGTGCCACATTGCCTATATGGAGAATGGGAGGGGGGAATGCCACACTGCCTATATGGAGAATGGGAGGGGGGATGCCACACTGCCTATATGGGGAATGGGAGGGGGGAATGCCACACTGCTTATATGGGGAATGGGATGGGGGAATGCCACACTGCCTATATGGGGAATGGGATGGGGGGAATGCCACACTGCCTATGGGAATGGGATGGGGGGAATGCCACACTGCCTATGGGGAATGGCATGGGAGGAATGCCACACTGCCTATGGGGAATGGGATGGGAGGAATACCACACTGTCTATGGAGAATGGGATGGGAAGAATACCACACTGCCTATGGAGAATGGGATGGGGGAATGCCACACTGCCTATATGGGGAATAGGATGAGTGGAATGCCACTCTGCCTATGGGAATGGGATGGGGGGAATTCCACTCTGCCTATGGGAAGGGGGAAGGGCACACTGGCTATTGGGAATGGGAGGGGGATTACTGTAATTGGAGGATACTGCACTTTGCCTATTATTTGGTTAAAAATATTATTTTTCTTACTTTCCTCCCCAAAATCCTGGGTGCGTCTTATAGGGCGAAAAATACGGTACATTTAAGTTTGTGGCTATAACGTTTAGAAATACGGAAAAGATCTAAGAGTATGAATCATTTTTCAAGGCACTGTATTTACATTGCATCTATCCCCTGTTGCTGTCTAAATTTTATTTCAGTACATATACCCTAATTCCTTTTTATTAACCATAAAGCCAAATGCAAACAAATGTGAGGATGCCAACACACAGCAGGAATGTCTAGTACATCTGAGGGCACAGATACAAAAGCACAAATACATACAACAGAAAATGATACCCACTACATCCAAATTTTGGACCTGGAATCTATGTTTCATGTTGATACGATTGGCGCATAACTTGGGTTTTCAAAATGCTTTTTAACCCTTAATGATCCACCTAATTTTGGCCTTGAGAATCAGTACATTTTTGTCTCTTTTTCTGCCAGGGGTCATTACTTTGTGATGCATTGAAGCTGTCTGAGGTTTTGTATTTTAAGGAAGATTTAATTTCTATTGCTTTCAACAGACATAAGGGGAGTAAAGGGTCTGCTCTGTGATTTATAGCGTTGGTACAATTTCATTTATGTTGTGTTATGTTAATTAGGTTACACCCCCCCCCCCCTATTGCATACTTTACGTGGATAAGCCACGTTCCTCGCCTTTTGAACCACAACCCCTAACATTGTCAATTGCTCTAACTATCAGCACACTGTGCTCCGCCTAACAGTTCCTGCAATGGTTAGTAACCAATACCAGGGAGGGGACAGGAAACATGGTGCAGCAAAGGCAAGAAAGGGGCTTGGTGAGTCAAACAGCATGCTTTGCATGGTTAACTCTGCACCCCAACCTATACTATATGTACCTCAGCGGCGATCCCATGGCTCATGTGGACCCCAGCCACGTCCTCGACATGTACCTGCACCGGGAATTTCTCACTGGATGGCACAGGTATGCAGGGGAGAAGCTATTGGCTCTATTAAGTTTTAATATGTCATCCTGGTGCCTTGGGATCACCAGAAAGCTGCATATTTTAGGATATCCAAATAGGGATCCCTTGCTGGAGAGGAACTACACCTGGGATAGTAAAAAAAGTGATTTTCCTCTTTAAACTTGTGCATTGGCGGAATATTGTTTTGAAAAAGTGAGTTAAAAAGTTGCGGTCACCTCCATCTTGTATGCACACCCCTGCTACTAGTGATCAAGCTCCCATGTGTTTACTAACAAGTTATGCAACAGATAACAGTCCTCTACTATGTTCTGTGTGGACCTACACACTTCCTTATAACTATGTGCCAGGATGGGTCCTGGTTCACAGGGACACTAAACCTATCCCTCACAGCGAGGTGATCCCTGCATTAGAGAGATACTGACTTTTACTTAGCAAAGCTACACACATGTACCACAGCTCACCCAGTAAGAGACTTGTTTTACTAAAGTGTGCAGCTACTTCCTGCTGAGCCCCCCATCATAAAGGTCTAGTTTCTGCTTCCCAAGAATCTTTAACTGTAAAAGGAGAGTGTCAAGGGAAATATAACGTCATTTTTGACTGTTGGTCCACTTTAAGTGTCTTTGTTTCATTATTAATCAGATCATGCTAAAGATCTGGTGAAGCAGGGTTATCTTTGGGTGTTCTTTCGGGTGTGAACTGAAGTTTACAACTGAATGAGCTTTTTTACTTGAATACACTAAAAGATTCTATAAAACATTTATCATCTAATATTTCCCAAAAAGCCACCTACCCCTTTGATGTGGCATTTTTACAGATGAGATGTATCATTTTTCCAATCAGGTAAGGATATATTTTTTTAAGTTTGGAAACAACTGCAGCCTATGATGAATGATTTGGCAAATTATTTAGCATATCCCATAGGGTGCTGTTTGTTCCAAACAAAATATCTTTACACAATTGGAAAAATTATGTACCTCACCTGTAAAAATGCCCCATCAGAGGGGTGAGTGATTATTTGGGAGAAATTTGAACAACCAGTAACATGGGAAACAGCACACAATGAGAATGCAGCTAATTGGTGATACATTGAACACTGCACACTGTATACCATATTTTCACCCCCTTTTATTCTCCCAAAAGTGGGGAGAATAATGTGTATGCACCTTATGGTGCGAATGTGACAACTCACATGTCCCAGCACTCCCGCACTGCTGGCCGGGCTGTCACCTGGCTACGTGTAGGTCACGCCACCCACTGCATAGAGTGGGGTGTTTGAATTTTCCAGCTGGAAGAGGCAGTGGCACCGGAGGCAGTGACAGCGCCTGCCACTCCTCTTATCTTCTTATGGCCTCCCGTGGTATGACAGCCCAGCCAACAGCGCCATGACATGTCAGTTGACTATTTTTTTCTGCTACCTATGAGAATGGGAGGGGGGATGCCACACTGCTTACATGGAATGGGAGGCAGAGGGATGCCACATTGCCTAAGGGGAATGGGAGAGGGGATGCCACACTGCCTAAGGGGAATGGGAGAGGGGAATGCCACACTGCTTATAGGGAATTAGAAGGGGGAATGCCACACTGTCTATAATAGGGAATGGGATAGGAGGAATGCCACACTGTCTATGGAGAATGAGATGGGGGGAATGCCACACTGCCTATGGGGAATATGAGTGGGGGGATGCCAGCTACAGTGTTGGTGCTTGAAATCAAAACATAATTAGATCTCAACATTTTGCAGCAGGATAAATGAGGCTCCAAGGCAAGCAGGGACAAAACTTGTCTGTGGTGGGGCTCACAGCCACAGCTTTGGTTGTACTTGCCTTTCAGTTCTTCATAGTTTGTGTATTTGTGCTGGGCCTTGTGTTTTACCACAGTTTGTGTCTTATCTGTATTGTGCCTACTGTCCTTCCAGTGTCTTAGCCATTGTGTGTCTTGGGCCTATGCCACTTCATTGTCAGGCCCATAGCCTGCACTGGAGCCCAGCTCCACCACAGCCTACACTGGGGCCAAAGCTCCACCACAGCCTGCAATAGGGCCCAGCTCCCAGTCAGCTACTTAGCTTCCCTTGTAACCAGATGGTGACTTCTGACCATGGCCTCCAGGGAGGTATTGGCTGCCTGGCTAAAAGCCACCTCCATATCTCAAGATCAGATTCCAAAACCAGGATTTTCCGAACCCACCTTGAATGCCCAGCTATATTAATCGCCTGGGCCGGACAATATTTATGTTTATTTCCTAATGCAGTAATCTAGGTGTTTCTCTTATTAATTCATTTTGATTGAAAAAATACATTCCAGACCATATTCATTAGAATGCCGTCTCTAAATAAGAAAATCTAAGGTCCACCCGAAAAGGTTACTTTTTATGTTTATTTTGCCTATAAATGTTGTGTAAAAGTATAAGCTTTAGCTTGTTTATGCAAATAAAAATGTCTAACTCTTTCAATTTTGCTTTGAAATTGTAACTGCACGATACTTTCGTATCATCAACAATACACAGGTAATAAACTGTAGGTATGTGTATTCTATCACTTATCACTCTTTCCGGGTGCATAAACCAAGATTATGCAAGGCCTTTTACATAACAGATGTAGGGGATAGGGGTCAATGTATTACCGTTTCAAAACCAAGGTTACAAGCTAAACACAGGTTTTAAACATCCCGAATACCTGTTCCATAACTACAAAGTTCGATTTGGACGAATCATCAAATTTCTCCAAGAAATCTGGGCCCCCGAATCATTCTTTTAACGTACTTGCTCTTAAAAAGCAATAAAAATATAAGCTTACCTGGTTCCCTGTTCCAGCGCTGGGCAATGTCCTCATTCTCCGGCAAGTGTCAACGGGACCGACATCCTCCCAGCCCCGCGCTGGGCACCAGGCACCTTGCTCCCCGCCATAGGAAGGGGCTATTTATACTGACATCTGCTCATTCTGCCATTATAAATAGCCCCTCCCTGCAACAGGGAGCGAGAGGTCAGAAGCTGGAATGATCAGCAGAAGCCGGCCCAGGACAGCTCTGTCCCACAACCACCTTTACATTTAACCCTTTGTGAAACAGTAAGGGTTTCTTGAGACCTTATACCAGTTAACGGGGCAGGCAAGCAGGTGACTTGCCAGAACCTCCCCCCCCCCCCCCCCCCCCCATTACCTGCATCTCCAAAGCTCAGGGGGGTACAGAAGAGCCCGCAACCTGTGTGCGCAATGCAGGCTGGTAGCCTTTAGGGCCGGCCTCCACTGCCTGGTCCACCAGCCCCATAGCTGGTGCCCCGGCTGGTTTTGCTTGGATAGAGGCCCCCCCTTCTTAAAGGCCACAATTTTTTTTTCAATTGGCCCCTGGGGCACACCAATTTGGGATGCCCCGCTGTGTTAAACCCCCCAGACCAGCTGCTAAACATACCTCACTAGCGTTCCCTTGATGCAGGTGCAGCTCTCCTCCAAGCAGCTTCTTTGGCCACACATAATAACCCTTTCAGTGCCATCCAACAGTACCTAGAGATGTTCTCAACACCTGTTGCCATGTTTCACTTTTTTGGCACAGTTTGGGCTTTAACATTATTTAGCATCTCTTGGCTGAGAGGCCCCACCTTGCCATTCAGCTGTGGTGAGCAGAGCCGCGTAGGTCCGTAGAAAGATGCGAGAGATGCCACCACCGGCTGCTCATGCACCGTGAGCTCTTTGGAAAGGTATGGAAAGTGGGAATCGGTCGGGTTTCACACACTGGGATACCCCAGGGGTGGTTTTTAAGCAGACATCTTATAGACACTAGGCCCAGGTTTTGGTCCACATTATTAAAAAGAATGTGTTTTCTCATAAAAGTTCTTACTGGCAAAGCAAAATACTTTTCCCTCTGTAAAGTTCCCAACCAGCATATTCATTCATTTGAAATGGTCTGCAGAAGGTAGACTGGTATATATTTATTCGATGTCATCTGACCAGTCCCTCGACAACAATTGGCTGCCACCACTGAGGCCAATACCAATGCTGTCAGCTGGCCAGCATCTAAAAAGGCCTACTGCACAACCTGAGCAAGTATGTCTCATTATTGAAGCAGCAAAAACATTTACCATGCTCTATGACATAGGGGATGCAGCCACTTTGCTTAACAGGCAAGAAAAAGCACTGATGTTGGCAATACAAAAGGGCCCAAAGAGTCACCATATCATTTTCTTTTCGTCTAGCTGAGTGGACCGGAACGTGCCGGTATCCCCACTGCCCCCTTACAGGGAGCGTGCCTGTGCCAGGCATTTGTGCTCGCACATGCGGCGTTGAGTTTACTGGGCCACAAGGAAAGTTTCATTCCCGAATCAGGATGCCCTGGGAAGGGGGGGGGGGGGGGGGGGGGGGAACGGCGGCCCTTGGTTTTGGTCCATTTTAATATCATGTTCACTTATTTAGCAGCAAAGCAAAACAATCCACATAAAACACATTTAAAAACATCTAAAAAAAGGGAACACCCATCCCAAAAAGAAAAAAGGGTGGTAGAGGGCAAACAGCAAATATAAACTCCAATATGATTAGTATAACAGAATATATATATATATATATATATATATATATATATATATACGCACACACACAAATAATATCATATACATGCAACATATATTTATAAAGTGGTCAATAGCGACGGATACCAAACATGCAAAAGCGTGCAGCAAGGAGGGTACAGATACGGCCTAAGATTCGGATCTATGTGAACCATAACTATATACAACCAATCCAAGTAAATACAGTGCCATGGAAGATGATGGTGCTTTATAAACATTAATAATATAAATACACGGAGGCACAATAAAGGTGAACAAAGCATCAATATGCACTTTAGATGTTTTAAAATGTGTGCTTTATGTGGATTGTTTTGCTACAATAAATTGAGATCTTGATGATAGGCAGGTCTCTTTTTTGGGTCCGTTAAAGTTAGCCATTAGAGATCTTGGTTTTGGCTTAGGTCTGATGTAAGCAAAAATACAATTCTGTGAAACTCACCTGTAGAATTGTTTTTGATTATTTACAGTCCAGGTCGTCCCAGTGATGACATGTGGTATTCCGCCCCTAGGGGGCGCTCGACTGCAAGATCAAAACCTGCAGCTCCTCCCGGCCCCCTATAAAGGTAGGTGTCCCTCTATCATTCTCCAAAAAGAAGACTGGCCGGAAGGCCAAGAAACCATGTACTTCACATAGCTTCAGCTTCTCTCTAACAAGATTTAAAAATACAAGTCCATGAATAAAAAATGGTAATCACCATAAAAGGCAAACAGGAGCTAATGAACAAAAGGGCAGGGTGGGACGACATGGACTGGATATAATCAAAAACAATTCTACAGGTGAGTTTCACGGAATTGCATTTTTCCCTATATCCAGTCCAGGTCATCCCAGTGATGACATGTGGGACATCCAAAAGCAGTGTCCATTTGGGCGGAACAGCATGTAGTTCATTTCACTACCGCCTGAAGCACCTTTCGTCCAAAAAACAGCGTCAGCTGAGGCCCTAACATCCACCTTGTAAAACTTCGTAAAAGTATGAACTGAAGACCAAGTGGCGGCCTTACAAACCTGTTAAACCGATGCCTGGTGCTGAAAAAGCCCAAGAGGCACCAATAGCTCTGGTAGAATGAGCTGTGATCCGAAAAGGGGGTTCCTTCCCCTTGGCAGAAAATGCTAGCACCACCGCCTGTCTGATCCACCTACTGAGAGTGGACTTGGCTGGTGGCAAACCTTTCCTAGAGCCCTCTGTTAGGACAAAGAACAAATCCGATTTCCTGAAGGACTCAGTTGCAACCAGGTAATACTTAATGGCTCTGACCACATCCAAGGCATGGAGGGTCCTTTCCTTAGAATTAGTCGGTGCTGGACACAAGGAAGGCAAGACAACTCCCTCATTAAGGTGAAAGGGAGAAATGACCTTAGGCAAAAAAAATCAGGTTTAAAGCGAAAGACCACCTTATCCTTATGCTGCTCAAAATAGGGAGGCTTCATACAAAGCGCGGCCAGCTCTGATACGCGACGCACTGAGGTGATCGCTACCAAAAAGACCACTTTGAGAGTCAAGATAGGTAATGCAGCATCGCACAATGGTTCGAAGGGAGGACCCTGAAGAGCAGACAGTACTAAATTCAAGTCCCACACCGGTAATACTGACTTACGCGGTGGCTGGACATGGGTGACTCCCTGGAAAAAAGTCTTGATCAACCTATGGTTGGCAATGGATCTCTGGAAGATGATGGCTAAAGCCGAGATCTGACCCTTGAGGGTGCTCAGCTGGAGACCCAAGTCTAAGCCGTGTTGCAAAAACTCCAGAATCCTCGAAATAGAAAATGTGCGGCAAGGGAGACTCTTGGTCTCGCACCAAGCAATATAAGCGTGCCAAACTCTGTAGTATATCATGGAAGAAGACTTCTTCCGTGCCTGAATCATTGTCTGCACAACCGTGGGTGACAGCCCCTTTTCCATCAGGATTGAGGTTTCAATAGCCAGGCTGTCAAAGCCAGTGTCCGTAAATTGGGGTGCTGCAGCGACCCCTGTGTGAGAAGCCCTGGGTCGTCGGGCATGATGTAACGATCTACTGACATCTGAACTATGTCCGTAAACCAACTCCTTCTCGGCCAGCGAGGAGCCACCAGGATAGTTGGTACCCCCTCCTGGGCTATCTTGCGCAGCACTCTGCCCAAGAGTGGAAACGGAGGGAATGCATAAAGAAACTTGAACTCCGTCCAAGGAATCGCCAGACTGTCTGTGGCAACGGCCAGAGGATCTCTTGAGAGGGAGACAAACCTTGGAAGTTTGTGATTGTGTCTGGATGCAAACAGGTCCACGTCTGGCTGACCCCAGCGGAGACACAGAGCGTGAAAGGTCTTGCTGCTGAGAGACCATTCCCCCAGTCGCAAGGCGCTCCTGCTCAGGGAGTCTGCCTCCAGGTTTTCTACCCCGGGAATGTAGACCGCCGAGATGCAGGAAACATTCTCCTCTGCCCAAGTCAGAATCTGGGTCATCTCCTTGAGGGCTCTCTTGCTTGAGTCCCGCCCTAGTGATTGATGTAGGCGACAGCCGTTTGATTGTCCGAGCGAACCTGGATCGCACGACCCCTTAAGTGGGAAGTCAAGAGAAGAAGCACCAACCGGATCTCTCTCAGCTACAAGAGATTTAGCCTGTCAGACTGGCATCCGTGGTAACTCTCCCAATGGGGAGTCAGAAAGGACTTGTCCACCAGCAGGTTCCGGAAGTCCAACCACCACAAGAGGGACTGCCTGGCCAGGGGGGACAGCGAAAATTCTTGTTCCAGAGAATCCTGCATCCGATTCCAGCTGGAATCATGTGGTCTCATATGAAATTGGGCGAAGGGCACTGCCTCGAAGCATGACACCATTAGGCCCACCAATCTCATCCCCAGACGTATCGACAGCCGCTGACAAGACAACAAGACTGCACCTGCGTCTGGAGACCCAAAACCTTCTGCAGTGGCAGAAAGCCCTTGACCTGAGTGGTGTCTATCATCATTCCCAGGTAGGATCTCACTGTTGAGGGATCGATAAATGACTTTGGGTAATTGATTACCCAGCCGAAGGCCTCTAGGGTTGACAACGTCCGAGTATCGCTCTCAGCCTGCTGAAGGGGCTGGGCCGCAATCAGCAAGTCGTCCAGATAGGGCAGCACACGAATGCCCTGGTTCCTCATGATGGCAATGATGCCCGCCAGCACCTTGGTGAAGACGCGGGGGGCTGAAGAAATCCTGAATGGAAGTGCCACAAACTGGTAATGCTGATCCTCCAGAGCAAACCTCAGAAACTTCTGATGCCCCTGGAAAATCGGGATGTGCAGATTAGCATCCCTGATGTCCACCGTGGTCATGAAGTCGCCGGGCTGAAGCGAACTCACCGCCGACAGTAAGGTTTCCATGTGGAAATGTCTGACTCTTACAAACCTGTTGAGACTCTTCAGGTCCAGAATTGGTCTCAACATTCCGTCACGGAACCGTGAACAGGTTGGAGTAAAAACCTAGACCCTGTTCCTGCCGAGGTACAGGGCAAATCACACCTAACCGCAGGAGGTGCTGCACGGCCATTCTCAAGCCCTGTGCCTTCAATGGGTTTTGGCCTGACTGCCAGCTCTATTTTGTAACAGGAGGACACTACCTCCTGAATCCACCGATCCGAGACGTGCCGTCTCCAGATCTGAGCAAACAGCAGAAGCCGTCCCCCCACCAGGATGGGTGAGGGTGCCCCCTCATGCCTGAAGGGACTTGGCAGGGGGCTTGGATTTGGCTCCCCAGGAGGGATTGGGTCAGCCGCGGGACCTACCTCTACCCCAGGTATCTCTGCGGCCACCTGGAAATAAAGAGCCTCTTCCTCCTCGAAAGGAGCGATAGGCGGAGGGATTCCGAAAGGACCGGGCAGGCTTCCGTCTCTGAGGGAGTCTACCATCCTTGACCAAAAGGTCCAAGCGCTCCCCAAACAGCCTGTGCCCCACAAAGGGGATACTCGTAAGGGACTTCATGGCCGCGGCATCAGCCGACCATTGCCGCAGCCAGAGCAAGCGGCGGAGGGCAACAAGCAGGGCCGAAATACTGGCACCAAGCTGGACCCCATTGTCCATGGCAGAAGCAACAAAACCAATGAATTCCAAGCAGGCCCTGAGTTCTTTATACTCCTCCGCCCGCTTGCGAGCCTTAGCTATATCCACAAGTTGTCTCACCTTCTTTCTGATGACTAGAGAGACAATCGCCGGGGCACACACAGGTCGAAAGAGGGCACCAGCAAAGGTGAACGCATGGCAGACCAGCTGATCCATGCACTTGTCAGCCGGGTCACGTAAGGAAGCGGTATCAGGTGATGGCATAACAGTAGTGTTGGACAACCACGACACAGGGGGATCCACTTCGGGAGGGCAAGACCATAGCCGAACCAGCTCACCAGGGAAGGGATACCGCCTATCCAGGCCCTTAGGCACTGACAGTAACTTGTTAGGCCTCTCCCATTCCTTGAAAAGTATGTTAGAAAAATGGGCCTGCTCCGGAAAGACCCACTTTTGTCTTTCGGGCCTAAACAAATCACCCTGCTTCCTCTTAGCCGCTCTGGGAGGTACGTGTAAAGTCTCAAACACTGAGGTAAGCAATTTCTCCGTAACATCCGGGAGCCACGCAACCTCATCCGAGGAAGAACCAGACAGGCTGTCATCGCCAGCAGAATAATCCACCATGGAGCGTGAATCATCTGGCAACTCGCCTTCCTCCACAGAACCCAGATCCTCAAAAAGATCGTCATTATCTGAGTAAACGGGCTCAAGGTGCCGTTTCTTACTCGTGGCCTTCTTAGGAGCCGTCTCTCGAGATTGGCCAGCCTATGTGCCAAATCAGCATGGGATCCCCTGCTGAGTGCAGCAGTGGAGGGTCCGGAGAGGCCACAGGCAGTGCAGGGCTAGGGGCAGGGACAGCCGCCTGGTCATGGTCCAAAATAATGCCTCTGGCGCAAGTGGTACAAACGGCGCTGAATCGGCCTAGAGGATTCCTATTGCACAAGGGGCAGAGCTTTTCTTGCCCAAATGGGGCCCCCAGCTCACTATCCCCAGATGCCTCCATTATGGTGATTAAAAATGGTCAATCGTTAAGGTTACAAGACACTAACGGCCCAAACCAATAATGATCCCTCTTAATAAAAAGGGGGGACTGGGAGGAACCACGACCTTGGCTGCATGTGCCATTGAAGGTTATAGGAGTTGCTTAAGCCAGGTCATATGCTTGTCTGAAGAAGTGAGTTTTGAGGGCACTTTTAAAGGCTTGGAGTGATGGAGAGTGGCGGATCGAGCGGGGAAGGGCATTCCAGAGAAGTGGAGAGGCACGGGAGAAGCCTTGAAAGCGGGAGTGCGAGGAAGTAACCAAGGAAGAGGACAGGAGAATGTCAGAGGCAGAGCGGAGGTTGCGCTTGGGTTGGTAACGCTGGATCAGAGATGAAATGTAGGAAGGGGCCTGGTTAGAGAGAGCTTTGTAGGTTAGCGTTAGAAGTTTGAACTGAACTCTATGGGAGACAGGTAACCAGTGGAGGGATTGACAGAGGGGGGTAGCACTGGAGAAGCGAGAGGAGAGGTGGATGAGGCGAGCAGCAGAGTTTAGAATAGATTGGAGGGGAGCTAGTCTGTTTGTTGGCAAATCACAGAGGAGGGTGTTGCAGTAGTCCAGGTAGTATATGACCAGGGCGTGCATTAGCATTTTAGTGGTGACAGGTGAGAGGAAGGGACGGATGCGGGAGATATTTTTGAGTTAGAGACGACAGGAGGTGGCTAGGGAGTGAATGTGAGGTGTGAACGAGAGAGAGGAGTCCAGAATGACGCCCAGTCATCGAGCTTGATGAGTTGCAGTTATTGTAAGAGTATTTACAGAAATTGTGGTGTTAGAGAGGGGAGGGGAGTGAGATTGTGGGAAAATGACCAGTTCTGTTTTGTCCATGGTTAGTTTAAGGGAGCGAGATGTCATGAAGGAAGAGATGGCTGTTAAGACAGTCAGGAAGGTGAGAGAGGAGAGAAGAGAGATTCGGACCAGAGAGCTAGATCTGAGCGTCGTCTGAATAAAAGTGATATTGGAAGCCTAGTGAGGTTATTAGTTGTCCGAGACCAGAAGTGTATATTGAAAAAAGTAGGGGTCCTAGGACTGAGCCTTGTGGAACCCCAACAGACAGAGGCCGGGGAGAGGAAATGGTGTTTGAGTAAGATACACTAAATGTGTGGTGAGAGAGATAGGAGGAGAGCCAAGAGAGTGCGAGACCTTGGATTCCAAGAGAGGAAAGAGTATTGAGAAGCAGAGCATGGTCGACATTGTCAAAAGCAGATGATAAGTCGAGAAGAATGAGAGCAGAGTAGTGGCCTTTGGATTTGGCTGTCAGTAGATCATTGGTGACTTTGGTGAGTGCGGTAGAGTGACATGAGCGGAAACCAGATTGGAGGGGATCTAGGAGGGAGTTTGTAGACAGATAGTTGGTAAGTTCTCTATGGACATGCTGTTCAAGAAACTTGGATGAGAAAGGGAGCAGAGAGATTGGGCGGTGATTGGGGAGGGCAGAGGGGTCCAGAGAGGGTTTTTTGATGAGTGGAGTTATAACAGCATGCTTATAGGAGGAGGGAAAGGTACCAGTGGAGAGGTTGAATAAAGATATTAGGGCTGGAATGACAGATGGAGACGGTTGAGGGATAAGGTGGGATGGAATAGGATCAAGGAAGCAGGTGGTAAGGTGAGCCTTTGAGACCAGGGAGGAGAGACCTTGAGCAGTTAACACTGTGAATGAGTTAATGAGTGGGGCAGGGGGTTAGGAGAGAGGTGTTCTGAGGGGTGAAGCCACTTCAAATCATGTTGATTTTATCTTTGAAGTATGTGGCATATTGCTCAGCTGTTAGCTGTCATCATAGCGGGGTGTATGACACACTCATAATACCCATTTTAAAGGTGAGTACTCACAAAATGGTATTATTCTAAGTGTGTCATACACCCCGCTTCCACCATTCATGACATCTGAGACATCCAATAGCAGTGTCCGTCATGGGTGGGAACCGACAAAAAAAAAAAAAAAAATGCACCAAATTAAACAACTGCAGCTTGCAGAACCTTGCGGCCAAAAACAGCATCCGCTGAGGCCCGCACATCAACCTTGTAAAACTTGGAAAAAGTATGAACGGAAGCCTGGTGCTGAAAAGCCCAGGACGCACCAACAGCACAAGTAGAATGCAAAGTGATCTTAAAAGGGGGAGTCCTCCCCTTAGCAGAATAGGCCCCAACAATGGCCTGACAAATCCATTTACTAATGGTAGACTTGGCGGGCGCCAAACTCTTTCTGGGCCCGCAAGGCACCACTAAAAAAAGCGTCCGTCTTGCGGAAGGGAGAAGTAGCCACCAAATAGTACTTCACACAACGAACCACATCCAAGGAATGCAAAACCCTCTCCTTGTCATTGCTAGGTTTAGGACACAAGGAAGGGAGAACAACATCCTGATTGAGGTGAAAAGAAACCACCTTTGGAAGAAAATCTGGTTTAACCCTTTCGCTGCCAGCCTACCTGCAGCATTTGCCACTCCCTGTTGCCAGACGATGTTTCACCATTTTGCGCTACACATATTCAACTGTCATTTTTGAAGGGATTTCCAGGGATTTCCCAGGAAAATTATATATTGTTTTTTTCAACAGAGTCTGGGCTTTAACATGAAATGTCTTGTTTGTATTTTTTAGGTGTATTCTCAATTTTTTTGGGTGAAATGTGTGAAAAAAAACAAAAAAAAAACATTTTTTTACAATTTGTAGAGTTTTTTTGTAATAAAAAATGTAAGTTTGTCAATAAAATCTTATTGCGTGAGAAACCCCAATTTCTCCCGGTTACAGCGATACCACATATGTATAGGTAGACACCCTTTCCTGCCCAGAAGCCTTTTATAGCTGCTGGATGACAAATGGTTAATTAAAAAAAAAAATGACATAGGGTCCCCCTTCCCGGGGCGGGGGACCCCATTTTTTTTTGGATTTTGAAGGGTTAAAAACCCTTCAAAATCCAAAAAAAAAAATGACGTGGGGTCCCCCTTACCCAAAGTAACCAGCCCGGGACCAGCTATGGGGGCTTGTAGGCACAGAGTGGGGGGGCCAGCTTTGGTGGCCCCCCCACCCTGCAGCCTACGAGCCCACATAGCCTATGTGGGCCCGGGCTCTTCTGCCCCCCCCTGGCCTTTGGGGAGGCAGGTAATGGGGGTGCGGGGGTTAATGGCAAGCCACCCGCTAGGGCAGGTGACTTGCCACCCCCCCAGCCTTGTGAACTGGTATAAGGGGTCTCATGGACCCCTTACCAGCTCACAAAGGGTTAATGTGAAAAAAAAACACCACACAATAATAAAAAGTATTTTATTAGAAAAAAAAAAAATTTTTTTTTACTGTACTTACCTTCGATTGCAAGCTCTTGTCCCTCGCCGCTCAGCTGACAGATGCCGGTGATCGGCATCCAGAGAAGGAGAAGGCAGGAGATCAGAGGATCTCCTGTCACCTCCTTCCCCTGTGCCGATCACCGGCATCTGAGAAGCTGAGAAGGCTGAAGCCTGAGATCGGGGCCGGGATGACTTCATAAGCCCCGCCCCCAAGGGGGCGGGGCTTAGAGGCATGATGGCGGCCGCCATCGTGCAGAAGAGAGGAGAGAGCCTCCCAGGCTCTCTCCTGAAGATCGGTAAGTCCTGGGGGGGGATCGGAGGCCCCCCAGGTGAAGAGGAGGGACAGCGGGAGCCAGCGCACACACAGGTAAGTGAATGTCATTTTTATTTTTTTTTTTTTTTACAGTTAGAAGCTGCTGCTGCAGAAGCGGGGGGGGGGGGGCGGCCTATTCCGGGGGCTCTCCTGGAGCCATCCGACCCCCCACGGGGGATCGGTTGGCACCAAATTAAAGAGGAGACCCGGCCGGATCCAACAAGGGGTCAGGTGAGTATTTGTTGTTTTTACTTTTTAAACTACAAGCGAGGAAAGTCAAGCACGTAACACCTACGTGCTTGGCACTTAAGGCCCAGCCAAGCCAGCACGTAGGTGTTACGTGCTTGGCAACAAAAGGGTTAAAACGGAAAACCACCTTGTCCTGGTGTCTCTCAAAGTAAGGTGCCTGAATAGACAAGGCCGCCAACTCAGAAACATGCCGTACAGAGGTAATGGCCACCAAAAAGGCAACCTTTTGAGTGAAAACAGAAAGAGCAATATCCTGAAGCGGCTCAAAAGGAGGCCCCTGGAGAGCCGAAAGAACCAGATTCAAATCCCAAACAGGAACCAGAGCCTTCCTAGGATGCCGAACATGAGTAACCCCCTGGAAAAAAAGTCTTAACCAGAGGGTGCAATGCAAAAGAAAACAGCCAGGGCAGAGACCTGCCCTTTCAAGGTACTAAGCTGGAACCCCAGATCCAGACCGTGTTGAAGAAACTCCAAAATCCTAGGGATAGAAAACACCCTACAAGGTAAGGCCCTAGCCTCACACCAGTCAATATAGGACCGCCAGGTCCTATAGTAAATACCAGAGGAAGACCTCTTCCTAGCTCTAATCAAAGTCTGAACGACAGCCTCAGACAAACCTTCCTCCTTCAGAATGAAGGTTTCAGCAGCCAAGCCGTCAAAGCCGGCATTTGTAAATTGGGGTAAAGTAGGTGACCCTGAGATATCAGGTCCGGAACCAGGGGCAGCCCGTTCTGCTCTACCGCCAGTCTTACGACGTCTGCGTACCAAACCTGTCTTGGTCACATTGGGGCCACCAGAATTGCTGGCGCCCCTTCCAGAACCAGCATGCGAACTACTTTGCCCACCATGGAGAAGGGGGGAAACAGATACAGGAACCCCAGATCCCTCCAGGCAAGAGACAAGGCATCCACCGCCAGAGCCAGAGGATCCTGAGATAGAGACACAAAGGATGGAAGCTTGTGATTGTGCCGTGAGGCAAAGAGATCCACCTCCGGAGTCCCCCACTTGTGACACAGGGACCGAAAAATCCCGAGATTGAGAGACCTCTCCCCTCGGCGAGAGAAGCCCCTGCTCAGGGCAGCCGCCTCCGTGTTCTCCACTCCCGGAATGTAAACTGCCGAAATGCAAGGGACATTGCTCTCCGCCCAAGTCAAGATCAGAGAGACTTCCCTGAGGGCACTCCTGCTGCGAGCCCCTCCTTGGTGATTGATGTAGGCCACCGCCGTTCGATTGTCTGATCGAACCTGAACCGGCAAGCCCTGTAAGTGAGGTGTCAGCCTTGACAGAACAAGCCGGATGGCTCTGAGCTCTAGGACATTGATGGGGGTGTGAGCCTCCTGAGGACCCCACAACCCCCTGAACTGATGACTCCAGAAACCTCCCCAGCCCGAAAGGCTGGCATCTGTGGTCACCATTTCCCAACAAGGGGCCAGAAAAGACCTGCCCCTCAACAGATTGCTTGGCTCCAGCCACCACTGAAGTGACTGCCGAACCCTGGGAGACATCCGGAAGGACTGATCCAAGGACTGCGGACATCTGTCCCAATGCAACAACAGGTGAAGCTGGAGCGACCTCATGTGGAACTGGGCAAAGGGGACTGCCTCGAAGGAAGCCACCATCAAACCTACCAGTTTCATCCCCATCCGGATAGAGGGGCAATGAATGGCCAGAAGAAGGCGAATCAGATCCTGAACTCCCTGCACCTTGGGTCGAGGTAGAAACACTCTGGCCTGAGTGGTATCCAGATTCATGCCCAGGAATGAAATCTCCCTGGAAGGAGAAAGAGAGGATTTGGGGTGGTTGATTACCCATCCGAACCTCTCCAGAGTCGACACCACAGTCTTGGGTGTCCAGTTCTGCCTGACGGAAGGAAGAAGCTGAAATCAGCAGGTCGTCCAGATACGGCACAATGCGAATGCCCTGGGACCTGAACAGGGCCATTATGCCCACCAGAACCTTGGTGCTGAGGTCAGCCCGAATGGGAGGGCCACAAACTGAAAATGAAGATCCACCACCGCAAACCTGAGAAATCTCTGGTGCGCTGGGAAGATTGGAACATGTAGGTAAGCATCCTTGATGTCTATGGACGTCATAAAATCCCCTTGACGAAGGGAATGGATGGCAGAGCGCAGAGTCTCCATGCAAAACTTCTTGGTTTTGATGAACCTGTTGAGAATTTTTAGATCCAGAATGGGTCTTATGGATCCATCCTTTTTGGGGCCCGTGAAAAGATTGGAGTAGTAGCCCCTGCCTCTCTACGAGGGAGGCACAGGACATATTACTCCCATGTCCCGAAGATTTTGGACTGTCAACAGGCGCTCCTGTGCAGCCTGAGAGTCCGTGGGCACCCGAGACCTTAAGAATCTTGGAGGGGGCCAGTACTCGAACTCCAGTTTGTACCCGGGCGAGACCACTTCCAGAATCCATCTGTCTGTGACCTCCTGGGCCCAGACCTGGAAGAAGAGCCGCAGCCGTCCCCCCACCCGTACGGGTGAGGGCGCCCCCTTATTGCTCAATTGGTTTGGCAGGGGGCTTAGGTTTGGAGCCCCAGGCAGATGCTGCCCGTCCTCTGCCTCTGCCCCAGGAGGAACCTCTGACGCCTGAGTAGGTAAAACCTCTGACGGCTCTGGTTGAAGGAGCTCGCCCCCCGAAAGGAGCGACGCTGCTTCTTACGCTGGGGTAGCTTACCACCCTTAGCCACCGCATCCAACTTATCTCCAAACAGCCGCGTACCCAGGAAGGGAAGAGCGGTGAGTGATTTCTTGGCTGCAAAGTCTGCCGCCCACTGGCGAAGCCAGACCGATCGGCGCATGGCCACCAATAAGGCCGAAGTTCTACTACACATAACAATAGTGTGTTCCATAGCAGCCAAGACAAAATCCATAAACAATTCACATCTTTTAAGGGCAGCGAACTCAGCGCTGGTCGGATAAAAATGGGCACCATTTAAAAACTCCCTGACAAGGGATCTATTAGCCGCAGCCGCTAGCGCAGATGCACACACAGGCAGTAAGGCTGAACCCACACTGGCAAAGGCATGGCAAGCCAACTGATCAATGCGCTTATCCTCACCATCTTTGAGGGTAGTGGCATCAGGGGTGTGGACCACAGAGGTGTTGGACAACCCCAAAACAGGCGCGTCGACCTCGGGAGGGGAAGACCAGCGCTTTACCGCATCAACCGGGAAGGGATACTTCCTATCCCATCCCTGAGGAACGCCGGGAAGCCGACTCGGTTTCTCCCATTCCCTAAGGATCAATGCATCAAAATGACTTTGCGTAGGAAACTCCAAGCGGCGCTTAGAGGACCCGAAAAATTCCCCTTTTTTGAGAGGGGCCGCCTCCGGTGGGGCAATGTCCAAAACCTCCAGGAGATGGGCCAGAACCTTAGAAGTGTCAACGGCATCCCCCAGCGCCTGCCCAACACCATTATCACACAACTGCACATCGCCAGATTCTGATTCCTCAAACAACTCCCTCTCCTCTAACGGGGAATAATCTGACCACTCATCCTCATCAAAATCCAAAGCCGGCCATACCGGCGATAAATGTCTCTTCTTGGCATTTTTGCCCACTGCGCCAGAAAGAAATCTCTCAATGCTGGCCAGGCGAGCACAAACATCAGAGTGCGACTCCCCACTAGTGACGATGTCACTTGGGGTATGGATAAGACGGGGAGGGGTAGGCGATGAAGCCGGCGGTTCTGACCCAGAAGCCTGGGAAGCAGACTGCCGCGATATGGCCTTTTGTGCACATGGAATACAAATTAGCACATTCTCCCCCATAAGGGATACCCCACAACTCATACACGGCCGGGATTGTCCCGAAGGAAGCCCAAGCCCAGTATCCCGCGGAGCCTCCATATGGTGATATTTTGGGGTAGTCGCAATGACCCTAGGGAATTAAGCTGGTAAACAACCCTGGGATGCCCCTTTAAAGTCGCAGTGGGAGGATTTGGAAAAGGTGTAATTTAAAGCTAGGGATCCTAGGACCGGGAGAACCCCCTAATATGCAAAACACAGGGAGTCCTCCTGAAAGACACAAATGAAAGGGGACCCATCAGCCAACACTCATACATTACCTAATACTATAATATATATATCTATATAGATACATCTATATACACAATATGTACAATAAGGACAGCGCAGCCCCCTGCGGAGAGGGGTGCTGCCATAACAGGAAGAGAGGGGGCCCACAGGGCACTCACAAAACAGGGGAGTCCGCAGCAGCAACAGGAACAAGATGGCCACCGGAGCCCAGCACAGCCTTGCCTGGAGGGAGTGAAGAGAAGAAGAGGGGCGGGTCAGCGCAGAATCCGCGCTCGTTAGGCCACACTCCCCTCCCGCAAGTCCAGCAACGCGGATCCAGGCCGTGGGCTGAGCCTCAGCAAGGCGCCAAAACGAGGGAGAAGGGCGGGCCGCGGCCGCGCCGAGGGCCCGGCCCCGCCCCCCCAACACGCAGCCTGAGGGGGAGAGGCTCCCTTTGCTAAACGCTGCACAGCATGGTGCAGACCCACAGCAAAGTGACAGTACACCGCAACATGCGCACACACACACACACTGTAAGCACCCACACAATAAAGAAATGTGAGGGACAAGCGAGGGAGCGAGGGAGGTAAGTATGTCATGCTCCAAGGTGCAGCTGAGCCAGTGTGGAGCCATAGTGAAACACACAGTAAAAGTGCCAAGACCAATAAAGCTTGTGAGCAGGGAGGGTACATTACAAACAACTAGTGGTCCCCCCCCCATAAGCCTGTGGCCGGCTACCCTTTAGTATAGGGTCTGCAGCCCAGAGACTAGCTCTGCCGAACGCCCGACCCCGGCATTCACCCTACCGTCATGATCCAGTTGCAGCCAGCAGCTGGGAGGCAAGAGTGGGTCAGAAGGGATCAGTGGAAATAGGGCCCGCAGCGGCCGACAGGCTAGGAGGCCCCTCTCTGCTGCCATTGTCTGAGAGAGTATCCAAATGATCTTCTGTAGCCGAGACGGCAAGATGAACAACTGGAGAATGATAGAGGGACACCTGCCTTTATAGGGGGCCGGGAGGAGCTGCAGCTTTTGATCTTGCAGTTGAGCGCCCCCTAGGGGCGGAATACCACATGTCATCACTGGGACGACCTAGACTGGATATAGGGAAAATTTTATATTCAAAGCAGTACAAATAGGAAAGCTTTGTCATGTGCTGATTTTTTACTAGCTGGATTTTACATACAAAATGACCCCTCACAGCTAAAAATTACAGTCTACAACAGAGGCATTGCAACATGTTTACCTTCACCTAGACTGACAGCTTGCATTATAATTTCCAGCTCTTACACTAATGTACAATATTTCATATAACCCATTTCCATATCAAAGATTTAGCCTACATCCAAAAGCAAAACTAAATAGGGCGAAATTATCTAAGCCACCAAAATAGCTTTGTGATACAGAAAACTGGTATATTGTTAACATTCTATTAACACCCACCTTACATTATAGTGGATTTAAATCGTTTTTTTTTCTAGCAAGACTGAACTGATCTGTGCAGATACAAAAGAAAACACATCTGTAGACAGAAGAGTAATGAAAGTGTAACAAAGTTAAATAAAAAAAATACAATTCTGTGAAATACTCACCTGTAGAATTGGTATTATACGCATACAGCACGTCCTGCTCCATCTATAATACTTACACATAGGTAATCCTCCGCCAGAGGGCGCTGTTCACTGCAGACATGCAAAAACAGGCTCCTCCCGGCCCGCAGAGACTTATGCGCGTCACTTGACGCAATTGAAGGATCTCTGGGCGCGCCAGTGCTGGCGCCATCTATATTGATGAATGGAGGCGGTGTCAAGGGGCGTGTGCGCTGTGGCGTGCGTGCCCACCCCCTCTCACTCCCAACTATAGCGCTTGATCGGCGCCAGATGCGCCCTGTACATGAATGCAGCCCTCGGTATGGCAGTGGACATGCGTCATTTGACGCGTCCTGGCGGCCTTTAAACGTATTGAAGTGTGCTGTGGCGGTGAACACCGGCCGAGATGAGGTGAGAGCTTTGTATCCGGGAGGCGTTTACCTAGCGCGTCGGCCTCCCTGCCTCTCCTCCCCTCCCTCCCTCCCGCCCCTCTCCCTCCCGCCCTTCCCCTTCAGAGACACTTTTTAAGCGGGAAAAACACCACAACAAAGTCCGCACCCAAGTAAGAAGCGGTTGCTTTGACCGCGAAGCGCAGGTGGAGCCGCCTCCCGCCCTGTCTGTCCTCCCTGATGGTCTATTCATTTCCCTCTCACAGCTGAGTATCTCGCTTATTTTTATAATTGTATCTTGTTTCACTTTTTAGCCACTTTGTATGTATTGTAACATTTTGCTTTAATTAATATATTTGAGTTTTGTCATTTTCTATGATACTTTGTAAACACTTGTTTGTTTTGAAGGTCAGTTAAGAACCTAAGTATGTTTTGCACAATGCACATGACACTTTAGTGGTAGGTTTTTATGGAAATTTGTTTAGGGCATATTTAATGACACTAATTATATTTTTTATGGGATACTAATCCTTGTGCCGGCACAAATTAGTTTAGGGAACCTTTTCCCATGCAGGGACTAGACTGTGGATATATTTTTTCTTTACATTCCTATATATATTAAGGGTAACATTAGGACAGATTTATATACAGTGACAGGGCAGGTAGAGGTGTGTTTTTAATATGTCCATTGTTGTGTTGTTGTGGTTTTAAATGTTTTGTTGTGGATCATGAATTAATAAATTGTAAAGTGAATCTCATGTGGTGGTGCTTCTTTTGTGTGACTCCTTGGTCTGAATGACCACTGAGCCAATTGACTGTAATGTACAATATTTCATATAACCCATTTCCATATCAAAGATTTAGCCTACATCCAAAAGCAAAACTAAATAGGGCGAAATTATCTAAGCCACCAAAATAGCTTTGTGATACAGAAAACTGGTATATTGTTAACATTCTATTAACACCCACCTTACATTATAGTGGATTTAAATCGTTTTTTTTTCTAGCAAGACTGAACTGATCTGTGCAGATACAAAAGAAAACACATCTGTAGACAGAAGAGTAATAAAAGTGTAACAAAGTTAAATAAAAAAATACAATTCTGTGAAATACTCACCTGTAGAATTGGTATTATACGCATACAGCACGTCCTGCTCCATCTATAATACTTACACATAGGTAATCCTCCGCCAGAGGGCGCTGTTCACTGCAGACATGCAAAAACAGGCTCCTCCCGGCCCGCAGAGACTTATGCGCGTCACTTGACGCGATTGAAGGATCTCTGGGCGCGCCAGTGCTGGCGCCCTCTATATTGATGAATGGAGGCGGTGTCGAGGGGCGTGTGCGCTGTGGCGTGCGTGCCCGCCCCCTCTCACTCCCAACTATAGCGCTTGATCGGCGCCAGATGCGCCCTGTACATGAATGCAGCCCTCGGTATGGCAGTGGACATGCGTCATTTGACGCGTCCTGGCGGCCTTTAAACGTATTGAAGCCCACGTGTGCTGTGGCGGTGAACACCGGCCGAGATGAGGTGAGAGCTTTGTATCCGGGAGGCGTTTACCTAGCGCGTCGGCCTCCCTGCCTCTCCTCCCCTCCCTCCCTCCCTTCCCCTTCACAGACACTTTTTAAGCGGGAAAAACACCACAACAAAGTCCGCACCCAAGTAAGAAGCGGTTGCTTTGACCGCGAAGCGCAGGTGGAGCCGCCTCCCGCCCTGTCTGTCCTCCCTGATGGTCTATTCATTTCCCTCTCACAGCTGAGTATCTCGCTTATTTTTATAATTGTATCTTGTTTCACTTTTTAGCCACTTTGTATGTATTGTAACATTTTGCTTTAATTAATATATTTGAGTTTTGTCATTTTCTATGATACTTTGTAAACACTTGTTTGTTTTGAAGGTCAGTTAAGAACCTAAGTATGTTTTGCACAATGCACATGACACTTTAGTGGTAGGTTTTTATGGAAATTTGTTTAGGGCATATTTAATGACACTAATTATATTTTTTATGGGATACTAATCCTTGTGCCGGCACAAATTAGTTTAGGGAACCTTTTCCCATGCAGGGACTAGACTGTGGATATATTTTTTCTTTACATTCCTATATATATTAAGGGTAACATTAGGACAGATTTATATACAGTGACAGGGCAGGTAGAGGTGTGTTTTTAATATGTCCATTGTTGTGTTGTTGTGGTTTTAAATGTTTTGTTGTGGATCATGAATTAATAAATTGTAAAGTGAATCTCATGTGGTGGTGCTTCTTTTGTGTGACTCCTTGGTCTGAATGACCACTGAGCCAATTGACTGTAATGTACAATATTTCATATAACCCATTTCCATATCAAAGATTTAGCCTACATCCAAAAGCAAAACTAAATAGGGCGAAATTATCTAAGCCACCAAAATAGCTTTGTGATACAGAAAACTGGTATATTGTTAACATTCTATTAACACCCACCTTACATTATAGTGGATTTAAATCGTTTTTTTTTCTAGCAAGACTGAACTGATCTGTGCAGATACAAAAGAAAACACATCTGTAGACAGAAGAGTAATAAAAGTGTAACAAAGTTAAATAAAAAAATACAATTCTGTGAAATACTCACCTGTAGAATTGGTATTATACGCATACAGCACGTCCTGCTCCATCTATAATACTTACACATAGGTAATCCTCCGCCAGAGGGCGCTGTTCACTGCAGACATGCAAAAACAGGCTCCTCCCGGCCCTTCATATACCGAGGGACCTCCCACAAATCCCCAGCATTGAAAAGCAGTGAGAAAGAAGCCGGGAGAAACCAACCACCCAAGTGGAATAATAACAATGGTAACAATCACCATACAGGGGATCCAGAAAATGTAAAACCAGGGTGGGGTGGAGCAGGACGTGCTGTATGCGTTTAATACCAATTCTACAGGTCAGTATTTCACAGAATTGTATTATTCTAAGCATACAGCACGTCCTGCTCCACCTATAATACTTACACATTGGACATCCAATAGCAGTGTCCATAAAGTAGGGTGGGATCCCCAAAAAAACAAGGCACAGCAGACAGTAAAGGCGCTGTCACCTGCAAAACTCTGCAACCAGCTACGACATGAGCAGAGGCTCCAACGTCAATCTCATAACAAACCTTTGAAAGGTATGAACAGAGACAAGCAACAGTCTAGTAACTTATTCAACCTGGTGCTGAAGGGCCAAGGTACCCAAACACCAATATAACGGAGTAAAATGAGAAAGGGGGATTCTTCCCCCTTAAAGGAATAGGCCATTGTAACAGCCAACCAGCCCACAGGCTACAGAAGCCTCGTGGAAACTTAGAACTCTCCCCAAGGGGAATGAGAACTGGCCTCCCGTCCGACAGGCGGGAATACTGACCCCTTCATTAGCAAGAAGCCGAACCCTTTACTCAGGACCAGGAAGGCATCCAAGTAAGACCAATCCAAAGGGCGCAGTGGCCCTGGAAGCAAGCGATATCAGGCGCATACATAAGGAGGCGCCCACAGACCCCAAGGGCATCAGTCCCCCTAAGGGGCAAGAAACCACCAGGAAAATTGCAACACCTGTTGAGGGAATGTAAATGCTTTACTTCAGCATTATAAAGAATAATGGTCCATAGTTAGACTAAAAGGACCTAAACAATGATCATAAAACACCATTTGGACAAATAGGTCCGGCGTAAGACGGAATACCACCACGTCATGGTGTACATTATATATATATATATATCGAGCCAAGGCTAAGTAATCAGATCCACCTTCTCAGGCACACGTCTGACTGAAGCAAGAGCCCCCAGAGAAGCGACCTGGACTACAAGACAGCTCAGACAGCATCCAGCATAAGTCCCAAGGGAACAATCCGCAGGGCAAACAGAAAGAAAATGGATCCCAACAGGAACCACAGAACTACTTGGGAGACGCCCTTGAGCAAAACCCCAGAGAGCTCCTCGCAAGGAAGACTGAACCAGACTTCCACAGGAAGACAGACAGGACAGAACCTGAATCTTCAGAGTACCGAGATGGGGAACCAACCCCAACCTATGCTGTAATGACTCTAGATCCCTGGGAACCGAGACGTCCAACAGGGACGAGACCAAGACTCATGCCAATCAATATGGGTACACAATAACCCACAATAGACGGAGGAAGAGGAAGCCAAGGAAGCTTGCTCCTAGCCCCCCATATACCAAGTCACCCAGAAGATAAGCCCGTCTCCAAGGGGTGAATGAATCAGCTGTCAAGCCCAGACTAGAGTCTGTAGATTGGGACGACAAAGAAGGGGCCTGACAAGGGCGGAACCGCACTCCTGAGAGAGCGAACAGGTCAGCTGACCTTAGCAGAAGCATCTGCGAACCACAGTTCACTAGGTTACCCGGGGGTCAACAAACTCACGGGTTTCTTAATCGGCACAACCGTGCGCAGAACCTCCCATAGTAGGGTGAATGAAGAGAAGGCATATAAGATAGAAAATCCATGCATAATTTTTCTAAACCCCCATGACCAGAGTCAGAATATTCCGGAACAGTAAACACAAGGGCGGAGCCCCTGTGGTATAAGCGAGGCCCAACAGAGCCACCCTAGTTGGCTCTCAGAGTGACACCAGGATAGCACAACCTACCACTGAGAAACATTCCATTGGAGCGAATACCGTTGAGGAGCAGGGGGCGTAGACCCCCACCCAGATCAGGAACAGGAACCCTCCAGAGGGATCATCCTGCTTCAAGCTCCAGGCCAGTAATAAAACAGGCCGTTGTCTTCCAACAGGCCAGGATTCCTCAAATAGACAGGTCCTAAAATAGGAGAAGTCCCACCATATAAAGTCAGCAGAAGGCTCATGTTTTAACAAACCAGTAGGTAAGATGGACCCTCTAAGGGACCCTACCTAGGAACCACGGGGGGTATTAGAAGAATTCCCCCCCCCCGCCAACCTGCGAGACTGGGTCCCCAAGGCGACCCGTCACCGGAAGATGCAAGCAAAGAAGGGGGGGGCCCTGACAGGGCCCTTGAGTATAATTGGCTCAAGAGGAACCGCCATACCCAGGGGAATGAGACCTAGCTCCAGGGGTGCTGGAACCCCATGTGGGAACACTAACCTAGTGTGCAGAAGAGCCCAAGGGCTTGGTATATAAGGGACAGCATCTTATACGCCACCAACGAACCCACCAGCTTCAATCCTGCCTGGTGAAGGAAATATATCAGCAAGGAGGGACAGAGAATTTGTCCCAAAAGGTCCCCTACCGCCAAGGAAGAAGGAACTAGCCAGAGCCGAATCCAAATGCAATTCTAGGAGAGGATATACTGGAGAATGGGACAAGATAGGAACTAAGGTGACTGAACACCCATCCCAATAACTCCCCATTGTAGGTAAGGACCACCTAGTAGGTCCTTATGCGGCTGCCCCTTGGTCTCATTTGAGATAGCACTCCCATCCAAGCCGTAGCGAGCACAGAGAGCGGGGGAGAGGCCTAATAACACGGCCACAATCAGCGGTGTTGATCACCAACACCCACCTGTAAAAGCCGCAGTGTCCTGAAGACACATGTGAGCCCAAATAAGCATCATAGCATTCCCCGGATGGCCAGAGGCACACTGATTTACAGAGCGCCGAAGGCCCAACTCAGAGACGCCAAGCGGCAACGCTTGTGGGTATAATCGCCAAACCCATGGAGGGATAGGATGTGCACCGCCTCATCCTCCAGGAGAAGGTGGAACAAACTGGTGTAGAGGCCACTGCCTCTATCTGTGAAGGGCATCCTGTCAAAGAGCCCAGACCTAGCAGGCCAAGGAAGGCCTGTACCAATACCTGAAGAAGACAGGGACCGGAAGTACCCTGACCCACTCGGGGAAGAACCATCCAGCAAACACCGTCCCGCAACCAGAGGGACTACCTCCTGAATCCATCAGAATGAAGCATGGAGCCTCCTGATAGGAGCAAGGTGCTGTGGCTATCCCCTCACCCAGACGGGTGAGGGCGTCCCATTATGCTTGGGTTTTTTTTGAGAAGAAGTCGGGCTTAGCCTGACCAGAAGGCCCCTGACGTTGTCTGCCTCTCCTGGGGCAGGAGTCTGTACCAGGCCCCGGAAGGGGCACCCCTGGTTCTTGTTTAACACTATGATATGGAGGGGGAGGGGTATCCCTGCTCCGAGGGGACCGAGACGGCAGCCCTTGATGGGGCGAATTGTCCTCTTTTTTAAAAATATCCAGACGGGCCCCAAACAGGCGTTGCCCTCTAAAGGGAAGCCCAGTCAGAGTCCTTTTAGCATCATCATCAGCCCCCCACTGTCGCAACCAGAGCAGTCGACGTATAGCCACCACTGGGGCAGAGGTCCTCGCACACATTCTGATGGTGTCATCCAGAGCCAAAAGGATAAATTTAACGAAAATATCACAACTGGAGAGTGCATTAAACACCTACCAGGGTAAATCCTCAGGGTGATGCTCGAGCATCTGTCTTATGAGGGTTCTAGCGGCCACTGCAGTGATGGCCGCGGCACAGGCAGGACGCAGCGCCGTTCCTGCACAAGCAAAGGCGTGCGAAGCCAGCCTATCGATGCGCCGGTCCTCGACATCCCGAAGGGTGCTGTAGGCCGGGGCTGTGAAGAAGGGGGGGTTAGGAACCCCAATGATCGGTGCGTCCACCACGGGAGACGATGACCAGCAATCAACCATCTCAGGGGGAAAAGGGTATTTCCTATCCCAGTCCTCTGGGATCCCTGGAAGTTTAGTGGGGCATTCCCACTCCTTAAGAACCAGAGCGTGGAAGTGAGCCTGCTCGAGAAATTCCAAACGCGCAGTCGCCGTATGGAAGCTCTCCCCTCTCGGCTTGGGGACCGCGCCAGGGAGCGAAATAGCCAGGGCCTTAAAAATCCTAAGCAACATACCCTCAATGTCAAACTGGCCCCAGTCATCTTGGTCAGAATCATCGTGACTCCTCGGCCTCTCATCAGAGGAACCCGGATCAGAGAACAGATCTCCATGGTCAGACAGAGCACTATCACACGGAGAAGAGAGCTCCTCCGAACCCATAGCAAAGGCCGAAGCCGGGGGCGTCAAGGGCCGCTTCCTGCCAGGACCCAAGCGCTCGGTCAACCCCATAACAATCTGGTTAAGCGTAGGTCGTCTACAAGACAGGTCAGGTTGTAACTCCCCGCTGGAACATGACTCAACAGGAGTGAGATTTAGGCCAGGGGAGGAGGGAGAATAGGAGCGAGGTGCAGGCACAGGTGCTGCTTGCAGGGCCAGCGTTTGCTCAGCACAAGGCGCGCAGACCCGTGCCCCGTCAGCATCAGCATGGGGGAGACCACACGCTATACACAGCCGGTCTTGTCCCAGAGGGACCCCGGTCATACAATCCTGAGATGCCTCCATATGGTGATTATCTATGCACAGTATGCCCGTAGGGATTTATGCACTAGGCAACCCTGGATGCCCCAACGACCCGCTGATTAATGTGGGAGATTTGAAGGAAGGCCCGCTAAAACTATGTATGTATAATATATATATATATATATATATATATATATATATATATATATATATATAGATATAAAGGGCCGGGAGAGGCCGCCTGAGACTCGGCGTCTGAAAAACATAAGGTGAAAGAAGGTGTCAGGGCCATGCGCAGCAGGAAGAACATATAATGAGAAATCACCCACGAGGGCACTTACAGACCAAGGGAGGAGGGGAACAGCCGCCAGGCGCGCGCGAAGATCGTCAAAATGGCGCCCAGCGAACATCGAAGGGCGGGCTCAATGCTCGGCCGTGACGCGGAGTGCGCCAAGACAAGGCCCCGCCCACCCCGAAGCTCTGAGTGTAAAAAATAAAAAGGCAAAGATGAAATCACAAGGATATTGTAACGAAAAGGTGCAGCGGCATCTAGCGACGCAGCAAACTATGTAGTAGTGGAAAACGGCGGCAGCCAAACAGAATAAAGAGCAAGCAGCTCGGCTCTGACACCCGGATGACAATAGAGGCAGAAATAAAGGCTTTAAGCGTGACTAACAGTACACTGGGACCGTCACACCCCCACCCCCCCCTTCTTTTTCCTCTAACTAGCTGGGGAAAACGGGAGGGTGGCGACCCTGCAAACAGGGTCCACCACTACTCAGGGCACGGGGCAATAGAGCGGGAGGGGCATCCACTAGAGGCTCACCATTAGCCTTGACCGCCTACCCTATGGTGGGGGATTGCGGTGGAGCATGGCTCCGTTAAGCACCCAAAGTGCTGCCTACCTTCACCCGACCAACGCAGCCCAGGCTGAGAGGCATAGTCTTCTCAAAGAGGACGGGTGGAAATAGTCCCACAGGGCCTCGGGCTGTAAAGCCCCGCTCGCCTGCGAGAGCGTGATACTTCATGTCTTCGCAGTTCAGCACTGCAGAGAAATCTGGGGATTTGTGGGAGGTCCCTCGGTATATGAAGGGCCGGTAGGAGCCTGTTTTTGCATGTCTGCAGTGAACAGCGCCCTCTGGCGGAAGATTACCCATGTGTAAGTATTATAGATGGAGCAGGACGTGCTGTATGCTTAGAATAATGTGTTTTACTCATGCATGGCGTATGCATTACTTACTGAACAGCATAATTTTAGTAAGTCATTCATTTATTTGTTTAGGAATAGGAACATTAAAAGGGAAATAATATACAGCTAAAAGACTTAAAGTGACTATAAACCCAATGGCAATAATAATACAGCAAGCTGCTCAACTGTTGCCTCTCCTTCATTTCCTGCAGTGCACAGTAGAAGCTCTAGCATGGTTACAAAGTTTGCCCCACCTTTCAGTTTCTTTCGTCCAAGACCACTCTGTCTCTAGGTACTCTCAGTGTGAGTGAGCCTGGGAAGTCAAAGTGGTTCTGCAGCTTTCTCAGACTACAGAAGAGCATTCTCAAGACTCAAAGTTTCAGCATGGCTTGCCCTTTCCAACTTAGTTATAGCCCAGGGAATGAAGCAAAGAAAGCAGCTTTGCATATAAACCAAGATTTTGAGATGCATTGAAATGGCTCATTTTACACTGTTCCCAATGGGGGAAATTTGGGAGTGTGTGTCTGGACAAGGACTTTAACTCTTGCTGTATCTATTCCTTCATCCCTCCACCAAGTAGAACAATTTTTCACTAGAAACCCATTTTAAACACTTAGGATTGGTATTGAGGGAATTCAGTAACATTTCCTAGCACACATGCCACCCAGGTGAAATATTAGCCCCATTTGGGTCACTATAGAGCACTCAGTTATAGTTAAAAGCAATACTACTGACTGTACAGCAGGAAATCCGGGAGACTGTGGGGGGGGGGGGGGTTCCCAGGTTATATACATGGTGAAGGATTAACCATCCAATCTAAGAGGAAGTCATGGTCTAGATATAAGGAAGTGACCATGTGACTGGAAGGTTTCAGGTTTAATACCTGGCCAGGGCATAAGTGAAATGCTCTTGAGCATGGTTTCTAACCCTCCAACTGCTCCCTTCAGGGCAGCCCACTGCTCAGGGCATAGGTACACTAACTGCCTGTGTTTGTCCCAGCAGCAGTTCATCTCACTACCGCCTGAAGCACCTTTTGGCCAAAAACAGCGTCAGTTGAGGCCCTAACATCCACCTTGTAAAAGTATGAACTGAAGACCAAGTGGCGGCCTAACAAACTTATTCAACAGATGCCTGGTGCTGAAAAGCCCAAGAGGCACCAATGGCTCTGGTAGAACGAGCTGTGATCCAAAATGGGGGTTCCTTCCCCTTGGCAGAATATGCTTGCACCACCGCCTGTCTGATCCACTTACTGAGAGTGGACTTGGCTGGTGGCAAACCTTTTCTACAGCCCTCTGTTAGGACAAAGAGCAAATCCGATTTCCTGAAGGATTCAGTTGCAGCCAGGTAATACTTTATGGCTCTGACCACATCCAAGACATGGAGGGTCTTTTCCTTGGAATTAGTCAGTGCTGGACACAAGGAAGGTAAGACAACTTCCTCATTAAGGTGAAAGGGAGAAACAACCTTAGGCAAAAAAATCAGGTTTAAAATGAAAAACCACCTTATCCCTATGCTGCTCAAAATAGGGAAGTTTCATACAAAGCACGGCCAGCTCTGATACATGATGCACCGAGGTGGTCGCTACCAAAAAGACCACCTTGAGAGTCAAAATAGAGAATGCAGCATCGCTTGAAGGGAGGACCCTTAAGAGCAGATAGTACTAAATTCAAGTCCCACACCGGTAATAATGACGCGGTGGCCGGACATGGGTGACTCCCTGGAAAAAGGTCTTGATCAACCTATGGTTGGCAATGGATCTCTGGAAAAAGATGGCTAAGGCCGAGATCTGACCCTTGAGGGTGCTCAGCTAGAGACCCAAGTCTAAGCCGTGTTGCAAAACTCCAGAATCCTAGAATAGAAAAAATGCGGCAAGGGAGACTCTTGGTCTCGCACCAAGCAATATAAGCGTGCCAAACTCTTCCGTGCCTGAATCATGGTATGCACAACCGTGGCCGACAGCCCCTTCTCCGTCAGGATTGAGGTTTCAATAGCCAGGCCGTCAAAGCTAGTGTCCATAAATTGGGGTGCTGCAGCGACCCCTGTGTGAGAAGCCCTGGGTCGTCGGGCATGATGTAATGATCTACTGACATCTGAACTATGTCCGCAAACCAACTCCTTCTCGGCCAGCGAGGAGCCACCAGGATAGTTGGTACCCCCTCCTGGGCTATCTTGCGCAGCACTCTGACCAGGAGTGGAAACAGAGGGAATGCATAAAGAAACTTGAACTACGTCCAAGGAATCGCCAGACTGTCTGTGGCAACGGCCAGAGGATCTCTTGAGAGGGAGACAAACCTTGGAAGTTTGTGATTGTGTCCGGACGCAAACAGGTCCACGTCCGGCTGACCCCAGCAGAGACACAGAACGTGAAAGGTCTTGCTGCTGAGAGACCATTCCCCCAGGCGTGAGGCGCTTCTGCTCAGGGAGTCTGCCTCCAAGTTTTCTACCCCGGGAATGTAGACCGCGAGGAACAAGAAACATTCTCCTCTGCCCAAGACAGAATTTGAGTCACCTCCTTGAGAGCTCTCTTTCTCCGAGTCCCGCCCCGGTGATTGATGTAGGCGACAGCCGTCTGATTGTCTGAGCGAACCTGGATCGCACAACCCCTTAAATGGGGAGTCAAGCGAAGAAGCACCAACCGGATTGCTCTTAGCTTCAGGAGATTTATGGGCAAGCGGTTCTCCTGCGGACCCCACTGACCCTGGATCTTCTGGGTCTGCCAAACGCCTCCCCAGCCTGTCAGACTGGCATCCATGGTAACTATCTCCCAACGGGGAGTCAAAAAGGACTTGCCCACCAAAAGGTTCCTGGAGTCCAACCACCACAAAAGGGACTGTCTGGCCAGGGGGGACAGCAAAAATTCCTGTTCCAGCGACTCCTGCATCTGGTTCCAACCGGTCAACAGGTTGAATTGCAGAGGTCTCATGTGAAATTGGGCGAAGGGCACCGCCTCGAAGCATGACATCATTAGGCCCACCAATCTCATCCCCAGACAGCCGCTGACAGGATAGTAAGGCCTGCACCTGCGTCTGGAGACCTGAAACCTTCTGCAGTGGCAGAAAAACCTTTACCTGAGCGGTGTCTATCGACATTCCCAGGAAGGATCTCACTGTTGAGGGATCGATAAATGACTTTGTGTAATTGATTACCCAGCCGAAGGCCTCCAGGGTTGACAATACCGTCAGACAATACCGTCAGCTGTTGCAAAGACTGGGCCGCAATCAGCAAGTCATCCAAATAGGGCAGCACACGAATGCCCTGGTTCCTCAGGATAGTTATGATGCCTGCCAGCACCTTGGTGAAGACACGAGGGGGCTGAGGTTATCCCGAATGGAAGTGCCACAAACTGGTAATGCTGATCCTCCAGAGCAAACCTCAGGAACTTCTGATGCCCCTGGAAAATCGGGATATGTAGATAAGCATCCCTGATGTCCACCGTGGTCATGAAGTCGCCGGGCCGAAGCAAGCTCACCGCTGTAAGTTTTCCATGCGGAAATGTCCGACTCTTACAAACCTGTTGAGACCCTTCAGGTCCAGGATTGGTCTTAAAGTTCCGTCCTTCTTGGGAACCGTGAACAGGTTGGAGTAAAAACCTTTCCCCCGTTCCTGCCGAGGTACAGGGCAAATCACACCTAACCACAGAAGGTGTTGCACAGCCATTCTCAAACCCTGCGCTTTTAGTGGGTTTCGGGATATCCGAGAACTGAGGAATTTTGTGGGTGGACTGACTGCCAGCTCTATCTTGTAACCGGAGGACACTACCTCCTGAATCCACCGATCTGAGATGTGCCGCCTCCAGACCTGAGCAAACAGCAGAAGCCGTCCCCTTACCAGGATGGGTGAGGGCGACCCCTCACGTCTGGCTTAGATTTGGCTCCCCAGGAGGGATTGGGTCGGCCACGGGACCTACCTCTACCCCAGGTATCTCTGCGGCCACCTGGGAATGAAGAGCCTCTTCCTCCCCAAAAGGAGCGATAGGGCCGAAGGAATCCGAAAGGACAGAGCAGGCTTCCGTCTCTGAGGGAGTCTACCATCCTTGACCAGGAGGTCCAGGCGCTCCCCAAACAGCCTGTGCCCCACAAAGGGGATACTCGTAAGCGACTTCCGCGGCATCAGCCGACCATTGCCGCAGCCAGAGCGAGGGGCGGAGGGCCACAAGCAGGGTCGAGATCCTGGCACCAAGCCGGACCCCATCGTCCACCAATGAATTCCAAGCAGGCCTAGAGTTCTTTATACTCCTCCACCCGCTTGCGAGCCTTAGCTCTATCCACAAGATATGAACAAAGGGTGATTGCCAGCTGAACAACACGGAAATTCAATAGGGTTCCAATACTACAGGCAGGGACTCAGAGCGCTCACCTCCAACACGAACATACTCCAAAAACTTGCAATGCCAGCCACATAGTATGAACAATAAAAGTCTTTTTTATTCCACACAATTAAAAGCCATCACAGCAGCACAGACTTGAGCAGCATAATCATGAGCGTCCTGTTATGTCAACGCGTTTCGGGCGTCCGCCCTTACTCGGCACAAGGGCAACTCGTGCATAGAACATTTAAATACATAACAATAAAGCAATATTGCATACATCTGTGAATAAAGTGCTGTAGGTGTGCATACCTTAAATAGATGAATCCTCCCGAATCAGTATGCGATGCAACGCGCGCCAAAAGTCCATTACCTCCTGGGAGCGCACGCCCCCCCCCCAGCGCTGTGCGAGCGGCGAATCAGAGAAAGGGCGAACACGTAGCTGTTTACCATAGGCGGACATACATTAGACATCATAGTACTGGCAAAAAGAGGAAACATGCTATGCGCCATTACTGGTGCGTGTATCCTTATTGAAGCCAGACACGTCTATCACAATTAACAGTACCGTCAGATAATTAATAGACGGTGATATCTAATAAAAACCGTCCTAATAAGAAACAGCTATCAACCCAACTCTGTAAACAATCCTTAACAAATATAGACTAAGGGGAAACAAAAATATGTATCTGGCGTGATATTAAAGCTTTGTATATTAAAAAACTGGCTAGAAAATTAATTCGGCCAGAAAACGTATGCACACTCCCAAACACCATCCACCAGATGTAAAAATACAATTAAAAAGAAAGTATTGTAAGCGGGCAAACAATCAGCAGTGACGGACAACGGATTTGAACGGCAAAAACGGCTTTTATTCAGCAAAGTTCAGTAGATAGTCCAAAAGATTGCAGCATAAATGCAGTAAGCAAAAAGGGTTACTTCACCAACCAAATAGTCCTGGGCTGGGTACTCCAGCAAGCTGATCAATTCCAGTCCACTTTACAGGGCGTATCAGCCCTCTGCTCAATGTCCCGTGCTATCCTTCACCACGGTGCAGCTCAGCCTGGGCTCACTCCAACAGGCTGGTCATAGATAAAGGAAAGGCCGTGTGCTCTCTTCTTATACAGGCTTCTCCTGTAATCAGCGTGCACACTTGTGGAGGGCCTTAGAACATGTAACAACCCGTTAGGGAATTGGGGAAGTGACCTGGGTCCTGAAAACCTGGCCCGGATTGTGCTTTATACAGCCAAGCAGCGGAGAAATAGACATTTTGATACAATTTACCACAGTATATACATACAGAGCGAGTCATAATGAAACTTCAATAGCACATCAGAAATGAGGTTATATACAGAGACCTGATTCATTATTCTTCTGTAAAAAAGATTATATAGTATCCAATATTATTTAACACTAATGAGAATTAGAATAATGATGCTAATCAGAGATACACGTATGATAATTCAAACATAGTATCCCCTTATACCTCAATAACTACATAAATCTAAAGAAAGAAAGAGTAAGGGAGGGGAGGAGAAGAAAAGAGGAAAAGAAAGCAGAGGGAAAGGGGGAGGAGGGAAGAATGTAAGGAGATATTATTTGAGAGAATAAGGCTCTAGAATACATTTTGGCTTTTCCAGCCAAATCATACATTATCAAATAAATGATGTAAACTGAATCTTCTCTCAGTTCTTTAAAAATAAATCCACATCCCACCTTGAATTCAGTCCAGATGAAACATGAGTTCCAAGCTTAAAAATCCAGAAGACTTCTCACTGGAGTAGTCTTTCTACTAAATCCGCCCCTCTAGGTCCCAATCTAACCCTCTCTATTGCCATGCACCTAAAATACGCGAGATCTCCCCAGTGGTGATTCCTAAAATGGCGTCCAACATTCGAAACAGAGTTTGGACGCTCTACCGAGGATGAGGAAATATGCTCAGAAATTCTCTTTTTTCATAGCTCGTGTAGTACAACCTTTATATTACAGGCCTCACACGTGACAAGATAAATAATATTGGATGAATTACAATTAATAAAACTCTTGATTTGAAAGGTTTCTTGTGTATTCGTGGACCTAAAATGAGAACCAGTTTGTGTATACTTGCAAACCCCACATCTAGTACTCGCACATTTATAGAAACCTTTATGTGTTAACCACATAGTGGATACACTCGATGAACCCCTGAACAAACTAGGTAACAGTTTCTGACCCAGAGTCGGGGACTTTCGACTGACAATTCTCACTCCATTTTTAAGAATCTCTTTTAATTGGGGATCACAGTTTAGTAGGGGAAGAGGTTTATTAATTATCCTTTTGACTTGATAAAATTCTTCACTATATGTGGTAACCAATGTTACCCCACCCCTATTTTGTGCAAATCCCTCTAGCTTGACCTCTCTATTATTTAGGGAAAATGCTGCGTGTTTTTTCTTTTCCATAAATAGATTTCTTCAACATGGTCTTCCTATCTCTAGAGCTAGCTATATTCTTCGCTCGGGCCAAAACATCCAATGGGTAGCCCCGATCCCATAGTCTATCTGTAATCACCTCTAATTCCTCCTCAAATACTTCCTGTTGTGAACAGTTCCGGCGTGCCCTAATCATCTCCCCTAAAGGGATGGTCTTGATGGTATGGGCCTTTCCGCTCTCAAAGTCATATTGCCTGTTTCGTTCCTATATGTTCTAGTAAAGAGCCTGTTCGTGCCGGCAACCACCACAATGGACAAATCCAATAACGAAACTGTACTAGGACTATGTTCTGAGTTTAAGATTATTAAAATTTAAGATTTAGATGGTTATTAAGATATTTCACAAATAACTCTACTGAGTCCTCATCCCCACTCCATATGAAAATCAAATTATCAATATATCTACTATAAAGCTTGATATTGTCCAGAAACGGGTTGTTATGACTATATATAGTCTCCCTCTCCCACCAACCCATGTAAAGGTTGGCGAAAGAGGGAGAGAATGGGGCCCCCATGGATGCCCCACACCGCTGTAAATAAAATTGGTCATCAAACACAAAATAATTATGTTTGAGTAAATACTCCAAGGCCAATATCAAGAAAATGTTTAGTTCATTGGAATATATAGAATAATTGTCAAGATGAAATTGTATGGCTTGCAAAGCCAAGTCATGTGGAATTATGGAGTAGAGAGAGGACACATCACACGTTAACCATCTAAATTTATGTTCCCACTGAAAATACTCCAGTTGGTACATTACATCACGTGAGTCCTGTAAGTAGCCAGGGAGCCTGCGCACCAAGGGAAAGAGATATGAGTCCACCCATTGCCCCAGTCTCTCATTCATCCCCCCAATACCCGCCACAATTGGTCTCCCCAGAGGGGGGCGTTGTGGTTTATGGATCTTGGGGAGATGATGAAAGATCGGGGCAACGGGGGAAGCCACAACCATCCACAAGATGTCTCACCTTCTTTCTGATGGCTAGAGAGACAATCGGCGCGGTGCACACAGGGCACCAGCAAAGGTGAACGCATGGCAGATCAGCTGGTCCATGTGCTTGTCAGCCGGGTCACGTAAGGAGGCAGTATCGGGTGATGGCATAACGGTATTGTTGGACAACCCCGACACAGGGGGATCCACTTCGGGAGGGCAAGACCATAGCTGAACCAGCTCATCAGGGAAGGGATACCGCCTGTCCAGGCCCTTAGGCACCGGCGGTAAATTGTTAGGCCTCTCCCATTCCTTGAAAATCATGTTAGAAAAAAGCAATTCTGTGAGTACTCACCTGTAGAATTGTTTTTGTTCTTGCATGCTTCGGTATTCATAACAGTTGGGTTATTCTGCCACAAGGTGGCGCAGTGGTACTGCAGAAAGCTGTGGCATCTCCCGGCCCCCTATAAAAAGGGGGATCAACCACAGAGTTCCCAGCGTAGACAAGAAGTGAGACAAGAAGCCAGGAGAGAAGTAAAAAATGTAAAAAACCCCAATTAACTTGGAACAATCACCATAAAGAGGCAACCAAGTATAACGATAACAAGGGTGGGTCGAAGCAGGCCGTGCCATGCAAGAACAAAAACAATTCTACAGGTGAGTACTCACAGAATTGCTTTTTTTTCTTTATTGCATGGCACGACCTGCTTCGGTATTCATAACAGTTGGGACATCCAAAAGCAGTGTCCAAAAGTAGGGTGGGATCCCCAATAAGCAACAGCCGGCAGTTCAAGTCACTACCGCCTGAAGCATCTTGCGGCCAAAAGCAGCATCCACTGAGGCCTTAACATCAACCTTGTAAAACTTGGAAAAAGTATGAACAGAAAACCAAGTAGCGGCCTTGCAAACTTGTTCAACAGAAGCTTGGTGCTGAAAAGCCCAAGAGGCACCAATAGCACGAGTGGAATGAGCAGTAATTCTAAAGGGAGGTTCCTTTCCCTTAGCAGAATAGGCTTGAACCACCGCCTGACGGATCCACTTGCTGATAGTGGATTTAGCCAGAAGCAAACCATTCCTAGGTCCAGAAGTGAGAACAAAAAATACAATTCTGTGATTACTCACCTGTAGAATTGTTATTATGAGTATACAGTACGCCCTGCTCCAGATAAGATTCTTTACTCTTGGGTATTACTTCGCCAGATGGCGCTGGACTGCAGAGACCGCGAAATTGGCTCCTCCCGGCCCCTCAAATACCCGGGACCTCCCACAAATCCCCAGCATTGAAAAGCAGTTAAACAAGAAGCCAGGAGAATGATAACAGAACCAACTAGCAACTATCAAACAATGATAACAATCACCATACAGGGGATCCAAGGATAAATAACAAAGGGTGGGGTGGAGCAGGATGTACTGTATACTCATAATAACAATTCTACAGGTGAGTAATCACAGAATTGTATTATTCTTAGTATACAGTACGTCCTGCTGCAGATAAGATTCTTTACTCTTGGGACATCCAATAGCAGTGTCCATAAAGTAGGGTGGGATCCCCAAAAGGTAACAGCAGACAGGTCAAACCACTGCCGCCTGCAGAACCTTGCGGCCAAAAGCAGCATCAGCTGAGGCCCTAACATCAACCTTGTAAAACTTTGAAAAAGTATGAACAGAAGACCAAGTAGCGGCCTTGCAAACTTGTTCAACAGAAGCCTGGTGCTGAAAAGCCCAAGAGGCCCCAATAGCACGAGTAGAATGAGCAGTAAGGCGGAAGGGAGGATTCTTCCCCTTTAGCAGTGTAGGCCTGAATCACAGCCTGACGGATCCATTTGCTGATAGTAGATTTAGCAGGAGCCAGACCCTTCCTAGGACCAGAAGGGACCACAAAAAGAGCATCAGTTTTTTCTGAAAGGCGCAGTAGCCACCAGATAGTACTTCAGACTCCTAACCACATCCAAGGAATGCAAAACCCTCTCCTTAGCGTTACTAGGATAAGGGCACAAGGAAGGTAGAACAATGTCCTGATTCAGATGAAAGGCAGACACAACCTGAAAAAAAACAGAAAATCTGGCTTGAAGCGAAACACCACCTTGTCCTGGTGTCTCTCAAAGTAGGGGGGCTGGATGGAAAGTGCAGCCAACTCAGAAACACGCCTAACAGAAGTGATAGCCACCAAAAAGACAACCTTACGAGTAAGAATGGCCAAAGCAGCCTCCTGCACAGGTTCAAAGGGAGCACCCTGCAAGGCAGACAAGACCAAGTTCAAATCCCAAACAGGCAACATAGGCTTACAAGGGGGACGCACATGAATAACCCCCGGAAAAAAGTCCTGATCAGAGAATGCTGAGCAAAAGACCTCTGGAAGAAAACAGCCAGACATGACCCTTCAGAGTACTGAGTTGAAGCCCCAGATCCAAACCATGTTGGAGGAACTCCAGGATCCTGGGAATAGAGAACACACGACAGAGAAGAGACCTAGACTCACACCAGTCAATGTAGGCATGCCAAACCCTATAGTAAATAAAAGAAGAAGACTTCTTTCTAGCCTTAATCATGGTGTCAACAACAGAGGCAGACAGCCCCTTTTCCATTAAGATGGAGGTTTCAGCAGCAAAGCCGTCAAAGCCAGAGTTTTTAAATTGGGATGGCGTAGATGTCCCTGAGTGAGCAGGTCTGGAACCATGGGCAGAGCGTACTGATCTACTGCCAGCTGCACTATGTCTGCGAACCACACTCTTCTTGGCCACCTGGGAGCCACCAGGATAGCTGGCACCCCTTCCTGAGCTATCTTGCGCAGAACCCCGCCCAACAGGGGGAATGTGGGAAAGACATACAGAAGCTGAAAATCCTGCCATGACATTGCTAGAGTATCTGTGGCCAAGGCCAGAGGATCCTGGGACAGGGAGACAAAAGCTGGGAGCTTGTGATTGTGACGGGACGCAAACAGATCCACATCTGGTTGACCCCAACGGTGACACAAAGATTGAAACACCCTGTCGCAGAGAGACCACTCTTCCAGGCGAGAGGTCCCCCTGCTCAGAGAGTCTGCCTGCAGATTCTCCACCCCCGGAATGTACACAGCTGAGATGCAGGGAACATTGTCCTCCGCCCAGGACAGGATCAGAGACGCTTTCTTGAGGGCCCCCTTGCTCCGGGTCCCTCCCTGATGATTGATGTAAGCAACCGCCGTCTGGTTGTCCAATCATACCTGAACAGGCCGGCCCCGAAGGTGTTGGGTCAAGTGAGCCAGAACTAACCTGATCGCGAACGCGAATGCCCTGAAACCTGAGCAGAGACATCACTCCTGCCAGCACCTTGGTGAACACTCTGGGAGCTGAAGTGAGACCAAAGGGCAATGCCACAAATCGGTATTGCTGATCCTCCAGAGCGAATCTGAGGAATCTTTGATGACCTGGAAAAACAAGAATATGAAGGTAAGCATCCTTGATGTCCACAGAGGTCATGAAGTCCCCTGGACGCAGAGCGCAAAGTTTCCATGCAAAAGCGCCTGCACCTGACAAATTTGTTGAGGATCTTCAGGATGGGCCTGACTGACCCATCTCTTTTGGGCACGGTGAAAAGGTTGGAATAGAACCCCTTTCCCCTTTCTCGTAAGGGGACCTGACAGATGACCCCCAGCTCCAGAAGGCTTTGCACCGCCAGAATTAGAGCCTGAGCTGACATGGGGGTCCTGAGACATCCGGGATCTGATGAATCGTGGGGGCGGCCAGGCAGCAAACTCTATCTTGTAACCGGAGGACACTACCTTCTGAATCCACCGGTCTGAGACATGAAGCCTCCAGATGTGAGCAAAATGCTGAAGCCGTCCCCCCACCTGGATGGGTGAGGGCGCACCTTCATGCCTGAGGGGGCTTGGGAGAAGGCTTAGGCTTGAAGCCCCAGGATGAGCCAGGGTGTCCACGTCCTCTGCCCCTACCCCAGAAATATCCTCGGGCCCCAGTAAAGGAGACCCCCCTCCCCTGTCTGGATCCACGGTAGGTGGAAGAAAAGGAGCCCGGGCCCCGAAAGGGCCGAGACTGCCTCCTGCGCTGGGGTAACCTGCCTCCCCTAGCAAACAGGTCCAGGCGGTCCCCAAATAGGCACAGCCCTTTGAAGGGAAAATCAGTGAGAGCCTTCTTGGCAGCGGTGTCAGCTGCCCACTGGCGCAGCCAAACCGAGCGGCGTATAGCCACCACCAGGGCAGAGGCTCTTCCACACATCCTAATGGTATCATCCAAGGCAGAGAGGACATAAGTCACAAAAACCTCACAACAAGAGTGCATTAAACTCTTCACTAGACACATCATCAGGAGCACCATCTAGGACACTTCTAAGCAGGGTCCTAATAGCCACCGCTGTAATGGCAGAGGCGCAAACCGGGCGCAGCACCGTCACCACAAAGGCAAAGGCATGGGACGTCAGCTGATCAATACGCCGGTCCTCACTATCCCGCAGTGTAGTAGAATCAGGGGAATGCATGACAGAGGTGTTAGACAACCCTAGGACTGGGGCATCCACCTCTGGAGGCGATGACCAACGCTTCACCACATCAGCAGGAAAGGGATACCTCTTATCCCAACTCTTAGGGACTCTGGGGAGCCTGCTAGGATGCTCCCATTCCTTGAGCATGATATTATTAAAATGGGCTTGCTCAGGAAACTCTAAACGTGGCTTAGCAGTATGAAACAATTCCCCCTGCTGCTTAGGAGCCGCAACCGGGGGAGAGATAGACAGTACCTCAAAAATCTGAGCCAACAGCCTATCAGTATCATCTGGGGCCCAGGGATCAGAGCCAGAATCATTATGACCCCTGGGCCTCTCATCAGATGACTCTGAATCAGAGAACAACTCCCCTTCCTCCAAGGGGGTATAACCAGACAGTTCAAAGAACTCTTCAGCCTCCATAGGGAAAAGAGTGACATCAGGCGTCAAATGCCGCCTCTTAGCAGAGGCCTTACACGCCATGGTATTAGCAAGCAACTTTTCAACACTAGCCAATCTAGCATACACATCAGGCTGAGATTCCCCACTAGTATGCAGCTCAATGGGAGTCAAATTTAAGCTTGGGGGAGTAGGTGAAGCCATACGTGGCGCAGGCCCAGCTGCTGGTAAACCAGGCTGCAGCGCAAGCACCTGCTGGGCACAAGGTATACAGACCCGCACATTGTCAGCACTTATAGGGGACACTCCACAAGCTACACACAGCCGGGCTTGTCCCGAAGGAACCCCAAGCAAATTATCCTGAGACGCCTCCATATGGTGATTATAGCGGCACAATAGGCAGATAGGGATTCACGCTATAAAAGCAACCCGGGATGCCCCGGTAGCCCGCTAATGAAGTGGGAGTAATTAGCACACTAGGCCTCACAAAGTTTAAAGACTAAAAGGAGGGCCGGAAGAAACCAATGGAGTTTGACCCGCCTGAAAGACATAAGCAAAGAGAACCCCATAAGCGACATGCATAAATGACATTAGGGTAAAATAAAACCGCCCGCGAGGACACACACGGACCACGGTAGGTAGGCGCCAGCCACGCAGCAGACAGAATCCAGAAAAATACCATTTTGTGAGTACTCACCTGTAAAATGGATATTGTCAGTGTGTCACACACCCCGCTTCCCCTTTAATTCTTACGATCGGGTTACTCCACCAGCAGGTGGCGACGTTGCAGAGAGAAGTCTTGAAAACGAGCCCCTTCCGGCCTACATATACCTGGGACCTCCCACTTAACACCCAGTGAATTCAAACAGCAGTAAGACAAGGTACCAGGAAATCCAACGGTAACCTCAAAATAAAATAAAGGAAAGCTTCACCATATAGAGGATCCAGGATACCAAAAAGGGCGGGTGAAGCGGGGTGTGTGACACACTGACAATATCCATTTTACAGGTGAGTACTCACAAAATAGTATTATTCTCAGTGTGTCACACACCCCGCTTCCCCTTTAATTCTTATGATCGGGACATCCAAAAGCAGTGTCCACAAGGGATGGGTATCCGAAGGCCAAATGAAGCATAACTTAAACGACTGCAGTCTGCAGAACCTTGCGGCCAAACACAGCATCCGCTGAGGCCCGCACATCAACCTTGTAAAACTTAGAAAAAGTATGAACAGAAGACCAAGTAGCAGCCTTACAAACTTGTTCAACAGAAGCTTGGTGCTGAAAAGCCCAAGATGCTCCAACGGCACGAGTATAATGAGCAGTGATACGAAAAGGGGGAACCTTCCCCTTGGCCGAATAGGCCCCAACAATCGCCTGATGAATCCATTTGTTAATGGAAGACTTGGCCGGAGCCAAACCCTTCCTAGGCCCACAGGGCACAACAAAAAAGGCATCAGTCTTACGAAAAGGAGAAGTAGTAATCAAATAGTACTTAACACAGCGTACTACATCCAAACAATGCAAAACCCTCTCCTTGTCATTCTTAGGCTTAGGACACAAGGAGGGAAGAACAATATCCTGATTCAAATGAAAAGCAGAAACAACCTTAGGAAGAAAGTCCGGTTTGAAACGAAAGACCACCTTGTCCTGATGCCTCTCAAAGTAGGGCGCCTGGATCGACAAGGCCGCCAACTCCGAGACACGCCGAACCGAAGTGATAGCCACCAAGAAGGCAATCTTCTGAGTCAAGGTAGACAGAGCAATATCCTGCAAGGGCTCAAAGGGAGGAGCCTGGAGAGCAGAAAGAACCAAGTTCAAGTCCCAAACAGGGAGCAATGGCTTCCTGGGAGGCCGCACATGCGTAACCCCCTGGAAAAAAGTTTTAACTAAAGGATGAAGCGCAAAAGGCTTCTGAAAAAAGATAGACAAGGCAGAAACCTGCCCTTTCAAAGTACTCAGCTGGAGACCAGAGTCCAGCCCTGATTGCAAAAACTCCAGAATCCTGGAAACCGAAAAGACCCTACAAGGCCAAGATCTAACCTCACACCAAGCGATATAGGCTCTCCGAGTCCTATAGTAGATGGTAGAAGAAGACCTCTTCCGGGCACAGATCAGAGTCTTAACAACCGAGTCAGAAAGACCCTCCTCCTTCAAGATGAAGGTTTCAGCAGCCAAGCCGTCAAACCCAGCGTTGGTAAATTGGGGTAACACAGCCGACCCTGAGTGAGCAGATCGGGCAGAAGAGGCAGAACGACCTGATCCACCGCCAGCCGAACGATGTCTGCGAACCATACTCGCCTTGGCCACCTTGGAGCCACGAGAATGGCGGACACCCTTTCCAGAGCCAGCTTCCGTACCACCTTGCCTAGCATGGGTATCGGAGGAAAAAGGTACAGAAACCCCAGATCCCCCCAGCTCAGGGACATGGCGTCCACCGCCAGAGGCAGAGGATCCTGGGAGAGCGATACGAAGGTCGGAAGCCTGCAATTGTGACGAGAGGCAAACAGGTCCACCTCCGGTGTCCCCCACCGGAGACACAGAGACCGAAAAACTTGAGGATGGAGAGCCCATTCTCCCAGACAGGAAGAGCACCTGCTCAATAGGTCCGCTTCCCTGTTTTCCACACCCGGAATGTAAACTGCCGAGAGACAATGAACATGTGCCTCCGCCCAGGTCAGGATCAGGGACACCTCTCTGAGGGCACCCAGACTGCGAGTCCCTCCCTGATGATTGATGTAAGCAACCGCTGTCCGATTGTCCGAACGAACCTGAACCGGAAGGCCCAGAACATGCTGAGACAAATGAACAAGAACCAGACGGATGGCTTTCAGTTCCAGAACATTGATGGGCAAGTGGGCCTCTCGAGGTCCCCACTGCCCCCGAAACTGAAGATCCTTCCAAAATCCCCCCCATCCCGAAAGACTGGCGTCCGTGGTGACAATTTCCCAGAGAGGGGTCAGGAAAGACCGAGACCAACCACCATTTAAGGGACTGCCGGACTCGGGAGGACAACTGGAAGGGCCGATCCAACGACCGTGGTCGCCGGTCCCAAGATGCCAACAGATGAAGCTGAAGCGTCCTTGTGTGAAATTGAGCAAAAGGAACTGCCTCGAAAGAGGCAACCATCAACCCTACCAGTCTCATCCCCAGACGGATGGACGGTCGAGGATTGGAAAGAAGGAACCGAGCCAATTCCTGAATCAGACAAATCTTGGATTGAGGCAGAAACCCCCTGTGTTGACAAGAATCCAACCGCATTCCCAGAGAGGACACCACCCTGGCCGGGGCGAGGGAGGACTTGGGAAAGTTGATCACCCAACCGAAGCTTTCCAGCGTGGAGACCACCGTCCTGGTGTCCGTCTCCGATTGATTGAGAGAAGGAGCCATGATCAGAAGGTCGTCCAGATAAGGTACGACGCGAATGCCTTGAGATCTGAGAATGGCCATCACCCCTGCCAACACCTTGGTGAACACTCCTGGAGCCGAGGTAAGGCCAAACGGAAGTGCCACGAATTGAAAATGCCGATCCTTCATCACAAACCGAAGAAAACGTTGATGAGCCTGGCAGATGGGAACATGAAGGTAAGCATCCTTGATGTCTATGGAAGTCATGAAGTCCCCCTGCCGAAGAGAACCGATGGCCGAACGCAGAGTTTCCATGCGAAACTTCCGAGTACGGATTAACCTGTTGAGGAACTTCAGATCCAGAACGGGGCGAACCGACCCGTCTTCCTTGGGGACTGTGAAAAGATTGGAGTAAAACCCAAGGCCCACCTCCAAGTGCGGCACCGGCCGGATGACCGCCATTTCCAGAAGATTCTTTACCGACGCCAGGAGCCCCTGCGCGGCCAAAGGATCGGTGTGCACCCGAGACCGGAAAAAACGTGAAGGAGGGCGAGACTCGAACTCCAGCTTGTAACCGGACGACACCACTTCCCGGATCCATCTGTCCGGAACCTCCTGGTCCCAAACCAGGGAGAAGTGTCGCAATAGTCTCCCCACCCGCATGGGTGAGGGCACCCCCTCATTGCTGAGCGGGCATACCAGCAGGCTTGGGCTTGGCGCCCCAGGACTGAGCGGGACGACCACACCCCTCCCCCGGGTCCAACCTGCACCCCTGGTAGCGGGAAAGGAGGCCCCTCTGCCCGCTCTGACTCCCCGAAAGGAGGGACTAAAGGAAGTCGCTCCCGGAAAGGAACGACGAGGCCTCTTGCGTTGAGGCAACTTACCACCCTTGGTAACTGAATCCAATTTATCGCCAAACAGGCGCAAACCTACAAACGGAAGAGCTGTAAGCGACTTCTTAGAGTTAAAGTCCGCCGTCCACTGGCGCAGCCACACCGACCGACGAATAGCAACCAACAGGGCCGTGGTCCTGCTACACATTGCAAGCGCATCGTCCTGGGCGGACATGACAAAGGAAATAAACGATTCACACTGCTTGAGAGAAGCGAACTCATCACAAGTGGGATCAAGATCTGCGTACAAATCTCTAACAATGGACCTAACCGCCATCAGAAGAAGCGCCGAAGCACACACCGGCCGCAGTGCCGATCCAGCACTGATAAAACCATGGCGAGCCAATTGATCAATCCGACGATCCTCACCATCCTTAATGGTAGTAGTGTTAGGGGAGTGCAACACAGCCGTGTTAGACAGCCCCAACACAGGGGCATCGACGTCAGGGGGAACAGACCAAAGCTTCACCAAATCCTCCGGAAAGGGATAACGCTTATCCCAACTAGGAGGAACTCCAACAAGGCGCGTGGGTTGTTCCCATTCCTTAAGGACAACCCTCACAAAGTGTTGTTGCCTGGGAAACACCAAACGCGGCTGGGGCACATCAAACAACTCACCCTTTGGCGGGGGGACCGCCTCGGGCGGATCCAAAGCCAAAATTTCAAACATTTGAGCCAAAATGGAAGGAGTGTCAAGGAACACCCCCGCAGCCTGATCGCCAGTGGTACCAACCAATTGCTGATCTGCAGGCTCGTCCGACTCCTCAAGGAGTTCCCCCTCCTCAGCAGGGGGACAATCGGACCAATCCAATACTTCAAACACCTCATCCTCCAGAACAGGCGATGCTGGAGAAAGGTGCTTCCGCTTCGCCGTAGCCTTCTGAGCCACCGCGGCGGAAACTATTTTCTCGAGGTTGGCCAATCGTGCACACAGCTCGGATTGCGAATCCCCACCTTTGACAACGTCACGCGGGGTCCGGAATAGGTGGGGGGGTAGGAGATGACTGAAGTTGCGAGGAGCCAGGTACCGGAATGCCGGACTGGCCCGCAATCTTCTGCTGTGCACATGAAATACATATTATGACATCATCGCCTGGGAGCGGAGCCCCACAACCCCCACACAGCCTGGATAGCCCCGAAGAGCCATTTCCGGTAATGTCGGAAGCCTCCATATGGTGAAATTATGGTATTCGCAACAACCCAGGGATTTACGCATTAAGCAACCCGGGATGCCCCCTTTATAATTAAAGTCCCAGTAGTGGGAGGATTTTTAAGCCTAGGAGAATCCCAATTTGGAAAATAAGACTAGCCAGGTATATCAGACCGGGAGAGCCTCTGCAGTGAGGGGATCCCAGAATCTGTAAGGGAAAAGAGACCACAATCAGTCCCCCAAAGAAAGCTTTGCCAGCATGCGCACACACATACACCAGACAAAATGTAACAGTAAAAAACAATATATACAAATGCAAGAGAAGTATATACAGCCCCTGACAAAGATATAAATATATACATATATAACGCATATGTGCCTCCAGGAGGGGAAAACTATACCACTCACAAAGTGCTGCTGCCTAAGTGACAGGGAAACTCGCAAGCAACTGCCATAAGTATGCATGACACAATCATGCCAGACAAACAAAAAAACCTTTGAATGAAAACGCCCTCCTCAGCCGTGCTAAGGACCGCTGCCTGTTGCAGAGTGCTCCGTGTAGCGAGGACTCCCCAGTGAAAGGAAGGGAGGCGGGCCGGGTTCAGCGAGCGACGCGCTCCGGCCCCGCCCCCCGCCGGAGAACTATACAGTGCCGAGAGGGAGCGCGGCCGAATGGCGGCGCCGCATGCAAACGGGCGCCAACAGACGCCCTCAGTCCCCCAGCACAGATCAGAAAAAGTTTTAAAACAATAAGCTACAAAGAGCCCCAGCAGCTCGGGACCCGCGCCCGCACTCCGCGGCGCAGACCCCGCTGCCAGCGCTCCCCAAACACACCCACAAGTGTAAAGCACCCCATACAACCCCCCCCCAACGCGAAGGGAGAAGGGACCAAGCGGGAGAAGGTGGCCAAGGGGAACATCGGGACAGGGGCATCCCAAATGCGGATCACCATGCCGGATAGCCGCATTGCCCCACGCGTGGGGACGAGCGGAGGAGATAAGCTCCTAGGCACCATATAGTGCCATCTACCGCTGCCCAGCCAGCAGCCTAGGCTGGGAGGCTTCCGTTATCTATCTAGGCATATAAACTATAGACTGGGCAGAAATAGACCAAAAAGGGGGGTGCCGGGGTTTGACCCAGGGCAGCCAAAGCTGGGAGGCACATTAATAATGGAACGGGTGGGAATAGTCCTACAGGGCTGCAGGCTAATAGCCCCGCTCACCTGCGAGAAGAGAGAGCAATCTTCTTGTCCTTCACAGTCCAGACTGCAGAGAAATTCTGGGGATTTGTGGGAGGTCCCGGGTATTTGAGGGGCCGGGAGGAGCCCATTTCGCGGTCTCTGCAGTCCAGCGCCATCTGGTGGAGTAATACCCAAGAGTAAAGAATCTTATCTGGTGCAGGATGTACTGTATACTAAGAATAGAGCATCAGATTTCCTGAAAGGCTCAGTAGCGACCAAATAAAACTTCAGAGCCCTGACCACATCCAGAGAATGCAGTGTCCGCTCCTTGGAATTAGCAAGATTTGGACACAATGAAGGCAAGACAATGTCCTGATCGAGATGAAAAGCAGACACCACCTTAGGCAAGAAATCCGGCTTAAGCCGTAACACCACCTTATCCTGATGCCTCTCAAAATAAGGAGGTTTGATGGAAAGCGTCGCCAGCTCAGAAACTCGTCTTACAGAAGTGAAGCCACCAAAAAGGCTACCTTAAGAGTCAGAATGGGCAAAGCAGCCACACGGATAGGCTCAAAGGGAGGACCCTGCAGAGCAGACAACACCAGATTCAAGTCCCAGACTGGTAGCATAGGCTTATGAGGGGGAGGCACATGAGTAACACCCTGGAAAAAAGTTTTAACCAACCAGTGGTTGGCAGGGGATCTTTGGAAAAAAAGAAAAATTGCCAGAGCTGAAACATGGCCCTTGAGGGTCCAAATGTTGCAAAAATTCCAGAATCCTGGGAATGGAAAAAACCCGACAGGGAAGAGACTTGAACTCACACCAGGCAATGTAAGCATGCCAGACCCTGTAATAGATAAAGGACGAGGACTTCTTCCTAGCCCGAATCATGGTATCCACAACAGAGGCAGGCAACCCCTTCTCTGCCAACTGCACGACATCTGCGAACCACACCCTTCTTGGCCAACAGGGGGCCACCAGGATGGCTGACACCCCCTCCTGAGCAATCTTGCGCATGACCCTGCCCAGTAGAGGGAACGGAGGGAACACATAGGGAAGCCGAAAATCCGTCCAAGGCATCACCAGTGCATCCGTGGCGAAGGCCAGAGGATCCTGTGACAGAGAGACAAACCTGGGAAGTTTGTGACTGTGACGGGACGCAAACAGGTCCACATCCGGCTGACCCCAGCGGTGACACAGGGAGAGAAACACCTGGTAGTTGAGGGACCATTCCCCCACACGAGACATCCCCCTGCTGAGGGAGTCCGCCACCTGGTTCTCCACCCCCGGAATGTATACCGCTGAGATGCAGGAGACATTCTGTTCCGCCCAAGACAGTATCAGAGACACTTCCTTGAAGGCTCGCTTGCTCCGAGTTCCTCCCTGATGGTTGATTTAGGCAACCGCCGTCTGGTTGTCTGAGCGGATCTGAACAGCCCGACCCCGAAGGTGTGTGGTCAGGTGGGACAGAACCAATCTGATCGCCCTCAGTTCCAGGACATTGATGGGAGCATGGGCCTCCTGGGGGCCCCAACGACCCTGGAACTGTAGGGACTTCCAAAAACCTCCCCAGCCCATCAGACTGGCATCCGTGGTGACAGTCTCCCAGCACGGGGGCAGGAAGGTCCTGCCCACCAGAAGATTCTTTGAGTCCTGCCACCAAAGGGACTGCCTAGCCAGGGGAGACAGAGCAAATTCCTGATCCAGGGACACAGGGTCCCGATCCCAAACTGACAAGAGGTGCAACTAAAGAGGTCTCATGTGAAACTGAGAAAACACAATGCTGTGATACTCACCTGTAGAATTGGTTTTTCTGTTAATCCATTCCAGGCCGTCCTTATTCAATACGATTGGGTAACTCCTGCCCGAAGGGGCGTGGCTCCAAGACAGAAGCGTGGCTCCGCCTCCCGGCCTATATTCTTCCGGCTGACTTCCTAGATTCTAGTTAATTAAAAAGAATTATAACCAGCCGCCCGGGAGGCATACCTATATCTCTTTGGAGACAAAAATGCTGGAGACAACATAAAAGACTCCTCTCTCTGACTATAAATAGTCTTAAAGGGGCCACAGCACTCAAACCAGTTAGCTTGCTGACCAGCCTACAATCTGTCTCTAAACTAGGTTAAAAACAGGGGGCTCGGTCACACACATCTGCAGAAGTATGCTTAAGCTGCACCACCAGCGCCAAGGTGCCCCTGTGAGGTGCAGTCCTAACTCTAGTACTAATTCTAGTCTCTAAGAGCCCCATTTGGGACATACAATGCAATAGATAAATTGGGAGCAGGCTTACCTGAGGTTGCCCTAAACCTCAAGTGCAAGCCATGGGGTGGAAGGGTCAAAGACCTTGCAATCTCACTGCACCTCACAGGGGCACCTTGGCGCTGGTGGTGCAGCTTAAGCATACTTCTGCAGATGTGTGTGACCGAGCCCCCTGTTTTTAACCTAGTTTAGAGACAGATTGTAGGCTGGTCAGCAAGCTAACTGGTTTGAGTGCTGTGGCCCCTTTAAGACTTTGTATTCTAATTGCCCTGCTAATGTGCACCTCCCTGGTTAGTTATAAAATGGTCTGAGTGGCTGCCACCCCCCTTCTGATTATAAATATGTACCATTTCATTTTTTTTTTTTTTTATATATCCACAAGACTAGGCATCCAAGACATGGATATATCAACCTAGCATTCTCTTCAATGCAAAATATTATTATAAAAAAAGAACACCATAAAAGGGGTATCAAGGGTAGATCGTAACTTCCTATATTCCCCCAAAAGAGCGGGTCGGATGGCCTGGAATGGATTAACAGAAAAAACAATTCTACAGGTGAGTATCACAGAATTGTGTTTTTTCTTTCAATCCATTCCAGGCCGTCCTTATTCAATACGATTGGGACATCCAAAAGCAGTGCCAAATATGGGCGGGATCCCCAACGCGGAACAGCAGGTAGTTCCTTTCACTACCACTACAGAACTTTTCGACCACATACAGCGTCAGCTGAGGCTCTAACCCTTACCTTGTAAAATTTGGTAAATGTATGAACCGAAGACCAGGTGGCAGCTTTACAAACCTGTTCCAACGAGGCCTGATGCTGAAAAGCCCAGGAAGCTCCAATGGCCCTAGTGGAAAGAGCTGTGACCCAAAACAAGGGGCTCCTTCCCCTTGGCAGAATAGACTCTTACCACTGCCTGTCTAATCCATCGACTGATGGCAGACTTAGCTGGTGGAAGACCTTTCCGTGGACCCTCAGGTATGGCATAAGAAGTCCAAACTATGGAAAGATTATGTAGTAGTGAGATAATACCTTAGTGCCCTCACTACATCCAACAGTGAAGAACACCCCTTCCTTATTAGACACTGGAGCAGGACATAAGGAGGGCAAAAAACATCTCTTCATTAAAGGTTCTTTTAGGAAGAAAATCCTAAAACACTGAAATAACGAGGCTTATTGATAAGCTGCTAAATCAGAAAACCGCCTGCTGAGGTTATTGCCACTAAGGGATAACCATAAGCGCCCTTAGACTTAATGACGCATCTACCATGGTTCAAAAAGGAGGACCCTGAAAAACAATTTCAGGTCCAAAAGCTGGCAGAAGTGGATTATGAGGAGGCCGCACCTGAGCGATTCCTTGTAAAACAAGTTCTGATAAAATCATTCTCAGCTATGTGTTTCTGAAAGAAGACAGATAGATATTTGTCCTCAATTGAAGACCTTCACCAAGACCTCTGCAAAAAAACGATATATTCTGTAAAATAGAACAGTACTACAAGTGAACCCCTGGATTCACCGATAATTGCTTGCAACACTCAATAATAGATCACTCCCCCAACCATATAGACTGGCATCCGTGGTGATGATCTTCCACTGTACTGGAAGAAAGAATTTGCCAATCTGAAGAGGCTGAGGACCAAACTAGAGACTGCCTTGCTGACTGTGTCATGTAAAAAGAGTGATCCAGAGTGTGTGGGTCCCGATCCCAGATTGTGAGCAATTCCATCTGCAGGGGTCTTGTGTGAAACAGTGCAAAAGATACTGACTCAAAGCAAGATACCATCAGGCCCAACAGACATATTTCTTGATGAATCATCGAGTGAGGACAAGACAAGAGACCCTGTACCCTGGCCTGAAGTAAGAGTCACTTTATCAAAACTCCAATCTCTAAAAAGGTGAGATACGGCAGATCTCAAAGCTTCCTGCAAATATGAGCAAAATGCAGAATTTTCCCCCCCACACCTAAGGGCTGGGGCATCCCTTCATGCCTGAGCCGGCTTCGAAGGGGATCTGGCTTTGTACTGCCAGACACCTGTTACCTTAATTTGGAACTTTGGGTGCTATCCTCATCCAGTGCCACTGCATGCAACTGGATATGGGGTAAATCTGATAAAGACCAGATGACTACCCCCGATGCCTCCGCCATGGTGAATTTAATAATACTAGTCTATGACCCTGGGGATCTGGGACCAAGTATATATAGTTTCTCGACAGTCACAAAACTACTGCGAGACCTTGAGGGTAGACCACCATATAATTATATATTACAATATAAATTATATATTACCTTGTCCTTTCCCAATCAATAATAAATCAAAAATTATGTCTTGAAGTCACGTCCCTTCAGGCAGGAGTTACCCAAACGTATTGAATAAGGACGGCCTGGAATGGATTGGAAGAAAAAAGGGGAACGCCTCAAAGCAGGACACCATCAGGCCCACCAACTGCATCCCCAGACGAATTGAGGGATGAGGACACAAGAGCAGAGCCCGTGCCTGCTTCTGAAGGCCCTCCACCTTCTGCAGAGGAAGGAACACCTTGACCTGAGAGGTATCCAGAGTCATGCCCAGAAAGGACCTTACCAAGGACGGGGACAGTGAAGACTTGGGAAAATTGATCACCCAGCCAAAGGACTTCAGAGTGGAGATCACCACCTGGGTGTCCCTTTCGGCCTGATGAAAGGACTGAGCCACAATGAGGATGTCGTCCAGGTAGGGAAGGATGCGAATGCCCCGGGTTCGCAGCAGAGCCATCACTCCCGCCAGCACCTTGGTGAACACCCGAGGCGCCGAGGTGATACCGAATGGTAAGGCCACAAACTGGTAATGCTGATCCTCCAGCACGAACCTCAGAAATCTCTGATGACCTGGGAAGATAGGTACATGAAGGTAAGCATCCTTGATGTCCACGGTGGTCATGAAGTCGCCCAGGCGAAGGGTACCGACAGCAGAGCGTAGCGTCTCCATGCGAAAATGTTTGAATCTGACAAACTTGTTGAGGCCCTTCAAGTCTCAGAGAGCCGTCCTTTTTGGGGACCGTGAAGAGATTGGAATAGTACCCCTGGCTCTTTTCTTGATGGGACACCGGACAAATGACCCCTGACTCCAACCGGCATTGAACCGCCGAAAGTAACCCTTGAGCTGACAGTGGGTTTAAAGACATCCGGGATCTGATGAATCTTGGGAGCGGCCAGGCTGCAAACTCTATCTTGTAACCGGAGGACACCACCTCCTGAATCCACCTGTCTTAAACATGGAGCCTCCAGACGTGAGCAAAGAGCCGAAACCGTCCCCCCACCTGGATGGGTGAGGGCGCCCCCTCATGCCTGGGGGGCCTTGGGAGGAGGTTTGGGCTTGGAACCCCAGGAGAGACCGGGACGTCCACAGGATCTGCCACGGCCCCAAGACTCTCTGCAGCTACCTGAGAAGAGGGAGCTACGACCTCCTCTGGAAGAACGAAAAAAGGTCGGGGCTGCCTCGTACGCTGAGGTAGCCTGCCATCCTTGGCCAAAACATCAAGACGCTCACCAAAAAGCCGCAGCCATGCAAAGGGGAGCCCAGTGAGAGCCTTCTTAGCAGCAGCATCAGCTGCCCACTGACGTAACCAAACAGAGCGGCGCATAGCCACCAAAAGTGCAAAGGTCCTACCGCCCAGCCTCACAGCATCATCCATGGCAGTAAGGATAAATGCAACAAAATCAGAGCAAAGCAAGAGGGCCCTATCATCCTCCCTTCTCCTACCAGCCATAGCGCCATCACATAGACACTTGAGCAGTTTCTTAAGGGCAATAGCAGTAATGGCAGCAGCACAGGCCGGGCGCAGTCCAGCCCCCACACAAGTAAAAGCATGGCAGGCCAGATGATCCATGCGCCGGTCCTCGCTGTCCTTCAAAGTGGTAGTGTCAGGAGAAGGCATGACCGAAGTATTAGACAGGCCTAGCACGGGAGCGTCCACCTCAGGGGGACAGGACTAACGCTTTACTATATCGGCAGGAAAGGGATACCTCTAATCCAATCCCTAGGGCACAGCGGCCATTCTATTAGGACGTTCCCACTCCCTAAGCACCATAGAAGTAAAATGGCCCTGCTAAGGGAACTCCAGACGCTGTTTACCAGGACGAAAAAGCTCACCCTGCTTTCTCTTAGCCACCTCAGGGGGAGCAATGTGCAAGATTTCAAAAATTTGTGACAGCAGATTATCAGTGTCCTCAGGGTACCATGATTCCTCCCCGGACGCAGACCAAGGGTCACTAATGCAACCCTTCTGCTGGTCCCCAGAGGAGTCAGAGTCCTGGAACAGTTCCCCTTCCTCTAGGGAATAAAGTCCGCCAGTGACATCAAACTCCTCATGCTCCTCAGTGGAGCGTGAGGGAGTGGAAGTCAGGTGCCGCTTCTTGCCCGAGGCCTTCCTAGGAATAGGCCCGGCAAGCTGCTTCTCAATGTTGGCCACATGAAGTGCCAGATCAGACTGTGACCCCCTGCTAGCATCCCCCTCAATGGGAGCTAATTGCAGCAGTGGGGGGGGGTAGGTGATGCCGAAGGGGGCACAGAGCTGGGAAGCGATGCAGGCAAACCAAGCTGGAGCGCAAGGACACTGAGCACTTGACCCTAGTGCTCTTCTACCCTCACCTGATCTGTCAGCCAAGGCTGGGAGGCAGTGAGGGTCCAGAAACGGGTGGAAATAGACTTGCAGGGCCGCAGGCTTGGTTGCCTCACTCACCTGCGCAAGAGAGAGAGCCATCTTCTAACTTCGCAGTTTCACTGCAGAGGAAACACTGGGAACTCTATGGTTGATCCCCCTTTTTATAGGGGGCCGGGAGATGCCACAGCTTTCTGCAGTACCACTGCGCCACCTTGTGGCGGAATAACCCACCTGTTATGAATACAGAAACAGGCCGTGCAATGCAATAAAGAAAAATGGGCCTGCTCCAGAAAGACCCACCTCTGTCTTTCAGGCCGAAACAAATCTCCCTTCTTCCTCTTAGCCACTCTGGGAGGAACAATGTGTAATGTCTCAAACACTGAGGTAAGCAATTTCTCTGTATCATCCGGGAACCACGCATCCTCATCCGAGGAAGAACCATTTATACTGTCATTACCAGCAGAATAATCCACAGTGGAGCGTGAATCATCTGCCAACTCACCTTCTTCCACAGAACCCAGTTCATAAAAAAGATTGTCATTATCCGAGTAAACGTGCTTGAGGTGCCGTTTCTTACTCGTGGCCTTCTTAGGAGCCGTCCGCGAGATCGGTCTCTCGAGAGTGGCCAGCCTATGTGCCAAGTCAGCATGAGACCCCCTGCTGGCTCCCCCCTCACTGGGGGCCGAGTGCAGCAGCGGTGGGGCCGGAGAGGCCGCAGGCAGCGCAGGGCTAGGGATGCCCGCCCATTATAATGCCTCTGGTGCAAGTGGTACAAACCGTGCTGAATCCGCCCAGAGGATTCCTACTGCACAAGGGGCAGAGTTTTTCCTGCCCAAATGGGGCCCCCAGCTCACTATCCCCTGATGCCTCCATTATGGTGATTAAAAATGGTCAATCAGTAAGGTTACAAGGCCCAAACCTCCCTGAAAGTGATCCCTCTTAATAAAAAGGGGGACCAGGAGGAATGACAACCCGCAACCACAAGCCCAAGACCTATACAAGAGCAATTGGTCATAATACACAGTCAGAAAAAAAGAGGGACTCACGACACCGACAGAGGGACAGCGCAGCCTCCGATGACGAAGTAGGATCCCCCAGCAGCAGCAGTACGAGGGACGCACCAGGCTCCCAGCGCAGCAGGCCCCAAGCAGCAGCAGCAGAGCGCGCAGAACACAAGGGACAGAGCCTTCCAGAAAACACTCCTCGAAGGGCGGGCGATGCCGTGATGACACGGAACGGGTCAGCGCCCGGCTCCGCCCTCTACGGCGGCGCGTGAGGAGACGTGCCCGCCCACCGTCTTCATGCTGCACTGCCAGAAAATGGCCGCGGGTACACCATGGCCACTGCGCCTGAGGCGCAGCGCCGCACCAGCGGTGACCCCCCCCCCCCACAGACAGCGCCGCACAAACGGCGAAGCGGACGCCCGCGGGGTACGGCAACCCCTCAGGCAGGTGACAACGAGGGAGCGAGGGAGGTGAGTATGCATCATGCTCCCTAAGACCAGCTGAGCCAGCGAGGAACCAAAAGTAAAATCACCAAGTAAAACACACACAAGTGCCAAGACATCAATAAAGCTAGTGGGCAGGGAGGGTATATACAGCAAAGGATGGTTCCCCCCTCCTAGGCTCACCATAAGCCTGTGGCCGACTACCCTTTCACATAAGGTCTGCGGCCCAGAGCCAATCTCTGCCGAATGGCAACTGACCCTGGCGTTCACCCTACCGTCACAATCCCGTAGCAGCCAAGGCTGGGAGGCAGGAGTGGGTCAGGAGGGATCCGTGGGAATAGCGGCGGCCGACGGGTTAGGTGGCCCTGCTCTGCTGCCATCAACTGAGAGAGTGTCAAAACGATCTTCTGCAGCCAAGACTGCAAGATGAACAACTGGGGAATGATAGAGGGACAACTGCCTTTATAGGAGGCCGGGAGGAGCTGCAGCTTTTGATCTTGCAGTCAAGTGCCCCTGGGTGCGGAATACCCACATGTCATCACTGGGATGACCTGGACTGGATATAGGGAAAACAGGTACACTGAGCATTGCGCTTGCACTGCAATAGACTTCTATTGACCTGTGCTGTTACATCGTTGCACTGAAAAAGGTGTCTGCAATGCTTTTTTAATGTGTTGTGCAATGCAGCACAGATGTGTGGCCTATTCCTTTTAGAATAATGTACAATGTCTTCTCTGCATGTTAACTGCGTTGCAACACAGCACAACAACGTAGAGAAAGGTGTGAATAGAGCCTAAGGCTTTAAACAAAATTTCTATTGGGTATTGTTTCAACTCTAAAATACATAAATAGAAACTGTAATTAAAGAGTAAATAAAACACAACAGCAGGATGTTGAACATGTGATTCCCTTGTATGAATAAAAAACCATTTTGGAGAACATCGAGTTGCTGTCCTTTCTCCGGGGACTACTTGTACTTTTTCAACTATTTACTGAAAGTCTGGAAGCATATATCTTAATTCTCATACCAACAGACCTTTTCCGTAGTTGGGGTAACCTAAATTTACATTAATTTTGAGACTGATGGTAATTTTAGATCACAGCTGTAACTCAGAATCTTTGAAACGAAGACAGATGGTGAGGACACAGAACAGCCCCCAGAAATATTTCTAAAATTCAGTAATACACCGTAGAATGCACTGCTGTCATTTCACAGATGTTATCTGGTGTAAAATAGAAATGTATCCATAAATAAATAATAAAATAAAAATATTCAAATAGAAAGAAATTTGTAGCTTTTGAAATGTCATCATCTAAACCCTGTTCAAAACACACATTGTTTAAAGTGGACCAACACCCAGGATTTTGACTATCCTGGGTGTTGGTCCACTTAGGTGGGGCACCCCGATCGGGGGTGCCCCGCTGTCTGAAACCCCCCCGATCGCCGCAAAAACTCACCTCTCCCCGCTCCCACGTGACCACGTCCGGCCAATGACAGCGCTCAGAGCAGCTCTGGTATGCGCGTCCAAAGCTGCTTGGACGCGCATACCAGAGCGCTGTCATTGGCCGCGTCTCTCGCTTCCCTCTAACAGGGAGCGCTCCTGCGCCGGCCATTCACAAAACGGCCGGTGCGGGAGCGCGCCCTGCTAGAGGGAAGCGAGAGACGCGGCCGCGTCTCGCACATGCGCCGTTGGATCGCCGGTAAGGTGAGGATTGTGGGCCTCCTGGGGGGTTCCTCCCCGCGGGACATCCCGATTTCGGATGCCCCGCGGGGAGGAATCTGATCGGTCCGGGAATCTTATAGATTTCCGGGCCGATCCCCCCTGGGTGTTGGTCCACTTTAACACAGAACTATATACTGCATGAATGAATATATATATAGATATATATACACCGTATATATATATATATATATATATATATATATATATATATATATATATATATATATATAGCAGTCATCAACTGGGTCGGTCCTGGATGGGAAATACAGTTAGGTCCATAAATATTTGGACAGAGAAGTTGAAGTTCGGACTTGGGTTGACAGTGGGTTGAACAAAATAATTGCATAAAAATGTTAAAAATTAAACATTTTTTTTAAACAATCCATTCATTTTATTTCATTTCAGGGGTTAAAAAGTAATTGGACAAATTCAATAATTGTAAATAGAATGTTAATTTCTAATACATGGTTGAAAACCCTTTGTTGGCAATGACTGTCTGAAGTCAGGAACTCATGGAGGTCACCAGACATTACTGTTTTTCCTCCTTTTTAATGCTCTGCTATGCTTTAACTGCAGGGGTTTTCAGTTGCTGTTTGTTTGTAAGCCTGTCTGAAGTTTAGTCTTTAACAAGTGAAATGCGGCTCCACTGGGTTGAGATCAGGTGACTGGCTTGGCCATTCCAGAATATTCCACTTCTTTGCTTTAATAAAGTCCTGGGTAGCTTTGGCTTTATGTTTCGGGCCATTGTCCATCTATATTATGAAACGCCAACGTCAGCTTGGCTGGATTTGAGCACACAGTATGTCTCTGAATAGCTCAGAATTCATCCGCCTGCTTCTGTCCTGTGTCACATCATCAATAAACACTAGTGACCCAGCGCCACTGGCAGTCATGCATGCCCAAGCCATCACACTGCCTCTGCCGTGTTTTACAGATGATGTGCTGTGCTTTGGATCATGAGCTTGGATCATGAGCTGTACCACACCTTTGCCATACTTTTATCTTCCCCATCATTCTGGTAGAAGTTGATCTTGGTTTCATCTGTCCATATAATGTTCTTCCAGAACTGTGCTGGTGTTTTAGGTTATTTTAGCAGCCTTTTTGAGGCTTGAGTGGCTTGTACTGTGCAGTAAACCCTCATCCAGTCTTCTGTTTATGGTAGATTTGAATATTGATACGCATACATCCTGGAGAGTGTTGGTTACTTGGTTGGCTGTTGTGAAGGGGTTTCTCTTCACTATGGAAATTATGTGATCATACACCACCGTTGTCTTCTGTGGGTGTCCAGGTATTTTTGCATTGATGAGTTCACAGTGCTCTTTCTCGGGATGTACCTAACTGTAGATTTCGACATTCCTAATATTGCAGCCATTTCTCGGATGGGTTTTTTTCTGTTTTCGCAGCTTAAGGATGGCTTGTTTCAGCTGCGTGGAGAGCTCATTTGACTACATGTTTTCTTAACCACAAAATCTTCCAAATACAAGCACCACACCTCACATAAACTCTAGGACTTTTATCTGCTTAACTGAGAATGACTTAAAGGAATTGCCCACTCCCACCCATGAAACAGCCTTTGAATCAATTGTCCAATTTGTTTTGGTCCCTTTAAAAAACGAATGGCACATGTTAAGGAGCTGCAATTCCTAAATATGTCATCTAGTTTTAGTGTGGTTAACCTTAAATGAAAGCTAAAAGTCTAGACCTTATGTCCATTATATAACTCTAACTTGAATATGCTTCAGTAAACGGGGGAAAAAAACTATTTGTGTCAGTGTCCAAATATTTATGGACTTAGCCTAAGGAGTGGCTGTAGAGTCTGGGTGGGATCGCCACTCCCGTGCCCCAGTCCAGGATTCACAAATTTCTGGCTAAACACTCAAGTGTGCACCAGAGCTGATATTAAGGAAAAAGCTGCTGGATTTTAGAGAGACAAAAGACATGTGAACTGAGCAGCAGAGGGGAGCTAACCTCGCTGCTCTGCTGAGAGCTGTAGAGGGCCCGAGTCCGCCTTAAAAACTTGTTAATAGGTGAGCTCTGGACTATATGCATTTGCCTTTTTTGCTGAAGAAAGCATTATTGGTTTTGATTCAGTGCTGAACCAGAACTGATAACTGTTCCTGAGAATAAAAATCTATAATAAAATAAAAACTATGCCAGTGCCTGCCTGTTTATGCTAGTCAGCCCACAATAAATGTGTATATATGTATATATATATCTGCAGTTAACTTCACATGTCTGTTTACATGTATGTTTTAAAAATATACTCATTGCAAACCATAAATCCAAGAATGTTCCCTTTTTAATTCCATAGAAATTAAATATAAAAGGAAAGGGTTTTGAATATCCTCAAATAAAGAAAAAGTCTCCATGACCTAAAAAAGTTCATTTTGTAGTAAGAAATAGTCAAATCAGTAGCACCACCCAGTGGACAAAATCAAGGATTACATGTCATGTCTTGGAAAATGCTGTCAGAAGGGAACCCGATAACACAATGGAGAACGCCAGCAACAGGAGCAGGTAATTTCTTATTCCCTGTATGAAAGAAATAGGATAAAATAAAGATCAGAGAATGAATACGAGACTATACAGTTTGTAAATGAAAGAATGCTAAAACTGGAGGCCATTTTATTAAAGCGGAACAAAAATACCAGTGGCCGACCTGGAATCTAAAGATCCCCATTCAAATCAATGAGAGCTGCCTGCCGAATTATGTAGTTACAGCAAATGGCTCTCATTGGACGAAACCGAACATGCGCCATTGGAGCCTGGGAAGGTGAGTTCTTTTGAGCACAGCGGGGCATCCTGATTTGAGATGTCACAAAGCAAAACCCAGGAGAGTCAAATCCCCGGGCTCCACTTTAAGCAAATGCATATATCTAATGCCTAGCTCTACGTCCTAATATATAGAACTAAATATTGAACAGTAATGGACTGTAAATAGAAAGAGAGAGGGAAATATGAACAGAATGTGAGAGGAATTTAAATGCAACTAGTTTAGACCTAGTTCTATTGTGAGCTTACTCACAATAAGCACATTCTTGCATTTGCATTTGAAAGTTATCTGTAACAAAAATGAAACATACATAGATATTAAGCCCCTTGTAACACAATAGGGTTGATTCAGCACCATGAGTATTTTTTACTCACTTTTTTTGAGAGAGAAGAAGATGATTTTTCTCATGGTTTCCCCCTCCCCTCATTTTTAAAACAAATGTGTGCAGCTAAATATGGTGCTGAATTGCACCAAGGGAAAAAAACTCGGGTGAACTACACCCAATAACAATTGGTTCCAGGCTCAGCGGGCTTCTCCAGGGGCTCCTGGAGTGGAAAAAGACAAAAAATTGGTTACAACCACTGACCAGTGGTTCCTTAGGGAGGAAATACAAAGAACTGAGGTGGAGTGGGTGGGGTTTTGAGTTTCCCCCAGGGGGTCTTTCTCCGTGGCTCATCGTGAATGATGAAGGGAGAAAAAATAACTCACAGAAGTGAATCAACCCTAACAAGTAAACAAGGGACAGTGTGTTATCTTTAAATCTTTAATGCTTTTCAGAGGCCTCTATGCAGATTTAACTAGTTGAGCTCAGCGGACCAAAATCCTGCCCACCTGGCTCTAGAGGCTAAAAGACTCCATGGCTGGGTGAAAACCCTTCCCTGGGGAATCCCAACTTGGGATGCCCCACTGTGTGAAACCCCCTGGGTTTGGCTGATAGTCACTTTGGGAATCAATCACGTGGGGCATCCACAGGGCTCCAAGGGCATCCGCGGCACTCCTCTCTCTATAGTGGGCACGCACCACCAGCATATTTCAATGTTTGCTGGTGGCTGTGCTGCAATGGAGGGAAGTGGCTAGCCGGAAGCACCCAGCAAATCCATTCAGAAATCATTGCTGGGCATAAATAGGCACATTGGTCAGGTCAGACTCACATGCCCTGGGCGTTTCACACACAGAGGAATCACAAAAAGCAGACCAACCCCTAGATGATGGAAAATCCTTCGTTTTTTGGTCTGGTTTATGGTCCTCTTTGGCAGGAGATCAGTCATTATGTAGGTCAGGCAATTACATCATAGCCGCTCACAACAATGGCAATGACTTGATAGGCCAGGCTTTACAAACAAAATAGGTGGCATTAGCTGGGAGTAGAGAGAAGCAGGAGCAGTGAAAACTGTCAAAAAGTATTGTTCATAAAAGGAGCAATTCAGGAGATTTTAGTTTAAAATGCGGGTTTTGGTCTACTTTAAGGGTCAGCTATGAGTCTTTGCAGGGAGGGGCCTATGATACTGAGAGCGAGAGGACGTCATTTCACTCTGCCGGCATGAAAGACTCCTTCAGTAGCAGGAGCGAGCAGTCAGAGGCCAGGAGCGATCGTCAGGAGCCGCTAGCAGGGCAGGGGACTCTGATCCCGTCTTGCTACTGGCTGTCGGTGATCAGCTATGGAATCGAGGTAAGGAGAAAGGAAAAAAGGAAAGCACATTTTTTGTGTGTATGTGTTTTTCACAAACTCCTTCAGACCCCTAAAGCAGTTTACAGGGCAGGAGGGGCTGGCAGATCACATGTGGGAAGCGGGAGACTTACCCCCCACCCCATTACCTGCATGCCCAAAGCCCAGAGGGGTGCAAATGAGCCCACGTCCCTGGTAGCCTTCAGGGCCAGTCGCTTGCCCTGGTCTACCAGCTGGTACCTGAGCTGGTTCTGCTGGATAGGGGGACCCCACGCCCATTTTTAAAAAAATTTTAAGGGTTTAACCCTTAAAATAAAAAGAGGAGGGAGACCCCACACCATTAAAAAAAAAACTCATGGTAGTGCGCAGGGTAGTAGTATTTTATTTGATAATCTCATAAAGCTCTCTTTTCAGTTTTGGGTGTCTCCTGGGCAGGAACGGGTGTCTACCAATACATATGTCGTACCGCTGTAATTGGGAGGAATAGGGGCATTTATACACAATATTATCTGTTATTTTAAAAAAAAAAAAAACGATATATATATTTAACATTTTGTCATTTGTTTATTTTTTTCTCTCATATTTCACCCAAAAATATTGAGAAAGCACTAAAAAATTACAAACAAGACATTTTTCGTGTTAAAACAGGTCAAAACGCGAGCTAGCATAAGCTGTGTGAAACTCCCCGGGGTTCTTACCTGATCTTGGTGGGTCCCGCGCCGCATTTCCGCCGGCGTCCGCACCCCCCACTTTTGTGTGGGAGCACACGTGCCCAAACAGCATGCCGGGGATTCCGCCAGTCAGCTGCACCTCATCACAGTGGCACTTTCGAGAGAGCCAATAGGCTCTGTGCAGGGCGCTGCTTCGGTGATGGCAGAGCCTGGTTTTCAAAGAAAACCACCACAGAGCCAACAGCAGCGCCGGACTGCTCAGGTGGGGAGCCCCCAAACAATGAGCAGTGGGCCCAAAATTGGGTTTCCTATGCTTTAAAGTCCAAACTCTGATGAAAACAACAATATATAATTTTCCTTCGAAATTTTTGCAAAAATCACAGTTTAACATATATAGCACAAAATGCTGAAAAACATCATGGCAACAAAGGGTGAAAACATCTCTAGGTAGGATGGCAGTCAAACTGTTAAAATAGCATTTGCAAATGTTAATTAACTTGCACCATGTAAAAAAAGAACAGCACAGTTACAAGTTGAACTTACCCTTATCTCCTTAAATACAAGCACTCCCCACATGGCAGCAACCAATCCAGGACCCTGAACACACAAACACATATAAAAGAATTCGTTATAACATGCTGATTATCTTTACTAAGAAAGTATCACAAGAGAATTATAGGTGTGGTCACTGTTTAACTGCCTCCCTTCCCTTCAGACCAGGGGTGATGATTCTAAAGTAGGGGACCCCAACATGTAACTCCTCTGCTGTGAATGACTGGACAGCTGTCTGTTCAGACATCAGATCAGAACACTTATGGAGGTCAAGCGTACTCGAGACTGGGGGGGGGGGGGGTGCATAACACCCAGTCTGGGGCATGGTCAATGCCATGCATGGGGTTAATGCATACCTGTGTCATTCGGGGATCCAGTTGTGTGGGGGAAGTATTCTAAAGGGCAGGAGACCAGTTTCAGGGGATAGGCGAGATCCGTATACCCAATGAACTGTCAAGTTTGAAGCTTTCAAGTGATTCACTCGTTAATTTAGAATGGTTTACCGTTGTTTCCCATTGTAAAAAGGTTAAAGTGGACCAACAGTCAAAAATGAATTAAATCAGATCAACACAACAAACAGTGCTCATGGGCATTCCTCTCCAGGGCATTTTAGATTGCTGCACATAAAAAATAATTCACCTTTTTCTAATACCTATTGGGATGAATTTTAAAAACAAGATGACCGCTCATAGGCTTGCAGGCCACCTGCAAACAGGAAGTCATGCTGGGCTTCCTGTGCATTTCAGTTATGTCAGTTGGGAGAGGAAGCTCCAAAATGACTGCTACCTTTCTTTTCCAACCGTGCCAGGTTGTTGGTCCTGTTTAAATAGGTTCTAAAATCTATTCACGTGAACGTGGCCCTTGACCATCTCTCCAGCACTGAAAGTGGCTTATTTCGGTTTAAGGTGCACACCCCCCACCCTCTAATCAACAAAGGAATCTACTCTATTGTGATTGAGAAGAAGCACATGCAGAAGATGGCTAAGGCAGTGCACGTTGCTGAGAACAGAAGGTTTAAGAAGGATTTCTGAGATCTACACAAACAGTTGGCTGGGGGTCAGGTTTTTTTTATTAACTTGCCAATAGATAGGCTTAATAAGATCTTAGAACTCTCAACAATAATGATACTGATATTTGATATTGCTTGCAGAAGGTGTTGGTGATTTCCTTCATATGTACTCATCTTCAATGAGACTATTTATAATTTATAATAAAGATCTTGCCCTGTAACCACGCTCCTGTATCACTGTACCATTCCCTGGTCTTCCATTCTGGTATATCTAACCAGTTTGGTTGGCCCTTGATTGCTTATGGGGAAAACAGTGCACCACAGTCTTCACACTCTGAGAACCTAAATTCAAGTGGACCAAAGCAGTAGGCTAACCAGTGTTCAAAACTGGTAAAACTTACCACCACAGCCAAGGTCTGGAAAGCCCGGCTGCCCGAAATCCACCAGCACCATCAAAATATCCTCACATCTTCCTTGGCAGAGAATCCCGTTATGCTGCATTCATGAAAATCCCTGTGATCCATCCTTTGTGATCCAGCCACTCACAAGACTTATAGGGTTTAACCTTTTATTCAATAGCAAATAAAAAGGATGCGGGATACAATGTTCACACTCTGGCGCTTGCCTGCTCTCTTGGCTCAGAGAGGACCCTGGGCAGTTGAATCCTATTTCTCCTGGAGTAGCGGCATCACTAAGAAGCAACAGCATCATTAAGGGCAGGAGGGGGATCACAGAGATTTACATGAAAGCAGCAGAATGGGATAGTCTTCTAAGGTGTCGCCACTCTGTCTACCTTGGAATTGTTTAAAAGGTGCAGCTGGATTTCAAGCAGCCCTGACTTTCCAGACCTAGGCTGCAGCAGTGAATGTTAGTAATTTTGAGCATTATATGATTAGCCTACTCCTTTTTAGTTTTCAGTGTGAAGACTGTGGGAAAAAAGGGATATATAGTGTTTAACTGTTATCCCCATACACAATCGATGATTGTCCAACCAATCAAGGGCAGCCAAATTGGTTAGATTTACCAGAAGGGGAATTGTGCAGTGATACAGGAACACAGTTTGCAAGATCTCTATTATTTATAGACTCTTATTAAACATTTGCAAATCTTAGCGGTTCCCTTTTGTTTTCTTTTTTGGGGGTTTGCAGAATCTATAATGTCCATTTGTGAGCTGGCAAAACGCCACTGGTCTAAATCCTTGTCCTATAACTTACAGAAGAACCAAAGAGGGAAAAGAATCAGTGGCCTTTCAAGAGCTGGGGTTGCACTGGATCAAGTCTCCAGTATAGAAGTTATTTTTTTTGTCAACAAAATCATATACTAAAATATAAATAAAAAAGTGATTCAAGCCAGATTTTATAACATATATACACACTAAAGTAAATGTGCGTGTATGGGGGTATCATTAGGTGTTTGTAAATATCATTAACACATATTAGCTCTGAAATACACTGGCAGTTACTGATTGTTGTTGTCATCAGCTTACATAATACAATTCTGTGATTACTCACCTGTAGAATTGATATTAGGAGTATACAGTACGTTCTGCTACAGATATAGTACTTACTATCGGGTATTACTCCGCCAGATGGCGCTGGACTGCAGAGACATCGAAAACAGGCTCCTCCCGTCCCCTCAAATACCCAGGGACCTCCCACAAATCCCTAGCATTGAAAAGCAGTTAACGAGAAGCCGGGAGAATCAAACAACCCAAACTAGTAACTATAACAATGATATCACCATACAGGGGATCCAAGATAATGCAAAACCAAGGGTGGGGTGGAGCAGGGTGTACTGTATACTCATAATAACAATTCTACAGGTGAGTAATCACAGAATTGTATAATTCTTAGTATACAGTACGTCCTGCTCCAGATATAGTACTTACTATCGGGACATCCAATAGCAGTGTCCATAAAGTAGAGTGGGATCCCCAAAGCTAACAGCAGACAGTTTAGACCACTGCCGCCTGCAAAACCTTTCGGCCAAAAGCAGCATCAGCTGAGGCCCTAACATCAACCTTGTAAAACTTTGAAAAGGTATGAACAGAAGACCAAGTAGCGGCCTTGCAAACTTGTTCAACAGAAGCCTGGTGCTGAAAAGCCCAAGAAGCACCAATAGCACGAGTGGAATGAGCAGTAAGGCGGAAGGGAGGATTCATCCCCTAAGCAGAATAGGCCTGAATCACAGCCTGACGGATCCATTCGCTGATAGTAGACTTGGCAGGAGCCAAACCCTTCCTAGGACCAGAAGGGACTACAAAAAGAGCATCAGTTTTTCTGAAAGGTGCAGTAGCCACCAGATAGTACTTCAGACACCTAACCACATCCAAAGAATGCAAGGCCCTCTCATTAGCATTAATAGGATTAGGGCACAATGAAGGGAGAACAATGTCCTGATTCAAATGAAAAGCAGACACTACCTTAGGCAAAAAATCTGTCTTGAAGCGAAACACCACCTTGTCCTGGTGTCTCTCAAAGTAGGGGGGCTGAATGGAAAGCGCCGCCAACTCAGACACACGCCTAACAGAGGTGATAGCAACCAAAAAGACAACTTTGAGAGTAAGAATGGCCAGGGCAGCATCCTGCACAGGTTCAAAGGGAGCACCCTGCAAGGCTGACAAAACCAAGTTGAAATCCCAAACAGGCACCATAGTCTTACGTGGGAGACGCACATGAGTCACCCCCTGGAAAAAAGTCCAAATCAGAGAATGCTGAGCAAAGGACTTCTGGAAGAAAACAGCCAGGGCAGAGACCTGACCTTTTAGAGTACTAAGTTGGAGCCCCATTTCCAACCCATGCTGTAGGAACTCCAGAACCCTGGGAATAGAGAAGACACGACAGGGAAGAGACTTAGACTCACACCAGTCAATGTAAGCACGCCAAACCCTGTAATAAATAGAAGACTTTTTCCTAGCCTTAATCAATGTATCCACAACCGAGGAAGACAGCCCCTTCTCCATCAAGATGGAGGTTTCAGCAGCCAGGCAGTCAAAGCCAGAGTTTGTAAACTGGGATGGCGTAGTGAGCCCTGAGTGAGCAGGTCTGGCACCACGGGCAGAGTGTACTGATCTACTGCCAGCTGCACCACGTCTGCGAACCACACTCTTCTTGGCCACCTGGGGGGCACCAGAATTGCTGGCACCCTTTCCAGAGCAATCTTGCGCAGAACCCTGCCCAGCAGGTGGAATGGAGGGAAGACATATAGAAGCTGAAAGTCCTGCCATGACATTGCTAGAGCATCCGTGGTCAAGGCCAGAGGATCCTGGGATAGGGAGACAAAGGCCGTTAGCTTGCGATTGTGACGGGACACAAACAGATCCACATCTGGTTGGCCCCAATGGTGACACAGAAATTGGAACACCCTGCTGCATAGGGACCATTCTCCCTGGCGAGAGATCCCCCTGCTCAGAGAGTCTGCCAGGAGATTTTCCACCCCCGGGATGTACACAGCTGATATGCAGGGAACATTGGTCTCCGCCCAGGTCAGGATCAGAGACACTTCCTGGAGGGCCCCCTTGCTCCGGGTCCCTCCCTGATGATTGATGTAGGCCACTGCCGTCTGGTTGTCTGAGCGCACCTGAACAGGCAGGCCCTGAAGGCGAGTAGTCACCTGAGCCAGAACTAACCTGATCGCCCGCAGTTCCAAGACATTGATAGGTGTGTGGGCCTCCTGAGGGCCCCACCTCCCCTGGAACCGCAGGGACTTCCAGAAACCCCCCCCAACCTGACAGACTGACATCCGTGGTGACCGTCTCCCAGGAAGGGGTAAGAAAGGATCTGCCCCCCAACAGGTTCCTAGAGTCCATCCACCACGAGAGGGACCTCCTGACCAGGGGGGAGAGCACACAGGCCCTGTCAAGGGATGCTGGGTCCTTGTCCCATACTGACAAGAGGTGGAGTTGCAGAGGCCTCAAGTGGAGCTGAGCATAAGGGACCGCCTCGAAGCATGCCACCATCAGGCCCACCAGCTGCATTCCCTGTGTCATGGAGGGATGACGACAAGATAGCAGGAACTGGACCTGTGCAATCAGACCGTCCACCTTCTGTTGAGGAAGGAAAATCCTTGCCTGAACTGTATCCAGATTCATCCCTAGGAATGGGATCACCAAGGAGGGGGACAGTGAGGACTTGGGGTGGTTGATCACCCAACCAAATGACTCCAGGGTGGACACCACCAGCTGAGTATACAATTCTGCCTGATGTAGAGATTGGGAGGTGATGAGTATGTCGTCCAGATAAGGTAGCACGCGGGCGCCCTGATACCTGAGCAAAGACGTCACGCCCGCCAGCACCTTGGTGAACACCCTGGGAGCTGAGGTGAGACCAAAGAGCAATGCCACAAACTGGTAGTGTTGATCCTCCAGAGCAAACCTGAGGAACCTTTGATGACCTGGAAAGACAGGAATATGAAGGTAAGCATCCTTGATGTCCACAGAAGTAATGAAATCCCCTTAGCGCAGGGAGCTGGTGGCAGAGCGCAGAGTTTCCATGCGAAAGCGCCTGCTCCTGACAAATTTGTTGAGGATCTTTAAGTCCAGGATGGGCCTGACTGAACCATCCTTTTTGGGAACTGTGAATAGGTTGGAATAGAAACCCTTGCCCATTTCTCTTAAAAGGGACCTTGCAGATGACCCCCAGCTCCAGGAGGCCTTGTACGGCCTGCACCAGCTCCTGGGCTAACACAGGGTCCTGAGGAATCCGGGATCTGATGAATCTTGGGGGCGGCCAGGCAGCAAACTCTATCTTGTAACCGGAGGACACTACCTCCTGAATCCACCGGTCTGAGACATGAAGCCTCCAGACGTGAGCGAAGTGCTGAAGCCGTCCCCCCACCCGGATGGGTGAGGGCACCCCATCATGCCTGAGGGGGCTTGGGAGAGGATTTTGCCTTGGGGCCCCAGGAGGAGCCAGGACGCCCATGTCCTCTGCCCCTACCCTAGAAATCGCCCCAGTAAAGGAAACCCCCCTCCCTTGTCTAGCACCATGGTAGGGGGAGGAGAAGGAGCCCTGACCCCGAAAGGGCCGAGATTGCCGCCCTTAGCAAACAGGTCCAGGCGGTCCCCAAACAGGCGTAGTCCTTTGAAGGGAAACCCAGTGAGGGCCTTCTTGGCAGCGTTGTCAGCAGCCCACTGTCATAGCCAAACTGAGCGGCGTATAGCCACCACAAGGGCAGATGTCCTGGCACACATTCTAATGGTGTCATCCAAGGCAGAGAGGACAAAATTTACAAAAACATCACAACTGGAGAGTGCATTGAACACCTCACAAGACAAGTCATCAGGGGCACTATCAAGAATATTTCTGATAAGGGTTCTAGTGGCCACAGCGGTAATGGCAGAAGCACAGACCGGGCGCAGCGCTGTCTCCGCACATGCAAAGGCATGGGACGCCAGCTGGTCAATGCGCCGGTCCTCAGCATCCCGCAGGGTAGTAGAGTCAGGGGAATGCATGACAGAGGTGTTAGACAACCCTAGAACCGGGGCATTCACCTCGGGAGGGGATGACCAACAGTATACCACATCAGCAGGAAAGGGATACTTCCTATCCCAACTTTTAGGTACCCCGGGAAGTCTACTGGGGCGCTCCCATTCCTTGAGCACAAGGTTATTGAAATGTGCTTGCTCTGGAAATTCCAAACGTGATTTAGCTGTATGGAAGAGTTCCCCCCTTTGCCTGGCAGCCGCAACAGGGGGAGAAATGGACAGAACCTCAAAAATCTGGGTCAGCAATCTGTCAGTGTCATCCGGGGTCCAGTGGTCAGAGCCAGAATCGTCATGACCCCTTGGCCTCTCATCAGACGACCCTATGTCAGAGAAAAGCTCCCCTTCATCCGAAGGGGTATAGCCACAAAGATCCCAAAACTCCTCAGTTTCCATAGGAAAAAGAGTGACATTAGGCGTTAAGTGCCGCTTTTTAGCAGGGGCCTTACGCGTCAAGGTCTTAGCAATCAACTGCTCAACAGTAGCCAGTCTAGAAGACACATCAGGCTGAGAATCCCCACTTGTATGCAACTCAGTAGGAGTGAGATTTAAGCTTGGAGGGGTAGGTGAAGTGAAACGAGGTGCAGGCCCAGCCACTGGAAGGCCAGATTGCAGTGCAAGCACCTGTTCAGCACAGGGTACACAGACCCGCGCCTTGTCAGCGTCAGCATGAGGCTGCCCACACGCTACACACAGCCGGGCTTGTCCCAAAGGAACCCCGGTCACATTATCCTGAGATGCCTCCATATGGTGATTATAGCAGCGCTATAGGCCGATAGGGATTAACGCTATAAAGCAACCCTGGATGCCCCAATAACCCGCTAAGGAGTGGGAGAAATTACACTAGGCCAATACAAGTTAGCAAACTAAAAGAGGGCCGGGAGAAGCCAATGGATTCGCCCGCCTGAAAGACATAATAAAAAGGGGGCCGTAAGCAGTTATAAAAAATTAGATAATAAAGCTGCCCGCAAGGGCACTTACGGACCGCGGTAGGTAGGGGCCCGTCGCGCATAAGCCAACCAAGCAGACAAAGATGGCGTTGGCAAACCTCGAGGGGCGGGCCGGTATAGCAATGACGCGGAACGCGCCATAGGCGGGCCCCGCCCCCCTCCGAAGAGCGCAAAGCCAGCACATGACAAGCAGCCAATGACGGCGTGCCGGTGCCTGAGGTAACGCTGCCGCCAAGCGCGGGACATAGTGGTAGAAAAAAAGGCGTGCGGCGGTACTTTAAAAAAAACAGTCATATTAAAGCAAGACAGCGCGGTGGCTGACACAAGGCAGTTGAAATAAAGCATAAGTCTAAAACATGTAAATGCATAGCATACATACCGACAACCCCCCCCCCCCCCTTTTTTTCACCCGAAGGCTACCAGGAGAATGAGGGAGGACAGCGGCCACTTAAATAGGGCCCACCGATAGGCAGGGGCAATAGTGCGGGAGGGGCATCCTATAAAGGCTCACCATAAGCCTGAACCGCCTACCCTTTGGTGGGGGATTGCGGTGGAGCAGCGCTCCTAAGCACCTAACAGCAGTTCTGCCTACCATCACCCAACCAGCGCAGCCAAGGCTGGGAGGCATATAACTAATGGAACGGGTGGGAATAGTCCTACAGGGCCGCAGGCTAATAGCCCCGCTCACCTGCGAGTAGAGAGCCATTTCTAGTCCTTCGCAGTCCAGACTGCAGAGAAAATCTGGGGATTTGTGGGAGGTCCCTGGGTATTTGAGGGGCCGGGAGGAGCCTGTTTTCGATGTCTCTGCAGTTCAGCGCCATCTGGTGGAGTAATACCCGATAGTAAGTACTATATCTGGAGCAGGACGTACTGTATACTAAATACGTAATTATTTAATGTAGGTTCTGAATGGACATTGTATAGTGGGGATACAGAAACAGTTATATTAAGTTATCAATAATTAGTTATAGCAGATCTAACCCCTATATCAGGATAGAAAATCCCATGCCACTCTGCATGTGGCAACCTCACAGTAATCATGTGACTGCCGCAGCCAATAGGACAAAACCCATTGGTTGCTGATGGTCAACTGGACAATGGGAGTGGGGAGCAGGAAAGCTTCTGCCCATAATTGGTGGGGGTATTAAGTTTAGTTGCTCTGCTCTAAAGAAAAAGTTTACATGTGGCAGAGTAATCAGCAAAGGCCGCTACCTTGATCTGTACATAACCAGCCCTTGTTTGGGTAATAAAGTCAAATTAAAAAAAAAAGGAAATCTGGAGTTCTGAACCTTTTCCTGCTCACATTTTTCAGAGGTCTTGGCAGCTTTGGGGAAAGCTAAAATAGTTTATGTACCAGACACATTATTTGGCGTCATTAGATAAATATATATACCAGACAAGTAAAAAAGGCATACTTTGCTTTAGTAACGTCATGTTATTTCACAGGAAAGAAAAAATGAATGAATGTTAGCTGTGTAACGTAATCTCATGCTGTGTAACGGAGTGTCTGACATTTAATGGATACACTGTCTTTAATGTAAACGACCAGAAAATCAAACAAATACTGACCGCAGTAATTATTGGGAAACTGACAACAGCGCTAAGGTAGTTATTAGCCAGGAACCAGCAGCAGTTAGCAATTGCCCAGAGGACGCCAGAGATAAAACCTTCAAATTACAGAGCAGGTAAAAAATAAGTATAAAAAAAGTGTAATATAAAACACAAAAACTTTTTTCATATCATAACCCGGTGTTTACATCACATGCTATGGGCTTGTTGAGCCAAGGGTTATAAATGCTGCAAAATTCAAAATATTCCAAGTTATGATAGGCCATAAAAAAAACTAATACAGAATATATTGTATAGGAATGTAAATTAGGGTGTTTGTGCCCACCGCCATCATCCTGATAGATAGTCTTTACTGCTGAGAAATAGTTATTTTATGACAATAGTCACATGTTGGCAGATTTTAATCGGATTAGATTAGAAAAAACATTTTCCAATAATATCAACTACACTTGAGCACACATATAGTACTGAGCAGAAATATATAAAAAAAAAAATATTAATATTTTATTAATCAAAAAACAAAGTGGCATTCCAGTACAAAACAAACAGATATATTTTAATAAACATTCAAAAAAGCATGTTATTGCCTTTTTTGGGTGAAAATAACACTGTTGGGGGCCATCTGCTGCCTGTTTCTGTCTCAGTAGTAGCTTCCAGCAGATATAGGCTGAGCATGTCCTGAGAGTGTTTGATACAAATGTATTAGTTATATAGTGGGGTTGCCGCTCAGCTTGGCAGGAGTAGCTGAAGGCATTGTAGGCAGGGAGGCAAGTCATCACAGCTGGTATATACTGTCATTAGTGGCATTTTGGAAAAAAAAACTATATTTGGCATTTTCTTCACCCTGTTTAAGGAATTTTGGAGAACTCACCCCAGTCCCTGCACTAGAATTAGTTTATTGTGTCTCTGTTTCTACAAGTGCTCCCAAACTAACTGTGGGTGGAACCAGATCTATTGCACCAGATATTTTGTTACTTTTTGTAGCAGATAATGCTTGGCAGCAGCAAAGTGTTGTAATGCTGTGAAGTAGAAAGATCCAGCAGCATGTCCATCCAATGTGAATGAAGCGCAACCTTTACTAAATCATTAAAAACTCTGCCGCAAAAACAGTAAGTGCTATGGTAAGGCTACGCGTTTTGGGTGCATGCACAAGGCAAAGATCGTGGACCTGCTCAGTTGCCTTGAATATTGTACCTAGCTTGTTTCAGCTTTGCTGAATGCGGAACAAATCTGTTGAGAACCAGCTTCAATCAAAAGAACAAACAAGAACACTTACCTGGCAGTATAGCTTGTGGATAAACTTTGGGACGATTCTTCATAACTATGCAGTAGATGAGAAAGTATGCAGTGCTGGTGAGAAAAATTCCACTAAAGTGTGCAAACACATAATCTAGATCTAAAAATAAAAAGAAATGTTCAGAACACAGTGCTAGCAAGGCACTCTATGTGGCATTAAAGAACATGCACGTCTGTCAAATGGAGAAAGTCTCCCATTGCATACCAAAACACTCACCTCCCACCGCCCCAACAGTGAGCACACTTCCCTCGTCAGTGGGCCATGAAACACGGAATGCTTTAATGTAGGGTGATGATAGGGGAGTGTTGCAACAGGCTGCCCCTCGGAATTACATGCAGTGGTCTGCTTTTGGAAAGCATTTCCAATGTGGAATACATCTCAAAGAATACATGATCAATATAAACATATGAAAATGTATTACATTAATATTGAAAGCTGTATTACTTTTTTGTCTGTTTGTTTTCGTATTTATGTAGTACCAACATACTACATGGTTTTACAGTGTGTAGCATTGATGGGTCCATTTTGAGATTAGTTCCCTTGGATTGAGACTCTTTTAGAATGAATCACCAAAGTAAATGTGACATCTGTTTCTTCATAATGAAACATAGCATGAAACCACTTTCCAACATAAGGGAAATGTTTTTTTTCCCGAAGGTGCATGTTGATGTAACATTTGTCAGTGGCAATTATTACATGTAAAATGATCTCTGGTAACAGGAGACTTTAGGTTTTTTCTTCTTACCAAATTGACTTGCTCCAGCATATATGCTTCCATTGTGCTTGCTGTGGTCTTTGATATAGAGGACCGGAATAAAGCAAGATCCATAAAGTACCCCTGCACAAACTGCCATTATTGAGCCTCTGTCCAAAAAAATACAATTCTGTAATTACTCACCTGTAGAATTGGTATTATATGTATACAGCACGTCTTGTTCCAGAAGATATTCCTTACTCTTGGGTTATACATCCAGTAGATGGCGCTGGACTGCAGAGACAGAAAAGTGGCTCCTCCCGGCCCTATATATACCAGGGACCTCCCACAAAATCCCCAGTATTGAAAAGCAGTTAAATGAGACCGGGAGAACTATAACCAATATATAAAAATTTGAACATTAGAACAGTCACCATACAGAGGTAACTAAAGGTAATGATAACAAGGGTGGGGTGGAACAGGACATGCTGTATACATATAATACCAATTCTACAGGTGAGTAATCACACAATTGTATTATTCTAAGTATACAGCACGTCCTGTTCCAGAAGATATTCCTTACTCTTGGGATATCAAATAGCAATGTCCGTAAGGTAGGGTGGGATCCTCAAAAGTAACAGCAGACAGTTTAAACCACTGCCGCCTGCAGAACTTTGTGGCCAAAAGCAGCATCAGCTGAGGCCCTAACATCAACCTTGTAAAAATAGTATGAACAGAAGACCAAGTAGCGGCCTTGCAAACTTGTTCAACAGAAGCTTGGTGCTGAAAAGCCCAAGAGGCACCAATAGCACAAGTAGAATGAGCAGTGAGGCGGAAGGGAGGCTCCTTCCCCTTAGCAGAGTAGGCCTGTATCACAGCCTGACGGATCCACTTGCTGATAGTGGACTTAGCCGGAGTCAAACCCTTCTTAGGTCCAGACGGGAGCACAAAGAGAGCGTCAGTCTTCCTGAAGGATTCAGTAGCCACCAGATAGAACTTCAGAGTCCTGACCACATCCAGAGAGTGTAAAACCCTCTCCTTAGAAGAACTAGGATTGGGGACACAGAGAAGGCAAAACAATGTCCTGATTGAGATGAAAGGCAGAAACAACCTTAGGCAGAAAATCTGGCTTAAAACGAAACACCACCTTGTCCTGGTGTCTCTCAAAATAAGGAGGCTTGATAGAAAGCACCGCCAACTCAGAAACACGCCTCACAGAAGTGATAAACAACCAAAAAGACCACCTTAAGCGTAAGAATGGACAAAGGGGCTCCTTGCAAGGGCTCAAAGGGAGACCCCTGCAGTGCAGATAAGACCAAATTCAAGTCCCAGACTGGTAACATAGGCTTACGTGGGGGACGCACGTGAGTAACCCCCTGGAAGAAGGTCTTGACCAGGGGATGCTGAGCAAAGGATCTTTGGAAAAAAATAGTCAAAGCAGAAACATGGCCTTTCAGAGTACTGAGCTGAAGACCCAGATCCAAACCATGTTGCAGAAACTCCAGAATCCTAGGAATGGAAAACACACGACAGGGAAGCGAGTTAGACTCACACCAGTCAATGTAAGTACGCCAAGCCCTGTAGTAAATGGAAGAAGAGGACCTCTTCCTAGCCCTGATCATGGTATTTACAACCGAGGCAGGCAGCCCTTTCTCCATCAAGATGGAGGTATCAACAGCCAGGCCGTCAAAGCCAGCGTTTGTAAATTGGGGTGGCGTAGGTGCCCCTGAGTAAGCAGATCTGGAACCCGGGGCAGGACGTACTGATCTACTGCCAGCTGCACGCATGCCTGCGAACCACACTCTTCTTGGCCAACAGGGGGCCACCAGTATGGCTGGCACTCTTTCCTGAGCTATCTTGCGCAGCACCCTGTCCAGCAGGGGAAAAGGGGGAAAGACATACAGAAGCTGAAACCCCTTCCAAGACATTGCCAGGGCATCCATGGCCAAGGCCAGAGGATCCTGGGACAGAGAGACAAAAACTGGAAGCTTGTTATTGTGACGGGATGCAAACAGATCCACGTCCATCTGACCCCAGCGGTGGCACAGGGAGCGAAACACCCTGCTGCTGAGGGACCTTTCTCCTAAACGAGAGGTCCCCCTGCTCAGAGAGTCTGCCTCCAGATTCTCCACCCCTGGGATGTACACAGCTGAGATGCAGGGAACATTTTCCTCCGCCCAGGACAGTATCAGGGACACTTCCTTGAGGGCCCTCTTCCTCCGGGGATGATTGATGTAGGCAACCGCCGTCTGGTTGTCCGAGCGGACCTGAGCAGCCCGACCCCTCAGGTGTGGGGTTAAGTGGGCGAGAACCAACCTGATCGCCCTCAATTCCAGAATTTTGATAGGGGCATGGGCCTCCTGAGGGCCCCACTGACCCTGGAATTTCAGGGACTTCCAAAAGCCCCCCCAACCTGTCAGACTAGCATCCGTGGCGACAGTTTCCCAGCAGGGGGGCAGAAAGGATCTGCCCACCAGCAGGTTCCTTGAGTCCAGCCACCACGATAGAGACTGCCTGACCAGAGGGGACAGGACAAACACCTGATCCAAGGACACAGGGTCCCGATCCCATACTGACAGGAGGTGAAGCTGAAGAGGCCTCATGTGAAACTGAGCATATGGAACCGTCTCGAAGCAGGACACTATCAGGCCCACCAGCTGCATTCCCTGCCTGATGGATGGATGAGGACAAGAAATAAGGAGCTGGGCTTTCTCTTATAGACTCTCCACCTACTGCTGAGGAAGAAAGATCTTGACCTGAGATGAATCCAGAATCATGCCCAGGAAGGACTTCACCATGGAAGGAGACAGGGAAGATTTGGGGTGGTTGATCACCCAGCCGAATGACTCCAGTGTGGACACCACCCTCTGAGTGTCCAGCTCTGCCTGATGGAAGGACTGAGAAGCGATGAGCATGTCGTCCAAGTAGGGAAGAATGCGAATGCCTGAGATCTCAGCAGAGCCATTACCGCCTGCCAGCACCTTGGTGAACACCCTGGGAGCCAAGGTGAGACCGAAGGGCAAGGCCACAAATTGGTAGTGCTGATCCTCCAGAGCGAACCTGAGGAATCTCTGATGACCTGGAAAGATAGGTATGTGAAGGTAAGAATCCTAGATATCTACAGAGGTCATGAAGTCCCCTGGGTGTAAAAAAGTCACAGCTGAGCGCAGAGTCTCCATGCGAAAGAGTATGAATCTGACAAATTTGTTGAGGCGCTTCAAATCCAGGATGGGTCTGATGGACCCATCTTTTTGGGGACGATGAAAAGATTGGAGTAATAGCCTTTGCCCCTTTCCCTCAAGGGCACCCAGCAGATGACACGCAGTTCCAGAAGGCCTTGGACAGCCAGGGGCAGACCCTGAGCTGACAGGGGGTTTTGAGCTAACCGAGATTTGATGAATCTTGGGGGCGGCCAGGCTGCAAACTCTCTTGTAACCGGAGGATACTACCTCCTGAATCCACCAGTCTGAGACATGACGCCTCCAGACATGAGCCAAGAGCCGAAGCCGTCCCCCCACCTAGATGGGTGAGGGTGCCCCTTTATGCCTGAGGGGGCTTGGGGGAGGACTTAGGCTTGGGACCCCAGGAGGGGCCAGGGCGGCCACGTCCTCTGCCCCTGCCCCAAAAAATCTCCACGGGCTCCAGCAAAGGAAGCTCCCCGTCCAATTCTGGAGCCCCTGAAGGAAGGAGAAAAGGCACCTGAACCCCGAAAGGACCGGGGCTGCCTTCTATGCTGAGGTAACTTGCCTCCTTTAGCAAACAAGTCCAGATGTTCCCCAAAGAGGCTCAGCCCCTTGAAGGGAAACCTAGTGAGAGCCTTCTTAGCAGCGTTGTCCCCTTTGTTGGGGGACTGCGGTTGGAGCAGCGCTCCTTAGAACCTGCCTACCTTTCTACCTTCACCCGAACCAGTGCAGCCTAAGCTAGGAGGCAGTAAAAGGAAACTGGTGGGAATAGTCCTACAGAGCCGCAGGCTAATAGCTCCGCTCACCTGTGAGTAGAGAGAGAGAGCCATCTTCTAGTCATCGCAGCCCAGACTGCAGAGAAGAACTGGGATTTTGTGGGAGGTCCCTGGTATATATGGGGCCGGGAGGAGCCACTTTTCTGTCTCAGCAGTCCAGCGCCATCTACTGGATGTATAACCCAAGAGTAAGGAATATCTTCTGGAACAGGACGTGCTGTATACTTAGAATATTAGGAACATTAAATGCAAAGTTAAACAGGATTATTAACAGGATTTACATTTCATAATACATTGTGCTAGCTCTAATGGTGGCAGCATGAGAACATCGCGATTCGGATGCTCCCGTGCCACTGCGTCCAAGCATTACCTACATCTTCCACATTCACATGTGACCACCAGCAGCCTATTGGGCTCCTCCAGGGGGCTGTGCACCAGCCAACTGCTGCTGGCTGCCGGTGGTCATGTGGACGCCAGCTGTGGCCTGGATTGCTGAAGAGGTAAATTGTAGGTGCCCAGTATTCACAGGGAAAGTTTCAGCAGGGCATTTAGATCTGGTTGCCCCATGCCACGGTTAGTTGACCCCCAGGCTGTTTGACTGAAATGTATTATATAACTTTTACATATTTTTCCATAAAAAGTAGTTTTTTAAATAACTTTTTAATGGCTAAATATATTGATGAATAATAAAAAAAAAAAAACGAAAGCAAGATTCTCAGAGGACAACTGTTAACTGAAAAAAGTGTTATTGGGCTGCCCTTTGCCTGACATGACAGGACTGTCTAGGCAAAAATGGTACATACTACTTACCTATAGCCCCAAGCAGCTGATCTAGCCTTATTCTGGGTGAGCAAAAGTTATCTCTGCTGGAAATATATACTACACTCATGACAACATACCGTGGTTGCCTTACTGCCTCCTGACATCAATCACGACAACTGATGTTGCCAAAGACGCAAGTTCTAAACTATCAGTGTGAATCAGCTGCGTGGGATTATAGGTGTGTCTATTGTTTATTATGTTGTCCCAGACTGGGAAGTTCTAGTAATGGGTTCCACAGAAAACTTCCATAAATGATGACAAAATGTATGCAAGAGTATATATATATATTTATGAAGAAAAGTGGCACATGCCAATGACAAGAAAACAGGGATGAAGCTTCAACAGTGCAGAGCATCCTAAACCCCAAATGTTCTTTTCAGACTTCAGGATCACTTTAATACAACCTGACTGAATGGTGCAGGGAATTCGCTGCAGAACCTTTTAGCCATTGACTTTCAGAAGGCTGATGATTTGTTTACTTCTGCAATGCAAAGTAAATGTTTGTATACTTACATTAATCGCTTTTGAAAAGGTGATAATTTGTCTACCCATGATTCATCTGTCACAGTATTCTCGTTTGAATTAATCTGTTTAGGACAAATTGGAAAGTATTTTTCATCTGGGGACTGATGTTAAATAGTGTAATTTATCTATGTATTGTTTTTCTGTACAGTTCAATATATATTACAATATGGAAAAAAGGGGAGAAGTTGGTTCAGAGGTTAGCTCTGGATGCCCCCTTTAGGGCTATTGTACCTTGAGGAAGGCAGTGGTCCCACCATCATTAAGCTTAAATAAAAAAGTGATAAAAGATTGGCCTGGACCGGTGTCTTGCATGAAATTACCAGAATGTTTTTATTGGTCACACGGTATCACACGGTATTACTCCATACTATGTGACTACCTTTCACACATACCATCTAAATTATAATGCACAAGTATTCTTGGTTAAGTAAACATTGATTCCTAGTACTAAGAGTATTGCTGTTAGCCAGTGTAGGTGCTGGTGAAACCAATGTATTTGTGCCTGTTCGATGTGTTTTGCCCAGGGGGTGGGCACAACTGGACAGTACATCGATCGAGATTGTGCATAGTGTAGCATGCATGGGGCCTAGTATCTCATAACTGTAGCATTATCCATAAGAACTCTGTAAACCAGGCTTGTGTTAAAAGGAAAGGTGTTGAGCTAAGTAAATGATCAATTACTTAGCTCAACACCATTCCTTTTAACACAAGGAATCGTAGTCACGTAGTATGGAGTAATACCGTGTGACCAATAAAAACTTTCTGGCAATTTCATGGAAGACACTGGTCCAGGAGCATTAGCACAGACCCATCTTTAACGCACCAGTGTCAGTAGCAATAATTGTTTTCTTGCCATCCTAATGTGACTTTGCCCATTTCTTCTGTAATGCCCTAATGGCAAGTACCCATTTTGGACCTCGAAATCCTGCAAGCAAAAACCTTAAAGTGTCTTCCTGAGGGAAGAAGTTTAAATAGTATGTGGACAATATTCTATTATTATTATAATATTGTAAGGACAGACTAGATGCGCAATGTAGTCTACTTCTGTTGTCTATCTTCTGTGTTTCAAACCATGTAGTGACTATTATAGTTGAGATCCTCACATTTAATGTGGACACTAGAGGACAACAAAAATGGGCAATCTTACTGGACCTCCCAAGCAACAATAAGTTTGCTGTCACCGCACTCCCCTTGCAAAATGTGGGAGTGTGTCAGGCTGGGGGCATTCATGTTCCCGGCGACAACAGCTGCCCCCTCCCCCAGTAGCTGGAAACATGTCAGAATTAAAAACAGGAGGAAAGTGCAGCAGACTTTCAACCCCCACCGCCTAGAAGCTGCCCCCTGCCACCCTAACCTGTGGAAAGGAACCGCAGCCCCTGTCTGAGCCATTGGAGAGGAGCCACAACCACTGCCACCTCACCGGTAGTCGGAGCTGCCTGCAGGTAGGAAGAAGCATCCTTGGGCCAAGCGCCAACACTACCGCTGGAGTCTTTCCCTCCTGTCTGGCTGCCCACCTACCTACCAGGTCAACCACCTGCCTGCCAACCTTCTTGGCCACTCACCTACCTCTTTGCTTGCCCACCTACATACTTAGCCACCCACTTGCCTCCCCCCCTACCTGCCCTCGGGCCCACATGTCTGTCTGCCTGCCCACCTAGCTACCTATCCGCCCATCAATCCATCCTGCCAAACAAACCATCCGCCTGCCTGCCCGCCCACCTACCTATCCACACATTTGCCTGCCTGCCCAACAACCCGTCCACGCACCTGTACGCCTGCCACACGCATCTGGATGTGCTAGTCATCCAATGCAAGGTCTGAAGCAAGGTCACAAGCTCTTATTCATTCTGTCCACTTGCAATAGGGAAATCATAAGGTAAAATTGTAAACCTACAAATCTTGGCCATTTCTTCTTCAATTTCAAAATGGAAATAGTTTAGGACACAATGGGATAACAATTGGCTTTTCCTGAAATATCACTTTGCTCCAGAAATCATACAGTGAATAAACAATACTTACATTGCTAGTTATAAGAAGAGGTGTTATTTCTGATTCAGGTATTACAGTTTTTACATCCGTTTTAACAAACAGGAATATAATTGCACTGAAAAAAAAAAAAAATCTCAAACAGGATTAATTTTGTTTTGTCAAACCTTTACAAAACACATAAAATACATGGGTTGCTTGTTTTACATGTATTTAAATACAGCCCACCTGCACTTCGAGGGTTAGTAAATCTTTCATCAATAATAAGGCCAATGTGCCTCTCCTCCATTTCCTGCAGTGCTGGGTAGAAGCTGTAGCAGGGCTACAAAAAATACAATTCAGTGATTCTCACCTTTAGAATTGTTTTCTCTCTTCTTCCTCTCCAGGGCATCACCTATGAATGGGTCAACTCTTGTGTGAAGGGCAGGATGTGTGGTTCCTCTCGGCCTATATGTACTTCTGGTAGCTCCGTCTTTTTCTTTTTTTTTTAAATGCTTATCAATTATTTACATATGTACAACCTCCACTATGACTGTGGCATCCGGGGAACAGATATATTAGCCTAGCAGATAGGATGGGCCTGACACCCTAGAGTGGAAGAAAAGAGAAAACAATTCTACAGGTTAGAATCCCAGAATTGTATTTTCTCTCATATTCCACTCCAGAGCGTCAGCAAATCAGACACAAATGGGACCTCCAAAAGTAGCGCCCTTGATTCAGGGTGGGATCCCAAGTATTGATCTTATTTCTCTAATGTGAGGAGTAAGCTATTACAAAAAAAATCAAACCTTAGCTGAAGAGCTTAATACCGTCTGCAATACTTTTCGTCCAAAGGCGGCATCCGCCGAGGCTCTAACATCTACCTTATAAAATGTAGTAAATGTATGAACTGAAGACCAGATCGCGGTGTTGCACATTTGCTCTACCGAAGCCTGGTGCTGAGAAGCCCAGGAAGCCCAGATACCTAGTGTAGAATGGGCCCTAACCAGAAACGGAGGATTCTTTCTCGTGGAGACGTAGGCCTTTATTACTGCTTGTCTAATCCATCGGCTCATGGTAGACTTAGCTGGTGGTAGACCCTTCCGTGGCCCCTTAAATATAATAAATAAGGAGTCAGTCCTACAAAAGTCTGCGTTACAATATTTCAGAGGTTTCACTACATCCAGGTAGTGGAGGAATCTCTCCTTATGACTAACCAGAGCAAGTCATAAGAAGGGCAAAACCACCTCCTCGTTAAGATGAAAGGGAAACCACCTTAGGAAGAAAATCCTGTTTAAAATGGCTTTGTCCTTGTGTAGGACTAAGAAAGGATGCTTAACAGATAAAACTGATAACTCAGAAACCCGTTGCACAGGGGTAATTGCCTCTAGGTAGATGATCTTAAGTGTCATCAACCCTAGTAAAACTTCTGCGATTGGTTTAAAGGGAGGACCCAGAAGGGCCGGTAAAACGTTTAAGTCCCAGACAGGCAGAAGAGGCCTACAGAGAGGCTGCACACAAGTGACCCCCGCAAGATCGTTTTTAAAAAAGTTTATTTTCTGCAATGGGTTTCTGAAAAAAAGATGGATAGGGCAGATATCTGTCCCTTTAGAGTGCTCAATTGAAGACCTTCATCGAGACCTTTCTGCAAAAATTCCAGAATTTTGGAGACAGAAAAAGTTCTACAAGTGAAACCTCTAGATTCGCACCAAGCAATAAAGACCCTTCTTTGACAAAGTCTGCTTTCGGGCTTAAACCTCTCTGCCAGGATAGCCTTCAAAGCCAGAACTCATAATTGGGGTTCCGTAGAGGCCCCTGTGTGAGGAGATCCAGATCGTCGGTTAGCCACCAATGCTTGCCTTCCGGCATCCTTGCTATGTCTTAAAACCAGCTTCTCCCTGGCCAATTGTGTGTCACCAATATGGTTGTAATCCCCTAGCAAGCCATCTTCTTTAGTACTCAACCCAGGAGTGGAAACGGAGGGAATGCATACAGGAGCCTGAAAGTTGACCAAGGTCGGGGCATCCGTTGCTATAGCTAGAGGGTTCCTGGACTGGGAGACAAACCTCAAGACTGTCAGGCGCGTGGGACACCTGCCTTCAGACAAGTCCGCAAGCCCCAATCTCCGCAGCTGCTTCTGTCTATAGAACAGCCCCCATTTGTTGGGGCTCTGGATGTGCCTCACCAGACACAGTTGCCCCCAGGACTTAGATAGCACAAAGGATATGGACTAACAGGGTGAAGGCAGATGAACCAGGGACGAGGCTGGGCAGAAGTTGGAATGGCTGAGTTCATTCACCGGAATGACAGTCATTCTGATTCAGGGTTCCAAGTGGATACACAGGAGAATGGTCAAGGGTCAAGCCAGGTTGTCGGAGGATTCACGATATAGATGAGAAGACAAACTCGAGGTCAGGCAGGCGTTGGTCCAGACAGCGATCAGAGGAGAGTCAGACAAAGTGAAAGTTGGCAACAGGTAATCAGAATCCAGCTAACAGTGGCACAATAACACCCAGCAAAAGCTATATAGGGCAAAGCATGCTGGGAAAGGCCTAGTTTTATGTGGCCATCGGCCAATCAGGACAGGAGGTCAGAGTCAGCCCATCACCTTAACCCCAGCAATACCTGTGGGAAAGCTGACCTCCAAAAACACAGCCATAAAAGGACATAGCACGCCTAAAGGTATGCCGGAGATGCGTAGGCATACTAACAGCCAGAACACACAGAGAAGGTGATTAACCAACATGTGGGGAAGCTGAAAGCCTGACAGAAACACTCCAATTGTGGCAGGACGCGAAGAGCTCCATGTCTGGAAGCCCCCAATGCATGCACAGGGCTCAAAAGATCCCCTCACTGAGTGACCATTCTCCCTGATCCAAGGTTGCTCCGCTTAGATGATTGGCCTGCACATTTCCACTCCGGGTATGTGGATTGAGATGCACGGAACATGCTTCTTGGCCCGAAGTGATATCCGGCTCACCCCCTTGAGCTCTCCTGCTTCAGGTGCCCCCCTGGTGGTTGATATATGCCACAGTTGTCAGGTTGTCGGTTTTAACCCTGACAGGATGACACCTCAGAATTGAGGTCCAGCGTATGAGAGACAGACAAATCGGTCTCAGTTCCACAATATAAATGGGAAGTCAGCTCTCCCCTGGTCCTCACTGTCGCTGGATCGTTTGTGAACCCATGACACCCCCCCAACCCGCTAAGCTGGCATCAGTGGTGACAGCTTTCGGGTGAGGACAGGTCAAGAATGCCTGTACCCTGGCCTGAAGTAATAGTCTCTTTTGTTCCGGAAGAAAAGTTCTGGCCTGAGCTGTATCTAATTTCATTTCCAGAAAAGAGATTACTTTGAGGCATTGATATGCGACTTTGGATTGTTAACTATCTAGCCAAAGTTTTCTAGAGTTGATTAAAAGATTGTCTAAGTAACGGATTATTTGTTTCCCCTGGTTTCTTAGAAGGGCCATGAGAGCTGACAGAACCTTGGTAAACACCCTTGGAGCCGAAGACAGGCCAAACCACAGAGCCACAAAATGAAAGTGTAGGCCATCTACACAGATATTTTAGATGGTCGTGGAAAATAGGGATATGTAAGTAGGCATAATTTATATCCCCTGTGGTCATAAAATCCCCCCGCTGAGGTGTCCCCAATGTGAAATCTCATACACAACTGTCGAGGCCCTTGAGGTCTAATATTGGACACACAGAACTGTCTTTTTTGGGGGATTACAAATTAATTGGAGTAGAATCTGTGACCTCTCTCTCAGAAGGGAATGGGACTGACTACTCCCATCTGCTGAGTTGAGCTACAGTGGCTCTCAAAGCTTCTTGGATACCCCTGACAAAAAGAACCTCCGAGGAGGTCTTGCCTCCAATTCGATTTTGTAACCTGACAAAATTAACTCATGTATCCAAGCATCTGTTACATGGAGCCTCCAAAATGGAGCCAAAATGCAGAAGCCGCCCCCCTACCCAAAAGGGTGAGGACGTCCCCTCATGCCTGAGGGGGCTTAGAAAGGGGTTTGGCCTTATTTTGCCAGAAACATTTGGCCTTGTGCTTAGGTCTATTCCAAAATTCCTCTCTGTGTCTAGAAGAGAAAGAACTTCTACCACCACGAAAAGGCCAAGTATTGGAAGACCTGGTAGACTTGCCCCCTGTGGCCTTCTTCACAATATTATCCAAGCGTTTCCCAAACGGAAAACACGGTAAAAAGGGAAGACCAGTTAGTCTTCTTGGAAGTTGCATCTGTTGACCATTGTTTAAGTCATATTGAACGTCTCAGCGCCACTAGCAGAGCTAAACCTCTAGCATTTAGTCTGACCATATCATCTATAGAAGAGCTGAGAGCATACACTATGAGAATGACCCGAATTAATTTGAGAACTCAACTGCTTTAACAGCTTTTTACCTGCCACGGCTGCCATGGACGCGTCGCAGACTGGCTGTAAGACCGACCCCACCATAGAATAGGCATGTTTGGACACTTGATCCAGATGCTTATCCACAGGGTCCTTCCTTCCACGAGAGGCGAGGAAAACAGCCAGCACTTGCGCCCCGTATTCAGCAACCTCGATGAAGCCGTCCCCTGGTCCGGAGGAATGGCGGTCGACTGCAGCCCGTGAGGCCAGCCAAGCGCATCAAGTGCTATGAAGAAGGAGCGGGCAGAGACGAGCTGTGCAGCCTGCAGTAGCGAAAATGTCAGCAGCTTGCAAAGCCAGACTTTGGCCTCCTCTCTGCTTAGAGACGCAGCGTCTCTGCCCAGTCACCAGAAGCAAACCGCGCCCCGGAAGGGCAGAGTCCCTCCCTGCTCTAATGTCCCGCTGCACCCCGCCCCACGACCAGTGAGTTCCCACCCCCCTCCATGGTGCGAGATTCAAAAAACAAAGCACCCTACACACGTGAAAACACACTTACACATAAGTACAGTGGAAAGGTAAAAGGGGAGAATTTTCCCCCTGGCCTCCCCTGCAGGCTCAGCAGACAAAAGACTGACGTGGCTGTCTCTTCAGGAGGGAACTCCAACCCTTGAAGGTCTGCTTCTAAAAATAATGCGACATCCCCACAGCGCCCACAGGACTCTGGAGCTTACCCTTAAAACACCCTGTTCCGCAACGAACCCAGAATCCATGGGGGGAAAGGTGGGTCCACAGGATCAGTGGGACCGTGAGGACCTGGAAGATAGACAGGGTTATATCCCCCGCTTCACGAATAAAAACCTATATAAGAAAAAAATAAGTAAATAAGAGGAAAATAAATCCAGACACAACCTTCGCAGTCCAGTCCAACTGCAGGAATGAAACTGTATTGCAAAGAGCAGCTGGAAGTATATATAGGCCGGGAGGAACCACACCTTTCTCGGACGAGAGTCAACCCATTCGTATCCGATTCGCTGACTAGGAGTGGAATATGAGAAAAAGGGGGTCTGACACCAACTCTTCACTTGGTCAATTGGTGCTCTCAGTGTGAGCATGGCAAGCTGCAGTGGTCCCTCAATTGGCTGTGACCACAGCAGATCATGCTCAAGATTCAAAGCTGCGCCATGACATGCCCTTCCCAGTTCAGCTATGTCCAGAAATTAAAGCAGAGAAAGTATATATAAATTTTCAGATGCTTTGAAATGGCTAATTTTACACAGTTCCCATCGAGGATAAGGTAGAAAAAGTTAGTGTGGACTTTAACAAGCAACTCTTGACCTTCCTGGATTTGGGTCTATTTCCCTGAGACATACTAATTTGGCATTACCACACTATGTGAAACCACCCAGATCGCCCGCCCAGTAAGCACTGCATGCAAGGCAGAGCTTCCCATTGACAACAATGAGAACCGCCAGATGACATGTTCGGGGCCGGGTTCACCCAGCGGGGAAAGCTAGCGACCGGCTATGTAATCTTTTAGATTCCAGGGCCAGACCGCATGGGTTTTGTTTGGCTTTAAATACGTTTTGGCAGCCAGAATATGGCCCCCTAGAGACATGTTGCTGGAAAAGCGACACACACACACATATATATATTATATATTGCAATACCTTTTAGAGGATTGCAAAACATCTTTCAATGATCATGATAAAACAGGAAAATACAATTACCTTAATGCACAGAGTCCGGCTCCTGCATAGTTTAAAGTTGGCCTTTGAACTACTTCTGGATCTATGCCAAACACTCCAAACCTGAAAAAGTTTAAGGCACGCTTAAATTAAAACCTACGTTTAGCCAAAATACAAAGAAAAAAAGGGGGGATAACTTCTTCGGCAGGTCTTTTAATAGGAACAGTGGCCATTGTGTGCTTACGCACACATGGAATTTTAGTTCCACATTTTTCCCATCCGTGGCCTTGTGAACAACACACTTCTGTGAGCACACCAGTGAATAAACACTATATTAGTTATTACACACAAGTGAATTACACACAGTAGAGACACCAGTGAATAAACACAATATCAGTGACTATACACAGGTGAATAACACAATAAGGAGCAGTGAAGTGCACCTCTGCCCGGAGCGGGATTGCCACATACTTCATACATATCAAGGAGAATTCCTTCAAGGAATAATGGGCACACATAGCAATTAAAACTAACCCCCTTCCCCTTTAATGTTCCACTCATTATGTATTCCACTCTCCAAATAGCATTTTAAAGCAAATGATATTATGTCCCTACCTTGAAGTCGCCCAGCCAGTGAGAAGATTGGTAGAAGCCCAGATAAGAAGGCCTAGCCCAAGTCCTACAGTCTTCAATATTGGAACAACAGTGATATTTCCTGTAATCAAACAGACTGAATCAGACACTTGAAACAAACCAGATAAATTGCATCTTATGGGGTTGGAGAGTTTTTCTTCCTTTTTCTTACTGAAAGTACATATAAAAAACAAAGGAAAATCGTGGTTGTGCCATTGCCTTCATTACCAATTCTACATACTGTTGAAATACGTATCTGAATCTTTAATTCAACTTTTAGCTACACCTCTAGCCGATCATAGAATCAAAAATCGACTACCTACTGTCTCACTTTTGCATGCAAATGGCTGTGATTGGACGAGAGCCCGTGCATGAGCTGTAGGACCTGGGAGAGGCGAATTTTACTGGGCAACATGGGGGAATTCACACAGCGGGGCATGGAAATTCACATTTTTGAACCCATGGCATCTACACTCTGTGAGGTTCTGTTTGAGTCACTAGTCAAATTACTGTGTGCTGTTCAATCATTATTATTACATTTTAGGGGATTTTGTAACTGCCTCTGAGACAAGAGTTTGTAAGCACCTGCAATTACATTGAGTTATACATATATGACCAATGATTTAGCTGTGGTTTATATATAGTGTATTTCTATATTTTTATTGAGTATACAATCCATTAAATTTGAACATTTGAACATCTCAAGAGTACAGAAACAAGGTTAGGCAAATTCTCTTAACAGCAACTTTCTTAAAACTAACACAAATTAACCAAAGGTTTACATTTTAGGACCACTCCAACCATGTTCCATTCCGAAGCAAAAATACCGCCATCAACGATTAACGTGTTTCAACTCCTATTACCAAAGCCTTTATGTTATTTTGGCCCCCTATAGTTATGCCCAAATATCATTTACCCCGCTCATCCAAAGACTCAAGCCTATCAATTGTCTTGTTACTGATTTTATTAGACATTGGATAAAAGAAACAATGGATATAATAGCAAAAAAGAAAGGGAAAAGAACAAGGAAAACTCCCAAAAAAGGAAAAAAAGACAAAAAAAGAAACCTACCACGGTGCTCTTCCGCCTCCCTGTCCCTCCCCCCCCCAGATTTATATCATGTTTATGTGATGTGCCGAAGCAAAATCCTCAATTGCTTGGGTCATCACTATCATGTGCACTGGCACTGGAGTCTCTTGGGCCCTTATCACTTCAAACATTTAAAAAAAATACAATTCTGTACTCACCTGTAGAATTGATTTTATAGTATACAGCACGTCCTGTTCCAGTAATTCCTTACGTCTGGGTTATTCCGCTACAAGGTGGCGCAGTGGACTGCAGAAAGACTTGTGGCCACTCCCGGCCCCATAAATAGCCAAGTACCGCCCACCAATTTCCAGTGTTGACAAGCAGTTATACAAGAAGCCGGGAGAATCAAAAAATGGATAAGAACCAAAAATAAACTTGAACAATCACCATACAGAGGTAACCAGGAAAAATGGTGGAACAGGACGTGTTGTATACTATAAAATCAATTCTACAGATGAAGTACTCACAGAATTTTATTTTTCCAAGTATACAGCACGTCCTGTTCCAGTAATTTCTTACGTCTGGGACATCCAAAAGCAGTGTAAGGTAGGGTGGGATCCCCAAAGAGCAAAAGCGTGCAGTTTAAACCACTGCCGCCTGCAGAACTTTGCGGCCAAAAGCAGCGTCAGCTGAGGCCCTAACATCAACCTTGTAAAACATGGAAAAAGTATGAACAGAAGAACAAGTTGCGGCTTATAAACTTATTCAACAGAAGCCTGGTGCTGAAAAGCCCAAGTGGCACCAATAGCACGAGTGGAATGCACAGTAAGGCGGAAGGGAGGTTCCTTCCCCTTAGCAGAATAGGCTTGCACCACCGCCTGACGAATTCAATTGCTGATAGTGGACTTAGCCGGAGGCAAACCCTTCCTAGGACCAGAAGGAAGAACAAAAAGAGCATCAGTCTTCCTGAAAGATTCAGTAGCTACCAAGTTAACTACCAAGCTACCCTGACCACATCCAAAGAATGCAGAGTCCTCTCCTTGGAATTAGCAGGATTAGGAGACAAGGAAGGCAAGACAATGTCCTGATTGAGATGAAAAGCAGACACAACCTTAGGCAAGAAATCTGGTTTAAAACAAAACACTACCTTGTCCTGGTGTCGCTCAAAATAAGGAGGTTTGATGGAAAGCGCCGCCAACTCAGAAACATGCCTGAAAAGTAATAGCCACCAAAAAGGCTACCTTGAGAGTCAAGATGGGCAAAGCAGCCTCACGGAGAGGCTCAAAAGGACGACCCTGCAGAGCAGATAACACCAGATTTAAATCCCAAACTAGTAACATAGGTTTACGTGGCTGACGCACATGAGAAACCCCCTGGAAAAAAGTCTTAACCAAACGGTGACTGGCAAAAGATTTTTGGAAGAAAATTGCCAAAGCTGAAACATGGCCTTTGAGGGTACTAAGTTGAAGACCCAAATCCAAACCATGATGCAAGAATTCCAGAATTCTGGGAACAGAAAACACCCGACAGGGAAGAGATTTGGACTCACACCAGGCAACGTAAGCATGCCAGACCCTGTAGTAGATAAAGGATGAGGACTTCTTCCTAGCCCTAATAATGGTATCAACAACAGAGGCAGGCAACCCCTTTTCCCTCAAGATGGGGGTTTCAATAGCCAAGCCGTCAAAGCCAGCGTTTGTAAATTGGGATGGCACAGCTGTCCCTGAGTGAGCCTGGATCCTTGGGCAGGACATACTGATCTACTGCCAATTGCACGATGTCTGCGAACCACACCCTTCTTGGCCAACAGGGGGCCACCAGAATGCACCCCCTCCTGGGCTATCTTGCGCAGCACCCTGCCCAACAGAGGGAATGGAGGGAACACATAGAGGAGCCGAAACCCCTTCCAAGGCATTGCTAGCGCATCCGTGGCGAAGGCCAGAGGGTCCAGAGACAGAGAGACAAAGAATGGAAGCTTGTGATTGTGACGGGACGCAAACAGATCCACATCCGGCAGACCCCAGCGACAGCACAGGGAGCGAAACACCATGTTGCTGAGGGACCACTCCCCCAGCCGAGACATCCCCCTGCTCAGGGAGTCTGCCTCCAGGTTTTCCACCCCTGGGATGTAAACTGCCGATATACAGGGGACATTCTCTTGCTTGCTCCGAGTCCCTCCCTGATGACTGATGTAGGCAACCGCCGTCTGGTTGTCCGAGCGGATCTGAACAGGCCGAATTGGGCGAGAACCAACCTTACCGCCCTCAGTTCCAGAATGTTGAGCCTCCTGGGGGCCCCACTGACCCTGGAATTTCAAGACTTCCAGAAGCCCCCCCAACCTGTCAGACTGGCATCTGTGGTGACAGTCTCCCAGCAAGGGGACAGAAAGGTCCTGCCCACCAAGAGGTTCCTTGAGTCCAGCCACCACGAGAGGGACCGTCTGACCAGGGGGGACAGAACAAATACCTGATCCAGGGACACAGGGTCCCGATCCCACACTGATAAAAGGTGTAGCTGAAGAGGTCTCATGTCAAACTGAGCAAAAGGTACCGCCTCGAAGCAAGACACAATCGGGCCCACCAGTTGCATCCCCTGCCGGATGGAGGGATGAGGACAAGAAAGAAGAAACTGGGCCTGCGCTTGAAGACTCTCCACCTTCTGTTGAGGGAGAAAAACCTTGACCCGAGATGTATCCAGAGTCATGCCCAGAAAGGACCTCACCAGTGACGGGAACAGGAAAGACTTGGGATGGTTGATCACCCAGCCGAAGGACTCTAGTGTGGACACCACCATCTGGGTATCCAGTTCTGCCTGATGGAAGGACTGAGACGAGATTAGAATGTTGTCCAAATAAGGAAGAAAGCGAATGCCCTGAGATCTCAACAGAGCCATCACACCTGCCAGTATCTTGGTGAATACCCTGGGAGCTGAGGTGATACCGAAAGGTAAGGCCACAAATTGGTAGTGCTGATCCTCCAAACCTGAGAAATTTCTGATGACCTGGGAAGATTGGTACATGAAGATAAGCGTCCTTGATGTCTACTGATGTCATGAAGTCGCCCGGGCGCAGAGTAGCAACTGCTGAGCGTAGGGTCGCCATGCGAAAATGCTTGAATCTGACAAACTGGTTGAGGTGCTTTAAATCCAAGATGGGCCTGAGGGACCCATCCTTTTTGGGAACAGTGAATAGATTGGAGTAGAAGCATCTGCCCCTTTCCATGAGAGGCACAGGGCAGATGACCCCCGGCTCCAAAAGTTTTCGGACCACAAGCCGCAAGCCCTGAACTGACAGGGGGTTTTGAGCCATCCGGGATCTGATAAATATTGGGGGCGGCCAGATTGCAAACTCTAGGATAAAGGGAATGGGTCCCTTCTGACGCGTTTCGGGTCTATGACTAAGGGCTGACAGAATACCCGAAACACGTCAGAAGGTCTTGTATGTTTTGTGTCACTCTGGGTCTACCTTTGTATTTTAGCACTGCTTCTTGACAATTTTTTGGAGATGATTTTAATAATTTTCATTAAAGACTTAAATTTTTAAGGTGTGCGGACCCATTCCCTTTATCCTCTTGCATAATTGGGGTGTGGGACCACCCCGGGTCGGGCACCCTGCCTTACTAGTGTGCGGATACCCTTTACATTGTTTATTGCAAACTCTATCTTGTATCCAGAGGACAACACCTCCTGAATCCATCTGTCTGCTACACGTAGCCTCCAGACGTGAGCAAAGAGCCGAAGCCGTCCCCCCACCCAGATGGGTGAGGGAGCCTCCTCATGCCTGAGGGGGCTTGGGGGAGGATTTGGGCTTGGGCCCTTATGAAAACCCGGGACGGCCTCGTCCTCTACTCCTGCCCCAATAGTCTCCGCGTACCCCAGCAAAGGAAACTCCTCGACCAGCCCTGGAAGCACGGAAGGAGGGGAGAGACGCACCAGTCCCCCAAAAGGGCCGAGACGGCCTCCTACGTTGCGGTAGCCTACCACCCCTGGCAAATAGGTCCAAGCATTCATCAAAGAGCCGCAGCCCCTTAAAGGGAAAACCAGGGAGGGCCTTTTTAGTAGCATGATCAGCCACCCACTGACGTAGCCAGACAGAGCGTCGTATAGCCACCAACAGGGCAGAAGTCCTACCACACATTCTAATGGCATCATCCATGGCAGAAAGGATATATGCAACTAATTCATAGCAAAGCAGGAGAGATCTATAATCCTCACCTCCCGCGTCATCAGAGGCCCCATCTATGAGACACTTAAGCAACCCTTTAATAGCAATAGCCGTTATGGGCACGGCACAAACCGGGCACAGTGCAGTCCCCACACAGGCAAAAGCATGACAGGACAGCTGGTCCAAGCGCCGGTCCTCACCATCCCGCAAGGTAGTAGTGTCAGGGGAATGCATGAATGATGTGTTAGACAACCCTAGGACGGGCGCGTCCACCTCGGGAGGACATGACCAACGTTTAATCACATCAGCGGGAAAAGGATACCTCCTGTCACAACTCTTGGGCACCCCAGGTAGCTTACTAGGGAGTTCCCACTACTTGAGCACCAGATTATTAAAGTGATTCTGCTCAGGGAACTCCAAGCGTGGTTTAACAGAATGGAAAAGCTCACCCTGCTGCTGCGGAGCCACGGCAGGAGGGGAAATACAAAGCACTTCAAAAATGTGAGTCAATAACCTGTCAGTGTCATCTGAGGATATCTGAGAACTTAAGACTGTTCCTCAGAGGATTCTGAATCAGAGAATAATTCCCCCTCCTCGAGGGGGGTAAAAGCCAGAAAATGAGTAAAGTCCCTCATGCTCCACAGGAAAGAGGGAAGCAGCGGGAGATAAATGCTGCTTCTTAACAGAAGCCTTACGCGGGGCTGACCCAGCAATATGCTTTTCAATGCTAGCCACCCATGAAGCCAATTCATAATGAGACTCCCCGCCAACGTGCCCCTCACTGGGGGTCAGATGCAACCCTGAAACTGTAAACGAAACATCACCCTAAAAAGAATCCAGGATACCAAAAAAGGGCGGGTGAAGTGGGGTGTGTGACATACTTATAATATCCATTTTACAGGTGAGTATTCACAAAATGGTATTATTCTAAGTATGTCACACACCCCACTTCAGACATTAATTATTACACTTGGGACATCCAACAGCAGTGTCCAGAAAAGGGCGGGTATCCAACAAGGCCATAAAGCAAGACTCAAACCACTGCAGCTTGCAAAACCTTGCGGCCAAACACAGCATCCGCTGAAGCCCGCACATACCAAGTAAAAACTTGGAAAAAGTGTGAACAGAAGACCAAGTAGCAGCCTTACAAACTTGTACAACATAGGCCTGGTGCTGAAAAACCCAAGGCACTCCAACAGCACGAGTAGAATGAGCAGTGATACGAAAAAAAGGGGGAAAACTTTCCCCTTGGTAGAACAGGCTCCAACAACAGCCTGACGAATCCATTTGCTAACGGAAGACCTAGCGGGAGCCAAACCCTTACTAGGCCCAACAGGGCACCACGAAAAAGACATTAGTCTTACGAAAAAGAGAAGTAGTAAACAAACAGTACGTCACCCAGCGTACCACATCCAAACAGTGCAAACCCTCTCCTTGTCATTCCTAGGCTTAGGACACAAGGAAGGAAGAACAATGTCCTGGTTAAGATGAAAAAACAGAGACCACCTTAGAAGGAAAGTCCGGTTTGAAGCGGAAAACCACCTTGACCTGATGTCTCTCAAAGTGAAGAGCCTGAACCAACAAGGCTGCCAACTCCGAGACACGCAGAACAGAAGTGATGGCCACCAACAAGGCAACCTTCTGAGTCAGAGTAGGAAGAACAATAACCAGCAAAGGCTCAAGGAGAAGCCGGAAGAACAGAGAGAACCAGATTCAAATCCCAAACAGGGAGCAAAGACTTCCTAGGAGGCCGCAGATGCGAACCCCCTGGAAAAAAGTCCTGACCAAAGGATGGAGTGCAAATGACCTAAAAAGATAGACAAGGCAGAAACCTGCCCCTTCAAAGTACTCAGCTGAAGACCAGAGTCCAGCCCAGATTGAAGAAATTCCAAAATCCTAGAAATAGAAAAGACCCAACAGGGCAAAGATCTAGCCTCACACCAATCAATATAAGATCTCCAAGCCCTATAATAGATGGAAGAAGAGGATCTCTTCCTGGCACTAATAAGAGTCCGAATGACCGAATCCGAAAGACCCTCCTCCTTTAAGATGGAGGTTTCAGCAGCCAAGCCGTCAAATCCAGCGATGGTAAACTGGGGTAGCACAGTTGACCCTGAGTGAGGGGATCCGGCCGAAGAGGCAGATCGAACTGATCCACTGCCAGACGAACGAAGTCTGTGAACCACACCCGCCTTGGCCACCTTGGAGCCACAAGAATGGCGGGAACCCCTTCCAGAACCAACTTTCGCAGCACCCTGCCTAGCATGGGGAACGGAGGAAACAGATAAAGAAACCCCAGGTCCCCCCAGCTCAGGGCCATGGCATCCGCCGCCATAGCCAGAGGATCCTGGGAAAGCGACACGAATGTCGGAAGCTTGTAATTGTGACGAAAGGCGAACAGATCCACCTCCGGCGTCCCCCACCGGAGACAAAGCGACCGAAACACCTGGGGGTGGAGAGACCATGCCCCCGGCGGGAAGAACACCGGCTCAGAAAGTCCGCCTCCGTGTTTTCCACTCCTGGAATGTACACTGCCGAGATGCAAGGGACATGAGTCTCTGCCCAAACTAGGATCAGAGACACCCCTCTGAGGGCACCCAGACTGCGAGTCCCTCCTTGGTGATTGATGTACGCAACCGATGTCCAACTGTTCGATCGAATCTAAACAGGCAAGCCCTGTAAATGCTGCGTCAAGTGAGACAGAACCAACCTGATGGCTCTCAACTCCAAAACATTGATGGGCAAGTGGGCCTCCTGAGGACCCCACCGCCCCCGGAACCGAAGATCCTTCCAGAAACCTCCCCCTCCTAACAAACTGGCGGCCGTGGTGACAGTTTCCCAAAGCAGGGACCAACCACCACAGTAGAGACTGCCGAACCCGGGAGGACATCCGGAAGAACCGATCCAACGACCGCGATCGCCGGTCCCAAGATGCCAACAGATGAAGCTGAAGCGTCCGTGTGTGAAACTGCGCGAAGGGAACTGCCTCGAAAAAAGCTACCATCAGCCCCACCAGTCTCATCCCTAGATGGATGGACGGGCGAAAATTGAAAAGAAGAAGAAGCAGAGCCAATTCCTGAATCAAAAGAACCTTGGCCTGAGGGAGAAAGACTCTGTGCTGGCAAGAGTCCAAGGACATCCCCAGAAAGGTCACCACCCTGGCCGGAACCAGAGAGGACTTGGGGTAGTTGATCACCCAGCCGAACCTCTCCAGAGTGGACACCACCGTGCTGGTGTCCCCATCCGCATGACTGAAGGAAGGCCCAGATAAGGCACAATGCGAATCCCCTGAGCTCTGAGCAGGGCCATCACGCCCGCCAACACCTTGGTGAACACTCTCGGAGCCGAGGTGAGGCCGAATGGAAGAGCCACAAACTGAAAACGCCGATCCACCACCACAAAGCGAAGAAACCTCTGGTGAGCTGGAAAGATCGTAATGTGAAGGTATGCACCCATGATGTCTATGGACCTCATAAGGTCCCCCTGCCGAAGCGAATTGATCGCAGACCGCAGAGTTTCCATGCGAAACTTCCTGGGACGAACAAACAGGTTGAGAAACTCCAAATCCAGAATGGGACAGAACGACCCATCCTTTTAGGCACTTGTGAAGAGATTGGAATAATACCCGCGCCCCAAGGAGGGACCGGGCCGATGACTGCCATTTCCAGAAGATTCCTTACCGCCGCCAGGAGCCCCTGCGCGACCAAAGGATCTGAAGGGACACGAGACCTGAGAAACCTTGGAGGAGGGCGGGACTCGAACTCCAGCTTGTAACCGGCCGACACCACCTCCCGGATCCATCTGTCCGAGACCTCCTGGTCCCATACCCGGGAGAAGAGTCGCAGCCGTCCCCCCACCCGTAAGGGTGAGGGCGCCCCCTCATTGCTGAGCGGGCTTGGCAGCTGGCTTGGGCTTGGCGCCCCAGATGTGAACGGGACGGCCACGGCCTTTACCCCTGTTCCAGCTGGCACCCCTGGAAGCCGAGAAGCCCGCACCCCTGCCGGCTCTGGCTCCCCGAAAGGAAGGATTGAAGGGGGCCACCCCCCAAAAGAAGCAACGAAATTTCTTGCGCTGAGGTAACTTACCTCCCTTGGCAACAGAATCAATCTTTTCACCGAAAAGTCTCAAACCCAGAAAGGGAAGTGCCGTGAGCGATCTCTTAAGAATTAAAATCAGCAGTCCACTGCCACACTGAGCGGCGGAAAGCTACCAACAGAGCCGTAGCCCTGCCACACATTAACATGGCATCATCCTGAGCGGCAAGAATAAATGAAACGAAGGATTCACAACGCTTAAGGGCAAGAAAACTCATCACAAGTAGGATCAAGATCCACACATAAATCCCTGACAATAGACCTAACCGCCAACAATAAAAGTGCCAAAGCACAAACAGGCCTCAAGGCCGAACCCGCACAGACAAAACCATGGCGGGCCAGCTGATCAATCCGGCGATCCTCGCCGTCCTTAAGAGAAGTCGTGTCAGGGGAATGTACAACCGCCGTATTAGATAGTCCCAAAACCGGAGCATCAGCCTCGGGAGGGACAGACCAACGCTTAACCAAGTCCGCCGGAAAGGGATACTTTCTATCCCAGCTAGGCGGCACCCCAACGAGACGCATAGATTGCTCCCATTCCTTAAGGACAACATCCACAAAATGCTGTTGACTGGGAAACTCCAAGCACGGCTTGGACACCCCAAAAAGCTGACCCCCTGGCCGAGGAGCAACTTCAGGAGAGTCCAAATGCAAAACCTCAACATTTGGGCCAGAATGGAAGACGTGTCGGGGACCGACCCCGTGGCCTGGTCATCCTCAGCACCCAGCAGCTGCTGACCCTTAGGATCATCTAAATCCTCAATAAGCTCACCCTCTTCAAGGGGACGATCTGACCAATCCAGAGCCTCAACAACCTCATCATCTGAGTCCGACGGAGGCGGGGACAAGTGTTTCCGCTTAGCCGGAGCCTCTAAGCGACCACAGCGGAAAACCTTTTCTCGAGGCTGGCCAATCGGGCGCAAACCTCAGATTGCGAATCACCCCCAATGACAACGTCACAAGGGGTCCGGAAAAGGCGAGGAGGGGAGGGAGATGGCGCGGCCGAGGGAGGACCGGGCACCGAGGTGCCGGACTGGCGCTCAATGTTCCGCTGCGCACATGGAATACAAATAATGACATCATCCCCCGGGAGCGGAGTCCCACACCCCCCACACAGCCTGGATTGTCCCGAAGGACCGTTTCCGGTATCTTTAGTAGCCTCCATATGGTGAATTTATGGTATTCGCAGAACCCAGGGATTTACGCAGTAAGCGACCCGGGATGCCCCTCTAATGAAATTTTTTTTTTGAAAAGCCCCAATGGGAAAAAGACAAAAATAAAAGCCAATCCCAACTAGCCAGGTATTTAAGACCGGGAAAGCCCTGAAGGATGGGATCCCAAGACCTGAAAAACCAGAAAAAAACAACAGTCACACCCTGTACAGTAATCTGAAAACACACACATACATTACAAAAAACAAAACCAATTCATTTAGGGATTACGTCCAGATGCGCCACATCAACAAGAACAAAACCAGGCAGAGACCCATATGAGGCAGCATAACAGGAAAAATATATGGATAATATATATATATATATATATATACACGCTGCCTAATAACGTGAAATAGGAGAACCCAGAAGGATTCCCAGCAAGGGCCCTGCCGTCACCCCCAACGATAAGTGTCCTACCTGGACCAAAAGAAGCGAGGAAGTATGGCGCCAGCGAAACAGAGGAGGATGGAGACAGAGGGAACAGACCCACAAGCGCGGGAGACGCCGTGGCCCCGCCCCTCCCAGCCCCGCCCACCATCCTCACAGCAGCGCGCCGCCTCGCCCCCGCCAGCTATGGAGAACGGGCTGAGAGACAGGTGCCAAAATGGCGCCTGCCCTCAGAAAGCAAGGGGACAAAGCGGCGGGCCAGCGACACATACGCCGCCCGACCCGCCCCAACACCAACAAGGAAAAGCGACCAGGGGGCTCAAGGAGCCCCCAAAAGAACCAGTAAAACGGCAGACGGACGGACCACGGCACCCGTCCCTGCCAAAAGCACAACACACACTCCCCTCACACACAACAAGAGCTCCTAAAGGGCCCAACGCAGGGAGAAATTAAAGAAGCACACACACAAGTACAGGGTGGGAGGGGGGCAGAAATGACCTAGGGGCTGGGGCATCCCACATCCAGATCACCAACCGGATAACCGCATTGCCCCCCAATATGGGGTCGAGCGGAGGAGCTAATCTCCTAGGCACCTTAAGTGCCGTCTACGCTTTGCCCGGCCTACAGCCTAAGCTGGGAGCTACCACATAAATCAGGGGAAAGTAACAAGAGGAACCGGGCAGAAATAGACCATAAGGGGGGGGGCCGGGGTGATACCCCGGCTACCTGCAAGCAGGAGACTTCTTTCTTCTGTCTTGTCGCCATCTTGCAGAGAAGAAAAAACTGGGGAATGAGTGGGAGGTACCAGGTATGTATAGACCGGGAGGGGCTCGTTTTTCATGACTTCTCTGCAACGTCGCCACCTGCTGGTGGTATAACCCAAGTGTAATAATTAATGTCTGAAGTGGGGTGTGTGACATACTTAGAATATGGCGCCAGCAGCAGTACCGAGAGGGGCGGACCGCGAGAGTATGACACAAAACACGTCAAACCACGGTTCCCGCCCCCCCCCCCCCGAAGACCCTAGTGCTGTCATACCTTCACCCGAACCGTCAGCCGAGGCTGGGAGGCAGTGGGTCCAGAACGGGTGGAAATAAGCCTGCAGGGCCCTAGGCTTGAAAAGCCCCACTCCCTGCGCAGTAGAGAGCCATCTTCTATCTTCGCAGTCCAGACTGCAGAGAAACACTGGGAGGTACTTGGCTATTTATGGGGCCGGGAGTGGCCACAAGTCTTTCTGCAGTCCACTGCGCCACCTTGTGGAGGATTAACCTAGATGTAAGGAATTACTGAAACAGGACGTACTGTATACTTGGAAAAATGTTGCTACGTATTCCTTTATTTGTCCTCCACCGGGTCACCTCCTCTCTGCTGGTCTGCCGGGTCGGGGGCTTCCTCATGGCTCCGACAGCATCTGTAGTGACGGTGGACACAGCTCCCCATCCTCTGCCCTTGGCATACCACAAAGGCTAATGGTAGAGGGGAGGGGTATGAAGGGGGATTACCTGGGGAACCCTCTCCATGCCCCCCTACAGTTACGTAAGAGATAAAGAGGGAAGATTCCAGAGGCTCAGCCTCTGTAGCATAGAAATTTTGCCTTTTCCATCTCCTGTCATTGCACTTGACTGGATGCAAAGGAAGGAGGGGGCTGTTTCCCCTAGATGCCACTTTGGCGCGGCACATGGTACTGGTAAGTACTAGGGCCAGGGGCTTGCAGTTTAGCCCTTGAGCCCTGGCTTACCAGTCCCTATGCTTTGTGCATCAGGTTCGTAAACTTATTGGGGGGGGCAGGGGGATGATTCCAGAGGTAATACCTCTGTCGTACAAATGTTTTCCTCCCATTAGTCTTGGCAGGGGGCCAAGGAGGGCTTCCTCACTACAGATGCCAGTGGGTCACCTTTAATAGTGACTCCCTGATATCAAGAAGATCACAACCCGCCAGATCAGGAGGGAGCCCCCGACCCAAGAAACCTATAGAGAAAATGCCACAGCGACAGTAAGTTCTGTTCTTTTTTATATTTTTTTAACTGTTTGTCAACTGGTAAGGAAACCCAAAGGACCCTAGTGATTGCTGGAATGACACCTTTCAGCATCTTGCTGGTATTCTGGACAAAGGGGAGCATGTTCCCAGAAATGTGGGCGAGCGCCCCAATACTACCTACTGCTTCGTAAAAACTTTTCAATGCTTCTTTTATGCTTTGGCACTAAGGAGTTGAGAATTCACTTGCATTGTCTTCCTTGGGACCGATTCACACAATTTACACCAGGTATACAATGAAAGTTGTTTATTGTGTAGATGCTGACATTGTTTTGTACAGTACTCTTTGTAATATACTTAAAGTGCACCTATACTCAGAGGGTAGTATATGTAGTTACCTTTTATGCACAGCACAGTGCCCCCAAACAGTCTGTGTTTCTTTTTTAACTCAGCCTTTGCCTAATATTGCATTATCAGCCCCACTCCCAATGATGATGCAATCAGAGCACAAACAGCTCAGCAATGGGGAGCACTTCAACCTAACTGCCATTAGGTGTTTGTAACTGCATTAACCCTTTCAGTGCCAAGCACGTAGATTCTACGTGCTCGCTTCTACTCCACTTAAGTGCCAAGCACGTAGAATCTACGTGCTTGACTTCCCCCCTGCTAGTAAAAAAAATAAAAATAAAAAATACTCACCTGACCCCTCGTTGGATCCGGCCGGGTCTCCCCTTTAATTTGGTGCCATCCGATCCCCCGTGGGGGGTCGGAAGGCTCCAGGAGAGTCCCCGGAATACCCCCCCACTTCGGCAGCAGCAGCAGCTGCTAACTGTAAAAAAAAAAAAAAAAAAATCAAAATGACATTTACTTACCTGAGGCCGCGCTGTCTCCCGATGGGTGTCCTCTTCACTGGGGGGGGGGCTCCGATCGCCCCCCAGCCTCTTCCGTGGCGAGGAGAGGGCAGAAATTGCCCCCCCCCCCACTTCCTAGAACGGGTCTGCTAGGGCGGGGCCGAGTGACATCGTTGTGATGTCACCAGCAGCCCTCTTAATGCCTGCACTCGAGACAGAGAATCAGTCTACTCGGGTGCCTGGAGGAGGGCAGATGGGGAGGAGGAGAGGGCTGAGATCGCCCCCCCCCCCTTCCCCAGGCTCTCTCCTCCAAACACGCGAGCAGCCTGTCATCGCAGATCGCCGGGGGACACAGGATCGGAGGTGAGTTTATTTAACATTTAACCCATTGTGAACTGGTAAGGGGTCCATGAGACCCCTTGTACCAGTTCACAAGGCTGAGGATTGCCATTAACCCCCGGCACCCCCATTACCTGCCTCCCCAAAGCCCAGGGGGGGCAGAAGAGCCCGGGCCCACACAGGCAATGTGGGCTCGTAGGCTGCAGAGTGGGGGCACACAAAAGCTGGCCCCCCCCACTCTGCCCCTACAATCCCCCATAGCTGGTCCCGGGCTGGTAACGCTGGGTAAGGGGGACCCCATTTCATTTTTAATAAAATATTTTTTCTTATGTGTCAGTGTCTTTTTTTTACACTTAACCCCTTGTGAACTGGTAAGGGGTCCATGAGACCCTTACCAGTTCACAAGGCTGGGGTCTGGCAAGTCACCTGCCGCTAGCAGGTGACTTGCCGTAACCCCCGCACCCCCAATTACCTGCCTCCCCAAAGCCCGGGGGGGGGCAGAAGAGCCCGGGCCCACATAGGCTATGTGGGCTTATAGGCTGCAGGGTGGGGGGCCACAAAAGCTGGCCCCTCCACTCTGTTCCTACAAGCCCCCATAGCTGGTCCCGGGCTGGTAATGCTGGGTAAGGGGGACCCCATTTCAATTTTTTGGGGATTTTTAAGGGTTTTTAACTGGATACTGGAAAATCTGCAAGGTGCGCATAGCGCAGTTGTATTTTATCTGAAAATCTCCTAAAGCTCTGTTTCAGTTTGGGGGGAGTCTCCTGGGCAGGAAAGGGTGTCTATCAATACATATATGGTACCGCTGTGACTGGGAGAAATTAGGGTTTCGCACGCAATAACATTTTATTGACAAACTTATATTTTTTATTACAAAAAACACTACAAATTGCAAAAAATAGAATTTTTTTTTATTTTTTTTTTGCACATATTTCACCAAAAAGTATTGAGAATACACCTAAAAAATGACAAACAAGAGATTTCATGTTGAAGCCCAGACTCTTTTGAAAAAAACAATATATCATTTTCCTGGGAAATCCTTTCAAAAATCACAGTTGAACATGTGTAGCGCAAAATAGTTGAAACATGGTCTGGCAACAGAGGGCGACAAAAGCTGCAGGTAGGCTGGCAGCGAAAGGGTTAATTAACTGAATTAATTAGCATGTGGCTGCCATTCATCCTAATACTTCCTGTTGTTTTTTCCTGGTGTTTTTATAAATACTGGGCAAAGGCTGAGGTATAAAAAAGAAACAGTCTGTTTTGGGGCACAGGACTGGGGATAGAAGGTAACCACATAAATTTCCTTTCTGAGTATAGATGCACTTCAATGTATGTAAGTACTGTAAGCATCTAAATTCTTATTGATCCCACATGCGTTCTTGCTAAACATCACCCAGTCAATTTGGTGACTAGGCACTGCTGCTAAGGCTTTGTGTACAGTGGGCGCTGTGGGGCAAGGTGAGTGTGTTTGGGCACCCTGGGGGGTTTCTCACAGCGGGACCATTCAGGATATCTTTTAAGATTCCATGACAGCCACTAGTGGGTTTAAAGAAACTGTCCGGAATAGGTGTAAAATGAGTGCAAACTTGTCTTGTTTCCCAGTTAGCGGATTTCTGCCAGGTTGCTGTTCTGTTAAGCTTTATCGCTGCAGTTCTATCTTTTGTAGAGAAGCTATTTGCTGCAAGTTTCTCTGCAGCATGTATGAGTCACTTCCAATATGTTCCATTTCAGTTTCTGAACTGTGTATTTGTCTTCCTTATAGTCCACTATTTTTTCAGCCGCATGTCCTGATGGTATTCCTGTATTCCTCACTAGACTGCCACTAAGCAGCCTCTGTTCTTGTGCCAGGCATTTTGGGGGATATGTAAAACTTTCTAATGTCCATAAAAATACCGTTTTGTGATTACTCACCTTTAAAACGGATATTATAAGTGTGACATACACTCCGCTTCAATTCTTCTTGACAGTTGGTTATTCTCCAGTAGAGGGCGAACTTCTGCAGAGATGAATGCAAAAAAAGAAGCCCCTCCCGGGCCATAACTACCTGGGACCTCCCACCAATTCCCCAGTGTAAGATAGCAGTAAAGGGTCCAGGAAGAACCAAATATAACAATACTAACAAAAAACAATGGTTCACCATATAAAGGATCCAAAATACCAAACAGGGTGGGTGAAGCGGAGTGTATGTCACACTTATAATATCCGTTTTAAAGGTGAGTAATCACAAAACGGTATTATTCCAAGTGTGACATACACTCCGCTTCAATTCTTCTTGACAGTTGGGACATCCAATAGCAGTGTCCGTCAAGGGTGGGAACCATAAACAGTAAAGAATGCGCCAACTCAAACTACTGCAGCCTGCAGAACCGTGCGGCCAAAAACAGCATCCGCTGAAGCCCGCACATCAACCTTGTAAAACTTGGAAAAAGTATGAACAGAAGACCAAGTAGCAGCCTTACAAACTTGTTCAACAGAAGCCTGGTGCTGAAAAGCCCAGGATGCACCCACAGCACGAGTAGAGTGCACAGCGACCCTAAAAGGGGGGAGTCCTCCCCTTAGCAGAATAGGCCCCAACAATGGCCTGACGAATCCATTTGCTAATCGTAGACTTAGCAGGTGCCAAACCTTTCCTGGGCCCGCAGGGCACCACGAAAAAAGGAAGAAGAAGTAGTCACCAAATAGTACTTCACACAGCGAACAACGTCCAAATTGTGCAGAACCCTCTCCTTGTCATTGTTAGGCTTAGGAAGAACAATATCCTGATTGAGATGGAAAGCAGACATCACCTTAGGAAGGAAATCCGGCTTAAAACGAAAAACCACCTTATCCTGGTGTCTCTCAAAATAAGGGGCCTGAATCGACAGGGCCGCCGACTCAGAGACACGCCGCACAGAGGTAATAGCCACCAAAAAGGCAACCTTCTGAGTGAGAACCGAAAGAGCAATATCCTGTAGCGGCTCAAAAGGAGGACCCTGCAGAGCCGAAAGAACCAAATTCAAATCCCAAACAGGAACTACAGCCTTCCGAGGGGGCCGCACATGCGCCACCCCTTGGAAAAAGGTCTTAACTAGCGGGTGTAAAGCAAAAGACCTCTGGAAGAAAACCGACAGAGCAGAAACCTGTCTTTTCAAAGTACTAAGTTGGAACCCAAGATCCAGATTATGCTGGAGAAACTCCAAAACTCTGGGTACAGCAAAAACCCAGCAAGGTAAGGCCCTAGCCTCACACCAATCAATATAGGACCTCCAAGTCTTATAGTAAATGCCGGAAGAGGACCGCTTCCTAGCCCTAATCAAGGTCTGAACTACAGCCTCAGACAAACCTTCCTCTTTCAAGATGAAGGTTTCAGCAGCCAAGCCGTCAAAGCCAGCGTTTGTAAATTGAGGTAGAGTAGATGACCCTGGGATAGCAGGTCCGGCAGCAAGGGAAGCCGGCACTGGTCTACAGCCATCCTTACGACGTCTGCGTACCAAACCCTTCTTGGCCACCGTGGAGCCACCAGAATCGCTGGTGCCCCTTCTAGAACCAGTTTGCGAACTACCTTGCCCAGCATGGAGACAGAAAACCCAGGTCCTTCCAAGCCAGAGACAAGGCATCCACTGCCAATGCCAGGGGATCCTGAGAAAGAGACACAAATGGCGAAAGTTTGTGATTGTGCCTCGAGGCAAAGAGATCCACCTCTGGAGTCCCCCACTTGCGGCAAAGATCCAGAAAGACCTCGGGATTGAGAGACCACTCTCCGTGGAGAGAGGACCCCCTGCTCAGGGAATCCGCCTCCGTGTTCTCCACTCCCGTAATGTAGACTGCCGAAAGGCAAGGAACATTGCTCCCTGCCCAGTGCAGGATCAGAGAGACTTCCCTGAGGGCACTCCTGCTGCGAGTCCCTCCTTGGTGATTTATGTAGGCCACTGCCGTTCGGTTGTCCGAACGCACCTGAACCGGAAGACCCCGTAACTGTGGGGTCAACCGAACCAGAACCAGACGAATGGCTCTGAGCTCCAGTACATTGATGGGGGTGTGAGCCTCCTGGGGACCCCACACCCCGCTGAACTGATAACTCTTCCAATAACCTCCCCAGCCCGACAGGCTGGCATCTGTGGTAACCATCTCCCAACAAGGGACCAGAAAGGATCTGCCCTTCACCAGATTGCTCGAGTCCAGCCACCACCGAAATGACTGCCGAACCCTGGGAGACACCTTGAAAGGTTGATCCAATGACAGTGGGCTTCTGTCCCAATACGCCAACAGGAGAAGTTGAAGAGATCTCATGTGAAATTGTGGAAACGGCACCGCCTCGAAGGAGGACACCATCAGACCCACCAGTTTCATCCCCTGTCGGATAGAGGGACAAGGACTGGCCAGAAGAAGACAGATCAGGTCCTGAATCCCCTGCACCTTGGTCTGGGGCAGAAACACTCTGGCCCGACTGGTATCCAGATTCAAGACTTGGTGCGGTTGATCACCCACCCGAACTTCTCCAGGGTCGACACCACCAGGTGGGTGTCCAGTTCTGCCTGCTGAAGGGAAGAAGCTGAGATCAACAGATCGTCCAGATAAGGTACAATGCGAATGCCCTGCGATCTGAGCAGAGCCATTACGCCAAAACCTTGGTGAAGACCCTCGATGCCGAGGTCAGACCGAGGGGAAGAGCTACGAATTGATAATGTTGATCCTCCACCGCAAACCGGAGGAATCTCTGATGTGCCTGAAATATCGGAACATGCAGATACGCATTCTTGATGTCTATGGATGTCATAAAATCGCCTTGGCGAAGGGAATTGATAGCCGAGCGCAGAGTCTCCATGCGAAACCTTTTGGCTCTGATGAACCTGTTGAGAACCTTGAGATCTAGAATGGGTCTCACCGAACCCTCCTTTTTGGGAACCGTGAAAAGGTTGGAGTAGTAACCCCTGCCTCTTTCCAACGGAGGCACCGGGCATATAACCCCCATGTCCAGAAGGCTTTTCACTGCTAACAGGAGCCCCTGTGCAACCTGAGGGTCCGAGGGCACCCGAGACCTTAAGAATCTTGGGGGCGGCCAGAACTCGAACTCCAGTTTGTACCCGGAGGAGACCACTTCCAAGATCCAATTGTCTGTGACCTCCTGGGCCCAGACCTGGAAGAAGAGCCACAGATGTCCCTCCATCCTTATGAGTGAGGGCGCCCCTTCATTGCTGAGCCGGTTTAACGGCAGGCTTGGGCTTGGAACCCCAGGCAGCCGCGGGACATGCCCGACCTCTGCCTCTGTTCCAGGACGAGCCCCTGACACCTGAGAAGGCCAGACCCCTCGAAAGGAAGGAGTGAACGAGCCTGCCCCCCGAAAGGAACGGCGCTGCTTCCTCCGCTGAGGTAACTTACCGCCTTTAGCAACAGCATCCAATGCATCTCCAAACAGCCACGCACCCAAGAAGGGGAGGGCTGTGAGAGACTTCTTGGCTCCAACGTCCGCTGTCCACTGACGGAGCCAGACCAGTCTGCGCATGGCCACCAGTAAGGCTGACGTCCTACTACACACGACAATGGAGTATTCCATCGCAGCCATAACAAAATCCATGAACAATTCGCACTTCTTAAGTACAGCGAACTCAGAGCCAGCTGGATCCAGCTGAGCGTTATTCAGCCAGTCCCTGATAAGAGACCTGGTAGCAAGCGACACCAGGGCAGACGCACTAACTGGCCGCAGGGCCGAGCCCACGTTGGCAAATGCGTGGCACGCCATCTGATCAAGGCGCTTATCCTCGCCATCCTTAAAGTGGACCAACACCCAGGATTTTGACTATCCTGGGTTTTGGTCCACTTCGGCGGGGCACCCCGATCGGGGGTGCCCCGCTGTGTGAAACCCCCCAGAAAGTCCCAAAATCTTACCTGTCCCCGCTCCCACGTGACTGGACGGTCCAATCCCCGCCAACGTCCAGGCGGGGATCAGGAACGTCCAAGCGGCTGCCGCCGCCTCCCTCGCGTCACTTTCGGCGCCCGCGCAGACGGCCGGCACGGGCGCGCGCACGCCTACAGGGGCGCGAGGGAGGCGGCGGCGGCCGGCCGCCGCCGAAGATCAGGTAAGCGATTTGGGGTGTCTGGGGGGGTTTCACCCCGCGGGACATCCCGATCTCGGATGTCCCGCGGGGTGGGAGGTGATCGGCCCGGGAATCTTATAGATTTCCGGGCCGATCACCTCTCGGTGTTGGTCCACTTTAAGGGAGGAGGCGCCAGGGGTGTTCAGTACAGAAGGGTTGGTCAAACCTAAAACAGGCGAGTCGACCTCGGGGGGAGAAGACCAGCGCTTGACCGCCTCCACCGGAAAAGGATACATCTTATCCCATCCCTGAGGCACACCAGGAAGCCGACTGGGCCTCTCCCATTCCCTAAGTATCAGCGCATCAAAATGACCCTGGGTAGGGAATTCCAGACGGGGCTTGTAGGCCCCAAAAAATTCCCCCTTCTTAAGAGGGGGTGCCTCAGGTGGATCAATATCCAACACCTCCAATAAATGTGACAAAACAGTGGCCGTATCAACGGCATCCCCCAGCGCCTGCCCGACATTGGAATTCCCAGGCTGACCATAGTCAGCCTCTGAATCCTGATACAATTCCCCCTCTAACGGGGATTAATCGGACAATTCAGCTGACTCATCGTCAGTGTCCCACAAAGGCTGGGCCGACGACAACCTTCTCTTTTTAGCCTGGGCCTTCTTGCCCACCGTGCTAGCAACCATTTTCTCTATGCTGGCAAACCTAGCCCAAACATGAGAAAGCGACTCCCCACTGGTACCAATGTCACTTGGGGTACGGATCAGGTGGGGAGGGGAAGGCGATGAAGCGGGAGGAGCCGGCCCAGAAGGCTGGGTACCAGACTGCCGTTATGGCCTTTTGTGTGCATGGTATACAGATCAGCACATTCTCCCCCGTAAGGGATACCCCACACATGGCCCGGATTGTCCCAAAGGGATCCCGGGCCCAGTATCCTGCAGAGCCTCCATATGGTGAATTTTTGTGGTCAGTCGCAAGACCTCAGGGAATTACGTATAAGCAACCCAGGATGCCCCTTAAAAGTCCCGGTGGGAGGATTTTTGGGTGGATAATTTTAATATCTAGGGACCCCAGGACCAGGAGGGACCCCTTAAAATGCACATATACAGGACCACCTGTAACACACAAAATAAGCCACATAAGAGAAGAGCAGTGCAAAAAAATGCCATAGCATTTGATCCTACAGCCACACAACATAAATATATATATATGTATATATATATATATATATATATATATACACAGGAGTATATTTATATATAGATATATAAATTATATTTATATGCCACCAAGCAGTCATACAGTGTAAATAAAAAGCATATACTGTGCATAGACACCCATAAACATATATATATATATATATATATATATATATATATATATATATATATATATATATATATCCCAATATACCCAGCATAAGGAGCCCTGTATGGCGTCCTGTAGGAGAAGGATGAAGGAGGCGGGCCGGAGCGGAACGCGCCAGGCACATGGCCCCGCCCCCTCCAGACGCGGGCAGCACACCAAGCCGCGCTTCCAGCTGATAGGGCAGGAAGCCGGGCGACGAAGCTGAGGGCGGCGGGCAGATACCGGCGAGGTCTTCCGACGCAGGAGAGCGCAAGGCCATGCCCCCCTTCACTGAGAGAAGCAAGAGGGTCGCACTCCCCGGCCGTGGAGCCGACCCTGAGAGAACCGGCCCGCGCGACGCACAAGAGCGTGCGTGCGGGCCAAGTATAGTGCTACAACACACACACAAGATGTAAAATCAGAAACACACACACACATAAGTAAAAAAGGCCAGCCCCCCCCCCCCCCCCCCGGAGGAGAGTAAGGGACCCAGAAGGGGGGGAACCTGCCAGAATCCGGCCCTAAGCCTAGCGGGACGGGGCATCCCACACCAGGATCACCAAAAACCTGGATAACCGCCTACCCCATAGTGAGGTCTCACGGTGGAGCGTTGCTCCTGCTGCACCCATAGGGTGCTCCTACCTTCACCAGGACCCGCAGCCTAAGCTGGGAGGCTCAATATAGGGACAATTTAGAAGGGTCCTGGCAGTAATAGGGACAATAGAAGGCCGGGCGCGAGCCCAGCTTACCTGTAAGAAAAGAAGTCTTCATCTTCTGTCTTGTCGCATTCCCTGCAGAGAAGGAACTGGGGGAATTGGTGGGAGGTCCCAGGTATTGATTCTTCTATAGCTAGGTAACTAAGGAGAAATAACATTCACTTCACTTCAACTGAAATGGCTCTAAAAGTCAATTAAACAGAGACAGTATGAGTCCTTAATGTGTGTAGAGAGATAAAAAGCTCTGTAGCATATCTTTTGAGCAATGTCTCTACTTACAGTATATGTTATACTACAGGTATGTATAAAAAATGCTTGATACTGTACCTGTTGCCCACACACAGCCTCCAACCATAGCAAGAGGCCAGAATTTTGGACAACGAAGAATTAGGTTGACAACTAAAGCGACAATCCATATTGATGCACACAAAATCCACTGGAAAAACATACCTGGAAGATACAAATAATAATGCAGAGAGTTCTTCAGTTATTTTTTCAGTGCAGTGGTCTGGAAAATATAATTCTAAAACTAACAGGACCATCACTAAGAAGCTATGGGGTATGAATCAACTGCTATGTGCATTCCAAAGGCTTTGTATACTTGTTAGCATTGTATTGTATTGTGAGACAGACAAATACATTTAGAATAAGGACAAATAGTCAGTGTTAGAGGGATTCCAAGCTGATGTTCAGGGTAAAAAAAACACTGACAGGCTTCCCTCAAAAAATACAATTCTGTGAAATACTCACCTGTAGAATTGATATTATAAGTATACAGTACGTCCTGCTCCAGATAGATTACTTACACTTGGGTTATCCTCCGCCAGATGGCGCTGCACTGCAGAGACATGCAAAACATGCTCCTCCCGGCCCCTCAAATACCCGGGGACCTCCCACAAATCCCCAGCATTGAAAAGCAGTGAACAAGAAGCCGGGAGAATTTAACCACCAAAACCTGGTAACTATAACAAGATAACAATCACCATACAGGGGATCCAGAATAATGCAAAAACCAGGGTGGGGTGGAGCAGGACATACTGTAAACTTATAATATCAATTCTACAGGTGAGTATTTCACAGAATTGTATTATTCTTAGTATACAGTACATCCTGCTCCAGATAGATTACTTACACTTGGGACATCCAATAGCAGTGTCCATGAAGTAGGGTGGGATCCCCAACAAAAAAGGCAACAGCAGACAGTTTAAACCACTGCCGCCTGCAAAACCTTGCGGCCAAAGACAGCATCAGATGAGGCCCTAACATCAACCTTGTAAAACCTTGAAAAGGTATGAACAGAAGACCAAGTAGCGGCCTAGCAAACTTGTTCAACAGAAGCCTGGTGCTGGAAGGCCCAAGAGGCACCAATAGCACGAGTAGAATAAGCAGTAAGGCGAAAGGGAAGAATCTTCCCCTTAGTGGAATAGGCCTGAATCACAGCCTGACGAATCCATTCGCTAATAGTAGACTTGGCAGGAGCCAAAACCCTTCCTAGGACCAGAAGGGACCATCCCATCCAAGTACTGACCAGGCCCAACCGTGCTTAGCCTCCGAGATCAGACGAGATCGGACGCATTCAGGGTGGAGTGGCCGTAGGCCCAAAAGAGCATCAGTTTTCCTGAAGGACGCAGTGACTACCAAGGAATACTTCAAACACCTGACCACATCCAAGGAATGCAGAACCCTTTCCTCAGTGTTGCTAGGAATAGGGCACAATGAAAGAAGAACAATATCTTGATTCAAATGAAAAGTAGACACCACCTTAGGCAGAAAGTCCAGCTTAAGGCAGAACACCACCTTATCCTGGTGTCTCTCAAAGTATGGGGGCTAGATAGACAGAGCCCCAGCTCGGACACACGTCTTACCGAAGTAATAGCCACCAGAAAGACAACCTTGAGGGTAAGTACAGCCAGAGCAGCATCCTGAATAGGTCCAAAGGGAGCACCCTGCAAGGCAGACAAAACCAAGTTCAAATCCCAAACAGGGACCATAGGTTTACGTGGGGGACGCACATGAGTAACCCTCTGAAAGAAAGTCTTAACCAGAGAATGCTGAGCAAAAGACTTCTGAAAGAAGACGGACAGGACAGAAAACCTGACCCTTCAGAGTACTGAGTTGGAGAACCCTGGGGACTGAGAACACCCGACAGGGAAGAGACCTAGACTCACACCAATCAATATAGGTACGCCATACCCTACAATAGATGGAAGAAGAAGTTGCTCCTAGCCTTCCCATAGTCTCAATCACCGAGGCAGATAAGCCTGTCTCCATCAAGGTGGATGTTTTAGCAGCCAGGCCGTCAAAGCCAGAGTCTGTAGATTGGGATGGCGTAAGGGGCCCTGAGTGAGCAGATCGGGCACTCCTGGCAGAACGTACTAATCTACTGCCATCTGTACCACGTCTGCGAACCACACTCTTCTTGGCCACCCGGGGGCCACCAGAATCACTGTCACCCCTTCCAGAGCAATCCTGCGCAGGACCCTGCCTAGCAGGGGGAATGGAGAAAAGACATACAGAACAGAATGTCCTGCCATGACATTACTAAAGCATCCGTGGTCACGGCCAGAGGATCCTGGGACAGGGAGACAAGGGCCGGGAGCTTGTGATTGTGACGGGACACAAACAGACCCACAACTGGTTGGTCCCCACAGTGACACAGTGATTGGAACACCCTGTTGCAGAGGGACCCCCCCCCCCGGAATGTATGCAGGGAACATTGTCCTCCACCCAGATCAGGATCAGAGACACTTCCTGGAGGACCCTCCTGCTCCGGGTCCCTCCCTGATGATTGATGTAGGCAACTGCCGTCAGATAGACCTAGCGCCCCTGAACAGGCAGGCCCTGAAGAGGCCCCACCTCCACTGGAACCGCAGGGACTTCCCGAACCCCCCCCCACCAACCTGATAGACTGGCATCCATGGTGACCGTCTCCCAGGAAGGGGCAGGAAAGGAACTGCCCCCAAACAGGTACCTTGAGTTCATCCACTACAAGAGGGATCTCCTCACCAGGGGGGAAGGCACACAGACCCTGTCCAGGGCTGCTGGGTCCTTGTCCCGTACAAACAATAGGAGAAGTTGCAGAAAGCCCCAAGGGGGACTGAGCATAAGGGAGCGCTTCGAAGCACGCCACCAACAGGCCCACCAGCTGCATCCCCTGCCCGGTGGAGGGACGGGGACAGCTATGAGGGACTGAGCCCGTGCAACCAGATTGTCCACTTTCTGCTGAGGAAGGAAGATCCTTGCCTGAACTGTATCCAGATTCATTCCTAGGAATGGAGTTACCAATGAAGGGGACAATGAGGACTTGGGGTGGTTGATCACCCATCCAAATGACTCCCAAATGGACACCACCAGCCGAGTATCCAACTTAGCCTGACGTAGAGACTGGGAAGTGATGAGGATGTCCAGGTAGGGCAGCACTCGGACGCCCCTTGGTCTCATCAGAGACATCACCCCCGTCAGCACCTTGGTGAGCACTCTGGGAGCTGAAGAGAGGCCAGATGACAAGGCCACAAATTGGCAGTGTTGGTCTTCCAACGCGAATCTGAAGAACCTTGGTGTCCTGAAGACACAGGGATGTGAAAATAAGCATCTTTGATCTCCACAGACGGCAAGAAGCCCCCGGGGTGCAGGGAGCTGATGGCCGAGCGCAGAGTTTCCATGCAGGAACCGCCTGTACTTGACGATTTGCTGAAGATCTGTGAATCCAGAATGGGCCAGACTGACCCATCCTTTTGGGGAACTGTGGAAAGGTTGGTGTAGCGTCCCTTGCCTCTGTCTGTTAAGGGCAATCTGCAAGTGACCCCCAGACCCCGCAGGCCTTGCATGGCCTGCACCAACACCTGAGCAGAGACAGGGACCAGGAGTACCCGGGACCTGGTAATCTTAGGGGGGGGGGGGGGGGCGCGCACAGCAAACCATCTTGTAGCCGGAGGACACTACCTCCTGAATCCACCAGTCTGAGGCGTGATGCCTCCTGACATGAGCAAGGTGCCGCAGCCGTCCCCTCACCCAGACGGGCGAGGGCGCCCCATCATGCTTGAGGGGACTTGGGAGAAGATTTGGGCTTAGCCCCCCCAGAGGAGCCAGGGCGTTGTCTGCTGCTCCTGGGGCAGGAATCTGCGCGAGCCCCCGCGAAGGACACCCCTGGTTCCTGTTTAACACCATGGTAGGGGGTAGAAGGAGTGCCCTGGCCCTGAAGGGGCCGAGACAGCCGCCTGCATTGGGGTAACTTACCTCTCTTACCAAACAGGTCTAGACGGGCCCCAAACAGGCGTAGCCCATTAAAAGGAAGCCCGGTAAGAGCCTTCTTCGCAGCATTGTCTGCACCCCACTGTCACAGGCAGACCAAGCGACGTATAGCCACCACAAGGGCAGAAGTTCTTGCACACATTCTAATGGTGTCATCCAATGCTAATAGGATACATTTTACAAACACATCACAACTGGAGAGTGCATTAAACACATCCCAAGGGAGATCATCAGGGGCACGATCAAGCATTTTTCTGATGAGGGTTCTAGCGGCCACAGCAGTAATGGCAGAGGCACAGACCGGGCGCAGCGCCGTCCCCGCACATGCAAAGGCATGGGAGGCCAGCAGGTCAATGCGCCGGTCCTCAGCATCCCGAAGGGTAGTATAATCAGGGGGATGCAAGAAAGGGGTGTTAGATAGCCCTATGATCGGGACATCCAACTCGGGGGGGGGGGGGGTGACGAACATTTAACCACCTCAGGGGGAAAAGGACACTTCCTATCCCAATCCCCTGGAACCCCGGGAAGTTTACTGGGGCACTCCCATTCCTTGAACACAAGGGTATGGAAATGTGCCTGCTCTAGAAATTCCAAACGTGATATTGCTGTATGGAAACACTCCCCTCTTTGCCTGGGAGCCTCACCAGGGAGAGAGATAGACAGAACCTCAAAAGATCTGGATCAATAATCTGTCAGTGTCATCCTGGGCCCAGGGGTCAGGGCCAGAGACTTCATGACCAGTCGGACTCTCATCAGATGAGCCTGAGTCAGAAAAGAGCTCTCCTTCATCAGACGGGGTATAGCCACACAGATTCATAAACTCCTCAGTTCCCATAGGGAAAACAGTAACATTAGGCATCAAGTGCTGCTTCTTCCCAGGGCCCTTACGCGCTAAAGACCTCGCAATAATCTGTTCAGCCGTAGGCAGTCTAGGAGACAAATCAGGCTGAGAATCCCCACTTGTGTGCGACTCAGCAGGAGTGAGATTTAAACCGGACCTTCAGCGTGATTTAATGAAAAGCCCAAACGGTTCCCCAGCATCTAAAATTAATATATTTTACGTTTTTAGTCACTAACTTATTATTCTTTTCCCCACTGGGCTGCAACTCTGTTCAGGAATTTAGGATACGGGCGCCGCCATCTTGACTCAGAAGCATCACACTTACTGAGGAGAGGAGAGTGGGATAAGGTACAGGGGGCGGGTTATAGCTGTGCTTTGCTCAGACAGAGCAGAGCTGGGGTCAGGTAAAGGTCAGCAGTCCCAGAATGCAGAGCAGCACAGTCAGGAGGCACTTCCTGTTTGCAGGCTGCCTGATAAGATGGTGGCTTCCATAAGCCGCCATCTTGGATGTTTAAAGGCTCATAACATGCAGTAGATGCAGGTAGGATGATTTTTAATGTGGACAATCTGTATGTACGGGGTGTGGGAAACATATAAGATAGACTCTTATTCAGAGTGAAGGTCCACTTTAAGCTTGGGGGAGTAGGTGAAGTGAAACGAGTTGCAGCCACTGGCAGGCCAGAATGCAAGGCCAACGCTTGCTCAGCACAGGGTACGCAGAGCCGTGCCCTGTCAGCGTCAGCATGGGGTTGTCCACACGCCATACACAGCCGGTCTTGTCCCAAGGGGACCCCGGTCACATTATCCTGAGATGCCTCCATATGGTGATTTTTAGGCACAATATGCCAGTAGGGATTGACGCTATAAAGCAACCCTGGATGCCCCAATGACCCGCTAGGGAAGTGGGAGAATTTTACAAGGCCCGACTATCAATTACACCGGGCCGGGAGAAGCCAATGGATTCACCCATCTGAAAGACACAATGAGAAGAAAGGGTGTCAGAACAGAAAACACTACAATGAGCATAAAGCCGTCCGCAAGGGCACTTACGGACCACAGTAGGTAAGAACGTCACACGCGCGCGCGAACTGACAAAATGGCGCCAGGTACCTCGAAGTGCGGGCCAGAGCGAGCCGTGACGCGGGGCGCGCCAGTTCAGGCCGCGCCCCCCCCGAAGGGCGCGAAGATCAACAAGCAGCCAATGAGGACGCAGAAGCGTCTGAGGTAACGCCACCGCCAGGCGCGGAACATCCAAATGAAGGAAAAGACGCGCGCGGCGGCGGCGGCATTGCCAGTAAAAAGAGACAAGTCAGCGTGGCGGCTGACACCACATATAAAGTCCAAAGACATTACAAAAGGCCATAAGCACGTAATCACGATACACTGACACCCACACGCCCCCCTTTCTTTCCCCCCGAAGGCTACAGGGAGAATGAGGGAGGATGGCGGCCCTTTGTACAGGGCCCACCGCTACACGGGGCATGGGACAATAATGCGGGAGGGGCATCCCATAGAGGCTCACCATCAGCCTATACCGCCTACCCTTTGGTGGGGGACTGCGGTGGAGCAGCGCTCCATAAGCACGCATGGTGCCGCCTACCTTCACCCGACCAGCGCAGCCCAGGCTGGGAGGCACATCATCACAAGGAACGGGTGGGAATAGTCCAACAGGGCCACAGGCTTAATAGCCCCGCTCACCTGCGAGAGAGTGATAACTTCATGTCTTCGCAGTAAGCACTGCAGAGAAATCGGGGATTTGTGGGAGGTCCCCGGGTATTTGAGGGGCCGGGAGGAGCCTGTTTTGCATGTCTCTGCAGTGCAGCGCCATCTGGCGGAGGATAACCCAAGTGTAAGTAATCTATCTGGAGCAAGACGTACTGTATACTAAGAATATTCACTTTGTGTCTTTTAACAGATTATTCAGGAACATTATTATTATTATTTATTTATAAAGGGCTACTATATTTCGGATGGCTATACAAAGTAGTCATTACAAACTGTGTAGAACATACAGTACATATACTATTAAAAATAAGGTGCCACGAATTTCATAATGAATATTTTGAATATAAGACCATAGGAGAGATTCCTGCCCTTACAAGCGTACAATACAAGGTCCCCACTGAATCATTGCAGTGTTTTCTGGAAGGCACATGGCATAAATGTACAAGTGGGGTATATCCCGGGAGGGATCACACACAGTTCCTTTTCCCAAGTATCGCAACACATCTTACCCAAATTGTATTGCCTTATAGATGGGGTTGCCATCTACTACTAAATTGCAGTCATTCAGTATACATAGTTTGTCTTACATATTGTGTCTTATATATTAGATATTTAAAGTGGACCCATCACCCATGCTGCTAGCCCTGGAGACTCCAGGCCCAGCCAACTAGGTGCCCCTGGGGCATGCCCCACTGAGTGAACTCCACATTACCATAAGCCGCTTACCTCCCCCTGCCCCTCATTTTATATATATTTGAGTATTTCATCACATATTATTTACTATTAATTATATATTCTTCATTTATTTATAATTATCTTCATACATTTTTTTATTTACTATCACTTATTTAGATAATTGCACATTACTTGTTTATTTATTTGCATATTGTTTCATTATTTTCCTTTTTTTTTCTATAATGATTTGGTTGGTTTTGCATCTTCACTTTTGGACCTCTATGGTGAAACTATATGGGTTTTGGGATGCCTTCCCCCATTTCCTATACAGGGAGGCATGGGGCTGAGACTGTTCCTATCTATATCAGATTCTCTTGAATAGTTACACTGTATATATGATGTTGGGATTCTGTGCAATATTGTGTTGCAAATGAAATGTATTGTAATACTGTGCAAATCTGTGCAATATAGAATCTCATATAGTCTTGTTCATTTGTAAATAATGTTTTGTTTATTTTGTATATAATAAGCTTTTTGCACTTTTTTATTGGTTGATTAAAATAAAGCATATACTTTTTAGTATCTGGTAACACTGAAAACCTACTTGCCTCACATTCTTGAATTAAGGTATGATGACACAACGCTCCGAGAGTGTGGCTGCTGCTTCTCTCCCCGCCTCGGCGTCCGTTGCCATGGTAACGTGCCGCTATGCGGTGTTGCTGCGTGACACGGATGGTCGGGTGGTTTGGAGGATGTGCAGTGGTTAGGGCAAGGCAGTGATGTAATCGCTAATGGGCTGTACCTGGTGCCTGTATGCGCTTCCTGCATAATGGGCGCCTGCCGGCCGAGACCGCCGAAAGGCGTGGAAGCATGTGCTGGGAAGCAGGTAAGGGGTCTGGCACCTTGAGAAAGTGGGTCTGCCATGGAGCGCGTTTGGTAAAGGTTACTAGGGACAGCGGGGACATCATTCAGCCTTCACAGAGGTGAAATCGTTTCATGTTGATGTGTTATTGTGCACATTGTGGTTTCTCTTTCTGTATTGTTTAGCTCATTTTGCACTTATTTGTACTATTTATGGCACTTTAGGGTAGCATTGGTCATATATATCTACTATTGTGAAACTAGCACATGATACTGAATTTATTTATGAGATGGATTATATAATTAGATACTGCATGGCTTTGGCTGTGATGTCCCTGTTGTAGTGATTTTAGGTACATGTTGTATGTCTTTTTAATTGAATAAATTCATGCTAAATATATGATTGATTATATGACTTTGTTGGTGCTGACCTGGCAATCCTCCTTAATCTGTGGTTGCTGGGGCAACACTTTTGTTTGAAAAGTCTCCCTGGACCTTCGATATCTGTGATATCTGGGCCAGCGCTGCTGCATCCCTGCAGCTGTGCGCGCTCTTGCACCCAGCCATTTAATTCAGACAGGCTGGACACAGAGAAGTGCACACTCCACAGGGGACCCTGCGTTCTGTCCACAACAACAGCTTTTTGCCGTGCATTAATATGAATGCCTTAAAGCGCCAATTGGACGAGCGCCCGCACATGTGCCGTAGGAACTGCAGAAAGTTGATTGAAGTGGGCGATCGGGGGGGGGGGGGAAGGGTTACCACACTGCGGGGCATCCCAATTCAGGATGCTTCTGGGGCAGGGACCAGTCACAGGAATAAACGAAATCCTAGTGCTTGGTCCACTTTAACATATGTATATGATGTGCTCATTTACAGACAGATATGGATAAAGTAGCGATAAAGCAGAGCCATACATACCATCTCCAGTGTCAAACTTTTTCACGGGCACAAAATTGGAGCCAAATAAAATAACAGATATCACAGAAGATGTAAAGCCAATAGCTAGATTAGAACTATTGCTAACGACACTGTGATTAGTGTCAGACATCCAGACGTCCATGGCTTCCCTTGAGGTGCTTGAACTTTTGATTCCTTGGAATTAAAACCTGAAAAAAAGACATCTTTTTAATGAAGAGAACAAGGAGAACTATGAACTTCTGTTTATCTCAGATTAGAAGACGCAGCTAAAAAGCTGATTATACTAAATATAACAATGCTTAACATTCTTCTGATCCAAAAATATTTTTTCAATTAAATATTCAGTGTAATTTTTATATCAGAGTGGTGCAGTATATTTTAGGGTTTTGTCCAATTTTGGTCTAGTTAACATTCTACTGAAACAAAAGCTGAACTCCAGACAATTTTAGCACACGCCATTTCTTGATGTACATCTAAAGCAACTCAAACTTTTTTATGCCAAGAATCCCCTAGCGACCAGCAATTACAACCAAGTGCCCTCAATAAAATCAATTAATAATGTTACCAAAATGAGTAGGTCATTGGCCTTTTAGCAGTTTTTGAAATAATATACCAGACCTGTCAGACCCCTCCCCCTTGGGGTTGGTACATCCTTGAACACTGCTAAGTACGCTTGGGGTAGTGTACCGCAAGCTGAGAAACAATGGTCTAAAGCAGTGGTTCTCAACCTTTTCACGCAAAGTAACCCCTAGCGACAACAGGTTCCAAACAAGTACACCAAAGGGGGTGATTAATTATAAATAGTACCAAAGTAAATAGGCCATATGCCTTGTGGCACTTTTAAAGCAGGATGGGATTAGGTTTCACTTGTAAAATAATACCCCCATGGGTATGTGTACCGCAGGTTGAGAAACAGTGATCTGGAGCACTGGTCCCCAACCTGCCCAGCAATCCACCCTATGGGATGTTGCGAAGATGGCTTGCAATCCCCCTGCCCTTTTGAACTGGTATGGGGGGGGGGTCTTACATTAATGGTTAAAAAGTAGTGTAGTAGTGCATTTGTGAATGGCCGGCGCGGGCACGCTCCCTGTTAGAGGGAAGCAGGGGATGTGGCTGCCAGCACGCTCGGAGTCGCTGGCTTCAGACGATGTGAAGTCAGCAGCTCCGAGGGCGCTGATTGGACGAGTGGTCGCGACTGGGAAAAGGTGAGTTGCTCTCTGCGATTTGGGGGGTTTCACACAGCGGTGTACCCACGATCGGGGTGCCCACGGCCCTTCAACCAAAGGCCTGGTCTTTGCCAGCTAATAAATTTAGTCTGTAGTGTTTGAGAAAGGTGTTCGTGCCTTGCAAGTTTTCTCAATTGAAGCTCCTGACTTCACCACCCATGATGTGGAGACTGCTCTAGTAGAGTGGGGGGTGGTATTCATAGATGTATAAGCTAGGGAGATTGTCTGTCTAATCCATCTGGCTAGGGAAGCTTTAGATGCTGCTAGGCCCCTATTCCTTCCTGAAAAGGATATAAAAAATGTATTCAACCTACGGAAGTAATGTGTGCTTTCTATGTAGGTAAGGAGGAGTCTGTGAACATCAATAGCTTGAGTGGATTCTACTGAATTATATGGGTCTGGTAATAAGGAAGGAATGGTTATGTCCTGGCAATGGTGAAAAGTAGAGGACATCTTAGGCAGGTATAAGGGATCAGACCTAAGAATAATTCTATCTGGAAAGATGGTGCAATAAGGCTCCTGGCTGAAGTAAGGGCAAGAAGTACTTATTTGATTGTTAGGATCTTGTCTGGGTCCTCATCTAAGGGTTCAAAGAGAGGTTTAGCTAACCACTTGAGGACCAGGACAAAGTCCCAGGAAGCTACAGAAAAAAAGATTCTGTTGACCAAAGAAAGATTCTATAGTCCGATAAGGCAGAGACATGGGTTTTGAGGGTACTCGGTTCAAAGCCTTCTTGCAGAAAATCAAGTATTGTTGCAACGGTCTCTCTTTTCAAACTGTTCGATTTACAGAATGAATTGAAATGCTTCCATACTTTAGCGTGGATTTTTCTGATTTTCCTTGATTCTAGGAGCGTCACGACTACTTTGTTAGAGAAACCCTTTTTCTTTAATATAGTCCATTCAGGATCCAAGCCAATAATTTTAGAGACTGGAGATTCAGGTGAAGCACCGAAGCCTGAGTAAGCAGGTCTAGAGATAGTTCTTGTGCCATTGCTGCTAGAACCAGGTTCTTCTTGGCCGAACTGGTGCGATTAATATAACCCGGCTTTGCTCCAAAGCTATCTTGCACCCGTGGCAGGATCTGAGTTGGAAGGAATGCATAGGCGAGTTGAAATCTCCAAGTTTGGGTCAGGGCGTCTACTCCCATGGCCCTGTCACCCTGAATCATCGAGACAAAGTGATGGCATTTTGAATTTGTTGAGACCTACATCTGGTTTGCCCCACCTGTTTACCAATATTTGACAGATCTGTGGATTTAGGCTGAACTCTGACTGCCTGACCAGAGTCCTTCTCAGAAAGTCTGCTACTGAATTTAGGGATCATTTTAAGTGGACTGCTGAGAAGGATCTGATCCAGAGATGTAGAGGCCCCAGAAAGGACAGTTCAAGGGACTGTAAGGCTTATGATCTGGTGACCTCCTGAGTTTTTCTTGCTTTTCATTTGGAAAAAAAATCATCTGCAGAGAGGAGTCTATGATGTAACCCAGGCATTTGCAAGTTCTGGATGGCAACAGAACCAACTTGTCTATGTTTATAACCCATCCCAAACTCTGCAACAGTTACATTGTCCTGCTTAGGTTTTGTAAGATCTCTGACTGTGATCTCCCTGTCACCAGAAAGTCGCCCAGATACGGAAAGACTGGGATCTTCTGAGATCTTAGGATACATATCACTTTTTCCAAGACTTTTGTAAAAATTCTGGGTGCTGAAGGAATGCCGAAGGGCAGCGCCCTGTACAGGAAGTGAAGAGCCTGTTTGCCCTGTAAGACCGCAAATCTTAGGACGCTGCGGTGACCTGGCCAAATTGGCCAAAATGGGCGTCTTGGAGATTGATACTGATCAGCCAATCATCCTGGGCCAGGAGATGCTTGACTGTGAAAATAGACTCCATCCAAAAGTTATGTACAAGTTTAGGTCCTTCAGATGTACAATAACTCAGTAGGCCCCGGATGGTTTTAAGACTAGAAAGATGTGGGGATAGAATCTCCACTAAATTATGTTATCATTCAAAACGTGGGGATCCAGTGGTTTAGAATCCCCTTCCCTGACAATGCAGTGGGACTGGTTCTATGACTCTTCTCTGCCAAAGTTCAGAGCTTGTGGGAATGCTAACCTCCTTTCTGTATCATGGGGAAGCCTGGTAAGCAGAGTTTCTCATTTCTCTGGGGGGTCTTTGGGGAAATTCCAGCTGGTAACCCGTAGCAAATAGGTCCAGCATGAACTGATTCAGTGTAATTGATTGCCTGGCTTCCTGAAAGAAAGTTAGCCTGCCCCCCACAGGTATATCGGCATCAGGACTGAGGTCTATCGAATTGGGTGGGGGGTGCACAGATAGGATTGGGTTACGAACACCCTTGTACTGCCTCCAGTGCTTCTTAGGTTGTCTATTAGAAGGGAGAGGTTGTGAGGATATAGGGTTGAACTTGGCCTTGTTTCCAAATCATTTGCTTCTTGAAAGAAATTTTTAAGTGCTTCCAGAAGACCTAGAAAGAATAGTTTCTAATTCCGGACCGAATATCAACTCCCCCCTCGAATAAGATGCCACATAGTATGGCTTTGAAAGGCAAGTCCCCTTGCCAGGTTTTTAGCTAGATGGCCCTTCAGGCACAGTTAATATGGCCAGTGGCCTTAGCGCTAGCTCTAACTGCCTCGTCCAAGGCATCCTCTAAAAAAAGAAAGGGCTCCAAACATGAAAGGTAGCATGTAAAGGAGAGTCTGCTTGGGTGTGTCTTTTTTTTATATAACTCCTGAGGTTAGAAAGACCTCATGGTTTCTAGCCACACAATCTGTAGCTATCATAATTTTAAAGGCAAAGGTCTACATCATTAAAGGGGAATTTTCTCTTCAAGGAACTCGTCAGAAAAAAAATTCTCTGAAATTTTGCCACTCCTTTTTCATAACACCAAGAAGGGCAGAATGAACCGGAAAGGCTTTACTTTTATTAACCAATAATTTATGGTATAAAGAATCTTGGGCAGATAAAGGCTGTTCGTCGGCGTGAATCTGTATAATATCATAAACGTCCTCCAGAAATAACAAGGTTTCTTCTGAAATCTTACTGCTTTAACGCCTGGGGTCTCCTGAGATCAGATCCTCCCCTACAATTTATATTAAAGGATTCTTCATCTGAGAAAACTAAACCCTCACTATCCACTGACTCGGTGGCTATCAATAGGGAAGAGTGACTAGGCTTAGGAATGCAGATCTGTGCTGGTTCTGTGGTAACATGACTAGTTATCCCCTGGGATTGAGAGGAGGTAGTGTCCCTGGAGGGAGACACCCTAGCCCTGATCGTAGACCTCAACAGGCCTCTAGGGTAGAGGCCATGTCACTCTGCATATTTCCCATAATCTGTTTTAAGTAACTGGCTGCTTCGTCTTCCATCTTTTGTTCTAAGAAAACCTTACAGATGGATCTATTCCAGGAATAGGAGCAAAGGAATACCGATTAGTGAAACTCTAAGGGTGCTAGATACAATAGGTCCTATTAACCTGTGTATCCCCTCAAAAGCAGGAGAAAATATATGCCCCACCGTCTTATCCTGATGGGGCATCCTGCTGCTGCTGCTGTTCTGTGCTGTGTCTCCTGGCCCAGTGAGTCTGCCTCAGCCTGTCTCTTGCCAGGAAGTGCGTCTGGAACTCATGTGGTTCCGAGGGTGGAACTGACCTCCCGGCCCGGAAGTTGTCAGGGATGGCGTCCGATAAGCTCTGCCCCCTTCCGGTGATGAGGCTCCAGTCAATTGCCATCCCGACCTTCCAGCAATGTAGAAGCGGTATCCTGTCCCGTGTTGTGGTGCTCCAGCGGAGCGGTTAACGAGCACCTCCCTAGGATCTCCTGGGTTGTAAAAACAATAAAATAAAAAAAATTATGCCCCCCGAGGCAGCGTGAAACCCCCTCCTATCGCAACGGTCCCACGGCGCATGCGCTGCCGCTCCTTTAATCAGCGTGCTCGGAGCCGCCTAAGCGACGTCTAAGCTCATCGGCTCCAAGAGCGCTGGTGGCTGCATCTCGCGCTTCCCTCTAACAGGGCCCACATGCGCCCTGCTAGAGAGAAGCGCGAGATGCGGCCGCGGCCCGCGCATGCACGGTTGGACCGGGATTAAGGTAAGTGCAGCGGGCGTCCTGGGGGGGTTCACACAGCAGGGCATCCCGATTTTGGATGCCCCACACGGAGGGAATAGATCGGCCCGGGAATCTATCTAGCTGGGTTTTGGTCCACTTTAAAGGGACATTACAAGCTAAGGCTTACGTAAGCCGATTTCTGCTTGCTCCATGCGGTCTTTTATTGATCAGAATTTACATTCCATGATAAACCCTGCTTAACTTGCTCCTCTTTGAAGACTCCTTTGGAGGGGACTGTTACACTAAAGCATTCATAGATAAGTCATTCTTTTGCTGCTGAGGTGGCCCATCAAAAGGTACTCAGCATGGAGAAAGCAGAAAAGAGGCTCATTAACCCTTTGCCTGGAACGTCCCTTTAAAGTTCCTATCCAGGCAATAACATAAAAACGTCTATAAGCACCATTTCCCCCAAAGCTCCTCCGTGCAGCACCAGCATCTTCATACTTACCAGTGAGGGAGAATAAGCGATTCCATCCTCCATCACTGGTCAGACATGGTGGCACCCATCAATATGGCATTGCATCCCGTAACACTCCTATTCCATTTATTGCAATTGAGGGGATGTGCTGAACCCACTTTGGGATGACCCCTGCATTTCAATACACAGAGTACCGGAAGATGGAATCACTGGCCTCCCCCCTGACTGGTAAGTACGAAGATGCCAGAACTGCATGGAGGAGCTGCGGTGGAACACGGGACCTGCAAAGAGGAGCTGCAGATGAGTTGCCTGGACAAATTCTAGTAAGTTGTAACTAGAGCGTTGAGGCAGCAAGAAAATTCTGAGAATCACATTGAAGACCTCATTATCGATCACCATTCAAACGCTCAGCTGCTGCTGCTTATTAATGATTTTTATAAATAAGGGCCTTAGATTGAGAGAACATAAAATATATTTCTGCTTAGAACCAGGGAGGGTCATAATTGACAAGGACACGAAACTAGCCTAACCTGCCCCTTTATGCCATCAGTGAGCCCTGCATTAGAGAAATAACCAGCTTTTCCTAGCAAAGCTCCATCCTATGGAGGAAAGGCAGACAGTAGGAAACAGTTTATTATGAGTGCAGCAGCCACACCTCCTTTAATAGGTGACAGCTATTCATTGTCCCTCATCATCATGCGCTTAATACTTGAATTTTGGCTTGCTTAGGATCTATAAAGGTGCCCATCTAAGAAAAAACTAAAAAGATACTCACCTTTTGTCCCTCGCAGCTGATTGATCTGACTACTACAGTGAGAAATGTACTAGATCCCCACAGGCCTGATCAGAACTCTCCAGCAGCCTTTGCAATGCAGTGACTATGCCACACTCTCTCTATACCAGGGGGAGTATCCCTTATGTGTTTTACTGCATAGACACTTGTGCTATAGCAGGCAACAGTAATTGCTACACCATTGCATCAGGCTTCATTTGGCACTGTCCTAAGCGGTTTTCCATTTTCACATAGAGAAAGAAATGGCTGAGATATCTAAATTTACAGGTTCACCTCATGATCTCTCTTCTGAAAAAATTGGGTTTGGCCCTGGGATCTGTGATGCTGCATTCCTCCAGCGCTGTGCCTCCTCTCAGCTCGGCGCTGTGAATGAGGAAATATACTTCCATACCTCATCTGCTAACCCCTTACTCCTCCCCAGCTAGCCTCACCTTTCGCTCCCAAGCCGTCTGCGGAGCTCGATCTTAGGGGTGAGACAGGGCGCTGCACTTACCTTCGCTACCTGAGCCACACAACATTTATTTTTAGGAATATTTTAAAGGATCAAGCATACAGAACACACCTTTGCAGATTTGTGTAGATGAGTTTCTGCAGAGCATTGTTATATCTTACCTGCTTTTGCTGTAGAAACAGAGAGAGGGGCCGTCCACCCTCTTGACTCTGATATGATTCTTGCCTTGCACCTGACGATCTACATCAAAAGTAAATAAATTAGATTCTCTTAAAGTGGACCAACACCCTCCGCTGATCGGCACAGGAATCTATAAGATTTGGCCGTTTGTGAATGGCGGGCGCGGGCGCGCTCCCTGTAAGAGGGACGCGCATGAGGCGGCGGCCTCAGCTTGTCCGTCGGCGGTGAGGTACGTTTTTGGGGGGTTTCACACAGCGGGGCACCCCCGATCAGGGTTGCCCCACAGAAGTGGACCAACACCCAGGATAGTGAAAATCCTGGGTGTTGGTCCACTTTAACAGACTGGCTCAGTTAGGAAGATCTGATACACTTTCCTGGTGCGTAACCTATACGGAATCATACCATGGATGATGCCTTCAGGGTCATTTCATAGACAGCATGGTGTTGGCGAATCTTACAAGGGGGATTTAAACCGGACCAACAGCCTGGCACAGTAGGAAAAGAAAGGTACTGGCCATTTTGGAGCCTCCTCCCAGCATCTCAGCCATGCTGCTGCCTGGATTCAACGGACATAACTGACAATGCACAGTAACAGGAAGCCCAGTAGCACTATCTGTTTGCAGGTGGCCTGCAAATGCATGAGCCGCCATTTTGTTTCTAAAATTCACTACAGCAGTTAGAAAAAGGTAAATGAATTATTATGTGAAGCAATTTAAATTGCCCTGGGGAGGGATGCATATGAGCACTGTTATGTTGGTCTGGTTTAGGTCATTTATGAGTGATCGTCCACTTTAAGGGGGTATGGGTTTCTTTGCTATGGCTGGCTAAGCTTTTACTACACAGCCAGCTTGGGAGTTTGAACAGCAGACAAATAATATTTATGGTGGCTATACATTGTAATCAGATTATACAATTACCACATTCTTCCTTACAAATCAGTCCGGACTGCAATAAAGAGGAACAAAACACAGGATTTTCACTATACCCAGTTTTGCTCCTACTGTCTGGGGCATCCTGGTTTTGGATGCCCCGCTGTGTGCATTCCCCTAGATCGCCCATAAACGTACCTTACCCTTTTTTCAAGATTGCGTTCACGCCAATCACTGGCACACATTCTATTTAGTGTTTGCTTTGCCTCTATGAGCTCAGCTGACCACATCCTCTGCTCAGCGCACAACCATTGGCGTAGAGGCCAGCAGGAATGCCGCCATGGCCCGTGCGTGTGCAGTGGGATAGGTGGAAAGGCGAGTTTTGCGGTGCTCAGGGGGGATTTCACACATTGGAGCATCCCAAATCTGTATGACTCACGAAGAAGGAGAACCCCGGCCCTAAAGTCTTAGGCTCCGTTCACAGCTCCGCGTTTTAACTGTGTTGTTGCACTGCAACAGTTACAATGCAGAGGAGACATTGTAAATTATTCTAAATATGACAGTTCACATACCTTTTTCAGTGCAACGTTGTAACAGTGCAGGTCAATAGAAGTCTATGGCAATGCATTGCCATAGACTTTGCCATTTACTTATTATGTAAAAAATGTTTTACTTTTAAAAAATGCAATGCTAACGCATCAAAAGTTCAGTTTTTGTTTTGATACAATGCCTCTCTGGCATATTTACAAAACACCTGCTCTTAAAACATCCCATAAACCTCACCAGAGTGCTGCCCCCCCCCCCTCCAGTTTTACATTTACTCACCGCACCAGAGCATCCATCTTCTGGTTTCCTCGGATTCAGGGCGACCTCCCGACGGGCAGCGTGATTTTGCAACCCATCAGGCCCCAGATATCGCGCCTGCGCAGTGCCCGCGAGTGGTATGCAATGGAGCCGCCCAAAATCTCACGAGACTTTGAAGAGCGACGTCTAAGCTGGCTGGGAGCAGAGGATCGGGGCCTGAAGCAGCCGGATGTCGCAACAGCAGGGACATTCAAAAGGTAAGTAGGGGCCGATGGGGGGGGGGGGGGGGGGAGAGGTGTTAACAGAGTCTTACTGACTCTAGTACGACGGTTGCTCCTCTTTAAAATGGACCAAAACCCAGGATTTTTACTATCCTGGGTTTTGGTCCACTCCCCCGGGGCACCCCGGCTATATGAAACCTCCCAGATCGCCCACATCAACTCAACTCACCGCGGTCCTAAGGCACATGCGCGGCCACTCGTCCAATCAGCGTGCTCGGAGCCGCTGAGCTATGCACGTCTTAGCGGCATCTTAGCTCAGCGGCTCCGAACGCGCTGGCGGGCGCATCTTGCGCTTCCCTCTAACAGGGAGCGCACCCTGCTAGAGGGATAGCGGGGATGCGGCTGCGGCCAGTGCATGCGCCATTGGACTGGGATTAAGGTAAGTGTAGCGGGCGTCCTGGGGGGTTTCAAATGGCAGGGCTTCCCGATTTCAGATGCCCCGTGGGGAGGGAATGGATCGGCCCGGGAATCTATAAGAATTGCTGAATTACATAGTGGATCATTGAACGAGAGCTCCTGCATGTGCCGTTAGATCAAGGAAGAGGTGAGTGAAAAGCCGCGTTCTGGGGAGTTTTACATAGCAGGGCATCCCAATTCAGGATGCCACAGAGAAAACAGAACAAAACCAGGTAATATTCCCATGTTTACGCTTTAAAATCCTCTTTCATTGTGTAGGAAATCTCAATCTGATGTCTGAGAATAGGTATAGAAAGCCAAAAATGGGGTTTACAATAAATCAGGGCAAGTAAGAATAGCAATCTATTTTCTACTCCCAGGGAGGAGACTATCGGCGGGGAGATTGGCTAGCTTGGTTTTGCATCACTGGTGGGTTTTGGCCTATTTTAAAATGGACCAAAAGCGGGGTTGTTGACTATTCCAGGTTTTGGTCCTCGCCACCGGAGCACCCCGATGTGTGACACCCCCCCCCCCCCAGGTTGCCCAGTATAACTCACCTTTCCCCAGTCCTACATTGCAGGGAAGCCGTGCATGTGCCGTTGGATCGGAGAGAACGTAGGTTCTCTGGGAGGGTTTCACACAGCTGGGCATACTGATTTGGGATGCCCTGTGGGAGGAATCTGGGGGCCCTGGAATCTATAAGTAGCCGACAGTGGGTTTTGGTCCACTTTAACTGTATACGTCTGTGCTCTCAGGCAAAAAAGCATTGAAATGACAGTGCAGATATTCTATAGATTGCAAGCTCTGTGGCCAGCATTAGGACTTTCATAGCACAGGGTTTGTGAGGATTGTAGTCATGTTGTATAGTATATGGGAAGCATGTTACTGAGGGAGAATGCTTTAGCACAGGAGACACTTAAAGTAGACCAAGATCCAGGATTTTGACTATCCTGGGTTTTGCTCCTTGGCCCCCAGGTTGTCAAAACTAACTCACCTCTCCCCATTCCGCGAACCTGAATGCCCCGGAGGGATGCCAGTCTCATAGATTCCAGGATGAGTTTAGGTCTACTTTAATCAGAAAGCATGAACTAGGCTAATACATGACCCCCACCTCAGAGAACAAAGGGAGAACACACTGTCACCACACACGGTCACCTCACACTGCCACAGCGCTTTGCTGCTTGCTTTACAAACCTCTACCTAAGGAACATTTTATGCAGGCCAACCATTAACGAACGAGTCACTTACCAATATCGCCCGCTTAGCCCATAGACACGAAGCAGCCGGGTTTCCTGCTGAGCGAGTGAGGTCACATGACTCCCTTCCTTGTCACGTGACCGCCAGTCCGGTTTGGAAGCTTAGCGTGGAGTGCAGAGACGCTGCACACGCCAATGGAGGCGGCAGTGCGGCTCTGGTGGCAAAAGGTAGAGACAGGTAGCAGAGAGCCGCCCGTCCTCCAATTAGAGACTATGTCATTTGCATACCTCCAAAATGTCCCTGATTTGGAGTCCATGTCCCCCTGTCTCTCGTTGTTCTCATTTGTCCCTCTTTGAGGTGTAACATGCAGATCTGCAGCAATACATGATTCATTTGCCTGTTTGAAGTGTTTTTATTGTTGTAATTGTTACATCCTATTATTATTATTGCTTATATAGCACCATCATCTTCTGTAGCGCTTTACAACCTCCTATCCATCAATCAATGAGGGGGCATGACCTAAATTAACAATTGTCCCTCTTTCTCACCCTGAAAAGTTGGAAGGTATACATTTGGGAGACGGCTCTCATTGTTTACAATAGTAGCGTGTGCTCCCGCCATTCAGATAGATCGGCACTCCCCTATTTAAAGCGACCCTTAATAAGAGCATATATTATATGTTTCCCACACCCTGTACATAGAGATCGGGATGTCCCGCGGGGTGTAACCCCCCCAAAACCCCGAAAAATCCTTACCTCTCCAGCCGCCGCCGCCTCTCTCGCGCTCCTCTAGATGTGCGCGCGCCCGCGCCGGCCGTCTCTGAATGGCCGGCGCGGGCGCGCACACGTCAAGAGTGACGCGCAGGAGGCGGCGGGCGCAATCCCTTGTCCGTCGACGGACGTCACTTGTCCGTCGGCGTGCATTGGACAGCGCACTCACATGGGAGCGTGGAGAGGTGAGTTTTCGGGGTGTTTGGGGGGGTTTCAGGCAGCGGGGAAGTGGACCAATACCCAGGATAGTCAAAATCCTGGGTGTTGGTCCACTTTAAAAATCATCCTACCTGCATCTACTGCATGTTATGAGCCTTTAAAGTGGACCAACAGCCACGGGTGATCGCGGGCCGTTCACCTCCCTCCCCGCGGGACATCCGAGATCGGGATGTCCCGCAGGGTGAAACCCCCCAAACACCCCAAACTCCTTACCTTATCTTCGGCGGCGGCCGGCCGCCGCCGCCTCCCTCGCGCCCCTCTAGACGTGCACGCGCCCGCGCCGGCCGTCTGTGAATGGCCGGCGCGGGCACGCGCGCGTCAAGAGGGACGCGCGGGAGGCGGCGGAGGAGCCGCTTGTCCGCGGCTTGTCCGTCGGCGCTGGGAGCGGAGAGAGGTGAGTTGTTCGGGGGGGTTTTACACAGCGGGGCACCCCGATCGGGGGTGCCCCACCGAAGTGGACCAAGACCCAGGATAGTCAAAATCCTGGGTGTTGGTCCACTTTAACACATCCAAAATGGTGGCTCATGGAGCATCAGGCAGCCTGCAAACAGGAAGTGTCTTCTGATTGTCTCGCTCTGTATTCTGGGATTGCTGCCCTTTCCCTGACCCCAACTCTGCTGTGTGTGTGTAAAGCACAGCTATAACCCCAACCCCTGTATTTTATCCCGCTCTCCTCTTCTCAGTATGTGATGCTTGAGACAAGATGGCGATGCCTGTATCCTAGAGTCCTGAACAGATTTTCAGCCCAGTGGGGGAAAGAATAATAAGTGTCTAAAAACTTAAAGCGGACCTTCACCCTGAATAAGAGTCTATCTTATATGTTTCCCACACCCTGTACATGCAGATTGTTCACATTAAAAATCATCCTACCTGCATGTACTGCATGTTATGAGCCTTTAAACATCCAAGATGGCGGCTTGGAAGCCGCCATCTTATCAGGCAGCCTGCAAACAGGAAGTGCCTCCTTCCTGTGCTGCTCTGCATTCTGGGACTGCTGACCTTTACCTGACCTTAGCTCTGCTCTGTCTGAGCAAAGCACAGCTATAACCCGCCCCCCTGTACTTTATCCCACTCTCCTCTCCTCAGTAAGTGTGATGCTTCTGAATCAAGATGGCGGCGCCCGTATCTTAAATTCCTGAACAGAGTTGCAGCCCAGTGGGGGAAAGAATAATAAATTAGTGACTAAAAACGTAAAATATATTAATTTTAGATGCTGGGGAACCGTTTTTTAAGAGTTTGGGCTTTTCATTAAATCACGATGAAGGTCCGATTTAAAATATATTAATTTTAGATGCTGGGGAATCGTTTCTTAAGGGTTTGGGCTTTTTATTAAAGCATGCTAACAGTTTAAGTTAATGAGAGCTGCCTGCCAAATGACAGTCACAGCAGAAGGGTTTTCATTGCATGAGCCAGGGCAGATACGTTATTCTAAGTATGTCACACACCCCACTTCAAACATTAATAATTACACTAGGGTTAACGCACCGCTAGGTGGCAGCATTGCAGAGAACTTCTCCAAAAACTTCAACAGGCCCCTCCCGGTCTATACATACCTGGTACCTCCCAAGAACCTCCCAGTGTTGTTCTCTGCAAGGTGGCGACAAGACAGAAGAAAGAAGTCTCCTGCTTGCAGGTAGCCGGGGTATCCCCCCGGCCCCCCCCCCCCATGGTCTATTTCTGCCCGGCTTTTGTTTGAAAGTACTCTATTTAATGGCAGCCTCCCAGCTTCGGCTGTAGGCCGGGCAAAAAGGTAGCCGGCACCATTGGTGCCTAGGAGATTAGCTCCTCCGCTCGACCCTTCATTGCGGGGCATAGCGGGATTCCCGGAGTGGTGATCCGGATGTGGGATGCCCCATTTTATAGGAGGTTAGTGGTCAGGTTGTGCCTTGCCCTGGGATATTGTGTCACTTTCCGGGGTGTGGGGCGCGCTTGGGACGGTGACTTGCTGTGCAGCAGACTGAATGGCTTTAAACGGTGACATGCTGTGTGAGTGTGCTGCTGCGCTCTACATTGTGAGTCCCTTTGTGATTTTACATTGACTAACTTCACTGTAAGTTTGCCTGCCTTTTTTCCCCCGTCTGTGTGTCTTTCTCCCCTCAGGAGCCGGGGGGGGGCGGGGCCTCGCGGCGCGCTGCGCCGCGGTCCCGCCGGTGGCTGAGCGCCGTACCCGGCGCTTGCAGCCTGCTTGTCCGGCTGCTCAGGGGGGACCGGTTATCAGTGTGTGGGTCTGTGTATTGCGCACTGGAAGCCGGCGGGTGGCTCCGCCGGTCCCGTCATTGAGGTCTGCTCGCGGTCCCCGCCGGCAGACGCTGACGCTGCCTGGGGGCGGGGTCGCGCGCGCGGGCCGCGCACGGATTGGATGTCCCGGAGGGGCGGGGCCTTCTCGGCTCCCGCGCTCCCGGAGCTTGTCTCTTCCTCCCTCTCTGCGCTGTTTGCGGGCCGCCATCTTCTGCAGGCTGCGCTGTTTTCCTCTCCCTCTCAAGGTAGGCGTTTTTGGTTTTTTCTTGCGATGACCCCTCGGATCCTTTCCTCCTCCTTCTCCTTCCTCCTCGCTCCGGCGCATCTTTATGGTGCTGGTTGGCATTAACCATTTCCTTTGCTCTGGTTAATGAGGGGGGGGGGGGGGTGGTGTGAGGGGGGTTTTGTATGTTATGTGGATTTTGGTTATGGTGCTGGATTGACGCCTGTCCCTCTCCCCTTGTGTTTTTCAGATCCTGGGATCCCGTCTGGCAGGGCTCTCCCGGTCATATATACCTGGCTCGTGGGGGGTGTTTTTTCTTTGCAATATATATATATACACATATATATATATAGTTATAGTTATATATATTTTTACAAGGGTCTTATGCTATTCCCCTGGGTCAGGATCTTGTGACTATCCTTAGACAAGTGTTAGGTTATTAAGGGGCATCCCGGGTCGCGTACCGCATAAATCCCTGGGTTCTGCGAATACCATAAATTTCACCACATGGAGGTTGCCACAGATACCGGGAATGGTTCTTCGGGACAATCCAAGGTGTGCGGGGGTTGTGGGACTCCGCTCCAGGGAGATGATGTCATTTTGTGTATTCCTTGTGCACAGCAGAACATTGCACGGCAGTCCAGTACTCCGGTGCCTAGCACTTCTTCGGCCGCGCCATCTCCCTCTCCCCCTCGCTTATTCCGGACCCCGTGTGACGTTGTCCTGGGCGGGGATTCGCAGTCTGATGTATGTGCCCGCTTGACCAGCCTTGAGAAGCGGTTTTCTGTTATAGCCGCTCAGAAGGTTTCAGCTAAGCGGAAGCATCTGTCTCCGCCCCCGCCGGATTCAGATGAGGAAGTGGTGGGAGATCTGGATTGGTCGGATCGTCCCCGTGAAGAAGGTGAGCTCATTGAGGAAGAAGATTCTGATGTTCAGCAGTTGCTGGGTTCTGAGGGGGATCAGGCTGATGGCCTCCCTCTCGATTCCTCTACCATTCTGAGCCAGATGTTTGAGGTTTTGGATTTGGAGCCTCCGGTGGTTGCTCCTAGGCCCAAGGGTCAGCTTTTTGGGGTGTCCAAGCAGCGTCTGGAGTTTCCCAGCCAACAGCATTTTGAAGAAATTGTTTTCACGCAATGGGAGCAACCTACTCGTCTTGTTGGGGTGCCGTCTAGCTGGGATAGGAAATATCCCTTTCCGGCGGAATTGTTGAAGCGTTGGTCTGTTCCCCCTGAGGTAGATACTCCGGTCCTGGGACTGTACAACACGGCGGTTGTGCATTCCCCTGACACGACTTCGCTCAGGGACGGCGAGGATCGCCGGGTTGATCAGCTTGCCCGTCATGGTTTTGTATGTGCGGGTTCCGTGTTAAGGCCTGTTTGTGCCTCGGCTCTTTTGACTTTTGCTGTCAGGTCTATTGTCAGGGACTTGGGGGTGGATCTCGAGCCCACCAGTGATGAGTCCCTTGGGCTTAAGCGCTGCGATGCTTTTTTGTCTTTTATCCTGGCCGCTCAGGAGGATGCCATGTTGATGTGTGGCAGGGCTACTGCCTTGCTGGTGGCTATCCGGCGCTGTGTGTGGTTGAGACAGTGGACGGCCGATTTTAATTCTAAGAGATCGCTCACGGCTCTGCCCTTTTTGGGTTTGAGGCTTTTTGGTGAGAGGCTGGATTCTGTTGCCAAGGGAGGTAAATTACCTCAGCGCAAGAAATTTCGCCGTTCCTTTCGGGGGATGGTCTCGTTCAATCCGTCCTTTCGGGGAGTCGGCGCCGGTAGAGGTGCGGGCTCCTCGGCCCCCAGGGGCGCCAGTTGGAATAGGGGCAGAGGCCGTGGCCGCCCCACTCGCGTCTGGGGTGCCAAGCCCAAGCCGGCTGCCAAGCCCACCCAGCAATGAGGGGGCGCCCTCACCCGTTCAGGTGGGGGGACGTTTGCAACTTTTCTCCCGGGTGTGGGACCAGGAGGTCCCGGACAGATGGATCCGGGAGGTGGTTTCGGCCGGTTACTAGTTGGAGTTCGAGTCCCGTCCTCCTCCAAGGTTCTTCAGGTCTCGGGTGTCTTTGGATCTTTTGGCCGCGCAGGGGCTCCTGGCGGCAGTAAGGAATCTTCTAGATTTAGCTGTCATTTGCCCGGTTCCTCCTTCAGAGGTGGGGCGCGGGTTTTACTCCAATCTCTTCACGGTCCCCAAAAAGGACGGGTCCTTCCGTCCTATTCTGGATTTGAAGTTTCTCAACAGGTTTATTCGTCCTCGGAAGTTTCGCATGGAAACCCTGCGGTCTGCGATCGGTTCGCTTCGGCAGGGGGACTTTATGACGTCCATAGACATCAAGGATGCGTACCTGCACGTGCCGATCTTTCCTGCTCATCAGCGGTTCCTCCGTTTCGTGGTGGGGGATCGGCATTTTCAGTTTGTGGCTCTTCCATTCGGCCTCACCTCTGCTCCGAGAGTGTTCACCAAGGTGTTGGCGGGGGTGATGGCCCTGCTCAGAGCTCAGGGGATTCGCATTGTGCCTTACCTGGACGATCTTCTCATTTTGGCTCCTTCCTTCAGTCAAGCAGAGGGGGACACCAGCACGGTGGTGTCTATGTTGGAGAGGTTCGGCTGGGTGATCAATTACCCCAAGTCCTCGCTGGTTCCGGCCAGGGTGGTGACCTTTCTGGGGATGTCGTTGGACTCCTGCCAGCACAGAGTGTTTCTCCCTCAGGCCAAGGTTCTGCTGATTCAGGAATTGGTCCAGTTGCTCCTCTCCCATCCTCATCCGTCCATTCGTCTGGGGATGAGACTGGTGGGGTTGATGGTGGCCTCGTTCGAGGCAGTTCCCTTTGCTCAGTTTCATACGAGGACTCTTCAACTTCATCTTTTGGCGTCTTGGAACCGGTGTCCGGGGTCGTTGGATCGGTCCTTCCGGTTGTCCCCTCGGGTTCGGCAGTCCCTTCTGTGGTGGTTGGTCTCGGACAACCTTCTGAAGGGCAGGTCGTTTCTGACTCCACTTTGGGAAACTGTCACCACGGATGCCAGTTTGTCAGGCTGGGGAGGTTATTGGAAGGATCTTCGGTTTCAGGGGCAGTGGGACCCTCTGGAGGCCCACTTGCCCATCAATGTTCTGGAATTGCGAGCCATCAGGTTGGTTCTGTCTCACTTGACGCATCATTTACAAGGTCTGCCGGTTCAGGTTCGCTCAGACAATCAGACGGCGGTTGCTTACATCAATCACCAAGGAGGGACTCGCAGTCTGGGTGCCCACAGGGAAGTGTCTCTGATTTTGGTCTGGGCGGAGACTCATGTCCCTTGCATCTCGGCAGTTTACATTCCGGGAGTGGAAAACACAGAGGCGGATTTTCTGAGCCGGTGTGCGTCCCGTCGGGGGGAGTGGTCTCTCCATCCCCAGGTGTTTCGGTCACTTTGTCTCCGGTGGGGGACGCCGGAGGTGGATCTGTTTGCCTCTCGTCACAATCACAAGCTTCCGTCCTTTGTGTCTCTGTCCCGGGACCCTCTGGCTCTGGCAGTGGATGCCATGACCCTGAGCTGGAAGGACCTGGGGTTTCTTTATCTGTTTCCTCCGATTCCCATGCTAGGCAGGGTTCTGCGAAAGTTGGTTCTGGAGGGAGTTCCCGCCATTCTCGTGGCTCCAAGGTGGCCAAGGCGGGTGTGGTTCGCGGACATCGTTCGTCTGGCCGTGGATCAGTTCGATCTGCCTCTTCGGCCAGATCTTCTCACTCAGGGTCAACTCTGTTACCCCAGTTTACAAACGCTGGCTTTGACGGCTTGGCTGCTGAAACCTCCATCTTAAAGGAGGAGGGTCTTTCGGATGCGGTCATTCAGACTCTTATTAGTGCCAGGAAGAGATCTTCTTCTTCCATCTATTACAGGTATTGGAGATCTTATATTGATTGGTGTGAGGCTAGGTCTTTGCCCTGCCGGGTCTTTTCTGTGTCTAGGATTTTGGAGTTTCTTCAGTCGGGGCTGGACTCCGGTCTTCAGCTGAGTACCTTGAAGGGGCAGGTTTCTGCTTTGTCAATTTTTTTCCAGAAATCTTTTGCTAGTCATTCCTTGGTCAAGACTTTTTTCCAGGGGGTTTCGCATGTGCGGCCTCCCAGGAAGCCTTTGCTCCCAGTCTGGGATTTGAATTTGGTTCTTTCCGCTCTTAAGGCTCCTCCTTTTCAGCCTTTGCGGGATGTCGCTTTGTCCGTTCTTACTCAGAAGGTTGCTTTTTTGGTGGCCATCACTTCGGTTCGGCGTGTTTCAGAGCTGGCAGCTTTGTCTATTCAGGCTCCTTATTTTGAGGATCATCAGGACAAAGTGGTTTTTCGTTACAAGTCAGATTTTCTCCCTAAAGTGGTCTCTGCGTTTCATCTTAACCAGGACATTGTTCTTCCTTCTTTGTGTCCTAAGCCTAAGAATGCCAAGGAGAGTGCCTTGCACTGCCTGGATGTTGTACGTTGTGTCAGGTACTATCTACGTGCTACGTCTTCTTTTCGCAAGACTGATGCCTTTTTCGTTGTGCCCTGTGGGCCTAGGAAGGGTTTGGCTCCGGCCAAGTCCTCCATTAGTAAATGGATTCGTCAGGCCATTGTTGGTGCTTATTCGGCTAAGGGGAAGGCTCCTCCTTTCCGAGTTACTGCTCATTCTACTCGTGCGGTTGGTGCTTCCTGGGCTTTTCAGCACCAGGCTTCGGTTGAACAAGTGTGTAAGGCTGCAACTTGGTCTTCTGTTCATACTTTTTCTAAGTTCTATAAGGTTGATGTGCGGGCTTCAGCGGATGCTGTTTTTGGCCGCAAGGTTTTGCAGGCTGCAGTGGTCTGAGTTTTTTCTGCGTTATTGCCTGATTCGGATACCCACCCTTTTCTGGACACTGCTGTTGGATGTCCCTAGTGTAATTATTAATGTTTGAAGTGGGGTGTGTGACATACTTAGAATAATACCATTTTGTGAATACTCACCTGTAAAATGGGTATTATAAGTATGTCACACACCCCACTTCACCCGCCCTTTTTGGTATCCTGGCTCTCTATTTGGTGAAGTTTGGTTCTTTACGTTGAGGGTTACATTGTTTGGTTCTGGTACCTTGTCTTACTGCTGTTCTAATACTGGGAGGTTCTTGGGAGGTACCAGGTATGTATAGACCGGGAGGGGCCTGTTGAAGTTTTTGGAGAAGTTCTCTGCAATGCTGCCACCTAGCGGTGCGTTAACCCTAGTGTAATTATTAATGTTTGAAGTGGGGTGTGTGACATACTTATAATACCCATTTTACAGGTGAGTATTCACAAAATGGTATTTTTATGGACCAACTGGGGGGTTTCCACACAGCGGGGCATCCCTATTCAGGATACTCTGCCCCCCCCCCCCCCCCAATCCTGGAAAGTAAAATTCCTGGGTCTTGTTCTGCTTTGAAGTGGACCAAAACCCACGCCGATCGGCCCGGGAATCTATAAGATTCCTGGGCCGGGGAATCTATAAGATTCCTGGGCCGAACGATTCCCCCCCGGGGCATCCAACATCGGCATGCCCCACTGTGTGAAACCCCCCAGGTCATCCCATACACTTTACCTTGTTAATCGGCCCAACAATGCATGTGCGAGCCGCATTCCCACTATTCCTCTAGCAGGGTGCGTGCCTGCACTAGGCATTTGTTGATGGCCGGCGCAGACACGCTCCCTGTTGGAGGGAAGCGGGGGATGCGGCCACCAATGCTCTCAAAGCTGCTGGCCTTAGGCTTAGACGATGTGACGTCAGCGGCTCCGAGCGTGCTGATTGGACAAGCAGCCACGCATGCACCATAGGACCGGGAAACAGGTGAGTTGGCATCAGCGACCTGGGGGTTTTCACACAGCAAGGCACCCCCGATCGGTAAAGTAGTTAAAATCCTGGGTTTTGGTCCACTTTTTGCATGACTTAGGGCCACTGATATCGCAGAGTCAACTCACAAAGGGTGACCCCCTGTACCACATTATGATGAGTCTGGCCTGGCTCAAAGTGGTTACGGCTATAACACTGGTATCAAAATGGGCACAGCCATATATTTAATAGTGCGAATAAATAACAGCAATTTCAAAAGGGCTTTGGACCACAGTGCCAACTCACAGAGGGGAGCCCCCTGCACCACATACAGTTGAGATCATCCCGTCTCAGAGTGGTTCTCGCCACAAAAACTGGGCCCTATTTCCAATACAGGGAATATGTAAGTTAGGTTTAAGGGGCTAAATGGCTTTGGCCCACTGATGTCACAGTGCCAGCTGACAAAGTGTGACCCCCCTGCACCACATACAGATGAGATCAGCCTGGCCCAAAGCAGTCCTGGCCATATATATGGCATCAAATGGGCACAGCTCTTTATTTAAAACGGACCTTCACCCTGAATAAAAACCTATCTTATATGTTTCCCACACCCTGTACATACAGATTGCTCACATTAAAAATCAACCTACCTGCATCTACTGCATGTTATAAGCCTTTAAACATCAAAGATGGCGGCCATGGAGCATCAGGCAGCCTGCAAACAGGAAGTGTCTTCTGACTGTCGCTCTGCATTCTGGGATTGCTGTCCTTTTCCTTACCCCGGCTGTGCTCTGTTTGTGCAAAGCACAGCTAAAACCCACCCCCTGTACTTTATCCTGCTCTCCTCTTCTCAGTATGTGTGATGCTTCTGAGTCAAGATGGCGGTGCCCGTATCCTAGAGCCCTGAACAGAGTTGCAGCCTGGGGGGGGGGGGAGAATAATAAGTAAGTGACTAAAAATGTAAAATATATTAATGCTGGGGAATAGTTTTTTAAGGGTTTGGCCTTTTCATTAAATCATGCTGAAGGTCTGGTTTAATGGTGTGATTTAAATAAGCAACAGGTTACATGGCTTTTTAGGCCACTGAGGCACAGGGCCAACTAACAAAAGGAGACACCCTCTGTGAGCTAGCCCTACAACATAAGTGACCCAAAGATACCTAAGGAGGAGCATTGCAGGTATTGGAGAGTTAATAAAAAACAAAGGGGGGGGGGGCACACTGATGTCAAAATCAGTACAAAATGTTTATTTATTTGAAGTACCCAAAACAACATACACCAATATCCAACCATTAAAATACATAGATACAAGAACGCTCAAGACAAACCAACATAAATAAATGGATAGGTGGTGGGGAGAGAGCTATAAAAACTGATCAATAATACATAAATAAATGGATCAATTTATCCACCAATATGACACTTGTGCTACAATTGGACAAGAGCCTCTACATGTTTCATTGGACCTGGGGAAGTTAAGTTTATTCTGGGAATGCCCCGGGGGAAGACCAGTGGCCAGCCCAGGGATCTTTAAGATTCCAGGGCTGGCCATGCTGGGTTTTGCTCTGCTTTAAACAGAAACGTGCTACAGTAGGTAGCAGCATGGCCTCTAACAGGTGATCAGAGGCCAGCACTAGGAGATAGTAGCCCCCCCCCCCCCCCGCCCCAGGAGCTGCCACAGTGAACATAAGGCAAATAAACAAAGATTTACAGCTGCTTTATGGAGGAGGGACAGAACCAAACCCCCAACATCCAGAATGTCTGACCTCCATCCAGCGCTGATAAATGACAGCACATTTCTCCCTGCTGTCTGGCTGGATAGCTTCTTCAATAAAGGCGCTGCTGATATGGTGATGTCATTAGTGCGCGGAGCCAGCTGGAAGGCTCCACTCACTGGTTGATAGCAGAAGTAGAGAGGAAACATGTGGAAGGCTGGAAGGGGAGCAGGGTACAGGGGAGGTTGCCAGCCTTTACCCGCTGACCACCAATGACTAAAGTACATCAAATAAAAAACATTTAGTGCCGCACAGTTTGCAGCCAAACAATTATGCGCCCCCTCCTGCTATTCGCCCCTAGGCACGTGCCTAGAATTGCCTTATGACAAATACGGCCCTGCATGTGGGGATGAAGTGTACACACAGAATTATTTGCATGTGGGGCACCGGGAGCCAGACGTGTGAAGCCGCTGTTTGTTTCCCCCAGTGTTACCTCCACTGGATACTGGGTGGAAACAAATAGTGGGAACTGGGATTTACAGATATGCCAAGCCCCCTCTCGGGAAGGCTGATCACACTTGTGGGACCACGTGGCAACCTCAGGACAGCACTGCCATCAGAGCCACCCGGATGAGCCCCAGGACACCATTGCCCAACATCCTCTCCTGATGGTCATCTGATGCTGTTCACCAGGTTGCAGTGACTAAAATGGCCACTAGATGGCAGATCAGTGTGCCTGGAAATTCAGCTTTCTGCTTTTGGGCGCAGTTGTCATGGTAATCTGTCACAGTGGCGTGCAAAGAATCGGTGGCTACTATTACTGCCTTGTTACCACCTAAAAAAATTAGCTGGGTGCTGCATGAGTCTCATTGCAGATGTGTAGCCATTTTTTTTAGGGTGGGGTGTAGTTGCGGGACTACAAAGCCCAGCATTTCTCCATACAGATGTGTTGGGGGACTATTCCCCCTTGCAGATATGTTGGGAGACTACAAGCCCCATTATTCCCCATTGCAGATGTGTTGGGGGACCACAAGCCCCAGGATTCCCCATTGCAGATGTGTTGGGGGACCACAAGCCCCAGGATTCCCCATTGCAGATGTGTTGAGGGACAACAAGCCCCAGCATTTCCCCTTGCAGATCTGTTGGGGGACTACAAGCCCCAGAATTCCCCATTGCAGATGTGTTGGGAGACATCAAGCCCGAAGGTTTCCCCATTGCAGATGTGTTGAGGGACAACAAGCCCCAGGATTCCCCATTGCAGATCTGTTGGGGGACTACAAGCCCCAGGATTCCCCATTGCAGATGTGTTGGGGGACTACAAGCTGCAGCATCCCCCCTTGTAGATGTGTTGGGGGACTCCAAGCCGCAGCATCCCCCCTTGAGATGTGTTGGGGGAATACAAGCCGCAGCATCCCCCCTTGAGATGTGTTGGGGGAATACAAGCCGCAGCATCCCCCCTTGAGATGTGTTGGGGGAATACAAGCCGCAGCATCCCCCCTTGAGATGTGTTGGGGGAATACAAGCCGCAGCATCCCCCCTTGAGATGTGTTGGGGGAATACAAGCCGCAGCATCCCCCCTTGTAGATGTGTTGGGGGACTCCAAGCCGCAGCATCCCCCCTTGAGATGTGTTGGGGGAATACAAGCCGCAGCATTCCCCCTTGAGATGTGTTGGGGAATACAAGCCGCAGCATCCCCCCTTGAGATGTGTTGGGGGAATACAAGCCGCAGCATCCCCCCTTGAGATGTGTTGGGGGAATACAAGCCGCAGCATTCCCCCTTGAGATGTGTTGGGGAATACAAGCCGCAGCATCCCCCCTTGAGATGTGTTGGGGGAATACAAGCCGCAGCATCCCCCCTTGAGATGTGTTGGGGGAATACAAGCCGCAGCATCCCCCCTTGAGATGTGTTGGGGGAATACAAGCCGCAGCATTCCCCCTTGAGATGTGTTGGGGAATACAAGCCGCAGCATCCCCCCTTGAGATGTGTTGGGGGAATACAAGCCGCAGCATCCCCCCTTGAGATGTGTTGGGGGAATACAAGCCGCAGCATCCCCCCTTGAGATGTGTTGGGGGAATACAAGCCGCAGCATTCCCCCTTGCAGATGTGTTGGGGGACTACAAGCCGCAGCATCCCCCTTGCAGACCTGTTGGGGGACTACAAGCCCCAGCATTCCCCCTTGCAGATGTGGAATCCTGAACACCTCTCGACCTTTATGCAGGATGGCGCCCCCAATCAGCCACGTTCTGGATTGTAGTTTGAGGAGACTGGTCTAGATGAGATGGTGGATGTTATGCTGCTGGATTTGGGTGAGCTGAAAAGGAAGCATTGCAGGACTTACCCAGACAGGGAACCGATCATGTGACTCTTACAAGCAGGGCTGTGGAGTTGGTAAGCCAAAGGCCAACTCTGACTCCTTCATATATGGCCAATAATTAGTAATACATTTACTGTAGTTAAATGGTAACATCAGGCTTTTTCTCACCATTATATAATCAGGCTATTTAGAACATAAAGCATATTTATTGGGAACAAATAACTTAAAGGAACATTCCAGGCACATGAGTAAATAAATACTGGCCTCGCCGTCTAGTTGTAGGGGTTGTAGAGAAATTTCACATTTATGGAGCTGAATCTGGTGAGCGGCTGGAACAACGCCATGTAGCGTCCAATTCATCATTATCCCAGGCTCAGCGTACAGCGCCGGCGTTCAGCCTTGCAGCGCGCCATGTCTTACCTGTTATTACCTGGCGCTCTCCCATACATTTCAATGGACGATACTTAGATCCCTTTCCTGATCCCAATTTTTTTTTTCTATTAAAAAAAAATTTCAAAACTTCTGACATGTATCCTGGGCAAGAAAATTACATTTTATAAAACTTTTTGGATTAATAATATTTTTATGCAGAATTGTCCTTACATGTCTGGTATTAAAGTGTTCATGTTACAATGTAAGAACAATGTAATTCCATATGTTTTCGCTTTGTTACTACAACCTCTGGCGCTATGGGCTAAAACTACATGATTTTGAGTGCCGTCGCTGTTTGAGGCTGTTTTTTTGATGAATGTGGTGTGAGTCAGTCGCACTGAGCTGGCGCTATCGTTCGGTCCCATACAGCGTATTACTGCGACTCATAGATCATATGAGGCGCTCTGAAACAATGATCCATGGTCAAGCACAGTGACTACTAGCAGTCGCTCTGAAATCCTCGCTACAGATGCTCATCTGTCGCTCCCTGGCGTTAGTCATGAATCAGCCTGCCCGTCTTATTAAGAAAGAAAAAGCAGGCTGAATATAAGATGCAGCCTCTCACATTTGAAATAGAGAGAGCAGAAAACTGGCTAATTTAACCCTTTGCCTGGAATTTCCCTTTAAAGTGGACCAAAACCAAGCACAATTGGCCGGTAATCTAGAAAATCGATTCCCTTCCCCGGGGCATCCAAAATCTGGATGCCCCACCGTGTGAAACCGCCTAGGTCGCATGTACGAGCCAAGGCCGCATCCCGCTATCCCTCTACAGGGCACAGACCGGCCATTTGTGAATAGCCGGCGCAGGCACACTCCCTGTTAGAGGGCAGCGGGGGATGTAGCTGCCAGCGCGCTCTGGGCCGCTGGTCTTAGACGCCGACCTAGATGGTGTGATGTCAGTGACTCAGAGTGCCCTGATTGGACGAGCGGTCACGCATGCCCCTTAGGACCGGGAAGAGGTGAGTTAGATTGTGCAGTCTGGGGGTTTCACACAGCGGAGCGGTCCCCGGGGAAAGGAACAAAACCCAGGATGGTCAAAATCCTGGGTTTTGGTCCACTTTAAAGTTCCTGTCCATAAAATAACATAAAAAGTTATACACTCACCTAATGCTCTCCACAGCTCCTCCATGCAGGACCAACCTCTTCATAATAAACAATGAGGGATAACGAGTGATTCCATCACCGGGCAGACATTGTGGTGTCTATCACCATGGCTTTACATCCTCTAACACTCCTACTTCATTTATTGCAATGGAGGGGATGTGCCAAGGCAGGTGTGATGAACATGGATTGGGATGCCCCTCCATCCCAACTATTGTACTAGGCTTGAGGAGACGTATACAAGGCTCTATGGATGCCATGGGTAAGTATAAATATGCCAGCACTGCATGGAAGAGCTGCGGGGGAACACCATACCTGCACAGAGGAGCTGCAGGTAAGTACAGACTTGTTTATTCCTAGACAATCCTTTTACATTCCTGAAAGTTTCAGGCAATGTAACTAAGGTCTTTGGAACAACATGAAGATACCGAGTATAAGGGATGGGGGAGATTGGAGAACTCATTATCTATCGCCACTAGAACCCCCGGCTGCTTCTGCTGTTTATCACTGATTGTTATAAACATAGAGAGAACATAAAATATATTTACGATTCATGTGTCTAAACTTCCTATGCAAGTGACATCATTGTACTATATTAGCATACCCCCCAACTGCCCCGATTTTCCCGGGGGCAGCCAACCCGGGCGCCAGATTTGGCAGTAAATGTACTTACCTTCACCAAGCTGGGCAGCACGATTGTCCACCGCTGCCTCCTCCTGCAGAGCGATGCTCTTGCTCAGGCAGCACTAGTTGATCAGAGCAGGGAGAGACTGAGCAGGCCAGCAGGGTGAGCGCCGAGCAGATCAGCTTTCCTGCTCTCAGGCACTGTGTGGGCAGGCAGGGGGCTGGCTCCTGGCACGCACTCCTGACATCGCCCTCGCTGCTCTCTACTTTGAAGGGGGCTCTTCAGCATCTGATCTGAGGTGTGATTTATTTAAGATTTATTAAAAAAAAAAAGAGTCTATGGGGCATCCCCCTGTGTAAAACCCCCAACTGGCCCCTTCACATTACACACTATGCCATTAGATGGGACACATTCTAAACAACCTGGGCATGTCCCCAGCTATAGGCGAGCAGGGATGTGGCCGCAGTGTAATGTGGTGTGGGCTCTGGGAAAGGGGTCATTGGGGGTATGTACACAGGGGGGCATCCCCATTTTGGGGGGGTCACACGGGGCATCCCAAATTGAGGGAGTTTACACAGGGGGCATCCCAACTTGGGGTGCCCTACTGGGTTTTGTTCCCTGCATCAGGGGCAGCAAAATAGGATGCCCCCCCTGTCTGAATCGCCCCATTTGGACTTTTTCCCAGACTCCACAACACATTACACTGCGGCCACATTCCTGCTCGCCTTTAGTTGGGGCCTGTGCTGGCTATTCAGAATATTCAGAACAAACCAAGGCACCCCAGCCCCCGATGCTATAGCCCAGGTATAATGTATATAAAGTGCAAGAGCATTATTGGTTATCACTTATCCCTATAAAGCTCACTTGGTGAGTGAAAATATTTGAAAAACATTGGGGTTTTGTGATCTTTAACTACTAACCACATCAAAGGCATAATTCACCCCCACCCCCCAAAAAATGTAAACCATATATATATATATACATTAATTTAAATAAAGCAAGCATATCAAAGCCAATGAAACATGTTTCATGTGTTTTGGGGACTGTAAAGGCATACGGTACATTAAAAAAAGGATACTTACCTGTGTCCTCCTTGTGAGGTTCTTTCCAAGATTGGGTCCCTTGGTGTCCTTGCATGCTTGTCACGCATGTCAGTCACAGTGATTGTGCATGCAATTCATTACAGTAAAGGGAGTTTGGATGACACAGGCACTGTGTATTTTTGGGCAATCTGGGGGATACACACAACGGGGCATTTCAAATTGGGATGCCCCCAACAGAAGGGACAAAGTGCAGTAAAAAGGTTTTGTGCCTCTTTAATGTGTCAGCAGGCCCCATTCTTTCACGACAGCACATAGTCCATAGAATTACACTGATTTTAGCTTCTGCTCGTTCTATCCAAACTAAAAAGTTTGGTTGGAGTTGATCAATGAGGAACCAACTTCTTTTCAAAGCAGACAGATATTTTAGTATTTATAATGCTTTAGTATTTTAGTATTTATAATGCTCAGAATATGTAAATGAATGCCTGTCTAAACAATCTTCTTTCTTTACAGATCTCCTGCCATGGCTTCGGTCAGGCAAGGGCCGGATGGATTTAGAGGTCATGGTTCCTGAGGCACCCGCTGTTCCATCTGCCTCGAGGACTTCAAACTGCACGAGCCCTTGGAATTCCTAGGCTGCTGGCACATCTTCCACAAGAAGTACCTACAGCACAGCTACAAGTGCCCACTGTGCCGCACACTTGGGTACATGGTAGGTCATCTTTCCATGGCTGGTGACACCACAGTGTTTTTATGCTCCTTTCTTTTATTCTGTTTCAGATGGCCGTTCCATCCGCCTCTGAAGGTAAATTGCAGTGTCCTGATTCCACCTCCAAATCTATCCGGATGGTGAAATCTTATTATTATAAATATATTGTATTAATAATAATTAGTATTTATTGAATGTATTTATAGTATATTGTATTATATTTATATAGTATTAATTATAATATAATAACAACATTTGTCGTTGCGTCGTTTGGGTTATGTTAGGTAAGGGTAGCGTGTTCCAGGGTTTCCTTTAGCGCCATCTCCTGAGTCTGCCTCCAGCCAACATCTGCCTCCAGTTTCCTCCATGTCTCCGCCGGCCCGGTCATTGGCACCTGTTCCCACCGGCACCCGGCTGTCGGTGCGTATGTGTTTGTGTTTTTCCTGTGTTGTCATTGTCCATACTGCCACTGCCACACACACACTAACAATTATACACTGACACCATCCAGACTCACCCTGACACACCTGCTGACACTTGTTGAGTGACGCAGACCTGACTGACGACCATGACCGTAGAGGTAGGGTAGATGGCACACATAGGTTAGAACATCTAGGTAGATTAGGAACACTACACCTGCATCCAGCACTAGTAAAGTAGGGCTCACGATGGCTAGCATCAGTTAGGATAGGCCAGTGTAGTGTAGTGTAGGACCTGCCCGCAAAAGAGTCCTTGGCGTTGGTGGGCAGGCTCATAATCCGTTGGCCAATAAATAAAGATAGGCACTTGTGTCACATGCTGTTCCCCTATTGTACATCTAATTTCCCCTAAACTGATTTTCTAACCAGGAAGCCAAATAAAGTGAACTTACACTATTGAGGGGAGGTCTCTCCCATTTGTGGCAATGCTTCCACTCATCCCACTCACTCACCTCTCTGTTACTTGCTTACCTGTTTCAGTGGCACTTTCCCTCAGCTGGGGGATGGAAAGCTGGAGCAGCACAAAGTTTACATGCTAAAATCAGTGCTTCCAGTTGAGGGACGTTGTGGCACTGGAGCAAGTAAGCCAGTGAGCAGCAATAGGGCTTCCCCTCTGGCAGTGTGCATGTGCTCCAAAGAGCAGTCACTCGCCTATTATTATTATTGTTTGTTTATTTATATAGCGCCATCATTTTCCATAGCGCTGTACAAAGTAGTAATTACAGACAGGGTAGAAACATACAGTACGTAGACTATTTCAGATGCAGTGTTACAGAGTTAACAATGGATATTCTGAATACAAGATACAGTAGGAAAGAGAGCCCTGCCCTTGCCAGCTTACAGTCTATAGGAATAATCGCTGATAACACCTCTATTTTTTTTTTTTGACCAATGAATTATGCTAAAAGGCTCTTTTTTGAACTGAAGTAAAGTGTACAGGTAGATAAATGACACATAAACTATGTCCTGTATGTGTTTAGAAATATATTTACAGGCTGATTCATTACTAACGCCAGGTAGCGTCAGATGAGCGTCTGTAAAGCGGATTTCAGAGCGCCCGCTAGTAGTTGCTGTGCTCGGCCATGGACCATTGTTTCTGAGCGCCCCAGTCGCTGTTCAGCATTGTTGAATACGTTATGTGATTCGCAGTACTACGCTGTATGGTAGCGAATGGTAGCGCCAGCTCAGTGCCAGGATACATGTCTGAAAGATTTGAGTTTTAAAAAAAAATAAATAAAAAAAAATAGGATCAGGAAAGGGATTTAAGGATCATCCATAGAAATGTATGGGAGAGTGCCAGGTAGCGAGAGTTAATTAGTGGCGCTCTGCCAGGCTGAACGCTGGCGCTGTACGCTGAGCCTGGGATAATGATGAATCGGACGCAACATGCTCCAGTCGCACACCAGAATCACCTTCATAAATGTGTAATTGCGTGCCGTGTCCAGCGTTCACCTGACGCTACCTGCCGCTTACAAGGCACTACCTGGCTCTATCTCTTCATGAATAAAGCCCTTAGACACATTTCACATGTAAAATGGGGCACTATTTGTGTTTTATAATGCTTTTTCTTTCTTAACCAGACACAATAGCGAATTGTAGCAAATGGAGTTTGTTAAAGGGCAAAGGAAGTATAATAATTATAGGCATATCTATTGTGCTTTGTATGATTATAGATATCCCAAATTATGCACCTGAATTCTTAAGTAACACTCAAATACGTTGCAGGCCTGAAATCCTGCCATGTCTATAGTAAACAGACCATGACAATAGACACCTATATTCACATATTCACACCTAGCTGCCAGGTATGACTATATTAATGAGAGATGTTTATTAGGGATTATAAGGCCTTTCATTTGATGTCAAACATGGAATATATATATTGTCCAAAGACATAGTATCAGACTCTGTATGGTATGTATTTGATGTTTAGGTTCATTTAACTAAGAAATGAATGGGGATCATGAATTTCTTAGTTACAATATGATAGCATGCATATTGTGGGAGTTAGGGAGGCGGGTTGTGGGCAGATCATTGCAGTCACACCCAGGAGGCGGGGAATGCTGGCCACTCTCCATAGTGTTCAGTAGATTAGCAGAATGGCAGAGGTAGTCAGTTAGACAGTGGATTGGCCCCCTACCCGATGCTAAGTATCACTTGCTATCTCTTCATTATCTCTCTCCATTATAACATTTATTGTACTGTAACTAATGTATAACTTACTCATTTATGTAACAACTGCCTGTAATATCTAAGGTTATCTGGGGAAATTTCAGAAACATATCGGGCTAGTAAAGGTTATTTACTGTGCTGGTAATTAAACCCATTTTCATTTATACATCTTACTTTGTGTGTAATGGAGAATTTCACACACAATAGATTGTATGTGCAAAGTATTTAAGGTATTAAATATATTTCTTCTTAGGACATTTCACTGGATTTATGAGGAGAGTCTCAGTGACCATCGGTTTGTATCAAATTAGTGGCCGCTGGGCTGATATGATTGTTAGTATTTGCAATATTTATAATATTAATCTCGAGTAGAAATATTGGAGATTAATGTGCAACAAATATTAATTTAAATCATATTTTCCTACTTCAGGGTGTGTGTGTGGCCAATCACTGTGACTGACGCAGTGGACAGATACAGTGGGCTCACCAGTGAATGGAAACAGCCAAAAACGCAGCGAGACTCTCAGCATACAGCTGATCTCAAGAATGCCGGTTGACATGAAAAACCCGCTGGCCGCATCCCCGGTTTCCCGTCTAGTCTAGCAAGCACTTCATCCCCAACCTATCTGAATAGTTAGGTGTAGGAGCGTGTCTCATCTACAGGGATGCTGGGGATGTGGCCATGGGCAGCAGAAGCGCAGTGGGAGCCACCAGAAAAGGCAAGTTTACTGGCAATCCTAGGGGTTTTGCACAGCAGGGCAACCCAAACAGGGGATAGCTAGCTGCTACCGGGAGGGTTTTGATCTGCTTTAATGCTGAATGTAACGAATGCAAAATGAAATCCTTAGCCCTGTATTCATGTGGATATCCAGTCTGAGGCGGGACGGGGAGGGGGTCACAACAACAAAAAAGCCTTACCTTGCCCGGAATCCAGCGCTGTCATTGGCGCTTGGGTGGTGGCCGCACAGAGCAGTATTAATAACATAATTCGTGTTCGTGTAATTTGGGTTAGGTAAGGTTAATGTATTGCATTTTGCCTCCCTCCAACATCTGTCTCCAGCTGCCAATGTGTCCGCCATAAACATCTCATTAGCGCTTGGGTGTGTAGCTGCACAGAGCAGAGAGTGCACACTCCCGCTTGTCCAGGAAGTTCCGTCCAGCTCCAGTGTTTAACAATAGGCCTAATATTTTTTTTTTCACTTTTAAAGTGGACCAAAACCCAGGATTTTGACTATCCTGGATTTTGGGGGTGTGCCCCACTGTGTGAAACCCCCCAGATTGCCGAGCCCAACTCACCTCTTCCCTGTCCTACGGTACATGCGCACTCACTCATCCAATCTGATGTCACCGCTTCTAAGCCTTTGTCTAAGGCCAGCGGCTCCAAGCGCACTGATGGTTGCATCCCCCGCTACCCTCTAACAAGAACCGTGTCTGCGCCGGCCATTCGCAAATGCGGCCTGCTAGAGAGATGGTGGGGATGCGGCTGCATCTCACTCATGCACCATTGGACCGGGAAACAAGGTAAGTTTATGGGACGACCTGGGGGGTTTCACACAGATGGGAGGGAATTCAATTGCAGTGGGTTTTGGTCCACTTTAAGTGTCCGCTTGTTTCAAATCCATTTGAGTTATTGTATATTAAGTCCAGAAGAGTATCATTATAGTTTCTAAATTACATATTAAAACATCTGTTGGCTTTGGCAGCATATTCTGCAGTAGCAGGAGGCTTTCTTTGACTCCATGGCTCCAGGAATTTTTCTATTGTGGAAGTCTGAAATATTCTTACTTTGAAAGCCTAAACAGAAACACACAACAGTAATAAGACATGGCATAATTGCAATATTAAAAAGAAAAATATTTATTGTTAAGATAATGTGAAATGTCACCAGTATTTTAGAAAAACAGTGAAACAAAAACCTGGGTGGCCTGCCCTGGAGTCTTAAATTACTGAACTTCCCAAGTGGGGATGCCCTGCTGTGTGAAACCTCTTAGGGGTCGCCCCCAAAACTCACCTTTGCCAACACTTGAAAAAATAATGAAATTCATCAGTAAAAATGCCCCATCCCAGATACAGGTGATTTTTTTTTAGAAGAAATATTTTACATTATTTGGTTTGGTAAAGTTAAAAAGCTCACCAAGATGTAGGCTGCACCCAAATGTGGACTCACTGTGCATTTTCTGGTACACTTTCTTTAGCATGACCCCGAGTGTCAGCAGATTCTTGAAGCGGACCAAAACCCACTGAACTTGTGTAATACATTTGGCCCCAGCCACTGCCAATACTCCCTACTTAGGGTGTAGAAATAAAAATTGATATTTTCTCTTTTAGAATAGTCATGTAACCAGGGCTGTATTTTCTTTAAGGCAAACCTAGGCACGTGCCTAGGGGCGTTGCCCGAGAGTGGGGGCAGCCGCAGCTGCAGTGGTGTTAATTTTTTTTTTAATCATTGTTGGTCAGTGGAAATGGCCAGCGTCGCGCTCCCTCCCACCCCTGGCACCACACCGCAGGCTCCGCCTGTCCTTCAGTGCCCTTTCCAGTGGGCATCCTGATTAACCATGCCCCATTAAACCCTGAAAACTCACCTTTTCTACATGCTCCCTTGATGAAATCAGCAACTGTCATTGGCTGGCACATGGCTCCTCCAGCCAATCACAGGTGCTCTTTCCTGGAGAGAAAACGGCACCCGCGATTTCCTGGTGAGGCCACGTGACCTCGCCAGCTGATTTTCCCGGGAGACCATGGAAGAAAATGCGCTGGTTTTGCATCACCCCCTGCACCGACTGACTCTGTTTCCCTGCCTGGGGAAAGTAAACGCCATGTGAAGGTTGCAAGCTAAAGCTGCGGGGGTGGGGGAGATTAGTCTGAGGCTGGGGTTGGGCAGGCTGAGTGATGGCAGTAGGGGTGAGTGATGGCAGTGGGATGCTGGGGTATGGGGATTCAGGCTGAGTGATGGCAGGGGGGATGCTGGGGTATGGAGGGCAGGCTGAGTGATGACGGGGGATGCTGGGGTATGGAGGGCAGGCTGAGTGATGACAGGGGGATGCTGGGGTATGGGGGTGCAGGCTGAGTGATGGCAGGGGGGTGCTGGGGTATGGGGGACAGGCTGAGTTTCTCCTTTAAAGCACGCTCACAACTCCCAGACTTATTCACTTTCCTAAAAATGGAAGCAATAGACATCTTGGAATAGACAGTGCCAGTCCTGGACATTCTAACTCGCCAGAACCCCTCAACTTCAAAACCAAAAAGAGACAGATAATTAGAGATAAACAGCAAGAAAGATAACTGCCACCCCCAGTAATGCTTATCTGAATCACCCCCTGTCCCCTTATCTCCATGGACACAAAGATAATCACCCTCTGAGCATGTCAATGACTCTATTCAACAAGTTGAGCTCTGAGGTCCCCCAATACAGACTCTAACAGGTTGTCACGAGAATACTCCCCTGCTCTGGGGAGGCCATTATCTCATGCCCCATTCAAGGGGAGCCGGATGACTCCTGAGGTATTTGGCGGGCATCAAGAAAGAGTGTGACCTGGGGCATTCTCATTAAACATGCCACTAGGCTTAAGTAAGAAAGAATGGCCCAACTAGAGAAACTATTGAAAAGTGTAAAAATCCTGCAATTGTCCCATGAATGGTCAGCTGCCATAACAATTTTAGTGGAACTTACACGTGCAAGGGAAGCACTAAACACTATTCTAATTAACAAAGCTAAATATCTACTTAAGAAGTATAAGCGCAAATACTACGAGTTCGGTAATAAAAGTGGCTCCCTACTCTCCTGGTAGGCTCAGTCACATAGCTGAAATAGTGGACAACTCCCAGAAAAAAAATAATCTTCCAGACAAAATTGCAGACACCTTCAAAACATTCTACTCAAATTTATACAACCTTGTCTCTTCTGCACCGGACCTGACCTTGACTAGAGGTAGAGACTACATAAACAGATCAGCCCTACCAAAATCCCCATCACAACTGACCCTCCCACACTGGAAGAATCTATATCCTCTGAAGAATCAGAATTGGTCCTTATGCAGACTCCCCTAGACACCCCGGGATCTGTCCTTTGAGCCTTTCCTTTGTAGAGTAAGAGCCAACCTAGATATAGGCAGGCTACCCTTCCCATATGGCACTCATAAGACTGCTGCATAAGCGATGATCTCCTCTTCTTCATCTCGAACCCCTTAATCTCTCTCCCAGTATTAATGAAAGATTTTGAGACGTTCGACCATCTCTCCTTCTGTCAGGAATAGCCTTGTTACGTCTGTCTAGTTGGACTGTTTCCCTTAAGTTTTCCCTTAGTTAAGATGGCGGATTGTGTCTCAGCTGGGTGCCATCTTACTTCCTGTCATATATATAAACCTCTCAGGCCTGTTGCTCAGTGCTTGAGTATTGTGTTTGACTTCCTGCTTGTGCAGTTCTCTAGCCTGGAACTTACTTACTCTCCGGTTTGTTCCTCCTCTTGCGGTTTACCCTGCAAATCCTTGCTACCTGCTGACCCGGATTGGACTTTGACTCTGCATTGATCTGCTTCCCTGCTGCTGACCTGGATTGGACTTTGACTCTGCATTGATCTGCTTCCCTGTTGCTGACCCGGATTGGACTTTGACTCCGCTTTGATCTGCTTCCCTGTTGCTGACCCGGATTGGACTTTGACTCCGCTTTGATCTGCTTCCCTGTTGCTGACCCGGATTGGACTTTGACTCCGCCTTGATCTGCTTCCCTGTTTGGACTTTGACCTTCTGCGCTTTGGCCTAGTCAAGCAGTATTCACCAGTATCGTGACACCTTCTTTAAAATAAACTTCGATAAATCTGAAGCCCTAAACATAACTCTACCCACTGACCTGCACAAGACTATTCAACAAGCATTCCCTTTTAGATTCCCTTTCATACTTAGGCATACAGCTGCTCTCCTCCCTGTCCAATATATATATAAATTAAACGTTACACCCCTTTCCCGGTAAAAGAGGATCTGGAACTTCGAAACCTCCCAGCTGGAAGGGAGGAGTAAACATAATCAAAATGTCAAACTGCTCTACCTGTTCCAAGCCCTCCCCATCACAATCTTTTGTGAAATTAATATGGAGAAAGAAATCTGCTAGGCTTAAAACGCAACTATTATGAAGGCCCAAACACAGAGGGGGCATGGCTTTACTAGTCAACTGTACTGGGTCATATCACTCTTACAACAGGTTTGTGAATGGCACCACTATAGTGACTCGGATCGATGGGTGGCATTGGAACATAATATATCCCAAGCCCCCCTAGATGCCATACCGTGGAACAGGCAAACTGCCCTTACTCCCTCTCTTCCCCATGCTACAATCTCCGCTACCATACAGATTTTCTGACACTACAAAAAACACCCAGAGATCGGCCCATAGCCCCCCCCCCCCCAGAATTACTAAAAAATCTGATACTCCCAATGATCCAAAACAGAGGAAACCTCAGAGAATGGGGAACTATAAAATCAGTTAGAAGCAAAAAATTAAATACAAAGTCGGGATGGACACCCCTGGGAAAATGAAAATCAAATAGCAATCTAGACTTTACTACATTTTTAGCATTTCTCAATGAAAATGGGCTTCAGGAAAGACCTATGCAGGGACCCTATGGAATCGAGAAAATATTCCTACCCACACATCGCCCCACCCACCTTAACCTCAATCATATACAGCCTCTTCACAAACACACCAACACTCATGGGCTCTCTCTGGGAAGCATGGGAGAGAGACCCGGAGAAGCCACTCCCACATGAACAAAGGGAAAAAAAATTCCATACTCTCATAAATCCTCGATTGCCACTAGAATTCAGGAAACCAATTACCAAATATTGAAACACTGGTATTACACACTAGATAAATTGCACAAGATTTTTCCTTCTTCTTTACCAACTTGTTGGAGATGTGGCACCATATTCTCTGGAAGTGCCCCAGAATCCGAGGTTTCTGGGACACTGTGATTCCCATAAAGACCCAACCTTAATCCTGCTTCATGCTAATGACATTCCGATTGGGAAATATAAGAAAACCTTATTGATACACCTCCAGAAAGCAGTTAAATCAGTTTTCCCTAGATTCTGGAAGCAAAAACATGCCCCCTTCACAAGAGACTGGATCACTGAAGTTTCCTTCATTAAGAAGATGGAGGAATTTACTTTATTCCTTCTCGATAGAGACAAACAATTCACAACCACCTGGTACCCCCGACTATTTAGAATCAGGGGAATATAAAAAAAAAATGTTTGCAGACTAATGGACAGTCTGGACACCATTTTAGCATAAGTACCACCCAATGTAAAATTTACCCCAACCTTTAATTACAGTATTTTCATCCGCCATATGGTGGCGTAGCTGACGCTAATGTTCCGGCTCGGCCCCCTTTCACACACCACTTTCCCCCTGCCAGTATATCATTTAGTTCTCTGCGAAGCACAGTATTAAAATGATATGAAATCAGCTGTTGCCTGTAACAACTAGGTTTGTGCCACTAGAGGGCACCCATGCAGTTCTATTTTGAAAAGCACATGCTCTAACCACTAATGTATGGAGCTCTTTCTGGCTGGAACTGAAATTTCCACATGAACCTAGCTGGGTCATTTCGTGGTGAAGTCTGCAAAATGAATGATGAAGTATTTGTTCCTGCTGCTCCCCGTGACCAGTCTTGTGATCCTTTACTTCCTTTACCAGAGCAATGTAAATATGATTATTAGGAGCAGCATAGAGTCGCTGTTATGTTACAACAGCAGATCATCACTGGGAAGGTAAGCTTGTGAAGCTGCTCTCTGTAATATGGAAATCAGAGTTCTCTGAATATGGTTTGTGATTTTTGCACAAATTGTTAAAACATCTCAGTTTGGACTTGTGTGTAAAGAATAAAAGAGTTACATCAGACTGAAAATTAAAAGGGGCCGATCCCCCCCCCCCCCCCCCCCCAATGGGCCCCTACCTTCCTTTCGGTGACATCCGGCTGCTTCATGGCCCATTCCTCACCCCGCCCACGGCAATCTTGCAGCTCAGTGGAGTCTCACTGGATTTCGGGAGGCCCCATTGCATCTCATTCATGGGCACTGCGCAGGCGCAAAATTGGAGGCTGTGCGCAGTGCCTGATGGGATGCAAGAAGGTGTCGCCCGGAAACTGAGGGATCTAGAAGATGGATCTCTTGGCGAGGTGAGTAAAAATGCCCATAGGTAAAACCGGAGGGGGGGGGGGGAGCAGCAGATTGGTGAGGTTGGGGGGGAGGTTTCCTCTTTAGGTTGACTATCACGAAAAAATGAAAAAATGGCCCATTGATAAAACCCCATATACAGTAAATATGCTGGACAGCGGGAGGAGGGGTCACTTATACACCTGGAAGCAAGAATTATCCTGTGAAGGGATTGTTTTGAGGAAAGCGCAACTAGACAATATGAGCAGCTCCTACTTGAGGGAAAAGCCTGTATTTCCCAGGGCAAATGTGGTGTGTTAATCAGTCCCAAATCAGGTATAACTCCTAGATGGAGAAAGATTAGTGTAGATGCGCTGTGGATAAAATAGGTAGTTAGTAACGACAAGCTAAAAAGGGAAAAATAGGTTAGGGTTATCCGCGATCCTGTGAAATAAATTGGTTAGTGAGTATATTAGCAAACAGTGAGGTTTTGTTTGAGGGGGGTGTTTCCACCTGTTAATTAAATCAGGAACAACCAGGTATCATTGCCTCTGACTCATTAGACCTAGACAAAACAATTTTTGAGGTTTAATTAGTCAGAGGCAATGATTTGGGACTGATTAACACACCCCAAGAATCCTGCTTATTTCTTTTATTGGAAGGAAAAGGATAGCGGGTGATTTGGTTCCTACCAGGAGAAGAAAACCACAAGCTCAGCAGGAGTTTTATTCAGTTCGGCTGTATAAGTGACCCCTCCTCTCATTAGCCGACATGTTTATATGGATGTTTAATGTTATGCAATTTTGCAGTACACAAAAATACATGGCCAAATATATAAAGCTGACCTAAACCCTGCCTGGCAACTAACCCTAACCCACCTGCTTCTGTGGGCCTTGAGCCTGGAATTGAGCTATACTTTTTCACAGGTCTCTGTATGATGGGACTGCACATTCTTATGAAGCATGCCTCCTATTAGAGAAGGTGCAGCTACCACAGGTTTGTGCAGCTGCTTCCTGTCCCTTCACTAGATAGTGTTTTACTAACAAAGGGTGAATATTTTGTCTAATGCTGGGGCTCACTGGGGGAAGGGTTGAAATAGTCTAGAGCTGGAATGGTTTAAAGTGATATAGTCTTAAAGCAGGACAAAATAAACGGATTTGTTCCTTGCCCCGCTGTGTGAAACCTCCCAGATCACCCTTCCAAATCACAACCATTTGCCATGTATATTTAATACATGGCAAACATGGCAATCTGGAGTGAATGCCACCTCCTCTTGAGCAGGGGGAGGCTCGGGCGGGAGCCTAGCCATGGGTGCAGCCATCTTGATCACAGCGCACAGAGCAGCATCTCCATCTCCATGCCTTTTAATTGTGATATTAGTGAAGCCCATACATCCATCTATCCATGCAATACTAGACTACAGGATGTAGAGCTTTAGTGTATTTCCTATGCACGGCTGTTGCTAACTGCCTCTTGTTTCCACAGACAGCCCCGTGCTTTACAGATGGTGCATTGCCATTTAAAACAATATTTTATAATTCACATTAGAATGCATGGCTTAAGGGAGGGGGGTCATTTATCGCTGTTTAAGACAATACTCATTATGAGCAGCTTTGGATTGTGACTGTATTCTGAATGTACTGCTGGCGTGGTTGTTCCACGTCAGCGATTATGTAACCTTTATATGTGCTCTCGTGCCAGAAATGACAGCTAATGCATTTCCTTCACTCCAAGTTTTCATTTAGTTCTCATACTTGCTGGTAACATAAAATGATCAATTATATTAAAATTCATGTTGATAACTCCCCCCCAAGTGAGGGAAGAAAACCAACACACAGGGGTCCAGTGCAGCACAAGTAGTAGTCATTTATTTTTATACCAAGTATACATGGAATTTCTTTTGGTAAGGATTAGGGTCAGGATTTATTTGCCCCTATGCTCTGTTCATACCTCTCTGTTGCGTTAAGAGCAAGCTTTTTGTTTATAAATCAGAGGGGCAATGTATCAAAACAAACGCTGCTCCTTTGATGCCTTAGCAATGCGTTTGCATTCTGTTTTAAAACAAAAACATTTACTTTGCAAGTAGTAGTAGCAACGCAAGCGCAATCCAAACACAATGCACACTGCCTTATACATGCATTGCGCTTGCTTTGCCATAGACTTCTATTGGCCTGTGCTGTTAATATGTTGCGCTGAAAAAGGTGTCTTGCGCAACGCAGCACGGATGTGTGAACTGTCCTATTTAAAATAATGTACAGTATTTTTTCAGCGTAACAAAGCAGAGGCGTGAACAGAGCCTTTTAACATTTTTGGTAAAACATTTGATGTGTCAGGTTCCATCACTAAGAAGAGTCTGTGTTAATATGACACATTTATTTGTAAAGGGTGTTTTCTTAATAAAAATTAAAAAGTGGATGTTTCAGAAAAGATGCTCTTGATTTTTCTGCAATATTTACTAAAAAGAGGAAAGTCATTCTGTGGCTAATTCACTTAAAGAGCATCAGACCTAAAAAAAAAGGGGCCAATTCCCCCCCCCATTGACCCCTACTTACCTTTTGGATATTGTCGTTGCCTGCTGTGGCGATACCAGATGCTTCAGGGCCCTGATCCTCACCCCGCCGCCCGCTTAGCCAGCGCTAACTTCAATGCCCCACGCCAATTTAGCAGCTCCACAAAGTCTTAAAGGATTTCGGGCAGTTCCATTGCTTGCCATTCATGGGCACTGCACAGGCGGAAGATCAGGGGCCGTGCACTGTGCCTGATGGGATGCAAGATGGCGCCGCCCATTGGGAGGTCGGCCAGAATCTGAAGGACCCAGAAGATGAATCGCCTGGCAAGGTGAGTAGACACTCCCCAATTGTGAAACTGGAGGGGGGGATACAGACTGGTGAGGTTTGGGGGAAGTTTTAACCTCCCCGATGATCCTCTTTAACCGTTTAATGATCTATCTCAAGCCTTATGTTGCAAGCTTGTCATCTTGTCTGCATAGCATTCCACACATTGGTGAATAACTTATAGGTGGTGGTCATAAACCGTAAGGTATAGAATATTTTCCTACCCCATATAAAACTTCTGCATCTCACATGGAATATGTCTCTTTAAAGCAGAACAAAACCCAGGATTTAAAATATCCCGGGTTTTGTTCGCTTCCCCGGGGGAAATCCCGATTTGGAAAGCTCCTACTGTGTTGCCCAGAAAAACATCTTTCCCTGGCCCGGCAGCGCATGCGCGGGCTCTCGTCCAAACATAGCCATTTGCCGCACATATGCAGTGTTCGGCAGATGGCTCAGTTTATGACAATTGGGAGTCCAAACTTTGAGATCGCCGATTGGCTGATCTCAAGATTACTGTATGACGGAAAAGATGCAGCTGACTGGCCACATCCCTACCTTTCTGTTTGGGCACACTCGCTCCTGTGCCCAGCCATTCGTTTGAGTAAAACTGATTTACTAGTGCCATTTTAAAAGAAACAAAAAAAGAAAAAGGAAATAATTATTGCAACCAAACTTCTATATGTTAAAGGAATTTACCTAAAGGGTAATCACCTTTTGCCCCGCGCAGCTGATCAGTCCCACCTTGGCGAACAGCAAGTCATCCATCTTGGAGTCCTCTTGGAGCGCGACTATTCCCTATTCATTGTAGTGAGCTTGGGCTTAACTGGAGGGATTTGTCCCGTGCACACCATGGAATCGCCAGAAAGACACCTTTATGTTGATCCCAGGGGATTTCACACAGTGGGCAGCGTTTGGTCTGCTTTAAATAAACTTGCTGTGTTGGTCTGTGAAGCTCTCCATTCTCTGCAGAATCAGCAAAACTGCATTTAAAGCGGAGCTAGGACCAATAAAGGCAAATCTGGTTCAGGTAGGGTCTTGATTCACAGGGACCCTAAACTAACCATGGCCATAGGCTAAATGTAACCTTGTGATAGACCTCCATATGGTGCCCTCCAAGCACACATAAATACAGGGTCACTCAATGTTAGAGAATGGAGGAAAAGCAGAGAGATGGAAAGAGAATTCTGGAAACAAGCATGGGCTGGTACCTTAATCCTTAAAGTGAAAGTCCACTCTCTATGGCAAGTGTGTAAAAGAATATTATCAAGATGCTGGGCTGATCTAGTGTTTATTTTATTTTTTAGTTAGCAAATGTGTAATTTATGGAAGCAGCTTTTACTACCGCCAATATGTTGCTATTTGCAACTGTACCCCAAGTCTATACACAAAGATCTTCAAGAAGAGAGAAATGAGCCCTTTATACACACAACACTGCTGCTATGGCCGCTGCTAAAATGAGGGAGCTCACTTTCAAATGCCCAGCAGCCATTTTTAGCGTGTACAGGGCTCATTTATCTCTTCTTGTAGATCCTGGTGTACGTTGCCAATAGCAACAGATATCACTTAGTAAAATCTGCTTCTATAAAACGCATGTTTGCTAACATAAGAAAAAATAAATACTAGATCAGCTCAGTACCCTTAGGACATCCTTTTGGCACACAAAAATATACACATTCAAAAATTAATTTGAAAGTGGACTTACCCCTTATTCCAACAATATTCTAGGCCCCTCAGCTCCATATATTGAACTCAGTTATGGGGAAGGGGGTATTTGCCTGCTGTTAAGGAAGAGGCACTTCATGGCACATTTATGAACCACTGTAGCTCCAAAAGATTGTTGATAAGGGGGCAGCATTTTTCTTCATTTCTGTCCTGAGTGATATTTAGCCTAGAAACTGTCCTGGGCACAATGTACAGAAGAAAAAGACACCTGCTGAGCCAACTGAGAGCTTTCCATTTGATGGGGCCTGTTAATGGGAACCCCTGGCACCCCTTACAGAGAAACTGGAATGGCACCTATTGCCTCTGCACAGCTCAGCCATGAACCTACCTCTCTTATGCCATCAGTGAGCCCTGTTTTAGAGAGATACTCATCTTTTTTTTATCTGACAGGGAACAGAAAACTGCTGCACACATGTGACCAAAGTAAGGACTTACTAGTGACTGTGAAGCTTTCCCTTGATTTATTTTTTCCTTTAGTATTAGGTGTAGTTGTTTTTTTTTTGTTTTTTTTTTAGCAAAGCTGGATTCTCTGCCTCTCAGTAGGAAGAAATGAAGGTGTTTAATGGAGCTGGTTCTTGGAAAGGGGCGTTGGTGCTCTTAAACATTATTTCCATTTAGATTTTTTTATAGCCAGACATGTTTTTAATTCTCCCTGGAATTCCTCGGCTATTATACAATAGTTCCTCTCACACATTAAGCTGTCATTGCTCTGAATCCCGTTGCAGTTTTATATTAATATGCTTCTAATATGAGGGAAGGCTCTGTCCCGGAAAACAGACGTTTCCTGGTGGGACACAAGTATGCTGTCATTTTTTTTTCTTTCTCACATGAACAACTCTTAGGCAGGCTGCCCCTGACATTTGGACTGGAGATCTCCGCCTAACTGTTTACACAGTTGTCTCCATTCATTCAGAGAAAGAAATCACTTCCCTAGTGGTAGCTGATAAAAGGCTCTCTGCCGTGGAGTGTCGGAGTCACTGGGAGACCCAGCAGCACATTCCTATTCTCAGGCTCAACACAGACACTTCGCACTCAAACTATTTATTTTCTTTTTAAGAAGCATGCAAGAGCCCAACAGGAGACCACAACTTGGCAGCAGCTGTCACTATGTAGAGTGTCCGAAGAAATGACCTCAGCTTGGACAGGGACACTCAGGAGCTCATTGATACTGTTACTTTGTGCCTGGCTCTATAGAATTTGGGGTGGGAGACGCCCCAAGAGCAAGAAGAATCTTCTACTGATCTGTGCTGCATGTATTCTCTATGGGATTTTTATGGTAAGTCAGGCCGTTAACTTTTTGCCTCAGAAGCCCATCTTGAAGGTGCCTGTCAGCGAACGCCCAAGGAACTTTTTGGAACACCATACCTTTTATGTGGAGGATTCCCAGCCAGAAGGGGGAACTCTAAACAACACTTCAACCCTGCAGCCTAATGTTGTATACATCACTCTGAGGTCCAAAAGGAGCAAGCCAGCCAATATCAGGGGGACAGTCAGACCTAAGAAGAGGAGGAAATCTCTATTGCTGGCACACAATGATCTGGGGCACAGCATCCATCAAGGTATTGACAAGATGGAAGACAAGCTTGGGAAAAGGGATCAGAAAAGGGGAGCCCCCACCTACAAATCCACTGGCCCAGGAACTATTTTGGGTGATGCAAGGGGGGAGGCAGACAAGCAAAGTAACATCAGAATATACAGCAACAGTGCACCACCCTGGTTTAGTCCTGCTGACATAGCGGCCATGCGGTTCCTAGCAGATTCCAGGATACATCAGATTACCAGGGTACCTTCGGGACATGCACATCTTATCCTATTTGAAACGCCATCCAAGAAAAAGCCTGTTTCATCAGCTTGCCAGGGAATGTGTGGTCTTGTTAAAAAACCCCTGGACATGAGTGAGGTTTTTGCTTTTCACTTGGATCGGATACTGGGGCTTAACCGGTCGCTGCCAACTGTCAGCAGAAAGTTTGAGTTCGCGCAAGGTGAGAGGATCTATTGTTCTTTGTAAAGTAGATCTGGTTTCCTGAATAACATGTGAGTCAGTGGCCATCTGCCCCATTCAGCTTGCTGTCCTCCCCTCTTTTTAATTCCTGGCCCTAATATATCAAGATTATGGGTCTGATTGAAGACTAGTCCAGAGGAAACAGGAAATAATACTGCAACAGTTTCCCAGAGCAACCAATCACATCCCTGATTGTATTGCTCTGCGTGAGAGCTGCGGATTTGCAAAATTTTTCTTTACACCAACCCTAGTATCTGTTGCCTTCAGCAACCACAAAGCAGTCCACCCAACTACAAGTTGCCTATTTCTGGCCCTTTTGAGAGTTATAGCCAACAGATATTGCCTAACCCCACTATTGTTTTATATTACAAGGTTGGCCATGGGTCTGATAACTCGAGAAACTGTCATATCCCACATGGATGGTCAGCTGTGATAAATGAGACTTTTCCGATGTTTCAAACACTTTTGAAAATAAAAGTAAACATGTGAAGATGCTGCATTTATCTACTACTTATCACATGTAACTGTCAACAGCTACCAGCCATCATCTAAATGATTTCCCTACAGTGTATGAAACTCTTTAGCTTACCCCATACTCCCCTCAAACCTACGACTGCGGCTTTGCCACACTTTGCCAACACCCTGTCTGCCTCTGATCTGCGTAGCCCCGCTGGCAGACATTTAGAGCAGGGATGCCACCAGACACCTGTGCCTGTTCTGTGGAACTGGGGAATTGAGAATAGTGTTAATGAAACTAGGGTGTTTCACTCTGTGGAGCATCCCAAACCAGTTGGCCGTGAAGCAACCACCCCTAGTCCCAATACAGTGAGAGTTACCGCTCTTATCATATGTAATAGGAAGTTAGGGAAAAAATAGGAAATGAAATAGGACACCTAAATCAGAATAGGTGATTGGAAGGGAAGGGCCCTCGCTTTAGTAAATAAGGATCATCAATTCTAGATTAGTAAGAAAATTCCGCAGAAATGAAAGGAATCCACTTACTGTAATGTTTGAGCTGAGGTTCTTTCCAATTCACTCCAGCAAATGTATTCAGAACCCAAACTTTCTATTTACTCATTCTCGCAAGTAGCATCGGGGTGGTATGTAGGGGCTGTCAGTCACAGCACCACAACACGCATAAAATGAACATAAATCAGTTTCAAAACATTTTAGAGAACTTTGTAGAAAATTGAGTGAAATAAAGATGGCAGCAGATCAGTTTGGTGTGTAGACAACTTTGCCGAGTAACACCTGATAGGATATGGAGTACAACCTGTAACACTGGTTGGGACCCTCTGTTCTAGCACATCAGTACTTTTGTCTTCAGTCAATCAGTGACTTGGATAGGCATTGGCCTAAAGAGGTCAGTATAGACCAGGTAATCTGAATAAGTAACATTTGGAGTTGCAGTTACCTTTGTCAGACTTATTCTAAAGTGTGGTGATCTAAACATCATGTTACGCTTTTTCCTGCATTACATGTTTTGCCCTTGATCTTAAACCCGAGTACATTTGCTTTCCTTTTACAGAGCCACCACAAATTTAAGACTGGGTGTATTACTTTCAGTGTACATCTTGCCTGCTCCCCCTTCCCATGCCCATGTTATCTCCTGGCAATAGGATTTCATACATGGTGCTCAGTTTTATGCTCCAGGGGACTTAATTGACTAGCAGGGGTCTATGCTGCACAGTGGGTGGCCTTTGTTATTGATACTGTAGATTTGCATCTCCTGTCAAAAAAATCAAAGCTCTGAAAATTGCTCTCCGGATGCTGCCCCTGTTTTTCAAAACTCCAAACGTTGCTGCTGCTTCCACACTGACAGCCTGGCTTGTGTGTAAAGGCATCACACAGGCACACTTCAGCCCAGCTGGGAACTGTCTGCCAGCTAGAGAAAGAGAAACAGATAAAAAAAACTCTCTCTAGTTGAATGTGCATCACACAAGGAAGCTCCCAGCTCAGTTGCAGTGTGTCTGTGTGCTAGCAAAGGTTCCCCTCCCTAGGCATGCTCATCTGTAAGCAGGGCTCTCAGCAAGATGGGTGCCCCCATGCAGCCCTGCAAAAATGTTTCACAACACCTGCATGCCCCTGGGACATCACAATTTTAGGTTCCCCCATTGTGTGAAACACCGCCAATGGCCAGTCAGTGCTTTATGCAATGCTATTTCCAGAAAGATCATGGCATATCGAAAGGGGAGTGACCACACCTGATTGGTGCAGCTGCAAGATACTAATGCCCTTATTCATCAAGCGATAGCGCCAGGTAGTGTCTGACGAGCGCCAGGTAGCGGCAGCTAACGGCGACTACCGACTCAAGTACGCCCGGCGGCGGTCACAATGACGCATTTATCAAGCAAAATGAGGCTAGCGCCGGCGAGAGCGACGGCTAGCGCGGCATTCATCATGAAGCCGCCTGGACCGAACAGCGCCGCTGCAAATTCCCTCACAGTGCCAGGTATGAGCTGTCGCTCCCTGGCGATGTCCAATGCATTTCAATGGAGCAATCTATAATAATTCATGATTAATTGGTAATAATTTTTTTTTTAATTTTTTTAATGTCAAAAAATCGGAGAACACTTCTGCAATGTTAGGATTTATTTTTAAGTCAAAAAAAAAAAAAAAAAAAATATGTGCAGAATTGATCAAACAGGTCTGAGATTAATGTATTCATATAACAAAATGATTCTAAAAACATGTATAATGTTACATTCAAAAAATATGGTTGTTTAGGGGTTAAAAACTAGTTAATACAGATCGCCGCCAGCGCTCTGGGGTTTAAACAAGGAATGGACAGCGACAGCACATTCGGAGCGTGATTTTTTGATGAATATGAAGCTAGCCGTTCGCTCTGGCCATTCGTTGTCAGGCGCTCACATACAACGCTGGACCTGTGAAACAGCGACCCCCCAGCCCGTATTCAACATTACCGCACACCGACTGAGTCGCTGTCATCAAGCTAATGCCGGCCAAGCACAGCGAATACTAGCTGGCGCTGAAAAAATCACGCTACAGTCGCTCATCTGTCGCTACCTGGCGCTATTGATGAATCGGCCTCCCCGTATGGCGCTGTGGACTCACCGGCAAGGTGAGTTATTATGTCTATATATTAGCTTGGTTTCACACAGTAGGGCATCCCAAATCTGACCCTTTAGACTCCATGGCTAGGACAACATGTGATAGGTACACTTTAAGACCTCTCAAACAGTATATGCCACTGATCACCAGAGGGGGATTCAAGAGAGCAATTTAGGGGTTATTTTTTAGTGCGAGAAGATACTTCATCTCACTAAAATTTGGAGAGCCTTTAGGTCAACACACAAATTGCCATTGTTTTGGTTGCCGTTAAAGTAATTTCCAATGAGATTTCTTTAGTTAAATCAAAGCTAAAATTATCTTCAGACCTAGATAAAACCTAAAACACAAGATTGAAGTTGGGCTTTAGTTTTTTTGGCACCACACATGCTAGCTAGCTGTATGAAGAGGGATTATTATTTATGCCAGTGAATACTGTCATTTTTCCCAGTTCAGAATGTGTACAATTACGGTACTATTTAGTTTCCAAACATATGACGCTCAGTCATACACATCAGTAACTCGTGTAAACCTTGCAGGGGAGTTTGTCGCTGCTATATTTGACTATAGTGATCTTTTAGATTTACAGTACCTAGTAGTTTATTTTCAGACACAGAGCTCACTGTCAAATGGAATTTTTTTATCTGGAAAAATGTATGCTTAAACAGGAATAATACACGTCTTGTTGATTATGCTGGTTTTTGTTCCGTGCCCATGGGGGATCCTGATTGGGGATACCCAACTGTGTGCCCCCCGACTTGCTGCCAGTAAATCCTGAAACGCTTCATTTACATAACATCCCTAGCAGGCCTCCTCTATCCAGGCAGATCATTGTTTTCTGACCTGGTAAGCTGAACTAAGCTTTGTTTAGATTTATCTCCTTTCCTATAGCCCAGCCCCTGGATTTCATTTATTCATGACCTTTTTTAGCATTGAGAGGTGGGTCTATCTCCACCCCTTATTCATCAGCCTGCCTGGAACACATTGATGTTTGTGTATACAGAGGAGGATTGCTGCTACCAGTCTGTCTATTACTTGTTTCTTTGATAAATCTACAATTCAGTGCTAAAAAAAGTGGTCATAAATAAAATCCAGGGCTTGGGCTACAGCTAAGTAGCTGGATCTCAGCAAAAATAGGTTTATTTAGCAGCTAACTAGGAGGGATCTTCTGCATAACAGGTGCACAAACAACAATTTGATTTTACACTTAGAGCCTCATTTATCAAGCATCATCACCAGTCAATGGCACTCAATGGCAATATTTTGCCTCAGTGACATTCAGCCTGCAATTAATTAACCACCAGCGCCATATAGTTTGCGGTGACCGACCTATGACCGACCCTCTTGTTTTAAGCTGCTCCGGTTTATAGTGGTGCTATGGGTTTAGATCTCATAGACCACAATGGGCAGAACTGTGCTGAAGTGTTTCTTGCTTATAAATAATGTTATACACATTAATTTGTGCATTACTTACATGGTGTCTTGTTAGTAATGAAAATGCAGGATGATATGTCACCAAATGCCATTTTATTATTTTCTTGTAAAATCTCTTACCAAGGCTTACTATTCTTACCAATGTGTCCTTTGCAGCAAAACTGAAACGCAGCCTTAACGCACTGTAAAGTTTGTCCCCAGTGACATCCTATGACTGTAATGAAGAAACTGACCAACGCTTGTTACATACAGTCCTAATCTTTTTGATGTGCAGCGCCCAAAAGTTGGCGGTACAGAGTGGCACTGTTCTACTCGGCAAAAGGATCCAACAGGCCAGCCGATACCTAGTGCACCAATCCAAGCTGATTATTTAATACCGGGTGTTCTGTAAAAATAGCAATATATAAATAGATGCCAGCACTCCAAATCGGACACGTATGGCTGCTAAATGACGCTAAGAAACGTACTTCTTAAATCGTCTGGACAATCCCTTTGTACACAGTACAGTGGATAACCATCCAGTAATAGAGTGACACATAAAGAAAAGCTGGTCATCTCATAACACCCATCTCACAATAGAATTATTCATAAGTAAAAGTAACTGCTATTCTAAAGGGCATATTGCACAAAATATGTTTGAATACTCACCATATCCTCAGTCCGGCTTTTTCGGCAGTGAGCAGATCAGCCGTGTGCTGCCCAGCCAGCTCTAGTGGAATTTCCTTCCATTAGTCAGGAGGATCATTACTAATTGGGGGCTTCTACAACTGCCTCCTATTGCTGAGAGCTCCTATCTCAGCATTGCTGCTCTGGAGTGCATTGGAGCCAGCAGAACAGTGTGGCTGCTGACCACAGATCATGTGGACACATTACACATTCCCAGGTATAAAGTGATTGAATGCAGTTTTTTGTCATTTTTGCAAATAGGCATACATTATGTCCTCCTAATAATTTCTCAATTATCGATAAAAACAATAAATGGACTAAGCAATGCTTTGAGGATTTGTATTGGTCTGCTTTTAGGGTCATAAGCCAAATTCATATAAATCCTGTAGACTAGAAACAGTTGCATGGATTATGTATTTATATATGCATGCCTGTATGTATTATGTCAGCTTAAAGGGTAAGAGATGAATTTTTAAAATGACTGTAGTGATTTTCCATATGCAGCATACTATTCGCTAATACCCTGGTGCTTTAAAGTGGCACAAAGCCCTGTGCGGCCAGCCCTGAAATCCAAACTATTCCTGGGCCGGGCGCTGGTCTTCTCCTGGGGCATTCTAAATCAGGATACCCCACTCTATGAAGCCCCCTGGGGCACCACACATCTCCCCTGCTTCTTGGCTCCCTTGTCGATGTAATCACATGGCGTCCACATCTGCCGCATCTCTTGGCTGTGCATGCACTCCTGCCCCCAGCCATTCAGGGGGTAGTGCACCCGATGATGGGGATGCAACCATTTTCATTCAGGCTCCCTGCAGATCGTCCAGTAAAACTCACCTTCCTAGTCCTAGGGCAGATGCGCAGGCTTTTGTCCAATTACAGCAAATCATTTGGGATGCCCTAGGAGCAAGGAACAAAACCCAGGATATTCAAAATCATAGTTTTGTTCTGCTTTTAAATGCAGTTTCAGGATTAAACTTTGGTTAACTATAAATTAAAAGTATAATTATGCATTTTTCATATTTCTGTAAATGTTTAAAATGATTGCTAAAGGAAGTACCTGGTATGCACATGAGTTTACCATTATCTCCCAAGCAGGGTCAGACTGGAGCCAAAAATCATCCCAGGACCTTACTGGCCCCAGCTAGCCCATGATCAGCCCCCAAGCTATTTAATCCTGGTCAGCTATAGCTTTAGTATTGTAGGGGCAGATGCTATTGTAGATGTGGGTATGGCCCCCGCAGCCGTGATGCTGAAGCTACTGTATTTGCAGGGGCAAAACATAACCTGGGATTCTGGGAGGGGGGGGGCTTGGCACAATGGAGCCAGGTATCGGGGGAGGGTTGTAAAAAGATTTGGAAAGTGTGGAGAAGGGGGTGTTAGAAGAGGAATGATTGAATTCCGGAGAAGAGTCTGTTCCCAAGCAGTGCAGCCGACTGTGAATTTCTGCCATGTTATCGGTAGCTTTTTTCTTTTATTGGATAAAAGAACAATTAGGGTAATAGGTTTGTGAAAGTACCATTCTGTTTTAGAGAGGATGCTTGCTCAATTCCTGAGCCAGCCTGTGTCTGGCTTATTGCTTTTCTAAGTATTCTGATGTGTGTAGATGCTTTACACCTTATTAAACTGACAATTTGTTAGGGTCCTCAAAGTGGGACAGTTTAAACCAGTTTGTGGGTTATGGGCATGGTAGGTGAGTGGTTAATATGTGGCTTAAAGTGGACCAACACCCTGGGGTGATCGGCCCGGGAATCTATAAGATTCCCGGGCCGATCACCCCCCACCCCGCGGGACATCCGAGATCGGGATGTCCCGCGGGGTGAAACCCCCCCCAAACACCCCAACTCACCTACCTTATCTTCGGCGGCGGCCGGCCGCCGCCGCCTCCCTCGCGCCCCTGTAGGCGTGCGCGCCTCCGCGCCGGCCGTCTGCGAATGGCCGGCGCGGGCGCGCGCGCGCGTCAAAAGTGACGCGAGGGAGGCGGCGGCGGCCGCCGCCGCTTAGACGTTCCAGTTCTCCCCTTGTACGTCGGCGCTGGGAGCGGGGAGAGGTGAGTTTTTCGGGGGGTTAGGGGGGGTTTCACACAGCGGGGCACCCCGATCGGGGGTGCCCCACCGAAGTGGACCAAGACCCAGGATAGTCAAAATCCTGGGTGTTGGTCCACTTTAATTACAGGTCACATTGTCCTAGGAATATTCGATCCATAAAAGGTGTTAGTGATTGAGCCAATGCTCAATTCTGCATTCCACTACCACCACTGTTCCAAAGAGTCAGAGCAGTTGTAAAGCACCCAGATAACAATATTCTGCATTTGGCGGGACAGTCTTCCCGATGTCAGTAAAGAGCGACAATTAGGTGTTTCCAGAGTTTTCAGAGGGAAAGTGGGCCTCAAAGTGGGACTGTCCCACCAAAAGTGGGACATGTGGTCAGTTTAGACATGGTGTAATACATAAATGTTATATAATATTAAATTGGTTATTGCAACTGTTTTCCATAGGCTGGCTCAGAGGGCAGGCTGATCGAGGTTCTCCCCTGTATAAGCTGAAGTATGCTAGGTATGTTCAGATGTTAGGCTGGTATGTTCCTACAGTAAGGCAAAAAAACAAGCTTGGCGGGATTTCTTTCTCTCCCAATCCACTCCAGGTCGTCAGCATCCAGTAATGAATGGGTTAACTCTCGACCGATGGGCGTGGACTGCAAGACAAAGTGTGGCTCCTCCCAGCCTATATACTTAGGGCTGCACTTCCACAATCCAGTTTCAATTTTGCAGTTGGAGCTGGACTGCGAAGGTTGTGCCTGGATTTATTTTCCTCTAATCCATTTTTGCTTGGTCTTATAGGATTTTTATTTAGGAAACACAGGGGATTTAACCCTGTCTGTCTTCCAGGCTCCTATATCCCACTGCTCCGATGGACCCATTATGCCTCCTTGGCTATGCTGTTTATGCGGATCATGGTGGTAGGGGTAAGCGCCAGGGTCTTGGGGAGCTATGAGGTGTCACTTTTGTTTTTTAAAAGTTTTTGGTCTGGAATTCCGCCTTTAGGAAAGTCAGCCACAGGTTTTTTGCCTGGGGAAACTGCAGGGGGGACAAGGGGGGATCATTTTCCTCTTTTATTGCTTTTCCCACAAATTTTTATTTTTATGTTGGCACTTTAAAATGTTGAATTTTGTGCCCTTTAAGGGGGCGGGGCTTTCGAAAGAGCGCTAGGTGGCTTTCTATGGTGTAGTGACATTTTCCACAAATTAGGAAAGAACACCCCCCCATGAGGTATTTAAAGCGGACCAAAACCCACATTTTTAACTAGCATCCCCTGAATTGCTTCCCCCATGAAAAGTACCTTTTGCCAATATTTACTGCTCCTGCTTCACTCTAATCCCAGTTAATGGCGCCTGTTTAGCTGTAAAGCTCCGCCTCCTCCATTCATTGCCATTGTTGTGTGTGGCAATGATGTCGCCTGCCATCTTACAGAGAGGTACAGCAAAAAAATCAGTGCTCCAGGACCATTTAAAAAGGGAAAATATTCATTTCCAGTTCTACACCCTAAGAAGGGAGTATCGGCAGAGGCTTTGGCTGTTGGCAGAGGCTAGGCCTCAGATTCTTCTAACAAAATGGCTGAAGTGAACAAAATGGCTGCCAGATATAATTCCATGCAAGAGTTTCACATAACAGAAATATATATGTAATATATATTATTTGCTTGCAAGCTTCATTTGGAAATGTAATTGCAGAAATGTATGCTAGCGAAACTTAACTGTCAAACCGCAATAACAGCCGCAATAACAGCCAGATGGGGCAACTTCTGTAACTGCTAAGTGCTGACCTTTTCCTCTGTGGAAACTGTCAGTTTGCACCTTTCTGTGGTTTTAACATATATGTTGAAAATGTTGACCAAGTGCATACTGTGTCTGTGGTTTTTTGCTATATAAGTCCTCCCTAAAGCGGAAGTAAATTAGAATTTGTACTGGGTTTGTGTGTCTGTCGTTTATTGTCGAGCCCAGTCGCAAGTTCTCTAAGATATCTTAAAATCACACAGTAGGAATTATCACAATTGTTGACATCGTGCCTGAAGAGGGTCCGGGGCGATCGCTCTAGAACAAATAGATCATTCTTTCAGTGGTGGAGTTTGATGCGGGCAACACACCTTGAAGGGGGTAAGTAATTTTATTTACTAAACCCCGAGGGAAGGTTAAAAGTGTTGGCCCTTTAGTTGCCTCTCGCAATTAGGCGAGTTGTACAGGGACACGGGTTGTCGCCTGAGATATAGAAAAGCGCGCTATAGAAATTCATAGGACGTGTCTGCACTTGGATATTTCTAATGTGTGATTAGTCTGTCTTGTGTTGGTGTTCATAGAGTTATAAGTTTATCTGTTTGTATTGTCGGACAGTCCTGAAGGTGAGCAGGACTCAGGCAATTGACTTTAGAAGTATAAGATGGGTCAGGCTGAAAGCAAGATCCCCCATGTTGGTGAAGATTGTATTCATTATGTAGAGAGATTAACGGGAGGGGCGTATTATACCTTACCGTTTGTGGAGAATATGGCAGGTTGGACGGAGGCTATGGGTAGCCCCCATCCTTTCCCTAGAACAGGAGGTAGTGACCCCTATTATATGGAAATGATAATGGGAATGTGCCTTGGAGATAAAAAGGCGTGGCCCTATTATCCAGGGGATCCTAATTGGGATAAGTCTTATATGAGAGAGTGTGGGATAAAATGGTTAGAAATAGCACCAGGGTGGTATAGGAGAAATGGATTAATGAGTCTCAGGAAAAAAGTTAGTAAAAAGGAATTAGAGAACAGACATAAAAGTGAGAAATTGAATTATGAAATTAGAAATCATTCCAACCCCGACATTAAACCTAACGCTCCTCCCCCACCATATGATACGAAGGAGCTCAGACCTAAACAGGTAAAAGTAAAAACTGTAACTACCACTCAATACCCCTCCCTAATGCCATTCCAAGGAAATGATTTGAGTCCCACGGCAGCCGTGATAACAATGGCGGCAGTGGAACAAACTAAATACAATAGGAAACAAAAAGAGGAGAGAATAGATGTGGAAGAAATAAAGAGAAAAAGGGAAATAGACAAAGAAAAAAAGAAAATGTTACAAAATATCCTTCCTCCGAATGAGAACCAATGGTCACATGCTGATGAACAGCAACCAGAAAAGACGCTAGGAGAGGAGGAGGATAAGGGACATGAAGAGGAATTAGACACAGAATCTTTCACAGTTAATGTTACTGATAAGAAAACCAAGCCAGCTAAGCAAACACGCCTGTGTCAGGACAAACAAATCATACTTAACGTTAACATAGGGGAGTCCCCGAAACAGACCAGGAACCAGTCTAAACGAACACTGGATAATACACTTAAAAAACCAACAGGAGACATACCCCTCGATTCAAAGAGCAAAAGTTAATTGATTTCGGATCGAGAATCGTAAGTTTGGGTGGGTGTTAGTCATTTTTTCCTGTTTTTTTGGCCATTTCCGACTCGCACGAGCCTACGTTCGAATGCGTATATGCTCTTACGATCATCGCAAGTTCGTTCGTAAATTTTAGGATCAAATCCTAAAACTTAGGATCAAAACGTAAAACTTAGGATAATTGGATGTGTTTAGGTGTGATTCAGAGAACAGTTTTCAAACCTCTAAATACGTTTTAAAAGAAAGCCACTGCCGACACCTTTTAGCAGTCGTATTGCTGTTCTTGAACAGGTTTTTTGGCTATGTGGAGGAGTCTGCGCGTCTGGAGCTCCAATGAACTGCATGTATCAGCATGGCCGAGGCCATAAATTGTATGGCAATGCATACCTGATTCATGTATGCCTTATAAAAGCATTTTAATGTGGACCTTAATTAGTCCTTTGCATGTAAACCTTTATTTTGCAATACATCCATATATTTGCGTTAATTAAAGAAACTTATGTCCTTTGTTATTTATTTTTAAATTGAAGTACTAGAATAATATTTTTAGATTGAATTTATTGGTGTAGTTGTTTACCTTTGCTTTGTTTAATTATTTAAGCTCATCTTTGGTCAGATGCATCACACTTACTGAGGAGAGGAGAGCGGGATAAAGTGCAGGATGTGGGTTACTGCTGTATTTTGCACAGACACAGCAGAGCTGGGGGCACGGAAAGGTCAGAAATCAAAGAATGCAGAGCAACACAGTCACAAGGCCCTTTCTGTTTGCAGGCTGCCCGAGAATACCTGAGCCGCCATCTTGGCTGTTTCTAGGCTCATAACATGCAGAAGTTGCTGGGTGTTTTTTTATATTTGAGAGCAATCTGTATGTAGAGGGTGTGGGTAACCACACCCAAATTTTTAAGTTGTACCATTTGAAGCCAAAATATTTAAATTAAATCCTCAAGTAAAAAATGCAAGTTAACTATAAATTAAACAAAGTAAGATTTACTTATGCAAATGCATTCATTAATGGTTGGTTACTACAAAATGAATGAAATAAAGAAAAATAAAAGACCAAATATTTAGAATGCACTTTAATGAGGTAAGTTTGTAGTGCGCAGCCGCAAGATCAGAAGGATTTACGTCCAGACAAAAAAGGAAAAAGGGCAAAACCAATGTTGCAACCTGAGAAATGAAACGGAAAATTCAGGATGGAAACTGACATAGGTCTGATTCCCGAACTGCCATACGAACGGACGTACATTTTAGGATAGAAACGTATTTGCTTATAGAATCACTCGCAAGTTCATACGAACGCACGAGCGTACGGGAAAAATAGGATGATCGGCACCAAAATCCAAGCTGTTACATGTTTCTTTGAATCGACCCTATAGATTCCATAGAGACCCCCGGAGTAACAGCAGCAGCAGCGCCCACTGCATCAACAAGCTCCATGACCATGGTCAGTACATACAATCCTTTCATAACAGCAGGAGACATTCTGGTCATCACCCCTCCTGATATGAAATAATTAGATCACATGGCCAAACACTGTCCACACCCCTCCAAATCCTCCAAAGGTACAATTGCTTACCTTCGGAGGGCAATTAAAGGGAAAAATTATATGCCCGAAGACATTAAGATGGTTTTAGAGATGGTAGTGGGGGAGAATAGTCCACTTAGCTGGGTTGGGATACCACACATGGAAAAGGACACACCCGCACATACAAGGCCAGGTGCAATACCCCTGTACCAAGAAGGAAATGAAGCTGAAATGTGGGAAGCATTAGAACATCACTTGAACCAGGTGTTTAAGCCCAGAGCTGATATGGCACCCTCTCTTGCATGTAAGCAGAAAAAAGGTGAAACATTGACTGAGTTTTGGAAGAGATTTCTACAGGTTTGGCGTTTAGAAAGTCAGATGGGAGATGGCCCAGGGATACCCGCCCTGTGCATCAGTACATTTATCTCCAACTGCCTACCAAGTTTAGGTTTACAAATTAAGCAGCAAATAGATGGATGGACTGAGATGCCAATAGAAGAGTTTGGTAGAAGGTTAATAAGTAAAGATGCAGCAGGATGCTTTGAAGTAATAAGACCGTCAGTGACACACGCAGCACAGCTCAGCATATCAGAGCCAGTTCCATATCCCTTTGGGGACCCGTGGGGACAGCAGCAATACTGGGAAGAGAAACGCAGGTCAGCCCGTGCAGCCCCTAGGGGTAGAGGGCGAGGCAGGGGAAACAGAGGAAATCTCAAACAGCAATGGGGAGACAGACAGGGACCCCCCAAACAGCAGGCCAGGAATGCTGGCTGTTTTAATTGTGGTGCAATGGATCATTGGAGAGCCGATTGCCCATACCCTGACACACACAAGCAGGTTTCAAACAGACCTTCGCAGGCTGCTCCCGCCAATGTACAACACAATACCCCTCGCCTCAATGTTGACTGGCAAAATGTAGGTCCCCAATGAAGGTGCCCAGGGGCAAATCCCACCTTCCCAGTAGTCTCACAGCATTTCTCCCAACAGCCCTGCATTGATTTGATGATTAGTAAAAAGAAATTAACATTTTTAGTGGATTCTGGAGCTACATGTAGCGTATTGGGGAGAAATGCATACACGGGACCAAAGGAAGAGGCCGGCCCCTCCATGGGTATTAATGGGATATTAACACAAACATTTGAAACACCACCGCTCACGGTGACAGACCTCCATCAGAGCCCCCCGATCAACCATGTCTTTAAAATCATGACCAGTTGTCCTGTTAACCTGTTAGGCAGGGATTTAATGGCGAAAATGGCTATTTCCCTCAGGGTAAATTCTGAAGGCGGTGTCCGAGTTGATAGTGACACTTATAGGCTCACACCTGTGAACAAGAGGAGAAACTGCCATGCAGACTCCTACTTCCCCGTCATCCTCCCAGATGACCCCTGCCTCAAATTGGTCCCTCCGGAGGTATGGGCTACTGGGGACTACGATGTGGGTTTTACAAATGTCACTCCTTATCGAGCCGTCTTAAAGAAGGGGCCACAGCCAGACATCCCCCCAAGGGGACAAGAAGAAGCTGGTTGCAGACCCCCAGCTAGGAACAATGGGTCCGAAGAAGGCCAGCACTGGTTTGCCCGCTGGTTCTATGGCTCCAATCATTTTTGCACTGCAATGATTCTGTCTTTTCTGATAGTGTCAGTAATATGGGTTGTGTGTAGCTGTGTTTATGATCGCCCCGCCATAGGTCCACTTCAGCAGGTATGTGAACCTTTGGGTTTGAGACCAAGTGCCCTTATACCCCCCTCCCCGCATCCGCAGGCTGAAACTCACATGCCACATGTAAAGAAAAGGTCTACAGGAGATAAGCTCATCTCCAAATACGTGAGTAAAAACGCCAAAGGTGAAGTAACATTCTGGTTCAATACCTCAGAGCCCAGCATGATTTACACTTTTGATCTATGTGACGTATATCCTTGTGTGGGAGATTCATCAAACATATATAGATTTGAGGGATTCAAATTTGCACACTATTATATCTGCGTCACAGATGATTACTGGGGCCGGAATTGTGACCACTGGGGATCGGTGGGATGGAATACGAGGGATGCCTATGGAACTGGTAGGGACTGGGGATACCGACCGGAGAGTGCCCTAGCAAAAAAGGATGAGCAGGGAAGATCCCTATTGCAGAGGATGAAGCTGTATAGAAAAAAAGGAGCGCTCTGTGGTAGATACTTCCCCGGCACGCCGGGGTATAGGTGTGTACCTCTGACACTCTCCATAGAATCTCCCTCCCCTAATGACGAGGGTACTTATGTGTTGGGCATTCATAATTGTCCCTGTTCTCCCAATCATAGAATTAAATTTTATATAAAAAATATTGCTGGTAAGTCTGAACCCAACCTCACCCCAAATATATTAACTGAAGGCCTCTCAAACATAAAGGTGCAGACCGAAGCTGACCCTGAGGAGACTTTAGCTACTGAAACAGGATTCCAGGGACAACAGAACCTGTGGTTACAATGGGCCCACTACACTGCAGCTAAGCAAAATAGAACTGATTGTTTTGTGTGTGCAAATGCTAGACCTCATTTAGGCACCGCTCCCCTTCCTCTACCTGAGAATGAAGAAACATGTTTGCTGAAAATTTATAAGAATCAGACCCTTACAGGTGACGAATGCCGCATGTGGGCACTTGACTTTCCCATTTTAAACCACCCTGCCAAGCCCGGTTCAGGAATCCATGCTTACAAGGGTAATTATACTTGTTATAGCAGAATTAAAGGGAAAATCAACGTAGGAAATTTTACTCAGAGCTGGTGTCACAAGTATGCTACTGTTACGGATAAAAATTTGTTAATTGGCCACAAAGTAGCTGTAGCTGATATATACTGGCTATGTGGTGGCGCAGTATTACATCCCATGCTGCCTCGTGACTGGGAAGGAGAATGCGCACCGGTAAAGCTCATAATGTCATTTGTAATCTCCCCAGCAATAGATTGGGATGAGCACACTTTTAAGGGACAATTCCAAGGCACCCCCCGCCGAAGCAAGAGGGAGGCATCACTTAAAGGGAGTTTTGATGCTCATGTGTACCTAGATGCCATAGGTGTCCCCAGAGGAGTGCCTGATGAATTTAAGGCCCGAGACCCTGTAAAGACTGGATTTGAGTCCATATTCACCATAGTGACTGCTAATAAGAATGCTGATTGGATTAACTATCTATACTATAATCAGCAACGCTTTGTGAATGCTACTAGGGACGGCCTTAAAGGAATTGCTGAACAGCTGGGACCTACAACAGAAATGGCTTTCCAGAACAGAATGGCCTTAGATATGATGCTAGCTGAGAAAGGTGGGGTCTGCAAGATGATAGGGGATACCTGTTGTACCTACATACCCAATAATTTAGGACCATCCGGAAAAGTAACCAAGGCTATTGAAAGGTTAGATACTCTAGCAGTGGAAATGAAAAATAATGCAGGAAATGATGCTAATTGGTCCAGTTGGTTTAAAGATTTCTTTTCCAGCTGGAAAGGTTTTCTCACACAGTTCTGTATTATTGTTATGCTGGTGATCATTGCTATTGTTACATTTAAGATCATTATGTGTGTCATTGCTATAAAAACTAATAAGCAACAGGGAGCTTACGCTGCTTACTTGGCAGAGAATGAAGCTCACTATGATTATATAGTTCGCAGGGTAGAATCTGAGACATATGATGATGCCATGGTTGGTGAGTCTGAGAACTTGTAATAAGTTCTGAGACTCAAAGAAGGGTTTGTTGGCAGAGGCTAGGCCTCAGATTCTTCTAACAAAATGGCTGAAGCGAACAAAATGGCTGCCAGATATAATTCCATGCAAGAGTTTCACATAACAGAAATATATATGTAATATATATTATTTGCTTGCAAGCTTCATTTGGAAATGTAATTGCAGAAATGTATGCTAGCGAAACTTAACTGTCAAACCGCAATAACAGCCGCAATAACAGCCAGATGGGGCAACTTCTGTAACTGCTAAGTGCTGACCTTTTCCTCTGTGGAAACTGTCAGTTTGCACCTTTCTGTGGTTTTAACATATATGTTGAAAATGTTGACCAAGTGCATACTGTGTCTGTGGTTTTTTGCTATATAAGTCCTCCCTAAAGCGGAAGTAAATTAGAATTTGTACTGGGTTTGTGTGTCTGTCGTTTATTGTCGAGCCCAGTCGCAAGTTCTCTAAGATATCTTAAAATCACACAGTAGGAATTATCACAATTGTTGACATCGTGCCTGAAGAGGGTCCGGGGCGATCGCTCTAGAACAAATAGATCATTCTTTCATTGGCCAAATGTATTTCACAAGTTCAGTGGGTTTTGGTCCGCTTTAGGTGTTGAGAGCTGTCATTGTGAGATAAAAAAAAAAACAGGATAAGGATCGTTTTTGTCATGCTATGTAATTGCTGCATGAGCAGAGAAGCTATACAGATAGAAATACCGTATGAAGGGTCTTCGGTGAGATGCACAAGGCAGATGCATCAGCTCAAGAATTGCAAAACAGGCAGCTATCTATATCTTGTAGCTGGAATAACTTGCTGCCATTCCTCTTCATTTATCTACTTCCATCAAACGTATCTGTCCTCCTGTCTGTCATCAAACAGGAGCCAAATTCACTCACAGACTTTAAAATAAAAAAAAAAATAATGCAACCCGTAGCTTAGGAAACGTATGCAGAGTTTATTTCGCACAAGAAATTATTCACATATTAATATTACAGTTTTTTAAGGGTTTTTTTCATCAAGGGATAGGGCAGGTAGTGCCTCGTAGCGGCAGGCGGCATCTGGTGAACGCGGGGCTCTGTACACAATACCACATTTATGAAGGCGATTCTGGTGAGCGACTTTAACAGCGCCATGTAGCATACGATTCATCATTTCAGGCGGCTCAGCGTATAGCGCCGGCGCTCTAGCTTCCAGAGCACCAGGTATTACCTGTCGCTACCTGTCGCTCTCCCATACATTTCAATGAACGTTCCTTTACTTGTGTTTAAACAGGGTATTTTGCTTTTTTTTTTTTTCCTCTCAAATAATTGTGGCCTAGAAAAAGTCATTTTTGAAAACTTTTTGATTTTTTATATTTTTATGCAGAATTGCTATTACAGATCTGGCATTAAAGTATTAATGTCACAATGTTACAACAATGTCATTCCATGTGTCTTTGTTACTGGTGGATATGTGTTCAAAAACAGACTTTAATCACAGCATCTGCCGCTCTTTGCTACAGCATCCAGCTTTAGAGCACCTGTTTGTCTGTTTTTTTTGTTGAATATAGTGTGAGTCGCTGAGAGTCGGTCGCACTGAGCTGGCGCTACCTTGCGCTCACTGTAACGCTGTACTGGTGTTAGAACGCCCAACAGACATCTCATTCATCAATGGTGGGCAGGTTACTACAGCGACTGAGGCGCTCTCTTACAGCGCCCCGTAGCCGATCACAGCGTCTACTAGCGGTCGTGCTAATCGCCGCTATACAGACGCTCATCTGGCAATACCTAGTAATGAATCAGCCTCTAAATATTTTCTAGGTATAGATTTAGTGAGAGAAATATTCAGGCTCCCAGAAAGAACGTGGGGTAGTGGGTGAATAGATTTTCTGGACTGGGATATATTTCACTGCAGTTATTAGCTAAGCAAGATTTTTTTGCATTGTTAAGGTAAGCTTTAAAGTGGCTGTCTGGGCATGGTAAGCTACAATCAATCTGACTCCTCCAGCAAAAAGCCTGATTTGGATAATAAAATGAAAAAAAAATGATTTACTATCAGTGCGCCATGAGCCCAATCCACGGCAGTTTTGCTAACCATCCAATCAGAGCCGTTTATCATGCATATGTTATTTACGGCAAATGACTTTTGTTTGTGGCAATTGGGAGAGCAAGCGTCCGCATCCTCAGTAGCAGGCATGCGTGCGCACAGCCCAAAGGTGCTGGGGATGCAGGCACTCCATATTTATAACATCAGCGAGGGAAGTTTTACAGTGCCCTGGGGGGTTTCACACAGCGGGGCATACTGATTTGGGATGTCTAAGAGGAAAGTCAGCCCTGAAAACAGCTACACTGGTGCCACAAATACAAGGAAAAGTAGGCCTCCATGCACCCCACTTCCACCCTGTGTTTGGGTGTCTGGAACCAAGGTGGTGAGTATTTTGTCTATTTAAAGCACTAAATTGGGCTTAGCATGCAGGGTTGATAGTTTTCTAGCTTAAATGATTAGTCCAGGCAATGGCAATAAACAGCAAAGCACTCAATTTAAGGATTTCCAATGTGTCTCTCCTCCATTACCTGCAGCTCAGAGCAGATATTGTAGCAGGTCCTCAAAGATTGCCCTTCCTTTCATTTCCATTCTTCCATCGCCACCTCCAAATGTGGTAGCACAGCCCCCTGTCCCACCAAACTCCCAGTGTAAGCACAGATGCACTTCTCGGGCTCTCTTTCAATTCAGTGGTTCTTTCCCTAGTACAGTCAAGATGTTCTTTTCCCAGGTTATCACAGATGACCCTATCGTTTCATCGCCAGTGGGGTGAGAAAGGCAGTGCCACTTCCAACAGGACCTTTCTAGCCAATTGCTGTTTTAAAGTTTTTCCAATAAAGAACTTACTATTTTTGTATCTGGTTGATACTACATTATAGTTGCCATGTTACCAATGATGTTTTGGCTGTTTTTGAAGATCCGCAAAGTTCATCCCCATCCCTTTGTTTTCAACTGTGTTTAGAAATATATCTGGGTTCAACGAATGTGTGCCCCCCCACCCCCCCAGTTTCGCAGTTACTCTCAGAGTTCTTTCAAGAGCACTTCACTTGCACATTGGGGCTCCATGCCTCAGCGACCAGATGCTGAAGCGCCAAATAGCATTGTCCGCCTAAACTCTGGCTTTCACACCCAGCACTGCCTGGTGTTTTTTATGAATTAGGCTTCCCGTTTCTTTTGCTCTTTAAATTTCAACCCTGTTAATGCATAGGGGTGACGTGGGTGTAGGGTTCCTGCTGAAGTCCACTTTGATCTTAAGAGTTTACTGATTTTATCACCAGATCATGTTTTGTACACCAGCTGACAAGCTCCCCACTACTCCTTGGTAGTATTCTTCCTTACTGTTCTTTACTAAATGTATAATGTTTGTATCATCAGCAAAATTTAGGTTCTTCTCAAAGTTTGCCAAATGAGGTGCAGTCATTAATGTAGATACAGAACTGAATAAGTGACATGGCAGCCTTTAGGGGCACCAGTGTTAGAATGTCTAACATTGGACCACAATGATCCAAGGTTAACTAAATGGGATCTGTCTGTTAGGAACCTTCCTATCCAGGTGCAGATGCTGTGAGGAATTTTAACTTTTGTCATCTTTCCCACTAGCAGGTTGGAACTTATGGTGTTAAACTCTGAACTAGACCCGAGGGACAAGGGAGGCTGCTCAACCACATTTGGAGGGGGTCAGTGATATGTACAGGAAAGGAGGGACACACTTTAGAGCCTGGTTACAACATTTACAGTACATTGCAGGAAATAGAGAAGAGGCATATAGGACAGGCGTCAGATAAGCTCCTTGCCTAATTATTGCCATTGCTTGGATTACCCCCTTTTTCTTAGGGTGGCAAACCCAACTTAAAGATCTGCAGAATCATCACATCATGTTGTAGATTCAGAGCCAGGTGAGAAAACTTACTCCTTTTCAGAAGAGATAACTTCCATTAACTTTCATTGTCTAGCTTGGGGCTAATTCAACAACCAGATGCAAATTTTCACCTGGTTTTGAATCAGCACCAAGATAGACAATGCAGGTGAATGGCAGTTTTCTCTCCTAAAAAAAGGAGTGAGTTTTTTCACCTTGTGCGGAGGAACCCCAAAATAGGGCTAGATCTTTCTGGCGGAATAACACAAAACCTCCTTCAAAGCCTCCTCAGGCATGAGCGGGTGGGCGGATGGCTTCTGCATTTGCTCCCATTTGGAGGTTCCATGTAACAGATATTTGGATACAGGAGGTTGTTTCTTCAGGTTACAAAATCGAATTTGGCGCCAGACCTCCTCGGAGGTTCTTTTGGTCCAGGGTTTCCAGTAATCTGGTGAAAGCAGAAGCATTGAGATCCGCTGCAACTCACCTCTTACAGATTGGAGTAGTCCGTCATGTCCCCCTTTCAGAGAGAGGTCAGGGTTTTTACTCCAATTTGTTCATAATCCTCAAGAAGGACTGTTCTGTGCGTCCAATATTAGATCTCAAGGGCCTCAACAGGTTCGTCCGTCTGAGGAAATTTTGCATGGAATCTTTAAGATTCACAGTGATATCACTTCAGCCGGGAGAATTTATGACCACAGTGGATATAAAGGATGTGTACCTGCATATCCCTATCTTCCTAGATCATCAAAAATGTTTGCGCATTGCAGTAAATGGCCTACACATTCAGTTTGTGGCTCTGCCCTTTGGCCCAAGGGTGTTTACCTAGGTTTTGGCAGGTGTCATGGCCTGTCTAAGAAACCACGGGATACATAAAATCCCTTACTTAGTCGATCTGTTGATCAGAGCCCCACCATTTCAGGAGGCTATGAAGGATACACAAACTGTATTATCGATGCTAAATAAGTTTGGCTAGATAGTGAGTTATCTGGCGGCACATGCGGTCCAGTTCTAGGCGCTACGCCTTTAAAGTTCAGCTGGGGCAATCAGCCCAGAGATCTCCAAGTGCACCAATTTACCCAGAGATCCGAAGTGCACCAATCAACCCCCAGATCCAAAGTGCACCAATCACAGTCACTGCCTCCCTGTCCAATCCGGTCGGGTTCAGTCCTAAAAAGGGGATTACCACTTCAGTGTGTCAGTGTCTGTGATAGCGTTTAGCTGGCTTTGTGATTTCTCCTGTGTTTTCCTGTACATATCGTTATTGACCATTTGCTTGAATCTCAACGACGCCTCCATCTTATCCCTTTACTGCGCAGCTCTCTGGCCTCCTGGTGTGACCCTTGGCTTGATCTCTGACTTTGCTTGATTTCTCCTGAGCACCTGAACTGTTTTCAGTACTTACCTGTTTCCGAAGCAACCGAACTGTTTGCAGTACTTACCTACTTCACCCAGTCTGACTTTCAGTTTATCTGTCTTCACTCCCCGTGAGCCAACAATCTTTGAGCCATCAAGTCCTGGGGGCAACCGTCCTGGCAAATGGGAGCTTGTCTATAGGTGAAGCTGGCTGTGGAGATTGGGGGTTGCAGGCTCACAACGAAGACAGGTATTCTCGGGGTCTGACATCTCCTTTGTCTCCAACAATGACATAGGCTTCTTAGGATGCCTTATCCTCTCGTGCGGCTGTGTCTACTGCTTTTCAATTACTAGATTACAGAGAGCAGCCAGAAGTATATAGGCCGGGAGGAACCACACATTTTGTCTTGCAGTCCACACCTTTTGGTCGAGACTTAACCCTTTCGTTACTGATTTCCTGACGCCCTGGAGTGGATACAGAGAGTAAACCATTCTACTGGTGAGAATCACAGAGTTGTATTATTAATTTTGTAATCACCTTCTTGTGTTAGATGACTACTTTGCCATGGCAGCCACAGATCACCAGGTTTTATTTTATTGCATAAAAGCTCACTGATGCTTTTGGAGGGCAGAGACTACAATTAGGGGCATAGCTACAGGAGGTGCAAAGGTAGCAACGATATTGGGTCACGGGGTCCCACCCTTGTTATTTATCCTTATCAGGTCGTTTAGGTCATTTTGATTTGGATTTATGTGTAACCACATTCTGAAAGATAGTATGTATTTGCCATTGCAGTGTTAAGTAGTCTAATTAGGTTACACATTGACATTCCAGGAGCTGTATGTGCAATGACATCATGACAATTTGATGTCTGCACCATGACTCGGTCACATTTTGTGACCAGCTATTACAATGCTGCTGTATCATGCTTTTATTTTATGTAAGATTTTTTTTCATTTCTATTAGAGTAGCAGTGCTAGATAGAGTTATGTACGTAAAGAATCCATTTTATTTGGCTTTAAACTGTGAATCATCTGAAGTAGATTATATTTAGCATTATAAAATACACTTGACCTTTCTATTTGTAAGGCTGTTAGATGCTATAAACTGGATGCTAGTGAAGAGCATTTACTCTGCAAACTCATAAGAGAAAATATTTATGTGATCATATGCAGGATGCAATGTCAAAAAACACATCATAGCAAAAAGATTTAAAAAAGCATAATTGTACTATATACTAAAATTATTTTTTCTGTACATAATGATAATGCCCAGTAAGGCACTCTCCTTATCCTTGCTCCATCTTATCCAAATGTGGTCAGGTGCAAGGTGCCGTCATTGACGGTAGGTATGTGGCACCAAGGTACCTGGCCTTGGTGCATTAAAGCTGTGTAGTTTTCTCCAGTATCAGCTGCTAATGGAAGTCTGCTGCTGAAATTTTAGTATAGCCGAAAGGCTAACCCGGGACGGCTTTACTGTGATGGAGTAGAGCAGGGTGGGACTCCATCCCCTACCCAGGTCCGGGTTTTGCGGGCCGCATAAATAGCCTGGGGAGTCAGCTGTGCACTGGCTGTGTCTAGAGCTCACTTGTGGAGTGAGACTCTATGAGTCTGGCTGGAACTCTTATACAGGCTATTTCATGTGGACCCGAGGTGGATTCGGCTACAAGTGTGCAAGCTTGGACAAAAAACTAAAAAGGGCCATTGCCTGTCTGATGCAATTCTGTGGCATTTTTCCTGAAAAGGTGATGTAACCGAAAAGGGATATTTTGTGTTATGGACTTTTTGTGTGAATAAACACGGACTTTAAGTTGGTATGCAGGAGAAATGCCAAACATTCTGCATAGCCCATAGGGATCTGTGCTTTCCAAACTTGTATTTAAAAATATTCTTACATTATTGGAAAAATGATGTCCCTCACCTTTAACCCTTTAACTGTCAGCCTACCTAAAGATTTTGTCCTTTCCTGGATAGCGAGGGATGCAGCCACCCACGCACTCAGATCCGCTCACCTTAGACGAGCTGATGTGAGCGGATTCGAGCTCGCTAATTGGACGAGCGGCCACGCATGTGTCGTAGGACCGGGAAGGGGTGAGTTTGTTTCAGCGACCAGGGTCGTTTCACATAGCCGGGCACCCCCAAAGTCAAAATCCTGGGTTTTGGTCCACTTAGAAACCTTATAATGTGGAAATTGGTTGAGGAGATCATTATTCTGATTAGTGAGGTAAAAGTGGGGGTATCCCACTCTTCCATAGTAACACCAATAAAAGTGCAAAAGAAACTGTTTCTTCTACCTTTTTTACCAAAATTTGTACATGTAAGGTATATCATTTTCTGATGAGATGAGGGTTTTTTTTTTTAGTTTGGAAACAAGAGCACCCTATGGGCTATGCAGAAATATTTGGCAAAAGATCACCAACATGCAGGTTGAAAACCACAATGGAAGCCACCATGGCTTCACCAAATAATTAGCATGAGCCTCCCGATAACACACACACACGCTTCTTCCAGAAAAGAGAGGAGCTGTGACCAAAGCTTTGACCTGTGCTGTCATCACATTTAGCGGCAGAGTATCTTTTTGGTGTTCTTGCTTACAGATGCCCTTTTAATCTATCCCAGTGTATTTTTAATCCTATATAACATGTTAAGTGCATATCTGGAACAAAAGGGCAGATGTTGTTTACGTATCTAATGAGTCTAAATATCACTATCTTCAAGCAATTTCCTCAGGAAGCCGACTCAGTCTAAAAATGTGCCTGTTACATTGTGATACCATTGTCTGAATTAATCGTCACACCAATTGTTTTAACAGATTTGACCTTGAATCTGGTAATTACCTCTGTTTCACATCCATATATCATATGCTGATTAAGAAAAAGTCCAATAAATATTATATTATGCATGTCAGAAAGTGCTGAACAAAGGTTACCATTGTGATTGCTATGACTGGGCTTCCTTTGTGCACCTCAAAATGGTGAACCATGGTTTCAAAAAGGCAAATTCCAGGCATACATTTATCCAGAAGATCACTTCCCTGACCCCCTCCCATTCCACCACCCACCTCACATATGCCAAAGAAAGTAGAAACAGCATCAAAATGACCAGTGAAGGTGCTGGGAACCATGGAGTAGTAGGGGGCATCATTGTTGCTCCTCAACCTTATTTATCAGATTTGTGCTCATGTGGCAACATTTAGAGAAATGAAGCAGCATTTATCTCTGTTGTTTCAGGATTAGTTGCCTAGCTGCATCCAACCGAGTTGACAGAAAAAAGTTTGCTGTATGAGCCTTGACAGGGCCCCATTTAATAGTCTCACCAGGGCCCCGTTACAGTGAGTTGCACTACTGTAGAAAGTCACTAGTAAAACCTGACATAGGCTTCACTTTTGGCGGAGCATTATCGCGAAATTGTGTAATATCAAAAATCCATATTAACACCTTGCCTAATGAGAGGAAGGGTCACCTATACACCTGAACTGAATAAAACTCCCACCAAGCTTGTGGTTTTCTTCTCCTGGTAGGAATAAAATCTAAGGGTTACAGGTTTAGTCAATGAGGGGTTACAGAGCCCGTCACCCGTGATTTTATCTTTCTATTAAAATTATAAAAACAAGCCTGGCTGGATATTTCCTGATGCTGGGTGTATAAGTGACCCCTCCACTCGCCATCCAGCATATTTATATGGATTTTTATTATTGGGCTATTTTTTCACAATAGTGCTCCTTTAAATTGAAAAAATACCAGAGAAGCCCACCAAGAGCTACCAGGGATCTATCTTGAGCCAAATGGCAAACGCTGCGAAGGTGTGCATCCCTTCACATTGGAAGAGCCCAACACCCCCTAGTATTTCATTGTGGCTGAGCAAAGTGGCAGAGATAGAAAGGTACGAAAGTATAATTGCAGCCTGCAATGAATCCTCAGAGGTGCATCGCCTCAAGTGGTCCGGATGGGTGGAATTTACAGCCTTACAGGGCTTCAGGGCACTGGTAAAATCGAATTCATAACCGGGTTGGTCTAAACTTCTCTCCTTTTCTTTCTCTCTTCTAAATCTATTCTCTTTACTTAACTTATCCTTCTTCTCTCTGGTTCTTTTACTTAGTAGCAGTCCCATTATTGTCTTGGGGGCAAGTTGTAAACATTATGGTTTGGAAGGGGAGAGGGGGGTCACCCACTGGGCACCCGCATAGTACCTACATATGGCAAGAGTCAGTTTCAGAAGTGGTATTTTGGTTGATCAGCACTTACAGATGAATGATGGGAGGTGCGGTGCCCGGGGGGGTCGGCTTTCCGCATAACGGATGTGGTGGTAGATTTGCCCCGGTGGTTATAGCTATAGTGTTATGCATATGACTGCACTATTTTGGATTGATAATGCTCTGTACTTATCATATACTTGAATGTGTTTTTCCTTTTTATGGAGAATACATATAGATATTTTAGGTCCATTAACCCATCTTGCCTCTCTAGCTAACATTTTCTTAGGAACCACAAAAATCAAGCATCGCTAATCACTCTGTCCACACTCCTGCGCACCGCATGTGGTGATGGATGGACAATTTTTAAGTTCTGCATTAATTCCTAAACCATTTTCTAAAAACAAAGGACCTACAGAAAAACATGTTAATACATAATTCCAGTTGCAGGCCCATTTATTTACCCGATCTTAGCACGCAGAAAATGCATGTGTACGCACATGCTCACATTAGTACTTCTGCAGAATATCATGCTTGGTCCAGATTTTCAGTACTTACCAGTCAATGAGTCAATTGACTTTTGGTCTCAATGTACAACCTTGCAAGCTCTTGAACTCAGGTCCATTTATAGTAGAGCCCTGGCCCTAACCTTCCGTCATCAAAGTAAATAGGTTATGCAGTTCTTTATCTCCTGTCTAGGTAAGAACTGAACCTAAGGCTCAATATTCTGCAGGAGAGGTAAAGTAAGTATGGGGAGTATATATATATATATATATATATATTTTTTTTTTGCCTACAGAAGGCCTTTGTGTTTTTAGTTGTGATGGCAAACCTGAAGAATCTAGATGTACAGAGAGAGAGAACATAAAAAGGCACATGGGGATCGGCGTGCAGCCGGAGGTAGCAGCCAACGTGAGGCATCTGCCAATGATCATGCATTGCCTGTGATTACCATCCACAGCAGTGAACGATCACTGAAGGAGGCTGGCTTTTGCACCGTGGAAATGTTTCAAAGTAAGTGAAGTTTGAAGGGGTGGGAGATTTACACACCGGGGCATTCCAAAATGGTATGTACCTTTAAAGTGGACCAAACCCAGAGGCAGTGATAATTAGAGTTTCGACTTTCCACTTTAAATAATACTGTAGTGTTGAGTATGTTTGTACCATCTGGATTTTACATGTATGTTGTGATTTGTGTGTTTTGTTTGGACTTTTTACTTTGTATTACTATTAGAAATAAGTCTCTTTATGGACAGAAAAACAATCCTTATCTTATGGTCCCTAGATTGATATCTGGGACTAGTATAATGTGGTAACCCTATACCAACCAAAAGCAGCCCCGCACTATGGAGGATTTGCACCGCTTCAATGTTGAGTATTGACTGTATACGCAAATATGACGTTGTTTTAGTAGTGGGGCCCAGAGGATATCAATGGACTGCAGGGTTGTAGAGACATTGCCTTGTAAGACAGGGAGGCTGATTTAACACTAGCGCCACGTATCGCCATGTGAGTGTCTGTATAGTGGCACTTAGAGCGACCCCTAGTAGACGCTGCAAGCGGGTGTCGAACGCTATAACCTAGCGTAGCGGGCGGACAAGTGGCGCTGTACTATCCTGTCCAGCAGTGATAAATGTGATGTGTGCAGGGCGCTGTAGAAGCGCTCTCCCTGATTCACTACAGAGCCAATCACGAATGCTAGGTGGTGTTCCAAGGCACCCAAGACTCTACACTACATGTAACAACAGGACAACGCTGCAGCGATAGGTAGTGCAAGTTAAGTGCATCCGGCACTCAGCGCTGAAGCCCGTATTCAAGAAAAAGCTACACACAACCAGCGCCGGTGCTCTAAAACTGGGCGCTCTAGCATTGAGCGCCAGAAGCTATGTGATAAATGTCTGTTTCTCAACAAATATACACCAGCACCAGAGCGAAAACATATGGAACGACATTGTGAAACTGACAATGACACTGCAATGACAAACCTGCAGATACAATTCTGCATAAAAAAACTATAAAAGTGTTTGTTTGCTGGGCAGGAGAGGCCACACAATGATTTGAGGCCAAAATGCTAAAGTCTACTTTGGCAACACGCTATTTATACACAACCAAATGAAACATGTAAATGTATGACAGAGCGCAACTGAGCGACAGGTACTACATGGTGATGCTGAACATACAGCGCCTGCTCTTTACACTGAGCCACTGCAAGTAATGCATGTGATGCTACATGGCGCTGCTGAACCTAGAGTGCTGGCGCTTTACACTGAGCCACCGCTAGTAATACATGTGACGCTACATGACGCTATTAGAAGCACTCACCAGATTGGCTTTCTGAAATGTGGTTTTCACATACAGCGCCCACCGTTCACCCTACACTACATGTCGCTACGTGGCATTACCTGGCATTATCAGTTCTTAAATAACCCCCAAAGACTAACAGTATTGGATCTTCCGGTGGGCCCCAGGAATTCACCAAGGATCAGGATCAGCGCAGTACAAGAGATTGCCTGGAGTTTTGTCTCAGTTTAATATTCATTTTGTAGGTTACATTTGTTTTTTGGTCAGTAAAGAACATAATTTTTTATTATTGCATTCAAATTGTGTTCTAGCCGAAGGATGGACCCCAAGGAAAGTTTCCTCTGGTGCGCACCAATGTGCTCTAGTCTCACCCTGTAGACCAAGGTATTATTTCCATTAGGAACCGAACTAATGGTGCAAGCACAGAAGCCCATAACTAGAGATGAGCGAATCGATTCTGACAAACCCGAAATCGTTACGAATTTCAGGAAAAATTTGATTTGTTACAATTCTGAATATTGCTGCGATTCGATCGCTCGAATCGCTTCCTTAAAACTCCATTTACTGCTATCCAGCCCATCTAAAATGGTGGATCCACATGTCAGGACATGTCCCATGGGGCAAGGAATCCTGGGTAGGCGTCACATGCTACCTATCAGCAGACAGGCTTACCGATGATGTCACAGTCCCATATAAATAGCGCCCATTTTGCGGAAGATCATTCTGACACTGTATTGCGGCCAAAGCAGATCAGGCAGGGAGAGAGCGAGGGACAGACAGACAGATAGATAGATAGATACAGCGAGGGAGAGATAGATAGATAGAACAAAGAACAGAAGAAGCGAGGGACAGATAGAGAAGGAAAGAGGCTGTGACAGTGACAGAGAAAGACAGGGAAAGTTTAAAGTGTTTGCATTAGCTTTCAAGCCTATTTAGTGTTAATAACACACCTGCCTATTTAGCTTTTCCTTTTCCTGGTGTCATTCTTTAAAAAGCGTGCTAGCATTAATATTTTAAGAGTACCTGCATTGCATTTTGTAAACAAAGTCACTTTTCCACTATAAAAGCAGCCAACCTCTGTATTTGAAGAGGGGGCATCCCAAATACTAGCATAAATATTTCAAGAGTACCTGTCTACTAACTGGTTGCATTTTGTAAACAAAGTCACTTTTTAAGCAAACGTTGCCTTTTGCCGGGGGGGCATCCCAAATACTAGCACGTGTCTTTTAAGAGTACCTGCCTATTTACCCTTTGCCTTTTGTATAAAAAAAGTCTGGTTTACAAGTTTAAAGCACCCATTGCCTTTCACCGGGGGCCATTGTCAGTGCTACCACTTATCTTTTAAGAGTACCGTCCGACTTACCTTTTGCATTTTTATATAAAATTCTGGTTTTCAAGTTTAAAGCACCCATTGGCTTTCACCGGGGGCCATTGTCAGTGCTACCACTTATCTTTTAAGAGTACCGGCCGACTTACCTTTTGCCTTTTGTAAAAAAAAGTCTGTTTTTCAAGTTTAAAGCACCCATTGGCTTTCACCGGGGGCCATTGTCAGTGCTACCACTTATCTTTTAAGAGTCCCGGCCGACTTACCTTTTGCCATTTTTAAAAAAAAGTCTGGTTTTCAAGTTTAAAGCCCCCATTGCCTTTCACCGGGGGGGCATCCTGAATACTAGCACTTAGCTTTTAAGAGTACCTGCATCTTTACCTTTTTTACATTTTGAGAAATACACGCTTTAAAACTGCCTGTGGTGCATTTAACTCTGACCAGGGGCATCCTGTGTAAGACCATCTGACAGTGTCTTTTTGCATTATCTTTTAGCTACAGTGTCTGCCTATTTTGATTTTCTACACACCTGCTGTTACAAAAATACTATTCTAGGTGTAGTGTAGTGTATTGTCCCCCCTCCTAAACGCAGTAAAAATGTCAGGCAGAGATGTGCCAGGATGTGCACCGAGGAGGGGCCTAGATTCATCAGGCAGAGGTCGCAGCATACTAGGAGCGAGTGGCAGCAGGAGTCGCAGTGAGAGGCCTGATCTCCCGGAATCTGCCGAGCCGAGGTGGAGAGTCCCAAGCCGTCATTTCTTTGCAAAGAAGGCAGTACCAGCCCTGCACAAATTTATTGAGCAGAAGGTGGGCCAGTCCTTGAGCCTGTCCGTGTGCACCAAAGTTTACGGCAGCACCGACATCTGGAGCTGTAACTACGGTCAGGGACAATACATGTCCTTTACGGCCCACTGGGTGAATGTGGTTCCTGCACAGCAACTTGGACAGGTCACACTGCTTCGGCCTCCATGCTCCCAGGCCGTTTTGCCTGTCACAGTGTGCGACTCCGCCTCCTCATCCTCCGCCTCCACAGTATGGTCAATTCTCAATGCCCCTTCAGCCTACTATGTGTGCAGGGCATGGCGGTGTCATGCTGTGCTTCACATGGTTTGCCTTGGCGAACGGAGTCACACAGGGGAGGAGCTCCTGAAATTCATTCATCAAGAAATCAAAACATGGCTTACTCCACGAAAATTGGAAATGGGAACCATGGTGACTGACAATGGGAGTAACATCTTGTCTGCGCTGCGACAAGGAAGCCTGAGCCATGCGTCCTGTATGGTGCACATGTTCAACCTAGTTGTCAAGCATTTTCTGAAGTCTTCCCCCCATTTGCAAGACATCCTAACAATGGGAAGGAAACTTTGTATGCACTTCAGCCACTCCTACACCGCCAAGCACACCCTTCTTGAGCTACAGTGTCAGAACGGTATCCCCTAACATAGTCTGATTTGCGATGTTCCCACCCGTTGGAATTCCATCCTACATATGTTAGATCGACTATACGAACAGAGAAAAGCCATCAATGATTTCTTGATAATCCAAGCAGATAGGGGGACTCCCATGTGTAACTTTAATGTGAACCAGTGGCAGCTCATACGTGACACCTGCCGTTTGCTCAGGCCCTTTGAGGAAGCCACTTTATTTGTCAGTCGCCAGTATTACGGCATGAACAATGTGATTCCGCTGCTTCATGTAATACAACACATGTTGGAAACCATGGCTGGTCAGGGCACTGGAGACATGGCGCATACATTTCACGGCCACATAACCCTGTGGGAGCTGAGGAGGAGGAGCACAGTGAAGCAGAGTTTACTTTTGGCGAAATGGGCGGTTTATCTAAATATCAGGAGACAGGAGAGGAGGAGCAGGAGCAGCCAGAGGAGCTAGAGGGTTGTGAGGAAGGCGAGCCAGAGGACCCATACACACCGTGGCAGTATGCAGTGGACATGGAGACAGGTAGTCCCTCCGAGCCACTTGCACAAATGGCACAATGCATGCTCACGAGCTTGCGTAGTGACCGCAGAATTATCTCCATTTTTCAGCAGGATGACTTCTGGCTCTCCACCTTATTGGACCCTCGCTACCGGCACAAAATGGGGGCATTTTTTACACCCACTGAGAGGGAGGACAAACTGACCTACTACAAAGACATTCTACGTAGTCAGTTGGCCGATGCCTATCTGCACTATGGTCCATACTCTTGCAGGTCTGACTCAGGGGGACCTCTGCGCTTACCTTCCACTGCCATGGCTGCTGGGGGGGGGGTTGCAGGAGCAGCAGCAGCAGCTCCATCAGCAGCAGCCTCAGTCTTCAGTCGCTAATGAGTAGCTTTCTGCACCCGCATAGTGAGGCTACTCATGAGCAGCAGGAAGACCTGGAGCAGGGCCTGAACCAGCAGGTCATGTCATACCTTGAAATGACCATGCCAACGCACCTTGAGGATCCGCTGGATCTGGGTAGCCAAACTTGACTTGTGGCCGCAACTGGCAGAGTTTGCCCTGGGAAAGCTGCCCTACCTGGCCAGTAGTGTGCCATCTTAGTGGGTCTTTAGTGCTGCGGGGGCCATAGTAACGCCAAGGAGAACTCGTTTGTCCACAAAAAATGTGGAGAGACTCACCTTTGTGAAGATGAATCAAGCATGGATCAGCCAGAATTTCCACCCACCAATAGCTGATGCATGCGAGTAGCTGATGCATGGTAGCTCCTTCTGCTGCTGCCAACTCCAGGGTGTGTCTTTCAGGCAATATATGAGCTCCAAATGCTGCTGCCAACTCCTGGGTGTGTCTTTCAGGCAATATATGGGCTCCTAATGCTGCTGCTGCTGCTGCCAACTCCAGGGTGTGTCTTTCAGGCAATATATTAGCTCCTAATGCTGCTGCCAACTCCTGGGTGTGTCTTTCAGGAAATATATGGGCTCCTAATGCTGCTTCTGCTGCTGCCAACTCCTGGATGTGTCTTTCAGGCAATATATGGGCTCCTAATGCTGCTGCCAATTCATGGGTGTGTCTTTCAGGCAATATATGGGCTCCTAATGCTGCTGCTACTGCTGCCAACTCCAGAGTGTGTTTTTCAGGCAATATATGAGCTCCTTCTGCTGCTGCCAACTCCTGGGTGTGTCTTTCAGGCAATATATGGGCTCCTAATGCTGCTGCTGCCAACTCCAGGGTGTGTCTTTCAGGCAATATATGAGCTCATTCTGCTGCTGCCAAATCCTGGGTGTGTCTTTTAGGCAATATATGAGCTCCTAATGCTTCTGCCAACTCCTGGGTGTGTTTTTCAGTCAATATATGGGCTCCCTATGCTGCTGCCAACTCCAGGGTGTGTTATTCAGGCAATATATGGGCTCCCTGTGCTGCTGCCAACTCCTGGGTGTGTTTTTCAGGCAATATATGGGCTCCCTATGCTGCTGCCAAATCCAGGGGGTGTCTTTCAGGCAATATATGGGCTCCCTATGCTGCTGCCAACTTCAGGGTGTGTTTTTCAGGCACTATATGGGCTCCCTATGCTGCTGCCAACTCCAGGGTGTGTTTTTCAGGCAATATATGGGCCCCTAATACTGCTGCCAACTCCAGTGTCTCTTTCAGGCAATATATGGGCTCCCTACGCTGCTGCCAAGTCCAGAGTGTGTCTTTCCAGCAGTTTATGGGCTCCCTATGCTGCTGCCAACTCCAGGGTGTGTTATTCAGGCAATATATGGGCTCCCTGTGCTGCTGCCAACTCCTGGGTGTGTTTTTCAGGCAATATATGGGCTCCCTATGCTGCTGCCAAATCCAGGGGGTGTCTTTCAGGCAATATATGGGCTCCCTATGCTGCTGCCAACTTCAGGGTGTGTTTTTCAGGCACTATATGGGCTCCCTATGCTGCTGCCAACTCCAGGGTGTGTTTTTCAGGCAATATATGGGCTCCTAATACTGCTGCCAACTCCAGTGTCTCTTTCAGGCAATATATGGGCTCCCTACGCTGCTGCCAAGTCCAGAGTGTGTCTTTCCAGCAGTTTATGGGCTCCCTATGCTGCTGCCAACTCCAATGTGTTTTTCAGGCAATATATAAGCTCCTAATACTGCTGCCAACTCCAATGTGTTTTTCAGGCAATATATGAGCTCCTAATACTGCTGCCAACTCCAATGTGTTTTTCAGGCAATATATGGGCTCCCTATGCTGCTACCAACTCCAGGTTATGTTTTTCAGGCAATATTTGGGCTCCTAATGCTGCTTCCAACTCCAGGGTGTGTTTTTCAGGCAATAAATGGGCTCCTAATTCTGCTGCCAACTCCAGTGTCTCTTTCAGGCAATATATGGGCTCCCTATGCTGCTGCCAAGTCCAGAGTGTGTCTTTCAGGCAATATATGGGCTCCTAATACTGCTGCCAACTCCAGTGTCTCTTTCAGGCAATATATGGGCTCCCTACGCTGCTGCCAAGTCCAGAGTGTGTCTTTCCAGCAGTTTATGGGCTCCCTATGCTGCTGCCAACTCCAATGTGTTTTTCAGGCAATATATAAGCTCCTAATACTGCTGCCAACTCCAATGTGTTTTTCAGGCAATATATGAGCTCCTAATACTGCTGCCAACTCCAATGTGTTTTTCAGGCAATATATGGGCTCCCTATGCTGCTACCAACTCCAGGTTATGTTTTTCAGGCAATATTTGGGCTCCTAATGCTGCTTCCAACTCCAGGGTGTGTTTTTCAGGCAATAAATGGGCTCCTAATTCTGCTGCCAACTCCAGTGTCTCTTTCAGGCAATATATGGGCTCCCTATGCTGCTGCCAAGTCCAGAGTGTGTCTTTCAGGCAATATATGGGCTCCTAATGCTGATGCCAACTCCAATGTGTTTTTCAGGCAATATATGAACTCCTAATATTGCTGCCAACTCCAATGTGTTTTTCAGGCAATATATGGGCTTCCTATGCTGCTGCCAACTCCAGGGTGTGTTTTTCAGGCAATATATGGGCTCCCTATGATGCTGCCAAATCCAGGGTGTGTCTTTCAGGCAATATATGGGCTCCCTATGCTGCTGCCAACTTCAGGGTGTGTTTTTCAGGCAATATATGGGCTCCCTATGCTGCTGCCAACTCCAGGGTGTGTTTTTCAGGCAATATATGGGCTTCTAATACTGCTGCCAACTCCAGTGTCTCTTTCAGGCAATATATGGGCTCCCTACGCTGCTGCCAAGTCCAGAGTGTGTCTTTCCAGCAATTTATGGGCTCCCTATGCTGCTGCCAACTCCAATGTGTTTTTCAGGCAATATATAAGCTCCTAATACTGCTGCCAACTCCAGTGTGTTTTTCAGGCAATATATGAGCTCCTAATACTGCTGCCAACTCCAATGTGTTTTTCAGGCAATATATGGGCTCCCTATGCTGCTACCAACTCCAATGTGTTTTTCAGGCAATATTTGGGCTCCTAATGCTGCTTCCAACTCCAGGGTGTGTTTTTCAGGCAATAAATGGGCTCCTAATTCTGCTGCCAACTCCAGTGTCTCTTTCAGGCAATATATGGGCTCCCTATGCTGCTGCCAAGTCCAGGGTGTGTCTTTCAGGCAATATATGGGCTCCTAATGCTGCTGCCAACTCCAATGTGTTTTTCAGGCAATATATGAACTCCTAATATTGCTGCCAACTCCAATGTGTTTTTCAGGCAATATATGGGCTTCCTATGCTGCTGCCAACTCCAGGGTGTGTTTTTCAGGCAATATATGGGCTCCCTATGCTGCTGCCAAATCCAGGGTGTGTTTTTTCAGGCAATATATGAGCTCCCTATGCTGCTGCCAACTCCAGTGTCTCTTTCAGGCAATATATGGGCTCCCTATGCTGCTGCCAACTCCAGGGTGTGTTTTTCAGGCAATATATGGGCTCCCTATGCTGTTGCCAAGTCCAGAGTGTGTTTTTCAGGCAATATATGGGCTCCTAATGCTGCTTCCAACTCCAGGGTGTGTTTTTCAGGCAATATATGGGCTCCTAATGCTGCTGCCAACTCCAGTGTCTCTTTCAGGCAATATATGGGCTCCCTATTGTTAGGGTGAGCGCTGCACGCCCGTCTCACAGCATTTCACCTACCTCCATGGCTGCATGCAGCCGTCATCCATCTTCCCTCAGGGCTGCTTCCAGCTGCCGCCCTTCCCCCAATGCTTCCTCCTTGCATGGTCAGGTGCGCACACGTCTCCGTCCACTAGAGGGCGAGCGCACAGGATCCCTGATATTTAAAGGGCCTTTACAGCACTGATTGGTGTTTATGTCATCCAATCCTGCATCATCTTCCCCTATTTAAACAGGCACTTCCTTCCTTCAGTGCCGGATCTTGGTCTCTCCATGCTTGTTGAAAGTCAGACATTCTTGGATTGCTCACCCGTGTACCGACCTCTGCCTGTCCCCGACTCTGAACCTTTGCTGCCTGCCCCGACCTCGGCTACTCACCTTTACTGTGAACCTGTGCTGCCAGCCCCGATCTCTGCCTGTACTTACTACGCCTTTTTGCCTGCCACTTGTGTACCTCACTGAACCTCGGCTGACTGTGGGACTGGGCCGCTGTTAGGGGGTAGCGACCTGGGGGTCACTCGCCGCACAAGACCAACCTGCCTTGCGGTGGGCTCTGGTGAATACCGGTGGCCTCTTAGACTCCGCTCCCCTGACACGGTACCCGCCATCGGTTCCACAGTTAAAGCGGATCCACACCCGAGTCCGCTCCACCCGGTCCGTGACAGTAAGATCCGGCCATGGATCCCGCTGAGGTACCGCTGCCGGATGCCACTGAATTGCCTGCTATAGTGGCTATGCAGTCCCGCCAGATTAATCAACTCTCTGCCATGATGCAGCAATTTTTAACGATTCAGCAACAGCAAGTTCCATCACCGGCTCCAGCATTACCGCCACAGCCCCCGGTAACAGCTTCTGCCAGAATCCATCTCTCCTTGCCGGCTAAATATGATGGGGATGCCAAGTTATGCCGAGGGTTCCTTGCCCAATGTTCCCTGCACTTGGAGTTGTTGGCGGATCAATTTCCCACTGAACGAGCTAAGGTGGCCTTTGTCATCAGTTTGCTTTCTGGAAAGGCTTTGGCCTGGGCCACTCCCTTGTGGGATCGCAATGACCCTGTCTCTTCCAGTATTAACACCTTTGTCTCAGAGTTTCGCCAGGTCTTTGAGGAACCTGTCCGGGCTTCATCTGCTGAATCGTCCCTTTTGAACTTGGTCCAGGGCGAGTTGTCCGTTGGTGAATACGCCATTCGGTTCCGCACTCTTGCCTCCGAATTGTCTTGGAACAATGAGGCCTTGTGTGCCTGCTTCAAGAAAGGACTTTCTAGTAAAATTAAGGATGCTCTTGCGGCTCGTGACTTGCCTTCATCTCTCACTGAACTCATCCATCTGGCCACACGCATTGATGTGCGCTTTGCTGAGAGGCGTGAAGAATTCCGTCAAGAAAGAGACTCTCAGCGCCCTAGGAGGGCATCCCGTTTGGCTCCAGTATTTCAAAACCCTTTGTCTGCACATGTACCTCCCAGTGAGGAGGCCATGCAGGTCGATCGATTCCGTTTGACCCAATTGGAGAGAACTCGCAGAAGGAACGAGAACCTTTGTCTGTACTGCGGTGGTTCTGAGCATTTTTTGAAGGACTGTCCTATTCGCCCTCCACGTCAGGGAAACGGGCGCACCTAGTGGCGGTGGGAGAGGCGTCCCTGGGTGTATGTGCTTCCTCTCCACGGCTCACTGTTCCTGTTCAACTTTCCATCTCACCTTCCACCTCCCTGAATTTAACCGCCTTTTTGGACTCTGGTTCTGCAGGGAACTTTATAGAGGCTGCCTTGATCAATAAACATAATATCCCTGTGAATCGCCTTGCTACACCCTTATTTATCGCCTCAGTCAATGGTGATAGGCTGGACTGTACTTTGCGCTATCGCACCATTCCCCTCCAATTAAAAATTGGACTCTTCCATCAAGAGAATGTTGAGTTCTACGTCCTCCCTAATTGCACCTCTCAGATTCTTCTAGGCCTTCCTTGGCTCCAACGTCATGATCTCACGCTTGACTGGACCACTGGTGATATCAAGACTTGGGGTGCAGCGTGCTTCAAGAGGTGCTTGAAGTCTGTCCCTGTTCGACCTATTCCTGCTTCAGCACCATTACCTGGCTTGCCTGAGATCTACCAGACTTATGCTGATGTATTCTGCAAGAAACAAGCGGAGGTACTTCCGCCTCATCGCCCCTACGATTGCCCTATAGACCTCCTACCGGGTACCAGTCCTCCTCGTGGCCGAATTTACCCTCTCTCGGCTCCTGAGACTCAAGCCATGTCGGAGTATATTCGAGAAAATCTTCATAAAGGGTTCATACGGAAGTCTTCCTCTCCGGCAGGCGCGGGGTTCTTCTTTGTGGCGAAAAAAGATGGCTCTCTTCGCCCTTGTATTGATTACCGCGGCCTCAATAAGATTAACGTTAAAAATCGATACCCTTTGCCCTTGATTGCCGAATTATTTGACCGACTGCGTGGGGCCAGGGTCTTCACCAAGCTTGACCTGAGGGGAGCCTATAATTTGATACGTATATGCGAGGGCGATGAATGGAAGACCGCCTTCAATACCCGCGATGGCCACTTCGAATATTTAGTGATGCCCTTTGGTCTCTGCAATGCACCCGCTGTATTCCAGGAATACGTAAATGACATTTTTCGGGACTTGCTTTACTCCTGTGTTGTTGTATATTTGGATGATATACTCATCTTTTCATCTAATCTAGAAGAACATCACCGTCATGTCCGGCAAGTCCTGTCTCGTCTCCGTCAACACCATCTTTACGCCAAGCTGGAGAAGTGTCTAATTGATCAAACCGCCTTACCCTTTCTTGGATATATTGTCTCAGCTCGTGGCCTTCAGATGGACCCCAGCAAGTTGAAAGCAGTTCTGGATTGGCCCCGTCCTATTGGCCTGAGAGCTATTTAACGTTTTCTGGGCTTCGCCAATTACTATCGGCAGTTTATTCCTCACTTTTCCACTGTAGTGGCGCCTATTGTGACCCTCACAAAGAAGAGCGCCAATTCGAAGTCTTGGCCTCCTCAGGCTGAAGAGGCCTTCATTGCTCTAAAAAAGGCCTTCTCCTCTGCACCAGTGTTGTCTAGGCCAGATCCATCTCGGCCTTTCGCCCTAGAAGTAGATGCCTCCTCCATTGGAGCCGGAGCGGTGCTCACTCAAAAATCGTCTACTGGCAGAATTCTCACCTGCGGGTTCTTTTCGAAGACCTTTTCGCCAGCGGAGAGGAATTACTCCATCGGAGATCGGGAGTTACTCGCCATCAAGTTGGCGTTGGAGGAGTGGAGACACCTCTTAGAAGGTTCTGCCCATCAAGTATCCATCTATACTGATCACAAAAATCTATCTTATTTAGAAACTGCCCAGTGATTGAATCCACGACAAGCTCGTTGGTCGTTGTTTTTCGCTCGATTTGATTTTCAAATCTACTTCCGGCCAGCCGCTAAGAACATCAGGGCAGACGCCCTTTCTCGCTCCTCTGACATCTCTGGTGTTGAATCCACTCCACAACATATCATCCCGCCTGAACGCCTTGTCCACTCTGCCCCCGCTACTCTTGTACAAGCACCGCCGGCAAAGACCTTTGTGCCAGCCCGCCAACGTCGCAAAATATTAGAATGGGGGCATTCTTCCCATGTAGCCGGCCATGCCGGTATCAGGAAGTCTTGTTCTATCATTTCTCGATATTATTGGTGGCCTTCTTTTGAAAAGGATGTGACCGAATTCGTTCAGGCCTGTACCACCTGCGCTCGCGACAAAACCCCTCGCCAAAGACCTGCTGGCCTACTCCACCCACTTCCTATTCCGGATACCCCATGGACACACATTGCTGTGGACTTTATTACCGACCTCCCTTCTTCGCATAGCAATACTGTAATTTGGGTGGTAGTGGATAGGTTTTCTAAGATGGCGCATTTTGTTTGCCCGGCCTCCCGCCAGCTCCTCTGTTGGCAAAATACTTTCTGAAGCATATCTTTCGACTTCATGGTCTACCTACACATATTGTGTCTGACAGAGGTGTGCAGTTTGTGTCCAAGTTCTGGAGAGCTCTTTGTAAACAAATGAAAATTAAACTGGACTTTTCCTCCGCTTATCATCCCCAGTCTAACGGCCAAGTGGAAAGAGTCAACCAGATTCTCGGGCATTATCTTCGCCATTTTGTTTCAGCGCGTCAAGACGATTGGGTCGATCTGTTGCCTTGGGCGGAATTCTCGTATAATTTTAAGGATTCTGAGTCCACAAGGAAATCCCCGTTTTTGTTGGTGTACGGCCGTCAACTCCTTCCGCCTTTGCCTTTATCCACGTCCTCCGGAGTGCCCGCCGTGGACAATCTCACACAGGATTTCTCCACCATCTGACAAGAAACACAGCGTTCCCTTTGTCAAGCTTCCGCCCGCATGAAGGTTAGCGCTGATAAAAGGAGAAGAGCTCCGCCTGTTTATTCTCCAGGAGAAAAGGTGTGGCTGTCGGCAAAATACATCCGCTTCAAAATTCCTAGCTACAAATTGGGCCCCCGTTACTTGGGGCCATACAAGATCAAACAACCGATCAATCCAGTTTGCTATAAGCTTCACCTACCGACTTCACTGCGAATTCCCAATTCTTTTCACGTCTCTCTGTTGAAGCCAGTTATTGTCAATCGATTCTCTCCTAAAACTTTGGTGCCTGCCCCAATCTCGGGCACCGAGGATACCTTTTCAGTGAAGGAGATTCTGGCTTCTAAGCTCTCCAGAGGAAAAAGATATTTCTTGGTCGACTGGGAAGGCTGTGGACCTGAAGAAAGATCTTGGGAGCCCGAAGAGAATATTCTAGACCGTAGTCTCATCTCAGATTTTCTTGGTCCCAAGAAGAAGGGGAGGCCCAAGGGGGGGTACTGTTAGGGCGTCCATCTCACAGCATTTCACCTACCTCCATGGCTGCATGCAGCCGTCATCCATCTTCCCTCAGGGCTGCTTCCAGCTGCCGGCCTTCCCCCAATGCTTCCTCCTTGCATGGTCAGGTGCGCACACGTCTCCGTCCACTAGAGGGCGAGCGCACAGGATCCCTGAGATTTAAAGGGCCTTTACAGCACTGATTGGTATTTATGTCATCCAATCCTGCATCATCTTCCCCTATTTAAACAGGCACTTCCTTCCTTCAGTGCCGGATCTTGGTCTCTCCATGCTTGTTGAAAGTCAGACATTCTTGGATTGCTCACCCGTGTACCGACCTCTGCCTGTCCCCGACTCTGAACCTTTGCTGCCTGCCCCGACCTCGGCTACTCACCTTTACTGCGAACCTGTGCTGCCAGCCCCGATCTCTGCCTGTACTTACTACGCCTTTTTGCCTGCCACTTGTGTACCTCACTGAACCTCGGCTGACTGTGGGACTGGGCCGCTGTTAGGGGGTAGCGACCTGGGGGTCACTCGCCGCACAAGACCAACCTGCCTTGCGGTGGGCTCTGGTGAATACCGGTGGCCTCTTAGACTCCGCTCCCCTGACACGGTACCCGCCATCGGTTCCACAGTTAAAGCGGATCCACACCCGAGTCCGCTCCACCCGGTCCGTGACACCTATGCTGCTGCCAAGTCCAGAGTGTGTCTTTAAGGCAATATATGGGATCCTAATGCTGCTGCCAAATCCTGGGTGTGTTTTTCAGGGAATATATGGGCTTCTAATGCTGCTGCCAACTCCTGTGTGTGTTTTTCAGGCAATGTATGGGTTCCTCATGCTGCTTCCAACTCTAGTGTCTCTTTCAGGCAATATATGGGCTCCTAATGCTGCTGCAAACTCCAGGGTGTGTTTTTCAGGCAATATATGGGCTCCTAATGCTGCTGCCAACTCCAATGTGTCTTTCAGGCAATATATGGGCTCCCTATGCTGTTGCAAAATTCAGGGTGTGTTTTTCAGGCAATACATGGGCTCATCATGCTGATGCCACCTCAAGGCTCTGTAATTGTGCCGCTCTGCGACAGCGAATCTAATAGCGACACCTCTGATCTGCATGTCATACTTCTTTACAATATTATTTCACCAACCCAGCATGCATCCTATGCATGTTACAGCCAAGCAAAATGTTCTGCAACCCTATGGAGGCTCTCGGAAGCCCAGGAATAGCCGTTTTTAATAGCGATTTGTCGTGAATAAATTCAAACCAAAACAAATTTTTTCGCCGAATCGGCCGAATCGAATTTTTCAAAATTCACTCATCTCTACCCATAACTCATCATCCATCATGCTGAGCCTTTATGAGAACAGATTTGCTCTAAATAAGATGGCAAAATGTGATCTAATATCATATACACATGTTCTAGTTCAAACATCTGGGTATACCCTGGCAGCCCCAAATGCTGAGCAGATGTTTTTTTTCTGGAAGATAATGATGTGATTGCTTAATACTGTAGTAAGAACACAAAGTAATGGCTTAGGCCATCTGTAAAACCTGGCTTACTTTCATATGTAACTTTGTTACATTTAATCCACAAATGAATTAATTAAGGAAAATGGTCATTGAACTGCTGCTTGTGATGGCCAAGCGGGATAAAGTCTTTAACAGGCTCATGCACAAAATGCTATTTACTATGCTAAGGTTTTAGCCATAGTTACAGTGTTCTTTATTTTCTGTACAGAATTTGCCACTGCAGCATCTCCTCTAGCTACTTCACTGTTTCTAGAGTAATTAAAGCACCCCGGAGTCCGAGACTCCAAAGGGGGGCATCCAGGGGATGCAGTCACGCTCTTTATTGATTGTGGAGGGCAGAGACTTGTGCCAAATGTTAGTATGCATACCAAACAGAGCATGCGCTGTAGGACCATGGGAAGGTGAGATTGTACTGGCCAATGGGGGGGATTTCACACAGCGGGGCATCCCAAATCGGGATACCGCAGGTTTCTTCCCCTTTAAGTTATTCAAAGTGATATTGTAGGCAAAGCCAATTGTTACGCCATTGTGTTGGGCTACATTTGGCACTGTCCTAAACTGTTTTCCATTTTTAAATTGAAGAAGAAATGGCTGAGATATCAATGTTTACAGTTTACCGTGTGTCTTCTAGGACATGCGCCTGTGGGTTTGGCACTGCATGTCTGAGAGGGTACATGCAAATTCATCTGAGGAGATGTCTGCATGTACGTTTAGGAGTGCGCATCTGCGGGGGTGTCAGTTATGGGGGATACCCCCTTAAAATCCTGGAACTGGGGCAGATCCACCCCTCCCACAATAAGATGGAAGTTCCCTGGGGAATTACGATGAGAGGGCACTGAATGGCTTAGGTAAATTGTGCGGGGCGGTCCAGGGTACACAGCGATAGACGGCATCCATAGACCTTGGCGAGGGGGAGGGAAGGGAGCTGAGGGAAAAAAAATGACCAAAAATAGCGAAAAGTGAAACCAAGATGTCAGCACCTCCTGTAAGGTCTCCTGCACACACAAGTTAACTCTTGGGTAAGTCCAGTTGAAAAATTCAAAAGGATGTCCTCAAGGTGCTGAGCTAATCTCATATTTTTTTTTAACATTTTCCTATTCCTGCGTGGAAGCTGTTTTCACTACATGCAATCTCAATTCAATTCAATTTATTGTTTGCCAAGTACATTGTGAGATGGACAAGGAATTCTTTTTGGCATATACACAGTGTAACAGTTAACTACAGTTACATAGGAAGGGGAACATAGAAACAGAGATACAGACACTCTTCCAAAGTGCAAATGATACCGGCTTTAAGCCTGGCTATTGCTGAGGATGCGAACAGCGAAAGGAAAGAAACCCTTCCTAGACCTAGAAGTCCTGCATGCTGGTACCACAAGATGCCACCCAGATGGTAGGTACTGGAATAGGGCGTGACCAGGGTGGGAGGGATCCCAAAGTATCTTTTCTGCCCGAGTCTTGGTTCTGCGTTTGTGCAGTTCCTGCAGGGATGGTAAGGGGGCTCCAATTATTCTTTCTGCTGTATTTATTGTTCTTTGGAGTCTACACTTGTCCCTTTTAGTAGATCCCTCAAACCAGACAGAAAACGAAAAACAAAGTACAGAACCTATGACTGCCTTGAAGAAAAGCACTAGCCAGCCTTCTTCAGTTGCCTCAGGAAAAAAAGTCTCTGGTGTGCTTTCCTCAGTAGAGCCGTGGTGTTCCTTTGCCAGCTGAGGTTGTTGGAGATGGTCACACCCAGAAATTTTGTCTCACTCGCTCTTTTAATTTCCACCCCCTTGATGGACAGGGGTGACATGGGTGCCAGATCCTTTCTGAAGTCCAATACCATCTCTTGAGTTTTTGAAGGCTTTATAACCAGATTGTGTCTAGTGCACCAACTGACAAGCTCCTCCACTGTTCCTCGGTAGGCATCCTCTTTGCCGTTCTTGACCAGGCCTATGACGGTTGTGTCATTGGCAAACTTTACAATCCTCACAGAGTTGGCCAAGGAGGTGCAGTCGTTGGTGTAAATGGAGAACAGGAGAGGTGAGAGAACGCAGCCTTGAGGGGCACCGGTGTTAATCTGGGGCAATCTGTACACCAAGATCTTCAAGAAGAGAGCAGTGAGTCCTGTACAAACAGAACACACTGCTATGTGCTCCACATGCTCAGCAGCTTTGTTCTGTGTGTGCAGGACTTGCTTCTCTCTTCTTGGTATACAGACTTGGTGTACAGCTGCTAATAGTAATAGATTGCAGATAGTTAAAACTGCCTCCATAAAAACACATTTTCTAACATAAGAAAAAATTGAGGGAACCTCAAAACCTTTGGCACACAAAAATATACAATTTCCAAAATGTCATCCAAACTGGACTTAAGCTCCTACTTCCCTGCTAACTTTTAATTGTCCAGACTTTCTAAAATATGTAATAACTACGCTTCACTTTTGGGCATTAGCAACCAACAATTAAAGTGGACCAACAGTCAAAATGACTTAAACCAGACCAATACAACAAACAGTGCTCATATGTCCCCTCCCCGGGGCAATTTAGATTGCTGCACATAAATATAAATTTACCTTTTTCTAACTCCTGTTGTAGTGAATTTTAGAAACAAGATGGCGGCTCATGCATTTGCAGGCCACCTGCAAACAGGAAGTGCTGCTGGGCTTCCTGTTACTGTGCATTGTCAGTTATGTCAGTTGAATCCAGACAGCAGCACGGCTGAGATGCTGGGAGAGGAAGCTCCAAAATGCCTGCTACCTTTCTTTTCCAACTGTGTCAGGCTGTTGGTCCGGTTTAAGTAAATGGTAAAACTACAGGGGCCACTGGAATCCCATATTTTTAGTGACACCCGTATATATGTTCTTCTACATGAATGAGGCGTCTCTAGAAATCTTAGCCCTTCTAACGGGGTCCCGAAAAAATATCAGCGCAGAAAAGGTTTAGCTTTTTGTCTGCCTTTAATGCAAATAATGTGTTGAAGAAGAAGTTTGCATCTTGACTTCCACATGTGCAAAACATGTGCTCTATAATTTATTTGTCAGAGATTAGAGCGCAGCAGCCATGTTTTAGGGTGAGCGCCTCCTTATGCCTCAAGCCATCATTTGGTTTGGCAGCTTGGGAAGGCGGCATTTTTTCTAATAGACGTTATATAAGAAGCCACCAGTCAAAAGCCCACAAACCACAAAATGACACATCACAGAGCTATAATTAAGCTGAAATTAAAGAGAGGGCTCTATACAAATTGTTCATTCGACACTGCAAAAAAAAATGCCAAAATAAAATTCTCTGCTTCTAATGTGCTGCACACATTGCTAAGATTACACGGTGTACAGCGTTATCAGTGATCGGAGCGTCTGGCTGAATTCCTTCTCAAGGATGAGGGTGTATTCCAGGGAAAATATGTTGGATGTCAGCTTAGTGATTTAGCACTTGTCATAAAACTATGCTATTTAAATTAAAATAGCAAGTGAACCCGAAATTTTAGATAAAACATGGTTAACCCATTAAAGTTGGCATGTACTGTAATTAAACAACTGGCAGCTTTTACAAGGCTATTAATGTGGTGTTTAAAGTTCTGGAACCCCCACGGCCCAGTCCTCCTCCCCTGTGCTAAGCTTGATTTTGGCAATAGCATAAAAAAACAACTCACCTGAATGTCCTAAACCTCTACTGATCCTACCGTGAGGTGGCTGGGCACTATGCATGGAAGCTAAAGCTTGAGTGGTAGGTCAGTCACCCAATCGGAGCAGCAGTGTGGGTGCACTGCTACCAGAATTGAGTGTCTAGCCTGTCACACAAGACCATAGCTGCTGTACTTAGCCGGTATCGGAGGAGGATCACAGTGATTAGGCAGGTTGTGTTATTATTTGAAACTGGACATACACCCGTTTTTTCTTTAACGGGTGTTGGCCCCCTGTCTGTTTATCACAACAAGCTTGGGGCGGCATTCAGAATGCCTTCATTACGAGCCAGCGCCGGGAAGGAGCTCCGCGATTGGCTACCGGGCGGTCACGCGGGCCAGTCGCTGGACTCCTTTTCCGGCACCGGCTTGTAATGAAGGTGAGTATTACAAGTGGTCAGGGAGGTTATCTGTGAGATGGGCTCCAGCATTCTGGATGCCACCCCCGAGCTTGTTGTGATGAACAGACAGCGGGACCAACACCCATTAAAGAAAAAATAGGTGTTGGTTCGGTTTAATGCCTGAATCAGGCTTAGCACAGGTGGAGGGAGGGGTGACCAGTGGGTTACAAAGAGCTTCCTCTTTAAGTGAACTTAAACAGTCCTTTGCATCTAACCTACACATGAAAACCATCATGAAGTATTGAGCTATGTACATTTTAATGAAGGGTGGGAGCCCAAAGCATCTTCTGCTGCCACCCCCTGCCCATGTTAAACAGGACCAACTGCCTGGCACAGTTGGAAAAGAAAAAGTAGCGGCCATTTTGGAGCTTCCTCTCAGCCATGCTGCTGCCTGGAGATAACTGACAATGCACTGTAACAGGAAGCCCAGCAGCACTTCTTGTTTGCTGGCAGCCTGCAGATGCATGTTCCGCCATATTGTTTTTAAAATGTACCATAAAAGGGGTTTCGAAAAAGGTAAATCAATTGTTAAGTTTAGAAAGCTAAATTGCCCTGGTGAGGGATGCTTATGAGCACTGTGTGTTGAGTTGGTCTGGTTTAGGTCATTTTTGAATGTTGGTCCACTTTAAGCTACACTTACTTTCCCCTGTCATTTCTCTGGCTCACAGAGGACAGGAAGCCACAGTACTATTGTGTGTTGTAGCTGCTGATCCCCCATCAGGGAGAGACATGACTCTGGAGATGTAATTATAGATCACTGCAGGCAGGGGCGGCCATAGGGAGACCCAGGAGAATTCCCAGTGGGTCACACTGCTTTGGGGCCATTTGGGCTGCTGCTTCTTAGCCCCCGCTCCATCAATTCCCTGCATCCCTATTCTCAGCCCAGCTACCCTGTACCTGGCCCTAATCTACCCTTCAAGGCAAGAAACCCCTCAGCATTGGAGAACACTCGGATTCAGGCTCATTGGGGGTGCTGTGGACTGGTCATGGGCTGAACGGCCGCTAAAAACCCGGACTGGCAGAATGTCTGCTTTAAAGCGGATCAACACCCAGAATTTTGACTATCCTAGGTCTTCTTCCTAACCCTTGGGGCATCCCATTTTGGATTTTGTTCTCCTTTAAATGTAATCGTGTAGTATAAAATACAAAATTACACTATTTATGTCAGATAGCAAAAAACAATATGTAACGGTTTCCCTGAGTTGCTGCCATCACCACAACCAAAAGTACAAAGCATATCCCATTGTCTCTTTGGCTACACTACTGTTGAGTGTTAACAGCCTTAAACTGGACCAGCCTGGCACAGTTGGAAAAGAAAGGTATCAGCCGTTTTGGAGCTTCCTCTCCCAACTGACATAACTGAAATGCACAGTAACAGGAAGCCCAGCATGACTTCCTGTTTGCAGGTGGCCTGCAAGCCCGTGAGTGGCCATCTTGTTTTTAAAATTTATCCCAGTAGGCATTAGAAAAAGGTAAATTATTTTTTATGTGCTACAATCTAAATTGCCCTGGGGAGGGATGCGTATGAGCACTGTTGTGTTGGTCTGAATTTAATTTATTTTGTACTGTTGTTTCGCTTTAATATGTTAGCTAAACATTTCTATTCTTGTGTTTCTATTCTCACTTGTTTTATTTTTTGTTTTTCAGATGTCCTGCCGTGTCCGGTTATTCTTTGGGATCATTCCTTATCCCCCACTGATAACATCACACAGTCATCTGTCAGCCTAAAGTGGGGAAATTACCAAAAGATTCTCTCCTATAAATGTTGGCTTAATGGAAAAACACCAAAAGCTGACCTGGGCTGTCTAGATGTCCATCACCATGAGTGGTCCAAAATGGCACTTTTTGATTTTCTTCTACAAGTAAGGATGTTGTTGAGATACATGAATTAAAATTTTGAAAAATCCTCTATTCTCAAAGCCACCAACAGCAGCAGAGACGCATCACATTAGTGTACTCTATATGTCAGCGCATCTCAAAGGCCCTTGTCAGGGTTGTGGATCAGGCTACATTACAGATCAGAAGGGTCACGTTGCAGATACTGAGGGTCTGTGGGGTGGATTGCAAAACTTGAGGGATATGTGTGGTGGGCTACGTTACAGAAGAAGGTTGGGTACTATCCTGGGGGGTTGTCATCCCTAAGCAACCACAGACAAATATGCACTGGCCCACCATCAGACATTTTCATCTGTAGCTATCAGACTATTTCTGTTGATCGCTATTGCCGAGCACTGCCTTTGGCCCTAACACTGACATGACTTCCCAAATGGCCCTAGTGGGTATGACGTAAATTGTTATTTCCTTATTGGGGGTAAATTGAAAGCCATGTACTGTGCATGATGGGGGGGCATCAGCAATTATCGAAGGTGGGCCGGGAAGGAATGTTGGTTAACAATGACAGAGATGGCAGCGGGTGCCAGGAAGAGCAGTGTTCTAGACTTTTATAATAATGATCACTTCTGCTATAGCATGATTGGACAACATGTATCCCAGGGGCTGCATGCCGCCTTCACTTCCCTCAATTGTTGCCCCCGGCACTCCTAAGCAGTTGGATAGCAGAGCTGCGGTTGGCCACTAGAGGTCTTAAAATGAAAGGAACACTATTGTGAAGTTGTGTAATATTAAAAATCTATACAAACACATCGGCTAATGACAAATACATGAATAATCTATATAAACACATCGACTTATACACCCAAACTGAATAAAGCTCCCTCCAAGCTTGTGGTTTATTCTCTTATGGTAGGAATTAAATCCAGGGGTGACAGGTTTAGTCTATTAGGGGTGACACCCTGGATGTTCTTTTCCTTCATCTAAAAGAAAGAAAAGCAAGCCTGGCTGGATATTTCTTGACGTGGGGTGTATAAGTGATCCCTCCTCCTGCCATCCTGCATATTTATTTCAATTTTTATCATTTTTTCGTGATAGTGCTCCTTTAAGGCACCAATAATTTTCTTTTTTATAGGTAGGTGACACACGTGATACTGTATGTAGTACTATACTATATGTAGTCTCTTCCCAGCTTACCTCTGCCCATGTCACCTCTGCTTATTTCTTCCCTCCTTACCTGTGCTCATTTCACCTCTGTTTACCACTGCCCACCTTTACTTTACTCACCTCACCACTCTTCACCTTGCTCCATCTTACCTCTGCTCACCTCTCCTTATCTCTACCCAACTCTTACCATCTCACCTATGTCCATCACTACCCTTAATGTCTCACCTCCACCACATATCACTTCTGCCTACCCATATCCACCTCTGCTCCGCTCTGCCCACCTCTGCCCATCTTGTCTCAATTCACCTCTCCCAGCCTCACCTCTGCTCACCTGTGCATATACATAAGGGCATATGCAATACATTAAGGTTAAAGTTTGCCTATAGTAAACTGTTTCCATTTTTTCAGCATACGTTTAGTTGCAGCCACTTGAAGCAGAACAATAAGACAATGCTTCCCTTAGACCAAAAAAGCTTGTGTCATCTGTGATTTTTATTTATTTTTTCATAATGAATAAAAAATAAAGTATTTGTATATGACAAAATACAGTGCATCTCAGATGTACCATTCTTTACTGTTCACATCAGGTCTAATCCAGTGACTGGGGAAGTATGCTGAGGCTATATATAGGAGAGCTCACCAGCCATTGGCTGCTTTTGTAACTATTATATACATGAACCTTCTTTTGTTACTGTACTATGCCTGGAATGTGATATAAAGTCATGTGAGGATTATATTTACCCCAAACATAGTACAAGTCTTTTAGAAATAGTTTGGCGTGTGTCACACTTCAGCCTACATGTCAGCTTATTAATAGGGGCCTGCTTTCATCTAGTAGGTCCTATCAACACGTTCGTTAAATGAATGGCAAAATAAAACAGATAGCCTTTCAATCGTGGGTCAAAGTTACACAAAGACATGTCCCTATTAGCCACCAAAATATTTACTATGCTTAGAATTGTTGGGAATTTTAATTGATTATTGCATATTCCAACTTCTTAAAATTGTAATAATTATTTTTTTATGTGGGTCATTCATTTAAGGAGAGCAGTATCACTTTACATGCAAATACTCACGCAAGGGCAGAAGGTTTAGAACAACTTCCCCAGCACCTAATTCTGTTTAGTCATGAGTGAAACAAGAAATAATAAACTGGCACCTATAGGGGACAACAGGAGACAGGAAGAATGAGTCCTAAGCGTACAAGCTTGCAATCAAAGGAGGATACCAAAAGGAGAATAAAGGACATTTATCGGGATTGATTTGGAGGGTTGTTTATAAAATATGGAGCCTCAATTCTTTCCAGTGCTCTACTAAAACCCTTTATTTTACACATACTGTAATGATAAAAACAACAAGATTTAATGATCACATATGCAAATATAGATATCCCACACACAAAGTACCCCCATCCAAAAATGATTAAAAAACATGGAATCAAGGCACAAAAATTACTACACAAGACAAAATGAAAAGACACTTAAAAACAAAGAAGGCAGGACAGCACTTTACCCTCCCCCAAAGGAGAAGACATCTTTATATACGCCTAAATTTAACTAACCTCAAGTCAAAAAAGGAAAGTTTAGTAAATTGCTTCCCTGCTTATGATCAGTGGCATAAGCAGTTTGAGGGCTTAACCCCATGCAAATGTTGTGGAATGATATAAGGATTAATCCCTCTTCAATTACATGGGGGCGGCCATCTTGCCACACACCTGATAGTCCTGCTTACACATGAGATTTAGGTGAGTGGCAACAGCAGTTTACACCAAATTGAGAGCGATATATGTCTCAGAAACAAGGAGAAGCTTGCCTGTCATTTTTCACACACGCAGAAACTGAATAAACAGATAATGTAGCAAGAGAGATCTGTATGAGGGGAGCTGTTACATTGTGCCTCTATGATGGCGGCTGTCACAAAAGCACTCAAATAAAATGTGTTTTATTCAAAGATGAGTCATTACAGCTGAAGGCTTACTACTTCTGGTTAGCAATAAGAGATGATTGCACAGAGCAATTTTGACTGAGACATGCTTTTTTGAATCAGTTATACCAAACATTGAGTTAATCCCTCTAAATAAGATGTCACTGATTGCCTTTTTTATGGGAGCAATTTACTAAGCTTTGATTTTTTTAACTGGAGGTCCACTTTAGGTAAACTGTTCTACCCCACAGATATCAAAGCATTAAACCATTTAAAAATGACATTCGTAAGTGCAATGAGAAATCATCTTATATGCAACTTATCATCTATATGATTAATAAATATCTACCAATATCACAATGTGAAAATCAACCCATAAATAAGGTGTTTACATATAGCCTAACTATTGAAGCACCAATCAAGTGTATAAGGTGCTAACATATAAACCTGTATGTTTAAACCACAATCAAATGAATATAAATAATCCTCCAAACAGTATGCAAAAAAATTACTTCCTAAAGTCAGGCGCTCTAAACAAATGCTGTGGGGTACAATACCATTCACTGAAACATGTGGGAGACCAGTAAATACAAGGAATACATCACCACCATTCAAGGAGTGGCAAGTGGGGGAGGAGAACTGCCCGTCCCCTAGAACAGAGCCCATGTGCTGAGGTTCCTAAGACCCAGAAGAAGTGACCTGCCTGGTCACGTAAGGCGCAGGCTCTGTGCAGCACTTTATATAAGGGTTGCTGGGGCTGTGCCTGGGGACCCTTAATATTTGCTTGGTGAGGTTATTTAACCCATTTTGTGCGTGCACCTTATGTAGGTGTGTAGGAGTTGTGCACTCTTGAGTGCATTTGCTCTTTACATATTACACATTACTTACCATTGATCACATTGTTTCAGAGTTTGCATATTTTATTGCCATTCATGTACAATCTTTCCAGCACATATAGTAGAAATTGTACGTTGGATCTAAAAACAAAAACAATTCATATACACAAAGCAACAATTATTTTGTCAAATTACACTGATTGGTCCTTCCGACACATTTTATCTTAAAGGCTTCATCAGGAAAAGTTTAATTTGAAAAATACAGTTGTCACTTGAAAACCCTCCACGAGCAGTTGTCAACTGAAAATCATCTTGTGGGGAATTAGAATTTTAAGCTATTTTTTCTATTTGTGCTGGTAAAATGGGAATGTCAGCTGTCTTTTCTAATTGTAATCACAGGGAGCACCATGTTACTGCAGCCTACCTCTGCCACTGATAACAGTGCACCAAGCTGGTTCACATTATGTGCATGTGGGGAGCCATTAATCACCCCTGGACCACCATTTGATTATTTTGGGGTGTCGGGTTCTTACTATTAGTTATTACCCATATTAATGCTTGGGGCTGTATGAGATTTTCAAGCTGTATCATTTAAAAATAATCTTGTTGCACATTATAACTAGATTGACCTCAAGTTAAAAAGGAATAGTATTTTGATTTAAAACTATACAAAACAACAGAGAAAAGACTAAGGTTGTTGGTGATAACATTTTATCTATAATGTTTAAAGCCGCTGGCCTTCCCCGGGGCATCCCAGATCAGCATGCCCCACTGTGTGAAACCCCCTAGGGGCACCACAGCACTCACTTCTTCCTGGCGCTCCCTTGTGAATGTAAACAAGGACGGCCGCATCCTCCTCACAGGAAGAGCGGGCTGTCTGCTCGCTTTTGCACCCAGACATGCAGTTAGGCTGGGGACAGGAGCGCGCTGCAGGGGATGCGCCCGCTCTTCCTCCCATTGCCGGGCTCTGCGTGTAAACAGGTCACCTTTGTGAAGCAATTAATATGTGCAGGCAACCAGCTCTTGGACCAGGAAGAGGTGAGTTTGAAAGAGCGATCTGGGAATGCCCCGGGGTCACAGAACAAAACACGGGAAAGTCAAAATCCTGGGTTTTGTATCTCTTTAAGGGCAATCAAACAGCTGGTAAATGGCTGTACTACATGACACGGTGGATGTAAAGTGTGCAAAAGGATGAATCCCTGCTTATGAACACTAGCTCACAACACCACTACCCACTTAGTACATAAATATCATTAACAAAGTAAGTTAAAGTGCAGTCATCTAAGATCAAAAAAACTATTTTTTAAAACTACTGCAACCCCTGTTATATTATGACTGTGAATAGGTGCCATTTTTAAACGATGTAAACCAGTTTAAACATATTGAATAAATTATACCTGACTATACCACCACCATTCTCAACAGTCACGACTTTTGTAAATCATAAATAAAGGGCATAAATAATACTGCAATATCAAAAGAGCACACAAACTCAGCCCAAGTGTCAAGTGATGTGGTAGACCAACAAATGGCTTCCAACTCCTTCAACACACCACCCATTTCCTGGGGCACACCCAGTTCCTCAGAAATCTTGACTTAACACACAATAAAGTGTCTGTATTGGTGTCTGGATCTTCAAGATTTACTCACCTTTGAAGATCTGGCCCTGTGATGTACACACATGCTGCTGTTTTCTCCAGTTAGTAAATGTTTGCAGCTGCTGTGGGGGAGGAAATGTAAGAATAGGCTGAGGAAGCCTGGATGAGGCTCTACTGTGGAACAGGAGACATAGAGCCCTTAAAGTCAGCTTTGTATACTAGTTTAGCACGTTATATGGTTATGGTCTTTTGATTCTGACTCGGCTTAAATAGAATTATTTCCACAGGGTTTTTTTCACTGGGGATTTGTTTAGTTAGTTCTTGTTACTTGCTAGAGATAAATACAAAATATATTTCAGTTGTGGCCAGAGTTTTAGTGCCGATTCCTTCTTCATAAAATAGCTGACTGACTTCATAGAGATTTCTCCTTGTTTTCTTTTACATGAAGCCTTTCTCATAAGAAGTCTTAACATGCCCTGACTTTCTTATTTTTATTTTCGTAGATGAAGATATGTCAGATCAATATTTCATTTTTACAGTAAAACAAAAGCTGTGAGTCGGTGTAACAAAAACCTACTTTATCCTGCACAAATATTTCATTTTCCTTAGAGAGGGCTTTCCTGTGAACTTTGAGCTCACACAAGTGGTTGCGAGGCTCATTGTGTGTAATGTGTAACTTTTGTCAATAGTAACGACATTCCTCATCCTTCATTCACATTCCCTGAATCTACAGAGAAGTGGATGGCCGCAAGCCGTGTATAGAGACGACTTTTCTATGTATGGTGAAACTTCTGGTACCAAACTGTTACTTATTTCTCAGCTAATATGTAACAGAAAAGCAGAAGGAAAGGAGCAGTGATATATTAACCATGAGAGAGTGTTATAGTAGTTGTAGCCTGGTAAATGCCATTGCATATAAACCTGTGCTACTAAATCCTATTTATTAGTCCTAGTTAACGGAATGCTTTTTTCCCCAGAGTCTGGAATGCTTTCCAAGCAGATCATTAGGCAGCTGTAAGTTTGAACACTATGTAAATAATTCCAAGATCATGACCTTGATGATTTGAACATATCTAGCAGCATTTGTGAGGTTGGCATGCAGTCAGGATCTAGATGCCTACAGGTGGTGTGTTCAGTTCTATATAGTAAAATATCTTTACACATAGCATACTGTCAGAGATGTTCAGTAATCATTTTATTTGTTGTCATGAGTGGATTTTTTTCACAACTCTATATTAGAGCAGTGTTCCCCAACTCTCTCCTCAAGGCCCACCAACAGGCTATGTTTTGTGGATCTCTACGCAGATGCACAAGTGAAATAATTGCTGGCTATGGGGGGTCATGCTAATTAGGGATTGGGGGGGTTTCCCTTTTTGTCATCCTGTTGCTCCGTCCTGTGTGGTCAAGCAGGGGTCCGCTTTATATGGAGTTTTTCTGTGACCCTGGAGGGGTGTCCTGTGCCCCACTGTAATTTGTAAGTGACATTACTTTGTAATCGTTAACATGTAGAACAATACATAGATAAATAAATAGAAATAAATTCATTTCACACAGAGTCCTGTGTAATTTATTCTGCCTTCTGTTGTCAGTTTGTAGGAAGGGGTTGGTAGTTTGCAGCAAGCAGTGTGTCGCAAGTTGTGTATATCAATTCACATTAGCTTTTGTGTAGATGCGTTTCGCGGGGTACTGCTTTGTCAGTACATACAGCTTTACAGATCTGTGGTATACATTAAAAATGATTTAGTGCTTGGTCTTATTTAGTTTAAAATGTGATACATTAGATATTTACATACAATCAGAGATTTTTAGGTGCTTTAAAATGACTTATTTTATACTCTTCTCAAGGGGAATAAGGTGGGAGAAATGGGGACTTTAACACTTTAACTGCCAGCCTACATGGAAGTTAAGTCACCCTCTGTTGTCAGGCTATTTTCACTATTTTACATTATACATGTTTAAAGAGGAACATCAGGGGAGGTAAAAACCTCCCCCAAGCCTCACCGGTTTGCTGCCCCCCCCTTCTGGTTTTACCTTTAGGCATTTTTTACTCACCTACCCAGGGGATCCGTCTTCTGTGTCCCTCAGATTCCGCCGATCTTCTGACAGGCGGCGCCATCTTGCATCCCATGAGGCACTGTGCAGGGCCCCCGATCTCCCGTCTGCGCAAGGCCGATGAATGGGATGCAAGTGAGCCTCCCGAAATCTTGCGAGACTTCACTGAGTGGCACAGGATTTTGAAGAGGCCGGCTAAAGCCGTACTGTCACTAACAGGCGGCTAAGCTGGCGGGGGGGGGGGGGGGGGCAGCGATCAGGCCCTGAAGCAGCAGGATATCGCCAAAAAAGGCATTTTGACACCCAAAAGGAAAGTTTTTGTTTTTACTAAGATGCTTTTTTCAGGTAAATTATGTATTTTTTTCGACATTTGGACTTTAACATCAAATGTTTTGTTTGTAATTTTTTTCAATGCTTTCATAATATTTTTGAATTATATATGTGGGTAAAAATTTAAAAATGCTATTTTTTTCATCTTGTAGCTCTTTTAAATCAAAAAATGTAATTTTTAAAGAAAATCATATCGCATGTAAAATTCCCATTCCTCCCAGTTACATTGGTACCAAATATGTATCAGTAGACGCACTGAAAAATTAATAAATATCAATATGCTCACAAGAAATAACAAGCTAAATCTGAAAGTGCAATGTCCCCCGAACAGAACAATACCCAACATGCATAGGTAATTTTAGCCCGTTTTAACTGCCAGCCTTGATGAGATTTTGTCATCCACTGGTGCCAGACAGTTTTTTTAGTATTTTGCGCTATGTTTAACTGGGATATTTGCAGGAATTTACAGGGATTTCTGGGAAAATCATATATTGCTTATTTGGGCTTTAACATGAAATGTCTTGTTTGTAATTTTTCCAGTGTTTTTTTTTATATTTTAAATATGTTTAAAATTATATTTTAAATTTTGTCTTGTTTATTTTAATTAAGAATTATATTTATTCAATAAAACCATATTGCACGTGAAAGCCAGATTACAACGGTACCACGTATATACAGGTAGCCCCTGTTTCTGCCCAGGAGACCCCCCAAACTAAAAAGAGTGGTTTATGAAATTTTCAAGTGCTTTTAAACCAATTAAAAAAATTAAAAATGGCATAGGATTCCCCCTATCCAAGCATGATCAGCATGGGAACCAGCTATGGAGGCTTGTAGACCAGGGTGTGGCCTCAGCCAGTCTGCAGAAGGAGAATTTAACAAAATTATCATCTGAGAGGCAGAGAACTGTCTGTGATGAAAATGTATTCAGCCCAAAAAGAGCTGTCAAATTATATTTCTCCTGTCCCCTGGGCATTCCCATATGGGATACCACGCTATGGGAAACCCCCTGGGAATGCCCATATACTCACTGCCCGTGCGTGGGCTCTCGTACAATCAGTATTGTATGCTATGCAAATGAATGAATGGCATAAAGCGCTGTTTGTACACACAGCCCAGCATAGAGCGGGGGAACGGCCGGTGCCCCTCCTACAAGCGTGCGCCAGTTGAGGCCACAGTGGTCATTTCATTTGCTATAAGAGCTGAGGGACATAGTGGCAATTAGACCACCTTTTGTCTTGGAAGAATGGAAATAAAAACTTTGGCGCCCTGCTAGGGATTCCACCTGGCACTCCAGGAAATGTAGGAGAGACACATGAGAGAGGCATCAGGTGAATACCTTTTGCCTTATTGTCATTATCTGGACCATCCCTTTAAACTAAAATTATTTTAATTATCATTATAAACAATATTGCCTCATCTGTAGGACTGCTTCGTCATATTGCAGGACATGTTTTCAGTAGAAAAAAAGTCTCCAAAAATTCTGGGTAAAGGTGGAGGGAGTTGCTCCATTACTATTATTTATACAGGATCTTTCAGGACCTGGGAACCAATTTACTGCCCAATTTACTGCTCAGTTTAACCCTCTGTATAATTTTCAGCAATGTACAGAAACTAGAGGCATTGGTTTGTATACAATTGCATTTGCATGTATTAAACCCCACACCACATCAAGGAGCCCCTTTTAGTGGGGTCCCTACTCCTATTTTTGAGTGCCCAAAGTTGGGACATGCAATGCAATTAAATAATATTTCAGAGCTACTCACCTAGGAACCTTCCAGCCTCCCTTTAGAACACTCCACAGGGAGAGATCCATATTGACTGAATCCCTCCTTGTGTGTGTTCATGGCAATTCAAACTGAGGCCCTTATTTTTGAAGGAATAGCGACAGGTAGCGACTGGTGAGCGACCGGTAATGACGGGCCCCGCCACGAGAACGCCGGCTCCCCACCACAATCACACATTTATCAAGCCGATCCTGCTTAGCGACTGAGATAGCGCCAGATAGCCACTCATTCATCATTATTCCAGCCTCAGCCCACAGCGCCAGCGTCCGACCTTGAGCAGCGACAGGTATGACCTCTCGCTACCTGGCGCTCTCCAATGGAACAATCTTTAAATATTCATAATTAATTGTTATGATTTTTTTTTTTTTAAATGGGAAAAATTCTGTGACCACTTCTGCCATTTTAGATATTATGGAACAATCTTTAAATATTCATAATTAATTGTTATGATTTTTTTTTTTTAAATGGGAAAAATTCTGTGACCACTTCTGCCATTTTAGATATTTTTTAAGGTAAAAAAAATAAAAAAAAATTGTACAGAATTGATATTACAGGTCTGATATTAATGTATTCATATTACGAAATTATTTAAAAAACTTGTTTTTTTTTGGTTTCCAAAAATATGGTTGTTTGGGGGTTAAAAAACTACTTTTAACCCATCTCCGCCAGCGTTCTGGGGTTTAAACATGCATTTCACAGCGCGAGAATTTTTAGAGCGTGATTTTTTAATGAATATGGTGGGAGCCGGTCGCTAGGGCCAGTCGCTATCATGTGCTCCCATATAGCGCGGAACCTGTCAAATAGAGACTCCTCACCCAATATTCAACATTACGGCAAACCGACTGAGTCGCTATCAACTACCGAACAACGGCCAAGCACAGCGACTACTAGCGGGCGCTCTGAAAATGCCGCTACAGTCGCTCAACTGTCGCTACCTGCTGCTATTAATGAATCGGCCTCTGAGTAAAGGGGGAGGGAGTTGCTCCATTACTATTATTTATACAGGATCTTTCAGGGCCTGGGAACCCTGTGGAGTGTTCTAATAGTAATGGAGCAACTCCCTCCCCCTTTACTCCAAAAATTCTGGGCTCTCAAAATCATTCGAATCCCCCCCCTCAATTTCATGTTGGAAAAATGTTAAAACTTCCATTAGCACTGTAAAGGCACTATACAATGTTATAAGCTATAATTTCTAGAACAAAAACACATTGTATTTAAAGTTTGTGTTCCTTTAAATAATAGATGACTAGTCTGCTGTTTAAAATGGTAAAGTAATGCCTAAATTACAGCCGGATGAGCACAAGCTATGGTTTTGTTTTAAAAGAATGAATCAGACGTGCAGTTAGAAAGTTCCCCACATAAAATAGTGCCGGGAAAGCACAGACCACCGCCCTGGCCTGGCTATGTTTAGCTTGGACAACACAAAAGTATGATGCCACTGCTAAATATAGGGTTGAAAGCAGACAGGACAAGGCATTTTCCTAGATAATGCTACAGTGTGCCACAGTGTTACAGTATACATGTTACAGATGTACATGGGTACACAAGGTCTGCAATGTTTCTGACCCCCCTAGCTTCTAAAACACAACAGGGAATGTTGTCTGGGTGTCCAAAGGTATCCTAGAATGGAAACATGCCATGCGTGTCCCTATCAGTGCTTTAACATATTGTATGGCATGCCGCACCCCTCAATGCCATTATAAGCTACCGCTAAACTGAGGGCCAACATGTGAATTGTTGAATATGGCCCTGTTCTAGCTTTGCATGTTATAACAGAAAGGCACTGCTTATTTTTTTCATTTGTGTAGATTAGCGCCAATGGTAACATCCATTTATCGTTCAGTGCTCACAAGGTACAGCTGAACAATTGAATGGATGACAAGGCCGCGTATAGCCATAGAGGGATGTAGGGGGTGCCGCGTGCCAATCGTTAGTGCGGCTAAGCTCCTGTTCAGGTTCTTTAGCCACACATTAGGCCAAGGAGGCTGATTGGAGCAAAGCCACATCCGCGCTGGGAGAATGCTGACGTGGTATGTATATTGGCCAGCAGGGTTTTACACAGCAAGGCATTTCAAATCGGGATGCCCCAAGGATACAGACCAAAAGCTTGGATAGTAAAAATCCTGGGCTTTCGACCCACATTAAAGAGTACAGAAAGTAATCAGAATTGTCATGGTTGTAAGCACTGCAAGGTAAATATTGTTAAAGCTTATGCCTTTTGTCTGTGTAAAACCACAAACCATAACCTGTGTTATGTTGGAAACAATGGTTAAAAATGATGTGGCAAGGATGTAAATCTGCTAGCTTCCTCTGAGAGTGGGGTATACACTCTATGTTCTATATTATTCTGCTATTTGTTCCAGTTGAAAAACTTCCTGTTTTTTTCTGTGATGTGGCTGCATATTGAACTGGCCACACATGCATCCAATCAAAAAAAAATCTACAATAACCTACAGAGATGTTTTCTATTTTTTTCAGTACGACCATTTGTTTTTACTTTAATAGGCACTCAATCCAAGCATAAGAAAAAAATAAAAACACATTTACAATAATCCAAATGTATTAAATATGTACAAAAATAAAATCCCCTCGTTATTAGCATTTACCTTATTTAAAAAAAAAACTGCACATCCACTTTAGATCTGCTCCATCACAGGGAATTAAAGTTAAAAAAATGTGCTCAAAATCATATTGGATAATCCTCCATTGGTGGTTGCACTGAAACTGCCGAGGACATTGAGTGGCAGAGTGGAGGACTTCATTCTAGCCTACCACTAAGAGAGGGTATCAACCTGACTCGAGCCTCAGGCTTCAATTCATGGTTAGGACAGGAAGAGGAAAAACAAATTCCTCTTCCTTTTAGTGAATGGGGTGAAGGGACACCGTAGGACTGGACTGCATAAGGTAACCTGCCAGACAATTGATTTCTATAGTTTAAAACCCACTAGGATCTAAGCTAAATCTCGGAAGTTTTACTCATCACTGCTTAAAATGGATTAAAAGTCCACTGAAAATATTCCTTAGGGTACATCCTCATTCGGAGATGATACCACTTGTCCATATGACTGTGTCTCTTCCAGCTCATGGTATTTATAAAGCAACTTTAATAAGGCAGAGAAGAACATGCAAGGCTGGCGGCAGCCAGCGGCAATCCCAATCACCTGCCGGGGGGCCCGCCTTGGATGGTTAATGCAACCGGTGTTCTTTTATTGCAGCCGGCACACGTCCCTCATTGGTGAATCAGCAGGGCTATCTCATGTCTCCCCGTTCACTCTGTGCCACTCCCTCCCACCAGCTGACGCCTGTCTCCTTCATATGATAGAAAGGGGGGAAGAGTGGCTGACACCCGAGGGGACCTAAACTGAATTTGTGGGGTCAGGGCCCCAACAGCAGCACCAAGACCTATGTAGGGCGGCTCCAAGGCGCAGATAGAGTGGCTTTAGTAATGCATGCTACGCTGGGGCCTATCTGTAGGAAACAGCGGCAGTCCACAGCCCCACTTGAGGCCGCTGCCTGTGCTGGTTGGAGATTGCACATGCTGCACTTGTGTACCCCTGCCTGATGTCACTTCTATTCCTATTTCTCTCTCTCTCTCCCTTTCTCTTTTTTCTCTCTCTTTTCCTCTTGCTCTCTCTCTGTCTCACTCTGCCTTTCTCCCACGCTCACTCTCTTTCTGTCTCCCTTCTTTCTTTCCTTTCTATTGGCCTTTCTTCCTTTTATCTATCCTTTCTTTCCTTCTCTTACTCCCTATCTTTCTCTTTCTGTGTTCTTCTCTTTTTTTTCTCCCTCTCTGCCTTGATTTCTCTCCCACACTTTAATTAATATATCCCCCAACTTTCCTTCTCTAGTTTTTTCTTCCCTCCCATCCCTTTCTGTTTCCCGAACCTTCTCCTTCCCTATCCTCTCTCCTCCTTCCTCCATTTCTCATTTCTATATTTTTTCTCCATGCCCCTCTCTATTACCCCTTCCTTCCTCCCTTCTGACCTTTTCTTCCTGACTTTCTTTTTCTCTGTCTCACTTTTCTTTTCTTTCTCCTTCACTCATCTACTGCTTCCTTCCTTCCTTTTTTATTTCACTACTGCTTCCTGTTTCTTATTCCCTCACTTTGCCTTTCTCTACCTTTTCTTTCTTCCTTTCTTTCTCAGTTGTTACTTCCTTATCTTCTTTTTTGCCTTCACTCCCAGTTTCTATTCTTACTCCCTTCCTCCTTTCCTCATTCCTTCCCTTACTTCCCTTCTCTTTTATTCTCTCTTATTTTTAATTTCTTGCTCCCCATATCCTTACCCCCTTTTCTTCATTCCTTTCTTCATCCCTATTCAATTTCCTTCATCTTTATCACACTTTTCCCTTCTTTCTATATCTCATTTACATTCTTTCTTACTTTATTTTTTCTTTATTCCCTATTTTTTCTTTTGTCTTTCTTCATTTCCTCTCCCCCTTCTGTTTTCCTTTCTCTTTCTTGCTTCGCTCACTCCTTTCTCTTTTTTTCATTCTCTCTTTTTTTTTACTCTTCTTTTTTCTTTCTTTTCTTCCCCTCCCTCATTTTCTCTTTTCTTTCCCTCTCTATCTCTTTCCATCTCCCTTTTCTCCTTTCTTTTCCTTTTTCTTTTTTCTGTTCCTGACCTCACACTATGTGACTATTTTCTTTCTATTTTGTCAATTTCTCTTTTTTTCTCTTCTTTTTTCTGCTCCCTCTTTCTATTTCTCTTGCTCTTTTTAATTTTCCCTTTTTCTCCCTCTCTTCATCTGTTTTTCTTTTCTTTTACCTTCTCTTCCACTTCCATGCCCCCACAAGACCCTGTACCCGTGAAAAGTAAGTATTCCTTGTTGGGAAAGGTGACAACTGGGGTCAGAGGGGAACCAAGTTGCAGGGCATGTGACGTGACACAAGGGGCCCTCTAAGACTATGTTGACCAATGGCCCACAAAACCCTGGAGACGGCCCTAAGAACATGTATGCAGCATGTAAATCTTTATGGTACAATGAAAGAACCTCAAAGAACATTATAGATATATTAGTTCCTATAGTCTCATTAAACATTACCTGTGGATGACCAGTCCATTCCTAAAGTTTTTTATATTCCAATAACTAGATTATATAGTTCCTGCCTTACATGTAAAGGATAATGTTTAAGGGCCAAGTCAGCCAAAAATTGGGTTCTTCAGAGACTTTTGGGCCTTTTTACTAATACCCATTATTCCAAGTATGTCACACACCCCGCTTTCACTATTCATGACATATGGGTTATGGTCCAGTATAGGGCGAACTTCTGCAGAGATGAAAGCAAAAAAGAAGCCCCTCCTGGTCCATAAATACCTGGGACCTCCCACACATTCCCCAGTTCCTTCTCTGCAGAAGATGTAGGCTGCTCTTCCTTGCAGGTATGCCGGGCTTACACCTGGCCATTTTTTGCCTTATTTCTGCCCGGACCTTTATATTTAACCCCTTGTAATAGCCTCCCAGTCTTGGCTGCAGGTCCGAGTGAGGGTGTTTAGGGAGCCATGCTCCACCGTGAGACCCCATATAAAGGGGTAGGCGGAATCGGGGTTGGTGATCCTGGTTAGGGATGCCCTGTCCCTAATTATATATATATATATATATATCCCTTACACCATACTTGGTACGGGATTATCCCCCTTCCGCGCCCCTCTTTTAACCCTCCAGTGGGGGGGGGGAACTTTTCCTTTTTCCTTCCTGTCATTCAGGTGTGAATGTGTGTGTGTATGTGTGCTTGGTGCTTCACATTACAGGCTGGATGCCGTTTTTTGGCTCTGCTGAGGGGAGCTTCTTCCCCTCAGGCTGCAGTGTTTAGGGGGAGGGCCGGGCGCTCACGCACTGCCACGGCCCTCCCCCTTCTGTTTTGGAGCCAATTGCGGAGCCCAGCCTATGGCTGGGAACCGCGCTGCTGGTTGTGAGAATAGGGGGGCGAGGTCAGGCGCGCAATCCGCGCTGGCCCGCCCCTTCTTCTCCCTTTCTCACTCTCCTTCTCTGAGCTGCTGAGTGGTGGCAGCCATTGTACAAGACACGTGAGGGCCCTCCCGGGCTCCCCCTTTTGTGTACCTGACTTAACCATGTGCCCCATTCTGACTGGGGACAGCGCTAGTCCCTTTCCATTTTTTCTTTGATTTATGATGATATATATATTATATATACATGTATATATATGTGTGTATGCATGTGCTTATGGCCACTCCTTTGTGTCTTTCAGGAGGACTCCCTGTGCCTTGCTTAAAAGGGGGTTCTCCCGGTCCTAGGGTCCCTAGCAGAAATTTGGGGCACTTATAAACCCTCCCACTTGGGACTTAAGGGGCATCCCGGGTTTCTTACCAGCGTAATTCCCTCGGGTCCTTGCGACTACCTTAAAATCACCATATGGAGGCTCCACAGGATACCAGGCTTGTGCTCCCTTCGGGACAATCCTGGCTATGTGTGGGTTGTGGGGTGCCCCTTCCGGGGAGAATGTACTTATTTGCATACCATGTGTGCAACAGGCCATATGCGGCAGTGGGGATCCCAGGCGTCTAGGTCAGTGCCGCCCGCCTCACCTACCCCACCCCGCATCATCCGTACCCCAAGTCACACTGTCATTAGTGGGGAGTCACACTCAGAGGTATGTGCTAGGCTGGCCAACCTCGAGAAAATTATTTCTAGCTCAGTGGGCAGAAAGGCCACTGCTAAGAAAAGGCATCTGTCACCGGCTACGCCGGTAATTGATTTTGATGATTATGACTCCCCTGACTGGGCTGATTATTCCCCGCTTGAGGAGGGGGAATTGTTTGAGGAATCTGAGACTGAGGAATTGCAGTTCTTTGATTCTGATGCCGGGCAGGCGCTGGGGGATGCTGTGGATACCCCCAAGGTCCTGGCCCATCTCTTAGAGGTTCTGCATGTTTCTCCACCAGCGGAGGCCCCTCCGAAGAAGGGAGAATTCTTTGGGTTCTCTAAGCCCCGCTTGGAGTTTCCAAATCAGGATCATTTTGACAGCATGATTCTTAGAGAATGGGAGAAGCCGAGTCGGCTTCACAGTGTTCCTCAGGGATGGGATAGGAAGTATCCCTTTCCGGTTGACGCAGTGAAGCGCTGGTCTTCCCCTCCTGAGGTCGATGCGCCCATCTTAGGATTGTCCAACACCTGTTTTACATACTCCTGACGCCACCACCCTTAAGGATGGCGAGGACAAGGGCATTGATCAGATGGCATGTCATGCTTTTGCCAGTGTGGGTTCAGCCTTGGGGCCTGTCTGTGCATCGGCACTCGTGGCTGTGGCTACCAGGTCTGAGATCAGGGACATGTTAAATGGGTCCCAGCGCAACCCGGACAGCGTTGAATTCACAACACTTAAGAGGTGTGAATTGTTCTTGAATTTTGTTTTGTCAGCTATGGACGACACTATTACTATGTGTAGTAGAACTTCGGCTCTGTTGGTGGCCATGCGCTGATCGGTCTGGCTGCGCTAGTGGGTGGCTGACATTGCGGCCAAGAAGTCACCTACAGCTTTGCCCTTCTTGGGAACGCAGCTTTTTGGTGACAAATTGGATTCTGTGGCGAAGGGTGGGAAGCTACCTCAGCGTAAGAAGCTGCGTCGCTCCTTTCGGGGGGCAAGCTCCTTTAATCCTTCCTTTCGCGGTGCCAGAGGGGGCAGAGGCCTTGCCTACTCTGGATTTAGAGGTGATTCCTGGAACAGAGGTAGAGGACGTGCCTGTCCAGCCTCTACCTGGGGTTCCAGACCCAAGCCCGCTGCCAAGCCAGTTCAACAATGAGGAGGCGCCCTCACCCTTGCAGGTGGGGGGACGGCTGCGGCTCTTCTTCCAGGTCTGGTCCCAGGAAGTCACAGACAAGTGGATATTGGAAGTGGTCTCGTCTGGGTACAAACTGGAGTTTGAGCACCGGCCTCCTCCCAGATTCCTAAGGTCTCGGGTGCCTTCGGATCCTCGGGCGGCGCAGGGGCTCCTGTCGGCTGTAAAAATCTCCTGGACATGGCGGTCATATGCCCGGTGCCTCTTTCAGAGAGAGGCCGGGGCTATTATTCCAACCTTTTCACGGTTTCCAAAAGGGATGGCTCCATAAGACCCATTCTGGATTTGAAGCTTCTCAACAGGTTCATCAGAACCAAGAGGTTCCGGATGGAGATTCTGCGCTCATCCATCGGTTCCCTTCGTCAGGGGGATTTCATGACGTCCATAGACATCAAGGATGCCTACCTTCATGTACCAATTTTCCCAGCACACCAGAGATTTCTCAGGTTTGTGGTCGGAGATCAGCATTTTCAGTTTGTGGCCCTCCCGTTCGGGCTGACCTCGGCACCGAGGGTGTTTACCAAGGTTCTGGCGGGCATTATGGCCCTGCTCAGAGCCCAGGGCATTCGCATTGTGCCATATCTGGACGACCTGCTCATTACAGCTTCCTCCCTCTGCCAGGCGGAGCTGGACACCAGGACGGTGGTGACGACGCTGGAGAGGTTCGGATGGGTGATCAACCACCCCAAGTCTTCTCTCTCCCCATCAAGGGAGATTTCCTTTCTGGGCATGAATCTGGATACCAGTCAGGCCAGAGTGTTCCTACCTCAGCCAAAGGTGCAGAGGGTTCAGGATATGATACGTGTTCTCCTGACCAACCCTCGCCCTTCCATTCGGCTAGGGATGACTCTGGTGGGTTTGATGGTGGCCTCCTTCGAGGCAGTCCCCTTTGCTTAATTCCACATGAGGTCGCTACAACTCCATCTATTGCTGAAATGGGACAGATGTCCACAGTCCTTGGATCAGTCATTTCTGATGTCTCCCAGGGTTCGGCAGTCCCTTCAGTGGTGGCTGGAATCAAGCAATCTGATGAGGCATCGTTCCTGGCCCCTCGTTGGGAGACGGTTACCACGGATACCAGCCTGTCGGGCTGGGGAGGTTTCTGGAAAGATCATCAGTTCCAGGGGTTGTGGGGTCCTCAGGAGGCTCACAATCCCATCAATGTCTTGGAGCTCAGAGCTATCCACTTGGTTTTGTCGCGTCTGACACTTCACCTACAGGGTTTACCGGTTCAGGTTCAATCAGACAATCGTACTGCGGCAGGAGTGCCCTCAGGGAAGTCTCTCTGATTCTGACATGGGCGGAGAGCAATGTTCCTTGCATCTCGGCAGTATACATTCCGGGAGAACACGGAGGTGGACTCCCTGAGCAGGGGATTCTCTCGTCGAGGGGAATGGTCTCTCAACCACAGGGTGTTTCGGCCCTGTGTCACAAGTGGGGGACTCCGGAGGTGGATCTCTTTACCTCTCGGCACAATCACAAGCTCCCAACCTTTGTATCTCTGTCTCAGGATCCTCTGGCCCTGGCATTGGATGCCTTGTCCCTTGCCTGGAGGGCCCCCCCTTCTCCATGGTGGGCAAGGTAGTGCGCAAGCTGGCTCTAGAGGGGGCACCAGCAATTCTGGTGGCCCCAAGGTGGCCAAGACAGGTTTGGTTCGCAGACGTCGTAAGATTGGCGGTAGATCAGGCTACAGGCTGCCCCTGTCTCCGGATCTGATCTCTCAGTGTCAACTACGTTACCCCAATTTACAAACGCTTGCTTTGACGGCGTGGCTGCTGAAACCTTCATCCTGAGGGAGGAAGGTTTGTCTGAGGCGGTTATTCAAACCTTGATTAGAGCTAGGAAGAGGTCTTCCTCTGCCATTTACTATAGGACTTGGCGGTCCTATATTGACTGGTGTGAGGCTAGGGCCTTACCTTGCAGGGTGTTTTCGATTCCTAGGATTTTGGAGTTTCTACAACACAGTCTGGATCTGGGGTTCCAGCTCAGTACTTTGAAGGGTCAGGTTTCTGCCCTGGCTGTCTTTTTTTGCTTTGCATCATCTGGTCAAGACTTTTTTCCAAGGGGTTACTCATGTTCGGCCCCCTAGAAAGCCTTTGGTTCCCGTTTGGGACCTAAATTTGGTTCTTTCGGCCCTCCAGGGGCCTCCCTTTGAACCGATGCAGGATGTGGCTCTTTCTGTGCTCACTGAAAAGGTTGCCTTTTTGGTGGCTATTACCTCTGTTCGGCTTGTCTCTGAGTTGGCGGCTCTGTCTATTCAGGCCCCTTACTTTGAGAGACACCAGGATGGTTTTTCGCTTTAAACCAGATTTCCTTCCTAAGGTGGTTTCTGCTTTCCATCTCAATCAGGATGTAGTTCTCCCTTCCTTGTGTCCTAGGCCTAGCAATGACAAGGAGAGGGTTTTGCACTCTTTGGATGTGGTTCGTTGTGTGAAGTACTATTTGGTTGCTACTTCTCCTTTTCGTAAGACGGACGCCTTGTTCGTGGTGCCTTCTGGGCCCAGAAAAGGTTTGGCGCCCGCCAAGTCTACCATTAGTAAATGGATACGTCAGGCCGTTGTTGGGGCCTATTCTGCTAAGGGGAGGGCTCCTCCTTTTAGGATCACTGCTCATTCTAGTCGTGCTGTTGGTGCTTCCTGGGCTTTTCAGCACCAGGCTTCTGTTGAACAAGTTTGTAAGGCTGCTACTTGGACTCCATTCATACTTTTTCAAAGTTTTATAAGGTTGATGTGCAGGCCTCATGGATGCTGGTTTTGGCCGCAAGGTTCTGCAAGCTGCAGTGGTTTAAATTGGTGCATTTTTTTGCTGTATTTGGATCCCCGCCCATGATGGACACTGCTATTGGATGTCCCATATGTCATGAATAGTGGAAGCGGGGTGTGTGACATACTTGGAATAATCCCCATTATTATTACTTATAATACCCATTTTAAAGGTGAGTAATCACAAAATGGTATTTTTTTCTGTAAGACCACATAATAGGAAGATTCACACATCCACAGATTCCACATCACAATGCTAACACAACATTGCAGGAAACAGTCGCTGGAGTAATAACAAAGCATGTTTGGTATTTTTATCTTATGTAATTTCAGCTGATACGTATGATACTCATTTTTGAACATTTTATTTGCTTTTAGATTTACACTCGCCTTGACAAAAACTGTTGTGGCTTCAGGCCTCGAAAAGAAGATGCATGCGTCCAACAAGGTTTGCACTTGAAATGTGAGGACCCTGGAAACATTGACCTAACACATATAGTGCAAAGGAAACATGACCTTCGACATTTAGTCTTCACTAATAACAAAGGATATTTTGACAGAAGTGAAGATAACCTGGATTTTAAGTTACTTGAAGGAATTAAAGAGTAAGTATCTCAGCCAAAAATCAAGAATACATTCCGGCAATATCTGTTCTAATATAATTATCTTTAGTCCTACACCTTCCTCATCCCTCATCATTTTTTATTTACCACATGTTTTTTTTCCAGTTACTCCTCTTCACCCTCTTCTCTCATTTTCTAGATTTAAAACTTAAGTCTGTTTTCGTGGACCTTCCCATCAGACCACAGACTGCCTATCATTCACCAAGGTAGATCGGGGTCCCTCTGCCTCAGTGTTTGGTGCCACGCTTCTGGCTTCCTGGAAGGGGATGATGAAGTACAGAGCTTGGCTGGGACACCCATCTAGAATAATGGGCCCCTCGATCAGGCTTTGTAGTCTGTACATGCCTCCTTAAGGCTAGGTGCCAAAAGTGCATCACACGGCTTCAGATACCAAGCCTGCTGCAACACAATCTGCTTCACAGGAGCAAGTGTACGGTAAGCAGGGGAGCTTTGTGCTCTTATTGCACCCCCTGATCTGTGGTTTGATGGGAAAGTTAAAAATGTAGACTGTGGTGAGAAAAAAACACGGAGGCCATATCTGACCAGCTTCTGTAACTGTTAACCGCAGTCATGACTGTCCTATTTAATTGTCTATATCACACATCTCGAATAAGCATGCAGATTAATTCAACAGAAATTCTCATAATTCACTAGTTCTTTAAGAAAGTGAGATGAGATGAGGTAGAAAATCTTTTAACATGATTGATAGTGAGGAAGCTTTGAAGCCAGACTTGTAAAGGGGACCTGAACCTGAATTGACCCACAAGGCCATTGTATAGCCCATCAGGCTTGGGCTGGCCCACAGGATTACCAGGGGAAAAAGCAGTGGTCCCCTGGTCCCCTTTGAGTGCCTTCAGCAACAGAATTAAGCTGTATAGCTTAGCTGTGGCATCTCAAGTGTACACAAAGAGACAATACAGATTGTTATAAGGTTAATGAGCATGGGTCCAGAATGTAAGCTGGTAATACTTGCATCTAAAGGAGAGGTGGGTCAACAGAGTCAGTTCTACTAGCGGGCCCCAAGCATCCCAGTCAGACATTGTCGCCCAACACGGGATTTGGGTGCCTGTGTGCTATGTTCTCTTAGTCAGGCATTAATGCTTGGTCTATGGGTCTTCAGAAAGGTCCATATGCATGCTACAGTCACTGTCAGCAACCAATAGGGCTTAATGTGTGAATTCCCTTTCAGCTACATTGGTCTCTGGTAGTCATATTGGACATGCTCCTGGAAAGAGTAAGTCCGAATACCTGAATGCCTTGTAGGGGCATTGTGGCTTCCACATGTATCTGCAGATATATGCAACCAAATCTCTGTCTTTCCACACAGCTAGCCATGTTTGTTGCTTGATATTTAGTTGATGAGAGGGTTAAACTGGGCGGTAAATTAGTTCCCAGGCCCTGAATAATAATAATTTTGTATAAATAATAGTGATTGAGCTGCTCCCACCCCCCTTTATTCACCTGATTTACAGATACATACACTAGTGCCCATGAATCCCCAGAAACCTGAAAAACCTTAAATAAAATGAGAAAAAATAAAATTGCCATGCACCAATTGCAAGTGTGTCTAGACTTTGTTTCAGTTTCTCTAGCTGCATGTTAATATGCACTGTACCGTGGGAACGCTGGCGAGGTATGTCTATCGGCTGCTCTAGAGGGTTTTATACAAGGGGGAGGACCAAAGCCTGGGAAATGCAAAAATCCCAGGTTTTGGTCCACTTTAAAGAGGAAAAGGTTTGACTTTAAGGTCCCTTTAAGACAAGGGCCAATTCTTTACAAGGGAACAAGTGTAGGTCTCCTGCTTTGCCTTCTGGAGACACGGCCTACGAAAAGAAGCGAAACCCTGTGAGCTAGCAAGAAAGTTGTTGGTATATTCTGTATATTAATTCTGTACAGTATATCAATATACATCATTTAAATACAAATATTGCAAATCTATTGTCTTCACTTCCAGCCAATTAGAAACACATTAAACCATTTTTTCTTATTTATAACAGGTTCCCTGAATCTGCAGTTTCAGTGCTAAAAGGTCAGAAACTCCGGGAAAGGCTGCTTCAGTCATTTTTTTTAGACAAGGTTTACTGGGAAAGTCAGCGAGGGCGTCAAGGGATTGAAAAACTTATTGACGTCATAGAAAGACGGGCCAAAATCCTTATGACTTACATCAATGCCCATGGGATAAAAAATGTACCAATGAACGACTGAACCAAATCACCTCATTGTGGTCACCATCAAGTGAAAGTAATACTGTGTCATGGGATTTACTTGAAACTACTGAAATTTCAGTAATAAATGTTTGAGCAATGTATTTTATTGGAAATATTGTCCATTAATATCACGTATGAGCAGGGGTGGACTGGGGCTAAAAAAAGGCCCGGGACTTTTTGGAGCACACCGGCCCTGCTGTACTGCTTCTGGCCCAGTATAGTATCTTAACGTCACATTACATATACACCTTATATTCCCAGTATGTCACACACCCCGCTTCCGAATACTCATGACACTTGGGTAACTGTCCTGTAGAGGGCAATCTTGCAGAGATGACATGAAAAAAAGGAGCCCCTCCTGGCCCATAAATACCTGGGACCTCCCACCATTCGCGTCTTTCGTCTCTGCAGTCGGCGAGCATGTCAGAAGATGGTTGTCTCCTCCTTGCAGGTAGCCGGGTAACCCCCCGGCCTTTTGTTTCTATTGCTGCCTGAACCTTTTTTAATTTAAACTATAGTAGTATGCCTCCCAGCCTAGGCTGAAGGTCCAGGCAATGGTAGGCTGCACCTTGTGGTGTATATGGGAGCTAGCTCCCCCATGAGACCCCATACAAAGGGGTTGGCGGTGTCCAGGTTGGTGATCCCGGCTTGGGATACCCCATCCCTCATGCCCTTTTCACCTATTGGTGTGGGTTCTCCCCCCTACCGTGTCCCTCTGTGCCCCTTTGGGGGGGGGAGGCCTTTTCTCCTGTGGGTTGTTTTACTTTATTTGGGGGAAAAGGTGTGTGGATTGTGTGTGTGTTTGTATGTGCTTTTGCGGCCGTTGTTGCTGGGCCGGTTTCACTTTTGAACAGGTGCTCGTTGTGGCCCGTCCACCCCCACCCCACCCCACCCTCGAGGCCGGCTTCTCTCAAGCACTCTTTCCGGCCTCGCTGCCTGCTTTGCTGCTCTCCCTCTCATTCCCTTGCTGCTGTGAGGGTTGACGGTCGCTGCTTTGCTGCGGTGAGTGGATTTTATTTATTTCACCATTTTTAACTGTCTTATATGGTGGGTGATGTGCATGTTGACACTTATGTCTGTTCTCATGTCTTCTAGGTGGGATCCCTTCTTTTGAAGTTTAAAGAGGGAGTTCTCCCGGTCCTAGGGTCCCTTAGAGTTTAATTTAGGGTTTCCAAAAAAAAAAAATCCTCCCACTTGGGACCTGAAGGGGCATCCCGGGTAGCTTAATAGCGTAAATCCCTCTGGTCATTGCGACTACATTAAAATCACCATATGGAGGCTTCTCAGGATAACGGGCTTGGGCTCCCCTCGGGGCAACCCCGGCAGTGTGTGGGTTGTGGGGCATCCCTTGCGGGGGATAATGTACTTGTTTGCATACCTTGTGCTCAGCGGGCCATAACGCAGCAGTCGGGGGCCCAGGCGTCTGGGTCCGGGGTCCTGGCCTCATCTCATTCCCCACCCTGCCTTATCCGTACCCCTAGTGATGTTGTCACAGGTGGGGAGTTGCAATCTGATGTATGTGCCAGACTGGCTAATATTGAGAAATTTATTTCTGACTCTTTTGCCAGAAAGGCCTTGTCTAAGCGAAAGCATTTGTCTCCAGCCGCGCCGGCCTTTGAGTTTGATGATTATGATTTCCTTGACTGGTCTGATTATTCCCCGCTAGAAGAGGGGGAATTATTTGAGGATTCTGAGGGTTCTGACAATCAGCAGTTTGTTGGTGCTGATACTGAGCAAGGGCAGGGGATGCTGTGGATACCACGAAGGTCTTGGCTCACCTTTTTGAGGTTCTGGCAATTTCTCCTCCTGAGGAGGCCGCTCCTCAAAAAGAGGAATTCTTTGGGACTTCCAAGCCGCGCCTGGAGTTCCCAAATCAAAAGCATTTTGATGGCATTATTCTTAAGGAATGGGAGAAGCCTACTCGGCTTCCAGGTATTCCTCAAGGTTGGGATAAAAAGTATCCCTTTCCGGTGGACGTGGTAAAACGATGGTCGTCCCCAGCCCGAGGTGGATGCCCCGGTGCTCGGGTTATCCAATGCTTCTATTTTGCATTCTCCTGACTCCACCACTCTCAAAGATGTTGAGGATAAACGCATTGATCAGATGGCTTGCCACGCGTTTGCTAGTGTCGGTTCAGCCTTGTGGCCTGTTTGTGCTTCGGCGCTTTTGGCAGTGGCTACCAGGTCTGTGGTTAGAGACCTGTTGAGTACCTCCAGGCTTGACCCGGCCCTTAAGCGGTGTGAATTGTTCATGTCCTTTGTGCTTGCCGCCTTGGATGACACCATGGTCATGTGTGGTAGAACCTCGGCCTTGCTTGTAGCTATTCGGCGGTCGGTATGGTTGCGCCAGGGGGCGGCTGATTTTGTGGCCAAAAAGTCGCTTACAGCACTTCCCTTTGTGGGATTGCGGCTCTTTGGAGAAAGATTAGATTCTGTCACGAAAGGAGGGAAGTTACCTCAGCTTAAGAGGCAACGTCGTCCCTTTCGGGGGGCGGCCTCCTTTAACCCTTCCTTTCGTGGTGCCAGAACTGGCAGAGTTTTGGCCTTCTCTACCCTCAGAGGTGATTCCTGGAGTAGAGGCAGAGGTCGTGCCCGTCCAGGTCACAACTGGAGTTCCAAACCCAAGCCCGCTGCTAAGCCAGCTCAGCAATGAGGGGGCGCCCTCATCCTTGCGGGTGGGGGGGATGGCTGCGGCACTTCTTCCAGGTCTGGGACCAGGAGGTCTCAGACAAATTGATTCTGGAAGTGGTGTCTTCCGGTTACAAGCTGGAATTCGAGATTCGGCCTCGTCACAGATTCTTCAGGTCTCGAGTGCCTTCGGATCCACTGGCCGCACAGGGGCTCCGGGCGGCAGTAAGTTATCTGCTGGACATGGCTGTCATTTGCCCAGTGCCTTTCGTGGAAAGGGGCTTGGGATTCTATTCTAATCTATTCACGGTGCCCAAGAAGGACGGCTCCGTTCGACCCATTTTGGATCTGAAGCTCCTCAATCGGTTTATCCGCTTCAGGAAGTTTCACATGGAAACCTTGTGGTCAGCCGTCGATTTTCTTAGTCAGGGGGACTTCATGACGTCCATAGACATCAGAGATGCTTATCTGCATGTACCTATCTTCCTGGCACACCAGAGATTCCTCAGGTTCATGGTGGAAGATCAGCATTTTCAGTTTGGGGCCCTTCCATTCGGGCTTACCTCAGCTCAGAAGGGTGTTCACCAAGGTATTGGCGGGGGTGATGGCCCTCCTCAGAGCCCAGGGCATTTGCATTGTACCATACCTGGATGACCTTCTCATTTTGGCTTCCTCTCTCAGCCAAGCGGAGCTAGACACCAGAGTTGTGGTATCCACGCTGGAGAGGTTTGGCTGGGTGATCAGCTATGCCAAGTCCTCCCTCTCCCCGTCCAGGGAGGTTTCATTTCTGGGCATGACTCTGGATGCCTTTCAGGCCAGGGTGTTCCTTCCTCAGCCCAAAATTCTTCTGATTTAAGATTTGATTCGGCTTCTGCTATCCAATCCTCGCCCGTCTATCCGGATAGGGATGAGATTGGTAGGTTTGATGGTGGCATCCTTTGAGGCAGTCCCTTTTGCCCAGTTTCACATGAGGACACTTCAGCTCCATCTTCCAGCGACTTGGGACAGGTGTCCGCTGTCATTGGATCAGTCTTGTCTGCTGTCTCCCCGGGCTCAGCAGTCCCTTCAGTGGTGGCTAGTGTCAAGCAATCTGTTGAAGGGCAGATCCTTTCTGACCCCTTGTTGGGAAACGGTCACCGTGGATGCCATGTCCCTGGCTTGGAGGGAACTGGGGTTTCTGTACCTGTTCCCCCCTTTCTCCATGGTCGGCAAAGTGGTGCACAAGCTGACTCTAGAAGGGGCACCAGCAATTCTGGTGGCTCCAAGGTGGCCAAGACGAGTGTGATTCGCAGACGTCATGCGGCTGGCAGTAGATCAGTTTTATATGCCTCTTCTTCCGGATCTTATCACCCAGGGTCAGCTACGCTACCCCAATTTACCAACGCTGGCTGCTGAATCCTCCATCTTAAAGGAGGAAGGTCTTTCTGATGCGGTGGTTCAGACTCTTGTTAGAGCTAGGAAGAGATCTTCCTCTAACGTCTACTATAAGACTTGGAGGTCTTATATTAACTGGTGCGAGGCTAGGGCCTTGCCTTGTTTTCTATTCCCAGAATGCTGGAGTTTCTTCAGCATGGTCTGGACTCAGGGGTTCCAGCTTAGTACTTTGAAGGGGCAGGTTTCTGCCCTGGCGGTTTTCTTTCAAAGGTCTTTTGCCCTTCATCCCCTGGTTAAGACATTTTTCCAGGGGGTTACTCATGTGCGGCCTCCTAGAAAGCCCTTGCTGCCGGTTTGGGATTTAAACTTGGTTCTGTCGGCTCTCCAGGGGCCCCCTTTTGAGCCGGTGCATGATATTGCTCTTTCTCTGCTCACTCAGAAAGTTGCCTTTTTGGTGGCTATTACCTCTGTTCGGCGTGGCTCTGAGTTGGCGGCCTTGTCTATTCAGGCTCCTTATTTTGAGAGGCACCTGGACAAGGTAGTTTTCCGCTTTAAGCCGGATTTCCTTCCTATTGTGGTTTCGGCCTTCCACCTCAATCAGGATGTAGTTCTCCCTTCCTTGTGTCCTAAGCCTAGTAATGACAAGGACAGGACCTTACATTCTTTGGATGTGGTTCGATGTGTGAAATATTATTTGGTGGCTACTTCTCCTTTTCGTAAGACGGACACCTTTTTCGTGGTGCCCTCCGGGCCCAGGAAAGGTCTGGCGCCCGCTAAGTCTTCAATTAGTAAATGGATTCGACAGGCCATTGTTGGGGCCTATTCTGCCAAGGGGAAGGTTCTCCCTTTTCGTGTTACTGCTCATTCTACTCGTGCTGTTGGAGCATCTTGGGCTTTTCAGCATCAGGCTTCTGTTGAACAAGTTTGTAAGGCTGCTACTTGGTCTTCTGTTCATACTTTTTTATAAGGTTGATGTGCGGGCCTCAGCGGATGCTGTTTTTGGCCGCAAAGTTCTGCAAGCTGCAGTAGTTTAAGTTTGCATTATTGCCTTTTTGGGATCTCCACCCATTATGGGCACTGCTATTGGATATCCCAAGTGTCATGAATATTCGGAAGCGGGGTGTGTGACATACTGGGAATAATACCATTTTGTGATTACTCACCTGTAAAATGGTTATTACAAGTATGTCACACACCCCGCTTCATCCCGCCCTTTTTTGGTTTTCTGGGATCCTTTATATGGTGAACCTTTTTCTTTGCTGCTTACATTTGGCTCTTCCTGGTCCCTTTACTGCTGTCTTATACTGGGGAATGGTGGGAGGTCCCAGGTATTTATGGACCGGGAGGGGTTCCTTTTTTTCATGTCATCTCTGCAAGATCGCCCTCTACAGGACAGTTACCCAAGTGTCATGAATATTCGGAAGTGGGGTGTGTGACATACTTGTAATAACCATTTTACAGGTGAGTAATCACAAAATTGTATTTTTTCGTTCCACAACATGCACACAGGGTTTAGAGGACAAAAATAATAAAGAAAATATTCTGAACCAAAGGGTGTGATAAAATCCCCTTGTTACAGACAGCGTGCAGGATCACTCCATTACAGGCCATGAGCGGCATCCCTCATTACAGTGAGTGAGGGGAAGCCCACAAAAAGTGGGCATCTCCCATTACAGCCACTGGGGGCATCCCTCAGTACAGCCAGTGGGTGGGGGCATCCCTCAGTACAGCCAGTGGGTGGGGGCATCCCTCAGTGCAGCCAGTGGGTGGGGGCATCCCTCAGTGCAGCCACTGGGGGCATCCCTCAGTACAGTCAGTGGGTGGGGGCATCCCTCAGTGCAGCCAGTGGGTGGGGGCATCCCTCAGTGCAGCCAGTGGGTGGGGCATCCCTCAGTGCAGCCAGTAGGTGGGGGCATCCCTCAGTGCAGCCAGTAGGTGGGGGCATCCCTCAGAGCACCCAGTGGGTGGGGGCATCCCTCAGTACTGCCAGTGGGTGGTGGCATCCCTCAGAGCACCCAGTGGGTGGGGGCATCCCTCAGTACTGCCAGTGGGTGGTGGCATCCCTCAGTGCAGCCAGTGAGTGGGGGCATCCCTCAGTGGGTGGGGGCACCCCTCAGTACAGCCAGTGGGTGGGGGCATCCCTCAGTGGGTGGGGGCACCCCTCAGTGCAGCCAGTGGATGGGGGCATACCTCAGTGCAGCCAGTGGATGGGGGCATCCCTCAGTGCAGCCAGTGGGTGGAGGTATCCCTCAGTGCAGCCGTTACACCCCCTCCCTAGCCGCCCACACACTTACACTGGTTCCCGGGTGGCCAGTCGGCCCTCACTGCTGTTCTCGCTGCGGCCGCTCACACACTCTCACTCACACATAGACTCATGCTTACCGGCGTCGGTGGGCGGGACCCATATGGCCGGTGTCCAAAGAAAACAATGGACGCCGCCCATAGATGCCCACCGCGCAACAACCAGGAAGTGCTGGTAAGTGTGTGTGTGTGCGTGCTCCTGTGTGTGTGTACTCGTGTGTGAGAGCGGAGAGGGGAACAGCGGCCTTTCCTGCTGCCGGCCTACCGGGATTTGTCCCGGTATGCCCTATGGCCAGCCCGCCCCTGCGTATGATTAATGATTACTATACTCTACATATTGTGCTATTTTTACTAACTTACCATGACAATTGTGAATGTCTTTTATAGTAGTATGAAAATTAGTCAATATTGTGGTCACACAAGATGATGCAGGTAATTATCTGCTGATTTATGTTTTAATTTAACAGAAGCATTGTTTCAGATGCTTCTAACAATGTTGGAGCCTGCATTTTATAACCTATGCTACTGTATTTATGGAAAGCCATGTTGACTTTTATATAATGTTGGGTCAAAGCAGTGTTCCCAAACCCTCTCCTAAAAGGTCTACCAAATGGTCAGGTTATGCAGATGTCCACACAAGTGCACATGGCTAGAAATGCGGCCATAAAACATGACTGGTTGGTGTTTTTGAGGAAAGGGTTGGGGAACACTGGGTCACAGCATCTACTTTCATGAAATATATTTACTGGAGCTGTTGTATTGAGGCTATTCGCAACAATGCCCCTTGAGACATCCCGATTTAGGATGCCACTACAGTTAAACATCCATGAGAAGCCTAAGATCGGGAAAAATTTCCCACCATTTGTTGCCCCTGGGCTGCTGGCAGGCATGTGGGGCACAAGACCAGCTATGAGCACAGTAAATTTATGCCCAATTTCAGGCTTCTATGAATGTTTATTCAGATGGAAATCTAGATGCTCTTGTGGGGTTGTTATAAGGAACCTGTAGTCATAGTTACCAGTTAAAGGAAAACCCAAAAATGGGGGAAAAATACACCATGCTCTCATGCCACTTGCATCCAGGCGGCAACCAACAGAGTTTGCTGGGTGGGTTTGTGGCATGCATGCACCTCCTGCAAACTTCATTGGCTGCTGATGGAGCAAACAATGCAACAGTGGTGCAGAAGTGAGGATCAGGTCACTCCTGCACTACTGCCAATGATTATTGACTTAACAAATCGTCTGCTATTATTTTCTGCCTGCACCTGTAGAACCGCAGTTGCATAGGATTTTGATTTTTAAATAGAATAATAATGTTTTTTTATTTGATTTTGTACTGTGTGAGGGAACCACTTCTCTACTACAGCTGATAGAATCATTTAAATACCCCCCCCCAATATGTCATAAATAATATTTTGAACTGTATATAAGATTAGAGGGCCTGTAAACCCAATAAAAAAATCAAGCACTTAGCTTCTCTACCCCACCGAAGGTCAACAACTGTTTGGCCACTCTGAAGCCTCCCCGTGTCCGAAATTGGGGCTCCCACCTGCTGTACCCACCACTCACTGATGCACTGCCTGGCACACCCCCTCCACTGCAATTAATGCAGACACAGTAACTGGCAGGGAGCTGAGGGGTCATGAGCAACAGAGAAAAAGCTGGGGGGGGGGGGGGGGGTTAGTCCCTTTAACATGTAAATATAATAACATGTTTATTTGTCTGTATTAATATTTAACATGTATTACAAAAGTCATTGTATTAATACTTTTATTAACACACACACTTTTTTATGCATTAATGATAATAAAAATCTTTATTTATATTGTACAACCGTATATTCCCCAGCTCTTTGCAATCATAATAATATTCAACTTCATTTTACATTTGTTTACTGCAATATTTCCAATTATCTTTCCATCAAATGGACCAAAAATAATGTTGGGATGATTCATACAAACTGAAACAAGGAAATTGGGATATTTGCTGTCGTGGTCAGTTAATATCACACTTTGCTTTTTTTAATAAATTAAAGTGAATTGATTATGAAACTCCTGGTTTTTGTATTTCAGCTTTCGCTTCTATATTTTGTTTTATGGTTATTTTATTGTTGCCAACCACCAGTCTGCAACTAATTTAACACTAGTTCCATATAGTTTGCAGCCCCAGCCGCTCTTGTTGATGCTGCACCGGTTTATAGTGGAGCTGTAGGTTAAGATCCCACAGGGCACAATGGGCAGAACTGTATTGACGTGTTTTATGCTTATAATTAATGTTACACACATTTGTTTGTTCTGAACTTGCATTGTGACTTGTCAATAATGTAAACGCAGGACCTAGGTGTCACCAAATGTAATTTTATTTTTTATTTGTTAAACCTTTTTTCATGTCTTCTTTTGCTTAATAGTGTTTAACTTGGACAACAACTAAAACGCAGCCTAAGCGCACTGTAAAGTTTGTCCCCTTCAGTGATATCTTGTAACGATGAACTGCTGACCAGTGCCCGTAAAATACAATGGCATTCTTTTCAGGCTGCCAAAAATTTATAAATCCTCAGCCGCAGTGAAATAAACAGTGGTACAAAGTGGCGCTGACACAGGCTGCCCAATACCTAATGGAATAATCAAATCAAATTAGTTAACATCCTGCGCTGTGACCAGCTCCATTCTAGTCAAAATAGCAGCGCTAGAAAAAGAAAGAGATTTTGTAATTCTAAACCGGCGCTATAGCCACCAGAGAGATGCTAAACTGCACACTTCATAAATCAAGCCCTTAAACTCTTTTTGCATTGCTGTTCAATTTGGGTCTTTGTGGGTGTTTGGGATGTTATTGCCCTTTAAATTATTATTGCTGGTCCCTATATATATATATATAACAAAATGAGATATATATATATATATATATATATTAGAATGCAACTGTTACATATGGTAACCATGTCGGTAGATATATATAAAACGTTTTTTTCCTGGGGCTGAATCACCCCCAAGGTAGATGCTGGGGGTCATGCTAAAGATTTAGAGAAGCAAGTTCAACTCTGGGTGCACATTGGGGTGTGTCTAGCAGCCTAAATCTCAGCGAGGTTTTCAATTTTAACAAAGTGCAATAGAAAAAATTAATTCTAATTTTTCCTAAAAAAAATCGCCTGCACATGTGATGGGGCATTTTTACAGGTGAGATGCATCATTTTTCCAATGAGCTCAGAATAATTATGTTAAGGTTTGGAAACAATAGCACCTTATGGGCTATGCTAAAGATTTTTTTGCATATCCCATAGGGTGTTGTTTTTTGAATTTTTAAACAATTATTCTTATCTCATTCGAAATGTAATGCATCTCACCAATAAAAATGCTCCATCACAGTGTAGGTGATTTTTTGTGGGTTCAAGTAAAACAGCTCACACAGGTGTAAATGTAGTTTGGAAAGCACACCCAAATATAAATTTGCTTCATCAGATCTTTAGCAGGACCTCGACTGAAAGGGAATGGTAGTTTTTTCCCCCAAAAAGTAGCACACTTCCTGGTGTTGAATCAACCCTATAGACACACCCGTTTAAAATCCAAGTACACTGAAAGGATCCAATAAGGTTTCCTTATCAGACTTTTTTCTTATTCCCTAGTATCCCTAGTAGTTGTCACCCAGCTTTTGTTTCGACTAACTCCCACTTTTGACCTGATCCTACTATGAGCTCATTTAATGCATACAATGTCATCAACATAACAAATGCATTACATAAGCATGATTATCTGTTGTTTACAATTCTTAGTTTAACATTTGCCCTAGTTTTGACCTTTGGACCTTCTAGCTATTGTTATAGCTTTGTGTTGCATTCCTGTGTATGTGCAACTATTTTCCTTGCATTGTATTACTCACAGTGCAGATGCTAGGCTAGATAGCACTCAAGCCTAGGAAAAAACTCCCCCCTCCCCCATCATAGACACCAGTGCCACACTACAAATCTAATAATTATCAAGGAGTGCCAGCGGACCCCCCCCCCCCCAGTCCCAATCAGCATAGTACATGTGGATCCCTCAAACCTAAATCAATGAACTTTCTGCAGAGTGCAGACTGGGAAGGGTGCTTTTATACTCACCCTGCTCCTCATCACCCATAACTCAGGCAGGTAACATACCAGTCCTATTATTGGACAGCTTATGTCACTAGTCTGAATGATCTTGGCGGATGGGAAGCTGTATGCAGGAGAAATGGGTGAGTACAGTACAATGGCATTCTTCCCAGCCACACTCTGCTTCTATTACTGCGCCCCCTTCTCCCCAGTACATGGCAGGATTTAACACCCCCATGAGGCACTCCAGTACAATACAGGGGATGCCAGCTCAGAGCCTGTAAGCAAGACCCAGCAGTCAACTTGACGCCCCCTGCCTTTCTGGAACCCAGGACGATGGCACTGCTCGCCCAAGCATAAAACTAAAAGATCTGCTTACACACCCTAGTTTACCTTTTCTCCAGTACCCATTACATATGACTTTTTATTCTTTGGTGTCTTTCTGTACTGAATATGTTCTGTTAGACAGTTTTCTGTTGTGACCTGTATAATCACCTCTACTTGATCAGAATGCCATCACCACTTTAGACTGGGTCAATAATAGATCAGATGAAACACACTATGGCATCTCTCTTGTCTCTACAGTGATTTGCGGCATCAAGAAGTTTCCATACCCATCATGGCTCTCACTGTGTGGCTAAGCATGACAGTATGATCACACAATATCCTTCAAAGTACATCTGTCTAATTGAATCCCAAATCAAACAGCACATAATGTATATAAACCTCTAAATGCACAGATCAGTCTAATTGTACTGCATACACAGGGTCCCTTCTGGTGAGATGGGTAGTTACAGGACAATTATCATTCAACAGCTATGATGATCACATTTTTTATATAGATTCTAAAGATAAAAAGACCAACATGCTTTTTCTCCCTGCTTAAAGTTTGAGCCAAAGTAAAAAAAACTTGGCATGTGAAATTTACAGCTAGTGAGTGGCTAAGTGGGCAGGCAGCGGGGTGTGGGCGGCAGGCAGTAGGAGACGCTTCCTCCGTAAACAGGGGGGAAAGGCACTCCTGGTCTGCCGTCTCAGTCTTCGCTTAGCCGATCTGCCGAAGCAGTGGGCCATATTTTTTTGCACATATTTCACCCAAAAATATTGAGAATACCATGAAAAAATGAGACACAATACATTTGATGTTAAAGCCCATACTCTGCCAAAAAAAATATACAATTTTCCTGGGAAAGCCTTGGACATTCCTTCAAAAATCACAGTTAAACATGTATAGCACAACATGGTGAAAGATGACCTAGCAACAGAGGCTGACAAAATCTCTAGGTAGGCTGACAATTAAAGGGTTAAACCCTCTAGAATCAGTATGTGTACAGCTTGCAGTCAGTACCTGTATTTCAGGGGAGAAAACTTGTAAACAGTGCTTTCCAATGCTGGGTCAGTCTTTCTTTTAAGTGACTGGCAATTTTTGGTGACACACCTGACCACAGAAAAGACTCTACAAGGGAACTTTGCACTTGCGATTCGTAACTAAATAAATCTTATAACCATTTTGGATAAATCATACATGAATCCAAACTCAGAGTATTATCTCAGGACTATGCATATGCTATGTAATTAATTAATATGCAACTTGGGGGCAGAGTCTATGAGGGTCATGCTAATTTTTTAGTGATTTACTGAATTTAGTGATCTTTTGGGTGTGAATTGAAACTTACACCTGAGTGAGCTTTTTAATGTGATTACACAAAAAATGTCTCCAGTACCTGTGATAGGACCTTTTTACAGGTGATGTGAATTATTTTACAATTAGGCCAGTATCATTTTTTGAAAGTATAGAAACAACAGCACTCTATGGGGGTATGCTTAAACCAGACCACAGTTGGAAAAGAAAGTTAGCGGCCATTTTGGAGCTTCCTCTCCCAAATGACATACTTTTAATTCACAGTAACAGGACTTCCTGTTTGCAGGTTGCATGCAAGCCCATGAGTGGCCATCTTGTTTTTTAAATTTATCCTAGTAGTCTTTAGAAAAAGGTAAATTATTTTTTACGTGCAGCAATCTAAATTGACCTGGAAATGGATGTATAAGGACTGTTTATTGTGTTGGTCTGATTTAATTCATTTTTGAGAATTCACTTTAAGCATTCCCTTTTTTTTCATTGGCAGAAATGGTGGACCTCAACTGTAAGGCCCCCTTCACACCTGACATCCTGATCACCCCGCAATTACTGTCAGAACGCTGCCTATAGCTACCAATGGGCCTGTGCATACTTTGTGATTGTGGGGCGATTGGGATTGCCCAGCAAAAGGTCAGCAATCAGCATGTTTCCGTTTGTTCAATAGAAAATAGCTATCGTAAACATGATCGTCGCTATTACAGCGCGTCACCTAGGTGCAAAGCCAGCTTGAAAATATCCCTTTGCAGGTGCAGATGCACTTTTTCTGTAGTTTCAGTTTACACCCAGAAGCATACCCAAAGGTAAACTTTCTATACTAAGGCCCTTATTTATGAAGGAATAGCGACAGGTAGCGACTGGTGAGCGACCGGTAATGACGGGCACCGCCACGAGAACGCCGGCTCCCCACCACAATCACACATTTATCAAGCCGATCCTGCTTAGCGACTGAGATAGCGCCATATAGCCACTCATTCATCATTATTCCAGCCTCAGCCCACAGCGCCAGCGTCCGACCTTGAACAGCGACAGGTATGACCTCTCGCTACCTGGCGTTCTCCAATGCATTTCAATGGAACAATCTTTAAATATTCATAATTAATTGTTATTAATGTTTTTTTTTTTTTTTTAAATGTGAAAACATTTTTAAGGTAAAAAAAAAAAAAAAAAAATTGTGCAGAATTGATATTACAGGTCTGATATTATTGTATTCATATTACTAAATTCTTTAAATTTTTTTTTTTTTTTGGTTTCCAAAAATATGGTGGTTTGGGGGTTAAAAAACTACTTTTAACACATCGCCGCTAGCGCTCTGGGGTTTAAACATGCATTTCACAGCGCTTGAATTTTTTGAGCGTGATTTTTTGATGAATATGGTGGGAGCCGGTCGCTCTGACCAGTCGCTATCATGCGCACCCATACATCGCGGAACCTGTCAAATAGCGACTCGTTACCCCGTATTCAACATTACTGCACACCGACTGAGTCGCTATCAACAACCGAACACTGGCCAAGCACAGCGACTACTAGCGGGCGCTGTGAAAATACTGCTACAGTCGCTCAACTGTCGCTACCTGTCGCTATTAATGAATCGGCCTCTAAGTATTTAGCATGACCCCCACAGTTTATTGAAAGGCTTATGCGTGATGTCGGAGACCAGAACATTATGGAGATTAGCATTGGGATATATAGCACACATGTATAAAGCTTGCATATATTAACTAGTAAGACATACCTTATAAGGATGATTTAGGACCGCACAGCGAAATCATATTTTTCTCAGTAATCAGCTACTCCTTAAAGGTTTTTGGAGTTCTGCCTTATTGCTTTCCTCTTTAGGAAACCCGTGATTTACTTATCAGCACTCTGTTTCCAACTTTTGCAGCTCTGTGTTGCTCAAGTGGGAGTGGTTTCCTGGCCATGAGTAAAGCCCTTAGTATAGATTTTTCCTATAAATCCAGGAAGCCTTCTACTGTAACAGGTGAGCTCAGCAGCATCTTTGGCACAATCAAGCAGCAGTAATGATCTCCCCTATTGAGAATTATGCCAGTAACCCTTCAGCTACTGGAACACAAGATTGTGATTCCCTCATCTAAAGAGGCTGAATCAGATTTGGAGTGGTTAAACCCGTGAGCTCTGGACTTTAGAGCATCATCTCTGCCATCAGATGATTAGCAATCCAGAGTCAGGAAGTCTCTGCTATTTTCACCAAATACAGCAGTTTATGTCCATTATTAACATGGATACAAAAAGTGGCATAGCTTCATTTTCAGCTTTTATTCTGCTTTTCTGTTCTCTTTAGTTTATGGTAAAATGAACTGCCAACCAAATAATACCTCCTTCTCCATATAGTTTACTGTTTAAGCAGACAGAGAGAGAGGAACACCTCTTGCTTCAGAAACAAAAATGTAACATCCTGCCGAGCCAGTCATACATGCTGCAGAGAAAATTTTAGCCATGGCTTTACAAATAGGATTATAATACTACAACAAAACTATTCACAGCACAGCTGGCTGGAAATGAACTAACTGAGAGGTAAAGCATTTTATGCCTAGCTTGAACAGTTTCTTCTTTTTGTTGTTTAGGGCCCCATGCTCACAGCAGATATATAACGGGGCAGTGCCTGGCATGTCTCCATGCAAATACTGAGCACTGCTACAAAGCAGTGCAGTGTTCAGGCCATGGCTCTGCTCTTGGTAGACATTGATCGAGCTCCAAGACCCAGGAAGAGCGCTTTAGAAGACTAGGGCCAGATCTTCCTAATCCAGAGGTATTAAAGCTGTAAAAAAGCTAATGTGAGTATACAGCACTCTTGCCTTTCTGTGAACTGCTACAAGTATATATATAAATATTCTATATATTTTGTGTTAACATTTAGATGAGTAATCTTTCCTTAGGAGGCCAGAGAAGAACAAAATGTTCTTTCTTGAGGTCTGTGTCTAATTAAAGTGGGGAATATTTTTGGTCATCTCCTAAATTTTTGCTGAAAAGGCCAGATATGTTGTTGACTACCAGGGTCACAGGGTTCAAGTATTCAATTGGGATGATGGTTGCAAGTCATTAGCACTTATTAAAATAAATTGTGATATTATTTTCCCTTAGGCATTTTTGTCTCTGTTGATAAGGAAGGCTTACAGTATACTCCTGGGAGCATTATGATCTGGGAAGCAATGGATTTCCTGTTTCAAAGAGCAGTTCCCTCTGCAATTGCATTCTTTCTTTACATGGACATTCCTTTCACATTTTTTTTGTGACCATAGTACACGTATTCTGCTAAATTATGTTTTCCCTTAAATGGACAATAAGAAAATATATGTATATAAGCAGAGGCTAAATTGTATCATATAATATTAAATATATATATTTTTTTAGACAAAGTCGGCTAAATTTAAAATGGGCCCTACATTCTGAAAAATTGTATTAACAACGTGGATACAAATTCACTAATAGCGCCAGGTAGGGATGAGCGAATCGATCCGGACGAACCCGGATTCGTTCCGAATTTCATGGAAAATTTGATTCTGAACGAATCCGAATTTCCCCGCGATTCGATCGATCGAAGTTTTCCTTTAAACTCCATTTATTTCAATTACAGGCATTCTAAAATGGTGGATGAACATGTCCAGACATACCCCCTGGGGCAAGGTATCATGGCAGCCTATCAGCAGCCAGGAAGCCCGGTGACGTCACCGTGTTATATAAAGCGTTGGCCATCTTGCTTGTGCGTGCCAGAGCACAGCTCGTTAGAGACAGGGACAGAGAGTTAGAGAGTTAGAGATAGGTAGGGAGAGTCAGAGAGGCAGACAGAGAGGTAGACAGAGCCAGGGAAAGATAGGGAAAGATAGGGAAAAACCGGAACCATCCAGCCAGGGACAGCTTAGAAGTGACAGTGAAAAATTTTGTTTTCATTAGCCAGATCAGTTTTCAATTCGATTTCAGTTCTTTGTGCTGTAAATCTGCCTTGCCACTGTGCATGCCATCTATGCAGTGGCTTATTTAACCCTAAATCTGTTACAGTTATATATTATGATAAATGCTTGTGTGTATTAGTTTAAATATTTTTTGGTCTGCCTTTAACAAAAAAAACACCAGCCCACCTGGGTATCCCAAACCTGCACTAGGCAGCCTATCTGTTATACTAAATACGTTTGTTGATCCTTCCTCAGCTTAATCAAAGTATTGCATTTTGAATTGGTTTTTGGTCTGCCTGTAACAAAAAAAACACCAGGCCGCAGGGCATCCCAAACCTGCATTAGGCAGCCTATCTGTTATACTAAATACGCTTGTTGATCCTTCCTCAGCTTAATCAAATTATTGCATTTTGAATTGGTTTTTGGTCTGCTTTTAACAAAAAAAACCAGGACGCAGGGCATCCCAAACCTGCACTTAGCAGCCTATCTGTTATACTAAATACGCTTGTTGATCCTTCCTCAGCTTAATCAAAGTATTGCATTTTGAATTGGTTTTTGGTCTGCCTTTAACAAAAAAAACACCAGGCCGCAGGGCATCCCAAACCTGCACTTAGCAGCCTATCTGTTATACTAAATACGCTTGTTGATCCTTCCTCAGCTTAATCAAAGTATTGCATTTTGAATTGGTTTTTGGTCTGCCTTTAACAAAAAAAAAACACCAGGCCGCAGGGCATCCCAAACCTGCACTTAGCAGCCTATCTGTTATACTAAATACGCTTGTTGATCCTTCCTCAGCTTAATCAAAGTATTGCATTTTTAATTGGTTTTTGATCTGCCTTTAACAAAAAACACCAGGCCGCAGGGCATCCCAAACCTGCACTTAGCAGCCTATCTGTTTACTAAATACGCTTGTTCATCCTTCTTCAGCTGAATCAAAGTATTGCATTTAGAACTGGTTTTTGTCCTGCAGTCAAAACACCAGCCCACATGGGCATCCCAAACCAGTACGTCACCCTATCTTTTATACTAAATAAGCTTGTTCAGCCTCAGTTTTATTAAGCTATTGCATTTTGAATTGGTTTTTGTCCTGCTGTAAAAACACTAGCCCACATGGGCATCCCAAACCAGTACATGTCACCCTATCTGTTATACTAAATAAGCTTCTACAGGCCCTTTTTTTTTTTTTATTTTTTTTTTTTTATATAGAGCTGTAATAGATTATATAGTGAGGTAAATTCGCCATTTTGCCACAATATATACTGAAGCCCACTGTGTAAATCTGAGGAGCAATAGTTTATACAGTATTGTGAGGTAAATTCGCTGTTTTGCACTATTATATATATCAACCTAAATCCCTGTGTAAATCTGAGGAGCAATAGTTTATACAGTATTGTGAGGTAAATTCGCTGTTTTGCACTATTATATATATCAACCTAAATCCCTGTGTAAATCTGAGGAGCAATAGTTTATATTGTGAGGTAAAGTTGCCATTTTATAGAGCAGGCCCTGTCTGAAAATCTCATTTTGCAATCTATGTTATATTGTGAGCTAAATTCGCCATGTTGCACCATTCTTTAGAGTGGCCCTCCTGTTTAAATCAGAGCAGCAATAGTTTATATTGGACAATACATTTGCCCTGTTTTGCACCCTTATATGGAGCAGCCCCTGAGTAAATCTGGGGGGCAATAGTTTATATTATCAGGTAAATTCATGGTTTTGCACATTACATAGAGCAGTCCCTATATAAACCTGAGAAATAGGTTATATTGTGTCAGTTAAATCCGCTCTTGGTTTTGTAGCATTATATAGAGCAGGCCCTGTGTAAATCTGAGGGGCAATAGCTTATACTGTGAGGTAAATTTGCCATTTTGCAGCATAATATCGAGCAGGCCCTGTGTAAATCTGAGGGGCAATAGTTTATATTATGAGGTAAATACGTGGTTTTGCACTGTTATATACAGCAGCCCCTATATAAACCTGAGGAGTAATAGTTTATATTGTGAGATAAATTCAGTTTCGCACCATTATATGGAGCAGCAATAGTTTATATTGTAGGTAAATTCATGGTTTTGCACCATTACATAGAGCAGTCCCTATATAAACCTAAGAAATAGGTTATATTGTGTGAGTTAAATCCGCTCTTGGTTTTGTAGCATTATATAGAGCAGCTCCTGTGTCAATCTGAGGGGCAATAGCTTATACTGTGAGGTAAATTTGCCATTTTGCAGCATAATATAGAGCAGCCCCTGTGTAAATCTGAGGGGCAATAGCTTATACTGTGAGGTAAATTTGCCATTTTGCAGCATTATATAGAGCAGGTCCTGTGTAAATCTGAGGGGCAATAGCTTATATTGTGAGGTAAATTTGCCATTTTGCAGCATAATATAGAGCAGCCCCTGTGTAAATCTGAGGGACATTAGCTTATATTATATAGTGAAGTAAATTTGCCATTTTGCAGCATTATATAGAGCAGGCCCTGTGTAAATCTGAGGGGCAATAACTTATATTGTGAGGTAAATTTGCCATTTTGCAGCATAATATAGAGCAGCCCCTGTGTAAATCTGAGGGGCAATATCTTATATTGTGAGGTAAATTTGCCATTTTGCAGCATAATATAGAGCAGCCCCTGTGTAAATCTGAGGGGCAATAGCTTATACTGTGAGGTAAATTTGCCATTTTGCAGCATAATATAGAGCAGCCCCTGTGTAAATCTGAGGGGCAATATCTTATATTGTGAGGTAAATTTGCCATTTTGCAGCATAATATAGAGCAGCCCCTGTGTAAATCTGAGGGGCAATAGCTTATACTGTGAGGTAAATTTGCCATTTTGCAGCATAATATAGAACAGCCCCTGTGTAAATCTGAGGGGCAATAGCTTATATTGTGAGGTAAATTTGCAGCATGATATAGAGCAGCCCAGTTCCCATCTAAATCAACTACTGGCCGGGCAGGACAGCTTTTCCAGGGCAAATTCTGCTAGTTGCGGCCACAAGTCAAGTTTGGCTTCCCAGAAGTCCAGTGGATCCTCAAGGTGTGTTGGCATGGTCATGTCAAGGTATGAAATGACCTGCTGGTTCAGGTCCTGCTCCAGGTCTTCCTGCTGCTCATGAGTAGACTCACTATGCGGGTGTAGAAAGCTACTCATTAGCGACTGAAGACTGAGGCTGCTGCTGATGGAGCTGCTGCTGCTGCTCCTGCCAACCCCCTCTGGCAGCCATGGTAGTGGAAGGTAAGCGCAGAGGTCCCCCCGAGTCATACCTGCGAGAGTATGGACCATGGCGCAGATAGACATCGCCCAACTGACTACGTAGGATGTCTCTGTAGTAGGTCAGTTTGTCCTCCCTCTCAGTGGGTGTAAAAAATGCCCCCATTTTGTGCCAGAAGCGAGGGTCCAATAAGGTGGAGAGCCAGAAGTCATCCCGCTGACAAATGGAGACAATTCTGTGGTCACTACGCAAGCACGTGAGCATGCATCGTGCCATTTGTGCAAGTGACTCGGAGGGACTACCTGTCTCCATCTCCACTGCAAACTGCCACGGTGTGTCTGGGTCCTCTGTCTCACCTTCCTCACAACCCTCTAGCTCCTGTGGCTGCTCCTGCTCCTCCTCTCCTGTGAGATGACTAGATAAAATGGTAATTTTGTCAAACCTAAACTGTGCTTTGCTGTGCCCCACCCCCTCCTCCTCCTCCACTTCAGCCCCCACAGGCTTCATGTGGCTGTGAAATGTATGCGCCATGTCTCTAGTGCCATGACCAGCCATGGTTTCCAACACGAATCTCATCATTCATCTCATAGTCCTGGCGACTGACTAATAAAGTAGATTCCTCAAAGGGCCTGAGCAAACGGCAGGTGTCACGTATGAGCTGCCACTGGTTTACATTGAAGTTACACAGGGGAGTCCCCCTATCCGTTTGGATCATCAAGAAATCCGGGATGGCTTTTCTCTGTTCCTATAGTCGATCCTGCATATGGAGGGTGGAATTCCAATGGGTGGAAACCGCAAATCAGACTATGGCAATGGATTGCTGGCGGAATGACTGACTCGGATTAAGAGGAGGAGGAGCATCTGGAGCAACAGAGGATGGGTATGACACACAGGAGGTGGTGGAGCCTTGGCTGGCTGGAACAGAGAGCGGTGTGCCACTGGGTAATGCAGCAGGCTGGACCACCACTTTGGAGCCAACTCTCCCAGGCCGCTTTATGGTGACGCTGCAAATGTTGACGCAGGGCTGTGGGTCCAACATTGGTACCCTGGCCACACTTGACCTTCTGCCTACCCATCTTTCATATAGCCATGTTAACCCCCTGCAGATGCTTGATGAAAAACTGCAACATGGGCTTGTAGCTGATTTCTCCTACCAACAGTCCACATTAATTCACTGATCCTGCTGCCGCCGCCGCCGCCAAGTCCAGGGACCCTCTTCCACTACCTCCTGGGGAGATAGCCTGCTGCACGAGTGGTCTACCCCGAGCACATTTGCCTCCATACTTTCCCCTTCTGCCACCATGCTGGCCACTAAATCTGTCACTCTCCATCACTCCAAGCCTTTAAAAGTGCCCTCAAAACTCACTGATGTCCTCCTCAGGTTCCTCAACAGTGTCTGCTTAAGGAGCCAAAACGCTTGCAACACCTCCTCCCACGACACTCTCCTTATCACTACTTGCCCGCCTAGTGGAAGAAGCGGCAAGTGTCTCCTCCACTTCTTGGCTGGGCAGTAGCTGCTGATTTTTCTGATTATCAGATCATCCTCACTGAATAGTGGAGCTGAACCCAAAGCATAACATACAACAGACAGTTGACTGGGGGTGTCAGATGTCACTTGTGATGCAGTGGATGATAGTGTTAACCAATGGATGATGGCAGATGGGTTGCTGTTCAAGACACGACCGCTAGCTGATCCCGGGAGATCAGGCCTCTCACTTAGACTCATGCTGCCACTCACCCCTATTTTGCAGAGACTTCTGCTTGATGAAATGAGGCCTTATATGTTACTATGTTACTAATATGTTACTATGTTACTAATATGTTACTATGTTACTAATATGTTACTAATCTGTCCCTCTCCATGTTTTTTTTTTGAGAGACTGGCCTGCGTGAAAATGAATCGGGCATGGATCAGCCAAGATTTCCACCCACCAATGCCTGATGCATTAGAGTAGATTGATGATGGGGCCAGACCAACACTAAAGAAATATGGATCGTGCAAAATAGATTTAAGGCGCTGCTCTCCAGTTACAGACATTCCTCCGCATCAGACCACAAGTAATTATTGAGAAAATGCTTTACGTTACTCTTACTTTTTATTAATATTCTTCGGATAAGATATATGTGCCGAAAATCTGTATATGTTCTCTTCATGCTGCTGCCAACTCCAGGGTGTGTCTTTCTGGCAATTTTGGGCTCCTGCTGCTGCTGCTGCTTGCAACTCCAGGGTGTGATTCATCCAATTTTTGGGCACCTGCTGCCAACTCCAGTGTCTCTTTAACCCTTCTATTGCCAGCCACGTAAATTTTACGTGGCTGCCTCTCCAACAGTTAAACGCCAGCCACGTAAAATTTACGTGCCTGACTTTCCCCTGGAATAAAAAAAAAAGTAAAAATAAAAGACACTTACCTGACCCCTCGTTCGATCCGGCCGGGTCTCCTCTTCAGCCAGAGGGGCTCCGATCGCCCATCGGGGCTCCTTCGGCTGCAGGGGAGGGCCCGGAATAGGGTGCCCCCCCCCGTTTCAGCAGCCGCCCGGTTTCCTGTAAAAAAAAAAAAAACAAAAAAAAAAAATGACAGTTACCTACCTTTGTCCCCGCCGGCTCCCGCAGGCTCTCCTCTTCACGGAGGGGCTCCGATCCCCCCCCCGCTCTTCTGTCTTCTGGAGGGGGCATAACAGCCCTCCTCCCTCAGCTGCGTCTTCCGGTGGCGGCGATGACGTCACCGCCGGGTGTCATCGGGGCACCCGGCAGTTCAACTCTCAGATGCCGGTGACGGCTGGGCAGGGAAGGAGGGAGGTAGGCGATCCTTCGATCGCCTGCCTCCCCCCTCCTCTGCCCAGCCGTCACTGACAGCAGATCGCCGCGGGACACAGAAGATGAAGATCGGAGGTGAGTAAAGTAAAAAAATTTTTTTTTTTTAATAAAGTATTTACAAAAAAAGTGTCTGTCTTTATTTTTTACTTTAACCCTTTGTGAACTGGTAAGGGGTCCATGTGACCCCTTATACCAGTTCACAGGGCTTGGGGGTCTGGCAAGTCACCTGCGGCTGGCGGGTGACTTGCCATTAACCCCCGGCCCCCCAAATTACCTGCCTCCCCAAAGCCCGGGGGGGGGGGGCAGAAGAGCCGTGACCCTAGGCTATGACGGCTTGTAGCCGCAGGGCCAGGGGCCACTAAAGCTGGCCCCTGCGCCCTGTTCTACAAGCCCCCATAGCTGGTCACAGGCTGGTTACGCTGGGTAGGGGGGACCTCACGCCATTTTTTTTTGGATTTTTAAGGGTTTTAACCCTTAAAAATCCCCCCAAAAAATGGGGTCCCCCTCCCTTCGAGGAGGGACCCTATGTCATTTTTTTTTTAATTAACCCTTTGTTACCTGTAGCCCAGTAGGTATAAAAGGCTTCCAGCAGCAGCAGGAGAGCAGAAGCCTAAGATCAGCGTGGGACACAGGGATGGATGGGAGGTAAGTATTAAAAAAAATATTAAAAAACATTTATTTATTTTTAATAAAGATATTTTTAAAAAAGTGTGTCTGTGTGTTTTTTTTTAACTTTTAACCCTTTGTGAACTGGTAAGGGGTCCATGTGACCCCTATACCAGTTCACAAGGCTTGGGGGTCTGGTAAGTCACCTGCGGCTAGCGGGTGACTTGCCATTAACCCCTGGCCCCCCAAATTACCTGCCTCCCCAAAGCCCAGGGGGGGGCAGAAGAGCCGTGGCCATAGGCTATGACGGCTTGTAGCCGGCAGGGCCAGGGGCCACTAAAGCTGGCCCCTGCGCCCTGTTCTACAAGCCCCCATAGCTGGTCACAGGCTGGTTATGCTGGGTAGGGGGGACCTCACGCCATTTTTTGGGGGGATTTTTAAGGGTTTTAACCCTTAAAAATCCAAAAAATAAAATGGGGTCCCCCTCCCTTCGAGGAGGGACCCTATGTCATTTTTTTTTAATTAACCCTTTGTTACCTGTAACCCAGTAGGGGTTAAAAGGCTTCCAGCAGCAGCAGGAGAGCAGAAGCCTAAGTGATCAGCGTGGGACACAGGGATGGATGGGAGGTAAGTATTAAAAAAAATAATTAAAAAAATATTTTTTTTTAATAAAGTTTTTTTTAAAGTGTGTCTTTTTTTTTTAACTTTTAACCCTTTGTGAACTGGTAAGCCTGCAGCTAGTGGGTGACTTGCCATTAACCCAGAGACCCCCCATTACCTGCCTCCCAAAAAAACCTTAAACTTCCCCCAAGAAATGGTGTCCCCCCCTGTGAATGGGGACCCCACACCAATTTTTTTTTATTTAACCCTTTAATATGTGGATAGCAGTTGTATTTTATTTGTAAATGTTATAAAGTGCTCTTTTCAGTTTATGGGATCACCTGGACAGGAACGGGGGGCTACCGATACATATGTGGTATCATTGTAATCGGGAGAAATGGGGCTTTCACATGCAATATGGTTTTCTTTAATAAAATAAATGTTTTTGTTTAAAATAAAGGAGACAATTTAAAAAATATATTTTTTTTTAATTTATTTATTTATTTAAAAATTTTTCAAAAAGGAGAAAAAATACAAACAAGACATTTCATGTTAAAGCCTAAACTCTGCCACAAAAAAAATATGCCATTTTCTTGGAAATTCCTGCAAAAATCACAGTTAAACATCACGCAAAAAGGTGAAAAATATCCTGTCAGGAGAGGGTGACAAAATCTCAAGTAGACTGGCAGTCAAAAGGTTACAGGTACCTATGCATGTTGGGTATTGTTCTGCTCGGGGGACCTTGCGCTTTCAGATTTAGCTTGTTTTTTCTTATTTGCATATTTTAGGAAAAGGTGTTTTTTATTCTGCTTTTTTATACATTTTTTTGTGAAACCCTGTGCAACCTAAGAATTCTTCGAGATATTACTTCTAGAAAGATGAGCCCACTACAACAAGCTGGGTACGCTTAGAAAGCTTAACATGTGTACTTTCAGGGAATATATGGTTTATGGGGGATATTCCAAATGTAAAGGGTCGGTTTGGTAGAAAAAGCACAAGGTGCGCACTTTGTCTGCAGAGCTGAAAATCTGAAGTAAAATTACCGTTATGCGCATGCTTTACTTTGGTGTGTTTGGCAACTCTTTCCTTGACAGAACCTACGCATGTTGGGTATCGTTCTGTTTGGGGGATGTTGCTTTTTCAGATTTCTGTTTTTTTCTGGTTTGCATATAGGTTTTTTTAGGAAAACGTGGTTTTGATTCTGCTTTTTTATTCATTTTTAGGGAAACCCTGTGCAACCAAAGAATACATTGAGGGATTACTTCCAGAAAACTGCACCCATGTCAACAATCCTGGTACGCCTAGAAAGCTTAAGGTGTGTACTTCTAGGGAATATATAGTTTGGGGGGGGGGGGTATTTTAAATGTAAAGGGTTGTTTTTCTTGAAAAACTGCAAGGTGCGCATATTGCATAGCATAGTTGTATTTTATCTGAAAATCTCCTAAAGCGTTGTTTCAGTTTGGGGGAGTCTCCTGGGCAGGAAAGGGTATCTACCTATACATATGTGGTAACGCTGTAACCGGGAGAAATTGGGGTTTCACACGCAATAAGATTTTATTGACAAACTTACATTTTTTATTACAAAAAAACACTACAAATTGTAAAAAATCTTTTTTTTTATTTTTTTGCACAATTTTCACCCAAAAATATTGAGAATACACTTAGAAAATGACAAACAAGACATTTCATGTTAAAGCCCAGGCTCCGCTGAAAAAAACAATATATCACTTTCCTGGGAAATCCCTGGAAATCCCTTCAAAAATCACAGTTGAACATGGGGAGCGCAAAATAGGGCAAAATAATCTGGCAACAAAGGGTGACAAAAACTCAAGGTAGGCTGGCAGTTAAAGGGTTAAAGCAATGTTTGGGCTCCTGCTGCTTGCAACTCCAGGGTGTGATTCATACAATTTTTGGGCTCCTGCAGCCAACTTCAGTGTCTCTTTCAAGCTATGTTTGGGCTCCTGCTGCTGCTGCTTGCAACTCCAGGGTGTGATTCATCCAATTTTTGGGCTCCTGAAGCCAACTCCAGTATCTCTTTAAAGCAATGTTTGGGCTCCTGCTGCTGCTTGCAACTCCAGGGTATGATTCATCCAATTTTTGGGCTCCTGCAGCCAACTCCAGTGTCTCTTTCAAGCTTTGTTTGGGCTCCTGCTGCTGCTGCTGCTTGCAACTCCAGGGTGTGATTCATCCAATTTTTGGGCTCTTGCAGTCAACTCCAGTGTCTCTTTAAAGCAATGTTTGGGCTCCTGCTGCTGCTTGCAACTCCAGGGTGTGGATTCATCCAATTTTTGGGCTCCTGCAGCCAACTCCAATGTTTCTTTCAAGCTATGTTTGGGCTCCTGCTGCTTGCAACTCCAGGGTGTGATTCATCCAATTTTTGGGCTCCTGAAGCCAACTCCAGTGTCTTTTTTAAGCAATGTTTGGGCTCCTGCTGCTGCTTGCAACTCCAGGGTGTGATTCATCCAATTTTTGGGCTTCTGCAGCCAACTCCAGTGTCTCTTTCAAGCTATGTTTGGGCTCTTGCTGCTGCTTCCTTGCAACTCCAGGGTGTGATTCATCCAATTTTGGGCTCCTGAAGCCAACTCCAGTGTCTCTTTAAAGCAATGTTTGGGCTCCTGCTGCTGCTTGCAACTCCAGGGTGTGATTCATACAATTTTTGGGCTCCTGCAGCCAACTCCAGTGTCTCTTTAAAGCAATGTTTGGGCTCCCGCAGCTGCTGCTGCTGCTTGCAACTCCAGGGTGTAATTCAGCAAATTTTTGGGCTCCTGCTGCTGCCAGCTCCAGGGTGTGTTTTTTAGACACTATAGGGGCCCCTCATAGTGATGCCACCTCAACTCTCTGCAATTGTGCCGCTCTGCGATTCTGTTAGCGATGCCTCTGATCTGCATGTGATAATTATTTACAGTATTATTTCACTAACCCAGCACGCATCCTATGCGTGTTACAGCAAGGCAGAATGGTTTACAACCCTATTGAGGCTCTAGGAGGCTCAGAAATAGCCGTTTTTAATAGCGATTCGTCGCGAATAAATACGAGTCGAAACTATTTTTGTCGGAAAATTCGGCGAATCAGTCGAATCAAATTTTTCAAAAGTTCGCTCATCTCTAGCGCCAGGTATTACCAGATGAGCGTCTGTATAGCGGTGCTCAGAGCAACTGCTAATAGACACTGTAAGCGGGTATTGGGCGCTTTAACCTAGCGTCTCGGTTGCTAACGTGACGCTGTAGTAATCAGTTTAGCATTGATAAATGTGATGTGTGTGTGGTGCTGTAGAAGCGCTCTCCCTCATTCACTGCAGCACCTGAGCGTTCCAATGTTGCTATAAACCATCATTGTTTTTAGCAGTGTTATTTTACACCCACATTACAGAAATAGCTTTGATGCCCGCTGAGTTACAATTAGGGATGAGCGAATCGATCCGGACGAACCCGGATTCGATCCGAATTTCAGGAAAAATTCGATTCGGATCGAATCCGAATTTCCCCGCGATTCGATCACTCGAAGTTTTCCTTTAACATCCATTCATTTACATTTACAGGCATTCTAAGATGGCGGACGGGACATGTCTGGACATCTATCCCGCGCCAGTGCAAGCTGGGGCAGTCACATGCAGCCTATCAGCAGCCAGCAAGCCCGGTGACGTCACACAGCGGTATTTAACGGCGGCCATCTTGCTTTTCCTCATTTCTCTATTGCATTCGTGACAGACAGAACGCTGTGTAGCTGAGGCAGTTAGACAGGCAGGGACAGACAGGGACAGGCTGGAGACAGGCAGGAGACAGACAGGAGACAGACAGAAAGCCAGGGAAAGGTAGGAAAAACGGAGGCTGTCACAGGGAGATTTTTTTTTTTTTTCATCCAGCCTGAGTGTTACTAGCTGGGTGACAGGCTTTGTTAGCGTTTTCAGGCTGCTTATAGTAACTAACTGTGCATATATACTGAACTGATCTTAAGTCTGCTGTGAGGCATCCCATTCTGTGACTAAAGCAGCCTCTGTTTAAGACCATATAAGCATTTGCTCTTATCATATTTGAAATTAGCCTGATAAAGACACTTTTGCTGGGCAAAGCACTACTGGACCCTGCCAGGTCGATTCCTGTTGGGGCATCCCATTCTGTGACTACAGCAGCCTCTGTTTAAGACCATATAAGCATTTGCTCTTATCATATTTGAAATTAGCCTGATAAAGACACTTTTGCTGGGCAAAGCACTACTGGACCCTGCCAGGTCCATTCCTGCCCAGGGCATCCCATTCTGTGACTAAAGCAGCCTCTGTTTAAGACCATATAAGCATTTGCTCTTATCATATTTGAAATTAGGCCTGATAAAGCCACTTTTGCTGGGCAAAGCACTACTGGACCCTGCCAGGTCGATTCCTGTTGGGGCATCCCATTCTGTGACTACAGCAGCCTCTGTTTAAGACCATATAAGCATTTGCTCTTATCATATTTGAAATTAGCCTGATAAAGACACTTTTGCTGGGCAAAGCACTACTGGATCCTGCCAGGTCCATTCCTGCCCAGGGCATCCCATTCTGTGACTAAAGCAGCCTCTGTTTAAGACCATATAAGCATTTGCTCTTATCATATTTGAAATTAGCCTGATAAAGACACTTTTGCTGGGCAAAGCACTACTGGACCCTGCCAGGTCCATTCCTGCCCAGGGCATCCCATTCTGTGACTACAGCAGCCTCTGTTTAAGACCATATAAGCATTTGCTCTTATCATATTTGAAATTAGCCTGATAAAGACACTTTTGCTGGGCAAAGCACTACTGGACCCTGCCAGGTCCATTCCTGCCCAGGGCATCCCATTCTGTGACTACAGCAGCCTCTGTTTAAGACCATATAAGCATTTGCTCTTATCATATTTGAAATTAGCCTGATAAAGACACTTTTGCTGGGCAAAGCACTACTGGACCCTGCCAGGTCCATTCCTGCCCAGGGCATCCCATTCTGTGACTAAAGCAGCCTCTGTTTAAGACCATATAAGCATTTGCTCTTATCATATTTGAAATTAGGCCTGATAAAGACACTTTTGCTGGGCAAAGCACTACTGGACCCTGCCAGGTCGATTCCTGTTGGGGCATCCCATTCTGTGACTACAGCAGCCTCTGTTTAAGACCATATAAGCATTTGCTCTTATCATATTTGAAATTAGCCTGATAAAGACACTTTTGCTGGGCAAAGCACTACTGGACCCTGCCAGGTCGATTCCTGTTGGGGCATCCCATTCTGTGACTACAGCAGCCTCTGTTTAAGACCATATAAGCATTTGCTCTTATCATATTTGAAATTAGGCCTGATAAAGACACTTTTGCTGGGCAAAGCACTACTGGACCCTGCCAGGTCGATTCCTGTTGGGGCATCCCATTCTGTGACTACAGCAGCCTCTGTTTAAGACCATATAAGCATTTGCTCTTATCATATTTGAAATTAGGCCTGATAAAGACACTTTTGCTGGGCAAAGCACTACTGGACCCTGCCAGGTCGATTCCTGTTGGGGCATCCCATTCTGTGACTACAGCAGCCTCTGTTTAAGACCATATAAGCATTTGCTCTTATCATATTTGAAATTAGGCCTGATAAAGACACTTTTGCTGGGCAAAGCACTACTGGACCCTGCCAGGTCCATTCCTGCCCAGGGCATCCCATTCTGTGACTAAAGCAGCCTCTGTTTAAGACCATATAAGCATTTGCTCTTATCATATTTGAAATTAGCCTGATAAAGACACTTTTGCTGGGCAAAGCACTACTGGACCCTGCCAGGTCCATTCCTGCCCAGGGCATCCCATTCTGTGACTACAGCAGCCTCTGTTTAAGACCATATAAGCATTTGCTCTTATCATATTTGAAATTAGCCTGATAAAGACACTTTTGCTGGGCAAAGCACTACTGGACCCTGCCAGGTCGATTCCTGTTGGGGCATCCCATTCTGTGACTACAGCAGCCTCTGTTTAAGACCATATAAGCATTTGCTCTTATCATATTTGAAATTAGCCTGATAAAGACACTTTTGCTGGGCAAAGCACTACTGGACCCTGCCAGGTCCATTCCTGCCCAGGGCATCCCATTCTGTGACTAAAGCAGCCTCTGTTTAAGACCATATAAGCATTTGCTCTTATCATATTTGAAATTAGGCCTGATAAAGACACTTTTGCTGGGCAAAGCACTACTGGACCCTGCCAGGTCGATTCCTGTTGGGGCATCCCATTCTGTGACTACAGCAGCCTCTGTTTAAGACCATATAAGCATTTGCTCTTATCATATTTGAAATTAGCCTGATAAAGACACTTTTGCTGGGCAAAGCACTACTGGACCCTGCCAGGTCGATTCCTGTTGGGGCATCCCATTCTGTGACTACAGCAGCCTCTGTTTAAGACCATATAAGCATTTGCTCTTATCATAATTGAAATTAGGCCTGATAAAGACACTTTTGCTGGGCAAAGCACTACTGGACCCTGCCAGGTCGATTCCTGTTGGGGCATCCCATTCTGTGACTACAGCAGCCTCTGTTTAAGACCATATAAGCATTTGCTCTTATCATATTTGAAATTAGGCCTGATAAAGACACTTTTGCTGGGCAAAGCACTACTGGACCCTGCCAGGTCGATTCCTGTTGGGGCATCCCATTCTGTGACTACAGCAGCCTCTGTTTAAGACCATATAAGCATTTGCTCTTATCATATTTGAAATTAGCCTGATAAAGACACTTTTGCTGGGCAAAGCACTACTGGACCCTGCCAGGTCGATTCCTGTTGGGGCATCCCATTCTGTGACTACAGCAGCCTCTGTTTAAGACCATATAAGCATTTGCTCTTATCATATTTGAAATTAGCCTGATAAAGACACTTTTGCTGGGCAAAGCACTACTGGACCCTGCCAGGTCAATTCCTGTTGGGGCATCCCATTCTGTGACTACAGCAGCCTCTGTTTAAGACCATATAAGCATTTGCTCTTATCATATTTGAAATTAGGCCTGATAAAGACACTTTTGCTGGGCAAAGCACTACTGGACCCTGCCAGGTCGATTCCTGTTGGGGCATCCCATTCTGTGACTACAGCAGCCTCTGTTTAAGACCATATAAGCATTTGCTCTTATCATATTTGAAATTAGGCCTGATAAAGACACTTTTGCTGGGCAAAGCACTACTGGACCCTGCCAGGTCGATTCCTGTTGGGGCATCCCATTCTGTGACTACAGCAGCCTCTGTTTAAGACCATATAAGCATTTGCTCTTATCATATTTGAAATTAGCCTGATAAAGACACTTTTGCTGGGCAAAGCACTACTGGACCCTGCCAGGTCGATTCCTGTTGGGGCATCCCATTCTGTGACTACAGCAGCCTCTGTTTAAGACCATATAAGCATTTGCTCTTATCATATTTGAAATTAGCCTGATAAAGACACTTTTGCTGGGCAAAGCACTACTGGACCCTGCCAGGTCCATTCCTGTTGGGTTATCCCATTCTGTGACTAAAGCAGCCTCTGTTTAAGACCATATAAGCATTTGCTCTTATTATATTTATATTATAAGACACTTTTGCTGGGCATAGGCTTACTGCTGCCTGCCAGGTGCACTTCTGTTGAGGCATCCCATTCTGTAACATAGCATACCCCTCTTTATTTACACTAAGCAGCTCTCTTATTTACACTAAGCAGGCCTGTTGGAGGCTGAGTGTTACTGCTCACTTTTGGTGTGCATTATATTCTGTTTCATATAGACCCACCGCTGCCCGGGGTTTTTTTAAATATCACCTACTACCACGCCAGTTAGACTATGTCGGGCAGACAAGTGCCTGGAAGTGAAAAGAGGAGTGGCAGAGGCCAAGATTCCGCAGGCAGAGCTCGCATCAGACTGGGGGCCAGTAGCAGCAGGAGTCACGCTGAGAGACCTAATCTGCCAGTATCTGCTAGCGGTCGGGTCTCCACCAGTAACGCATCTGCCGTGGTAGATTGGTTGACGCGCTCATCAACAACATCATCACAACTTACGTCTGAGACCCCCAGTCTAGGGTCGGTAGGTTCCTCTGACACAACCCTGAGTTGGCATGCCCCGAGAGCAGTCCCTGTCCTCCCATTGCCTCTGGCCTACGCCGTTCCCTCCCCCAGCGACGTATCCTATGCTTTGGGTTCAGCTCCACTCTTTAGTGAGGAGGACCATCAGATAGAGGACAGTCAGCAGCTACTGCCCAGCCAAGAAATGGAGGTGGCTTCTTTAGCTAGGCAGACAAATAGTGATGTGGACAGTGTCGTGGGTGCTGCGAGCGTTCCAGCTCCTGCGCCAGACACTGTTGACGAATCCACGAACATCAGTGACGTACAGCCACAACTCGGTGATGATGATGATGATGATGACGATGAAGCCGATCGCACTTGGGAGCCGGGTGATGAAGGGGCTTCATCGTCATCATCAGGAGAAGAGGGGCGCAGGTTGCCCCGGAGTCAGCAGCTGAGGCAGCAAGGTGGTAGCAGTCAGCATGGGGGCACAATTCCAAAGGCTGGAGCCGGCCGGGGCCGGGGCCGGGGTAGAGCACCTGCTGTGCGGCAGTCTACCTTATCGGGAGGTAGTGGAGCAGGGGTTCCTGGAGTTGGCAACAGCAGCAGTGAATCAGTGAGGCCAGGGGGTGGGAAAAGTAGCTACTCGGCAGTGTGGCAGTTTTTCCTGAGGCATCCGCAGGAGGGTAACATGGCCACATGCAAGATATGTAGGCAAAAGGTGAAGCGTGGCCAGGGTCCAAATGTTGGCACCACGGCCCTGCGTCAACATATGATGCGTCACCATAAAACGACCTGGGAGAACCGAGGCTCCCAAGGGGTGGTCCAGTCTGCTTCCTCACCAAGTGAGCTCCCAATTTCTGCCAGCCAAGGCTCCAGCACCTCAGCCGAAGGCAGCTGTGCGTCATACCCATCCTCTGTCGCTCCTGCTCCTCCTCCTCCTCCTCCAAGTCATGCATCCCGCCAGCAATCCATCAGCGAAGCCATGTCCAAGAGACAGCAGTATGCGCCCACTCATCCTACGGCGCAGAAGCTGAATGTGCTCCTGTCCAAGTTGCTGGTGCTGCAGTCGCTCCCTTTTCAGGTGGTGGAATCTGCACCTTTCAGAGAACTGATGGCTTGTGCCGAGCCGAGGTGGAGAGTCCCAAGCCGTCATTTCTTTGCCAAGAAGGCAGTACCAGCGCTGCACACTTTTGTTGAACAGAAGGTGGGCCAGTCCTTGAGCCTGTCGGTGTGTAGCAAAATACATGGCAGCGCCGACATCTGGAGCTGTAACTACGGTCAGGGGCAGTACATGTCGTTTACGGCCCACTGGGTGAATGTGGTCCCTTTGCAGCAGCAACTTGGACAGGTCACGCCGCTTCGGCCTCCGCGCTCTCTGCCCATTGGGCCTGTGACACCGTGCGACTCGGCCTCCTCATCCTCCGCCATCTCCTCACCCTCCACTGTAGGCTCAAGTCTCAGTGCCCCTCCAGTCTACCATGTGTGCAGGGCACGGAGGTGTCACGCAGTGCTTCACATGGTTTGTCTTGGCGAACGGAGTCACACAGGGGAGGAACTGCTTAAATGTATTCATCAGGAAATCCAAACATGGCTTACTCCGAGAAAACTTAAAATGGGAATCATGGTTACCGACAATGGGAAGAACATTTTGTCTGCGCTGCGCCAAGGAAGCCTGACCCATGCCCCCTGCATGGCTCACGTCTTCAATCTGGTTGTCAAGCGGTTTCTGAAGTGTTCCCCCCATCTGCAGGACATCCTAACAACTTCACGGAAACTTTGCATGCACTTCAGCCACTCCTACACCGCCAAACACACCCTTCTTGAGCTACAGCGTCAGAATGGTATCCCCCAACATAGTCTGATTTGCGATGTTTCCACCCGTTGGAATTCCACCCTTCACATGTTGGACCGATTATATGAACAGAGAAAAGCCATCACGGATTTCCTGATGATCCAAGCAGATAGGGGGACTCCCCTGTGTAACTTCAATGTCAACCAGTGGCAGCTCATACGTGACACCTGCCGTTTGCTCAGGCCCTTTGAGGAAGCCACTTTATTTGTCAGTCGGCAGGATTACGGGATGAACGACGTGATTCCACTGCTTCATGTACTACAGCACATGTTGGAAACCATGGCTGGTCAGGGCACTGGAGACATGGCGTTTACATCTTACGGCCACATGAACCCCGTTGGAGCTGAACTGGAGGAGGAGGAGGAGGAAGAGGAGGAGGAGGAGTTGCCCAGCGAAACACAGTTTAGGCTTGGCGAAATGGCTGGTTTATCTAGTCAGCGGACAGGAGAGGAGGAGCAGGAGCAGCCAGAGGAGCTAGAGGTTTTTGAGGAAGGAGAGACAGAGGACCCGGGCACACCGTGGCAGTATGCAGTGGAGATGGAGACAGGTAGTCCATCCGAGTCACTTGCGCAAATGGCACGAAGCATGCTCACATGCTTGCGTAGTGACCCCAGAATTGTTTCCATCTGTCGGCGGGATGACTTCTGGCTGTCCACCTTATTGGACCCTCGCTTCCGGCACAAAATGGGGGCATTTTTTAAACCCACCGAGAGGGAGGACAAACTCAACTACTACAAAGACATTCTACGTAGGCAGTTGGCCGATGCCTATCTGCGCCATGGTCCATACTCTCGCAGGTCTGACTCGAGGGGACCTCTGCGCTCACCTTCCACTGCCATGGCCGCTGGGGGGGTTGGCAGCAGCAGCAGCAGAAGCTCCATCAGCAGCAGCAGCCTCAGTCTTCAGTCGCTAATGAGTAGCTTTCTACACCCGCATAGTGAGGCTACTCATGAGCAGCAGGAAGACCTGGAGCAGGACCTGAACCAGCAGGTCATGTCATACTTTGACATGACCATGCCAACACACCTTGAGGATCCGCTGGACTTCTGGGCAGCCAAACTTGATTTGTGGCCGCAACTAGCAGAGTTTGCCCTGGAAAAGCTGTCCTGCCCGGCAAGTAGCGTGCCATCTGAGCGGGTGTTTAGTGCGGCGGGGGCCATAGTTACGGCGAGGAGAACTCGTCTGTCAACTAAAAATGTGGAGAGACTCACCTTTGTCAAAATGAATCAGGGATGGATCAGCCAGGATTTCCACCCACCAATGCCTGATGCATGCGACTAGATTCAGCATGGTGCCACGTTTTACACTTTCCAAATGGTGCAAAACATATTTATGTCTTTAGGCCATTTTTTGGGCTCCTGCTGCTGCTACTGTCAACTCCTGCCAACTCCAGGGTGTGATTCATCCAATTTTTGGGCTCCTGAAGCCAACTCCAGTGTATATTTGGGCTCCTGCTGCTGCTGCTGTCAACTCCTGCCAACTCCAGGGTGTGATTCATCCAATTTTTGGGCTCCTGAAGCCAACTCCAGTGTATATTTGGGCTCCTGCTGCTGCTACTGTCAACTCCTGCCACCTCCAGGGTGTGATTCATCCAATTTTTGGGCTCCTGAAGCCAACTCCAGTGTATATTTGGGCTCCTGCTGCTGCTGCTGTCAACTCCTGCCAACTCCAGGGTGTGATTCATCCAATTTTTGGGCTCCTGAAGCCAACTCCAGTGTATATTTGGGCTCCTGCTGCTGCTGCTGTCAACTCCTGCCAACTCCAGGGTGTGATTCATCCAATTTTTGGGCTCCTGAAGCCAACTCCAGTGTATATTTGGGCTCCTGCTGCTGCTACTGTCAACTCCTGCCAACTCCAGGGTGTGATTCATCCAATTTTTGGGCTCCTGAGGCCAACTCCAGTGTATATTTGGGCTCCTGCTGCTGCTGCTGCCAACTTCTGCCAACTCCAGGGTGTGATTCATCCAATTTTTGGGCTCCTGAGGCCAACTCCAGTGTATATTTGGGCTCCTGCTGCTGCTGCTGCCAACTTCTGCCAACTCCAGGGTGTGATTCATCCAATTTTTGGGCTCCTGAGGCCAACTCCAGTGTATATTTGGGCTCCTGCTGCTGCTGCTGCCAACTTCTGCCAACTCCAGGGTGTGATTCATCCAATTTTTGGGCTCCTGAGGCCAACTCCAGTGTATATTTGGGCTCCTGCTGCTGCTGCTGCCAACTTCTGCCAACTCCAGGGTGTGATTCATCCAATTTTTGGGCTCCTGAAGCCAACTCCAGTGTATATTTGGGCTCCTGCTGCTGCTACTGTCAACTCCTGCCAACTCCAGGGTGTGATTCATCCAATTTTTGGGCTCCTGAAGCCAACTCCAGTGTATATTTGGGCTCCTGCTGCTGCTACTGTCAACTCCTGCCAACTCCAGGGTGTGATTCATCCAATTTTTGGGCTCCTGAAGCCAACTCCAGTGTATATTTGGGCTCCTGCTGCTGCTACTGTCAACTCCTGCCAACTCCAGGGTGTGATTCATCCAATTTTTGGGCTCCTGAAGCCAACTCCAGTGTATATTTGGGCTCCTGCTGCTGCTGCTGTCAACTCCTGCCAACTCCAGGGTGTGATTCATCCAATTTTTGGGCTCCTGAAGCCAACTCCAGTGTATATTTGGGCTCCTGCTGCTGCTGCTGTCAACTCCTGCCAACTCCAGGGTGTGATTCATCCAATTTTTGGGCTCCTGAAGCCAACTCCAGTGTATATTTGGGCTCCTGCTGCTGCTACTGTCAACTCCTGCCAACTCCAGGGTGTGATTCATCCAATTTTTGGGCTCCTGAAGCCAACTCCAGTGTATATTTGGGCTCCTGCTGCTGCTGCTGTCAACTCCTGCCAACTCCAGGGTGTGATTCATCCAATTTTTGGGCTCCTGAAGCCAACTCCAGTGTATATTTGGGCTCCTGCTGCTGCTACTGTCAACTCCTGCCAACTCCAGGGTGTGATTCATCCAATTTTTGGGCTCCTGAGGCCAACTCCAGTGTATATTTGGGCTCCTGCTGCTGCTGCTGCCAACTTCTGCCAACTCCAGGGTGTGATTCATCCAATTTTTGGGCTCCTGAAGCCAACTCCAGTGTATATTTGGGCTCCTGCTGCTGCTGCTGTCAACTCCTGCCAACTCCAGGGTGTGATTCATCCAATTTTTGGGCTCCTGAAGCCAACTCCAGTGTATATTTGGGCTCCTGCTGCTGCTACTGTCAACTCCTGCCAACTCCAGGGTGTGATTCATCCAATTTTTGGGCTCCTGAGGCCAACTCCAGTGTATATTTGGGCTCCTGCTGCTGCTGCTGCCAACTTCTGCCAACTCCAGGGTGTGATTCATCCAATTTTTGGGCTCCTGAGGCCAACTCCAGTGTATATTTGGGCTCCTGCTGCTGCTGCTGCCAACTTCTGCCAACTCCAGGGTGTGATTCATCCAATTTTTGGGCTCCTGAAGCCAACTCCAGTGTATATTTGGGCTCCTGCTGCTGCTACTGTCAACTCCTGCCAACTCCAGGGTGTGATTCATCCAATTTTTGGGCTCCTGAAGCCAACTCCAGTGTATATTTGGGCTCCTGCTGCTGCTACTGTCAACTCCTGCCAACTCCAGGGTGTGATTCATCCAATTTTTGGGCTCCTGAAGCCAACTCCAGTGTATATTTGGGCTCCTGCTGCTGCTGCTGTCAACTCCTGCCAACTCCAGGGTGTGATTCATCCAATTTTTGGGCTCCTGAAGCCAACTCCAGTGTATATTTGGGCTCCTGCTGCTGCTGCTGTCAACTCCTGCCAACTCCAGGGTGTGATTCATCCAATTTTTGGGCTCCTGAAGCCAACTCCAGTGTATATTTGGGCTCCTGCTGCTGCTACTGTCAACTCCTGCCAACTCCAGGGTGTGATTCATCCAATTTTTGGGCTCCTGAAGCCAACTCCAGTGTATGTTTGGGCTCCTGCTGCTGTCAACTCCTGCCAACTCCAGGGTGTGATTCATCCAATTTTTGGGCTCCTGAAGCCAACTCCAGTGTATATTTGGGCTCCTGCTGCTGCTACTGTCAACTCCTGCCAACTCCAGGGTGTGATTCATCCAATTTTTGGGCTCCTGAGGCCAACTCCAGTGTATATTTGGGCTCCTGCTGCTGCTGCTGCCAACTTCTGCCAACTCCAGGGTGTGATTCATCCAATTTTTGGGCTCCTGAAGCCAACTCCAGTGTATATTTGGGCTCCTGCTGCTGCTGCTGTCAACTCCTGCCAACTCCAGGGTGTGATTCATCCAATTTTTGGGCTCCTGAAGCCAACTCCAGTGTATATTTGGGCTCCTGCTGCTGCTGCTGTCAACTCCTGCCAACTCCAGGGTGTGATTCATCCAATTTTTGGGCTCCTGAAGCCAACTCCAGTGTATATTTGGGCTCCTGCTGCTGCTACTGTCAACTCCTGCCAACTCCAGGGTGTGATTCATCCAATTTTTGGGCTCCTGAAGCCAACTCCAGTGTATATTTGGGCTCCTGCTGCTGCTGCTGTCAACTCCTGCCAACTCCAGGGTGTGATTCATCCAATTTTTGGGCTCCTGAAGCCAACTCCAGTGTATATTTGGGCTCCTGCTGCTGCTACTGTCAACTCCTGCCAACTCCAGGGTGTGATTCATCCAATTTTTGGGCTCCTGAGGCCAACTCCAGTGTATATTTGGGCTCCTGCTGCTGCTGCTGCCAACTTCTGCCAACTCCAGGGTGTGATTCATCCAATTTTTGGGCTCCTGAAGCCAACTCCAGTGTATATTTGGGCTCCTGCTGCTGCTGCTGTCAACTCCTGCCAACTCCAGGGTGTGATTCATCCAATTTTTGGGCTCCTGAAGCCAACTCCAGTGTATATTTGGGCTCCTGCTGCTGCTACTGTCAACTCCTGCCAACTCCAGGGTGTGATTCATCCAATTTTTGGGCTCCTGAGGCCAACTCCAGTGTATATTTGGGCTCCTGCTGCTGCTGCTGCCAACTTCTGCCAACTCCAGGGTGTGATTCATCCAATTTTTGGGCTCCTGAGGCCAACTCCAGTGTATATTTGGGCTCCTGCTGCTGCTGCTGCCAACTTCTGCCAACTCCAGGGTGTGATTCATCCAATTTTTGGGCTCCTGAGGCCAACTCCAGTGTATATTTGGGCTCCTGCTGCTGCTGCTGCCAACTTCTGCCAACTCCAGGGTGTGATTCATCCAATTTTTGGGCTCCTGAGGCCAACTCCAGTGTATATTTGGGCTCCTGCTGCTGCTGCTGCCAACTTCTGCCAACTCCAGGGTGTGATTCATCCAATTTTTGGGCTCCTGAAGCCAACTCCAGTGTATATTTGGGCTCCTGCTGCTGCTACTGTCAACTCCTGCCAACTCCAGGGTGTGATTCATCCAATTTTTGGGCTCCTGAAGCCAACTCCAGTGTATATTTGGGCTCCTGCTGCTGCTACTGTCAACTCCTGCCAACTCCAGGGTGTGATTCATCCAATTTTTGGGCTCCTGAAGCCAACTCCAGTGTATATTTGGGCTCCTGCTGCTGCTGCTGCTGCCAACTTCTGCCAACTCCAGGGTGTGATTCATCCAATTTTTGGGCTCTTGAGGCCAACTCCAGTGTATATTTGGGCTCCTTCTGCCCCTCATAGTGATGCCACTTCAACTCTCTGCAATTGTGCCGCTCTGCGATTCTATTAGCGATGCCTCTGATCTGCATGTGATATTTCTTCAAAGTATTATTTAACTAACCCAGCACGCATCCTGTGCGTGTTACAGCAAGGCTGAATGGTTTACAACCCTATTGAGGCTCTAGGAGGCTCAGAAATAGCCGTTTTTAATAGCGATTCGTCGCAAATTTATTCGGGTCGAAACGATTTTTGTCGGAAAATTCGGCGAATCAGTCGAATCGAATTTTTCAAAAGTTCGCTCATCTCTAGTTACAATGAACATTGTTTCACACAGCCTGACATCATCCCGCATGTGTTCAGGCCTTTTACAAAGTCTTATGTCCTCCTTAAAGTGGACCAACACCCACGGGTGATCGGCCCGGGAATCTATAAGATTCCCGGGCCGATCACCTCCCTCCCCGCGGGACATCCGAGATCGGGATGTCCCGCGGGGTGAAACCCCCCCAAACTCCTTACCTTATCCTTACCTTAGGCGGCGGCGGCCGGCCGCCGCCGCCTCCCTCGCGCCCCTCTAGACATGCGCGCGCCCGCGCCGGCCGTCTGTGAATGGCCGGCGCGGGCACGCGCGCGAGGTGGCGGCGGAGGAGCCGTTTGTCCGCGGCTTGTCCGTCGGCGCGGGGAGAGGTGAGTTCGGGGGTTTCGGGGGGGTTTCACACAGCGGGGCACCCCGATCAGGGGTGCCCCACCGAAGTGGACCAAGACCCAGGATAGTCAAAATCCTGGGTGTTGGTCCACTTTAAGTAAACTGACCATACGTCCCGCTTTCGGTGGAACAGTCTCACTATGAGGTATATTGTCCCATTGTCCCCTCTGAAAGCCCTGGAGGCGCTTTAAGTCCAATTATCTCCCACCTTATCCTCCTTGGGAACATGATAAAATGAGCCATTTCAAAGCATCTGAATCTCTGATTGTATGTAAATAGCTATTTCTAGGCAAAACCCAATTCCTTGATTCAATTTCTAGGTCATGTTTGAGCTAGGTTTGGCATGTGATGGAACAGGTTTATGAGTCTTGAGCATACCCTGCTGTGGTCAGAGAAAGCCTTGGGACCACTTTGGCTTGCAGTGCTCACTCAAGAGAGCTCCAAGGAACAAAGTAGTTGCAGGACCACTTTTTTTGTGGAGCAATGAAATTGAAAAAATTGCAAACGTAAAGCCCTGTTACGGCTTCTAGCCTATGTTTCAGAAAATGTAGGAGAACCACATGGGACAGGCATCAGGTCAGATGCTTGCTGGCTAATTATTGCCATTGGGTTTAGAGTCTCTTTAAATGTCTGCTTTCATTATGAAGAAAACCCACCAAATTCAGGATGCATGGCTGAATGGTGGTAGTGGAATGCATGGATTAGCTGAGCATTGGCTCAATCACCAACATCTTTTATGGACTAAAGATCCCTGGAGCATATAACTAGGGGTGGGGCTATACCTACTTAAACACATGTGTATAATAGAATGCCCGTAAATAAGCAACATCCCTCAGCAACATCCCATTACTAAACCAGAGTATCTCTCTGATGTAGAGCTCATTGATCATGTAAGCGGGTTGGCTAGATTAATTCAGTGTCCCTGTAGGCCCTTTAAACCAGGATTCTGCAAAGAAGGGTTGAGGTCTGCTTTCAATGTTTAGCTCATGTTCGCATGGCGAGATTCGGGATTGCTCAAAAAATAGTGGTTGGTGAATATATACTGGTGAATTTAAATTGCCCAACATGATGTGGGCGGAGTCATCCTAACTTGGTAACTCCCCTCCTCAACAGGGGCCAATGAGAATATGTTCCATGTGTACATATATAGGGGGTGCAGAGGTTGCGGCAGCACCAGGCCCATAAGGCAGGGCCCCATCATTGTTTTTTCTCCTCCTTATTCCTCGGATTGCTCTTATTATGCATTATTTACAGTAAAAAAAAGAAGCATAGTTTGTCTGTTTTAATTTAGTTTTACCTGTGCCAGTCTTTAGTTGTCTAGTTGTATCCAATTTAGTTAAAATAACAGGACAAAAGTTACTCTATGAGCCTTGTTGGGGTCCCATTCAATGTTCGTACTAGGTCCCGGTCACATGGGCAGGCTGATTCATTACTAGCGCCAGGTATAGGCAGATGAGCGTCTGTATAGCGGCACTTAGAGTGACCACTAGTATACACTGTGGTCGGCTATCAGGCGCTGTAACAGAGCACCTCAGTCGCTGTAGTAACCTGCCCAGCATTGATGAATGAGATGTATGTTTGGCGTTCTAACACCAGTACAGCGTTGCAGGGAGTGAAAGGTAGCACCAGATCAGTGTGACCGACTCTCAGCGGCTCACACCATATTCAACAAAAAAACAGACTCACACAGCGTAGGTGCTCTGGATCTGGTCGCTATAGCATAGAGCTAGAGAGTTTTGAAGGAAAACACATGGAATTACATTGTTATAACATTGTGATATTAATACTTTAATGCCAGAACTGTAATGACAATTCTGCATAAAAATATTTAAAAAAATCAAAAACGTTTTCAAAAAATGACTTTTTCTAGGCCAGGAGAGGTGACACAATTATTTGAGAGAAAAAAAAAAAATAAAAACAAAAAACCCAGTTTAAACAGAAGGAACGTCCATTGAAATTTATGGGAGAGCGACAGGTAGCAACAGGTAATACCTGCCACTCTGGAAGCTAGAGCTCCGGCGCTATACGCTGAGCCGCCTTTAATGATGAATCGTGCGCTACATGGCGCTGTTAGAGTCGCTCACCAGAATCGCCTTCATAAATGTGGTATTGTGTACAGCACCCAGCGTTCACCAGACGCTGCCTGCCGCTACTAGGCACTACCTGCCGCTATCCCTTGATGAATTAACCTCTTAGTTATGCCACACCTAGCTGCTTCCTCCTCGGCTCCTACACACGTGCAATGACAGGCCCCAATTCTGCATATGCTTGTTCACACCCCTCTGTTCCCCAGGATGGAACATGTGTAGAATGTTGCAGTTTACATAAATGGCTTAATAATCACTGACTAAGCAGATAAGGTGTGTCACTCATCAGCTGGGAAGTACAAAAGGTCAGCGCACAAAAGAGTGCTGCTAGAATCACAGTCTCCCACATCAATTAGCTTTTGCCCCCACGGCCCAAACTTAAACTTGACCTAGCAGTGCCCTGTTTATTATTATCTAATACCCACTGTCAGTCTGTTATTCTGTGTACCGAGTACACTAAACACTTAAGTAAGCACTAATTCCATTTGACATGCGATGACGCTATCATGCTGCCTATTCCCACACTAAAAAATGCCAAAAGAAAAATAACTAGAAAGTTTATTTATCGGACCTTTCTACCGCAAATTAAAGTTTGGGCTGGAAAAAAACGTTTGCATCTCTCAACCCCCCAGTTTCTACATTTGCTAGACTAAAAGCAAAACTCATGGAAACATTTTTTATTTTAGTTTGAACATGGTTAAATGGTCATGCTAAAGATTTGGTGAAGCAAGTTTACTATCAGATATGAACTGAAGTTTATATCTGAATGAGCTTATTTTGCATGCCAAAAATTCTGTAAAACATTTCTGTTCTAAAATCCCCCCCTTCAAAACAAACCCTACCCCTGTGATGGGGCATTTTTTCAATGAGGTAAGGATATTTTTAGCCCTATGGGCTATGCAGAACGATTGGTCAAATTCTCTAGCATAGCCCATGGGGTGCTGTTTTTTCCAAACGTAAAGAAAAATATTCTTAGCGCTTTGGAAAAAATGATGGACCTCAACTGTAAAAACGTTTGATCACAGGGGTAGATGTTTTTGGAAACTAGAACTTTTTACATAATTTTTTAGTGTATACAAGTAGAAAAGCTCATTGAGATGTAAGCTTCAGTTCACACCCAAAGGTAAACTTGCTTCACTAGATCTTTAGCATGAAACACCATTTTATTTAGTATATACATTACATACATACCAGGAAATCCTTGTGCAAGGATGGAAAGTACATTGGATAGGGGATAGAGCATACATAAGGGGAATAGAAGGCAAAATAGGAAACAATTACCAGAATTATTATATTAAATGAGAAATAAAGCTCCTTGCCAAGAAGCCCCCTGCCAAGGTTTTGGTTACCCCTGCCCCCCCATCCGAAGTGAGATTCAAACATTAAAATAAAAACAAAAGTGACCCCTGCAATCATCCCCTGGTGAGAGCGGGGCTGGGGCTGTGCATCGCAGTTGTGGCCGTCCGTGGAAGGTAGACTTGAGTGACAGGCCAGTCACCCAATCCCAGGAGCAGTGCAGACACACTGCTTCACTGATTGGGTGACTGACCTGTCACTCAAGGTCCCAGCTTCAGCTTCCCTGCAGAATACCCACCCCCAGTGAATTGCTTTTTTTATTTAATTGCCCATCTCTGGCTTAGCACAGGGGGAGGGAGGGGTTTGTGAGGTGTTGCAGAATTCTTAGAGGGAAGGGTCTCATCAAGGTAATTTGCAACCACATTTTTCATGAGTAAAAATGGTTTACTCATGTTTTTTTCCCCTTATTCCCTATTCAGCCAAACCTTTTTTTGTGATAATTTTTTTGCGCATGAAGTAAGATTTAGGGATTGTTTCTGAGCGGTAAAAAGTGTGTGAAAATGTGTTTTTTTCATGCTCCATTGGTTTTTTTTTATGAATGTTATCCGCCAGTTATTTTTTTTTTCATTTTCTGATATTTTTTACAGTTTTGATAACCAAAAAATTTTGAAAATAGTTGCAAAACTTTAGAAATGCTATATTGTTTGAAGCAGCAAATGCCAAAAAGGCCACAAAAATTTAAAGAAACAATAACTTAGTTACGCAGTTATTAAGCACTAATACACATCAAAAACACAGGAGGGATGGGTAGAGAGAACATCTGGGACAAAATATTGGGAAACATAACACTGGAGGGCAACTGGAATCAGGATATCGCCCGCTAAAACTCTATTCATAAAATCCAGCAGTCAAAGTTCCCCATGGCCCTCATGTTTCTCCTTTACTCTAGCATTGGTGAATTTGTCTCTCCAGCTACTGTGCTATAGGCAAATTTCTATTCTCCAATCTGTAGTGTTTGCAGAATAGAAATAGAAAGGGCAAACACTACAGATTGGAGAATAGAAATTTGCCTATAACACAGTAGCTGGAGAGACAAATCAAATGCAAAAGTAAAGTTGGGAGAAACATGAGGGCCATGGGGAACTTTGACTGCAAGGGTAATGGCCCTTTCTGCATAAAAAGAGCTGCATTTGATGCTCAATGCGAAAGTTTGGTGTGATGTGCACTTGCATGCACTTTTTCCATGGTTCCATACTGTGCCCTGAAACCGCAAGTTTCCACATGCGGGTGCACATGCGCATGGACATGAATCGTATGTCACAGTAGACAATGGAATATAAAGATGAGTAGGCCATACTGGTGTTATTAGAGCTAAATAATGCAACAATGAGGAACGCAATTAAATTGTCCATAGAAAAACAATGCTAATCAGAGGTGGGAGAGAGCAGATAGTCGCTATAGCCTTGAGTCTATAACCATCAAATATCTCATGAAAATAAGAAACATCTCATGGCATGGTGGGTGAAGTGTGCACTGGTGCCGGGTGAGGGAACCCACCTGAAGTCTTACGATTATAGATAAAGAGGGTTCTTGCAGACGAAACTAAATTACCGAGGGTAAGGCGACCATATGTTTGTTTTGCACTTGCATCACGGACTAGAGATGGATTTTAAAGAGAATAGTAACTAATTCTCAAGCAAATGACAACAAGCACAGCCAAGCTAAGCAATGGATAAGCAAGAGGTCTTTTGTTAATATGCAGACAGGGAATCGCACAGCATGCCCACACACAGCCACAGCTGTTTTTTCTGGCTGTTCTGAATACCTACATCACTGCCAAGACTGGACAATAATTGCTGGCGCTACTTCTATGCTAAGAATGTGAATTCAGACGCTGATTGTTCTCTATGACCTTTATGGCCAATGATTGAAGGTGGCCTTTCTGGGGGCCCTTTAAGCTGACCACAAAAAAAAAACAATGGTTGTCAGCTCCTGATTTGTGTGAGATCAGAGTTACAGGAAGTTGAGTAAGGTGAGTATACCTAATCATTTTAGGTACAAAGGATGTGTGTTGCGTGTACAGGGAATCCCCCAATGTGGACAGTAGATATGGGGTAGATAATAATGACCTCACTAGGGCTCAGCAGGGGACTTATGTATGATTGTTCATTGCCATATTTACTTGGTTTGTGCTTGCAAGTTTTATGTTTAGATTGCATCACTAATTTAACAGACCTTAACCTTCCCAGGCAATTCTGTGACGGGTCCTAATCCACCACTCAGTGGGTGGCAGGAAATTTACATGGGAGCTAATGCTAGCACCTTGAGCGACAGGTTCAGCCACCCAATCCGGTGCAGCTGTGTAACTATACTGTTCACTCACTCAGTCCATCTGTCATTCAAGTCTATGGCTGATATGCAGAGCCCCACCCCTTATGGAATTGGTGGAGGATTTTGGCGATCAGGTAAGATGTTTTATTATTTTAACACCCAAATCTGGTTAAGCACTTTGCACGGGTAACTTTTACATTGTAAGTTCTACCAGATGAAGAGACCTGGCAACAGATGTACACAACTGCGGCAGCTGAGTCTCCACCAATAAGGGGAAGGTAGTACTTCTATGTAAAAAGTAAGTATTTCTTTAAAAGTGGCTGAAAGGAGTAGGTTAGTGTGTCATGAACCTGGTCTTCCCCTGACACAAAGTTGCCAGGGGGGGTTACGTCCACTATGTAGAGCAGTGGTCCTCAACCCTGTCCTCAAGGCCCACCAACATGTCATGTTTTTTGGATCTCCAAATAGCCAGCTCTATTGCTCTGCAGCTGCACTAATTACTCCGCCTGTGCATCTTTGTGGAGATCTGCAAAACCTGGCCTGTTGGTGGACCTTGAGGACAGGGTTGGGTACCACTGATGTAGAGGACTAAAACTCTATAAAGACTTATGAACTTACCTGAGTGAAACCTGGATGTGGGAAACATTTAAAAGTAACTAAGCAAAACTGATAAGCTGCAGATAAGTACCGCCAGAAACCCGGAATTGCAGTGACGTGCATCCCACTGGAAAATCATGGAACATGGAAATATTATATGTATATATCTATATATAGATATATATATCTATATATATATTTTTTTTTTTACTAATTGGGCAAATACTTTTTTGACTGTAGGTCCACTTTAAGAATGCAGAAACTTTTCACTTTAATGTCTATCCTTTTATTTCTGCCTTTTACACAAGAGCAGGTTAATAAAAGTCAGAAAAGTGAAAATCGTGTCCATTAACAAAAAATGGCATTAAAGAGGGACCGGGTAATTTTTTTGTCTGATCTGTCCTAGTTTATTTAGAACAAGGTCCTGTATCTTGTGTTAATGTTTGGGTCATGGCAGGTGGTCTATCCTGGGGGGGGGGAGACAAGCTATATCTTAGTTTTTTGTAAACTATTTATTAATTAATATTGTTATACAATAGCAATAGTCCTAGCTATAAACCATTGACTAAGGCTAAGGATAACATTCTTTGCTAATACAGCTGCTTGGACTCCAGCCATGATTTGTTTCCTTGGAAGGCCTTTTCCCTCAATATACCACAGCATGACATTTATTAAGCAAACTTGAATGTAGGCTTGTGCATTACAGCTTTTCTTTAGTACTGTACAGTGTTTCGAGTACAATATATATACAGTATATATAATCTTTAGAACATAAACTCATTAGGGAACATTTTTTCAAGTACTGAACACATGTTATTTGTAAAGCCAGCAGATCAGAACTATCATTTATATTATTCATTTTAAAAGTACAAGTAGCATTTGAACATTAGTATTTCAATTAAATGTATAAGGTAATTTTATATTTTTGGGAGAATTTTTGTCTATAAATGTATATTTACTGGTTTAGAAATGGTACATTTTTAGTACTCAACAGAAAAGATAAGATCTGAGGAAAAAAAAGTCAACAGTCCCATCTCCACAGCATCTAAGGGCCTTATTCAAGATATGCGCCATTTAGCATCTTTCTGGTGACTATAGCGGCAGTTATAGTTGGAGGACCAGCATCTTTGGGGGTTGTTTAAGAAGGGATAGCACCAGGTAGTGTCTCGTAGCAGCAGGTAGCATCTGGTGAACGCCAGGCGCTGTACGCAAAATCACATTTAAGAAAGCGAGTCTGGTGAGCAACTCTAACAGCGTCAAATGTATTAATATAGGCGGCTCAGCGTATAGCGCCGATGCTCTAGGCTCAGGCGCGCCATGTAGTACCTGTCGCTCTGCAGCGCTCTCCCATACATTTCAAGGGGTTTCATTAGTTGTGTATAAAAAGCGTGTCTGGTAATTGATTATTTGTTTTCCCCATCTCATTGTGTGATCTCTCCTGGCTGCAAAGAAACACTTTTATAAATTTTTTTGCCTATTTATATTTTTATGCAGATTTGTCATTACAGGTCTTTCACTAAAGTGTTAATGTCACAATGTTAAAACAATGTCATTCCGTGTGTTTTCGCTTTGTTACTGGTGGATATGTGTTCAAATACAGACTTTAATCACACAGCGTCTGGCGCTCTATGCTACAGCGCCCAGCTTTAGAGCGCTGATGCAGTGTGTGCGTAGTTTTTTGTTAAATATGGTGTTGAACACTAAGTGCGGGAGCTGGCACCACCTGTCGCTCGCTGCAGCGCTGTACTGGTGTTACAGTGCCCAACACACATCACATTCATCAATGCGTGCCAGGTTACTAGAGCGACAGAGACCCTCTTTTACAGTGCCCAATACCCGCTTACAGCGTCTACTAGCGGTCGCTCTAAGCACCACTATACAGATGCTCATCTGGCAATACATGGCGCAAGTAGTGAATCAGCCTTCACGTCTTTTCTGGTGCTACACATTGGCCGGTACATGTCATCTCCTGTTGGACCTGACTGCAGATTATCCCAGCGCCAGTGGGGGACACTTTGTACCATCATCTCTTCAGTGCTACACGGTGCATTTATACATTTTTCCCTCCTTGATAAGATTGATGCTGTATTTTTCCGTCAGTGGTCATCATTACAGTTTACAAGAAATCACTCCTGGGGACAAAGGGACAAACTATACATTGTGTTATATTTGTTGTCCAAATTACAGGCCACAAAAAATGGTAAAAAAATGTCAATTGGCAACATCTAGGTCCTGTGTTTCCCTTATTGACAAGTCATAATGGAACCTCTGTACAAATACATATACGTAATACTAATTATAAACAGAAAACACTTTAATCCTGTTCTTCCCATTGTGCTCTACGGCAACTTGACCTACAACACCGGGTTTTAACTGGCTTAAAGCAGAGCGCCCGGCGCTGCAATCTTTTCATTGCTAGTGTTGAATAACAGAGCGCATCGGCGCAGCCTGTTTGTTTTTTCTTAAACTGCATGCTGAGGGACGCTGAAGCTAATATGGGGGTTTATTTATCAAGGGCTTGCGCCAGGTAGTGTCTGACGAGCGCCAGGTACCGCCAGCTAACGGCGGCTACCGACTCAAGTACGCCCGGCGGCGGTCACAATGACGCATTTATCACGCTAAATGAGGCTAGCGCCTGCGAGAGCGTCAGCTAGCGTGGGATTCATCATGTAGCCGACTGCAATGAACAGCGCCGCTGCTAATCCCATCACAGCGACAGGTATGACCTGGCGCTCCCTGGCGTTGTGCAATGCATTTCAATGGGGCAATCTTTAAATAATCATAATTAATTGCTATTAATGTTTTTTTTTTTTTTTAATGTCAAAAATTCTGTGACCACTTCTGCAATGTTAGATATTTTTTTTAAGTAAAAAAAAAAAAAAATTAAAAATTGTGCAGAATTGATATTACAGGTCTGATATTAATGTATTCATATTACAAAATGTTTAGAAAAACTTGTATAATTTTTACATTAAAAAAAAATGGTTGTTTGGGGGTTAAAAACTACTTTACACACATCGCCGCCAGCGCTCTGGGGTTTAAACAAGGAATTCACAGCGCGAGAAATTTTTGAGCGTGATTTGTTAATGAATCTGCAGCAAGCCGTTCGCTCTGGCCATTCGCTGTCAGGCGCACCCATACAACGCTGAACCTGTGAAACAGCGACCCCTAACCCCGTCTTCAACATTACCGCACACCGACTGAGTCGCTGTCAACAAGCAAACCCCGGCCAAGCACAGCGAATACTAGCTGGCGCGGTGAAAATCACGCTACTGGCGCTCATCTGTCGCTACCTGGCGCTATTAATGAATCGGCCTCAAAGTGTCGCTGATGCTTCATAAATAAGGCTCTCAGGTTAATGGACTTGTCCAGGCAAAAAAATTCTCTACTCACCTTTTCTCCGGCGCAGCTCACAGGAATGGACCAACTGGAGAACAACTTACTGTAAGCAGAGAACAAGTGACTCGCTAGTTCTCTTCAGTCCAAGATGGGTGCCCTGGATGTTTGATTTATGCTCTGAAGCATGCCCATTCCATTCTTTGCAATATAGGGAGTGTGCCCACATAACCCCACCTTGGCACTGTCCCCTCTATTGCAACTAATAGAGTGAGTATGCTGTGGGGCAAAACCTGATGCATTCATGGCTTGGGCGCTAGTTCTTGGCTGTTATTAAGTTGTACTGTAGCGTGTCCTGGTGGTGGAGCTGCACTGGAGAAATGGCTAAAAAAAGGTTTCTCATTTGCCTTACTAGTAGAACTGGCGCATCACATGTGCAGTGGATTTTGAATTTTTAAGAAAACAAGTCTGGTGCTCTACCGGATTCTTCTGCACCTTCAGTTCCAGATGAGAGGGTGCGGGTAATCAGTAGGCGGTACTGGTATGTCATCTTCCTATTGTGTGCTGAATGAGAAAACATCTCAGTGCCTCCCAAAACAGTCTCTCCTGATATATCCAAAAACATTTGAGTAACCCCAATATCTATCTATTCTATAGTGTTTTACATCAGTGGTCTAGATCAGTGGTTCTGATCAATTACCATTGCAGGAGGTTGCGGGCCTTGTAGTACTTTTTTTTAACTGTTGTCAGAGGCAGTCGTGACCTACAGGTAAGGAAGCGGCTTTGCGACCTGAGGGTTGCAGGTTCCAATTCCGTCCAAATGTTGAAATTAGAGCAGCCCACTCTGGGCATGTGTATACTCACTGCATGGATAGGTTAAGTGCAGAGGAAAAATTCCTATATTTGCACAATTATACAGTGGGCATCAATGTCCTTAAAAAAACCCTAAAATCCCTCTGTTGGTGGCACAAGTACCCCAGGTTGAGAAACAGTGGTTTAGATAAAAATCAGACATTTGTAATTTGTAATCTAGACAGAGTGGGGGGGGGGGGGAGTTAGAACAATGAGAATAAGCTGAGGCTCACACTAAGGAGCTTATTCATGAAGGGATAAGGGCAGGTAGTGCCTCGTAGCGGCAGGCAGTGTCTGTCCACATTTATGAAAGCGAATCTGGGGAGCAACTCTAACAGCGCCATGTAGCATACAATGTATTATTACAGGTGGCTCCAGCTTCCAGAGCTCCAGGTATTACCTTTCACTCACCGTCGCTCTCCCAAACATTTCAATGGCCGTTCATTTGCTTGTGTTTAAACAGCGTGTTTGATATATATATATATATATATATATATATATTTATTTATTTATTTTTTTTTTTTTGCTCAAATCATTGTGTGACCTCTCCTGGCTGCAAACAAACATTTTTGGAAACTTTTTTGACTTTATCTTATGGTACCCCTATGAGTATGGGGGCCCTGGGCACTGACAAGTTTGTCACCCGCTGTATACAAGAAATGTCACTGTTGAGGAAACTAAATGAAGGCATTCTGCGCAGGGGTCAAACGCTCTGGCTCCAACCACTTTTGGACCAGATGAATTAGGTCATACATCTGCAATCGGGCAGGTTTATCAACAGAAAAAGTCCAGTTGTGTACTCGCCTTGCCCGAACCGCTGGCATGACTCCCAGGCGAGCAAGGATCTCCATTTTTAGCTTGGCATAGTCCCGCACATCCTGCTCCCTGAGATCAAAATATGCTTTTTGCGGCTCACCTGACAGGAACGGTGCAATCACATCAGCCCATTCCGTGACTGGCAGCTGCTCTCTCTCAGCTATGCGCTCAAACACCGTGAGGTAGGCCTCCACATCATCCTCATGGGTCAGCTTTTGTAAAACCCGCTGAACGGTTCTTCTCGCCCCCTCCGTTTCAACCGGGCTTCTCTCCGGTTGTGAAACTTTGGCACCAACAGTCTCTCTAAGCGCGGCCATCTGTTCAATCAACAGGCGATTTGTCTCCTGCTGGTTAGCCACGGTCTGCTGCTGCATTTGGAACTGTTGTGCCAGGGCCTGCTGCTGTTGTGTTTGATATATATATATATATAATATATATATATATATTTTTTTGCTCAAATCATTGTGTGACCTCTCCTGGCTGCAAACAAACATTTTTGGAAACTTTTTTGACTTTATCTTATGGGACCCCTATGAGGATGGGGGCCCTGGGCACTGCCAAGTTTGTCACCCGCTGTATCCAGGAAATGTCACTGTTGAGGAAACTAAATGAAGGCATTCCTAACTGAACCTATTTGTAAAATATGAAACATGGAATAAACATAAAACGTCAACCAAGATGCTAGAATAATCTACAGTAAAAGGTCATTTCACAACAGCTGGATATTTACTGGTGGCATTTATTTTGTACATAACTTTTTTCAAATTCCCTTACCTTCCAAAAGTAAAATGAATTATAGTTAAAAGCGTTTTGAGTTATTGGCTTCTGTATATCCTCAGCTGGGCTGAACAACAGCAGCTGCATCTGTGGGAAAATAGCTGTAGTAATTTCTGTCTGTACAGAAAGTGACCGTGAAGATTTCCTTTGGTCCTGCAGCTGGATGAAGCTGTTCTGGGACCTGCAGTGGTTTTAAGTCTAGTTACTTGTTGGAGCTATGGATGCCACAGTGCCCGTTGGTCATGTCACTATGTAGTATGGTGCATTTATGCTATTTCCTCTTAGTTCTAAAACCACAACACACAATCATAACAATTTTGTAAATAGTATGTATGATGCATTTATGCTATTTCCTCTTAGTTCTAAAACCACAACACAGAATCATAACAATTTTGTAAATACTGGGGTTGATTTGTTTGTTTTCCATAACCCTAATGCAGCGTTAGTAGTTTAGTAATATTGGTACAATGGGGTGTAACTAGCCAGAGAGGTAATATTTCCCTATAGAAGCCAAAGAGACTAAGGCAGCTGTGCTGGACTGTAGACTATAAACTCACGTCACCATTACAGTAACTGACACTACAATGAAGCAAAACAAAGCCTCCCCTACCATGAGTGGATAAGCCATGTTCCTCTGCTCCAACACTTCAACAACCGTGATTAATTACTGCTTCCATCACTGCAAAATATGGGGAAAAGAAATGAAATAGGATGGCAAAAATGAGGAAAAAAGGTGAAAAATGGGAGACTAAGAAGAAGGCAGTAAAAGTAAGGCAATGGCATGGCTAGAACAGGAAATATGGGAGATGAAACAAGGAGAGAATACTAAAGGCGGAACTTGGAAAGGAAGAAATAGGATGGCAAGAATGGGAAAGAGAAAAGGGGAAAAAGAGGCAATATGAAAGGGGGGGGGTATGAGGAAAAGAAAGAGAGTGGGATCATAAGAATGAGAAAAAGGCAAGGTGAAAAGCAATATGAAAGGGGGAATATGGGGAAAAGAGATGAAGTGGCATGGAAAGGATGATAAATGAAAAGGTTAAAAAGAGGCAAGGAGAAGCATTAAGGAGGTGTATGGGGACAAAGAAGGGAGTGGGATGGTCAGAATTAGAAAAAGGGTGTGGGGGGATATGGGGGTAAGAAAGAAAGAAAGAAAGAAAGAAAGTGGGATGGTACGAATTAGAAAGAGAAAAGGTAAACAAAAAAGTGAGGCATTGGAATATTAATGAGAAAGGGAAATATACAAAACATATGACTAAGTAGAGGGGAACATAAAAAAGAGGGGGAAGAATTTTTATTATTAGTATTGTTTATTTATAATGTACCATTGTTTTAGATTGGCGCTTTACAACGTATAAATTACAGTAGGGTGGGACGCGTAAAATACACAGGGCATTTGAGTCATATATAACAGAACTATGATGATTGCTTATAATACATACAGTATTATGAGTCATCTTCATCAACACAAAATACACTAGTACAGGAAAGCTCTTCCCTTTTGAGCTTACATTGTAATGGATGAGTGTGGCAACAAGAGTTTGGGTCAAAAAAGGGGAATGAACTAAGCATGTTAGCAAGTGCTCTGAAGGATGACAACCAGTCCATAAACCATATACTCTAGGGGGTGATTGCTCCTCTTTAAGAGTTAGAGTGTGTTTATATGGGTAAGGGTATTCCAGATAAGTGGAGCTGTATTTTTGAAGTCTTGGATATGAAGTTGTGATCAGGTGTGAAAGGTGATCAGGGTTGAGCAGGGCCAAATTATAGGCAGGGCGCAAGGATCATACGCCCCTGGACCTCCACCATATGCCCTGCAAAAGAGCCTCCACTAACTATGGGGCTATGGTTGGGGGTACTGGGATTTTGCAGTGCCACCGCTTGTTCTATTTGGCCCCGATCCACATGTCTCTGTAAGGGTGTACACCTGATGTTTTTCCGTTACCAAGACTCTTCCAGTGGGTCCCTTGCAGGGGTGTATACATTTGGGTGTATGCAGTGTGGGAGTTGGGGATGCCGCTCTGTGCATTCTCTTTAAAATGGCTGTGCCCATGGCCTGATGAGACAGCTGGGGAACAGCACTGCATCCCAGCCATTTTTTTTTTTGTCATGTCCTGTCTAAGTGCTAGGGGAAGGAAGCCAGGGTGGAAGGTTATGAAGACACTGGACATTTGCTTTAATTGGAAAAAAAAAAATGCATCAGGGACCTCCACCACATGTTTTGCCCAGGAGCCTCCAACACACTTAATCTGTCCCTGTGGTTGAGGATAGGGGAAGGTTGCAGGCAGATCAAAGACTGGTTGATAGCTTTGGACTAAAATAAATGTAGGAAAGGGCTTGGTTGAAAAGGATTTTGTAGTTTAGAGTTAGTATTTTAAGCTGAATTCTTTCAGATATCAGCAACTAGTGACAACAAGGGGCAGCAATGTAAAAGCCTGACAAGAGGTGAATGAGTTCAAAAAAGATTAGAGGGGTGCCAGTCTGTGTGCAGGTAGACCACAGAGGAGAGGGTTGCAGTAGTCAAGTCAGGAGATGATCAGGACATTTTCACACAGTTTTATGTGACTGAGAACCCATAGGCAACACCCAAAAATGTGAAAGTGGTACTTCATTAAAAAGGTGAGAACCCCTTCACTAGAGGCAGGGTGACTATGGTGGCCACTGAGTGAAACTTTCCTTAAAGTGGCACAAAAGCCATGCTTGACGGCCCTATACAATATGTAGAGATGTTTTTTAATGAAGCCTCACCCCTTATCATCTACATAAGTGCCCTAAATTATTCTAGAAAAGGTGTTGTAGGAATGGAAAAAAAAAAAAACTTTCCACTCTTTAAAAAGGGATTTATGGGTGAATTGTCTGGTAAAATATATAATGTGTTGCTATTCCCACTTTGGTCACTAGATGGAAGAATAAGACCACAAATCAGAGAAGCAGAATGTTATTTAAGCTTAGAATTATAGCTCAGAGTTGTCCTTTGGGATAAGCCAGGTTGCACAAGATATATTTGGGGAACAGCACGAAACCGCTGCGATTAGTTGGGAGCTTTTTGGAGGAAATACCTCAGGCAACAATAGACCTGATTCAGAACCTGCCCATGATTGTTCATTTTTTTCCAAAACTGAATGGGAATTGTGTATGATTCAGATACGCATTCCGTGAAAAATGTTGTTTACGTGTACACGACCGTATTTGCTTTTGCGTACGCATATGGTTTATGGTATGCGTATGTGGTGCCCATTTTTAAAAAGGGCTCTAGGGCAATTACAGACCTGGTAGCTTAACATCCATTGTGGGGAAATTTCTTGAGGGGCTTTTAAGGGACTACATACACGAATATATAACTATCCATAGTATTATAAGTGACAACCAACACGGTTTTACTAAGGACAGAAGCTTCCAGACTAACCTAATTGGCTTCTAGGAGGAGGTGAGTAGAAGCCTGGACAGAGGGGCGGCTGTGGATATAGTTTTTCTGGATTTTGCAAAAGCATTTGACACTGTCCCCCATAGACGCTTATTGGGGAAATTGAGATCTTCAGGATTAGAAAACACAATTTGTAACTGAATTGAAAACTGGCTGAAGGATCGTGTACAGAGAGTTGTGGTTAATGATACCTACTCTGAATGGTTACCGGTTGTAAGTGGCGTACCCCAGGGTTCAGTGCTGGACCCACTATTATTCAACTTGTTTATAAACGACTAAAAAGATGGAATAAAAAGCACTGTCTCTATTTTTGCAGATGACACAAAGATATGTAGCACAGTGCAGTCTATTGAAGATGTTCATAAGCTTCAGGCTGACTTGGACACATTGAGTGTCTGGGCTTCCACTTGGCAAATGAAGTTCAATGTGGAAAAATGTAAAGTCATGCACATGGGGTCTAACAACCTGAAGGCCACATATATCCTCGGGGAAGTAAAACTGGGAGAGTCATTTGTTGAGAAGGATCTGGGGGTACTGGTAGATCACAGGCTAAATAACAGCATGCAATGCCAAGAAGCAGCTTCCAAGGCCACCAAGATACTATCATGCATTAAAAGAGGCATGGAATCACGGGATAGAGATGTAATTTTGCCTCTTTACAAGGCACTGGTGCGCCCTCACCTGGAATATGCCGTCCAGTTCTGGGCACCCATTCATAGAAAGGACGCTCTGACTATGGAAAGGATGCAGAGGAGAGCCACCAAACTAATGAGGGAAATGAAGGATCTAAGTTATGAGGAAAGATTACGAGAATTAAATCTGTTTAGTCTTGAGAGGACACGTCTGAGGGGGGACATGATTAACTTGTATAAATATATAAATGGTCCATACAAATAATATGGGAGAACACTATTTCAGGTAAAATCCTCTCTAAAGACAAGGGGGCACTGCCCTCGATTGGAAAAAAAGAACTATAAATCTATGGAATAGCCTCTCACAGAAGCTTGTTACAGCATCAACCCCTGACAGCTTCAAAAAAGGATTAGATGCTTATTTAGAAGAAAATAACATTAACAGTTACAATTAGCGGTTATCAGTAATAAAAAAACCAAAAAATAAAATAAATAGCTTACCCTATAAAAACAAATAAATAACTTCCCCTACCCCAACACCCTTGGTTGAACTTGATGGACATATGTCTATTTTCAACTGTATTAACTATGTAACTATGTATTTGCTGCTGAACTCGTCTCAGAAGTTTGTACCAGTTTCATCCGTAACTTGTTGTGGAGTCCATTGTTTTCGTGTACCATGTCTTTTGGTTGTCTTCTGGCGTGCACCTTTTTTTGTTTTCCCTGCTATTTTAAGGTGTATCCCTCTGTCTCCCACCAGTGTACCTATGTAGTGTGCATGCCCATCTACATACTTACCTTCCCCCCCTGCTGGCATCTAGAGTAACCCATGTAGTCTGCATGTGCTGTCCTTACCTTCTCCCCCCTGCTCCCCCCAGCTCTTCCATTCATCGCATACAACCATGCCAGAGTGGTACATGTGGTAGTATGGTAGTAGCAGCACAGTACTGTGGGCCTGTAATGTTTGAAGACCAGGCCTCTGCCATTACAGTGCCTTCGCTTATATGACACAGCCACTCTGTCACCTGTTTGCACCTTGGTTGAAGTGTAATGCAGCACACATGCAAAGGCGAATGGCATAAAAGGGTGACTTACCCTCATGATATACTCTTGCTGCTCATGGATGTACATGGTGGGTGCCATGTTGGTCCTTTGGATGTTGTCTGTGTGACCCACCCCTGCACCACGGCGCACCAGCTGACCCCGGAAGTGTGCTTGCATCCATAAGCCCATGTAGCCTATAGGTTGCTGGTGGCTGTGCTGGCCTGTTAAATAAATTCATTTGATGTCCAATTTACCACCCACTTATGTCTAAAAAACACAGATGAGCCTCAGACTTTCATGACAGTGCTTACTTAGGAGCTTAATATGCTACACCATAGGCGACAACGCAGGTCCCAGAGCCTGGAACACAGGCATGGCCGAAGAACCTGTATAACCCAGCTCAGGTACCGCAGCCTTAGCCCCAGGCCCCGCCGTTCATGCCACAGGCCCTCCCCTGCTGATATCCACACTAGCCACTCTGAGCGGGTCACCTGCAGCAGTGTGAGGCATCAGCAGTGGGAGTCACACAACCAGTGCTTCCGGCACAGCCCACCATGGACCAACGGTCGGGACACTGGGGCCCTGTGCAGACCCCAGTGTGGGCCCCACTGCGGAGTCCACAGCAAAACCCCCTGTGGAGCAAATGGCGGGGCAAAAGGCTGAGCAGCGCTGCCGCAGCCAGGCCTATGATTTCCCCGGGCAATAGCCTACAATCCATCCATCCCGGGCCTTGGAGTGGGCATAGTGGCTCCCCCTTCAGCCAAGAGACCACCCAGCAAACCCCTGCATTAGCAAACTAACAAGGGGCAAGTTGAGTGGCCGATTAAATGATGCCCAGCTAGAGGTTCTCCTCGATAGTGTCGCACAAAATTATGATCAACTGGCTGGATCCCGGTCCCGCTCAACCCCCAAAGCATTGCGGGAGGAGTTATGGGTGGAGATTGCCCGCAACGTGACGAGGCAGGGCCAGAACCGAAGAAAGGTGCTCCGCCAAAAAAAAGTGGGATGACCTGAAAGTGGTGGTTCGGCGGGAACTCAGTGCCAAACAGGCTAAGGGGTAAGTGATGATCAACCAGAGGGATGTTTTTGCCTAAAACATTGGACAACTCTCTAAAGCCAACCTTTCCCTTGTTTGATTCTATGTTGAAAACTGGTGGGGGCCTACTTAAGTCTCTGCAATTGACCCATGCTCAGGAGCGGGTGGCAGGGATGCTCCACCAAAACACCCACCAGAGGATGTCAGACACCTTGGAGACCAATAGGTGGCATGTGCTCACCAGTGGTAAGACTTAGTTGCTAGTTGTAGCTTGCCACAGGCAGGAGGAGGCTGACCAAACACCCAACCCACCAACCTGAGTGCCCCATGCACACCCAACTTTGAGGGCTTGCCTGGCACACACGTTGGCCTACAACACACACCAAGGGGATTTTTCAATCTATAAATGTAACCCCCAACATGGTGGTAGCAGCATCATTTTTGGGTCCCCACATCCATATGGTTCCCGGTGTGTAGCCCTTGTGATTTTGAAGGGGCACATATTCTGAAAAGACTACACTAACAGTGCTTTTACCATATCTCAAGATCTTCCACCTGCGGCCACCATTGCCCCATCTGGTGTACCTACCACCGAGCCACCATCAATGCCAGGCCGTCCAGCCAGGCAGCAAGCTGCCTAGGGAGCGACGTCCAGACAGTGAAAGGTAAATGTGTGTTCTTAATTGGTAAAGGCCAAGGGTCAGGGTGGAGCAGGAGAGTGATCCCATGGAAAATTGTTGGGCCATGGATGCTGTGTGGCAACATTGACCCAAACAAACACTAATGTTCACCTTTTTGCATACAGACGGCACCTCTCACGAGGGAAATTAATGAGCTGGAGGAAGGGCACTACAAAAATCTGGAGGAGACCCCCAATATCATCTGTATGCCTCCACCAGCTGCTAGCACCACGGACACTGGGCATCACCACTACTCCCATTAGCAACATCTCCCTTCTGCCAGCAGGAGCTCCACTATCTCCCCAGAGCGCCATGGAGGAAGTTAGCCCCGCCCTACTGCCAGGTGGCATCTGTCCATGGGGAAGCGGTGCCAAATTATGGAGGAAAATTGGCAGGTCAACAGTGCCACTTTAAGGCAAAACGGCAATAGACATTTTAAAGTGGTGCGATGGACTGCCAGTTTGATCCATTAAGATCTGGCTACAGTGGTTGTGCTTCAGCAACGCCACCACCAACGCTGCTTGGCGCTATGGAGGAGGCCAAACAGGTCGCAACACACAAAGGTTGCACAGGCAGGAGTCACAGCAAGTAGCCAACAGAGAAAGCTGGGCAACATCGCCCTAATGGGCATACTGGACTTGGGATGTGGGGGGCCCCCAAACTTTGTAAAAGCTGGACAGGCACATATTTTTTCACCAATTTTATGTTTACCTGTGTCCAGAGTTGTGCCATAACCCAACAAATTGTGACCCTAAACACTTAATTCTCTACAATAAATTACAAAAAAATGAGCTTTGGATGTTTTGCAGAAATGCAAAAGGTGTAGACTAATTCAAAAATGACATAAGGGAAAAAAATAGTTCACCAAATGCTGTTGAATGCATTGGACAGCCTGGCTCTGACTCCCAGAATAAAGATGATCTGGAATCTCCAGAGCAGAAGCAGGGGTTGCCTCCTTAACATATGCCACCCTCTCTCTCAAGGCAAAATTGTGGAGGGCGAGGCATGCCAAGATGATTTTGGCAACCTTCTCTGGCTTATATTGCAAGGCACCCCCAGTGTGGTTGAGACATCGAAATCTGGTCTTCAAGAGGCCGAAGGTACGTTCTACTACCGCCTGTGTGCGGCAGTGGCCCGATTTTAAGCCCCCGGCCAGCAGTCTGGGGCCTTAAAAAGGCATCAGGAGCCAGGGAAGTAAGGGATAACTGGAATCCCCTAAATGTAACTAAATATTGACATGCATTTGAAACAGTGATGGGGAAAAGGGGGCATTAAAAGATTGGCATGAACACAGTAGAAGTGAGGGAGGGAAGGGAGTTAAATTGGCAAACACACTTAACTTGGCCAAAAACCAAAAAGGGTGCACATATTAGACATTAAAAAAGCAATTGCCAATGCAATAATAGCAATATACACGCAGATTAACTATAAAAATAAACACCCAGGTGTACAAACTGGAACTCCTGAAGATGAATGCATCATGGGACGCGCCAGGGAAGCCGGCCGAAACACTTAAAATGAATATCCGGTCCCACGATGCATTGGACAAAAGAGTGGCCCATCTTGCGGTTGCTGAAAATAATGCAAAAAGATAAAAGGTCACTAGACTGGCACCAACAAATAAAACAAGACTAAAACAAAAAAAGGGCCAATTGTGACACAAGGAAGCTGTTTTAGGGAAGGTGAAGCAAGGATAGCCTAAAGAGAGGAGAGTGGGCAAGAAGGAGGAGCAATTTGGACCTAATCATACCAAAACATATACTCCTGAGTGGCAGGGAGAACCAAGGTCACATGTGTGCATGGTGCCCATGACACTTGGCATATTCGCTTTTTGAAAAACCTCCAACCTCACCACATTCCAGGCTGCAATGTTGTCGGGAAAAGAGATGTATTTCTCCTACAGGACAACCATGCCATCGAGAAATTTAGCCAGGGTGTGGCTCAGTGAAGGTTGGGCCATGCCAATTGACAGTAAGGAGCCATCCGCTAAAAATTGGATGCAGCCAACCAGTTTGGTCATATCTCCAATTGCATGCCCCTTTCTTGTGGCGAGGGCCAACAATGGCCACAGCTCTGAATAAACCTTCTCAAGAGAAAAAGGTGGTTCAGTCGGTTCAATTCGAGCAACTGCTGATCGGTCATCTGATCGATATCAAAGCTCTGGAAAGTACATGGTTAACAGCCACTGCTGCTTCAGGCACTCGTAATCTTCAGAAAACTCATAAAGAGGCTCCATCGTAGGTGCGTAGGCCAGTTCCTGCTAGCAAACAGAGGGCATATGTTTGAACTGGAAACCTACGGATTTTATAGGCACAAAAACGACCAAATCAGGGCACAGAATCACATGCAAGCCCAGGCTAAACCAGTAAACTTGACGCCTTGAGCCGAAATAATACGGTGAAGATTCTATTTGGCATACACACACCGTTTTTCCCCACAAAAAGGGCAACTGAGCCCAAAAAAACACAGCCCTGAATCACCCGACATGTGATGTGCGAGAGAGACATTGAATCAGGCTTCATGTATTGGCAGAGGTTTCATAAGAGAAAGCCAGAGGGACAGACAGGGAGATCATCCTTAGCCCAAACCCCATACAAAATGGTTGGGGTGGGAATCAGAGAAATAGCAAAAGAGGCAACCTCAGTGCAGGAGGAGATACTGCTTCGGTGAGTTTTGGGACACATGGAGAGGACCATATCTGGAGAGAGGGAGTCCATGGGGTGCCTTTAGTGTGGAACTGACAGTAAGGAGCCATCTGCCGTGTGAGTGGACGAGGCTGAGAGACGAG